>JAQJVK010000015.1:17465093-18738426 GCA_035578135.1 Flexamia atlantica | reverse complement strand
AGGACCTGGAAATTCAGAGTACCTTCCAAAAATTTTACAAGAAAATAATTAATAATTCAGTTCAAAGATAAAAATCTAGGTTAAATTTACAAAATCAGTTTGGTTTCTAGAAAGAGGGAGAATCATACTTCTATTGTCTTATTATTAATAACTCAACGAAGAAAAAGATCCACCAATTCTTAATCACAAACGGGAGGAAAAGCCCACACGAAATTACCTAAAAATCAAAATTACGATACGAAGTACTCAGTAAGTGGCTGTAAAGTACATAACCTAATCTGCAGTGAAATAGCAACTGAATCGAAGAAGCGGCATCAGTGTGATCGGACGGAGTCCCGTTAATTACAGTACCTGTAAAGAACTACAACCGTCTACCTTACGAGACAACGACTACGAACCACTAAAGCAGACTATAAGCGACAAGAATGCGGGAGAAGCGAGCGAGCGAAGTCTTGCGTCGTCGTGCGGTCATGCCATGCAAGCGGGGCTCGCCAACCAAGAGGTTACCCTACCTTAAATATCAGATTGCTTTTGCTGAACTTAGACTCCCCTTTCTCCCCTTTCTCTGAGCTGTAGCGACCCCTTCGTTCCGTGCGTTTTTTTTGTAGATTCTGCAAGATCTAGAAAAACAACAAGCGAGAGAAATTCCACAAGGTGTAGAAAGAGAAAGTGGGAAGGATAGAGAGACATCAAAAAGATTGAAAGAGAGCGGGGAAGATGGCGGAAGCTACAGGGCTTTTAGCAGGTTAGTTTAGTCACGATTAGTTGTAAATAGGATTTTAATATCTTGTGCAGTGTTTTATGTCAATGTGGCCAACAAGTGTAGCAAAAACAAGATTTGTTTCTTAAACAGACAATATTTACTTCCTCGCCATCAACAGGATTGACAGTTATTAAAAAATACAATTTAGTAACTTCATATTCATATATTCATTTCATTACTTTAATAGTTAATTTAATAAATTGTAGTATTTATCTGTAATTTTAACTGTTTTTATTTAAATTCTTCAAATTTTATAATTATTCTAAAATTTTTACTTTTTTTCACTTGCACTTACTTAATTCATAAATGAATATTAATGTTTGAAGCAATAAGATGTTTAGATGAAGCTTATTTTAAATGGGTGTTGATTACAGGAATGAGGAGAAGCACAGATTTTCACTCAACATAGCCATGCTTCAGCAAACTGTCAAAATAAGCATACAGTACTCGGGATGAAGCGAACACCTTGATGAAACAATGTACATAAATTAAAACAACAACCAATAACGAAAAATCATCGATGAATTAATATGCTTTTGCTTTGTAAATTGTAGTGCATAAATTTGATCAAACTAGTTAGCTTTATCACAAAAGTTTAACTTTGTCTGTACCAAGTGAAATCTTTGTTGTATTTTGCTAAAGTATAGATAGAAATTGTTTAATTTATTTAATAATTATATATATTGTTTCTTCATAGCAACCCAAGATTGTCTGAAATAACAAGCAGTAAGTTAATAATACTGTTAAAACTAAAATGTCTAACTCTGAAATAAATTAAATTTCACAACAAAATTATTTTAGGAAAAATAAAATATACTAGATGAGTTTGTTGGGTGTTAATTTAAATTGTATTAATGATTTAACTTGCCATGAACATACCATATTGAAAGCTAACAATTTTGGGTAAATAATTTTTGAAGATTAATATTAATTTTTAATAATTAATTTTTGGAGAAAGTAATCTCTAAGGTAGACAAAATCGTACCTAAATAAAGTATGAAGTAGGTAATTGTATTTTACAAAATTAGTAGTTTGAATATGTTACACCCGTGGTTACAACTCAGGGGTTCTGTCAGAATTCGCTTAAAGTTCAGATGGGTTGAATCAATATTAAGGCTATTTCAAGCGTTGCCAGAAGTTTAGAAATTCAGAACTATAAATTTAGTGGGTTTAATGACTTATAAAAAATCTGAGTTTAATTTGTGGTTAGATTTAATTAATAAACTATTAGTTACCCTCAAACCTCAGAAATCTCAAAGCTTCAAAGACAAGGGAACCTCGTGGATTTTCAAAATAGTAGTCCTTGTTTACAATCCGATTTGGATTTGGCGAAAATGGATCCAAAGTTATTTAAAAACTATTCTTTGTCCAGTGACTTTACTGGTGGTTCTCTGACTCCTGATCTGGTCAGCGACGTAAGATTCAACGTAAACCCACAAGAAAAGAAAGTAAATATGTAAGATGTTGATGACACTACACAAAAATAACAAAACATAAATTAAGAGATCGGTTTGCCATCTCTTGAAAGTTATGGTTGAAAAAGGCAACGATCTGCCTGATTTAGTTTAAAAAAACACATGGTCGTGTCATTAATAAGGCTATTGACGGCCTTTAAGTACCTTAAGTGGGCAAGACTAAACAAGTAAAGGCAAAAATAAGGGGGCTAAATAAGTAAGTTCATAAAGTTAGTAGTGAAATCAAGTCATCAGTCATGATCCATTAAACAGTGAAATCCTGACAACAGTCTGGAAGGTTATAAAAAAATGTATATGCTAAGCATAAAATTAATACAAAATTCAACTGTAATCAGTATACCTTTTAAAAAGCTATATAGTTATAGACACCATTCCGCACTTCAGATGTTGTCACAAGGAGTGGATATCACTAATACTAAGATTTTTATTCGGTGCTTTTCATTTACTTTATCATTTTGATTCAATGAATTAAATGTTTTCATATTAATATGTTATCTTGGGACCGTTACTAATCCATAATATTCGATAATCAAACAAGCCTGGTCCCTAAAAATACATGTTGGGTATCAGTAGTACTAGCAGACTAAAACTGGAGAGATCTTCCAGGTCCTTCCCTCTTAGCTCAATTTAACCAGCCCCCCACGCAACCCTCTAATTTTAATGGTGTTAAATGATGGGTTTGCTGCAGATAATTTATCTAAGAATTAAGTGACCGATAAATTATTGGCAATAAAGTGATCGAGAGCTTTACCAACAGTGATACCATCCGAGATTTGCCAGCTGTGATATATAATTGCCAGATTTCATGGCCGCGATACAAAGGAGAGATTAAAAAATATTATGCTGCAATATCACTGACATTGTCAGCCACAACACAAGTGAGAGGTTTTCAGTAATATCACTGAGAAATTTGCCAAAGACGAAAGGTCCTAGAAAGACCTTGCGGCAGGACCTTGATTTGATGCAAAAAATTTCTAGCCACAATAGAATCAAGATCTTGACTGAGACATTTGCAGACCATGAGAAATACTAGATACTTGTCTTATGACATGATCGATAGACCATCGGTCATGAAAAGACTAGGGAAAAACGATCACAAGTTAGGACTTAACTGTAGTGACATCACGTCATTGATCCCTTTAAGAAATGATGAGTTGGTTTAAACACATCTTCATAAATATCCAGAAAACCCATCAATAATTAGAATATGTTTATAGAGGCAATAATTCTTCAAGCAAAATGTGTGGTAACATTCATTTAGCTCAAAGCAGCAATTCAGGAGCTCTTACAATTCAAACTTATTATTTTTTAAATTGTCACATATCATTTTGAAAGAGGTGTAGTATACATTAGCTAAAAAGGGTAAGAATAAGTTAGTAAAATAGATGAAACCAAATATTTGAGAAAATTCAAACCTTGAATGTACAAAAGTGCTTGAATTTGGATGTAGAAAAAGCTAATTTTAGGATGCTTTACCGAATTTTGGCCTCCACCAGGGTACGCCCATGAGGGAATTAGTACACAATATTCAATAAAATCAAACTGTGTACATTAACAAGTAAACTAGTTTAGAGCTTGAGCTACATTAATGGAATTACAAATCTTCTTTAAAATTTAACTATCTTGAAAAAGAACATGTGTATTTGTGAAGATTTCATGTGTCTTTTTGAAAAAAAGGGTTGAAACAAACCCCTGTATTTTTATGGTGGCCATTTTGATGGTGTCATAACAGAGTCACCCTGATCTATGATCAAGTGTAATGATTATTTTATGGTCCTTAATATACAAGCACCTTATAAATTTTTGAGCTGATTTAAAAAAATGAAATATTTTGATTATGCTAATTCCACGAAAGATTAGTAAAGAAGAAGTTCCACATTAATTTAATACATTTTTGTAATCCACATATACTTTGTAAGCAAAGCAAAGCAATAAGCCAACAAGAGTTTGGTTTGAGATAAGAATCGTATGGTGTTTTGGTTCAATAACTATCTCGTAAAAGTATAAAACATAATTCAGTTGATTCAAGACCTATTTGACATGAACTATATGAGGCTCAGATAGATATTTTAGCTACAAAGCCTTTAAATTCAGATTGAATATGTGGCACAGAGACTGTATACATTATATGTTAGACTCTAACTTTTATTAGTGAAATATTAATAATTTTCCAAACAACTACAGTATGGTAAACAAATCTTAAGGCGATAATTTTCTTCTATTAATTTTCTTCTTGATTAACCTTTGTAGTAAACATTTTAAAGTTTTGTTTTTTGGTTAGCCTTTTCCAACTACAATTTACAAAACTTCACTAACAAACGTTATTAAATCCTATTAGCATTAAAAACACTGTTACGTTTAAAGTAGTTTAGGGATTTTGACCAGAAATAAAAAAAAAATTATATTAAGTTTTTGTCTATTTGATAATTATCTTCGAGATATTTTACTTAGATTATTAGTTAGGCAACCATAACGAACAATTTTTAAACTGTATTTAGAGATCTTCATTGTTTTTGTTTCTATGTCTGGAACAGAAAATTCATAATATAAAGGTTCTTTCATATTTACAGTCTGGAACAAATAACAATTTTTATTATTAATTTTGAGATGTATATATCAGTAGCATCTACAAAATCCTATAAGCTAAGTATCATGCAACGAGCTATCAAGCCTCTACTTCGCAACTAAGAAAAACTGAACAGAAATTGTCTTTGGCAGCAAATAAGGTGATAACCTTAGCCCTATTTTGATAATTGAAATTAAATGAACAATTTAATGCACTGAGAGAAAATTTATGACTTTATAGTGCAAAACTGATTAGTAAATCTATCTTTTTTATCTTTAATATGTGCCCAGAATATTTTTTCTATTATATTTTGTGTTGGAATGTTTTAGGTAAAGGTCAAGACAATTATTGTGATGTATTGACTAAGTTTCCAGGCTGAAAGTTTATTGAAAAGGGCAAATACTACTTTAATACATTCTCTAGATTGGTGAGCAATTCAATCTTTTGTGGACATTTAAAGCAGTGTAACACACAAGGTAAGAGAACACCTGAATGTAAACATAGCTGATGATGATTAACTGACGACATTCATTTACGGATTGTGTTACAAGATTGTGTATAAAGCAGTGTCTATTGTTGTTCATGTTTCCATTGTGGCGAAGCACGTTGCATTTATATCTATAGAAACATGATAAAGCTTTCAGAGATGATTAACAATTCTCGCAGAATTAAAAACAACTGGGAGTCGGCTGAAGTGGATTATTTTGTGCAAAACATCTAACCATGCCAGTTTTAGCGAGCATTGAAATGAAATTTACCATAAACATTTCCAGCTTAATTTTGAAATTAATATTGGGTGGTTTTAATTTGGATTATTGTTTTTTAGTCTTCTTTATAGTTTTGGCTGTGTAGATGCTAGTAATTGAGCAGTCATGAACACTAGTTCATTAAGGGGGTTGAAAGTAAAGAATGGGTTTATTGGTGTCATCCATATAAATTATAGATTGACCATTCATAGTAAAACTTAGAAATAAAGTTAACTTTTGCATGTTTCTTTATCCAAATAGCTCAAGATTTGTGATTCTTATGGTAGTATAGCCCCAAAGTCACTCTATATAAACAAAAAAGGAGTAAATTACTTAGTTATACAGCCAAGTGACCTTTCTGTTGGTATGAACTACCAGTGAAATCGTACTATGGGTACATTTTTAAGTTTCATCAAGGCTTAAACATTCTTCTTCAGCGTTGCTGTAAAAAGTGTGATGAAAGAACCGTAAAAAAAGTAAATTGTGAAAACATTGGATGACATTGTTTGTCTTATTGTTTAATGTTTTTGTGTTATTTTAACGTCTAATGTTTCTTCAAATACATCAATACTTAAGAAGAACGTTTTAGCTTCGATGGAACTTGTATCCACGACTGTACAAAACCATTGATAGATTACACTAATAGAAAGTCTCACTTGGTTGCAAAACCAGGCAAATTACACACACTTTTTATAATTTTCATTATAACCCTCCATGACTCTCTTTTTCGAGCCAAAATTAATATATAATCGAGTGAAGACTTATGTTCAGTAAAGAGGATCTGTGTTTGGTGAAATTAGTCTGACTCTGTCCCTAGTTAACTGATGGGTCAACAAGTTCAGTAATATGATACATCATCACCATTGTTTGGTCAACATCAGTTAGTGAACAAATGTTCAACTTGGTCTCTGTGCCCTCTTGTTATGATAAAAGTTTACTATCATAATTTTTTTAGTCAATATTAGTTTTTGTTCATTACTAACATTGTTTCCAGATTTGATTAAAAACCTAAATATAAATAAAAGAGGTTTTTAGCTTTAATACTCAAAGTTCTCATTAAAAAACTGGTTTATTTCGAGGTTATTTCTATTAGATATTAGGTTTTATTCTAACCTTAGTTTCAATTTGTAAATTAATATTAAAAACAGGTTTATATATTTGAGTACCCGCACAAAGAAAAATTATTTTTAATGGAACCATAAAACTACTTGGGTTTAAATTGTTTTCGGTAACAAATTCACGACTTTAAACAACTTTTAGACTTTGGCAGTTTTTAACATTAGTAACTTCTTTAAAAAACTTCTCTAGACTTAATTAATAACTCACATTTATCAACTACTTAAAAAAAAAAAAAGTAAAAGGGTCTACGGGGACAGCTGGAGGGGTGCACAGCCGAACGAACAAGTTTCCGGAACGATACTCACATAGACCTCCTCCCATTGGCTGACGTAGCGGACGAGCCGGCTGAGCCGCAGCAGCCGGACGAGCGACAGGAGCTTGGCGAGCCGCAGGATCCGCAACGCCCGCCCCGCGTGCAGGATCTGGAAACTCTCGCTGAAGTCCTGCAACAGGCGAAGCGCAGTACAAATGAAACCTGCTTGTAATCTCGGGCAGAGGTCACTGGTTCAGATAAGTTACCATAGCTTTACCATCATTCACGACTGAAGTCCAGAGTCAGCACTGTAACACGATGTCGGATTAGTTAAGATTAGGTGAAAAGTTTCTACAAAGAGATGTGTAAATGATGTGAAGAAGTGGAATGAAAGAGATAGACCATCAAGACATTAGAAAACCAAACCTTGAATGAAAGTATTTTTAATTAATCAAAAATCTCAAATTCTAGATTATAAATCCTTTTAAACCTAAAATAAAATCTAAAAATAGTATCAATTACGGTAGGTTAGGATATTCTTCAAATCCACGATTTTAGCCCCTGAGCTGCAGGGGCTAAATCAATGTTACATAAATTGAAACATGTACTGACTGAATGAGAAATTATTGAGCTGTTTTACACGTAAGTAATTTAGTCTTACAAGGTTAAGAAAGTCAAAAAGAATTTTTAAACTAATAAAAGTTTTTGAATTAAAATGATAATTGCATACACTTTACTTAAAATAGCTATCTTTCATACAGGTATAATAATTTCATAAAAAATAATTTTTCAATAATAACTAAATTCTATTAACTTTTGTGGAATGATAAGTGATTCAATTAACATTTAAATTGTATAAAAATTGATTATAGTATGGTACAAAGAAAATATAAGATTATAAAAAAGTATTCCTGTCAAATCATTCTATGGTTCCACAAAAAATTAAGCAAATCCAAAAACTCAAGATATACAAACATTCTTAGAGTTCAAAATTTTTCAAACCTAATGTTCAAAAACAAGTTTATGTCACAGGAAGCTTTCTTATGCAAATGAGACATTTTACTCAAATATATAATTGTTTTTAGAAAAAATATCTTTGATGAATCAGTAAAAAAATTTAAAAGGAAAATGTTAACTCTGTGTAATCATTATTGGAACGCTCTCTCATTGTGTTGAAAGCCAAAATGTAATTATACTCAGCAAAAAAATGTGTGTTTGTTTTTTGGTAAAATGTACTTTGGAAACTATGTTATTTATTTATAAATGTTGAAAAGGAGTACTCTTTTATGTTTTAAATAAATGAAAATAAAAATATTAAATTAGCCAAAAATGAGACAGGAAAATAAACAAAAATAAGCTAAAGTCAGATACTTCTGGTATAAGAAGTTGATAGATTTCTGACTAGGCACTATTATTTTAATATCAGCCCATGTAATGTATTGTCAAACAATCCATGTAATTATCCTTAAAAATAGGCAAAGTTTGATTTTTTTAAATTTAGGGGTTGAATTTTAACTGGCTGTAAAAGGGACTTTATAATTTATAAAAGTGAGGTATACAAAAAGTCAATGTAATAGGTTGATTGGTGAAGAAGTCACTAAACGACTGACTTCTTAGCTAACTTTTACAGTCTTTATACTTACCTTAACATTGTCACCTCGCTTCACTTCTTCACTCTTATACTCACAACAATTTACCATATTTCACACACGTAATATATCAAAATATTTGAATGAACAGATGTTGGCATCAGTCATAAAGTTTAACTGTTGACAAGATAACATTTCTTTGTTGTACTGAGTACAAAAGGGTGACACATTGTACATTATCTTAATGGAAGATAAGAAAGATTTATTTAGTTTTCATGTCTATTTCAGAAGTAACATTGTTTTAATTGTAATTTTTGAGACACTGTTCAGCAAAAATGTATAGACAATGTGAATCAATAAAATATCTATTAACAACTGGATGTTAGTCATATAATCAAAGTTTGAGAATAAAGAAATTGAGTGCTGCATTAAAAGAAAGTTGTACGTATATAAGAGTTAGTAAATATGTGTAAACTAAGGCACAACCAAATAGCTAAGTCTGCTACCAAAATCTTTTTTGGTTAAATTTGGATTTGGATTTTATTATATAATATGTCCGACAGATTTTTACTTGGTTTCACTGTTGAAACGGTTAAAAAACGTGACATGCAAATGTTTCTGGGCCAAATGGAGCTTAATCCCATTTCTCATTCATTATGAAGAACAAAGATCGAGATAATGGAGATTGGAGTGAAGAAACGAGTTCTTTGTTTGACGAAGATTCTCATTGTTTACAGAAATAGGGGTGATTGTCCTTACATTTGTTTCAAATTTCATCTCAAACATCTGGCAACGGTATGATTTGCAAAAATTACAGAAGATGAAATTTAAATGAAAAAGTTGTGTCATCCTTTTGCTCTCAGTGTACATAAACATGGAAGTGTCACATTGTATTTTTTCATATATATGTAAAGTTGAAATAAAAACCTGAAAGCCAAAATAGCTTATCTAAATTCAAAAGGTTAGAATGACTTGTGCGAAAAAAATTTGATGCTATTGTTATATTTACGGTAATCTTAATAAATAATTTTATAAATGTGTTGCCTTTAAAAGATTATAAGCAGAAATTAGTTATTTGATTCCATCTTGAGGTGTAAAAGTATTTCACATAAGCTACATTGAACCCATTTTTTAAAATAGGCAAAAATCTCAAAACTGTAAGAAGGGATTATTATCACTTTTAAACTATATATATATAATCAAAACTTTGAAAGCAAAAGTTAAATGAAAATATATATGATATTAAAATGATCTTAAGAGCTCTAAAATTAAAATCAATAAGTAGGTAAATTCTGTGATTCTAAGGTAATACTTTGGTTAGTACATATTATATGGGATACGATGAATCCTTGGTGATAATTCTTCAGTTTGTTCAGTTATGATTGAAGTTAATCTTCAGTTTGATTTCAGTTATTGTACTATAAACTGGTTTACAGAGTCACCAAATTGCATCACCATTTTATGTTATTGCAATAATTTAAATTATGAAGTAATTTTTTTAAATTTGAAAAATGAGATACTAATTGACTTTTGGAGGGATAACAACATATTATTTTTTGTTATTGGGTTTTCATATAACAGTTAAATATTAAATACTAAAATTCCATAGCAAATTTGTGTGAAGTGTCAATAAAACTAATAATCTGTCCTTCTGATACTTTATAAACCAGTTAAAAAAGCCGGAAATTAGGAATTTTTGTAAATAATTTTTAAAAATGGTTAATTTTATGTACTGTTGTTTGAAAAATTGCATCCTATATTGAAATTTAGATGTATGAATTGTTTTTTGTAAATAAAATAACTTTTACAAAACATTAAATTTAGAAATATATATTACTCTTAAAATTTGCTTGCTGTAGTAGTGTACCTTAAACCTCTTGAAAATGGGAAAGACTATTTAAGACTTAAATTTAATAAATAATTTTCCTACTTATAAACTAGCTACTATTTCTAAAGAAAAATGTTCTACGGCAATACGTAGTATTACTTTTAAAATAAGCAGCTTTTAGTACCTAGTTGATCTACAGCTTACAAATTTTACCTTTAAGCAGCATACAACTATTCCCGTTACCCCAAGATAAAACTATTACAGCATGCCTATCACTAATGAAATTAAATTTGAAAAGTTTGAAAAAAGGACAAATTTTTTTAAATCTTTGAAACCGAGCCATGACTATAGACTTTATTAGAATATTCCGCACTGACAACCGAGACAACAGTGATGAAAATTGATAAACAATATTCTAAGTTGCTATTAAAGCATTTTATTAAATAACGAAGGCCTTGCTTCGCTGGTGCAGAGACCTGAAACTTAAGTTGAACATTTATTAAATTTGTTAACAGTAACAGTAATTGGTAACACAGTTTAACACAGAGTAATTCTAGCCTTGAGCACAAGGTACTTCGTTCTTCATTAAATGATAATATCAAACCATCTGCAACATTACATTCATTTTGTACTCAGCTATAACAACATTTATTTTATATTTTTGCAATGAGAGTAGCTTTGTATGAAACGTGAAATCAGACAATGTTACATGTGCGGTCTGTATAATATTGTAGAATGGTGAAAAAACTATCACTATTGCTAAATTCTGTATCATAGGCAGTTAGTCAAAAGGAAAATAGCAAATACCACTTTTGCTATTTTAACATAATTATTTTGTTGAATGTTTAAAAATTGAATGAATGGAGACTTTCCTCCTGGAAAAAATCCAGTTGTTTGACTTTATTTCTTGGGCTATAAATGGTTTAAACTAAATTAAAAGTAAAGAAATGTGTATAAATGTGTCAAATGTGTGAATATGTAATTCATGGGGCTTTGAAAAGTTTTAATGGCAAAATTGGGAATGTAGCATACACAATTCTTTTTTTTTACTTTTCCAAATGTGAAAAATATTAAATCTTGTAAAAGTTTTAGGATGATTATAAATGGTATAAAGACGTTTACTCATTATGAAATAAAGGAAATATGTCACATGAACATCATTAAGTTGTTTGTCTGAATAATTAAAACTAGAATACTTTTGATAAAAAATAATATTTCAGGTTGCAGATGATTAATGAAAGCAGATTAGAGATTACGTATTCAAACTAATTGAATATGAGATTTTTTTGGGTATCACTTTATAAAATTGCATTAATATTGATTTGTCTAAAATAAAACTGCACACTATCAATTTGCTAAAGTCAACCAAAAAAGTTGAAAACAACCATAAAATTCCTAGATTGAATTAAATATAAACTTAAACTTTCAAGTTTCTTCAAAGAAACAAAGTTATTCTTCTTCAATAAGCTTTTATAGTTTATATATTTTATAATAGTTTTAAACAGGAAAGAAAACTGCTGAACTTCAATGGAAATGCAAAGAGAAAATTCTACAATCAAGCATATATACGCTAGGGTGCACTATACTATAAAGTGCAATCATAAAATTGATAAAAAAGTGCTTTAACCCTATAAAGCCTGCACTAAAATATTTCCTCAACCTTGTCGTCATATTGTACCTTGTGCTCATTGAATATTTATTATTTTTTACAGTTTGCCTTAAACTAATATAATATAACATGCATATGATAAAAATAGTGAGAAAGATAGTTAAAGAAGAAGTTACATGACAATATATGTAAGTGAGTTAATTAAATTATTCTTAACCCTGTTCAGTGGTGTTTCCCAGGATAATTGGTCATGATTTGTTATATTTTTAAACACAAGTTGTATTGTTGGTCTTAGCGCTCCACTTGGTTTAGCTTTTGCTGTAAAAACTAAGTTTAACTTAAATTAGTCTTGAATTACATATAATAAATAGTTTTAAACCTAATTTTAAAACATTTAAAACATATCATATGTTGAAGTATAACAAGTCAGATACTAAAAAAAGCTCAATCATCGATCAATTTAGTTATAAATTCATTTGGTAAATGGAGTACATATTTAATATTTAGCGATTTGCAAAATCTATTTTGCAAAAATACAGACTTAAAGGGAGCAAAAAAGGAAGTGGTTTATTAAGGCGTTATATAAATAGTTGTAAATGTAAATAGTGTGGTCATCTAACCAGACGCGGGATATGCTTACCCGCTCTGGAATGACAGGAATAATATCTTAAAAAAGATTCAAAGAACAAAAAACTTGGAAAGCTACAAATACCAGGAAAAAAGTTTAAATAGGACTTTGAAAATCATAAACTCAAGTAATTTTGGAAAACAATTGTTGTGAAAACTAATGTCTCCAGAATTGAAAGAACAATGATTGACAGTATGTGTTATTTTTCTACCAAAAAACATTGAAATTTTATTCAAATACATTTATTTAAACATTTGCTTGTAAAAGTAGTCCCTTATATTCAACATATGATAACACTTTTTATCTTAAATTTAGAGTCTGAAATATTAATACAAGAAATTAATCCTTAAAAGTAAAATTAAATCTATGTTTGGCACACATATCAAGCCAAACCAAAACGTTTTGAATCAAAATATTTAATTCTAAACACATTTAATATTTTACATAATAAATTTCATTATGATTACTCTGTTTGTCAACAAACGAGCATACACTGAAAGCAAAATAGAAAAAGTAAAATAAAATAGCATAATGAGGATAAAAAATGTAGGAATAAATCAGAAATAATTTTATATTTTTAGGGGAGTGAAATGAAAAGGGGATTTAAAAATTTGCTACGATTGTTTTAAATTTTTGTTAATAAAATTGAAAATTAGATGAAAACAACAGGTTATATTTCACAATAATGAGCAAGTGTGCTTGACGACCTCAAAAATTAAAATTTTACTTATTAATATGTTTCTTGATATAAATATCAATGTAACTTTATAAAATAGAATGCAGCACCACTAGCTTAATTTAAAGTATGCTAAATTAAGCTTTCTTGATAGCATGACTTTTATATTATTTTTATTACGCATAAGGAATGACGTATTTAATGGTTCAATTACAAAATTATATTGATATTATTTCCCAATAACGAAATATTACTTTTAATAATCAATAAAACTATATCCCAGAAAGTGTTTCTTTTCTAAAGTTTACCGCCTGAATGTTGTGACAAAAATGTTGAGAGGGTTGATTTGTTTTTATGTGAAGGAAACAAAATCTACTAAAAAGTTTAAGCCCATGCCACCTAAGCATACGCAGTAGCTAATCTCTACATCTTAATCGTTTGAAGGTAGTATTTTATTTCGGCGATGTTTATTATTAATTTGCGTTATTTTAGGCAGAGTTCAGATTTATAGCAGTGTGAAAAAGATTTACAATACCAAAAGCCATGCATCAATTAACCGTCTCCAAAAAAAGCCATTTGGAAAAGTTTAAGAGGGGCTTTGTTAGGTTCTACTGCATAGTTTTTGAAATACTTTTTCTTTGTTCCTGGACTGGTGTGATTTAATACAGCGGTTTTCATTCATAAACTGGTTCGTCTCCAGTCCGATTTTTTGTCGAAGTTCACAGCCTGGTTTCGACACTAGGTTGTGTCATGTTCACGTGAAGTCTGCGTCGAGTCAAGCTTGCAGAAAGAGGTTCAGTACCGCGAACACAAGTACGTAAAGTAATCAAGCCATCTCCCCTGGGCCGCCCGGTGGTGCCCGCTGACCGTCTGTTCACGGATTTTTTTTTTAGTTTTCGTCTGTTTGTTTAAAATATGTTATTTAAAATTTCCGACAACGTTAATGAGACTGCAAACACTTTCTACGACTCGACACTAACTTAATGTGAGCACGACACAACCTGGTGTCGAAACCGGGTCGTTAACTTTGATTAAACATTGGACTGGACACCGAACAGGTAAATTAAATCCACTGTACATTGAGGAAACATTATTGTTTTATTGTATTGAGTTTTGCGGCATAAAGGACAACATTGAAGTAATACCAAAAAATACACCGAGTGTGACATTTCACAATTAATGTCAAAATTATTTATGAGCCTTAAAAAGTTTACGATAATGTTGAAGTCATGCAGAAAAAAAACTGAAAAGTTACTAAACACAATATTAGTTATATACTGATTTTACGTCTAACAGTATTTGATGTTGGCCTTAAGAGGCCTTGTGGCTTTTAACACCATATATCCTATTACTTTAAATGAACAATTATGTATAAATATTTAACCTTAAAATCAAATTGCAAACATAACAGCATTTTGCCACCATTGCCACAAATGAAAATTATATTAATGAAAGTTCAAATTCAATATAGTTCTTTTGAAGTAAAACTCATTAACTCCAGTACTCGAGTGTGTCACTTCCAAAATCTTTTTTCCGTTGAGATTCATCGTCCGGTCAGACACGATAGAACCACAAGCATGTTGTTTTACAGTCCAAGAACTACTGAATGTTCCTCTTGAAGCGTGTGCATGCGTCCACCAGCGGCCGAGCTCATGCGCCAAGCGAGCCAACGATCGGGTGAGAGGTGCACGACAGAGAGTGTGAAGAGGTGAGATTAGGATGCTTATTGTCATGAAAAATGTCACTCACACTGACCTGGTTGAATATGAGGAAGATGTAGTCCAGCGGGATGGAGCTGATCAGATCCAAGAAGAACCAGGTCTTCAAATAGTTCTTGGCGATCAACTTCGGATCAAGGATCACTTGTTCTGCGTTGTCTTGCTGCATGATCCCTGTGAAAAAGTGGATAGTGATAAGATGGTTTGGATTCGGTATGTTGGTCATTGAGTTGTTAACTGGTTACAATTTAGAAAGACAACCAGTCTTAGCCAATAAGAAGACTAAGAACGTAGGTAATTTAATGTAATGCAAGCATGGCGTTTTTATTCTCTCTCTAGGCTTACCATAAATTTTCAGTGCCAATACCGGACACCAAAAAAACCGGGGGAGAAGATGGGGACAAAGAAAATAGTGTGGTAAAGTTTAGAATAGGGTCTCGGCAGATAAGCTACTTTGCTGCCGTTTTTCGTGGCATTATCATTTTTTGAATACTGATTGGCTAAAAAACAATGATTTAGGTCTTGTGAAGAAGCAGAAGACGCAGTTGAGCAGTTGTCGCGCAACGAATTAGCCCGTAGCCGGCCGTGACCATTTTAGTGTGATACCTGGTGAAACCATAATAGGCCTATATCCCTTCGTTTCGTTTGAAATTTCTTTTGTTTTCTATAAACTTTCTTAATAACTGTTCAAACCTAATTGCCAATTCATTTATTTCGGGCGTCTTCCTCTATTTTTCACGCAGGCTGACTAAAACCCCGGACAAAATTCATCCCCGGACGTTTCCCCGGACGCAATCCTGAAACCCGGACTGTCCGGGGAAATCCCTGACGTCTGGTAAGCCTATCTCTCTCTAAACAGGGAAAAGTTGAGTTAGTTAATGGTTGGTACATTTTACCTACAACAATCGTCAAGAGTGAAGTAATGATGGAACTGGAAGTTGAATGAATTACAACAGGTCACCATAAGCAGGTGCATCTATGGCATCTGTAGTGCCATAGATTTTACTTATGTATATATCTCCATTTACTGAACTAGTAAACAGAAATCAGGCTATTGATAATTCTCTCGCTGTATTAATTACTCTCTAAACAAAGGATCCTCTGAGCATGATCATCCACTAGACTAATTTTAATCTTGCCATTTTCTCCAACTCTCCTTGGTTATACTGTAGTTCAGTCTAAACTGTATATTCTAAGGTTAGTGTTGCCTGTTGAAAGCAATACAATGGATTCTGTCGAAGAGAAAACAAGAATGTCTACTCTATTTGTTAAATTTGGTGTCACGAATATGAAATCAATCTTTATTTGTATTTATTATATTAACAATACAATCTTTATTTATATTGAATTATATTTGTATTGATTATTAGGATAAAATTCATTTCACATTCAATGAAAATAATAATATGATATCAAATTCGAACCCCTTAAAATTAGCTAAACTTATATAAAATCGTATTTTGTTAAGATTAATCTAACAAACTGCATTAAAGACGATTCAATACTGCACAAGTTTATTTTTAAAATCTGATAATATTAAAGATAACAAATCTTCTGGACGGAATGGATGATTATGGTTAATAATTTAAGATTAACAAGATTTTACTTATGTGAAGGTTACTAATAGACATCCGGGACTTCGCGTTCCTTAATAAAACATACTTACACACGTGTAATTTTGTCTAAAAAAGATTCTAAAAATGGACTAACCTCTCTACACCGCATTTTCAAGCGTTGAATTATAAGTACTAAAACCTTGGGGATACGGTGGGTATCTATCATAACATTAGCAAGAAGAGCAACTTTTAATTACGCATTTTTATGTAATCATACGCTTAATTTTAAACCGTATACTGTGCCATCTCCAAACTTGGTGTTAAACATGTTAAATAGGAAAAATTTTGGCATGATGAGGAAGAAAATATTCCCGTTACAGCATACTTGCATGCCCCACAAATTTTAGATGCTTAAAACATATTTAAACCCATCATAAACGGCAAATGTAATATTTTTCGTATTCTCAACAAGAATAAAATGGGTAATAAATTGCTACAGGTTTTGAAAATTTGACCGTGAAAAAAGCCCATTTTCGAAGGGGGGAGGTTTATCCCCATGATGAAAGAGGATGTACAAAATGTAGTTGATGCTTGGGGCCAGGGGGTGCAAGCTTCGGAGGGGGTGGGGCATATACCTTGACTGTTAAGAGGATTTGTACCACAATCTGCTTAAAACTGGCCCACCCCTCCATCTCCCCACATAATACATCTGTGGTTAGTTAACCATTCCAAAGCAAACAAATGAGAGTCGTTATTTGCCATGTATGCTCTCATTGGTTCATCTAAATAATTCAATAATTCAATAACATTTATTAAATATTGGACATTGGGCTTATTCAAAATTACATTTTAGTGTAGTAGATATTGGAGAAACCGGGTTGAGGAGGAGAAAATTGGAACAAAAGTGATTCTTATTGTGAATTGTAGGTAACATGCTCCCAAAAAAATATATTTAGAATATACATATATTTATTTTGTATATTTTTTATATATGTATATTTATTAACATGTTATTTTGCCAGCCATGTTGAAAATGGTGGTAAAAGCATTAACTATTTAGGAAATTAATGCCATGGTTGATATATGATTGAATCTTGTGCATGTCTTACTACCGATGGTTGATGTGGGGGGAAAAATTTACTTTGACTCAGTAATAATTTTTCGCTGTCATTTTGGATGTGAATATCGGTTGAAATATTTTGAAAACTATATAAACAATGTGTAGTATCATTACACGCTTGATTTTCACGCTAATTGCTGCGCCGAAATCCGTTTTTGAAAATTTTGATTCGTTTACAAGATACGCCCAAACAAAGAACTTTCCCTATGTAATCCTTATGTAAGTTTCCAGCTTTGAATATTTTTTATGATTTATTAGATTATTTTCTTCATATCTCCGGTTCGATTCAAAGCATTAAGTTCGTTTTCTTAAAATTCTCAGTGATAAAACGGCTTCAATTTAAGAAATTGGTAATTTTAACCAGACTCTAATGAGACGATTCATCATTCATAATGTAACAAAGTAATTGATTTATTGAAAGTTATTTTTAGTATTAAAAGTATATCTCAGGTTTTAGTTGAGAAACAAAATTCGTTCTGGTCTTGAATCACTAAAAAATTACTGACCTTCAAGCGCGCGCTATTGATAATTGAAATCAGACGAGTTTCAGGGTTATGAAGTATCAGATGAGGGAGATTCAAATTATCAATAGTTAAATTAAAGCCAATGATATTGTAAGCAATTTCAGGCCTTACCAAATTTCAAGTCGCGTTTAGAATGTGGGGTACATGCTCTTAACTAATTTTTTCAATAAATACATTTTACATTATTTGAAAGATCATAACTCCCCTGATGGAGATCGGCTGATTCCAGTCATCAATAGCTCATAAGAAGGTCAATTATTTGTCGAGGGATTTATGACCAGATCAAACTTGTTATCTCTCCTAGAATTTGAGATATAACATTTTTATTAAAAATGAATTAAATTGTTTTTGTAATGTAATTATTAACAATAAGTCTACTCCTTCTAGTCGGATTCAAATGACCAGATTCTAAAATTGAAGTTGTTATATCACTAAGTGTTTTAAGGCAAAAACGAACTTAATGCTTTGATTATAACCGGAGTTAAAAGAAAAATGAAATCATAAATCCTTAAAAATAGTCAAATCTCGAAACATTCATAAATATTGCTTGGAAAACTCTTTGTTTGGGTATATCTTTAAAATGAAACAAAATTTTCAGAAATGGATTTCACCATTGCAATCGGCGTGACAATTAGTGTGTAATAATGTGTTACAACATATGTTTACATTTGGAAAAAAAATTCTATGACTAATGTGGTGGATTCAAGATGGCGGCGTAAAATGTTTAGCCAGACAAAGTGAAGATCTTACAACACGTCAGTTATATGCAGAGATATAATGCTACAAGATTCAATCTTATATCATCAATGGTTTTAATTTCATAAATCATAAATGCTTTTTACACCATTTTCAGGATGGCTGCCAAAATAAGATATTTTCCGTGACATTACGGATTTATATTTTTAAAATATATATTAGGGACATGATACCAATCACTTCCACCTCCTCTTATTTTTCAGTTATTTATACTATACTATTTTATTCAAGCAAAATTTAGAATTAATTTGCTTCAGCATTAAATGATGGAATATTCTATGAAAACCTACATAAAACTATCTTGTGAACTGAATGGTAAGTCATGAAGTTTTGTTTTATATTCAATACGAATACATTTTTGAGATGACAGGGATTAATTTGAACAGAAAAGGTTGGCAATAAAATAAAATAATCAAAAGTATGTATTTTATTTTTTACCAAACTATTTCGTCAAAAGGAAATCAAACTTGTGAAAGATTTTAACAGACATATTAACTTTTTTGCTGGATTCGAGATAAGCGAAAAAAGAATAACGGAAAGCCTGTTTACGATGAACATACAAATAAGCAGTTTATTAAGTCTCTTAAAGTCGAAAAAATAGAAAATTTGGTAATGGCGAATTGTTAAAAAAGTAATAGTTCTAGGTTGGCCTAATAATTTTTTATGAACCTCAGTTTTATGACCCAGTATATTGTATAAAAAGTCATCAGTCACTGAGCAAAGTCTAATATGAATTAAAAACGATAATTTTATTTTATAGCTGTTAAAACTTGACGTCAGTAATTAGGAACTCACGAACTAATTTTTTGTTCAAAAACCTTGCTAACACAACAATAATATCTAGTAAATATATAATAACATTAATTAGTTATAACAAGAAATTAGGGTGGTTATGAAATTAAATTACTATTTTCTTATTAATTCTTGCTGATTTAAACTCCTGGAATTAGACCTTAAAATCTATGTGATTAAAAAAGCCATACAGTACGATGGGCGGCTGATTTACGTGAGCACTGATTTCAACACAAAAGCATATAATGCAATGAAGTACACTTGTTTAATAATTGCTTAATATGACTAAATATCTTTCAATCCAAATTTTTATCGTAGACATTTTTGTTTCCTCTCTTTTCTTATTACATATATATACCAAAACCGTACAATGTATAATTTTAATTGAGTATATAGTATATTATTCAGATCAATGACGACCCCTATATATCACGAAGAAACATAGAAAGTAGGGGTCGAGTAGGCAAACCTTCCTGGAATCAGTATGCACGAAAGCAAAATGTATCTGGACAGATTTATGGCCTATCACGAATCCCATCTTCGATCCAATCTGGTTTAACCTGGTTTCAAGTCGGTTTCTTTTACTAAAAAAAAATTAATTTTTTTAACGGTTTTAACGATTACCTTGTAATGTTTCCTTCTCCAGAAAATTTAGAAAAATAAAAAGTCGAATTAGATCAGTTGATTATCAGAGAAAGATTTGATTGACTTATTCAAAGTTTAACATGAAATTGTATCAATTGAAAAGTCTCTTATCTGTTTGCAAAAGGAACAAATGACTTTTACATAGGTCCGGAAAACGGTGATCACAGATTGAGAAAATAATTGAAAATCTGGAAGTCTTGCAATTGTATACAAAGCCGACCTGTTTCAATTTACAGACCTGTTCAATTGCTGACCTGATGAAGGTGAAGGAGTGAATAAAGTTAAATTTTATCATAGGCCTAGTGAACAGTATTGGATATGTATGATTTATTTATTTATTTATTTACATGCATTATAACAGGTTTAAACCCAATTACAATAATGCAGTTCATATATATATATATTACATAATAGTCCTGCAGCTGACAGCACTTCTGTGTGCAAACTTGCGTAGGCTGAATTTTATTACTGGACCTGTTAGTTTATTACATGGGAAGGTTAAAAAACTTGGGTGGACATCTCCTACCCCCCAGGTTTTCCCAGGATGACGTTTTCAAAATGGCTGCCAATTATCTGTTTTTCACCATTAAATTTATAAAAATCATGACCATCGCCCAATCTGTGGATTTAACATAAGAAGAATCGGTGAAAATTACCACTTAGTACATACCTAACGATTAAAATTTTGTTTTCAAAAGTTGCATCACTACATGTCCGCCATTTTGGAAATACTCCGCCATTTTGAATTTATGTAAGCTTTTAATTGATCAATCATATTGAGGCTCGAAACCAACGTAGGATCGTGATTTTTATTTTATTTTAAAGCCAATTAAATTTCCTACAAGAAATTTCCAGGTGGAATACAGCCAATCAGTATAACCAATGTGTAATTTTAATGTAAAACAAGTCCCTAAAAAATTGACAATGTAATTTTCGTGTTTTATGGATTATTTTGCTAACAACGAAACCTACGCCTCCAAAGAGGAAATAAAGGAACTGGAATGTACTAAACTAATCTCAAGGCATATGAATAACTATCTAAGACAAGATTTCATAATACATTCGCCGCTTGTCGGTCTTTTTGGGAAATAATTCGCTATTTTGCATTTATACTAGTTTTCAATTGCCAAAGCGTTTTCCGGCTAACAGTTACCGTAAACACTTATATTTTCATTTTATTTTACTCTTCGATAAAGTTCTTACGGGAAAACGTAAGGTTGAATGCATCAAATAAACATAAACAGTACGAAATTGCAATGTAAAAGAAGTATTTTAATGATTTTCTAATAGTAGGGTAAAAAGCAGGCCATAAGATGTCTTCTTCTTGATTATGTAGGCTATGTTTTGCGACTGGTGGCAACCATGTTTTTTTGTTCCTTTTGACCTATTGAATGCAAACTGTGAGTTTGCCACCTTCAAATTTGGTGCGGGGACCAGGAATCCAAGATGGCGGACAAAATGGCTTATTAATGCTGTAGGCTTAGTTTTTTTTACCTTTCCCCGCTACATTTGATGAAAATTCGGCTGTCTTAACAAAGAAAAGGTTGGGAGAGGGGAAATACTTAATGTTGGTTACATTTTCACATCCGGTCGCCATATTGGATCCGTCATATTGGATATAACATATTTTTCTTAAATGTGAATGTGGTGTTACACATAAAAACAATGTTTTCACGCTGATTATAATGCCGCGATCTGTTTGAAAAAAGTACTGTTTCGATCACAAGATATAGAGCGTATTTTTTGTGAACACTTTTGGGATCTCTTAAACTATAAGAGATACACAGAAGTTTAAAGTAGCTAAGTAATGCGTAATCTAAGAACAAGTAAAACGTTGGTGAGCAATAAAAAATATTCGGCTAACTCGTTCTCCAAGCTAGAAAAACTATAGTTGCCCATAACTAAATTTGTACTAAATCGCTCACTTTTTACGATACGAGGCTGTATGAGGAGTCAAATTTTCATTAAATTTGTTTTATTTTTTTACGATACTATTTATGGTTTTTTAGAATAATGCCCAAGCAAACAATTTTAAATGCCCAACATGTAGGCCTAAAATTTAAATTTTCATTGGAAACATATTTTTTCCAGAACTATAAGATTTTTATTATCAAATGTGCATGCAATCAAAGAAAATATTTTTTGTATAAATGATAATGGGTTATAATGTACTGGACTTTTCATTAAAATGAAAAATGTGGAAAACCACTGATTATTACTAAACAGCTGATTGACTGAAAACAGCTGATTGGCAGCAAAAATCTGTTTTAAGGACAAATACTTTACGCTTTTCATTAAAATGAAAAATGTGGAAAACCGCTGATTATTACTAAACAGCTGATTGACTGAAAACAGCTGATTGGCAGCGAAAAGCTGTTTTTAAGGACAAATACTTTACGCACCTTCACTCAGAACAGCTGATTTGTTTGTAATTTAACTTTTACTATTAATCAGCTGTATCTAACTAATCAGCTGATGACTTTAAATCAGCTTTTCTCCTTTTCTTTATTTTTATAAGAAATTCAGAACATTATTATAACCCATAATCATGTACAATAATTAATAAACATAAATATAAACTTATTTTTAATATTTGATGGATTACTTTATTGGATTCATAATAAAAATAAAGAAAAGGGGATTAGCTTATTAATAGTTATCGGATAATTGACTAAAAACATCTGATTGACAGTTAAAAGGTCATTTACAATCAAATTAGCTGTTTTAAATGAAGATAAGTATTTGACCGTCAAATAGCTTTTTTGCTGTCAATGTGCTGTTTCCACTCAATCAGCTGCTTAGTACTAATCAGCTTTTTTCCATATTTTTAACTTTTACGGAAGTTCCAGTATATTCTAACCAATATGGCGGATCCAAGATGGCGGCTGAAAACTATTGTCCACTTTAATTAAGTATTTACCTTCCGGCAACTATTGGCGATGTTTTCAAATCGATATTTTGGAAAATATTCCTATGAATGTCATACATACAATTTTGTTCAATATTTGTTTCTTTATTTTCAGCACTGTAAACTTTGACCACCGTTATTCAAAAATTTCCATGGGTGCCACTCTGGAACCCCTCATAATCTTGTTCAATGTATCAAATAGTACGAGAATCGATCACAAAGTGTGAGTTGGACCTTAATTCAAGGTCATATCATTGGGCAAACGGACTAAAATAAATAGAATAAATAAAAACAGATTATTAAATAATCTACTAACAACTTGAGAACGGACAGAGATTTAGAAAAATGGACAGCGTAATAAGCATTGTCACAAAAAAGCAGTTTGAAATGATGTGTTACAATCCCATATTTACATTTCAAAAAAATAACTTATATCCAATATGGCGGATCCAATATGGCGACCGGATGTGAAAATGTAACCAACATTAAGTGTTTCCCCTCTCCCAACCTTTTCTTTGTTAAGACAGCCGAATTTTCATGAAATGTAGCGGGGAAAGGTAAAAAAAACTAAGCCTACAACATTAATAAGCCATTTTGTCCGCCATCTTGGATTCCTGGTCCCCGCACCAAATTTGAAGGTGGCAAACTCACAGTTTGCATTCAATAGGTCAAAAGGAACAAAAAAACATGGTTGCCACCAGTCGCAAAACATAGCCTACATAATCAAGAAGAAGACATCTTATGGCCTGCTTTTTACCCTACTATTAGAAAATCATTAAAATACTTCTTTTACATTGCAATTTCGTACTGTTTATGTTTATTTGATGCATTCAACCTTACGTTTTCCCGTAAGAACTTTATCGAAGAGTAAAATAAAATGAAAATATAAGTGTTTACGGTAACTGTTAGCCGGAAAACGCTTTGGCAATTGAAAACTAGTATAAATTCAAAATAGCGAATTATTTCCCAAAAAGACCGACAAGCGGCGAATGTATTATGAAATCTTGTCTTAGATAGTTATTCATATGCCTTGAGATTAGTTTAGTACATTCCAGTTCCTTTATTTCCTCTGTGGAGGCGTAGGTTTCGTTGTTAGCAAAATAATCCATAAAACACGAAAATTACATTGTCAATTTTTTAGGGACTTGTTTTACATTAAAATTACACATTGGTTATACTGATTGGCTGTATTCCACCTGGAATTTTCTTGTAGGAAATTTAATTGGCTTTAAAATAAAATAAAAATCACGATCCTACGTTGGTTTTGAGCCTCACTATGATTGATCAATTAAAAGCTTACATAAATTCAAAATGGCGGATTATTTCGAAAATGGCGGACATGTAGTGATGCAACTTTTGAAAACGATATTTTAATCGTTAGGTATATACTAAGTGGTGATTTTCACCAATTCTTGTTATGTTAAATCCATAGATTGGGCGATGGTCATGATTTTTATAAATTTAATGGTGAAAAACAGATAATTGGCGGCCATTTTGAAAACGTCATCCTGGGAAAACCTGGGGGGTAGGAGATGTCCACCCAAGTTTTTTAACCTTCCCATGTAATAAACTAACAGGTCCAGCAATAAAATTCAGCCTACGCAAGTTTGCACACAGAAGTGCTGTCAGCTGCTGGACTATAAATGAATACGGTGAAAATGTCCACATCTTGAATAAATAAATTAATGTCCATTAGATGTACTGGAGGTAACTGAATCACAAACATATAGGCTACAATAAAATATAAGTTGAATAACATTCTTTAATATAAATATACATAAACATGAATTTTTAAAGATTCAAGCAGAGTAGGCCTACGGAGAGAAATTATGACACAGCAGAAACGCTCGCACGAGTTCACATATGAGTCAAAACAATTTACTGAGAGGCTACCTCAGCCATCACGACAGGTCTGTGCAGGACAAGGATATTGTTTGTTATCTGTCAAATGATTGGAAATAAGATAAAGATTTATTTTTGAAAGAGTCAAGACTATCACTAAAGATATCCGCAGAATCTGGTAATTCATTACATTGTCTCAATATTTCTAACAATGGCGAGAAATGGTGAATATTGGTGCGGGAGAACGGAATATGAAAAAGATTATGGTGTCTATTACGAAAAGGTGGGACACGAAAGCCAATTTTCTGCAGAGTTTCAGGATCGTCAATGAGCCCTCGACACAACTTGAATAAATATAAGGATTGCAACATTTTACGCCTAGTTTCCAGTTTTTGAAAATCGAACATTTGTAACAACTGAGAATACGAAATTAAATGAGAATCTTTGAGGGCCGCTAAATCCAGTAATCTAACCGAGAGGTATACTGATTTTTTTAGCCCAAGTATGGAACTTAAAAAAGTTTTTGAAGAAAATCCTATTGTTAATGATATTTTAAGCCACTGGTGAATAAGTCTGCATCCATTAGGTTTCTTAAAGTTCACAGTTCCCTACTTCTTAAGATCAAGACCAAAAGGATTTAATACTGGAAGTAAAGGACCAAGTACCGTAAGGAATAGAGCAATTATTTTGCCTCTTATATTATAGAATAATGAATACAACTATGAAGCGTGAGAGGGAGGGTAATTTCACTTATCGTTCGCCAACGCCAGGCATGTCCCTCGGTAAACAAACGAAAACCAACGAGTAAAATTCGCAAGATCCCGCTGAGTACTGTAGGTAGGCTGGAGCATTTTGGTTTTTTGCCACAACGTCGTTTTTTACTGTATGAATAATTTGGTTTGTTGTTATTTATATCTTGCCCTAAAAGTTTATTGATTGTCCGCTAGGTAGTAACTCAAAAGTCATCGGAATTTTCGGGTACTTCAGTATTCCTCGTGTGTTTCTGTCTGCCTTCGAGGGGTTGGCCTGTCATTGGCGGATGATAAGTATATAAATTTCCCTCCCTCTCGCGCTTCATAGTTGTATTAATTCTAGTATAATCTTAGATGTATCTCAGGAACTGACCTGTCCTGAAGTTGACCACGATGTCTATGAGGAAGATGGTGTCGGAGAGGCAGTTGAAGGCGATCCAGCGGGTGCTGAGGTCGTCGTTGAAGAAGGAGATGGCGACCGGCAGGATGATGAGATTGGCCACCAGGAGCAGCAGCATGCACAGGTCCCAGTAGAACCTGGGACAGAGGAGAAGCAAGGATTAGAGATGCTATTAAACATGGTCAGCAGCATACAAGGGTTCCAGTAGAACCTGGGACACAAGAGATGCAAGGATTAGAGATGCTATTTAAACACGGTCAGCAGCATACACAGGTCCCAGCAGAACCTGGGACACAAGAGATGCAAGGATTAGAGATGCTATTTAAACACGGTCAGCAGCATACACAGGTCCCAGTAGAACCTGGGACACAAGAGGTGCAAGGATTAGAGATGCTATTTAAACACGGTCAGCAGCATACACAGGTCCCAGCAGAACCTGGGACACAAGAGATGCAAGGATTAGAGATACTATTTAAACACGGTCAGCAGCATACACAGGTCCCAGTAGAACCTGGGACATAAGAGAAATAAGGATTAGAGATGCTATTTAAACACGGGCAGCAGCATACACAGGTCCCAGTAGAACCTGGGACACAAGAGATGCAAGGATTAGAGATGCTGTTTAAACACGGTCAGCAGCATACACAGGTCCCAGTAGAACCTGGGACACAAGAGATGCAAGGATTAGAGGTGCTATTAAACATGGTCAGCAGCATACACAGGTCCCAGTAGAACCTGGGACACAAGAGATGCAAGGATTAGAGATGCTATTGAACATGGTCAGCAGCATACACAGGTCCCAGTAGAACCTGGGACACAAGAGATGCAAGGATTAGAGATGCTATTGAACATGGTCAGCAGCATACACAGGTCCCAGTAGAACCTGGGACACAAGAGATGCAAGGATTAGAGATGCTATTGAACATGGTCAGCAGCATACACAGGTCCCAGTAGAACCTGGGACACAAGAGATGCAAGGATTAGAGATGCTATTTAAACACGGTCAGCAGCATACACAGGTCCCAGGAGAACATAGGACACAAGGTAGGCACGAGCTAGAGATGCTAGTAATCATATTCAGCAGCATACACAGGTCCCAGTAGAACCTGGGACACAAGAGAATTAAGGATTAGAGATGCTATTAAACACGGTCAGCAGCATACACAGGTCCCAGTAGAATCTGGGCCACAAAAGAGTCTAGGTTCAGAGTTGCCATTAAATATGGATTGTTTGTGTTGTATACCTTGTAAATTTTAGTACAAGGGATTCTTGTAGGCAACGCAGTAGCTCAGTCAGTATTCAATTCTCATTTGTCAGGATTTGGAACCAACAGATACGCAGGCGATCCTACATCTCGAAATTTACGTTACGGACCTCAGTACCGCGTGTCTCCACGAAGTCACATTGTAACTTAACTTAAATATTTGTAAATTAATATTTACGGCAGAATTATAATTTTTATTCGATATAAATATAATCTTTATATTGACCCATAATCTGGGGGAGGGCTTAGCCCCCGAGCCTCCCCCTCGGGCCGTCATTTATAAACTATATTTCTGAATAAGGGATGTAAATTTATACAGGACACAAAATTTGAGCAATAACATGCAAAATTTTAAAGAGATTTGTGGAGGTTTAAAAAAAAATTACATAGAGAATACCGGATTTATCCGGTTTTGGTTTGTGAATGGTTCAGAGCATAAAATATGTTATTCACATTAACTTGAATCCAAAGGAGAAAATAGATGTAAAATAAATAATCTTGAAAATAAATGTTGTACAAACATACAAACGATCAAAACATTTAATGATCGAATAAAAAAATAATTTTGAAAAGAGAACATCTAGGGCAAGTTCATCTACCAGTAGGCATCAGATTTGTTAATAAAACAGTCAGAAGCGGGGATGCAATGCAATTAATATATTTTTCAACAGAGCCGCTTTGGGTCGACCTACCCCTCCCGTGGACAGGGGGGGGGGGTCATGACGTCAGCAGAAGTTGCAATATTGAAGCAGACATGATTCCCCAGCCGGTAGGCGCTCTGCCCGTGCCCCCCTCCTACCCCCCACATAAGCATGGATTACCGGAATTATCAATTAGAGGTTGGACAAATAGTACTGTAGACCTTTGAAATGTTTATAATATTTTCCCATTAGCGCAATGGAATATATTTATTCAATTAGAGTAGAAGCCTCGAACAGATTCAGTCGCGGGGATGTGGCTTTGGCTAAACATTTATTGTTTTAGTCTAACGTTTTATTTTTTTTATTATTTTAGTATTTAATGATAATTATACCGTTATGAACATTTATGTCGACTTATCCATTGTAAATATAATTAAGGCAGACGTACAACTTAGAGGCAGATTAACAACTTATTAAGGCAGATTAAATACTTAGACGTACAACTCATTATTCTTATCCCCAAAAAAGATTGTAAACTGAAAAAAATTCATGTTAGTTTTGGAACTGTTTTCAATACATTTTTAACTTCAAACTTTAAATTTTTATACATGTCATATTTATATCAAAGTTCGAAGACATAATTTCTCTAACAAAAGGTTAGTGACTTTCATTGTAATATTATACCCTCCAAAAGTTTAAGAAAATATTGTTAAGGCTTCACTAAAATTCATTGTTGGTATAGGGAGAAAGAAAAACTTCAGCGAGCCATAACTCTCCTGTAATACTCTCGTGAGCAGAGAAGATGATTCACAGGTTAATGACTGCTCCAACTTTCATTGTAGATTAACAACTTTTCAGGATTCTCTGAGGCCGAGTTTGGTATAGTAAGGAAACGTTAATATTCTTAAGTTAAATTATTACTTAAAAAACGTATCTACATCATGATAATTATAATCATCATCATAATCTGTTGTTAAAAATAGTCGAAATGTTTTCCTTTTTTTAAAGCGTACTGAAATATTATGTAGCCTTATGAGCCTTATGAGTATGTTTACATAAAAAACAATATCCAACACGATAGAATTATTTAACCTTGTTATTTTATAATCTGATATTTGGGTTTATTACGTTTAGAGTTACTGGTAATAGAACACCGATGTCTCTATTGATTTCGTATTGCAAGAGAAACAAAATCACCAAACGCCACTCTTTACCTGATATGTTTCACACTAAACCAAACATTTTTAAGACGTAAATTATCTTGTTCTAATATAAGAAACCCCTGTACCTTTGTCCAATATTTAAAGTCGAATTTCCTTGTATAAACGTAGCCTAAACCTGAGAATTTGAAGTGCGACATACTTACTATAAAACTAATTTTTTGAATCTTTGAAGAGAATTCTAAAAAAAAGCATTGACAGACTAAAAATCTCACTCACTGAACAACCTTTGAATTTATAGTTTAATTAGCTTCCCAACGAATTCAATATCATGACTTGTATTGGAAATTGCACAAGCTACTGAATAGAACATAATTATCTATAGGCTTTAATGATGAATACCCTTTCTGCTAAGAGCTTCTATTTCAACTATTCATTTGCTGTTTGTAATACTTCATTTCACAAAAACCATTGATTTGGTATGTACAAAAATTTACCGTAAGAGGTCAACAAATTTAAAATGTTTGTTTATGATTTAGTTAAATTACAAATTTTTAATCATCCTGTTTAAAATAACAAGTTTTTATTTATTTTTTGTATTCGTAAAAATTTTATTTTGACACTCTATCTCACAACATTTAAAATACGATTAACCTGCCTGATGATTTTTCTTGTTATGATTGCACTTTGGAAGAGTTAAAAGACGCTCGAATATATATACAGATTTTACATATTTTTGCGGACAAATTTATTTGACACCTAAATAATCATGCACTATTATTTTATTTTGCCTCAGACAAAATTCCGTCAACCAGACACAGTGACTTCACATGTGTCTTTCATACTTTTTACATTAAGTATGCCAACAATATCCTTCAATATACAGGGATGATAACATCTGTTCTTTGGCATTTTAATTGTTTTCCATCAAAGTAATATTTTTATCCTTTGTAATCTAATGTAAAAGTAAGGGGCTTGGTTTTTATATAAAGGAAAAACTGAAGTTTTAAATAAATTTTGCACAAATTACATATCAGTTTTTGTAATCCACGGGACTTGTTCACGGGATCACGTGGGATCACTCTTTAAAGCTATAAAATGTAAAAAAAACTCTGATGGCATTTAACCATTTTGTATGAAACCTGTTTTGGAGATTTTCACAATGAACGTTAAGATGTCATGTTGTAAGTAAAGCTTTTTCATAGGCTTACCAGCCGCAAAATGTTTAATGAGTCTTAAGATGATGGAATTAATTAACAAAAAAACACAATCAATTATTTTATTTCTAAAACATTACACTAATAAACTTTATATAATTTATAAAAGGGCTATGATACACCTATTATCACTCTTATAACTGCGAATTACAGTAATCGCATGTTATAAGAGTGATAATACTATAGTTAACTAACTTTTGAAACTAACATTTCTAAAGTTAGTTAAGTATAGTATATATACCCTATTATATACTAATTTGAGAAATCATAGCCTTAGACATTTTTGAAAATTATTACCAAGACGGTTGACATTTAATTTGTCAACGCCACAGCTAAACTGGTTCAAAGAACACTTTGTTTGATGTTTGAGTAAATTTATATCATAAATAGAGATATGTAATTAACGCATTTACATATATATTAAATGCTATTAAATCGATTAATGCACTTATGACCAGACTAGATACAGATGCAGCTCAACTCGTGCAAAGGTGTAATTGAAATATAAATATTAAATTTTTAATTATATACACATATTTATAATTGACCTTTAACCTCAGTAAGCGTTAAATAATTTACTCGAATCAAAAAACTTGCATGCAATTTAAAACAAGCATTGAAGAATACTTAGTTATGCTGATTTTAAAGCAAATTTAACAGCAAAATAAAAAATAAATTAAAAGACAGGACTAATCTAAATATAAAATAACAATGAAGTTTTTTTCGGATAAGATTTGCTTATCCGAAAAGGACAAAACATCGTCCTTTTCAACATGATATAATAAAATTAAAGATACGAAATTAAAAAAAACAAGACATGATTAAAATCAACGAAAAAATGTTTTATACGCCAGAAAAGAACTAAGCGTAGATATATAAACTGTTAATACTAGCTTAGATTCTTTGTGATCTTCAAAAACACAAAATCATAAAAAATAAGACTTTTGTTTACTCATCGAAGCATTTAAAAGAATTACGAACAACAAAAACTTTCTTAATTTTGGAAATCGAGTTCTCGAGTTTCAAAGCTAACATTACGACATGAGCCATTGACATGTTGACCGTTTCCGTCAAAAGTAGTTTTGACAGACAAACATTTTTGTCGAGATTCGATGGACCTCGGCTTAGTCAATGTGGTGCAAAAAGTTTCAGTGGTTTACATAAGTGATAAGTGTAAAATTTTTATTAAAAGTAAATATTGAAAAGCACCGTTAATTTTCTTGCTATTTTGAAAGTGATAAGTATTTTTATGTAAAAGTTAGTGGTGTTAAATAATATAAAGTCTAAAATTAAAAAGTCGCCATTTTAATTTAGACGTAGCAAAATATCTTGACGTAGTATATAAAGAAGACTTTAGTTAAAAAGCAAATTTTTAAAAACTTTCCGGAAGCATTAAAAATTATATATAGCTAGGTACATTGTATATTAAATCACATTACCGAAATTTCAAACATGATTAGAGTTCTTCTGGCTCCTTAAATTGCCATCAAATAATACACATTCCAAATCTTAAAATTCTTTTTCCATCATGAGGATTGGGAGTGAAAATAACATAACTTAAAACGGAAATGGTTGCTACCGGATACAGTAAAATGTGACGGTGTTTAACAGAGCATTATGGATGTCCAATAAGCACACCACTGTGGAGACAAACCGGGCGGGGAGCTACGAGTATTACCATAATGCCATGTGCCATCAGTGGGACAGGAGGCGACATATATGTGCGCTACATGAGACGGTCGCGGGTTGATGTCAGCGAGCATTTTACATAAGCGCAACACTTTTTCACCACACTACCGGTGTGTAATCACACGTTTTCGTCGAGTGATTATCACCTGAGAACATGTTCATCATTATGATGTTTACTATGGAAAAGTAATGTTGACCTTGTAACGGTTATGTTTACTGTCTTTTTTCCGATGAAAACAAATAAACGAATACAGCTGATTCCATTATAGTGGAGTAAAAGATATCGTACAAACCAAAAGTAAAAGTGTTTTGCTTATTTTTGATCATATGAAGTGTTTGATAAATCTTGCACTTCAAACATATGGTCTCGAATATGGAGTCAATAAATGTATAAGTCAGACTTTCCACTGCAGTTACGAAATATAATATATCGAAATCAAAGGTAACGTTCCTACACCCACGAGTAAATTAATGTTTACTTACAAACTGCTTTGTGTATAAATTTATTTTGAAGCTGGCAAAAAAGTAACTAATTAATTTAATTTAAGACGTTAAAACAGTTTGAAGATAGAATTTTAAAAATAATATAATAATTTTGGGAAGGATTATAATTTACTTAATATTTTTTTACTTAAATCAGCCGTAATACCTATCTTGATAACAGATATGATATCAAAGGTTTTTCTATAAAGTGAAATAGCTTGAATAAATAAATTAAATAGGCTATATAAATTTCTTTAGGATAGAGCTATTTCACAATTAGAAGAACAAACTTAGATTAACAAAATTAAATTTTCTTCCGGATAAATAACAACGTGTTCGAATTTACAAATTTATAAAAACAAAAAAGTATAAAATTCAATAAAATATGCACAATTTTTGTTCTATAGGTAGTTCACAAAACCTCAGAGCACAATTTGTGGTTAATGAAAAGTTCGGCAGAGAAGGAGAGGGATGAAATAAATCAATTACAAATTAAGTTAGTTATTTCCCATTAAAAATTAATTGGGGGGGGGGGTGGACTACATAAAATGAAACTCATAATATCCTGCTCATTAAAATATCGCAGCTCATTATATCGCGCATTAAATAAATAACCAAGCTGACCCATCAGGTTAAGGTGAGCCCGTTCCTACCCGTAATTAAAATTCTGAACAACAATAGGTGCGCAGACGGACCACGCTGGCGGTAATGAGCAGGTTAAAACTGCACGGGCCCGCCGCGCCGCGTGGCGCTATCTAAATTACATCATTAACTAAGTCTCTCCTCTCGAACACGAAACATGTCAATACAAATTAATTTTAATCCGAATTTTTTATAATATTAATTCATTAAGTTACATTACATATTCGTTTTGACTTCTTGCAAGTACAGTAATAAAATAAGTAACCGAGATCATATAGAGTGAAAACAATTCAAGGCGAGGTCTATTTATTATAAACCTATTATTTTAAAGCACTGAAATATTTAGCCTGAACTCTCAACTCAAACGATATAATGTAGGGGGTTCTCTTAAGTATGTTCACGCATGTTAATACCCCTTTATTATTTTTATTCATCCACGTTGGTAATCTTACTAAAATATTATTAGTGCGAATCCTGAGCTACCTTTAGAAATTTGCTAAGATTGCAGATTTCTTGCGATGGATATTAAAGCAGGCAAGATTAATGCATTACGTTCTCTGTGATAAATAACAGGAAAGTTTTAATCAAACTCGAATAGTAATTAAAGCACGAAGAAGTTACTCACATCGAGTTCAAGCTAAAATAATATTTTCAAGTACACTGTAATATCATTCAACAAACTTCAGTTTAAATTCTGTATTGAATAAAAAATTATGAAGACATATTTTGGTGAGTTAAGAATGAATTAGAGAAAGATAAAAACTTTAAGTACTTTTAAATAATATCTGATGACCCCAGGGGGAATGATGTCTTCAAATAATTTTCTATAATAAAATAAAACCTTAATAACAAACAAGACATAAGTTCATGACATTAATAATTAATTTGTGCTGAGAATAGAAATGCCTAATTTTGATCATTCTAAGTCAATAAGAGGGTCAACAAATATGAGTGTGTAATAGAGGAATCTCCTAAGGTAAGCAACCAATATTTCCAATCATGGTACATACATTACGTAAACAAACATTAAAAATAACAGTTGATCCGAGTATTTTTGTCTGTTGATATTTTGACTTATATAAATGACAAATTATGGTTCAATTGCAAATATAATACAATGATAAACCTCATTTGAAAACCTAAGAGGTTGGAAGTACTTGTACATTGATGTCTTGCTCAAGATGTGCACAATTTTAGCGCCGTTATGCACCTCATAGCTTCAATTTATTCTCAGTTCGCCTTTCCCTCACCATAAGCAATAATTCTTGCTATTATATTTATTAGCTTCGATTTATTATTATATTTATTAGCTATCTTATTATGTATGAGAACAATTCTTGGTTCTCTTTCACTTAACGTTTTCCTGTTTTCCATCTACTTTGTTCGGTCCTGTATAATAACATATTTATGCACCGATATTAAATTGGACCATTTAATTAAAATTCTTTGATAGTTTATTGAAATTTTGGTCCTTGGTTGTTTTAAGTGTTTATGAGAAATTCATTTTGTCCTTACAAAGTGATTTAAAATGAGCTCAAAAATGGCAAAAGAGCTATATATCAGAAATATATTTCAAGAAAGAATAGTTGTGTTCCTAGTTACAAATAATTTTATTCAGTGCACAAAAACATTTGCAAGGCTCAAAACCCCATCAAATCGGCTTAAGATTATTTTAAAAATTGTATTAAGATTGCTTTTGCCGGTTGGAAAAAGAGCGCTTCCTTTAATAAAGTGTCATTTAGAAGAACAATTTAAATTAATTGTGTTTATCTTAAACCTTTCGAAGACACCAGTACTCGATGTTTCCAAAAATATAAAGAGGAAACTTATTATTATGACAGGCTAATCATGTAGATTATGTTTCTTTTAAGCACAATTATTCAAGCATTTTGAACTATGTTGATTTTAACATTAAGTGGCTAAGTTTCATTCATAAATAATCGTCATATAAGTTAGCTGAGTAACAGACAGACAGGACGTTCCATGTTCTTAGAACAATGGGCTCCTCTATCACAAGTAGTTGTGTGGAAAACATCTATTTACATTGTTTTTTACGAAGCTAATGTACGTTTTCTCTACAAGAATGGGGGTTGAATAGCTTAAAAGTGATTCTTAACATCAGAAAAGTAACAGATTAAAAAAAATTAATAAACTATATTAGCGAACTTCCCCAATTGGGAAGTAGCTGTTACAGTATGTGGAATGGTAAGCTAAGCCCAAATCCACTGTAATTCTAAGTCTTGAGGCACATAGACCCCAAAGGATAATTTCCGTAAAAAAAGGTCCGAACTCGAAGAAATTTGGAAAACATGTGTAAGCGTCATTCATGGCTTCGATTTCGAAAACCATCAGGATTGACTTACTCCAAGGAGGGTTTTTTTAGCAAAATTAAATTTATATTTTAGATTTGACATTTTCGTACCAGTTTTAAATAAATGTAGTCGTCAAAAGCTAAAAAAATGGCAATTTGAATTACAGTATTACTCTGTAATTTCTTTTTTGAGGTAGTGAATATGCTACATCATTTATTTAGCGAAACGCAGTACATCGTCTAAATAAATTTTTAAGTATCCTTAAGGGAGTAGGAGCACTTCTTCAGACAAAAACCCCAATTCTCCACTAAAACCAGTAAAAAACACAAAAAATTATATTTTTCAGTTATAACCCAAACTATAGAGTTTAATTTAATGATTTTCCATGTTATTATTTTATCAGTTGAGATTACATGGTTGCTGGTCTCGTTATATAAAGTTGTATCCTCGTTATATACCATAACGAGGACACAACTTTATAAATAATACAATCATAAAACATATCATTATACTAACAATTGTCATTAAATTAAAATTTAATGTAGTATCACCCTAATGAAAAACAATGTAATGTCCTAATTTGCCTTATGTTCAAACCTCAACAAGGATACAATTTTGTAAAGAATACAAATCATAATCATTTATTAATTTTCTAAAAATTATTAATAAATATAAATGTTTATTAATAACACGAAAACTAATGTAATATTCTTGATCATATGGTTTATGTTAAAACTTCATAGATAATTACGTATACTTTTGTATTAAGTAAAAACATCAACTTTCCAAATATATATCTAACATAATTATGATTGAAAAAATCTTTAGAAATTCGCTGAGTAAGCAGGTTTCTTGCGACGAAATATTTAAAATATTTACCGTACAATGTGAACACACAAATATTAATTATACTTTAAGTTGTTCAATAAATAGCGAATCCAACAATTTCAACCAACAAAAATACATCTTAAAAGTGTTTTTGTTTTTTTAATTCTTTAATTACTTCACAATTTTTGCCAAGTCCTACGATGCGATTGTTAATAAGGTTTTTTATTTAAATTAAAACAAATAACTATTTAACTTGCAATTTCGTTTGCTAATGTGCAACCTGATAATTCAGTTTTTTCCCCTGGAAAATAGATTTCGCCATAACGTTGAGCCTTTATAAGGTTTCAATGAGACACCAGTGGCGTATCAATTGAAACAGCCATGTACCTCTCTGAGCGAGGCGCTCAATCACTGTACCAATCATAGAGACACATGTCCGTCTGGCTGGGTCTGTGGAGATAATTGGTTCCGCTTTGTTGCCGTTCCCTCTTTGTTACCCTTTAACTATTGTTTAAGAACTGTTTGGCTGCAACAATGCGTTTATCAGTACTTTGTAGGTTGGGTAGTAGGGGGTTAAAATGATGTGTTCTAGTTCCTGAATAAACTATCAACAGAGAACTGAGTTGGCGCCTGACCAGTCTAGAACAATTAGAAACTAAGAAGCTACAATTTTGACAGTACTTTAGATTCCCAATAGTCATTTGGTGATATTACTTTTGAACTGTGTGGTTATATAGTTTGAATTCAATGCAATGTAAATCGGCGAACAAAGTGTCATTTTCGATTTTCTGGTTCAAATGCACAAAACCGTAGAGATTGTAGTTCCCAAAAAATACTGTAGGGTGAAAAAGTGCTATCTTCCATTTAAATAATGTATTAAAATATTTTCAAAAAATATTGGTGTTCAATTTACTTCTTAAAACTTTAGACGGGCATTTAAATTAACATTATGTGAACGCGAAAGAAATTAGTTTGAAGAGTAAAGCAAGTTTTAATTAATTGAGCTTTCACCAGAAATCGGAATATTAAACAATGTCTTGCATAAAAATTAATTTAGTGAATTAAGCAAACCAAAATACAGGGTGTTTTTTTTAAACGCAACCCATTTTAAGGTTAAATAATGCACATAAAAATTTGAATTGAGTTTTGTTTTATTGATCTTTACATTTTATAGAACCTATTGTTTAAGTTTGGTCACATTTAGTTTACAATATGTGCTCAAACAATCCGCCATTGGCATTTGTATAAAGTTGTGCTCTCTCCATCAAATTCCCGAGCACGTGTTGCAAGGTATGTCTTTGACTTTCTTGCATTAAATTTTTTATGTTTGTTTTGACGTGTTGAATATCCTGTGAATTGTTGTCGTAGGCATTACTTTCTATGTATTCCCAAAGAAAAAAAATATAGGGGTCAAATCCGGGGATTTTGGGTGGAAATAATCCTTCACTGAACCCAAAAATTTATATTAAGTTTTGGGTTTGTTAAAAAAAACACCCTGTATGATGTGATTTTATTTAATTAGCTGAATGCCTGAAACAGGAATTTCACTAATATTTTACTACACAGAACTAGTTTTTAGAATCCCGTTTTTCTTTTGTCGATTGATTAAATTATAATGTTAAAAAGATACGAGGATATGACTTGTATAAACATTACATTATTGCAGTATAAATCTCAGGCGGGCCGATAAAATAATCAGTATTACTCCTGCTTCGGAGGGAGGATTATTGCAAAACACGCAGCACTCACATCTGTTTTCATTTACCTCCACTCAAAGTTTTTTCCATTTGCTTCCTCATTCAAACTCGGAACTGGCAGATTTTTAGGAACCAAACCAAAATCCTCACCAATGAGATTTTAATAATTATATTTATTTGAATAACGAAAAGGTAATGGTTCATGAATTGCTGAAATGCTAATCTCTAACTATTTATAAATAACATTTAAACCCTGTAATAAGCTATTTTAGGTTTATTTTTTCGTTAAAATTATTTGGGATGTGTCATGCTTTGTGCAGATATTTAGAGTAACACTAATAAACTTCAAAATATAATAGAAATTACTAGAAACCTATTGGTTTGAAAATTAACAAAAGTTATGAAAATAACTAATATTAATAGTTATGAAAATTCATTGGCTAAACATGTTCATGCTGGCCTATTCGAAAAAATCTATGATTTAATTGTATTCTTCTTTGATAAAGTTGGAATTTATGTTATAAAAATGAAGTTATTAATCGATATGGAGATAGCAATTATTCAAAGTAATCTTGAAGAAAATACCAAGAACCTGCCATCGATATAAACGTTTAACATTCCTCTTAAAGAAGCAATCTTGGGAATGTCTGGGCCGGAATGTTCCAGGCGGTCAGGCTCGTCTGGTCCGCGTTCGCCCCAAACTATTTTCCCGCGTAATTTATGTTACTTTGTCATCGGTACTGACTGCTAAAGGAAGTTAATAATAACCGATTAAGCACTATGCAATTAAGAAAATAACGTTGAAGAATACAATTTCAATTTTCAATGTTTGTTCAAACATTGTAGCCTATAGCGAAGTCAGTACATTCTAAAAATCATTTCAAGGCCAAAAGTTTAAATTTAAAATACTCATTTAAATATAAAATTTTACTTTCAATAGTTTCGACGTTTCGGTTTTAAAATACAGGATTGACAGGTTGTGAATTGAATGTTGTTCATTGTTACGTAAAATTAAACTAAGCACAAAATGTAAAATTTCAGTTTTTCTAAAGAATCTCTACTAAAATTAAATATTGTAGTTTTTACTTAATTGATCTGATTTATTTTCGAACACAGTTAGAGACTGGACCAACAATAATCAATCAGATGAAAAGTACTATTAAAAAATGAAAAAAGTATTCCGAAAACTATATCGAAGCATACATTTTAAGACGTCATGAAACATTCAACGAAGGGTTCTGAAATGACCGTAGATACACAGGGGATTTGCATGTTGGAAGAAAAGTGAAGTTATAACTCATGTTTTGGGAGTAAAATGAGGCCTTACTGAGAGGTTTACGCCACATTTCGGTCGGTAGTATTGAAAATGTGTTTCAACGGTTGAAGAATCGTTAGTTGCGAACTTTTATTCAATAAATAAATTAAAAATTGAAATAAAGAAACTATAAATTACTGGTGAATTATGTTTTTACTGTAACTAAACAGTAACAGTACTGAACACTAGTCATTAGAAAAGTCAAACATATACACATCAATCCTACTGCTGCGATATATCTTCACTGATAATCTATATCTCTATATATATACAGCCGGATGTGTAACTCACTCACGTATACAAATTCAAACCATACTTCCCGGTTGGCTAGAAACTTGAAATTTGGCACGAATAATCCTTTGGTGGTCAAACCCCCGGAAAAATTGTCAAAACGAAACATTTCCACCCCCAACCCCCCCGAAGGGGGAAAATTTGAAGTTCGAAAAAAGTACTTTTCGTTTTCGGGCTATAGCGGCTAAACTAGAGGTCCTATTGCAAAACAGACTGCACCACGTGACACGGATTTTACACGATCTACAACTTTGGTCCTGTGACTTTTTGCACTATCTCGTCTCCTTCACCCTCAGATTGCTCTAGATTTTTCAATTTTCGTAGATCTTCCCTAGGTTTTCCAGCACCAGTTTACTTTATATACTACTTAGGCCCCTGTAAATTTACAAAAACATGTATTCGGTGGTCACTCTAAATATAAAATTCTCAAAAACAAGCAATTTTAACCCCTTCACCCCCCAAAAGGGGGTAAAACGGAGGAAATTTTGAATTTCAATAAAAGCACTTTTCGTTTTTTGCCTCTAGCGGCTAAAATAAAGCATCTGTTCAAAAACAAAGGTTATTTCCTTAGTTGAAATTAAACTTCCTACAATTTTGGTCATTACGTATTTTGCCTTATCTCACCTCCTTCACTCCCAAAATGACCTCTAAATTAAAATTTTCATAGATTTTCAGTTTATTTTGGGTTTTGCTGATTTTTTATATTTATTTTTATTTTACAGACCTCTATTTTAACACTGATATAGTAAGTTTGATCCTCTAGGGTTATCGGGGGTCATTCCCAAAATTCACCCTGTTTCAACCTCTAAAATAGTCCTCAAAACTTAAACTTTCGTTAAATTTTAAGTTTTCCTCATGGTTTTTATTTTTTGTCAGCTTTATTTTTGGCCGGGGATGCCGAATTATTGACACGGAGATAGTCAGTTTGACGTTTCCGGTTGATTATAGGTAATTTGCAATTTTCACCCCATTTCTACCCCTAAAAATGTCGTATCAAGTTGAACTTTTTTTAAATTTAAGATTTGATTCGTGTTTTTTTGCCAATTTATTCATTGCTGAAAGACTCAATTTTTGACCAGGGATTCGTCAGTGTCAACCTCCATGTTTATCCTAAGTCATTTGTAATTTTTAAAATCTATCAACCCCGAAATGTGACCGAAAAGAATCAAAAGCATTCTTCAAATTAAGGCAATGTTGTTTTTAAACAAATTCTTTTGCCTCACCCCTCACCTCTGACTCCACTAACCCTCTTTCAAAACGATAAAAATAAACCCAACCCCCTCCGCAAAACCCCCTCTAAAGTAACCCTTTAACTACATCCCACTAACTACCCTCCCAAACATTACAATGATATATTTTTCTGAGTATTTGTAATGAGTTTAATCGCAATTTTGTGACTTTTCAATACACACCCCCTGCTTTAGGGCGAAGAGCAACAAGGGAGCCTGGGGGCGTTAAACTAATTTTGTCTTGTAACTTTCAACATCCAAACCCCCCTTTGACCACGACTGAAGATACCTGATATGAAGACTTTGTATGTTAACATATATAATAATTTTGTTATGTGCCTTTTCAATATCAAAATCCCTCTCCAAGGAACTCACAGTAGGGGGCCTGGGGGCGGAGCCCCCAGCGAGCCGAAGGCGAGTTATGATATACGTTTATAACAGTTAAGTGCAACGGACCAATCATCATAATAAATATTTTTCACATCATTAATAAAATACCTGTCATTTCCACAAAGACTTTTCTTTTCTGCCGCGTCAGCTACTTTATCGGTAATCTGATTATGTAAGCAATAACAAAGAATTAAATTATTCATGAGGGATGGAAACTTTATCAAGTCCGATTTATTTCACTCCGACAACAGGTTTACTTACTAAGTGTTGTATAAGTTATAATCTGTTTCCAGCAGACAAATATCACCTAAATGATCAGAAGGATCACTTAGAATTGATAATAACAATAACAAACAATAACTTTATTCACCATTGTTACAACTTTATGTTTAACTAACAAAGTATTTTTTATCCTAACTAAAACAGAAAATTAATGACGTTTTCTTGTTCTATAATACGCTATAATGTTCTATAATATAAAACTTGTCCTGTGAAAGTATTTTAAGTTATTTAAACATATCATACGTGTAATGAAATATATACACGTTTATTCCAAGCCGAAAAACATTTCAAAACGTTTTTGATGTTTTTTGAATGTTTGTCATTCAACAAAACAATTAGTATTTACAAATGATTCAGAAACTTATGCATACTTAAGAAAGGTAAGATGCTGATTTACATTGTATGTATATGGGATAAGTTTTACAACCCAACTGAGTTAGCTGAGTTTTTTGTAGAGTTGGACGTTTTCGGTCTTAAAAAATCTAAGTTTCTTGGTTAGACATGTTACGAGCTAAAGACGTACTTAAAATTGCATAGTGTATATTTTAGTCAATGTCCTAATTCAATGTACGTCAATTTTTTTCACAAATCAAATAACTGAATAAATAATATTAAAAGTTTAAGTCAAATGTATAAAATAAAATCAGGTATAAAATCTATTTTAAAAATTAAATTTATGTCAAAGGTAAAATATTGGAATGATAAAGTTCAAATCAGTGCATTAAAAATTTGTAAATTTAGATTTAATGACTGCTAAATGTAAAGTTGGAAGTTTGAAGTTGAAATCAAAATGTTTGCTGTTTATCTTGACCTCGAATCCAAATCAAGCGCATCCCTTCACCACTTGCTGTTTTGCTTGGCAAATTTGGGGAAAAATTAATATAAAAATTAGAGGTGTGTGACTGTGTGAGTAATGTCGAATTATTTACTTCAATTTCTTGAAGTCGAGTCAAGTTTTGAAAATACTCGCAAGTTTCGAGGTTCTTTTTGAGTCGAGTATTTTGAACAGTAAAGGTTAAGTTATCATATTTATCACATAAAATGTAATATTTTTTAGTTATTAAACTGGGAAGTTTTCCTATGAGTTAAAAGCAAACCTGTTTTCAGATGAAATGAAACGATAATTAATTCAGGCCATCTTTAATATAACTTTATTAAACTTTCAGCCATAGGAGGTAAAAACCAAGCTACATTTGCACTTATTTGCTTTAAAAAAGAGTTTTGTAACATTTTTATAAGTTTGAAATTTCAAGTTAAATCAGTCTTATTGAGCGCATGTAAGAAAATATCTCAAATTATATGAAGGAAAAAAGACAAAACTAAATTTATTGATATCAATAGCTCAAAACCACGTTATTTCAAGTAAAATAACAAAAGTTTTATGGTAACTGTTTATGACTGGTGTTGACTGAGTGAAAAACTACCGTAAAATGCAATCGCGCGTACCAATTTCGGATGAACGGCGGGAGTACTACTACTCGCTTGGAACCTCTGAGTATTTTTAAAAACTTCGAGTCGAGTAGTGTGAACTCGGCTTGAAAAAAGCTCGACAATCGAGTACTCGCACACCCCCTAATAAAAATAAACATCTCCACAGGGGAAGGCCCACCAGGAGTCAGAAAATATTCTTAAATGTAACAATGGGTCGATGTGTGTATCAAAATTAAGAAACTTTTGAGTATATAATGCCATAAACCCGATATTGATCGGATGATCGAGTAAAATATTAAAGCCGATCAAATGTCCCAAATTATCACATTTAACAAACTTAAATTGTGATCATGAACGTTAGAGTTGTCCTTTAAAGACACGGTCTACGTCACTGTGTTTTGTCCAATATTATCCTTTACGCGACAACTGATTTGACCTATGCTGTCATTCGTATATCACTTCCTTGACAGAGTGACCCTTATAGGAAGGGTTATTTGAAGTCTGGCAGGCGTGAATCATACTGTGGATCATAATGGTGTAAATGATACAATAATTTGAAATGTACAATGGAGCTTTAAACCACGTCTCAAGGACGACTCAAAGCCTGTCATCACACATTGCAAAACTTTAATCGAATGCCATTTTTCCTTGGTCATCCGTTCTAGTTCTAATTTGAAACATTATAATCTACCCAAAAAGATCACTGATTTGGTTTACATACCGCCGACCAATGCTTACATTAAGGATTGTTTCTAACAACTATTGGACCATATCATCCTAAGCTAAGGTATTTGGTGACTTTTTTGCACCAAATTATACTATATAATATTGTTCAACATAATTAATTATTTAAATTTAAGTTTCCGTCAACACCACTCGTATTAAAAATGTTTACAGCCATACTTTTAAATACTCATTTTCTAAAATAAGCTTTTGTTTGCATCTAAATTTATTATACTTCATTCAAGTAATCAATTATAAAATATATTAATATAGGCAATAAATACAAGAAGAAAAAATGATTGAAAAAAGCCGGAATTAAACATGAACAATTTTTAATATCTGGTCCTATTAAACTCTTAACGCGATTATATGCATGTCACATACGTCTAGTGATATTAAAACGGCGAATTTACAGAATAGCAGAATGGCTGTCCTGAATAAAATACGACTGGAGCTGCATAAATGGTTCTCTCGATAATTGGGGCCATTTTACACTTGCCTCTGACATTACTAGATTCATGTCCACAATCTGGAAAGTCATCCTGTCTTTTGCAACAAAAAAATAAATTTTGAAATAAATGATGTTAAAATGTGAATACAATTTTGAACATTAATGTCTATTGTAATGGAAACATACTTTAATCGAACAATCATTGTAATATTTATTAAATTAAAAATTGAATTATTTAATAGTTAATTTGTTTATTTTACTGAGAGTAAATTTTAAATTGCCTTACTGTCAGTCATTATTAAACTGATGTGTGGTTGCTTAAATTAATCCATTATTGCAGTGGCGTGTTTAAATAACGATTTAAATAGTTAATTTCCCATGAATACTGTCTAGAAATACATTACAAATTCCTAAAATATTTTATAACTATTTAAACTAAATATTACTAACATTTTTTAAGTAATGTGTTTAGAACTTCTCGTAACGGTAGAGCCGGTTCAACAGTTAAACAAACGATCAGACAGACACGTTATCGGACTTCCCCAGAACAATAGACTTGAGGTAGCGCTTCTTAGTCAATGAATAATTTAATACACTGTTCCAACAACTAGTTAATGTTGTTCTCACCTACAGATACAGCCATGTCTAAAGCAAAATATGAATCATGTGGAAGAATGGTATTATCGCGTTCTCTTGGATCGTATTAGGAAACAGCAACACAAAGTGACTGAAATAAATTTTCAGAACACTTATATTGTATCAATATAACAACTTATGCCAATAAAAAACTCTTTTTTTATGGTTTTGGCCGAGTTGATGTATCATGTAATAACAGTATATTTAGCTGAGCTTGTGATCAGGTTTCATATAAGCTGATTTATTTCTTGGTATTTATGAGAACCCAGTGCACAATTCCCAACTTTGGAACAATTAGTTGCTCCTGAAAAGTGGTAATTCACTATTAATCTAGCCTATACTATCTTTTCGATAGCGACCCTTAAAACCGAAACAGTAAGATTTTCTTCTTAGCAATTGCTTTTTCATTGTGTTCTGGTCCCCATAGGAAAATCTCCATCGCGTGTATCGTATTTGTTCTGATAAGCATTATGGAATACGAATATTTAGTCACCGGGACCCTTGTTTCTGCAAATCTAATTACCTACTCTTATTTACTACCTAACTCACGTCCCTAAAACAATTATGTATTGAGAATTTCATCCTCCTTAAGTGATGAAGAGAGGATTGCTTTCAGCGTAAATCTGTAGAAGGTTTTTATAATGTTTAAGGGTTGACTTTAATGTAGTAATTTGAAAACCACAGTTTCATCGTGAGAATAGTGTTTACAAAAATATGATTTACCTGAATAAGAAAAATAGCCAGAGCTGATTAATTTATCTGGTCGAGAGATGTGGAGATGACGGTTGTAAAGAATAAATTCGCCTCCAACCTGAGGTCCGGAAGACTACAGATATGTGTTTAATTACTCATAAATCTCACACTGCTGGGTGTCGCTCTGTGTTTAATAATTGTTCTCGGTCCTCCAAAAACATCAGCTTTCACCACGACTGCTGGTCTGATCCAATGTGGAAATAATTGCCAAAGTATTCAAAATTTAATCGGGATTTTGTGATTAGTAAATTATAATTTATGTGTTTAAAATAAATATTAAAAATATATTAGTAAAATAAAATATTCAAGAAAAATTATATACAGCTACTTCTTCCCTTCGACAAAAACTTACAAAAAACTTCGGAAAAATAAAATTTTCTAGAAATTGACTCCTTTCCAAATGATTTTTGAAATCATGGTGATTTCTAGAAATGATTTTTGAAATGGATCATCACTTAAAAGCATCTGCAAATCTTTAGATATTTACCCAAGATAGTGTTTTGTTGCCAAAAATATACAAGGAACAAGTATTCCTACGCCAATGAGCTATTCTTAATTGAATTATGACCTTGATATTTGAATTATATTATTTGTTCATCTATGTGTTTAAACCTTTATTTAGGGGAACTAGGGAGCGGTACTAAATAGAGAGGTATTGCCATTAGAATTTGGAAAAAATCATTGCACTGAAAGAAAAATATACGGAGGTATGGAGTAATGGTTTTCAGAATTATTGGAGCTAAGTATTTTAAAACTGTGTGGTTACCTTCGACGCACCCTGATTCATGTTTAGTGAAAATCACAGCATTATTAAATACAATTAAGTTGAACTTCGATATAATTTTTTTTGAACTAGTTTGATAATAATTAATTTTTAAAATTCAAATTAAAACTTAGTTGGGCATTAGATAAATTGATAACAAGTTTCCGCGACTTGGATTCTATGTTGAAAAATAATAATTTATATGAAATAATTATTGAGAAATGCATAGTGTGATGTAATTAAAACCTTATTTAAATTTAACCCTTTCTGCCAGTGTAGAACAAGATATTGTTCAACTTCATTTTTATAATAAAATTGACGAAGAAGAAACTGATTCACGCATAAAACCGTTAAAATTGGAATTATAAATAAACCAATGATTCTTGAGAAAAATACTGTATTCCATCTCAAGGGCCCAAAGTAATCCTTTTCGCACAAGCTCGAGTTATTCGACTGAGGCAAACACTGAGGTCGCAAAATAAGTGGGTTTTACGATTAAGAAATAATCACATCTATTACAAATAAATTATACCAAGAAGAGGCACGATGATCTTAACTTAAGATGCATTAATTGTGATTAAGATGCTCTTATCCATTGTTTCATTAAGATGAGTAATCCACCTGATAAACTTCTAAATCATTAAGCCTATGTTGTAACGGCGATCATTTGTCACAACTACCTTATAAAACTCCAACTACTTATAATATTTAGTGGCCTCAACTAAATTGTGCCGATTCTCAAGAGAAAGGCGAAGATCATGATTAGTAACCAAAAATATAAGGCAGTAAGTTTATAGGTTTAGGTTAATACCTTGTGTCACACTCCCTTTGCAGCTTTGAGAGCTATGTTTAACTCAAAAACAATATGTCAAATATGATACGAGTGTCATTTGTACAATAGAATTAAAATCTGTCAAACTGTTTTAGCAGATTGCAACTGCTTATTTGCAGTATTTAACTGTCCAGGGGAAACAACTATGTGACTTTTTGTCTTCAACATGGGCATTGGGGAGTCCATGCATACATCCGTAGTTCGGGGTTGTATTGCATAACTGAATCACCTAATATAAACTTGTTTCAATTCAACTGGAGATTGAATGTTACGCCATTCTCAACATTCTTGAAACTTTATTCTATAATTTGATATTCTACAAAAATATTAAACCCAGTTCAGAATATCAGGTTTGACTGACTTGAAATTTATGTTCAATATGAAAATTTAACATGTAGTATTTGCAGTTTCAGAAAATTTGTTGGAACATTGTGTTTTTGATAAATATCACATTGTTGAGATTGTTATGTAAAAGAGGACGTTTGATAGCACTGAGTTACCGATTTAATCAACTGAAGTTTTCAAATTTGTAAAAGATTTAAAATTTATACATTTAGTATGCAAATTGGAAGCTGATACAACATAATTAAATTGATGTAAACAATAATCTGAGTTAGCTTCCGTTTCTAATCACTCATAATTCAGCTTAAAGATGATACAAATTACATACACTGTTAAAAAGCTACAGAAATCCATAACCCTACCTTATAGAAACTAAGAGACCAAATTGATCATTGTGAAGATTTAGACTTGAACATTGACAATTAAGTTTATAGAACAAATTAACTTATTAAAAAATGGTTTGAACCTCCCTAAAACACGAGAATTTCTAGCAGTAATTCTGCCAATTGTTACGGAGGCCATCAATAGAGCCGGACTGTCCTCAATCATTAGTGGCGTCAACCAATCGCACTGGAAACACGTCCAAACTGCAACAAACACATTTTTCGAGTCCCCAAACTAATAAATGGTTTTTTGGGTAGTCGTTTTCAGTTTGGTGGGGGAAAGAGGAAAGGGAGTTTCTGAAAAATTTAAGAAAACATTTCCCATGCGGTTTGCGACGTATCTTTACGGGTCATGTTTACTATTATGTATGAATTGGGTGAGCAATTTATCTTATAAAAATCATAAATGTAATAATATAGCAGTTGTGTAAATCATTCACCATATAATAATACTGTTCTCAACCTTATAAAATTAAATAGATTAGTTTCAGTCACCCGTATAGAGTACTTTCGATTTGATAATACAGAGGATTAGAACAAAATTTTATGATAATTTACTGCCATCTACATGCTACTGATTTCGACTGGATTAGCCTCTAAAATGTTCTGAAAATAATCTAAAATTAGATAAAATAATGTTGTATACTGAATATTACAATACACTCAATGCTTACAGCTTTTCTTCACACATCTCAGTAAATACATTAAAAATGCAATTCTGAGCTAATGAAAACAGTTATTTAACTGGTAAGTCTGGAGGTGACTTCATTATATAAACATGTTTTGTATTTATGTTTTAGATCTATGTATGCTTGACCATTCAGGCCGAAAGCCGGGTAGTATGTTGTGTCATGTTTATTGATGGATGTTTTGTTCAAACGTTTTGCGTGCCTCTGTTATTTAGTGGAGTACAGCCTTTGATATTATAGCTAAAGCAATCAATGCGTTAGCTTTAAAATCAATGGTACAGCATTCACAAATTAATTAAATCCGCAGATTATCTAGGTTTTCTTCCAAAAAGGCATTTTCTTGTACCTAAAAAGTAATGAATTAGAAACGTTAAAAATGTCAAATTGTAAAACTGACTGACAGTTACGAACCAGAACTAGTAGAGTGTGCTACGGGATATACATTAAACGTATCGGGACCTCTCGGCTCACCACAGTTTATTCATAACGACCAACCGCAGCCGAATCTGTTAATTAATCCGTTGTAATATTTGTTGCGATCGTCATGTCAAATTTATCCGCGGTCGTCATAGCTCCAACTCACAGTGTTGCCAAATCCAGTGATACTAATTTCCGAATTGAAATAAATTGTACCGCAGCTGCCCTAGACTGAGACTGTCCCAGAACCAATGGATAAATCTCTCCCTCTCCCTCGCTACAACCACTGTATCTAACCACGTAGCTGAAACATACGTGACCTCGTTTGAAATAATATTTAAATGATTTCTTGATTAGCATGATACGTGTTGTTGTAATCACTGGATGTAAATAAAAAACGTCGTACAACACTCAAAAATATGTTTATACTTATACTGTATTTACTTACAAGATGGTAAATATACACAATGGTGGAAAATGGCGTTCGATTTCGATTTCGATTTTTTTCGATTGGTCGATTTCGATTGGACTGGTGATGAATCGAAATCGATCGCCATTTTCCACCATTTTTGTATATTTACAAAAAAAATGTATGTAAATACAGTATAAGTGAAAATATATTTTTGAGTATGTAAGACGTTTTTAATTTACATCCAGTGAATAATATTTATAACTATTTTAACAGAATTTTTTTTTATAAAGGTGTAAATGGCTGACAGACGAGCTTTAAGAACAGGAGGAACAAAATATACCTGATGTATATATCTTAGCCTTTTGTGTACGATGTTAGGGTTATTCGAATAACAGTTAAATAAAAAAAACAAATCTAAAGACATTTTAATCCTTGAAGAATAAAAACACAGAAAAAAGGAATAACAGTAAAAGAAGAAGTGATATATGATCAACATGAACATTTTGACTATCATCAATTTACGATAGACATTTTGTATATTGGGTATAAAATTCACATCTCTAAATGAGTAAAATTGATGGAATTTATAAGTACTTATGAGATAAACTTGTGTATTTTTAGGGTTGAGAGGAATAATTTTGTAGGCATAAATATTCACAATTCAATATGATGTTTGAGCGATTCATGAAAAAATTAAAAACAATTGTGTGTACTCTCAGAAAAAAATAATCTACTGTTACATCTCGTTCAGCTTAAATAAAAGAATATTAATTAAAATTTCATTATGTTAAAAAACCAAATCATGAGGTTTGTTCAGCTGTTTTATTTAATAGGCCAGGGACGAACAGAAACTTATCAGGAACAGAAAGAGTATACTGCTTTGGAAGCTGAAAATTAACCCGGACAATCAAGGGGTCAACAGTCAAAGACAACATGTTTAGATGCTAATTGAGCTTGGCTAGCGATGTCTGATTAGTCGCTTTATATGCCACCTACACGAGCTAGGTCTGTGTGATCAAGTCATAAAACCCTTTGGTCTGATGTCTGAGAGTCTCCTACACTCCCAGGTCTACCCTAAAAGAAATTATAATTAAAACCTATGACAGCGGGTGATCGATTTGTTTGTATAAATTAAATTTTTTTTATGAAATTCGAATTCTGAAACGAGTTCTAAAATATATCTATGTACCATTTATAAATATCGAGAGACAGTAATATAATAGGAAACAAATATGTATCTAATATGACAATAATGTGAATTATTTACTCTTACTTATCTCTAAACAAACTTTTTAAATTTTACTAGCGACTAATACGATGATTAAAATGAAGAAAAGATGTGTTTATAGGGGGTCTGAATGTTAGTTAGGTCTATTTTGAGATCTATGTTAGGTATATGTCCGTATGTTGGAGGTCCATGTTGCTTAGATCTTTGAGCAATTTCTCATCAGGCTAAGAGCTTCCTCTAATTTATCGGAAGCAAACTTTTACATTTTACAGCTTTGAAAAGCAATACAAATTTTTATCTACATTTTGTAACCTGTGATTTCATCAACACATTGACGGAATAAATATAAAAAAAACTTGCCAAAGTTTCTTTTTAAATACGCACCACTGTAGAAAGAATAAGTTTCCAGTTACCTGAAATCAAAGAGAAATTATATTAATAACAGTTATGGGAACTAAATATTAAAAATTTTATTAGATTATGGCTACAAAACGCATCATTGAAGAAATATTTCTCGTTTTATCTTGTTCGGGTAAAGGCGCCAGCCACAGAGATATGAAAACTGTAACGTCAAAGTCGGTCATCTATCATTCAAATTCGTCGTTTAGATTCGGCCGCGAAGTCAGCATTCGCTGAGCCAAATTTTAGTTTCTGCCAGTGTAAAAAGTTACATGGAAGCACTAACAAAGTGAAATGGAGCTTGATTTTATTTTATTCTATAAGAATCGGTCATCTTCTTGCCGTTCATAATAGGTTTCTATACCTTGATGAATAGAGGAAAAATGAATTACATGATTTGATCAGTTCAACAAAGACTTGTGCTCTATAAATAATAAAAAAACTAGATTTTGTTTCGCAGCGAAACATTAAATTCGAAAGAATAACTCATCATGTAATTTAGATAACAGTTTAATGAATGCTTGTTATTGTACCTCTTACTAGCAGCACATCATCAGTCTTCTAATAACCACTGAAGATATTTATTTAAATTTTAAATGATGCCGCATAGTTTCAAGAACTTAAATCTCAGGGTGTTTTGATGAAAATATTTACTTTGTAGAATTTAGGTATCAAGATTTCAGTAATTAGAAACGAATAAATCTCAAAAGTTTTAGTTCGATAAATGGAAAAGTTCTTAGTAAAATAAACGTGGTTATTTTTCATCACTCGATGAATCACAATGTTATTTATTGGTCTTATCAAATGTGACGAGACTTTGAAAACTGGTATTAATTATTATACACAAACAAAATCCTCATCAATGGAATCCTTTAAGCCTCTTAACGTGTTAAAGCTTATTGGGTCTAATTGAGAAAATTGTCAATAATTGTTACGCTTCAGGGAACTAAATCTCTGTCCATCCATGCGTCAATGATTGGTGTCCCAATACCAATTGTCATTTGATAATTAAATCGAATTACAGTTTCGAGGTGTTCAAACGCTCTTCGTAATTTACTTTTGCATTACATTGTTTCTCTTTCAAACTTTACTCTGAACCAAGACGGATCAATAACGTTATTTGTGTTTTATATATTTATTAAAATTACAGTTAGATGAATAATATATTTATGATTTGACACACATGCCGATAATTGTAAGCTATTTAATGGCAAGTACTTGATATATTTGTATAGTTATTGAAAACGTAGCCTAATCAGAATTATGAATGTACAAATTATTATTAAAAAATGTTAAAAAGTTGCCGGGATTTTGATTGTCCCATCCATCATCGTCGAGCGGTGACGTCACATGCCTTTACAGCCGGGATGGCCTGACTGCACATTCATAACACGTGGGTCTCAAGCCTCACAAACTCAGGAGGTTAAAGGATCGTGTCTTTAAAGTTTTTTATAATGATTTGTGAGCAATCACAGATTGCGTTTTTATTACTCAAATGATTCCGTGTAATATAATTGAGTGCAATAAATTTGTTAATTAAATATGAAAGATTATGAAATGTTTATGATGTTTTTAAAACTAACACAATTGATTTGGAATCGAACGTGCTATACAATAAGCAATAAATCATCATGTTGTTGGAATTTCTAAAGATGCCTCATGAGGAGAGCCTTGTTATATCAGAAAACTACTTCAATGCTTCAAACCGTGACGATAGTATAACGACAATCACGATGTTGATGAACTTTTTCCCTGTTTGAAAAATCCATATAGGTGAAAGAGAAAAAAATGGTGCATGCACAACATAACCTACGTGGGATTTTGCGTAGCGATACGATAGAAAATGCTCCGTATGTGATAAAGTAATGGTTATCTAGACAATGCAGACATAATATATAGGCTGCGATCCTCAAGGTCCGACAACTATTCAGCCATAAGGTTTCAAGTACATTTTTTAAATGAAAAACAAATACATTTTGAAATAGTAGGGATCTCAATCAAAAGGCATTAACTTACCATTATAAATAAATAAATTGCTTGAAATGGCGGACTACTATTTCGAGAATAGAACTATAAATCCCAAAGGAGAGTGAATTCCTTACTTGCAACTCTCGTCACCATTTTTAAAGTGGTCAAGGGGTTAGAAATTGAACAAAATTTAATTTCCCTTGATGTCAAACGAAACCAGTTCCACAATCGTCGTTGGAAGAGTGGTGCCCCGATGGTGAAGGGGGTCGTTAGACGGCTGTTGTTAACATTTTCTGTCAGAAAGGAAGCAATTTAAAAGACATTACAATCCATAAATCACTACCCACCTATTCGGCGGATGTAATACACTAGCATAAAACTACTTTCCCCGCTATAACCCTTAACTTCGCTGAACAGGATAATCGTCTCTTAAGTGGGTCTTAGGATAAAATATGCTCCTTAGATTGTTTCTAGAAATTTTTGATATAGTGTTTAATTTAAGAGGTAAGTAGTAGATTAATATCACTGGACAAGTGTTTAAAATTTAATTCCTTAGGTTAGCCTTTATACCTGTGATGTAAACTTGATTCTAAAAACTGTTGATTATCGAATAGGACCTTTAAATAATTTAATTCTTTAGGGTGGAACAACTACTTTATTAAAGAGATGAAAACTTATTACTTTACTTATATTTGCCTATTATAAATATCATAAATAGAGTTGCATCTACTTAATTGTTTATCACGACTGAAAGGGTTTTTAAATGTAACACTCAGTGAACCGAAGTGTATGAGAACAAGCTAAGGTCAGGAGAAACTTCGAGCTAAAAAGTTCGAAGAGAAACAAATCAGCCCAGACCTCAGGGGGCTGAAGGGAAGTTTATTTTCAAAGCTGTCTAGATAAACAAATTGCACGCTAAAGATTCTGAGCTGACTCTTGATTTATACTTAAATAATTCCTCGTATCTGATTTGTCTTTCATCAACTGTTCATCAACAACTAGCCGCAGCGAGCGGTGAGCGGCGAGGGGGGCCGTCACTAGATCACTGTGATTGACGGGTAAGTGACACGACACCTCTCGAGTCCGTCACACCAGCTGGTTTATTGACTACGAACAGCGCAATTAGGGACTTACACCTTACTAGCTGATCTAACCGGTTTCACCCGTGGAAAAACAGAAAAACTTTCTTGGATTTGGGATATGATTTGTCAAACTTCTTTTGTTTGCCGTGACAACTTCATGAACTTCCATACGGTTTGACATTGAGGTTTTGAAGTACCGTAGGGTGTTCCCTCAGGGAATTTGGCGAAACCGTTTCTTAGTAAGCATCTAGGACCCAAGATGAGCTCATACGCCAAATTTCAGCTCTGTAAGTCTTATAGTGTCAGATATTTGCCGTCCGATAGAAAACCCCTTCTCCTTTATACATCGTAATAAGTATATAGTCAAGAATGTGTTTAAAACCCACATCTCTATGTTAGGAGGAAAGTTCACTGCTATAAAAACATATTTCAGATTGACAAAGCTGCCCAAATAAGCGAGAATACACAATCAATCCTTAACCTTTCAGTAGTGTTTTTATGGACAATTAATTAAGAAGCTAGATTTAATGTATAATGTTTATTATTTACACTACGTCATAAGCTGCTGAAACTAGCGACAAAGATTTCACCAGGTTGTTTCACACTTATTTTGGGTAACTTTTAAAACTCAATTAGTACAGTTTCTTTAACCTCCTTCCTCACAATACATCGCCACATCCCGACATTTATGCTCACTAAGCACTTGCCGAGAGGTTAGGCTATCAGCTCTACGAACCGCTTTCAATATTAATGTTATTATGAGGTGCAAAAATAAATAATTATTGCATTCTTAAGTTCTTCGTTTTAAAGGCAGACTTATTATTGTTACACAGGGTTTTTTTTAACGCAACCCTTTATTAAGTTTGAAAAATGCACATATAAATATGAAATGAGTATTGTTTTGTTAATGTTTGCATTTTATACAACCTATTATTTAAGTCTGATCACATTTAGTTACATTATGTGTTCAAACAATCCTCCATTGGCATTTCTATAAAGTTGTGCTCCCGCCATCAAATTCCCGAACACGTGTTGCAAGGCTCCTCTCAAAGAAAGTAATACAGTGGCGTCAATTCTGGGGATCTTCCGGGGTAATAATCCTTCACTGATAAAATAAAGTTTTGGGTTGCGTTAAAAACACCCTGTATTTATCAGTGTTCCATTAAAAAAACTGTAAAACATGAATTGACTAGTCTTGTTCAAAATACTTGAATACCCAATGACCTTGTTCCTTGAAAGTCGATATTCAAAGATGACATTCGATGACTCGTGTCAGTTTTTACCCTGTGTTCAATTGAGTAAATTATGTAAAAGTCAACAGTGTTTTGTTTACTAAAATAAAACTGGTTAGCAGTTCTTGTTGGAAGATTCCCAACACGTGGCTGACGCATGAAAAGATCCCAGTCTGGTTTTTTGTTCAATAAAGAAGGAACTAGATGAACAGATTTCCGTATTGATGACTATAAATAACACTTAAAGGCGTTTAAATTTGTTTAAAATATTTTCTTAACTACCCACTTTACCTTTTGCATGACTCTTTTCTCGCGACAAACACTTATTTCAATGACAATGTTTTTAAGTTTCAACGACTATTTTCCTTGTTTGAAATTTTCTCACCGATTGCTACAAGCACTATTGTAGTAATTGTGAAGATATTCGTAAAATATAAATGACAAAGGTAAACATTTACTTGTTACGAGGTTAATAAAAGGTTTGTGAATGAGTCTAGAAGGCAGACACAAATGTAGTTACATACGTTTGTAATTAAATACATGTACACAAGAAAAATAACAACCAACAATAATGTTTGAAATTCAACATGGGTTTTTACAATGTTGGATGATATACAGACTGCAGTAAAAACAAATTCGTAGATTATTAAACAATCTAATTTAAAATAAAATGTCATTTTTTAATAATTTTATGAAATAATAATTTGGATGGTAAATATATTCCTTCACCTCTAATCCTTGTCCTGATTTATTTTTAATGAAAGACTTTTCCTATCTCTCAACAGGTATAGTTAGATTAGGTTAGGCTGGATGGATTCATTGTTTATTTTAAATAAACAGGTAGGCGTTAAAAATACACATCACTATTATGTTTTACCTGACCATTTCCATTTCCCATTTATTTCCTGCTCTAACTCAATTCTCTTCAGCCCAGTGAAAAAAAAAACAAAGACGCAAGATTAATTATTTTTATATCTAAATTTACAATACATTTGAGTCGTTTGAAGGAATAGACAAGACACATTTTAATCTTACGAATATGATATTAGGCCTAGTTTGAGAGAAAGAAAGCAACGGATTTTAAGTAATAACCTACCATTATATGAAAAAAACTTTACGTACAATAGAGCAAATGAAAGAGGATACGGTACGTGACAGCCAGGGAGATATATGAAACGGTTTGGAATTCATACTGTCATCATAAGCTGTGGGCAAATCCATCCGTATTCAAAGAGAAATGTTTTAAAAGGGTGTTCCCAGAGGCGAACCGCAGTATGTTTTTTATTTATCTAAATGTAACATTCCAATCAACTAAATAAAATTGTTTTTAAGGTTAATATTTTAAGAATAAATTCAAATAATCATCCTTCAAGCTTAGCAAAAATACAAACTTAACAAAACAATAAAGTAATGTTTTTATAATAATGAAATCAGTAAGAATTCAATAGTAATCATGAACGAAAAATTAAATAGTTAAATTTTTATTCCAGTTTCTAAGTAATAGCCATTTTTTTAAAATATATAACCTATTAGAGAGCAGTATATTGAGGAGGAGAAGAATATGGTGGTGTCAAGACCTACATAAAGAACATCACTTTATCCAAGGTGTCGCCGTCGCATTTGAGAAAGTCAAAAGAGAATATTTCATCAGACGCTGTTTACATAATGAGCTGTGCTACTTGTGGCGAGGGCTCCTTTAGACGTTAACAGGTCACTAGCGACAAGAGTCTTGTTAAGCGTTGGAAACAAATTTAGTTTTTTAACACAAATCCCATAATTGATTGTATTAAAATCGGTTACATATTTTGAAAAATAAAATTTTGATTACGATGTAACTTGGACATTAGAGAGTGATTCAAATGTAACGGTGTAAAACTAGAGGTCCATTTCAAACTGTTTAATGACATACAGCAGCAATGGAAAGAGTATGTTTTTAGTTTAATTTGTATAAAATCTGTCTTGTCTTGGCTGCTCGATCAGCCATCACAGTCACAATTTCAGTAAGAACTAGAGAAAATCTAGAGAACGCGTTTATGTGATGATGTCTACTTTACCTGACAAAACGTCTCGTTGAGAACAGTTTTAAAGGTTTTTTTTACCGCAAAAACTATAAAATTACTTTAAGGGGTGAAAAGAAAAATGCTTTTCAAGACGAAATAGGACTAATAGCTTAAGTTTTAGGAGACATCAACACATAGAAAAACTCATTTTCTTCGTTTTGTAATAATTATTAAAATTACATCCGTAAATCTCATAAATGAGTAACAGTTTTTTTTAACAAACAAAGTTAATTGCAATGGGTTCTGCGTTGTTGTGACCCACTAACGGTTGAAATATACTTGGTAATTTGTTTGACGTGACCTGTGACTGATATACGACTTTAGACAAAGACTCATATTTCTTAGGGGTGGACAGATATAAAATATTATATCCGTCTACCTCACCACACTATTGAATGACATAGAAACAAACCACGAATATAAGTCAGTGTATTAATGAATATTTTATTTCAAAGAATTATAAAGTAATTTGATATGAAAAACTACACGTACAATAAAATCTTCATGAAAGCGTGAAAAGGGTTTGACAGAGTTTTTCTAGGTATAATAAATAAGATATTGATTGTCTTATAAAAGTCTATTTCAGAGATATTTTAATGTAAAAGTAAATTTTACCGCATTAGTTCATGTAAGTTTTAACCATCAAGACTTTACAGATACGAACATTACGTTAAATCAAAAGCTATACAGCGTTCGCTCGTGTATACATATAGGTACATGTTAGTGGCTAAATTACCTCAACATAAGCTATTTTAATATAGCCAATAGCATCTTAACGATTAAATACATGATTTAATTTGTATAATATGTTTTAATATAAATTTTAAATATGACTTTAAATTTTTAAATATTTGTTTGGATAATATCAGGATAATTGAGTGCACGCAATGCACTTACGTGAAGAAGCGAATTTCAATTTTAAGGGGCTGAAACCCCCAATTTTAGATACAAAGCCCCCAAATTTTTTCGATTGAACTCCACCCAAGAATAAGCGCCCAAAAATGGGCGAACCGATTTCATCTCGAGCTAACTTCTTGATCAGACCATGGAAAATAACATCTATAAAAAAATTAAAGGATATCGAATGATGATTGCGGCCATTAGATCGTAAAACCCCCCTTAAATAATGTACTACTTTTATAAAAAATTTGAGTATAGTAGCCTATATAGTACTTAAATTTGAATTTCCATTAAAAATCACTTATTTTTTAGCTATATATTTTGTAGAGGGCATAAAATATGTTAATTATTATATTCATTAATAACAAATGTATTAAAATTCCACTTGGGGGCTATGTGACTCCTTTTGGGCTTAACGGCATGAAATGTGGGCATGTACCCCCAAAAGTGGAGTTAGGGGGTTCAGATTTGTTGGGCAGCGAATTTGTCCAAGATATCACCAAGCGGTATATCCTTACTAAATTTAAAGAAAACCAGACCGAATCAATTTTTTAACCGGTAAAGTGATGGAAAAAATCAATATTTTGTATATATTTTAAACGTATGTTGTTTATGGAATTTGACTCCAAAAAGATCATCATGATCCCATGACTCATAAGCACCATGTCCGTTATGCCATTAGTTCACCATTCCATAGGAATACGCTATAACCATTATTGATCGTAAATTAGAATTACATTTGTTTTGTTTTCAATAAAAAAACTTTATGGTTTTCACTTAGCAAAGAATGTATATTTATTTTTAAATGCCGACATATTGAAATGATTACTAACATTTTAACTATAGAAGCGTTAGAACTATGATTACTAACATTTTAACTATTTACTTTTCTTACATATTAAGTAAATATATTTCTTGGAAATTGTGTGCTAATTATAGGCCCCTACTTTATGAATATCTTTAATGAAACTGTCTTAACAATAAAAGTCATGTATAAACTTTTCAAAATTATTATTAAGGTTTTTGAATTTATTTCACTGCATTTAGGCAAATATATTCACAACTAGGTCTCATAAAAGTTTGTCGTGAAATTACATTAGTTAATAATAACGTAACTTTTTATGCTCTCGTCAGAATTATGGATTGTATGCTATAAAACACGGCTAAAATCCTGAAATTGATGACAGTGGGCCTTGATTGGATGTTTGGCATTTGCAGCATTCACAGCTGGATTGGTGAGCGGCGTAATTTGAGTTTAATTACTTGTCGGCAAAGTTAGACGTAAAAAGAGTCAAAAGTACATTTGTTTTTTCTAGTTAAGATTAAGTTGGAACAAATTCAAGTAAATCTACAAATATTTGATGATAAGAAGCCCTTATGATATAATAAATATTTATTAATAAGGCAAATTACTTGGAAAAATTTTATGGATCAAAAATTCTACAGCTAGTAGATAGCATAACAATCAAAACGTTTTGATCTGACAGAGCTTCACAACCAAGTTTACAGAACCAGAAAATAACACCATGTATCCAGAAGCAAGTTGGCTTGAAAATATTAAAAAAATTCACGTTTATCCCTGTGTAAAAAGAAATTAATTATATTCAACATATATTTGAATAGGTACTTTCCTAAAAGTTTATAATACATATTTTAATATGTTTTCGGTAAGGATAGATACTCCAAGAGGAACAGTGTTGAAGAGCTTGCAAGGCCAACAAACAGACAAAACTAACTTCAACTAGTTAAGAGCTGCCCAGCGGATATTATTTAGTAGGTAGCTACCGAGATCGTACCCTTTGAAGAACACTAAGCGTTCAAAGGTGCTACGTTTTTAATGTAAGACGAGAAAACGTGTGTATTTATTATAGATTATAAAAATGGTTCTTTGATGTTGAGTACGATTAAAATTCATATTAGGCCTCTCTTGAAACATTAATAAATGTATCTCTCTTACCCGTATATTAAGCAGACATATTTAACTCACTTTTGAGTTAATATGTCTGTTAAATTAAATATATTAGATTCCATCACACGAGTAGGAAATTGTCCTTGAAACACTGATATCGATTCCTCGCAAATGAAATTCTAGAATCTGAATATTTTTCATCTTTACGATATTGTTAGAATATATATGGTATTGCGTGACAAAGTAATTGAAAAAAGGGAATAATGATCATATTTCAAGGAGAAACAATTATTTCATTAATTTACTGTTGGCAGCCACAGTTTTCAATAGTAAACCGTAAACTAGACGATTTATAATATCCTTACTCGGATATCTTTAACACCAATGCATTTCTTTGGATTTTCTTTTTAAGTTAACTGTTGTCTTCTCTCTAATTAATCTGAAGTGCGGAATTTGGTGTGATTCCTATTTCTGTTAATCAATTCAATCTGACAATGTTTAAAATTTTCAAATACTACTAATAGTGTTTGAAATGTAGCAAAGCATTTTTTGGTTAATGTAAGTAAACCCATTGACTTTAAACAAAGTAGGAGGAGACTTTCCATTGCCTCAAAGAATATTTACCTTGGTAAATGGCCTTGAGGTGACAAATATTTTTTTCTTTACGCCACATTAAAAAAATTCCATTTTCATTTTAAAAAGAGTAACCATTACCAGAGAGTCAACTGTTATATGAACCAGGATTTGAAAGAGGGCTTAGTTACAGCATTCTCCAATATAGTATACTAATACAGTCAACTATTAATTAAATAGAAAGGGAATATTTTGACAGAGGGAAGTCAAAAGATTAAAAACACTTATTTTCTTACATATTAAGTTTTGAAAACTGAAGTAAATAGTTGAAATAATCTATATCAGCACTATCTGTCGGTAATTTAGTCGAACTACATCCACTTCAAATCCTGGCACACACAAAAACAGGCTCAGCTGGCCCATAAGGATGGCTAGTCTCCTCCCGATTTTAAAGTCAATGGTAAAACAAAAAATTAAAAAAAGAACTATATTAACAAATTTAAAAAGTGAAGTTAATTTTTGGTTTACTCTAGAAAATCTCTGTAATAATTCAAACCCCCGAAAGACGCTCGGTACAGTTTGTTGACAAGCCGGAGGCCCATGTTGGAGCAGGTCGTCGCGATGGGGGCGGGAGAGCCGGTCCTGCCGCCCCCACCGCCCCCGACCACCTCCAACCACCTCCAGGGGGCGGCGTGCCGGGGGTGGCTGGGCGGTCAATATCGCGTCGAGAGCAACCTGAGACCGAGATGTCGGTCGTGTTAATAAAATAACCTCAGCAAACATCTCCACCGTTGATCTGCGACGTTCTCTTGTTGGTATACTGGTCTGAAAGGTCATGTGCTGTTCCCTTTGGTCAAGGCTTGTTTAGTGATAAGCGAATCTCGAATGTGAACGGCGTATTTTGACAAGGTTGCGAGGAACCTTTTGTCGAGAACCTGAACCAGTTTCTTATTATTTTTTCCTGAAAGAAATAAGAAAATATGATGATATAAACTTAGAAAGTTATACTAACTATACCCTCTCCTTTTTAACAAAAGGATCACATGATGGCTGTTTGGATAACCGTATTAAAAAAAATAACCGTTGATATTTGTTCGTTTCTTAACCAGAAGACACCAGATCGGTCCTCGATGGCCTGGTAAGTGATAAAATGTTGTGAATGTGTGAGAAGAGGGCTAACCACCATAAATAATTATTTCATGCATTTAATTGTTATGTCATTTTAACACTGGGTTATTCTTAAAGGTTCTTACAAACGAAGAAGGCAGGATGATCGGTAAAAAAACCAACTACCGGTAATCCTCCATGTCGTTTTCAAATGAAAATTATAAAAAACTGAAAAATAATTATGAATTTGAAATCAAGCAAGAGCTGTCGAGTAATTGTTCAAATATGCCACATTTTTGAAGATGAATTAGTGAATAATGTTGATAGGTTCAAATCAGGTCAGGCGTTCCTTACTCAGGAACTCAGTTTCATGCTTCTGGAGATCACTGGGTAACACGTTTGTGGTTAAGTACGGATATTTAGGTTCTTGGATTTTGGAAAGTGAATACACAAACAGAATTATCTGCGAAAAAAAAGAAGAATTTCAAGATGGTTCATTCTTATCCACCGTTGAACACAATAATTATATACGAAAAAATCAAAATTCATGCGGAGAATTACTTTTTGAGGGAGATAAGTTTTACTCAATTAATAATTTTCTTATCAATAAATAAAAAAATTCTCAAAAATATAATTTACGTTCTGTAAATCAGCGATTGCGATTAACAATAACTCGGGTTCATTCTGAGGAGGACATGACGAGCTAAAGTTTTGGAAACCTTAAACCAGGTTTGAAACTGTAACTCGGCGAGGACTGACGTTTTAGATTACTCAGTTAAGCGAGTTTGTGTGAAACCCAAAGTTCGATGCAGTTTAGTACCATTTAAGCAAATCTCAATTTCTGCTGTTCGGAAACGTAATAAGAAATAGACTGTTAAAATGTTTAGGCTTATTAATTAGTAGGTGCCCTTTAAAAGGTCAAACTAAAATTAATTGCGAATCTTAAAGTGAAAAATACTCATTAAACAATTTAACCTAAGTATTCAGTTTTATTTCGTGATCAATAATAAAAAGAATTTCATGATGAAATATTAATGAGATTTTATAAGCTAGTTAAAAGTTTTAAACAACTCAATACAGAAATTGATTATTAAGCATGTGTCTTAAAGAAAAACAATAATGTGCCTAAATCCAAGGAAAGCGTTTAAAGCATTATTCTAAAAAACTCATCCCATATTTTTTGTGTAAAATGGCCAACTAATTTGTAAATTATGTGTTTGGTTATCGGTAGTATGTAAAAATTAGGACTTGAAAAATTAATGTAAATCAATTTACTCTTTTAAATGTTTTACAGTGAAAATGAATATTTTAGAAAGCTGAAAATTGGAAAAAATCAGTTGCATGGACCATTAAAATTTTCAAACCTTTAATTTTTTACGAGAGTAAAAAGTGTTAAATGTTGAGGTAGAGGTTCGTTATGACAAAGATTGTAACAAACCACGTTACGCTTAACTACGCAGTTTTCTGAAGCGTGTCCTCAAAGAGAATAATTGTGGACGTTTTCTTGCGTTAATTGGAACAGTTTATGTAAATCCACAACCAACCGTCCCGCGTCCGTAGCGATACAAGTGTGATAATGTTACACGGTGTTTTCACTTATCCTACACAGCTATGCTTGAGTTTAGTAACAGGTGGGAGGGAAAATGAATTCAGCTCAAACCCGCAACCTAGCTTGAGAGGAGAGTTGGATTTAAATTGCATAATAATTGTAAGGCTGTATTACTTACGTCTAAATAGCTCAATAATTTTCTCGTTCAGTCAGAACATGTTTCAATGTGAACACATCATCTTCAGCTGGTACTATCCATGACGTTTATTTACCATAATACTTACCATAATGATTGTGATGTTTTTAAATTTGATGACAAGACCATAAAGTATTATGTTAAATAATACCAGTATGTTAAATAGTACCAGCTGAAGATGATGAGTTGACATTGAAATATGTTCTGACTGAACAAGTAAATTATTGAGCTATTTAGATGTAGGTAAATGATTTTGTTGTTATAATTTACTGAACTAAGCTAGAAACTAGTTTAATGTACTATGATCATTAAAAATTCGAAACAATTTAATTAATGAGTGCTAAGTTACAAATAATTGTTTCATTTTTTAATTCCTGGAATTTATCTCACATTTTAATTCCAGGGAGAAAAACACAGCAGCTGGATCAGAGTTCGAGATTTTACGGACGGTATTATCCAGCTTACACCTTGTTAACAAGATTAAAAATAACAAGCGCTTACGCTAAACGAAGGCAAGGCAGTATTGAAAAACAACTCAAGGGAGGTAAAAAACTCTTTTGTGGGGAACACTCGAAGCGTAAAAAGAGACATCCATCGGTATTTTCCCAAAGAGAAGTAGTGAATATTTCCCGGAAGATTCCACATGTTGCGCTGTCATAACCGGAGTATTTCCCCCTTATCTGGCATCCAGTGAAGCGAGCGGCACATGTGCGATGGCGCGTTGGAGTGGACTCGAGTGTAAATACGAAACATGTTCGCTTACTTCTCCTTGAAAAACGGATATAATGTTCCCTGCCCACCTAGGAGTATCGATGTCTATTCAAGTCGGAAATCGTTGGATGGGAAATAATAAGAATCAGCTTCAGCTGAAGAATTATTTGAATGCTTTGATGTTTATTCCTCCAAATAAATTATTGTATACGTGTTGTATTGTTGAAATCTTTTTTAATTGATTTAGTTCAAAGTGACGAGAAGCTGTGTAATATAAGACGTGGAATAAAGGTTTATTGATAAATTTCATTGATATACTAGACTTGTTTGTTAGCAGAAAATATATCCAGGTAAAGGAAAACAAGAGGATATTAGCCAATGTCCATTAAAGTGTCAGTAATTTATCAGTTCATTATTTTATGTATAAAACTACCATTTGCTTTTCTTAATATTAGTAGATTTGTTAAAGAAAGCCTTTCGATGTGAGTACAAAGCTTCAGATAAAAATGAAACGATAATAAATTTAATAGGTTTGGATTTGTTTCACAATATATTAAAGACTATTAAAAATTAGAATTACATATTTACTGCCTGGAACAGGGTTATAAAACTTTAAAATACTCCACAAACCGTTAGCTAAATTAATGTTGAAATTATTTTGCCATACAATAACAATATCCCTTTGTCATAGTCCTATTGTTTATTCTATAAAATTTAGTATTCATGTAGTTTTGCTCGTATACTTAAAACCTTTGTTAAGTTCACTTCGTTATCAAACTTAAATTTGCCTGGTTTATAAATTGCAGCAACTTAAATTAGGCTTTAATCTATAAAGCTTTTTTGAGTTCTACAACAAACTTCCAGACAGTGAAATAGTATCTCTATTCACGACGTAAGTTGTAGAAAGATAAGTGAATAAGAGGAATTGACGTCTATGGCTCTTAGAAAAAATAAACGTGCTTAGAGTGAAGATCCTCACAAAGAAGTGGCTCAGGATAAGAAGATCGTTAGGCGCGCATTATGCCTGAACGTCGCTCGACGCCGGGGGACGGCGATTACTGCGAACTGCAGCGCGATCTATCCAGTGAATAATCCCCATATCAGTCTCCTCTGTTAGGTAGAGTAAAACGATTAAATTAGCAAGTGTAAGCGGACAATAAATTACGCTGTGGTCAAAAAAACGGAAAAGCCATTTAAGGATTCGATTCGTCTGTCGCAACAGTTTTATTTGAATTTTCAAATGTAAGTGGACATTATTTAAAATATATCCCTTTACAATTCTGTAGCTTATTTTCTGGAGCCCGATCGCAGCACCGGACCCCTATTGGAAGTAACATAAACGTGTTCGTTAATGTCAGCAGAAACTGAGTAAAAAATAATAACATTTGCTTTTGTACACAGCAATTTGATTGTGTTTGGTTGGTGGAAGAAGTGAATAGAATATATGAGTTTTTGACACCCAATTTTACAATATGCGCTTGAATTATTACAGCATATCTAATGTAAGTAATTTCCCAGGGTAAAACCAATTCAATAAACTCTGGCACAGTAATCACCTTGAGTACGAGATGACAATTTACAATATTTTTTTGAATACTTAAAAGGTTGATAGTTCTGAAACTGCAATATTTAGAAAACACAACTAATTAAAAGTAGTAGAAAAAAACTCTATTTTAAAGAGTATATTTCTTTCACCTGAGCCAGGAAGGGCTTATCATCAGGAAAGTAAGAGTAACAGTTTCATCGGCAAGTGACAGTGCATCCGATATCTTTAAGACTCCACATGCTAATGGGTCGCAATTAGGATTAGGATGTTCCAAGTTGAAGCCGTATCAGCACATCAAGTTTTGTGCGATTTCAGCTCCGAGATACATGCAATATGTTGGCGTTATGAGCTCGTTCCATCATGTTAAACGGCTGAACGGCTCAAGTTTGTAATGCTTTTCTATATAATCTGCAGGTTTTACAAAGGTAAGAGCTTTGAAACTGCAATACAGTATTTAGAAAACACATAACTAATTAAAAATAGTCGAAAAACATTCTATTTTAAAGGAGATATTCTTTCACTTCAGCTTGAAAGGGCTGATCATAAGTCCTTCCTTTTTTGTAAAATAAATACTTTTACTTTTTTTGTTATAGAATTTTGTCATCATAGTGTTAACATAATTCATAAGTATGTATTATGTTCATAATATCATAATTCAATAACAATTTCTACAATAAGATGAACTATATACGGGTATAAAATACAAGTTACAAACAATAACTAAACGTTAAGACTATAAGTGAATCAGTTAAAACAAGCTCAGTGACGCCAAGTATTTTATACTTACTATTGATATTAGTGCAATATTATATTATATATTATGGTTAAGTATAGGTAGGGTAACGTTTATGACACTGCATGTTAATGCAAAAAGAAATGAACAGTGCATTGAAGTAACATGAAATTTAAATTAGAATAAAATGAGAGAGAGAAGGCTACTTTTGGGTCACATAGTTCACAAATCATGAAGCATTTATTTCTTTTAGTCACCTTCACTGAAATTAAATGTAAAAGCTATAACAACCAAAAAGGTATATACTAGTTTTGCAAAACATCCCCAACAATTTACATTCTCGCTCTTATCAATGAACCAATACACAAGATTATAAATTATGCCTAGAGTTTAGGATATTCGTAAGGAATTCATATTGATGATTGTACTTGGAATATTCTATTGGTATCGTGAATGCGATAACCATCTAATTCAAATTAATACAGGTTTGAATTTAACGTTCAATCTATCAGCGGGTAAATATAATAAATAAAGCAACAGGTGATGCCCTGATAGTTGTTTTTGAAACGCTATGACGAAAAAATAATTAATATTCAAACAGTTAAAAAACAATTAAATTACATCAGGAAAAATTAATTTACATCAGTGATTGCTTTAGGGTAGTTACTGTAAAAAGCTCGCAGTTGATGTAAATGTGAGAATTGAGTTATCACCGTCAGATGTCGTCCGTTTTGCCGCACAACTTTTCCCGCCATTGTAACGCTATCTCTGTTATGACGTCATCATACCTCGCTCTTTGTTTCCTCCGTTTCCTCCATTGTTTCCAAAACATTTGATATATATCCAGTACAATCAGTTTATTCTCCGTCTTTAACGAAGGCTATTTCATACGAAGTTATTACAATATTACGTAGATAATGAAACAATATTTCATAATCCATCACTTGTCAATGATTATTTTGCCCTATGTAGCCTATGATCAAGTAATTGTTCAATCCCAAAACCTTACTCTGAATTCATTATATCAAACTGTCAAAACGTTGTAACGAGGTAAAACAATGTCATTTTAAAGCTGTTAATTAGTGTGAAACTTTTGATTAGTTTTGCTAATACAATACAAAACGTTTGACAAACAGATCCAAAGGTCCAATGGGGTTGTTAGTCAAACACGGTCAATTTGGTCATGTCAATATCAAGCGTAATGTGACAGGCACAGAACTGCCCCCATGGGAGACCCCTGTCCTCTCTCAACAACTGAAACTTGTAACCTACCTGTGTTATCTGGATAGAAATTTTAATACATATATGCACTTGAAAGTACAAATATATATATATATAGGAATAAATATAAATTTCGTTCAGAAACAATAATTGTTATGATGAAGTGTTTGATGAAAATGTTTCCTATTCATGTAATTTAAACAATTGAAAAATTGCTTATTATTATTAATAAATGTAATTTAAACAATAATAATAAATTTAAATAAAATATTTAATAAATAATAATATTAAATATATAAATATTAAATAAATAATAATATTAAATATATAAATAATATTAAATATAATATTAAATATATAAATAATATTAAATAAATAATAATATTTAAATAAAATACAACAATTTCATACGGTATGCTATCACTTGGCCTAAAAATTGTTTAAGAACCTTAATTTTTCGCTGAGGACAACTATTAACTTATTTTTACTGTCCCATAAATTTCTCAAGGATATTCATTTTACTAACATTTTCAAGGTTACAATTCATAGGAAACGTCCTGCACATTGAGTGTCACGCGAGCATTCAGTTGTGGAATGTTGTTAACCGTCGGAGAACACGGCGAGACGGCATATATTTACATTCAGTATACCTGATACACATTAACATCAAGGCTGATTATGCTCTTCCTCAGCCACATTGGGGTCAAGGTCACCTCGCTCTGGGGAAGGCGCGGGACTTTTGGCGGGAAAAATATGGAGCTAACGAGCGCAGACGAGGTCGGACGGTTCGCACAAGTTCTAGGTCTTACGATTTCAAGGTGAAGGTGAATCTAGAGCCATCTTGGAGGCTTTCCAACAATGTGCTGTTCAACATCGGTTTTGTTGGGCGGCATATCTGGTGCGGTTGAGATATATTGTTTGTTTACCTCCATACATTTAGTTTTGCATATCGATTGGAAAACTGATAAAAACTTAAATACGTTGCAGAGGCAATCTCTAGACACGGAAGTTAATTTACCTTTCGACTAAGTAAATAGTTGTAGAATCATTCATTTATATACTGCTTACATGTTATTAAACAAACCTTTCGGTTTGAAAAATTAACTTTCGAATAACACTGATCCTGAATGATCCAAATAGTTGGTTGGCTGACTGATAAGGTGAAACAATTAAAAAGAAACTACAGACGATAAACCAATAAGAAAACCTAAATTTACCTATAACGAAACTAGAGATTTTTAACTTGAAAAAGTTCCGTTGACAATTTACTTAATTGAAGCCGAAAGAATTTTGAAAATTGACCCTAATTCTAAGTCAACCGATTGGTGGAAGCAGGTAGGACACTAAATTCTGAAATGCTACTTGTTAGAAATATCACAAAATTTATTTATCTTAACCTTCTAAAAATTCCAACTGTCAACCTGTGAAAATTATCTCTCTTGGGGATGACTCTGAAGGTAAAAGTCACTGTTACAGCAAATCTCCCATGACAAAGCGTCTCCCGCGCGAAGACATCGAAATTCTCTAAGTACAGATATTTCAACACAAATTGTGACATATTTTATTATTCAGAGTGTGTAATATGTATAAACTAGCGTTCTAACAAAACTCACAAAGCAGGGATGTCACAATATCCTTCATTCGTTTGTGTCTTAATAGTACAATTCACTCATAACATATGTATAATTCATTCATAACATATGGTCAGCTTTTTTCGTATTTTTAACGTGTTTCAAATAATAGTTTACACTGATTATTCCATTAATTTGGTTTTCATTGTATTTTTGTGACATAAAATTAATTATTATTCAAATCAGTACTTTTAATTTCAATTGCTTGAATGTCTTGCGAACGATTACACGTTGTTGAATTGTAGTCTGATTACTAATAGAATAACAAAGACTATCGCCCTAATCGGTTTGCAGAATAAACCAACTAAGGCATCGGTATAAACCAATCATGTGTGTTATTGACGTTTAATTACCGGAGGCTGATGAGACAGCCAAGATATGTGATTGGAGGATTAGGAGTTAGACAAACGTGAATCTAAAGCTTATAAATTGAAATCAAGTTTCGAGTGTGGTTTAAAATTATCAATTAAACTGATTTTAACTGAATATCCTGGAAATGTTGGGTCGATGAAAAGTTATTAAGTGCTATGAGTTTTCGTCACTGTTTATTTAACTAAGGTATTTTTCTGAGATGTTCTTAGATTTTTTAAAATGTTTTTTGCTGGTGAGTGTAATTAATTAAGTTCTTTTTAACAGCCAAAATTTAAATATAGGTTCCTAAAACAAAGCCCCTTTATAAGTGTTTCTTAAAAGGTACAGTACTCACAAAAACACCACCAAGGACATACCTGCAACAAACAAATCAGTTATTGTATGAACAATATTACTCATCTAAATAATACATAAGTAAAAGCTAAGAATACAAGTGTGACGAAAGAGTAAACAGATAATATGTAATTCATAAAGACGGTTATGGTATACAACATAAATCACACAGGGTTTTATACTTAGTTTTACACTTAACTTTATACTTCTTTTTTTCACAAGAAATAAAAAAATGTACTTGCACTTCACTAACAGTTGACGCTTTCATTTTCTCATTAAGTTACTACCAAATATCTGTTCAAATTTTCAGTAAATTAATTAGAAACTCGTTAAAAGTTCAGCAAAACGTGAAGTTTAACGGGAACGCTTTAAATCATAAAGCTATCCTCGAATATTAAAGCAGTTTTATTAAAAATTCAATTTCGCTAACGGTATGTTCGAGTCATGGGATAAAACATTGGAATTGTTAATAAAAATCTGTAAAAATCAAACTAGCTACATAATAACTTATGTGATACAATTAAATGTTAAACTTTTAGATTTTGCATGATGAGATTTTTCCTTCCCATCTTTGTAGTATTGTAGTGTGTGGATGCCAGTGTGGGCCTGGGTGCGAGTGTAAAGCGGTTGTACCACTGTGCTTACCTCACTCACAAGACGGACGCAGTAATGGGAATGCGATGCAAGTTTGCTATTGTTTAGAGTTGAATGAGATGGGTTTAAAAATAATAGTGCTCCCACGCTAGGTAGGCAGATGGCCGCGCTCATGGTCACTAAGGAAGACCGTGTTTTACAATTTAACCAAACTAAACAAAAAATTTAAATTAAAACAAATTTTACTGAATACAACTTTGTTTGAACACCGTAAGATATAAATATAATATACTTCGGCCCAATATTTAAACCAAGGTTTTTTTATTATTGTGAACATATCGCTAAAACTTAAAAATGCAAGTACTTTTTACGTTTTATTTGTGACATTTTCATAATTAAGATATTCTGTTTAATAGTTCGAAAATGAAAGTGAAAATACTTGCTCCCTAATGCAATAGGATGCCGTTTTATGCAAGAAATAAGCTCGATTCAAAATTTGCAATGTAATGTTTATTGGAAGTCGGGCGAGCAGATGTGTGACGTATATATTGTAGATGGCTGAAGTGCCGGGATATATTGAATCTTGCGAGAGCGTATCGCGTTTCAGCCAATTTATGAAGTGGGAGAGACGAAACATTTTTACTCCCTAAAATTACTTCAAATCATTCGCGTTATGATTTTTTAGAGTTTAGCTCAGTTATTGAGCTGCTTCAAGATTTCAAAAGTGTACCAGACATTCAACTCACGAAATTTATAATTTACTTCCAAACAGTAAAATTTACTGAGTACCGGCCGACTTAATTGTTTTAAAACTTATAATGTTCATAATAGAAATATATTTGTATTAAATGATTTAATGATACAATTTTCTTTCTAAAACTGTATTGAGGGATTCAAAAATTCTAAACATTTAAATTATGACAGCAATCATATTTGGTTGAGTAAGCTTTACACTCAAGCCGGCACCTTGAAGCAGTTTTATGGTGAAACAAAACGAAATAAATCCCTTCTGTTTTATGTATCTAATGTTGGAGCTGATCCAATACCAGCTTCAGTGTCAGTTCTGTTTACAGTCCAATTGTCGACCCTTCTTGGAAACTCCGCTCCTTAATTGGCCAAGTTGACATAAGAGCGCCCTGCCCTTGATATCATATCAAGACCTTATATAAGTCAGCTAGACTAAGTCATCAGCGTAAAAAGTGAAACATTTATTTATCGAAACAGGCGAAAATGTTTAACCGTAATCGCAACACTGCTTAAGATTCAAGCAACGATTTAAACGAAAATTATTTTATAAATAAATTCCTAGAATGTTTAGTTAGTGACAATTAAAGGACGGAGCGTACAGTAGGCCTAAAACACTAGACTCTACTTCGTCATTGCTATTTGAAATTCAAATTAAAATTAAATTTCAAATAAAATGCTATTATATTTGAAATTTGAAATAGCAATGATCGAGTAAAGCCACTCGGCTCTACTGTACGCTCCATCCTTTAATGGTCACTAACTAAACAATCTAGTAATTTATCTATGAAATATTTTCGTTTAGATCATTTATTAACCGAGCCATGTTTCAACCATTTTCAGCCAATCATCATTTTAACGCCATCATAATTTTTAACCAAGTCTTTTAACAAACTTAGATAGCTTGGTTAATTTGATCCATTATTATGTTTTTTCTCTTCATTTAGTTTAACCTCAAAACTCTGTGAAGTAGTAATGAAAACATTTTGATCCGTAACAATATTGTTTTGAATTCCCCCTTAACAATAACATTCAATTTCGATAGGAACACTTAAATTAAATAACAGATTTCTCTGAAGGCTAAAGCCATCCGAAAAAACCGAAGATACATTTTTCATGCGTAGAAGGGTGATGTAATATCGAATATCATATTCGATTTGTCAAATAGAGGAACTCTGAAATCGCAGTTTGCAATAATGAGGTACATTACCGAATTGTAAATATGTAATAAAAACGTGTAATTTCCACCTATCTTGAAATATTGCAATCATTAAGTAAATACGAACTTAAATGTTTCAACCAAATAGTATTATTAATTTAATTGCATGTCTAAATATATGTATGGTACAGGAACGTTGAGTTTTTTTACCCATTTTCGGTCATTTTGTTCAACCATGATCATCTATAACCTTAATTAATTTTGAACAATTCAAACGTGGTAAACGAAACGGGAGAAACATTCAGTGTTCATTACATTAAGAAATAATAAATCAAAACTAGTTGGGAGAATGACTCGCATAGATTTTAGTTTGGCTCTAATAAGACAGCTGTGACTGAGTTGATAGAAAAAGAAGAGAGAAAAAAGTTAATCCCTCTCTCAACTGAAAGCAAGAAAGCAGGTGAAGAAATCTGTTCCTAAGCCACAGGGCATGGGGTCATAGCCCCTTACTTATTCTTTTAGGTTCGTAGTAATCATTGACTAATCAATTAATATAAAAAATATGTTATAATACTATTTTAGCTTTAGGTTTTATTGAAGTTTAAGCTTATTTACTATAATTTTTTTAGCGTGGCACACATTTACTTGGATATTCTGAGCAAAAATCATATATAGTCCAGGCAACGAAAGGGTATAGAGGGAATTGCATGGATCACAATTTTTGACTTTGTAACTTTGTTTGGACTAGTTAGGAGTAAAACATATCAAAAGTCCCCGCCCTTAGCCCTTGAGCCGGTTGGGCTGGAAGGGCCTAAAGGTACAATTTTTTGGTTTTTCCTAAATATCTTAAAAACTATCAACTTTTATTATTCCCAATTAAATTTCCTGTAAGAAAAATATATAATATGTCTACTTTGGTCCAACCGTTTACAAGGAAAGCACTAATTTTATTAATATTAAAAAAATAACCCTTCCATAAGAAATACATGTAAATTTGAGGGTAACTTAGATGCCCAATTGGGCAACGCTGTTTTCACCTAAAGGAAAATGAACAGCATTCAGGAAATATTGACAAAATTTCCAGTAATTTGACACCTCAATCATAAAAATGGGTCTAAAATTAAGGCGTTGGCGAGCTCACAAAAAAAGTTATTTTTCAAGAAATTATAACAAATTGAAATAATTCCTTGAAAAATAACGTTTTTTGTGAGCTTGCAAACACCTTAATTTTAGACCAATTTTTATGATTGAGGTGTCAAATTACTGGAAATTTTATCAATATTTCCTGAATGCTGTTCATTTTCCTTCAGGCGAAAAAAGCTTTGCCCAATCGGGCATCTAAGTTACCCTCAAATTTACATGTATTTCTTATGGAAGGGCTATTTTTTTTAATATTAATAAAATTAGTGCTTACCTTGTAAACGGTTGGACCAAAGTAGACACATTATATGTTTTTCTTACAGGAAATTTAATTTTCTTTAATTTTCAAATTTAATAGGGATGATAGTTTTCAAGATATTTAGGAAAAACCAAAAAATTGTACCTTTAGGCCCTTCCAGCCCAGCCGGCTCAAGGGCTAAGGGCGGGGACTTTTGATATGTTTTACTCCTAACTAGTCCAAACAAAGTTACAAAGTCAAAAATTGTGATCCATGCAATTCCCTCTATACCTTTTTTTGAGCATTCATTGCCTGGACTAATAGCCAACATATTCAAATGTACATTACACATAAGATTTTATGTGTTTTGATATGGCCTCACTGTGCGTCTTCACCACTGAAAACTTAAGTTTCCAGAAATAAGGATTCTTACATTTACTGCCAGTAAAAGGATATAAACCCCAGAACACATTGAGATGAAGTATAAAGATAGAATAGTATTTCACAGTAACTTCCGGTCCAAAGTCACCAGAGGTAAGTTACAACGCCATAAACCAGCTCAGGACTTACCCTAAAGTTCACTCTGCATATTTATGCAGACACATTTTCACTTTATTGTTACACACACATCGAGACATTGATGCAGGCTTAAGAAATATTAAAACAAAGATAACAGTAGACTTTTTGATTGAACTTTTTTTATGTTTTGAGCAGAACGTCAAAGAAGGTTAAACGTCTTCTGTCAAATATGGTTTATAGAGTTTAGGTTTGAAAAAGTTTTACACAATATTTGATGAATCGTTATAACAGTACAGAATAAAGAGTATTCATCGAAAAATATAATATTCTGATTGTAATATTAGATAAGAGCTTATTTTTAAAAAGGGACCATTAGGTCCCGTGTTCAAAAACAAAATATGACACAAAATATATAAGAATTAAAAATTACGGCCTTTAAAACTTTTAAATAACTACTGTTGTCTCGAGCATGACAAGAGTAGAAAAAATCTTGAACTGTAATGTATGTTTGGTTAGTTGCGACTTAAAGCTCTAAAAGGTCTCTTATTAAACCTCTAAAGAAAAAAGAAGACTTGTAACAATGGTTTATCTAGAAAAATATATTAGTGGGAAGGCTATTAATATAAAAAGCTTAATGATAAATGATAAATATGAAATACCCCTTTTACAGCAGACTTGCATACTTAACAAATTAAAAAAATATTTGATGAATATCAAAACTATTTCAACCTAAAAGAGTGAGATGTGATATTATTTATGTCCTCCATAAAAAAATAATAAAGGAATGAGCATGCAAGTTTGCTGATGTGTAAATGTAAGAAATTGGTGGTTTGAAATCAATGTGCAGTAGACTTCAACCATAAAAATTCAAGTAAACCGAATGTCAAGTGTTATTGAGATATATCAAAGGATCTAATGAGGAATGAGTACTGTTGCTGCCACCAAAATGAAAAAATATAGTACAGTGCATATAAATATTATATTATAGTAGGTTAATACAAAAATATATCTTAAGTAAATTAACCCACATATTAAGTTCAATATGTTTAATATGAGATTTTTTATTTATAAACTAAAAAAATGGCAATGCCTCAAAAAAGAAAAATTATATTAAAAAACGGATTAAAGCATTGAATTTAGCATGAAAAATTGATTGGAAATAATGGGTCACATCACCACCTTTATATTTAAATAATAACTTGGCCCATTTCAAAAATGGCGAATCCAAGATGGCACCCGAAAACGCTAAATCCACCTTGATCACGAGAAAATGACTCAACAATGACTACTGGTCATCATAGCTTGCTTATGGTTTTGTCAAAAGCAAGCTTTATTCTAGACTATAGGCTTATTTTTACAACGCATAATGTTGAATTTAATTAAAAATCAATTTAAAAAAACCTTAATATCTTATGGATCCAAAGAATGGGTCAATATTGTTAAAAAGGGAATGTGTATTGAAAACCAGTGTAAAAATCTAGTTTGACCATTTTCTTTGAAAACAATATTTTGTATCCAAGATGACGGCCGAAAATAGCCACCCACTCGAAATGAGCCACCCCAAATGAAGTACTTACTACCCAACGATGTTTGTGGGTAGTCTGGGAGTCACATTTCTAAAAATGTGGATAAAATTAGGGGAGGGGGTTAAACTCACCCTTTATGTGTGTCCCACACAGTAATAAATTCAACAGGGCAAACAGAAAAAAACGTTCAAAAATTATAAACTTAAACATAAGCTATAGAACCAAATACAATGTATTACAAGCAATTAACAATAAAAAAATCACAAATAAAAGCATCAAATTAGATCGAATTATGAGACATCAGGTATATACTGTATATCAAATCAATTGTAAAAGTCATAAGAAATATTATATAGGTCAATTCAGTTGTCGATCTGGAAAGCAAAGAAAAGTCAAGTAAAGAAGCTTACTAGAAGAACACATGATTAGTGAAAAACATGACTTCAAAAACATCTAATCAGATTTGCAAATTTTTGATTAAGAAATGAAAGGGAACAAACTGGACAAAAAAGAATAACCATGTGGGGTTTTTTAATGAAACATCCCATTAATATAATGGGTGATGAGCGAAATTGATTTTTATTAGATAAATAATGTGCGATTGGTACGCGATTATAAAACCTTTTTTTGCGAACAAGTGTGTCACCAATCGAAATTATGGAGAGTGGTCATTAATTGTCATCTACTTAATTTGGAATGCTAATTCAAACTAGATAAAAATACATTACTGAGATCTAATTTCAAAAGCAAATACGCTCTATTTGAAACTGTCACACAAGTATCGAATTAATCCTAACACATTTATTGGATTCACCACTGTATGTGTCTGTCAAAGTCACGCTTGTTTATAATAAAAGAGTATTACCTAGTAGCACATACTTAAAATAATGAGGCCTAATGAAACTGTATTATTAATTTGGTTTCGATTAACGCGTGTGAGGTTAAAAAAAGTATTAAAATACGGTGTAATGCAATACTAATGACCCACGCCACTCAACAGATTTTGTTAATTATTATCAGCTACTCCTTGAAATTTCTGTTCCCATGTTAATCTTATAAACCCGGACTTTTTCTTTGTATTCGCACCATTAGGAAAAATATTATCAAAAATTCATATTTTTCCTCCAATTTGCTCACATAGACATTTAAATGAAGTATCGGTTGAATGAAGCTTTATAGATGAATACAATATTTTTAAGTAAAGAACATTTTTATGTAATTACGACTGCGAAGATCGAAAATACAGCATCATAACAGTGCTGTATTTTGATTGAAATACGTCTTGTGGGAAAGTTCTTTGTCTTGGACATATGTAGACATCATTATAGCTACCCAACTTGGGCACGTTAGGGATCTTTAAACAGTCGGAATCTAGAATAGAGATGTATAATATTCAGTGTTTTCAGATGAGACTGGCTTCATTAGTAGAATGGGAGATCAGAGAGTAAAAACACCCTCATTGTTGTAAGACCTTTGAACACGCCGATTGACTTCACCGAAAGTGTACGCTCAATGAATATTATTTTATATAATTAGTGAACTGCGTATAAGGTCACCGTAATGAATATATTGTAACTAAATTCATTCCAGAATGTCCATGTGTAGACTATTTTTGAAAATCACTCTAATAGACTTGAAATATATAGTTATCGATGTTACTCCAGTCCCTACCTAACGCAACCCATCCAAACTCATAGTCATTACCCTGATGTATTATTAGAGTATTTTCAGGTTTATTTGTGAAATAACTAAATACGAAATCAATAGAACTAAGTTTAAAACATATTTAAGTGATATAGGAGTAAGGAAGGACATTTAAAACAAGGGGATATAAATTGTAGAAGTTTGAGGGACGTTTCGTATTGGTTTTTCATCACCCGTTGCATTTTTAGAAAGAGTAATTTTGAATAAGTTAACCCTTTTCGTGAAAGTGATCAAAACAATTTTGGGCTTAGATCACGGGAAAACCATTTTACTCCTGATTTAGCTATTTAATTTTGTCGGTATTTTGATCATTCGAAAAAATTACAGGGTATGGGATGGTAGTCATACTGTCGTCTAGAAAAAAATTATTCTTGAAAAAAAACCACTTAAAAACCAACAGATTTTAAGAAGAAACACAAATAAAACACAGCGCAGTACGTTCGCTTCAGGGGCAAGCAGTTGTGGTCAATATAAATTGATTTGCATTTGCATCCGTGATTTCGCTGATAATTGAATCAGAGTGTTAACGTTGTGGTTTTTACATCGCTCATGCCCAAACCGATTCAGCTCTTTTAAAGTTAAAATATAAGATACATTTTATCAGATTTACAGATTTATGTACAAGGGCTCACTATTAAAAAATTATAAAAAAAATCAAATTAACAATCTACTTATAACGAACCATAAGTTTTTTATCTTGTGTGTGTTTATACAACGCACACTCAACGACAAGATAACGTTGCGTTTCTCGGAGGCAAACTGTGTAATTTTTCAAAAGCCATCTCTCACAACGGCAAACAATGGTCGCCCGGAGCCCCGTACTTATTAAGGTGAAACATGCTTCCCGCTCGCGGAGCGCCTCACTCGGTAGGCCGTCGCTGTTTAAAACTAATATTAAGTTTTATTTAATCTGTTTATATTACGACATTATGGTAAAATGATTTTGTTCTCATTTTGCCATTGATTTCTGTTCATTCCTAAAGTCTAGAAAACTTGCGGCGAGTGGAATTTACGGCATTTCCTCTCTCCTTTTAAACTTTAAAATTTAATTGAGCATGGTGACAGAAAGAACTATAATAAATGATAGGCAAACAATGACTTAAAATTTTTTAATAGTGTTAAACACAAATTAAATTCTAGAAGGGTTGAAGATGTATTATTTTATGGTCAAAAAATTATTCTAATCGTAAAAAGTCCTATTTTACTGGTATTAAACTTTAAGAAGTGCAGGCGACTTTACAGTTTCCAAATTTCGATACAACATTAGATGGTTTTACAAATAATTATGGCCACTAAACAATCTTACAAATACAAATTCTCAGACAAAATCACAAACAATGTTACCAATGATATTACAAAATAAATTATACATAACAAATTATACGGCATAAATGGATTAAAATATTGATTAAAATTAATTTAGGATTTTAATGTATTTACAAATATTCCATGCGTTTTCCACATCTTAAATTCCATAAATAAATAAAAAACATAATAAATAAATAATTCACGAAAGAGTGAAATACTTAAGTTTTATATTATTATATCTTATAATTATTGCATGTTGAAAATAAATATGGAGGCACGTTGCATAAAAGGTAAGAAAATATGTATCCCTAAAGTTTAAAAGTAGATTTGAATGATAAATTTAGGAAAAAGTCGTTCGATATTTATTCATCAATCGACTAGAACTTCAGACACAAAATTACCTAAGCGTAGGCATAATAATTATCAAGTGGGTGGTAGCTATAATAAAGTTCTTGTTTTAAAGAGAATTACGTTATAATGTGCAGGCGCCTGGTAAAAACTAAGTTCTGCAGCGTCTCGCCTCAAGTAAACTGAACTTTAAGTTCGAAGTTGTTAATGCGCTTAGAGAATAAAGGGTTTAAGGTAATGTTTAAATATCACTGAAGTTATCGTTTTGTTTTCGAACAGTTGTTTGTGCAATAAGCTATGCAAATTTTACCTAAATAAAAGTATTTTGATATTATTAAACTCGGATAATTTTTACTAAACGCTACATATGATCTTCCGGTTTATTTTATATTTTCAGCTTTAACTAAATCATATCACAAAATAAAATGAAAGGTGTAAACAAACCCAAACCGATATGAAGTTTCAATATTTCAAGAAGCCTAGGGCTATTGTATCTTTTTTATTCAATGAAAAAAATGAAACGGTTCTAATTGTACAAAATCGTTGCTTTAAAGAATAAATGTGATATATTATGTATTGTTATGTTTCATTTCAATTATTTATTCAAATACAGACAGAACACTGAAAGCCCTTAAACGTATACTGGTGGTCTCGTGCTTGGGTAGGACCAAAATGGATTAAACTGCATTTCTTGGGTAGTGTAAGAAAAATAAGAACGGATAATATCAAGTGATAGAAAAAGGAATTTGTTTTAAAAACTAGCTGTTAAGCCAAAACCGTTTAACACGTCCATTGATTGTTTTGCAAAGAACCAAGCGTTGATTTGGTTGTTGATTAGTAACACTTTTTATTCGTTTGTGAAGTAATGTTCATAGAATCAACGATGTTTAATAACATTAATATCTGTTTGGTTTGTATTTTCAATTATTGAAACGTTAAGAAAAATATAAATAACACAAAACATAACCGCTTCATAGAGTTCTCTTGGGTGTAGGAGAGCATTGCCACAGATGAATTGCTTTCCGCCAGACTAATAACGTAATCACATTATTGTATTTAATTCCCCTCCATCGATGATTTCCACTTCTATTCTCACAAGATCCCCTACCCATGCGTCAAAATGTTCATGTGTAGGTATTTAGGCCCCTTTCACACGATGCGATTGTCACGCGGTTGCTGCCGTGTGACAAGGAGCAGTTTGAGTCACAATTTTATATAACCTTGTGCGCGTGCCGCACGGCAATTTCGTATCATCCGCATTCCAAACTGGGACGGCAGTGATATGACTCCTCTTCTCACGGCAGCAGCGCATCAAAACTGCATCGTGTGAAAGGGACCTTAAAAAAGGACAATAGGTATTCCATACTCATGGTTCAGGGATATACTTAAAAAGGAAAGAGAAGTACTATATCAATTAATTATCTTCTTCAAAACTAAAGCAAAAGTTAGGCCTAATTTGTACAGCCCTTTATAATTCCACATATAAAACCAGCCTAAAATCAGGATGGAATATCTATAGATACGAGTATTTAAATCTTCGATGAGCAACGTTTGTGCTAGAAGTTCCGGGCGACTTCCCTGACGCTCTGCACTCACGGCCGAGACAACTCAATTGACTCCAATTAAACTCTGAAGGAAAGTTAAACAGAACGGCTGATGAGAACACGCTTTCGTTTTAATTCAAACGTCAAGTCGTTTGTGGAATATGTCTTTGAATGCGTTTCTCTGAATGTAACGTCGTTACGATTATCAAATTTTACTTTTTGACCATGTCACTGGTTTAAAATAAAACCAAGCCATCACTATGTAGTTCCTACCAAATACTTAATCGTGTAAAAAGGTTTCGATGAATATCTTATTGTTTAACTGCTCGAACTTATATTAGTACTTATATTACTTAAGTACATACAGAGTTATTGAAAATGTTAATCCTTACAAGTTAAATCTTGCTTTTGATATCCCTAAAAATAAGACAACGTGATAATACGTTATCTTATTTTTTGAGATATTATTGATTTACCATAAATTCCCTTGTACATGGCTATAATCTGTATAATTTGCCTTATGACTTAGTACCTATACATATACGAACTCTTAATAATTACTTTAAGTAATTAATTATTTGTAAATACGTATTTTTCAGCTTTTAGAGTAAATATATTCAAAGGTATTAAAAATAAAAGTCAATGTAAAAGTACTAATTTTTTAATTCATCGGAAATTTATGACTACTAATTAGTCTACGTATGAACAAGATATATATAAGATTGGACCCTTATTTGGAGATTACTAAGCTCCAACAACGTAGGCGGCTGAAGCGGGGGCTCGAGACGTGTGGCGGAACTGAGGTCTCGTCGCTTAAACATTCAGAAGGCGCCGGAGAAACACACATTTATCTCTCCTTACCTACAGAGCTAAGGCGCATTTAAAATTTATTGAACGTCTTTAAGTAGAACAAGTAAAAATTTGTATGCTTTGATAACAACTATTGTACCCAAATAAAATAATGAAAGAATAGAACTTAAACGAATTTTTGATTCAAAATATACCTACAATTTATATTAATGCACATCTGATCTCGCATAACAATATCAGCGTCGACGTTAACACTATTAAATATCAAACGAAATACAAAACCATATAACGTCACTTATATTTACAGCTCTAGGCAAGTACAAAAGCTATTACTCTATAACACAATTACTCTATAAAATATTGTATATAAACATTTTCACACTATAGATGAGAACTGAATTAACATTATGACCCAGAATTTAAGAATAAAAAAAGGAAATACACCCTATTGAAAGGATTTCCGCAATAGATTCAGCTTAGCTCTAGCTGTAAGAAAAGGAAGAAAATCAGCTATGACTTTATGAATTGGTATTCAAATCCAAGAAATATTTCCCCTCGGCTACCAATATATAGGAGTTATCCGCGCAAAGCCTCTACAATATCGCTTATTGTGTCATTCGTGTTGTGTGTTTGTAACCTACATTGCAGTTGAATGGATGTAACAATCTACTGGTTTGTCTGCCGTTTAAGTATGTAACGTAAGTGGATGTCAGAGATAGAGAAGTCTGTATAAACCTGGCTTTGGTGTGAATCTTCAAATGAACCATTGGTGATCATTGTGATCAATGTATATGTTACCGGACAAACCCGAGTTTAGGCCAAACTAGTTTGGATTAGGATGAACTAGTTTGTCCTAACCGCCTTAGGATAAACTAGTTTAGCCTGGTTGATTCGTTAGGCCAGACTAGTTTGGCCGAGTAGCGTACGGATAACTAGTTTATCGGGTTCAAAGTCAGGCCAGACTTATTGACTAGTGCACCACTGCTGCAGCCGGTGGAAGTCAGGTTAGGTTAGGTTAGGTTAGGTTGAAAGATTAGAATGAGAGATACATTACATAACCTAAACTAGCCTAACCTTACCTAATCTAACCTAACCTAAACTAACCTAACCTAACCTGACCTAACCTAACCTAACCTGACCTGACCTAACCTAACCTAACCTGACTCCTACCGGCTGAAGCAGTGGAGCAGTAGAGAAGAGTTTGGCCTAACCTTGAACCCGGCAAAACTAGTTTAATCGTAGGCTACCTGGCTAAACTACTTTTGCCTAACGAATCAAGTTCAAGAAATGGAGATACTGTAATTGAATCGCAAAAATGAAGCTGGTACGATGAAAAATTGCCTATCTGACTTATTAAAAATTACACTAGAGAAATTTTTTTTTAAAGGGTTCTTGTTCTAACTTAGTGAAACATCTAAAATATATCTTTAACATCATAAAAATTTTCACAAACATAAACAATGTTATACAAGAAAAGGGTCTATTATATATTATGTAAAGTAAAACTGATCTCGGTTAGCCTATTAATGTGAAAAGCAGCGAGCGGAGGGGCGGCGTGGGATGGTAATTCCTCCCCCGCTTTCCGCACTGTAGGTTCGCCGACAAACTGACCATGACTTGGAACGAATCCACCGACAACTTTCGACCTCATATGAAAATAAACTTTTTCTGGAACTTGAGATACCTACGATGCTTGATTACAGTAGCTTAATGATAGAAGGATTAACTGCCAAGAAAATATATACTGTTTAGAATTGTAGCATACGTGAAATACTTGATTAACGTAGGACTACCCAATTTAACGTTCGCAAAAGAAAACCAAATATTGAAACGTCATATTCCTCTTGGATGGAGAAAATATGTGTTTATTCTATAAACACATATTTACGAAGGCGCGGGAACTGAATACATATTGACTGCACTTCCGACCAGAGCGTGCATTCCGACGAAGTTATATCAATAGAAGCGGTTTGTTCCAGGAAATACGTTGTTATCGTACGATTACTCTCATTTGGACTGTTACTCATCATTAATAACATTTACAAATATAAAAGACAAGTACATTTCGGCTGAACCAATATTCAGCTTAAAAACATACAGATTACAATTTTAAACAGTTGGTCGTTATTCCGAAAAAATGTTAATACTTAAAACTATGATCAAACAAGATCCTCTAGACAACGATTCTTTATTTTGATGTACATATTATTGATAACAGTTTTAAGGAACTAGAAAAACATCACTACCTGTTAATTTGCAATTCTGAAACACGTTTGTAAATTTTCAGTCACTAACTAATCGTATGGTTCCCTCGCAGTAGCTGTTTGATTTATTAGTTTACTGGATATTGTTATGCTGAGCCGAGTAATACACAATGACGCTCTTTATACCTTTCACAGCCGTAATACACAGAAGGCGACCTCAAAGCAGTGCCCATTGTGCGACGCTCGCCCCCACAGAGCGTCTTGACCTTATCCCGAGCCCGCGCCCTTTACTGCCTTACAACTCAAACCAATTAGCCAATGTACACGAACCCGAACACACCAACACGTGTCAATGTTTGTTTTTACAATGACTGTGGTTTGATTTTAAAGTTTTCAAGCTTCAATTATTTTAATTTATTAAATCATGTAAATTAGATTATATAAATTGTTTTAAAAATTGAAATAATTTATTAAATGCAAATTGAATTTTAGTTCTCATTCAAATTCTAGTTTTATTGACAAATGTGCTTCATTTTAGAATCGGAGAAATTATGTTACTTTCTGAGATTGATAGCATTATAGCCAAAAACTACTGTTACAGGGCAAAGTAAATATATATATTTACTTCTCAAAGTCTTATGTTCTGAGTACTATCGGAATAAATATCAGGTAATTTGAGTGTACTAAATCCAGTTTATGGCAGTTGCATGGCTTAGCGAATCGAAATTATTCAAAAAGAATCAATCACTTAAAAACTATAATTGCTCACTCTCGCCAGACAGAAAATATGGATATTCGAGATCCAATTTGGAAAACAATACAGTACAGTACAGTATAAGCGAGTAGTCAAATCTGAATACATCAAATTGGTTTATACAATAAAGCAGAAATCTCTTTAAAGAAATCAATTAAAAGCTTTTGTTTTCAGTTCAGATTCATCACTACAAAACACAAAATTTAATCAAGTGAGGTAGTTCGAGATTATAGAGGATATACAGAAAATGTAAACCGTTTTAATCCGATTGACAGCGGTCACTGATACATGAAACGCTTGTGAAATCAGTTTTTTTTTGTCAGACCGTAAGCTCATTATTTCAAAACTCCACCCATCGTAATATATACATGTTAACATTTCACTTGCACTTCCTCTAAAACTTGCATAAAGCCTAAATTTATAGGTTTAACGCCCCAAGCATTCAAGTTGGAGTCACACCAAGTATCCTAAAATAGTTTGAATTTTTTAGTTTCGGCCCGTTAACAATATTAGCTTTATTAAACGAAATAAAGCTGGGGGGTTTGGGAGGGAAGAGTTCAGGGCGAGGTGGTCCCGAGGCCCCATGCATAGTCGATGCCGCCAGGTCGATGGGCAATAAGGCCCGCTGTCGTCTCGAGATTAAACCTGCACTGACTGCGCGAAACCTATTTTACATTTTACTGAATCTTGATCAAGCATTATTTCATGTGGTTCAAGATAATGGTGTTTAATCTACAATTAAAATAGCAGAGGATCATTGTCATTGTATACTTTAAGACCTATCTTTTTTGGAAAATTGGAAAGATTGTATTAATTGCGAGTAATCGAAATAATCGTATAAGTTCATTGAATGAATGGAGGGTAAAATCTTTGTGCTTAGAGTAAGGAATAACTTTATAATTTGTTTACATTAATTACTATTTAAAGAATCCAGAAACAGAAAAAAGATCTGTGATCGAGGCGTATTTCAAGGGGAACAAGAATGCCACATGTGTATAGAATGAATGATAAGAAAGCTTGGTTACTGGCAAAGATTAGGCGATTCATCTGCCAGGGTTGTTAACAATAGCCTAGCAATCAATGGCAGCTGGATTCAAATTTGAACCTTGGCAAAGCGTTCTCAGGATCGAGCTTCACGACCTTCATATCACGAAGGAGTACGTTGCCTTTGTGCTACCCTGCTTCCCAACCAAATGTTAACATAGTGAAGTAATTAATATAAATTTTACTATAAATTAATTTGGGTCTGGATTTGCACACGTGAATGAGACCTATTGACATGTTACTGCTGATTATTCTCAGATGTTTTAATTAGATAAAATTATTAATTAACAGGTATTTTTGGGAATGTCGATTGAATTATTTTGAGGGAAATATTTTACGTTTCCTGACATTTAAGTGAAATTCAATTCAGGAAGTGTAATTCCATTTGACTTAAACATAGAATTGAACGTATGCTTATTTGCAAGAATGTGTGCCAAGAGACAGCCAGTTACTTTATGTCCTTTGAAGAAAACTGGAAACTAAAGTGGGTAAAATGATTCCTTTTCTGTTTGTTGAAAAAGATTGTTCCCTTTGTTTCTTAATTTGATTTTGTTGCCAAAGTCTAGAAAAGGAGATCACTATTCGCAGAGAAGGTTGCTGGTTCTCGTACTAGCTTTCCTTAATAAATTAAAATAAAGCAAAAATAAGTCAATAAAAGCTTTGAAATTGTTTTTTAATGGAGGAATAAACATATAAATATTTTGCTACAGTTAAATTTTAATCTGTATTTCTGTATTAAAAATAAATTTTGATGTTATAGTCAGAATTAAAAAAAACTCTAACAATAAAACATACTACTTATTTATTTAAAAAAAAAGTTTTGAAAAATGTTACAGATTTTTCAAATGCCTTTTCTTTTTTATTTTCTATATAATTTTGTTGAATAATACTAAAATTCGTCCTTAATAAATAGAAAACAGCAAATATTTTACTAACCACATTTTTCAATAACTAAGTAAGGTAAAATCTAGCCCAAGCTATCAGTCCTGCTGAAGGTCTGTAGGAAGTGTTCGCAAGTTTGCCTGCAGACGACACTAGAGCCTCCTGCTGCGGCGGCGGCGGTGTGTCGCCATCGACTATGCATGGAATATTTCGACCTGCCTCACCTGCCTTACAGTGTCTGCGGCTTCCAAACACGTTTTACCTCCCATCATACAGCCCAAATAAACATCCTTATGTGAGAAGTATATTTGTTGTTATTGTATTGAACTCGTTACTACTTATTTGTTAAAAAATTAATTTACAATCAGTGGTATTTGTGCTTCTTATTGTCAGTTATCAAGTTTTAGTATCCAGTATGGTCATTAGATACACCACAGAGAAGAAATAAACAGAGGTCGCATTCATATGGCAGTAGTGTTGCGGGTAACTGCCTAACGCCAGGAAGTAAACAATAGGGAGACAATAGACTTCCAGGCGCCCCCCTATCCCCGCGCCCACTCACGGCACTGCTCGACACCATATTTAGCGCAACATTAGATGCGACCTCTGTCTTATTTCTTCTCTGTGGATACACTCTAGCAACTTTTGTTACAATATAGCGCCTACCATTTCTGTAATTGAATTCTAAGATATGTTAATTTAGAATTTTCGTTTTGGTTGTAATTTTGTATTGATTGGGTTGTTTTTATCGATAAGACATTGCTTTGTATTTTTTATTTGCTGTCTTCATTAAGAGTAAGAGTTGATATTTTAACTACTCCCTATAGTATATACAGGGTGTTTTTTTTAAACTTGCTTCTTAATTTATTCAGAAACAAAAATAAATTTTTGTTTTCTGTTTTCTGGAAACGTCTTCCAACGCAGGGGGAAGTCAATTTCACAGGAAAACTTTGTCCCCCCAACTACCCCCTTCTCACCCCAAACCCTAACTTAAAATTTTCAAATGGCAACATACCCTTTGTGACATATCAAATTAAAGAGCACAAAAAAAGAAACATTTTGGTGGAAGAAAAATTAAAATTGCCTCATGCGTTCTCGAGATATTCAGTTTTTAAGGGTGTTTTTCGTTTAACTTCATATTTTTATCATTTAAAAATTAACATAGACATAAATATGATGTTAGCGGGAAACATCTAATTAATGACAGGGGAATGTGTGGTGAACTCAAAATCAACCCTTATTTCACCCCCTTCCCCCAAATCCTATGTTGAAGATAGAGACTTACCCCAAGTGATATATCAAATTAAAGGGTATGAAAAACTAGATTTATTGCAAAAACTAAACTGAGATCCAATACAGAATTTTTTATGTCCTCGTATTTTACAATCTGACAATCGATTTAAGTGCAAATTATTTTAAATTCTGTAGCTATCCGGTATCGAAGAGATTTATCTAGCCAGCCATAATTTTTTTGCAGGAAGAATGAATTTAAAATAATTTGCACTTAAATTGATTGTGAGATCGTAAAATATGAGAATATCAAAAATTCTGTATTTGATCTCCGTTTAGTTTTTGCAATAAATCTAGTTTGTTTTTTCATACCCTTTAATTTGATATATCACTTGGGGTAAGTCTCTATCTTCAACATAGGATTTGGGGGAAGGGGGTGAAATAAGGGTTGATTTTGAGTTCAACACACATTCCCCTGTCATTAATTAGATGTTTCCCGCTAACATCATATTTATGTCTATGTTAACTTTTAAATGATAAAAATTTGAAGTTAAACGAAAAACACCCTTAAAAACTGAATATCTCGAGAACGCATGAGGCAATTTTAATTTTTCTTCCACCAAAAGTTTTCTTTTTTTATGCTCTTTAATTTGATATGTCACAAAGGGTATGTTGCCATTTGAAAATTTTAAGTTAGGGGTTGGGGTGAGAAGGGGGTAGTTGGGGGGACAAAGTTTTCCTGTGAAATTGACTTCCCCCTGCGTTGGTAGACGTTTCCAGAAAACAGAAAACAATAATATATTTTTGTTTCTGAATAAATTAAGAAGCAAGTTTAAAAAAAAAACACCCTGTATAACAAATATATAGTAATCCCTAAATATACCTGGGTAAGGGTAGTCGGGGCTTAGTTAAAAAACTACAATTCAAAATAGAATTTTCTAATAAAAAATTATAATTTTCTAGGAAAAACTAAGATTTTCTATGAAGATATTGGATTTGAAGAGAGGATTTTCAAATAATAATTTATTTCAAATTCCATATAACTAGAGTCTAAACATAGCCTGGATACATATGTTTAACTATACTATTCAATTTTCTTTTTGTGGAAAAAAGTTTCCCTTAGCCATGAAAACCAAAATTAAAAAAGAAGTCACAAAATAACTATACACATAAAAATATTGTGGTAATCTTTAGTCATAGTAATCTTGAGTCCTATTACAGAGTATATTTATAAAATAATGTTTTTACGACTCGTAAACATTATGATGTTTGAATTTATGAAAAACATGTCATACATTCTGAACTAAAATAAACGCGTATTCACAACTTATAACAAAAACAACTAGTTTTTAATAATTTTTTACATTGCTCATGGTGTAAGAAAATACAATGGTTAGACTTAGTATGGCTCGTAATTTACTTAAGGTAATGAATTTAAGAAAAGAGAAACTCACATTGCAATGATCATCAAACGTTTTATCGCATCATAACAAAGTTGTAATTAATTCAGGCTATTAAGTTTTGTCCTCTAACATATGAGTATATATGTTAAATGATTATTATAATGAATCATGAAAATAGATCACGAACCGATTTATACTGTAATTACAGTGATAAAGAATACAGAAAAAGTAAGTTGTTTCACTTATAATGCAATTTTCATCTTGATGTTTACTGACAAATCAATATCACCGCAACAACGTCTGTGTCCTGTTTGCTCTGAGAGTTGTAGTTGTATTTGTAGTGGGGTTGTGAGCCTGGAAGGTACGGTGGGAGTTGGGGGAACCAAATGTCAAAGTTCGAGAACAACATACTAATTTGCTCGTGAATGTGAGATGTTCACTCGTCTCCCCATCAACATGTTTATTAGGGAGGGCTCAGTTTGAATTTCGTTTACACATTTTGGATTCTTGAATCCTATTAGGCGCTGTAAATGGTAACTGCTGTAGAGGAAGATTGAATGGCTACGACAAATTATTGAGAATTTGAATACATATACGGTCTTAAATAACTTAGTGAACTTAATCTGACATGTTTCATTCCACTTTGGTTACAAAAAGATACTTGCATATTTAGATTCACCCTGTAATTGATTTGTGATAAACAGTACATACATTTGGTTAGAACACCCTAAGCCAAAAGACCGTCGAAATATCTGGAACAAATATTTCGAAGTACATACATCTGGAAGTACATATATCTGGAAAAATTATTCGAGTAAATACAAAATTGTACCTGTTAAAAGAACAAAAAAAATAGAGAAAAATGAAGCTATAAACTGTTTTTAATGGATATACTTGCGCTGAAAATGGCAATTTAAGTCAGCAAAGAGTCTGTCATTGGGCTTAGTTATTTGTAAAAGGGGTTGTTACTAATATTTTTACATTTATAGAAAACCACTACAAAACCTATAACTTATTAATAGCTATTGTTTCCAGTTAAGGTCTAAAAAAAACTGCCAAAACGCATATTACAGTTTATACGAATGGCATATTACAATAAATTCTTAAAATCATCAGTGAATAGGCTTTTAAGCATAAACAGCTCTTATACAAAAACACTCAATGAAAACACCTGCTTGAACATATTAAAGCAGCACAGACGTAGGTGGAACTCAAAGCAATTGGTGGTGTCATTCGGTGGAATTGCTAACGTTTTACTTCTCTCCCAAGCACAGTTTCAACTTACAGTAATGGCGGAAGGAGGTGAGACTATCCCTATCTTGTTTGACCATATAAAGTAATGATACATCACTCGTTTAAAGGAAAACGATGCGTTACAGTTTGAACATTTGAGTTATACTTAGTAAAAGTGCTTTTGGAAAAGAAATAAGTTTGCTAGCCATGAATAATACATGTGATTGCTAGAACTGGGAACCTTATAGATGACGATCATGTTAAAGATAACATATTAAAATGATACAATGTATATAGAGCTGTGAAGGTAAACAATGTTGGTGTCCACAAGGTTATCTCAAGCTCATGTAACATAAACCTTACACGGAGCTCACTGATGGCCAAAAAGGTGCAGTTTAACCAATTTACGTGGTTGAGAGCTCAAATTTACAATTTTTTGACATCAGTTTAAATATTTGCATAATTGAAATGGGCACTATATTATTCTACGCTGAATGGTAAGATTATCTAACATGTTGAGTGTATAATTTATATACATTCATACAAATAGTTTATATTAATTTATAATTTATATAAATCGGTTCGAATATTTATATAAAAACGAAAAATCTTACGGCTCAAAACAGCATCAGTAGTAGCTGTAAATTTTAAAATGTAGTAAATTAAGTGCTTAGAAATATGAAGTCTGTTATCTGTAACCTCTTCAAGTTTGATGATATCCTTTTTCAAACATTTATAGATTATTGTTATTATTAATTGAAAAACGAACAACTAAAATCAAAATGTACAGAAACCGTTACAAAAATCATAACCCTGAATCTAGTTGGTACAAAATTTCTACCTGACTAACAAATTAAAGGTAATGACTTTTTTACAACTGAGCCTTTATTTTGATACTTTATTACAAGAATGTCATTCGTTGCAGATTTCCCAGTAAGCAGTCACGAAAGAGACACGAAGGGCAGTTTCTTTTGTAAGACTGAATGTTTGTTCTCTTAAACGCAGCGGAACGTCGATTTTGTCCCCTGCTACAAAGGCACTTTACTAATTGCCTCAAACCAATTTTCCAATCAGCTTTGTGGTAATGACCTTGTATTTCTTCTTTGTTTTGTTATTTCATGGAGTTGTGACGTAAGCACGAACTAACGTAAGACATAAGAGGGTTAAAAGTTTATTTCGATGATGAAATACTGTATTATCTTTAGAAAGATAACAATGATAATAATAATAAATGTGGGAAAAATAACCTATCCTGGCTTATTAACCTGCTCTGGCTGACCTAAGTTTGCTTATACTGATATAAGCAGGCCTATAATCTAACCTAAATCACTAATACGTTTATATTTTATTTTTTTAATAAAGAACCTATGGGCTGTTTTAATTTAAATTTTTAATAACTAAAAGTTATGTAAATGAACCTTCAGTAAGTATATTATACAGAGTGACAAAAAAGTCTGGAAACGGCTTAATATCTTTTTAACTAAATCCTTTAGAAAATTCAAACCTTTCACATCAACTTATATGCATGAAAACAACTTTTTGCGAGCATTACCATTTTTTGACCTCCACCAGGGGACGACCCATCAGGAGTAGGTACATAATCTTTAATGTAAGCATAGGTTGATATGCACATCATTTTAAAGGGCTGGTCAAGAGGAGTTCATAGCCGGAAACCGCGTCTCAAAAGGTCCATCCGTTACAAAATGGTGGCTGATAAAAAATCTAATAGAATTACAAAGCGTTGGCCTAAATATAGTATAAAAATTGTTCACAGCCTATGTCTGGAGAATCAAAACACTGGAATTGAATGTCAGACCGAAAAGCCAATTTTTTTGGGTGCCGAAGAGGATATTAGCTCCAGTGGGGGACGGCCCACAAGGAGTCGGAGCAAAATCTTAAATGTAAGCATGGGTCCATATACACATCATTTTAAAGGTCTAATCAAATAATATTCAATGCCGCAAACCGCATTTCAAAAGGATTATTGGTTACAAAATGGCGGGTGATTCAAGTTTTCAGCAAAAACACATAGGCGTAGGTTTGATATTCATTTTGATTTATTCAAACTTTTATTCCCCCCCCCCCCGTTCAACAAAACTAACCCTATGAATCTTTGTTGAAAACTTGAATCAGCCGCCATTTTGTAACAAATGAACCTTTTTAAGTGTGGTTTGTGGCATTAAACTCTACTTGGTTAGCTCTTCAAAATGATGTGCATATCGACTTATGCTTACACTTAAAATTTTGTAACGACTCCTTGTGGGCCATCCCCCCTTTGGAAGTAATATCCACTACGGCACCTTAAAAGGTAGGTTTTTAAGTTGATGTGAAAGGTTTGAATTTTCTAACAGATTTAGTTAAAAAGATATTAAGCCGTTTCCAGACTTTTTTGTCACCCTGTATAATTAATATTAATCAAGTAATTCAGGAGAAGTAGAGCAAGTAATAGAATCTCTGAATGATCAGAAATAGCGGCAAGACTCTATATAGATTCTAGATTGGTGTTGCTAGAAGTCTAGCGATCTAAAGTAAGCGACTAGTGTGATGTTTACTATCGTAAAACATCAAACGCACACATTTTATGTGATTGAAACCGGAACTATATGTTCATAAATATTTGATTACAGTAATAAATTAAGAAAAAGTTGACCACTTGTGACTATCCTTGGTTTATTAAGTAAGAAAACGATAAAACCTCACTTAAGTCTCCACATTCTTGATGTCAATTATATAGGTAGTCCATAAGAATTTATACGCTCATTAGTCTTCATAATATTTTAGAACACATACACTAAAAACAAACATCGAATAATACGTATACCTTTCACAATACCCATTCCACTGGTCGTCACCGCCATTCCCCCGCGCCCACTTGACCTTGACCGTCGTTTATTCTCCTGTCTTCCTTCCTCTTTCAGAGTCTCTATCCATACATTATGTTTCAAATTTTAAATGTTCTTGAGGATATCTTTGGGGGACGTTATAGTGACTTTGTTCAGTAGATTGTGAAATTTTCTGACGAGTCCACCATCGAGCGCTTTTTATATAGGAGTACAATGTCCAAATTATTATCAATACTTGTTAAGTTGTGATTGAAGGAGACAAGATTACTGAAGGCTGCGATTTTTGTTATTTCCTTAGTTGTTCTCTGTACCTAGTTTTGACACAACGGCCTTTTCAACCCTTATATGCCTCGTCACAATCCGAAAATTGTGCAAATGTACATGTTATAAAAATGAATATTATATGTTCGTCACATTCCGAATATTTGTATAGGTATTTGATAATTGAGCATAACAACTACATTCCCATTTTTGGCATTTAAATATTTGCAGAATCAAAATGGGCACTATATAAATAATTTCTTACATGACCAATAATGACCATTACAAAAGACCATTTTTTTGTTTTGTTAGATAATATTTCTAGTCTATTAAATGTTTTACTGACTGGAGTAACATTTTTCTTACAAGAGTTTTTAACAAAAACAAAACAGCCAACAATGAAAATGTAGATAATAGGCTCAATAGTAAAGATAACTATGAAATAAAACTTTTCAGATTTTTTGTTAGATAATATTCTTAGTCTATTAGATGTTTTGCTGAATGGAGTAAAATTTTTCTTAAAAATAAATGGAAAGAGATATAACAAAAGCAAAACAGCCAACAATGAAAATGTAGATAATAATGTCAACAGTAAAAATATCTATAAAATAAAACTTTTCTGATTGTGATAAGATATATTTTGTTGCTGTCTCCTTCAATAAAAATTAATAATGATGGTTTTAAAATTTTACACCATGGCCTATGCTAAAAAGACTCGATGATGGAATTGTTAGGAAATTTAAAAGCCAACAAGGTCATTAAAATTCTCCAAATTATTTATTCAAAGAAAAGTTAAAAGTTTCACATCATATATTATTCAACAGAATAGAGATACTACCTGTATTCGCAAACAAGAAGGATAGCAACAATGACTTTCAAGGTCAAGTACGGTAAGGTAGTGCCGATAACGATTGTGACAACCAACTCATTGACGGTCTGGTTAAAGTTCACATACAGGCCGGAGGAGTTGTGAAAAGTATATGTACTTTTAAATGTTTGTTTTTAGTGTCTATGATTTTAAATTCTATGTCAAAAAATGAGTGAATTCTTGTACAACCTAGAAAATAACATTAAGAATGTTGAAACTTAAGTTTCGTTACGTTATGTAAAGACAGTCACAATCTAACTTTTTACAATTGATTAAAATCATATAAGGTGGCGAAGTAAATATGAGTAAATAGTAATTAAGTACCTCAAACAAACAAAATTCTAATATGACCAATAATGACCACTACAAAAGCCAGAACGAGAAAAGATGCTTAAATTCAACACCTTGGCGAACTTCCAGCAAGTTAGATTTATATAAGCGGCTGTATCAATCTATTTGGATTTTCTCACCTTAGTTTCTAACGTTGCTACGGACTTAAAGAAACAAAAAATATACATATTTCATATGCTTTGTTTATGAACACAGTTAATTGTAGTTAACTATAGTTCCACGTTTACCTTTCAGTATTGAATTTCCATAAGCTGTGTATTTCATAAATAAATATGGCATTTTAAGTTGTACTCAAATTATAATGTTAAATTATTATGTTATAATCAGCTGATGATTTTATAACATTTTGTTATGGGTATTTGTAAACAAATATAACCAGCAAAGGTAATAGAATAGCTACATACCCCCAAATGGCCTGTACTGAAAGGTGAATGTGTAATCGAGTATAGACGTACGTCATAGACGACCAGAAAATATCTGCAAACTGAAAGGTTTTACTGAAGTAGAAATTCACAAGATATTTGCATTAACTTTAAACTAACACAATTTTTGTAATTTTTAGCGAAAAATCAAGATAATTAACGTGCGAAGTAAAATGTAAAATGCGAGTGCTAAAGTACAAGTTACAGTGAATTGTTTTTTTTTTTTTTTTCAGTCTACAGGGAATATAGAAACACTGGAGAAGGTCTAAGGTGTATGTGGACATGGACTATAATGAAATGTGTATAATTTAATGTAACTGATTTAAATTTGTATAATTAAAGCATTAATTAATTAATTCATTCATTCATAAAGTGCGAAGTGGTAGAAAAGAAATGCGAAGACTTAGAAAAGAATGTTTTCCCAAACATAGCAACGAACTTTAGAAACCACGATTGGCTTCATGAGAGAGCAATATTAGCCCCGAAGAATGAAGATGTAAATAAAATTAATACCAAGATCCAGTTGAAAATCCCTGGACTGAATCCCCAACTAAATAAAATATACTTTTTTTATGGGTCAAACCCCTGAAAATATAGTGGCTGGTAATGCAGACTAAAATATGTTTAGTTGGAGGGTTAACATTATTTATATTTTATTACGTAGAAAATGTAAATTAAAACATAACTACCTGAATTAACTAATGAGTAAGTTACATTATGTATACAATTTATATCTAATCAATAAAACAATTCCATTAGTTAATACGATGCGCCAAAATATGAAGCTCAAACTAATCTAGCTGTTACACATTTCAACTAACACAATAGACCCTAATTGGTTCAAATGCTCCAGCCCAGGAGTTTAGGAATAATCCTCGTGCTTCTATATAACTTCTTCGCAAGGTTCCTGTTTGTAACTGGGATGGTGCCATTTAATTTATGTACAGGTATTTAAGGTATATTATATATTGACCAACTTCACCCAGGATGAACTAACGGAATAGATAAGATATTTAAGATTTGCTCCTCTTTTCTTTTATCAACTCGTTGATGTTATTGTTTTTATGGCGTTAAATCATTACATTGAAAAGATTTGACATGGTCATTGACATCGATAAAATTTTACGTGGGAAAACATAAAGTTGACGTTTATCTTCGCTGAAGGAAATCTTTTGTTTGATTAACTTTCGCCCTGAAATTTATTTTCGTGACTGGCTTTCCCCAAACATTTGCAACAGAAAGTGTTTACGAAAAATATTGAGGTGTTCTGGCCCAATAGATTTCTTTTTTATACTTTCGTAGACATAGTTGCAGTTCAGTTTACGTTTCCAGGTGTACAGACAAGCGTCTCAGTTTTACGAGGTCGTAACGATCGTACAATGGATTCTAGAGCAATGTCGTGAAATTACCCAATTGTGGACAACAGCCACAATATCTTTATTGACCATTAACATTCCATAGCGAAACTATAATACTTACTATTTCAGTTTTGCGGTTTATTCAGAATCAAGGAATAAGCATAGGATCATTTCATTGGAAATATTTTGGACTTAAATTGTTAAACACAATCTAAATAAAATGGCTGAACTCAACTACGTTTATTTTATTTGAGAACAATATTAATTTTTCAGCTAAGAAGCTAACACGAATCAACAAAGAATTGCTCTTTTATTATTTATCTTAATAGTAGCCTATTATCTTCGACTCTAGTTTTCCCTGTAGAATATGAGTCATTCATTACTCTGAATGTCAATGGTATCACGTAAAAAAACAGGAGCAGAAACTTATAGAATATTTACCAGAAGTTCTCCTAAAAATGTTGGCGATTTTGAGTACTGTAAACTGATTATGATGTATACATCTCACTCTTAAACCAATCCTTATTTGATGTAGTTAAATGCATTGAATATTTGGGGGGGGGGTCGGGGGGTGCACAGAAGACCGCAATTGGAATGAGCACATTTTAAATAAACTGAAACATATTAAGATCACACGTACCTTCATCTCTCAAGACATTATACGACGAAGAAGCCAAATTCTTTTGAACTATATTAACAGTGTAGGAACCGTCCTGTCCGACAAAAATGGCGAGTGCACACAATCATTGACGCTCTCGTATTCGGTGATGACTCCGCTCACAGTGTAATTCCCGGGAACCCAACCTCAAGTCCTCACGGGGTTCCCTCGCTGAACTAACACGTAGACGAGTGGATCGGCCCATATGAAGCAACTCCGACCAAGACCTTTCGACAAGATCTACAGCTGATCTACTTTAATCTGACTTGTTTCTAGTGCTATGACCATTTTCAGTAATTTTACTATTTTAATTTTTAGTACCGATAGCTTTACCTTCACTTTGACTCAGGTCAAAACTGATCCCAGTCATAAAAAAATAAATCCACTCGGTTGATAAAAAACGGTGGCCAACAAAGATACGCTCAGATAACGGGGTTTTTATATAATTGCTTGCTCCATATGTACTAAAGAGTACTTTTGATTTATCTCTGTACTAATTTTTATCGAAGATGATAAAAATGTTTATCAAAATACATCGCTTATGTAGAATTGAATAAGCTCTATTGATTTTGTCATTGTGGAAAGCTCTTTCTTAAAATTAAGGAAGTAACACGTAACGATATTGTAGTATAATTTTAATATTTTTTAACATAGTAGCTGGTACACAATTCTGTATAACATTAAGACAACTTTCTGAAGATACATAGTTTGAATATTGCATATATACTTAAAAAAAGTTTATAGTTTTAGGTTTTTAATTTGTACTTTACACTTTTAAGTGGATACTAATAAAATTAACAGTTTGTAGTTTATGAATTTAGAAAATCAACTTCACCTAACAGGGCAATTTAACAGAAGCCCCGGGGGGGAACAATGTAGGTCAAAGTTCTGGGAACTACTATCGATCTGCCAGGGAGGAGGCGTCACCCGGCGAGGGGAGTACACACGGTAACCGTCAAACACCTGGGCACCTGAGCACCTGAACTCCTCAGCACCTGAGCACCTTAGCACCTAAGCAACTCAGTACCTTAGCACCTGAGCACCTGAGGACCTCATCTCCTCAGCAACTGAGCACCTCAGCAACTGAGCACCTCAGCACCTGAGCACCTGAGCAGCTCAGCACTTCAGCACCTGAGCACCTCAGCACATGAGCACCTTAACACCTGAGCACCTCAGCACATGAGCACCTTAACACCTGAGCACCTTAGCACCTGAGCAGCTCAGCACTTCAGCACCTGGGCACCTCAGCACATGAGCACCTTAACACCTGAGCACCTTTGCACCTCAGCACCTCAGCACATGAGCACCTGAGCACCTCAGGACATGAGCACCTTAACACCTGAGCACCTGAGCAGCTCAGCACTTCAGCACCTGAGCACCTCAGCACATGAGCACCTTAACACCTGAGCACCTTAGCACCTCAGCACCTGAGCAGCTCAGCACTTCAGCACCTGAGCACCTCAGCACATGAGCACCTTAGCACCTCAGCACCTTAGCACCTCGCTGGCGGATAGTGCAGACAAGGCACAGGTGTGAAGAAGAAGTCGTGCTAATAGCACTCACGAGCTCTTGTAGACCCAAGATAGTTTTTTATTATTATTTCGGGACTTAAACGCAAGTCGTGTGCTTTTTAAGGTTAACAATTTAATATAATTACAAGAGAGATGAAAAAGAGGGGGGAAGTCGAAAGATTACGAAATACATAATCCATTTAATTTTAAACATGGCCAGATTCAGCCCTTCACTGTCTCAAATCCCCATTAAACATAAAGTCAATAGAAGTTTGCAAAAAAATAAAACTATTGTCATTTACTCACATTATACTAATTTTGTTTATTTATAGTTTTAAATTTTCAGCGAAATCATTTGAATTTTTCCAATATTTATTTATTGGGGATTGACTAATTTAACGGAAATCGACGGTAAATGTATAAGGACAGCCAGGAAATGATTGAATTTCAATTCATATACATGATACAGGACAAAAAAAAGCTATAAAAGGCACCTTAAGTCTTTTCTCATGCAAAGGTGCTCCTAAAGTGCCCGTGAATTTCTCACTGACGGATCTTTTTAGCACACATTTCACGTTATAATTGATTGACTTTAAGGGTTGATTTTGAGAAGAGTTTTCTTTAGTATTTAATGTACATATTGTGACATGGCTAACACAATGTACTTTGTTAATTTTGCTGAATAAACGAGTTATGAGTTATTAGCTAGATAAATGCTACATTAAATATATCACTTTTTTCATTGCGTTTCCGAAGTTTTACTTTTTCAACCTAAATTTATACAGAGAGAGCTTATGGTATCTCGTACATTAATGCACACTTTGTGATATTTTTGTACAGTTGTAATGTAAACATAAATTAATAATATCCCACTTTTCACACATGCTTTATCATGTTTACACTTGTATTGCGTGGGTATTTCAAAGGTTGATTGTTGTGACCGTCAGGCCTAACAGCTAGGGACACGGCAATGAGTTTACCATTGTTCAGGTGCAAACATTTAAAGCCCTTCATAAACAATGATTCATAACAAGCATTGTTTTATTATATTTTACCATCAACCATACATTTCGCTGCTTTAAAAGTAATAAAGTAAGAATTAGCTGGAATATGTGTTGTTCATATTTCAAACCGTTGTTGTAAAAAGCGCTCGGCCGGAATTCCAACTGTTTCACACATCGTTTACTTGCCGCAATGTTAACGTAGCACTACGATGGGTTTGTATGTACAAAAGTATTAAACTGCATTGATTTGACCTTTGTAATACTTAAACATCTACGTTACACCTCTTAACATTTATTCTGTCTATGTAATACGGTATACTAATAATTATTGTTAAATGATATAGCATGTCAAGTTTCTTTCCTGAAATTCAGAAAAGAAGTTAGTTAGTTTATTCAGTTCAGTTAGTCAGTTAGTCAGTTAATTTATTCAGTTATCTGAGGTGCAACCTCATGCTGTGGTTACAGGTTATTTAATCACAGGAACCCTGATTTAGTTTGGTACACTGAACCAAATGGAACTGTTTTATCCATTATGGTGTTCTCTTTAAAAAACAGTTGTACTAACTAGCATACTTACTAGACACAAAAAGCTCAATAAAACTTATTTTTTATTGTAATTTATCCGGTGAAACGTTATGGATGATACGTACTGATTGTCAAACGTAGTTTGAGCTATTGTGACACTATGGTAATTATGTTGAATAGTCGGTCATTGTCTCCAATGCAACAAATAACAATGACAATGTGCTGTTTTTGACCATTATGCTGTCTGAATGCACTATTTGAAACATTAAACATCACTCTCCAAGAAGCCGATAATGACAATCTGTATATATTTCTTAAAAACCATACGGAATCTACCTATAACTGAATAACGTTATATTTATTACTTCACGGTAGCTACGAATAATTAATACTGCAAAAAGGAAATCAACAGCAATACACAATTAGTTTATCTATTACCTAAGTGCCTTGCTGAAAATAAATTTTAGTGAATTCAAATCCTTTTACAGGCCTAGATCAATTGATAACAGTTTCAATATTTTTTTCTTGAAACAGCTGCTATAGCCTACTATGATTTTAGTCTCATTAGTCTCAATATTGTATTGACATTTTTGTTTTACACTAAATGTAGGTTTTCCGCATTTTAAATTTCTTAACCTACCAGTTTTGAGTAATTCTCTCTTCAAATTCAAAAATCTAAATAAGTTCAATGCAATTTTAGGGCCAGAGTAAAAATAGTAGGTGAAATTATCATGAGATATTTAATTTTAAAGCTTATTAATAATTCTTGTACACCTAGGATTAAGTTCTTTATTAGTAGCTTGGAACTCGTAAATGTATTAAGTTTAGTTGTAGTTTGGGCGTAATTTTATCACTTATAGTTTAAATAACTATGATAAACAGGCCGAAAATTTAACAAGGAAAATATACCAAATAAACAAACATTGATTGAATGAAAGTAAGGAAGGTGCCCACTGTGCTGGCAACAATATTTTCATTGGCTGTTAAACACCGATAAACATGTCCATTAATTGAAATGTATGAAGATTATGCATCTAAATCTAACATCTTCTAAAGAAAACATTTAAATAATCATTCAAGTTGTTGGCTCGATACTATATTAAATACACTGACATTTATTTTCTCAAACAATTCAGTGTACAAATTATTTTACCCAAAATAACTAAGACAGCCTATGCAGGGACGAATTCTAATGTTAAAATATCGACGAAGTGCCACACACAAAGTTGGCGTGACGTTCTAGCGTGCGGCCGTTGAGGTAAAAATACCCTGAACGGTCGAACGCGGGAGATACCCTTGAATAGATTTTTCATATTAGTTTCATCTCATCAGCATACCTCATAAGGGACAGAAAAAGGCGTGAATCTATTCAAATTTTTCTGACTATAACATTACAGACTCAAGAAAACAAATCTCAATGTCACCAAGTCGCAGCTCTCCACGTAACGACTGGTTTAATTTCAACCGTAATTGCTTTGTAGAACCCGAAACTATCAACTAAATGTTGCTTATTAGCAAACCGCCAATCTGAGTCCTGCATAAGTTTCTTTGTTGTGGTTATCGTTGTAGCCTCATTCTATCGATATTGAGTTTGAGATAGACTGTCGAAAAGGGTATTAAGATCCCTTTGCAAAGTAGTCTAAATAAATTTGGGTAGTTAATACATTATCAGCCCTACGAGTTAGGATGATAAGATGCAACTAATATTTTTCATGTTGAGTTTTTAGGTTCAATATTATCTACGAATATTTTATGATATTTTACCAAATCGAGATACTTTAGATTAATCCCGCAGTGAAATTATTTGGTATTGGCTTTTCGTATTCTGAGAGTTAAGCTTAAATCTGGGATGTAGTTATGAATGTCAAAGTAACAACAGAACCCGTAATTTGTTATGTTTGACATTCAAGATAAAAAGAAAACAGAATATAAATCAAGAGTATTTCAGAGAACCTTTCATTCCAATAATTAAATACACAATTTTGCATATTTTGAAATATATTCTGATTATAGTAATCAAAATTTACATAAGAAGTTTAAATTCTATACTAAACAAAAGAAACATCTAAACATTATTATTAGGTAATTCACAAAAATCGTTAGAAACTCAATTCAATTCCTGACATGATTGAATGTGAAGAGTCGAATTTAGATTGTCATTTTTCCTGCGACGGAAAATTCAGCCGTAATTGTTTTTTAGAAAGGAATGGAAAGGAATAATTTCATATGATTGTAATTTTACAACCCAAACGCTTTCGATTGTTATTTATTCTGATAGAATTTAAAAGAAAAGAAAATTACTTTTATTTAATTTTAAAACTTATTGGTGTAAGGGCAATATAACCTATTTTGAAGCCCAACTAATTGAACTGAATTGGAAACGCGTTGAACTATTACTCTTTTTGTTTTAAAAATAAGGCATGCATTACTTAAGGTTCTTTTTTATTTTGACAACAATAAAGTATGTTACCTTACCTATCATGGACAAAGGAAACCAGCCACCATTACGTGCTTACAAATAACTGAAATAAGAAGAGTAAAAGAACTAATTAAAACTTGGGGTTGTTTCAATTGAAAGCGGAATGAAAGAAGAGCAACCGCGAGCGGAAGTAATAATGAAGTAGAAATGGGTTGCAGAAACTTTTTACTTGTGACAACGTGTGAAATGTAAGTTAGTTTTGTGCCATTCCATTACATAAGAAATGAGAAAATTTCACTAATATTGGCAAAATGAAATCTAATTGGGCATGAAATAGGTTTACTAATAACTAACTTTGGCTGTTTCAATAGCAATAAAACTAATTTATCGTGGAAAACCGATTTGTAACCGTTTTGTAGGCAGGGAGGCGTTGATGGAAGGTGGAAATTTTGTGATTAATTTATATTATGTCTACAGGGCAATAATTTCTTGGCTAATGTTTCGATAAATAAATGTATTTTTCAATATTCATCTATTAAATGCATTTCCATAGTAATTTTTCCCTACACAGTGTTTATTTTTTATTACTTATGTAGTGTTAGAACTACAAATCTCCGTGAAACAAACGTCGAAATCAAGGGAAATAAAACTTTGGTCATCTAAAGGTCTTTATTGAAAGGTTTGTTTGCAGAATACTGAGTCCCCTGTGTCAACGGAAATCAGCAAGACTCAACCTTTCCAAACACACAGTGCTTGACGATGGTTTCGCCATTATAAACCCTTCCATTGTTGGAAACGTGTGCTAAAACTGATAAAAAGGCAAAACATAAATTTAAAACGCGGAAACGATATCCGAAATGTTTTTGAATATATAGTAGAGTAGAGTGCACGAAATATGGCGGATGAGTGCGCTACTGAAGAAATTATTTTTATTATTTTGTTTGGATAGTTGACGAACTATATGACCATATGTTAAACTAAAATTTACACTTAAAAGGATCTGAATTAAGTAAACAAAGTTTTGACTGACAAAAAAATGTAATTCAGTCATTTTAGCTGAGGTTTTGGAAACAATTTGATGAGTTTATAGTTTTTGCTGCCCGCCCTGTTTCGTGCGCTCTACTCTAGCATTTATGAATGTAATAGAAAAAAATACATTTAAGGTTAGATATTTGTCAAATGGACAGCAGAAAATCACCTTCGTTTCTATTATTGAAAAATTTACACTTACAGTAGAAACATACATAACATTCTATAAATATTGAGATTGCTTCATAAAAGCTATTGTAAAACTGCTCAGTACCACTTTGGAAATTCGAAATTCGACGAATTTTTTTTTTTAATCTAGGAAGTCCTTTAAGAAATAACCTACTAGATTTATTTTCATTCATTTTTAAGGAAATAAATAAAACTGTGATGAGTTTTTATTCAACGTGCAAAGCATTGTTTTATGCAGATTTTTTCTCAACGCGCAGGAAAAACATCAAATATCCTAAATGTGAATGTTTTTATTCCAACGTAAGAAAGGTTTGATGAAACTATGAGAAATATTTGCAAAAAAGAATTGAAATGCATTCTGATCTCTAAGGACAACTCAGTTTTAATTCAAGCGGTGACAAATCTGCCTCTACAATCTATTTCCATGAAACAGCTTATTTATACAGTGAGTAAAACTTGTGACAAAGGGAGACCTGGTAAAGTTTTTCTTTTCTCGTTTATTTAAAGTCTGGTTGGCACGGTCGTAAGGGTTCAAACTTTGGAGTTAAGCACTTGCACAATGCTGGTGGCATTTTATTTTCTGTTTTGCATAATCCATTTCTTCGTTTATTAGCACCGCAGAACTACTCAGAACAATAACAATTGTTTATGATTCTTTTATATCACTATCATGCTACTTTTTCCACATAAAGGAGACCTACAAAGCGTAAAGAGTATTATTCAATTGGTAAATAATAATGTAAACCTTAATGTAAACCTTAATTTCTATGTTGTCATTTACAACATAGAAATGACAAAACAAACCAAAACCATTTTCAATTTGTAAATAATTTAAGTTTGAATAAACAAAATTAGTTTATCGTTTGAAGCATGAAGGCTTCTTCTGCACATGTGAATAAGGAACAAAATATTAGCTACTGTAAGATCACTATAATAACGTAAGCATCAAAGATGCATTGATTTACTTATCCTATACTCTTATATGAGTAATGTTATCGTGCTTGTATGCTTGTATGCTTGCTTGCTTGCTTGCGTGCTTGCACAATTAATTATCTCTAAAACGGCTCCGAGGATTTCCTTGGAATCTTGAAAATAAGTTATTTTTGGCTCAAAAACTTCTTTTATGCAGATTACTTAGAGAAAATCTATTAACGTAATAAATCGAATTTTAAAGTTGTAAAATTTTAACATTGGCCTTATGGGTTGCCGTAATGGCAACGAAAATAAACAAGGAAAGTGTAAACAAATAAAGTAATCATAACAGCTGTTTGGAATCTACAGCCATCAAGGAAAAATACAGCAAGTGGGATGAAGAGAACATAGAGCAATAAAAATTATCAATTTTATGACATTGAAATATTTTATAGTAACTGGATGAACTCGTAAACATAAAATAACACCGAACAAGGTTCGGTCCACCAGGTACTTTAATGTAAATTGGATTCTAGTGTTTGAAGTGTCTTTGACATTGCTTAACTCGCTTCGTTTCCAGAGATTAACGAGTGGAGCGGTGCTGGAGAGGGACAGCATCGCTTGCTTTACATAGGCGATTTATCAAGTCTACTGGGAGATTAATTAGCTTTGTTTTTACTTCTTGCCAAGATCACGTCTTATAGTTCGATAAAGTAAACTTTAATATTGCTATTCTATGGATAAATATACAGCCTTATTTAGAATAAGCTTGCGTCGTTACAAGATAAGAAAAATATTCTCCTCTTTAGTCAAAACTTCATTATATAAGGGAAACTTGATTAGAATTTCTCTTTATATACATACATTAATCGTTAAACTACTAGATATTTAATCCGTCATTTCCTCTGATGAGCGTTGACTTCAATTCAAGATATTAAATTAATTTTTCTGGCTTATATTTTTATTTTATTGGGAAAAGTACTAACCCAACGTATACTATAATCGCATTGTACTTGATGGAAACCTTGATGCATTAAAGTATACCTTAAGTGATAATGTATATTAATTTTTAGTCATTTTATATTCTTTTAAAACATTACAGACTCTATTAAGAATGATCGAATCATTGTCCCTCCAGTGAAAGATTTTTTCAAATTTTATCCTTTGATACTTTCTTCAAGGATCACAATGCATGCATGCCCTATGTGCTACATAAGCTCTTTACAACCTGTGACGATCGCTGATTTATTTTAAAGAAATTCAGATGGAACCTAATTCTTCCTTGTTTCCATAGCCGTGAATAATGTGAGTAGTGTTTGCAGTTTTAGCGATCTATTAATACTATATGGACAGACCTATGATTTGACTGTTTTTATTTGTTTAGTTATATACATTTTGTTTGAATTATTCACTTGTTTACAGATGTATGACGGAAACGATCGATTTGGCTATCCAAAGTTGACATTAAAAGCTATTCAAAGATGCTTCTTCTTCTTGCATTATTAGGTGATAAAAACTAACTAGTAGGAGTTAACCCAAAACAACAAGGCGATTTTCTGAAACGGATTTTAATGAGATAAACGTCCCTTTGTTAAGAAATCAATAGAAAATTCCATATTACAAGGCTTGATTTAGTTGAGAATGGACTAGTAAAACAAAATAATATATGATGCGTTTATATAAGTTGAGAAGGAATAGGTAGTGAAACTAAACATAACTTCAAAAACAGCAATTTTGTTACTGTGTAAATTACACTTTTATCGACAGCAGAAGTACAAGAAGTTGCTCAAGGAGGATTCCAAGGAGTTGTATTCAAAACTTTGACAAGCTGGTAATTTTGATTAGAAACACGTTAGGACCTTCAACTACACCATTCCCATATTTTATAAAGCTCTTTTAATTGAGGGGCCGCTCAAAAGGGGTTTGCGTTTGATAACTTTGAGTTGTCCCTAAACCCCCCCCCCTTTTGCTAGGCCCCCAAAATTTTGAATATTACTAAGAGGCAACTTTTTTTCATTTCATGAGTTATTTTCAAGGGTCGTTTCATTTTTAAGTCACCAAATGTGAAATTAAAACTCCAAATGTCTTAGACGCCAGGTTTCAAGAATGAATTGTTTCCAAAACTTTTAACAAGTTGCCAATTTGGATAAAAAACCCGTTACAGACCTCCAACCTCCAACATTCGCCTATTTTTTGAAAGTTTTTAAAATAAGGGGTTAGCATTTGAAAATGTTTATTCGACCCCCTAAATCTCCCATTTTTTTTGGGACACTCAAAATTTCTGTCAAGATCAAAAGATACTTTGGGTGATTTGTTTTATGTAACAAACAAAAAAATACAGTGGGGGGCGGACTTTTTTTACACACTGTATACTTAATATGTTAATATGTTTGTTTTTGTGAATGAACGTTATAAAATGAATGACAGCTGTCGGTCACCGTGCACTGGAAGGAGGCGATTGTTTTAAATCGTGCTCTGAAACAGCTTCGCAAGTGGCGTGAAGGCCGGCAGATTGGGTAATTGTACGTCCGCGTTCTACTGACGGACCGCAGGTGGCCGCAATCCGCTATCGGTCATTGCAACTTACCTACAGTGAGATATTTAGTTGTGGAATAATACTTTCAGAATAAAAGCTCGTAAAAAAGTTTCCTTGTCTTTCGTTCTTTCTCCAATGACTAACGTTCACTATTTTACAGACAGGGGCCTTAATTTAAATTCAACATTATATCTTAAAGGGTTTTGATCCTAAGTAAAATTTAGAAGTTTCTATCTAGTCTGTAGAACAGAAAACACTCATAATTAACAGGAAGATTAATCTGCGAGATTTTAACTGCCACACCAAATGAAAGTAATTACTGGGTAAGTGACCCTTTACGGAGGTTAGGAGTCGTAGTATTTTTGACTCGTTTTAAAATCAGGGAGCGACTATATTAGAAGATGCAGGATGTAGTATAACTGGCGCCAATTCTTGGGGCCCACGCCGTCCATAAGCCCAATGCTTAAATTAACATTAGTCTTATGGACGGCGTGGGCCCCAAGAATTGGCGCCAGGTAAACGAGAACAAGGATATAGTACGAGGATAGGGTAGTAAGGATATAGTACAAGATGTAAAGAAAAATGTAGCCCTATGATGAAGGGTAGTTTATTATAATTGCGCTGTAGTTTGAGTATGAGTTATATGGGTTTTGTGGGAATGTCTCTCTTGTATTGTTATTTGCATCAGTAATAATAACAGTAACTAGCGAAAAACATGACACAGAGGAAGTAAGAATGCGTGTTGTATGACAAAGTACCAATCGCAGTCCTTTCAGAGTATCAATTAAATAATTTGATATAAATACATCAGTCAGCGTTCCCATAATTTAATAAGAAATTTGGCATGTTTAATAAGGAAGATAAGTTCTCTTCACTCTAGAAAGGGTGTTTAATGAGACTGTATTTCTAAGACTGTCAGAGCCAGGAAACAAATCTTAATGTGATTAGAATAGTTGTGAAGTCATTTTGTAAGAAGATGCGAAGTCATTTTGTAAGAAGATTGTCTTCTTATTTCTTTTTCCACTTAGTCTCGAAGAAAAGCTTTTAAACCTTTTTAACGATAATGTAAACGACTGATTATAATTGCAAATCCTAAGTAAGAATTGTAAGTTGCTTTGATTTTATAAGTAAATGGTTCCGATTTTACGCTAGCGCATTATCATATCAAACCCTCCACCCGTCAATCAATTAATTTTCAAACCAGCCGAATTCCATAATATTCCATATCGCACTTCTTTATTTTAAAAATTCCCCAACGTTTAATCGGATCTGATAAAAATACCACCAAACATGCACGTTGTGTAGGTTAACTTTTACCGCTGCGCTGCCACGAGCTGCCAAGACAGCGAATCAATCACAGGTTTCTTTTCCCTACCCGGCGTTGCTCGGGGCACCCGAGCAAATAACTAGCCGCGAGCAAAAGCGAATCCCACGGGTATTTCCGACAAAGAATAAAACATTGACAGCCCGGTCTAGAGCGACAATTCGCGCACAAGTCATGTATATAAACATGCCACGGCGAAGGCCACCCCGCCCTGTACACACGGACTGATTGGCGCTTTTGTACATGGCGCTTTTGTACATGTTCCGGCGCATTACAAATGATACAGCTAATCCTGAACGGGGAAAGTGAAGTTGCAAAGTAGAGCGGGCTGGGAGGTCAATGGATATTGTAGGCAGTGAGTAAAAAAAATGCGGAAGCAACATAAAAACTGGTTATGTCTAATCCAGCATAACAGCTAGGTATGAATGCGTCAATGATGATAAAGAAGGGGAAAGTTATAGGATGATGAATTTATACTATTCTAAATTCATGCCAAATTTCACATGCCTTACACATGCCAAATTTCTAAAGAAGGGCTCTATAACTGAAATTCAATTTGACCTGTGTTTAATATGATTGAAGCAATACCAAGAATATAACAAACAAGAGAAAGGTGACAATAAAATGGAGTATATTTTGATAATATGTTACAATCCGCTTCTCCCAATATTGGAAATTCGAACCAATAAACAATAAATTTTAAAAGATATATAAAACAAAAACCACACATGAGGGAGGAGGGTTGCATATTATATTGTGATTGCTCGATCGGATATTTCAACTGATTTTTTGAGTGCTACAGCAAAAGTGGTTATTGCACATAACGATTTCGATAATGAGCGTTTGATAGAATTCAAATTCATTCAAATCGGACTGAAATATATTGAAGAAACAAACTTAAAAAAATCGTGACAAGTTAATATCATAATTTTTTTCTGTGAATCCATCACTACTTTAATATTGGCTTTTTATTCTATTATTTCGCCATATTAAATGTAAAATGTGATTTTTTTGTAATTTCTTAATATTATAGAATTTTAAAGGAAAGAGAATCAAAACGGAATTAGAGAATTTTTAGTATGGGGTTAAGATTTTTTGTTTTGTTTGAAGTTGAGCAGGTTTAGTAAGGTTATACATATTTGAATATATGTATGGAATTTATAATTACTCTCAAAAGATTCGTTTAGAGTAACTGGACGCCGCGCCGTGCCAGGCGAAAAAAATGTATGAAAAGAACTAGTGGTGGTGAAAAGGTCCCGTATTTTAAATATGTTTACGTTTCTGGAAAAAAATGTGTGGAAACGTGGTTGCTATAAAAAAGGTAATCCGGTAAGCCATCAACAAAAAACTGTGACTTCGTTTTAAAAGTAAATAAATTTAATGGTTAATAGATACTCTATACACCCACTAAAACATTAAACGATTGTAGGGTACTATAAGCACGTGCTTTTCAATCTTATGTTAGTACATACAGTACATTCTGTCGTTTACAAGAGGACGACGATTTTTGTCTTCACAGGTAAAACCGATAGAGTTGATGGGCCCAATATTTCGGGGCATTCGGTGGCGGCGGCAAACAGAGCGTCAAAATGTTTGCTATTGGGATTCGATAAAGATCCGACAGCGAGTGGGCTGCAGCGCAGTGCTTCTTGATTTGCGAACCACCTTTCAACGTTCCCTGCTGTACAATCAGTCCCTTTAGTGTTCCCATCGTCAGAGTTTTGCACTTTATTAGCCTTTTTTGAACATTCGATTTCAGTAATAAAATGATTTATAAAGTACATTGGCATTAAATATTGTATTTTAATTAGGCATATTTTACTGAAAAAAATGTAACACGTTGGTATGGTCTCGGGTGACTTCTAGTTAAGCCGTCACCTCGGCGCTCTCCCGTGTGACACTAATCCCGCTGCGTTGTCTCGCTAACTTCACAGCACAGAACCACGGTATGGCACCCTTTTAAACGGCTATGGTACAAAATAACAAATTCTTTCTTTATTTGATATTGTTTATTGGTATTTTTTATTTTCTTAGGTATGACATCCTTTTTAATCGGCTTTGGTAGAAAATTAAATAAATCTCTCTTGATTTAATAATGTTTATTTATGTTTTCGATTTTCTTGGGCTAACAACGTTCATAAAAAACTTTCCCTTGGCGCCTAATTTAATAAAATCAGGGCAATAAAAGTAAAATGAAATGCATTTCTGAAATTATCAGTTTTGATAAATCAGTGTATCAAAGCGGTACGTTGAAGTGTATCTTTTACGTAATTTGTTTTGAATACAGCCCCATAATAATTTCCTGTATAAAGTGCTGGTTTGCCTGTAAGCAGCATCAGCCGTGACCTCCTTAGACACTATCCATAGGACTTTCCGACACTACTGCCAAATTCAGTTTGAAGTTTATAGAGTAAATAGCATAATTATAGTTAGAAAATTTTAAACATTTTTAAATGCATATTTTTAAAATATTTATCCTATACAACTAACAAAATCAAAAAGTGAAGCATAGATAATATTATTTGTTTTAAATATTTTAAGTCTATAAATTAAATGTAGCTGTAATTTTTAAACCGTCTCGCGTAAATATTTAAATTTCTAGATTGGTTATCGAGTTGAACGAATGTCAATTACGTGAAAGCCTTGCTGTATTGAAAATGGATTTAAACAATAGGCTGTGTTTAACAAGTTTTAATGTTTAAAACAAGAAACATGATTAGGCCTATAATGGGATCCATTAAAATGAGTTAGTGTTTAAGCAAATTTTTGGTTTTGAAAGCCACTAATATTCAACAATAAAACATTAATTATTCTTTATAATAATTATATAAATCTTAACGACTTGCATAAAATCGTCGGGATGGGTTTAGGGGGTGAATCTCAATATAAATTACAATACCCTTTTCGTTTTAAACACATACTAAAGAAAAGACGGAAAATATCTCTACATTTTTCCTACAAACTGTTTGGTATATCGAATTTCGGGAAAAGTGTAACATGGCGTCGGCTCCGTCTGAAGGGAGCCGCGGCTGCTGGTGATGACAGCTAGACGTTCGACTCTGTTGCAGGTTGTCTTTGATATTTGTTTGGAAAACTGGTATTATTCACAGACACAGTTCAACCATTCATTTTCTAATGCAATAAGGTATCGGTATTTTTAACTCTATTGAACAAATTCATTAGGCTGAAACATAATCTTTTTGTTTGAGAACAATTTTTTAAATGAGAAATCAATCTAAATGTGAAAGGTTTGAGTGAAAGTGTTCCGAGTAAAAAATAAAGTAATAAACAATGTAGAATTTATTAACGCAAAACTTGAAAAAAATTCAAATGTTTTCTAAAAACTACTCACCTTGGGTTCTGTCCGTTTCGTTAGTGTTTATTTGTGAAATATCAAAAAAGATGGTCATCTATGTCTAGACCTTCTACTCGACAAAAGGACTTGACAATGGAACACCAGTCCCGAAACGAATTGCCTTGAAATAAATTATTATTGGATAGGTGAAGGTTAATAACCTAAATGGTATGTTTTACAAAGTCACGAAAAAACTCACGCATAAAATTAAAAAGTTACAATGAAATATTAATATATTATTGCTTCATTACTTTATTTGATTTAAAACTTTCCACTACCACTGAATAATAATCTTCCGTTGTGGTGTATTTTAAATTTAGTTATCGATTAGTGAGAATGAATCCCAGTTTTGAAAACCAAATGCTAAAATAAATAAAGGGAGTAAGACTTCTAATTTAAAATTCCCAAGTTACAAACGACAAAAAATAAAACGAAAATATTTACCATCGTAATGTGTAAGTTGACGGACGACCTTTAGCCGGGCCAGTGAGCAGCATGTGCATGTCCGGGTATCTAGATCGGGTTTACTGCAGGTTTACAGCGTTCACAGTGTTCTAACTGGACCGTAAACCTGATTTACGGAGACCCAGACCATCGTAACCGAGCCTGGCTAACAGACTCATGATACATGAGTGGATTGATAAGCGAGGCAGGCACGGCCTGGACGTGCTGTCATGGTTGTCTATGTTAGATCGTCGAGCGAAATGTTATATTACGTATCTCACTGTTCGGAACTTTTATTATAGTAATGTACCAATTAATTAAGTTTTAACAGTTATCAAAAATATAAGTAAAATCTTACTATTTGTGGACCCAGAAGTTGTCGAATTTAGGGGTTGTCGAGTTATCCAGAATATTGGAATTTCTAATGGGTTTAATATATAAACACCACAGATTTGGGTATAACATATCAATTTATTACCTACTTGAATATTGCTAAATATTGAGTAAACTATTTGTAAAGAAATTTCAAAAATATAAAATTAAAACTAAATGTTTAAAAAAAAAAAACATGCTAGGTTGAAGATTTTCTGTCATCTTCTCGATTGTCGAGCTATCGAGTGTTAAGTTAGTGAGGTTTTACACTGTATGTGCAAAAACTGAATGTTGATAATTATTTGTTACAAATTTTTAGAATAGTTTGATTGATTTTAATGCGCTTACTAAGATTTTATTTGCATCGAAACCTGATTATGTTATTATTGATACAATTAGGTTGATAAGATAAAGTTTTTAGCGAAAGATAACCGAGCAGATTGGGATGTCAATAAGTATAAGAATATTAAACTAATCGTAAAAATAGTTATCACACTACTATTATGGGCACATAACTATTATATATATTATAAATAGGGTAATTTGTTGTACCTTACCATAAAACTCATGAAGTAAGTGAAGTTAAAGAAGTCAGCACATACCTGCAATAAAACAGATTGTTCAATTATGATAAAAAAGTATTTGTGCATATCTCACAGCTACTTGCTGTAATCAGGCTCAAAGTGTAACTGAAAGCTATTTGTGAAACTGAAAGCCATTGAAAATTCTGTATGTAAACCAATAAAATTGGTTAATTTGTCCAACGCTCATCGGACACTTGTGGTAATTATTACGTTTACACTTAGAATTCAGCTCAGAAATGTAAAAATAGGTTTTATCAATTACTTCACTTAATCAGGGCACTTTCTGTAGCAGCGAAGAACGGCAATTTACGTCGCTTTTGGTCATATATGACCAAGAGCTAATAAATAATAATAAATGTCTTAAAATTATTGTATTAGTTTTCATAGTACCTAATTACAGCAAGTGACTGCAAAAATTAATCATATTACATCTATGTCGGTTTAAAATTGGGTAATTTTTTTACAGAGGTTATATCGATGACATGCGAAATTTCCTTCAAAAAGCAAATGTATAAGTAATTAATATCTGTTGTGAAAACATTAATTGGATAGATATAAATGCACGAACAGAAGAAGTGTAACACAACATAAGCCTTAATTTCTCTAAGCTCTTAAGAATGAAGGTTTCCCTTTAGGGAGGATCATTTTCCAATTTAGTTCTGACCTTTAGATAGATCGCGTGGTGTTACACACGGGGCACTTCCTTCATGTTACCGCCGTGACGGAGAATAATGGGGAACCATAACTTAAATGCTACTATTAATCTTATCTGCTAAAACCAATCTTTTACAACCCCCGGAAATGAGTTGAAAATAATAACTGAAAAGTAATAAAATACGGTAGAATCCAAAACGAAATGTATAATGAAAAAAACTTAAAGAATTTAAAATATGCTACAATAGAACAATGCTCAATTAAAATCTAAGAGTTTTTTTAAGGTGAATATATACTATTTAGTAATTTTAAAATTTACTTACACCAGACAAGCAGAGTATGTAACTAGTTTTGCATTAATGATGAATTTAATTTGAAAACGAGATAGTTAAATGCTTTAGTAATTGTTTGTAAATTTGAAGTTAAGTACAAAGCAAACCATAGATAGTAAGAAACTAGTACCCGGTGGACCGAGCCTTGTTCGGAGTTATTTCATGTTTTTCAGTTCATCCAATTACTATAAAATATTTCAATGTCATAAAATTGATAAATAGAAACCTTTTTTATCGCTCCATGAACTCTTCATCCCACTATAACTGTATTTTTCCTTGATGGTTGTAGATTCCAAACAGCTGTTATGATTACTTCATTTGTTAACACTTTTCTTGTTTATTCCGTTGCTAACATGGCAATTCATAAGGCCAATGTTAAAATTTCACAACTCTAAATTCGTTTCATTACGTTATTAGATTTTCTCTGGCCGAGTAATCTGCATAGAACACGATTTTTTAGACATAAATTACTTATTTCCAGACTTTGAACGAAATCCTCGGAGCCGTTTTTGAGATAATCGTGTGACAAGCAAGCAAGCACGCACACAAGATAACATTGCTCATATGAGAGTATAGTATTTAAAAATTGGAACTTATGTTTATAGTGAACAGTAAAGATTTTAATGTTCAATTAAGTAATAAGTATGGAATTATCACAAGGTTTATTTTATACTGTTAACATGCGGTTTATGCAACATGTTAACATATACAGTTAACCTGCAGATTCATGTAAACATATACAGTTATGCAAAGAGAAGCAATAGAACGCTTTTTTTTATACAATAACAAGAAGGACAACTTATGTAAAAGAATAATTCCGATTCTGAAGTATAGAGATTGCATATATAAAGGATAAACCATGTAGTCCTTATCAACTAAACACAAAGCAAATATCACATACATGATAGGTTACAATTGCGTTGCTACAAGTACAATTTTTACTTATCCAGAAGCCTCCTTGACAATCCTTTGGGGAGGAAAGTCTGGAAATTGTAGACCATTTTTCCTGTGTATAGCACATTTCTAGCTTAAAGTGTCCCTTGGTAACATTATTTTTGGAGGTATGCAGATTATGGGAACAGTACAATGGAATTTTTGGTCACAAAGATCTTGTAAGCAGTCATTGCGATGTAACAATTTAGTTCTAGAAATTAATTACAAAGATTTTGCCACACAATCGTTTAATTGACCTTCGGCGGCGAGGTCGGTTACTCCACAGTTTTTTTCAGAGCGGAATGAAGTATTGTTTCAACTTGTGTCCTAAGGTGGCACTTTCACCGTCTAGTCGCCGGTGCAACTTGCCAGCTGGCAACGAGTCAATGACCTTCCAGTGATGTTATCTTTCTCTAGCGACCAATGGTTTGTTTTGTAAACATAACGATTAGAAATTTGGATGTGCTCTGAATCAAATGATTGGCTTTCGTAGAAAATCCAAAAGACTGAAGTTTTATGAAACTTATTTAAATCTCATTACAGCAAAGCAATAAGGTATATTCGTAAAAATTTTTTAATCAAATACATTACAGTTGTAGCAAAATGTATCTGAGGGTCTTAAATTAAGATACGATTGCTGAAATTTTCATGCTTAACATTGGAAAGGAAATATAAATAATTGAATGGCAAACTTATACTTGCGTGTTTGCCGAAGCAATAAAAAAACTACAGCAGGAGTCGAAAACATCGAACGAAAAATGTGTAGATATTACATTTTAGTTAATGGTTGGTAGTTAAAGGTAAATATTCTAGGTCGCTTTGATTAAGACAGCCTGCCTTTTACCGTTTGACCAAAGCCGTCTTTGGCGGTCAGCTGATTGAAGCTTTTGTGCAGGTTTCAGGCGTAACACAGCTGATACCGAGCTATTTCTGGCTCCATAGAGCGGTCCATTAAAGCGTTGGAATTTTATGAAGCCAAAGTTATAACGAATTGAATACTTGCAAAATATTTAAAGTTAGTCCTGTAATTAAGACCTTTGATTTACAGCTCAACTGGTAAAAACCCAATCTCTGCATGGTAATCGTAAAGTACAATGGATAGTAATAATGACTAGCTTTAGTGTTTAATGCAAGGAAAGAAAGTATAACATCACTAATGTTCATGCAAGATAGATTGCTGCGATGAAATGTCAATATTTGGACGTCCGGCAGGAAAACTGAGCGTCAGACTGTTTGCAACAAATCCCAACTGCACCGGAAAGGGATAAAGCTGCAATGTTGAGTTTCCTGCAACGTTGCATGAACACTTGAACAATCAATTATTTTTGAGTTGAGTGATTTGTCTTTTAACTGTAATACTGAGAGTGTTTGGTATTAGGTATTAGGAGGAGTGTTTGGTATGTGATTAGGCCTACAATGATGTAGACAAACCAAAACTTAAAAAATGGTATAACCAATTCGTAAACATAACCTATATCAAAATTCCATATAGATTTATTAACAATTCCTAGCTTTGAAATTCGATTATAAATAAAAATACTGTTTAGGAAGTACGTGATTGGATTGGGTATATTATTTTTAATCGAAACAAGCCATACATTTTAAAATGTTTGTTACTGTTTGAGTTTTTGTTTTCATAGACAAAGATACCTAACTTCAGTAAGCTGCAGTTCATTAAGCTCGTTGCTACTTGAAGGCGGTGTAATAATGTCAAATTCAAATTCAAATTCTTTATTTGTAGTTGACAATTTATAAAATTGTATTACAAAAGTCAGTTAGTTTTAGCAATAACCACAATACATTTGTTGTAAAACTAAAAATTACATCTGCATAAAAATGAAAACTAGCTAGTCAAAAACTCATCAACAGAGTAAAATGCCCTTTCCACTAGGAATTTTTTTAATGCCTTTTTAAAAGATGGAGGTGTTATTTTATTTTGTATAATAGAGGGAAGTTTGTTATAAAATTTTGGACCAATGTTTTGTGGAAGAGATGCAGCCAAATCTAATCTGTGAGAATTTTGCCTATGTATAAACCTATTTCTTGTAAAGTGGTCATGGATATCTGCGACTAATTGGAATGAACAATATTTAAATTTATAGCATATTATGACCTGGAAAATGTATTGCGATGCCAAAGTCAAAATATTCAAGGATTTGAAAAGTTCCCGGCAAGACGTTCGCCGATTGACTCCGGTCATTATTCTAACAGCCCTTTTCTGTAATTTAAAAACGCGTGAAAACAACGTACCGGAAGCTGAACCCCAGAGCACAATGCCATAAGACAGTCTTGATTCTATCAGTGATGAATAAATTAGTTTTGAAATAAATAAATTTTTGAATTTGGCAAATCTACATAGCAGAAACAATTGTGAAGACAATTTTGCACATAATGTATTAATATGTTGCGACCACGAAAGTTTGTCATCGAATATCAATCCGAGATATATTTTTTCAGTCAAAAAGGGAAGTTCAAAATCATTCATGAGGATCATTGGGTTGGTGATATTATTTTGATTTCGGTTAGAAAAAAACAAGCAATTAGATTTTTCTGGATTTATGTGTAAATTGTTACTGTTAAGATATTGATAAAGTTGAGATAGTTTTAAATATGAATCAATTTCTAAGTCTAATGATAAATTATTTTTGAACATGATTGCTATATCGTCCGCGTACATAGTTAACGTTAAATTTGGAACTGATTTCACAATACCATTTGTGTATAGTATATATAAAATAGGTCCCAATATTGAGCCTTGTGGAATACCAAAAGTTAACTTAATACTCTCTGAGCTCAAATTATTTATTTCAACTTTTTGGATTCGGTTTCTTAAAAATGACATCACCCATTGTAAGGAGAGGCCACGTACTCCAATGTTATAAAGTCTATCAAAAATAATTTTATTTAAATAATTCGTTGCTACTTATGTACACCTTTCATTTGAAAAAATCCTGGCATAATGTTAGTAATCTAAAGGTCGCTATAATTTTATCAAATATGGACGTCCTAAGACATGAATTATTCGATAACCGAAGACGGCTGAGGCCAGTTTTTATTCGACACCGCCTATAACTGATTTGTTCTGGATTGGACTGGGGAGTCAGGAGGACTACAAACACAAGGCTACCAAAGCCTACTTCAACAATCAAAACAGATTAAATACATATTGTCTTATTAAGTAAAGATATCTGTAGATAAAGCCTCTTTTAGTTACAAACTAGTAAGAAAACCATAAGTATGACACCTATCAACCCCATAATTTAAAGTAAGTTTACAATGAGCAAATCGAAGGGAAACTATGTTTTTGGTAAATTTTCCCTAAGGACACAAATAAAAAAACGTCCTAGTTCGTAAAATTAAACGTAAAAATAGAAGTTTAAGGCCCAGCTGGATATAATAAACAATATCGCATTGATAAGAAGGGCGTGTCCAATAGTTGTAGTACACTTTTTGTAAAACTAGTTCAAATATTTGGTGTCGGTATTATTAAATACTTGAAGATCATTTAAATTAAAACCTGTAGTCTGTAGTGAAAAACAAGCCAATAAATCAAATAATACTTCTATAAAGAGTGAAGATCAGCGATCAAAGAATAATATTCTTGGTGAAGACAGATACACATGACGTGAGTTTTTCGGTAATGGCCTGAAAGAGGTACAGAGAAGGCTGGAGAACGATTCCCTGAAGGCACGGCGACCCCCTGCCTGGTGCCAATTTTTTGTTATCACCTCTGAGCCTTTCTTCGGTAGAATCGAATCTCTGCATGGTTCGGAACACTATCATCTTTTCCATTACAACATATCTTTCCGATCAGTCTTTGTTATGTGATTCTTAAAAGGCACCCATAAAGGGTTTTGGATTTTTTTTGGATTTTCTAAGGCCCAGAGCTTCTACTTTTTATTAGTATTTAAGGTAAAAATTAATTATTGATTCAATTGAATTTTGTTGTAATTTCTTCTTCCGTCCACTCTCTTATTAAAAAGACCTCAATTGTGTTAAAAAACACATGAGCTTTTTCCTTTAAACAATGAACATTGAATTAACAAATCATTTGGAAATACAACATTGAACATGATTAAATGTGCATTGATGAATTTCCTCCTTACACGTATTATGAAAGAAATTTCAAATAAATACAATCAATTGTTGGCTAAATTCTGACAGCACTAAGTTCGACAGTAAAAATTCTAACAAATATAGTATTAAATTAAAATAATTTCTACCTCGTTTTAAAATCAGAATTTCACAATGTAACGTAAAATGTGTAAGAAATAATATAAACCTATGAGGGTTTATAATTTCACAACAAATATTTTAAAGGAATTGTAATCTTCTTGTAACCAAAGAAGCAAATTTTGCTTGTTATAATAATTACTCTAAGTACTGTTAACGAAGTTACTGCCGCTATTTATACTTCTTAAGTAAGCCACCTCTCTTAATAATTATTAGGTAAAGTAAAGAAACAACAAAAGAACCAAGTGGTGCTTTTGTAATGTTGGCTCATTAGGTGGTCTGTATTTACCATCATCGTTCTTTGAGAAATAAAAAATTGATTTACAGACTAATTTCTACTATTGTCTTTTCATAATTCATTAAAATATGCTGTCGGTTTTTAGGGGTAAACTTGAGATTAACGAAAACTGGAGTTAAAGAAAACCATAGTTTTTCTCAGAATTAGATTTTCTTTTTCATTTGTTAAACTTCTGTATCATTCAATCTGAGAAATTGATTTTATGTCATGTACATTCGTTCTAATTATCTGGAGATGCTAGTAGGACAAATGTTATGTTGTTAAGTGTTTTGAAAAATTTGCCCAATGTTATTTGTCCAACGTTATTTGTCCAACGTTATTTGCACAACATTCTAAGGTGAAACTAATACCAGTCTCAAACTTTCAAATATTGATGGAAAAGTGACAATCAAGGATAAAATCGAGTTTCATTTTACGTTTAGTTTCATGTTTGAAAAATAATCATCCTAAAATTATCTGTAAAAGTTTACCAGAGAAATCGATGTTGGCAAACATTAATAACTTGCTCTTATATTTATTTGATAGATTGATAGAATCGGCATATTTTGAAGAATATTTTAACAGAAAATATTTTATACGGTAAAGGTACCTTTACCACCTTATTGGTTTTTCAAACGTCATAATCTTGCCGTGCAAAACCTTCAGCAGGTGACGAAATGTAAATCTATATTAGTTGTATGGTGGTTAAATTACGCATAACATCTTTAAGATATCGTAAATTGCTAATGCCAAAAAAAGTATTTTTGCATAATTAACTTATTTATAAAAAGCTAAAACCCACTTTCAAAGCAAATGTCGTAAAATATTTACCAAACATTTGACAATCAATACAAAACCATTCTTGCATTTTCAGTCTTTACATTTTCACCATCAAATTTTCACGCGCTTCCACCAACTAAAGGAAACATTTCCAAAGGAACCAACCCCATGTTATACTAACACCCTCATTCGTGTTTATTCCTGATTCCCAGATCTTCCACTGTCCAATCATCGCCAGGGCGTAAACACCAGAGTCTGGGAAAATGTGGGTCAACGACGACGACCGCCTATCGATCCTGCGGGAGGTCCGGCCGGCGTCACCTTATCAGCGGGGGTGATAACGGCTGACTGTCACTACACCCTTCAGTGTCTGTTCTCAGGGGATGGTCTATCTGATATTCAAGATCTTGGATGAAAGCCTTTTTATGCTTTCGTTAACGTGCAAGCGGAAAAACTGATCCTTAACTAGTTGTAGTGAATTTCCATTTATTTTTTATGCGCGCCTTGAATTTGCTGATGGGCATTTGCAAAGGAGAGAAGGTAAGATGGCAGGGATACCAATGTAGTTCTAGTGTAATAGATTCTGTTGTGTCGAATGCCGTTGCATGCTCATTATGTCACTTCAAAAAAATAATAAACAGTTTTTGATGTTGTAACATGAAACTGAGCTTTAATTCTGGACATTAAATAGCATTGTAATTTAATATCGCTGTTATGTAATTATAGTGCAATTTGATAAGACAATAATAAACTGACAATGGTAATTTTTCCGTTTTTGTCTCTCCAGTTAATTGATGAATTGCAAACTGTTTTATTTGATTGTATAACATAAAACATAGAATGTATCTCAGATCACAGGACCATCTTATCAGGTCCTTCTGTCACAAAACAATCTTAGTATTTAAAATAAATATACATTCGTCAAAATAAGTAGAAAAAACTCAATGGTGACGGGTTGTGGTTAGTTATCATTACCTAACTTTTTTTCGATATGGACCTGTTTTACAACAATGCTAAAATCGGTTTAAATAAATAAATAAAAAGGTTGGCTCTCATAACTAACGAACCAATCAAGATTTTTTCCAAAACCAAAATGAGTACCCAGATTGTATCGATTGCGTTTTGTTTTTGTTCCGGAAGTCTTGGTCTCACCGTGTGGAAACCCACTTAGTACACAATAGCTCGATGTTGATATAAAATGTTAAATTTTAAAATTTAGTTTACACCAAAATATGTAATTTGTTTATTCGTGATTAAAAAAAATTGATTGATCAGTGATATGGAGACAATTTGCAACCCTAATTTTAATAAAAATATGACTGATAAATTACCATTTTGGAATTTTGAAACATTTCGGCCGACAACGTGAACGATTACATAAGAACAGACAATCCAAGAGTAACAGCTTTACAATTTCCCTGTTTCGACCAGGATTAATGTTTCGGCTCTCATTGCGAACCAGGGAGCGACATTCATCTTAACACCGACAATTAATCAAGGTGCCGTTTGCAAAGTAATTGATGCTATTTTAACTCTGTGATTAAATCACCTCTCCTAATGATTGTTGGACGAATGAAAAGAGCTGTAAACGAAGAAATGTTAGATTCAGCAATGTTGAAGTGTGCGTTTTTACAACTTAACAATAGGAGTGCTGAAGCACTAAAATCGGGTTTGGTACAGTTAAAAAGATGCGAGAATGGCTTTTTAGTTTCATTGATTAGAAGCACTTACTGAAACGACTAACTTCCTGGGTGGTACAGTTTCAGGTAGCAACTTTCACTTGCAATCACAGCAGTGCAACCTGCTGGAGACAGTTCAGTGACCTTTCTGTAGCCAAGCTCGGTAACCTTGACCATAAAGTTATCGATAACTGCATTTAGTTAGTGGTTAACGTGGTTAACGCAAGAAAGGACCATGTGGTCCTAATGTTCGCCACAGTAAAGAAGCATTTTCATTTAATTTCATTTCACTTCTGTGACAGCTAGCAAAACGGACCAAGATGCTATTATACTGCTGCATCCCGAAAACGTAACAAACTAATTTAAAAAAAATCACATGACGGGTGGCCTTTGAAACTGTATCGTCCTCTGATAGTCTGGCGAGGTGATTACCTCGACCATGGAATGAATGGGGAGTATTGGTTCGACAACACTGGATGGAAAGCAATAAAATGAAAATCCTAACATTTAAAAATCAAATCCTTTCCAACACACTGAGTGGAAGACCTTTCCCTGAAAAAATACAATTTTAGTGAGCTAATCTAAATAGGCAAAATATTATCGTACTTAAATGGCTTTGGATTTTTTTTGGTAAAGATAAAAGAAACAAAAATATCTTACGTCTCCGAGAGTAAGTGAAATGAAGTTGGAAGTTTATTGGGCACATGTGATCTTTCTTAGTCAGCGTTTCTTACCTTTCTTGACCTCAGCCAAGAAGCGGAGAGAGTGTGAAACCACTTTTGGTACTACTTTATGTTCTTTGTTCTTGGAAAGGCGATAAAACGTTTTTAAAATTGTTCAATTATTACTTTATGGTGAAAAAAATCATAAAATATGCCTTTAATTGAAGATTTTGTTCCGGCACGTCAGAATAGTACAAATAAAATTACTTAAAGCTACGTGCTTCCCTATCTTTTACATGGCTGACTTTGCTATTTTTAATAGGGAATAGAAACCAATTTGTATTCAAATTCAACCTAAACTGCATGTAGCGATTGTAGTCAACAAATTATTTTTCGTAACCTTCTTTCTCATTTAGTTTAATTTGTAAAATATCTTAAAAGGTTTGTAAAAAGCCCAAAACCTAAAAAATGTGTTTTGTTAAAATTTAAATGGCAATACTGTATGGTAAATAAAGTTCTTATTATTACTTATTATTATGATTTATCTTGACCAAATGCCATTAAATATTGTTGAATTCAAAAATTCGAGGAAAAGGAAAAATTAATACGCATTCTTTTATTCATGTATTTAGTGTTAAGGAAGCAAATGTTCAAATTGAAATAATTTATCTGTTACCCTTTTAAATTTGTTTTAATCTTGCGTTGTATGACGTTGAGTTTAATATCCCTAGAATAAGTGTAAGCTACCAATAACATAGGCTCTGTAATTATAAATGAGAGTAAGTTTTCTGATTTGCGTAACTCTTGCTCACAATAAAATATTCAATTTTGTGGCTTTATATAAGTTACTCAAGTGATCAATTTACAAACAATAGATCAATTAATAGTAACAAAAGGGGGATTAAGGAGGTAAACTGGGAGTGTTTGGGAGGACACGTGAAGAAGACAAGTGGACTGAAGGACATCAGATTGGGTAATTGTTGTCGTTTGTTCTGGACGCACCGCGGACCATTAAGGTGGCTGCAATCTCGCATGCGCGTAGCATCTTTGATGCGAACAGTTGGCCTTTATTTGAGTAAGACGTCAAATAAAAAGGATTAGTTTATTTTCAAACTGGTTCATAAAATGCTATGAACATTTATCATGGCAACTTAATTAAAAGGCCCTTGAACTGATGGAATCGTAATTAAAAAACACAATGTTTATCAAGTGTGTGCAAGACACAAAGATAAAGATATACTTATGATACCGGTTTTAGTGCAATTATCATACTTAATTCTACTCATCTTCTCTGCGGATTGCAGAGGACACACTCCATTAGAGTAGATTTTCTAATTCTGGCTTATATGGGATCGTATTTACTAGTCAAACAGCTTATTAAGACAAACAAATTATTATAAAATGAAATGTTTAGGCTTAAAAAAATAGGTAACAAAAAAGTTAAAATTAATAGAAGAAATTTTGGAATCCTGGCTAGCTAAGTTTACATTGTTACGTTATTTGAAAATTGCCAGCTAATGATTACAAAATAATAGAATAAAGAGTAATTCTCATCTAAACGATAAATTTTTATGAAAAGCGTTTCCAAATCACCTGTAAGATGAGCGTATTTCAGTAAAATATTTAGCGAGGTATTATGTCTTAATAAACGTAAAATGTACGTAGGTTGGAACTTAGAAATTATCCTGATAAAATGCAAATATTTTATTGAAGAGGGTTATTGCTATACGTTAAAGTGAGGTTTCCATACTAAACTGTTTAATCACAAAAAATAGTGAAGTTTTACGTTTAAAACTATTATTTTGTAATTTTTGATTAGGAGCACGGATAAAAAAAACAGAAATACTCGTGAATATTCCGGAAGTTAAGTTGATTGATTGTAATTATAGAAAATACATACAAAATGATATTTAAGAAACATAATGTATTTGCATGTACTCCTATGTAAAGTAATTTTGTCGGCGTAATCCTTCTCCAATGCTGTTTTAACACGGCCTTCATTATGAATTCGTTGCAGGTATGTATTCAGTTCAAACCCACAGTACTTTTAATAAGAGGACGTGCTTCAGGATTTTCGTCTTTTCGAGGTTTTTTCGGTGAATAAAGTAAAGCAGGCATGTGTTCTCTTTAACAATGTTTTCTGATTGAAAACTTTTTCTCTACAGATTGAGATATTCAAAAGCATCAAAATTCCTTTGAATACTTAAATATCTGTTACTGTCATTATCATCTTGTGCATTATAAATACATTAAGAGAATCTGTGGCGCTTAATATAAAAACAGAGTTGAAAGAAAAGTTATAGCTCTTTTTGTAAAATTATTCTTGTTGATCCTTAGTTTATGTTTTGATTATTGTTTTGCGGACATTAAATGATTGCAATTGTCCGCAAAAACCAAAATAAAACATATTTGGGTTAAAATAGTATTATTGGAAGTCATTAACATTGAAAAAGTAAAATTCCATGTTAAAGGATGTAAACAGTTTTTTACAACCAATCTAGCAAATCATTTACTTTTACGAAGATATTTTTTCTCGAAAATTTGTTTTTCATCTTAAAGAAATGTTTTTACCATAAGGTGAGTGAATCGACATATGTATTAAACGTATTATAATTACACTGTAGGCCTGATCAGCACATTGCTAACAGATAATAGCCTGGTTGTGCCTTTTACCTGCGAACAGCGCGTGTACATTAAGCTGGATTAAGTAGTGAGTGAACAATGAACACTAAGCCACACGTGTTCTGAACACAACTGTGGCATTCTGGATTAACCGAGCCGTTGCCGACGGAATATCCATTTGGTTGTTTCACTTGTAGTTTGGTTGGAATCCTCTATTTCTGTTTCTCCTCTCATTTTAACACTTTGACGTTTCAAGTTTTTGAAGGTAGGAAAAAATAAATATTTTAATTGGCAAGTATTTGTAGGTTTTACAAAGTTACCTACAATAGAGTAGTATTGGGTGCTCAGCATACGTTAAATTTTACCTGACTAAATTTAAAACATGGAATGTTGTCATTAATGCTATATGAAGAGGTCCCATGTTACTTGGTTTAAAGAACGGACAACCTAGGTGAAATATAATAATGCAAGTGTAACTGCGTGAATTGTATTGCCCATAAACAAGATATGTTCAAGTTATTGTCTATGCAATACGATTAAAATGGACAATAAAACAATTAAATTACACGTTTAGCCAGAAAGCTTTGTTAAATGCATAAATGTATAAACATTGGTTGGAAATATAAGCGTTATGCTTGAAACAAATATAATATTTCTTATCTTTCAAAACAACACACCTAATACATTACAGAAACATGTTACAATACAGCACCTTTAAACTATATGATAATATAGATTATTTTCTTTAATGTAGAGACAAAAATTAGATCAATTCTTTTAATATTTTCAATATCTTCAATATCTTTTAATTTCAAGAAATTAATAATTTCAGCATTAAAAATAGTCTAATTATAAAGAATATTTTAATATTTTGCCCTCAAGAAACGTTATTAAATGTAAAATTATCAAGAATATTCAAATAGCCCTATTAAAATGAATTTGGTCTCTTTAAATATATTACCAAACTATCATAATCGGAGGGAATAATAAATTAATTCCATATTTCGTTACAAGGACCGGGAATATGGCCCGGCTAACAGGCTGTAAGGGCTCGTATAAGCAGCTGGCCGTTACTATTGGAAACTTATGAGCCCCGAGGGGACCCACTTGGCGGTAACTTTTTAAATCAGATCCACAGTTCCCAACACGAAATGCGATTTAGGTATTCTTTACACGGATTTATTTAAAAGTAGTCTTCGTCAGGTATCTTGAATAGCAATAAAGTTGACTTGATTTGAATTTGTTTTAAATTATATCCCCCTCTTATCATTCCCTCTTAATATGATTATTCCATATTCTCCCATTGTAGTTGTTTCATTCGTACTTAATTAATACTGTACCGATGTACTTAGGCGAGATAATTGGGTCTATTTGGACCTCTTTCCAGTTATCTTCCTGGCTTTTTATGCTTTGATCAACAACCACATATAAGTATTACTCTGAGTTGAGAAAACTGCACTGGAAGCTTCAGTATAAATCCCGACGACTAAAACTTAGTTCAAATTATTATGATTGTATCTTATTGATAAATAACTCCATAACACTGTGATATTATATTAACTGTAACAAGGACTCGTGTTCTCTTTTAAAATAATTAAACTCGGCCAATAAATCACTTAGCAGGGCATGGAATAACTTTAAGCAGGATTAATGCGATTACTCTCTGAAATATATCATCTCGAGGATTTAATCTAACTGTAGCCAAAACTTTAATTAGTTGGTTATTGTATTTAAAAGTGGTAGCTCTGTAAATTGATTAATTTTCTATAGTGGTTGACTGTACATGGGGTTTTTGATTGAAGGCAGTTTATTAAGATTTTGTTTTATGTTTTGCAAACATTTTAAACGTAATATTTTAAACTAATATTAAAATATTTAAAAATAATGTAATTAATACATCAGTATTTATTTGATTATTTTCAAGTGGAATAACCTTCCTCGGTCATTACTAGGGAAGGATCCACCAGTATGCGAATCTATCCAAGATCGCACAACGTGAGCTGTTTAGGTACAACCGTTATCAATAAGGTTGCAGGTGGCTGGCTGATACGAAATAAATTACTTGATTTTCTTACACTCAATAAACTTTATTGCAGGTTATTAAATATTCACGATAAAATAGCGGCCCAAGCGGAAACTATTGGAAGCTCGACTCCCTCTCCTTGCCTCCAATGTGCAGTCTTGAATTTATGAAGAGTAATGGGTCAATTTCACCTTAAGCACCGCCTCTCCATTATATTTCATGTCGCAATGAGCGAGTTCAAAGAATTTCATCAACCTTATTTATTAACTCTGTTCCAGGTATAAGGTGAAATAGTTAATAAACATCTATTTTATGAATGAAATCAAGGAATCTCAGTTATTTTTATGCAGAATGTAGAAATGAAGCGTTAACAGTCTTTCATAAATGAGTTATCTATTTGCCGCCTCTGTATGTTATCTATGTGTTTTTCTATAGCAATATGATTGGAGCGTGGAGAACAGCAGTAAAAAAATTATAATGGCAAAGAAAATATACTTAAATACTATTAATTCGAAACGTACTCACAGGGTATCCAAATTCGTGAATGGGCGTCTTACCTGAAAACAAGAAAAAATTTAATCTTTTTATGAAAATACTTATAGTAAATGAGTACTGAACTATTAATTTATTTAGATTATTTTATAAGGAAAAGCAACATTAGTCAAAGGAAGACTCTTTCTAATATTTACTTTAGTCCCCAATTAAATAAATCATCAAAATTTAAATTATTCGTTATGTCGTATAAAGTTTAGTTGCAAAATAAAAGGCGTGTAAAATGCTTTAAGAGTAATATAGAGTATTTAAGCTTTTTAAAACACAATCATTTCAATTGATTGTTTGTAGTTTTTTATTGAAATTTAAAATTGTTTATATCTGTTATTTAGCCTCTTTTGTAAAACTGTTTTCTTCATTAATAATTCGGTGTTTCTCTTATTTGGCAAGGCGTGCGTTTTTTGTTTGTGCTTTGCCAACTAAAACCCTATCTTAACTTAAAAACACGATTGAAAATTTGGCCGAGTATGAAAGTAAGCGTGTTGGGATCAGACAGCTCGACGATCGTACATCCAACTAAAAGTGCAAGCAACGCAAGAACAACGTCCCACATTTTGGCGAGCATGTTGGCAAGCATGATGGGAAAATACCTCCTTATACGCTCGAACATTTTGACGAATGTGATGTATTGGCGTGAATGTCTGGATGGTGAATGTTTGGATCGAGTAGCTCTTCAAGCCGTACATCCAACCGAAATAACAAACAACATGTGGACACCACCGAGCATTTCGGCAAGCTTGCTGAGCATTTCGGGAAGAAGCCCGTACAAGTTCAAACATTTTGTCTACTACCCAGTTCGACTAGTAGCAAATGGGAATATATGCTACTCGAACATGTATCGAGGCCTTTACGCAAGGCATATAAAAACCCCGTAAGTTTTGGTCAGAATTATTTTTTTGTTTGTGCTTTGCCAACTAAAATACTATAATGAAATAGATTGACTTATCCAATCACTGTTATTTTATATGACGAAATGTTTCGTTCCTCAGAACATCATCAGGTAATGTGCTTGCAGCCAATGTACTGACAATACTCAAATTGAGTATAGTTCAGTCTGTGATAAAGATTAGTGCTGGCCAGCATAGCTCAAGATTTGATAAGTTTGAACCTTTTAACAATGTGACAAGTTTTAAATACAGTGACCATCGCATTTTATTGAATCAATTGACTTACCAAAATGTAATGATACATTGATTAATGTGGGTGCAAGTACATGACCTGATGAAGTTCTGAAGAACGAAACATTTCGTCATATAAAATAACAGTGATTTGATAAGGCAATTTATTTCATTATATATATATTCCAATCCAGGGTCACAATGAATAATAAAATACTATCCTGATTCAGGATTGTGTTTTCCTGAACAAAATAAGTATCCTGTCGGTTCGTGCTGTGACCAGACAAGTGTTTAGCTTTATTGATTCAATTGGACAACAATTAATTACATTATGTTCCCATTATTAGAGGACAACTACTCGAAGGTGTCCAATTACTTCTATTGTGGCCTGCCCACAGCTGTGTGAGTCTGTGTGAGTGCGTGTGAGAGTTGGTGACATTGGACACAATCAAGGCCGTATGAAACAACTTCTATTATGCACTCGCCATTCAATTTCGTGTTGTGCACCTGAGTCGGAACAATCGTTTCCATTTGATTCTAAAACGGAGCAAGGAAAACAGAACATTTATCTAGGAACATATTGTGCCTCGTTGGTGATGAAAGTGCATGTGCGGCACTTTCATACTTATCTATTATCTGAGGTCTGTTTTTTTATAAAATCTTAACTAATCCTCGCGAACGATATAATTTGTTTTGTATTTTTATCAGACAATCAAACTTAGGAGTGCCCCAATGGCTAAAGGAAACCCAGAGGAAAAAATAGGAAGCTTTAATCACGTTTGTATTTGATTTAATAATCAGCTCGTTTAATATAAGGTTTATCATAGAAATTTACATTATAGTATTTAACTAGAGTTAATGTCAAATATAAATAATCGGGATTCAGTAGTCATAGCCATTAACTTGTTATCTTAGGTGATTTTTGTATGAATACTAAATTACTAACTAAGTAAAGTATTATAAAACCAAAATAAAATCAAACTGTGCTGGCCAAATCAAACGTCTAAACATTCAATTGATTTTGGTTCAGTGTTTGAGTTTTAGTACTTTCATGTGTGTACTTGTGTGTATTTGCTAAAATTGTACAATGTCAGCTTTCACTATAAAAAATGAGGACATGTCGTATGGAAACTGGTGCAATAAGATAAACATTTATATGTAACGTTAAAAAAAATAACATCAGTTACAAACCTAAAAAACTATGAAATATTTCAGTTTTCCAAGATTGTGCGAGGTCTGTAAACGCGAGTAATTTATACCCAATAATTGGGTTCATTATTCCGACATTTTGGAAATCCCGGTCCCATCATTGGCATATCCAACGCCTTCGTTAAAAGCTGGGAGGAAATTGGAATCCTGTTCCAGTCTCGCTGGATATTTCAATTAAGAGGTCCACTCGGCTGGGCCGAGGCGACGTGCGTGCTGGACCGTGCACAAGCACTTTCACAACACTTAGGTTGTGTGCAGATTTTGTGTTCTTCGTTTAGTTATTAGTCTGATCTCTGGTAGACTAAGAAATTAAATACAATTTTGATAGAAAACTTTTGAGACTAGTATTTATAAAACTAAGGGGAAAAACATGTATAAAGCTCAGTTTCTATCTTCTAACTTTTTAAGGAGACTTTAAAAAATATGGAAAGTATATCGAGAGGTAATCATATACTTGTCTCGGTGGAGCCGAAGGGACAAGATGACCAAACTCAGACTCGAGCTTCGATCTCAGATTAATAATTTTAGTTGCTCATTTTCAACTGAGAATAACTGTGCATGCATCACAGTGGAAGTGTACAAACTTGTTTAATTCAATAACAATAAGTAAATTCCTCAGGTAGTTTTGTTAAGGTATAAAAGTAAACACAGAAGGTATTGGTTGTTAGAATAGTAATCAATATAGCTGATAAATCTGTCGAAGGTGTAAAGAATGATGAGGGTCAATAAATCTCTATTGAATTCAACTAAGAGTTATTTCATAGTGTAAAGTGCTGGAAGTGAGGCATTTACACTATCCCCATTTTAATGTAGATCATAAGTCAAAAAGTTTTAGTAGAATTATATATTTTGATCTATGATAGGATCATCTTTAGTCACAGTGATGATGTCATTAAAACATTTATATACAGCGTGTTTCTTATAACGCAACCAATTTTTGAGATTGAATAATGCAAATATAAATTTGAAATTAGTTTTGTTTTATTGATCTTTGCATGTTATATAACCTATTGTTTAAAGTTTGATCACATTTAGTTTGCATTATGTTCTCAAACAATCCGCTATTGGCATTTGTATAAAGTTGTGCTCTCTCCATAAAATTCCCGAACACGTGTTGAAAGGTACCTCTTTCAATTTTTTGCATTAAATTTACTATGTTTGTTTTGAGGTGCTGAATATCCTGTGAATTGTTTTCGTAGGCCTTACTTTTTATGTATCCCCAAAGAAAATAATATAGTGGGGCCAAATCCGGGGTTATTGGGGGGGAAATAATCCTTCTCTAACAAAATGAAGTTTTGGGTTGCGTTTTAAAAATAACACCCTTTATTAACAGACTTATCACAGATATCATAGATCATCACAGACGAAGTCAAAATATATATTTGTATTAGACGTTGATATATTATTAGTATTGAATATCACCTGAACCAATCTGTATATTGTTTCTGTAAATATTTTTGATAACCTTGTCACTACGGCTGAAGAGGACCCTTAATTAAGGACTGCGGTACATACTTTTTTATACTGCGTTTTAATATATATAGTTATGGGAAGCCACTTAAAACACAACGATAACACGATCACGACTGATATTGTACCGTCAATAGTTAATGTAGTAAATGACAAATGAAAACTCATATACCCAAAGTAACAATTTAAAATATAAATTCGTACAGTCGTCAGATAAAACAATTAATTCTCAACTACATTCTAACACAAGTCAATCGCTCCCATAAATTTCTCGAAATACGCATTTTCACGCAAAATGCAGCTTTAGATTATTAGTTTTAAAGCAACTGCTCGAGAAACCATCTTCACTCGACGTTTCAATTATCGTAGGTCGGAATGCGAGTGTTCGCGATGAGACGCAGTTGCAATTGCTCAGTCAGCTGCTGGATGTTTGGCCGGGCAAATATTGCCAGATGTCAGCGCTAGGTCGCGGCGCGGCGGCAGCTGAGCAAACTAGGCCTCTGATCATCGGCTGTGACTTGACAACGCCGGTAATTGTTCGATGAGTAATGCGTGCCTACCTTACACATTCCATACATAGTTTTAAAGTGGTAGAAATATTTTGACGAAGAAATATTCTTTTAAGACTTTAATTTGTTGTTTAAAAAAAGAGTGACTATTACGATGATATATAACTTAACGTAAGAACATGTTTCGTAAGACAGTACAACATTTCAGATGCTGAAATGTTTATCAGCAAACGTGTGCTGGTATGTTTCTAAAAATTAAATGCTATATTCCCTTACACTTTTTCACTTTCCCATAACCGCAGAAGAATCAGATCTGAAGATGGGCACAGATAGTATATTTCATCTGTGCCCATAACGTTTAGTGTTAGTAACTTGGAATGATCGTCAGATGAATGTCTCTTAGACAATTTGCTATCACAATTTCGTATATCAAAACAATAACTTCTTCGGGTGAGTTGCTAGCCTGACGGATAGCGTCTTGACTTAGGTTCGACGGTTCGTCTTGGCTTGACGGTCGCGGGTTCGACTCCCAGCATACCATAGTGAAAATTTGAGAGGTTTGGACAGCTTTCTCTTAAAAGCGTTCAAGTACCTCTTGTAAAACACCACTGGCGAGGACACAAAAGAAAAGAAAAAGACAGCCCGTGTCATGTAAAGTAAAAGTAATAGTAATAAGTAATAGTAAAAGTATATGCAATCATATAACTTTTGTAGTCGTAAACTAGACGTCTATTAATTTATTCTGCATGATTAAGCTTTGACGGTAGCATACATGTACATACATGTCCTCATTGTTAATATATGCAGCAAGTCGCATTTCGTGTTAATTACAGCACGTCTTCAATCGCGTTGTCTGTTCAAGATTAAAAAGTGCCCTGCGGCGTTCATTTATTTATTTATTCAATAATGTAATATTTTAAAAAGTTTATTAGATTAATAAAAAGTTAATATGTACTTTATTAAAATAGTAGCTACATTATTAAAAAGTTATTTGGTTCCAACAAAATATGCAAAACTTATCAATGGGGTCCAATGTGTACATAAAATATAAATATGATTTTAAATGTATGATGAATATAAAAAAATATAAAATGCAATTTTTCAATCGCGTTTTGACAGTTCAACAGGCCTGCAATACTCAGTTTTGATAATTTATTACATCAAAAATCAAATGCAAGATATAAATTAAAAACCATCAAGCACAAGAAAAGATATGACAAGGTTATACAAATAAGTATATAACAGCCAAATAAAAAAAAATTAAATGATTATTAAAAATAAAAGAAAATTATGTAATTATCCCATATTGATATGAATGCATTAGGAAAAAAACTATTATAATTTTAAAAGCTGTCACGCCCAATACGCGTCAATTTTTTTGTGCTACTGCATAACCGCTGTCCCTTTACATACTCTGTGTATTCTGTTGGTCATCTATTGTAAATGTAACCACATCTTCAAATCATATTTTAATTTATTTTGTCATCATGAATCTCTGAAAATGGAGAGGAAATCATAACAGTCAGTACCAGGTGAATCAGCTCTCTGCATCAAAGTTATGTCAATGATGTGAAGTACATCTTATAAATTTGGATGATGGGCTTAAAACGAAAATGACTTATACTGTTCCTAATATCAACAATTACGACACTTTAGATTACCGTAAAAGGAAAATTACTATTATTCTTCCTCTAAATCTACTTTACCCTGAATACTTACTTTACTTTATCTTCTTTTTATGAATCTTTTTTTCTTTCCTGTGAATCTGTGTTACTTTACCTTTTTTTAGTATAAAAATTCCATCATTAATAAATAGGAAACAAAAACATTTAGAAAAGTGTTTTTAGTAAAGTTCAAATACTCAAAAGAAAGTCGCTTTGGTTCACCAAGGTTTTTCAGTTAAAACGGTTAAATGGAACGTTTTAGCTTAAGAACTCTGAGGCTTGTGGGAAACAAAGCCCAGCGAGATGGCGGTATTGTTGTAGCTCTGGTTGCAATATTGCACAATCCAACTCAATATTGCCTCGGATACACTGAGCTTCAATAATTGTTCTCCAGACAAAGTGACAGTGCAGGGCGGAAACACATGGTTTTGTTATGATTCATGACATAAAACGCAAGATGAGTCGATTCTCCGTTATGTAATCGAAAAAAAACTGACTTTAAACAAAAAACAGTTCCACATTATTCTCATTATTATTCTCGCAGTATACAAATAGGATAAACAATATGCGACAGCATTTAAATAAATTTGAGGAAAAAGAGAAGTTGGATAGAGTGTGTTCTCTTCAGTTTCGGATTATAATGCCCTAGTATGTTGTAGTAGTGTCTGTAAAGGATAATGCCATCACTTACTATATGCATCATTGAAGATCCCATATTAGGGGTGACAGTTTGTTTAATTGGATGGCTATTTGTACATATTAGTATCGTGTTCATATTATAATGAGAATATTGCCAGATTAAACTGTTTGAAAATGAGACCAATAAACAATCTTTTAAATGTTCATATTCGGAACCTAAATTTTTTTTTACTGACAAAAGCAATATGATTTCTTCTATTATGGTGGCCTTTATTCAATCACCTAATTGGTCACTGAAATTTGAAACTCCATTCATGTTAGCCCTGAAAGACGTTGACTGGAAAGACTAAGTACTGTATAAACAGCATTAAATAATTGATATTTATTATTACATAAAACTACAACCTTGTAATCAAAGTGCTTAAATATTTTTTCATTCAATTAAATACAGTATTTTTATTTTGGAATGAACAGTATTTTACTTCAAAACTGAGAACGAGAGTCAAAACCAAAAGATATCAATGTTTGAGCCAAGGAGTGAGGCAAAGTGATATGTTCCAGAACCTTTTTCGAAAGAAGTGAAAGGCAAAGTGATATATCGATCGTCTGAAGGGATCCTCAATGGGATTAAGTAATCTCCTGAACAATTCACAGATTGATTCAACAATTTAATCTCTCAATTCAGCAGCTCAGACGCCACTTACTGGGAATTGCGTCGTTCGCCTCAATGGAAGCCTGTGTCGCATAGGTAAAACGATACCCCTTTTTTGTTATTAGTTTATAATTATCATATTTATGTTATATATGTGAGCATTTTGTTGTGATTACATTATTAGCAGGATATTTTAACCGCTAATTGTAGTTAAAATGTGACGTACGTGTTTAAGGAGAGTATGGAGGGCATTTTCGTTTTACGATTTTATATTGATAAAAAATCAGTCTGTAGATTTAATGGATAACACTCGTACTCAGAGAATATTTCTGTGAAACGAAAGTTTGTTCTAAAATACTCGTTATTATAGGTCATTATATGAATACAGATTGTACTACCGAAGAAAGCGTTAGTTTCCTTATTATTTTCCTTACTCAAGGATTTAATAGATATATAATTAAACATATTAAAGTTTTAGGGTTCGAGTTTTATCTTGTCTTTTTCCATGGTTAAAAATTAAAATTTGTCTGATGACGAACTGTTTTTACACTTTGTGCGTACTTTATCTGTAGTACATACTTCCCAACCCAAGTACCTTTAATTCCTAAGCAAATTCCTGAAAAAAATTGAGATTATCCTTTTGACCTTTCTCCTGTAGAGGATCACGTTTTATCGTTACCCCAGCTGTTACTTGGAACGGAATCTACCTCTTTCTCTCTTCCGAGAGCAATTAAGATCGACATCATCCGGGAAAGTAATCTGACCGCTGCAGCGCTGAGTCAGTCACTTCTGGTTTTGGCTCGATTGAGAAATAACCAAATCCCAGAGTGCTTCCCGGGGTAAAAGTCGTCTTTCGCTAAAGAAACGTACTTAATGTGTTTAAGTGCTCTTTTTATGAGATAAAGATAACTCGTAAGACATAAAGCCCATTTCAATCTTTAAATTGCCACGAGAAAGTGAAAGGACTAGTGATGATTAGTTTCAGTTTATTTTTATTTATGCGCTATTTTTTGGCTAAGTTACATTGTTTTATGTTATACGTTGACTTTACTTTTTGTTTTCAATTTATTTCTTTAAAGCATTCAATCGTAAGAGTAAGCACAATAAACAATTATGATTAAACTGAATGCTAACGCCGATACGAAAAATTGGACTGAGGAAACCTTAACCTTGGAATGATGAATTTGAATGAGACAATACATGCTTAAAAATACTATTACCATTAAAAGTACACTGACACGTCAACAAGATCAAAGTAAATCTGAAAAATTTCAAAGGATAATAATACACATAAAATGATGATTCACACACCAACAATAAAAAAAAATTAGGTTCGCTAGAACTATCAGCTAACCAGTAACAACTTAGACACACAGTGAAACCCATAAGATTTCACAGAGGGTAACTAACAATCTCCCTAGCACCCGTGCCCGCCGCCCAAGGCCCGCTCGCTCACACACCCCCTGCACACGTGCCCCGCCGCCCAAGGCCCGCTCGCTCACACACCCCGGCACGCGTGCCCGCCGCCCAAGGCCCGCTCGCTCACACACCCCCAGCACCCGTGCCCGCCGCCCAAGGCCCGCTCGCTCAAACACCCCCAGCACCCGTGCCCGCCGCCCAAGGCCCGCTCGCTCACACACCCCCAGCACACGTGCCCCGCCGCCCAAGGCCCGCTCGCTCACACACCCCCAGCACACGTGCCCCGCCGCCCAAGGCTCGCTCGCTCACACACCCCCAGCACCCGTGCCCGCCGCCCAAGGCTCGCTCGCTCACACACCCCAGCACCCGTGCCCGCCGCCCAAGGCCCGCTCGCTCAAACACCCCCAGCACCCGTGCCCGCCGCCCAAGGCCCGCTCGCTCACACACCCCCAGCACACGTGCCCCGCCGCCCAAGGTCCACTCGCTCACACCCCCCCCGGCACACGTGCCCCGCCGCCAAAGGTCCGCTCCCTCACACACCCCCAGCACACGTGCCCCGCCGCCCAAGGTCCGCTCGCTCACACACCCCCAGCACACGTGCCCCGCCGCCCAAGGCTCGCTCGCTCACACACCCCCAGCACACGTGCCCCGCCGCCCAAGGTCCGCTCGCTCACACACCCCGGCACACGTGCCCCGCCGCCCAAGGTCCGCTCGCTCACACACCCCCAGCACACGTGCCCCGCCGCCCAAGGTCCGCTCGCTCACACACCCCCAGCACACGTTCCCCGCCGCCCAAGGTCCGCTCGCTCACACACCCCCAGCACACGTGCCCCGCCGCGCAAGGCTCGCTCGCTCACACACCCCCAGCACACGTGCCCCGCCGCCCAAGGTCCGCTCGCTCACACACCCCGGCACACGTGCCCCGCCGCCCAAGATCCGCTCGCTCACACACCCCCAGCACACGTGCCCCGCCGCCCAAGGTCCGCTCGCTCACACACCCCCAGCACACGTTCCCCGCCGCCCAAGATCCGCTCGCTCACACACCCTCAGCACACGTGCCCCGCCGCCCAAGGTCCGCTCGCTCACACACCCCCAGCACACGCGCCCTGCCGCCCAAGGCTCGCTCGCTCACACACCCTGGATGGCGGAATGCAGAGTTGTCGCTTGTTGACTCCCATGATGAGATCAATTGACTGCCGGCCAGTTGGTCATAATGACATTACGTCCTAATTATGCACTCGTCACAACCAGTTCTCTCCGGACCACTGATAAAAACCGGTTCCTCCTATACGACTGTAAATCTCGTCCTCTTGATGAGCCTGGAAAGTTTATCATGTTGCGTAAAAGATATTATTTATTTCTTCTGACGTCTTTGAGTGATTGTGGAAATCATGCGTCTTAATGGTTGAGCTTGCCATTCTTGATGTGGCAGAATCGTGTTGATGTGGATTGCTTACGGCGTACGTAGTATCAAGTGTAGTTGAGGGATGTTCATTTATTACATTCACCCTCATTTTACTTGAGGAGAGCAAAATAAGTGGATGGGAGAAATCAAAACAACCTTATAGCAATAAATTATCATTTTTATCATATAGCAATAAATTTATTATTTGTTATATTTATTACATTATAATTTAAATGATCTTTTATTATTGAAATCTGATCAAAAAACTATTTCAGTATACTTCATACCTACAATTTGAAATTTTGCAAATAATCATACAAAATGAACTACAAATTTAGTATGTAAAAAGAATGAATTTTGTGCAGGATATTATGATCAAACAATAGGGTTAATACGGATATATTTTAATGTGTTCTAAAGCCCTAAACGAGTACGTTAGATGTGCCCTCTGAGACTCAAGTAAACAAATGAAGCCTAATAGCAGTATGTAAAACAACCAACTTGAAAAGTTATGCCCGTGAAACAAAATAAGCACAAGGCTTGCTCTTTCTCAATAACCAAAGAAACCATGAAATCTCTCTGGTTTCCTCTGATGTACTATTACGTCAAATTAATAGTAAACAAAAACAAAATACACAAACTGATAGGAAAACCCTGTTGTATTCTACGCTACAGCTTGGGTCCTGAATTTTAGACATAGCCTTAATGTCACATAAATCTTCTTATTCCAGGAACGCGGTTATTAAACTATTATGACGTCATATAACAGTTAAAAGGTACCGACGAAAAAGAGTACTTTATTACCCTTCTAATGTTTACTGCCAGGCAATAAGTCGCAGCCGAGCAGATGATTTCGCTGGATTGCAGCCAGGATTGTTAATGACTGTCAGCCCTCAACAACAGAAGCTGAACAATTATATGGATACAATAACGCTAACGGCTCATTAGAAACACTGTTGGCGGAACCAGTCCGTCCCAGCGGCCACAATCATTGCACATTGTACGAAAACCGTATAGTGTATGAGCATTTAGTTTAAACGTAAATTTTTTAATATTTTAATGGACGAAAAGTAGAGGTTACATCACAAATACGAGAGAACAGCGGCTACAAGGGGCTCGCTCGTTTAAAGAATAACACTTAAAATGGAATTGCTTTATGAACTGCAGTTTTTAAATATTGTCAAATGGACTAACTACTAAGGGTTACAGTTGTAAATGGTAGTCTTACAACGAATCTTGAGCCTTCAAAGTTAAATGGTTATATGGCAATAGAGGTTTTGAGAAACTGTGGTCAGTAAAATGGCATTGATATACAGGGTTTTCATTAAAAACTTTTTTTATGGACACCTGTAGAGAGAGAAGAAAAGCGATCTGTTTTTGTAGGACTTACTGTTGAGTATCACTGGTACCACCAACTAGAATGTGTTTTATTTTATTATAGAAGAGGGTTAAACTAATAAAATTATAGTAAAGCTAGGTTGCAGTTTGTTCCACACTAGCTAATGAGATTTTCATTCTTAGTGGACAAAGCAATCTTAATACAAAGCTTCTCATGGGGATAACCTGTATTTTTCAAGTATTATAAGGTTAAATTTGCCTTTAGGTGAACTGTATTCCCTCTTGTTTTTAAATTATCTTGGAAATTTAAATTGTGAGTGGAAAACGGAAGCTTCTACTCCTTTTATTTGTTATTTGTACAAGTTTTTAATGTTTCAACGAGATTTCCAAAATATATGAGAAATGACTTTTATAATAAATATGGTTTCCTTGGCCTATACGATATTTGCTACGTATAATTTCACAATGCTATTTTATCACAACATAATTTATTTTTCAGACACATTAAGTTAACTGGAAACATTTATCGACGCAGCAGTGTAGGTGGTTTCTGGAAGCTATTTCCAATCTAAAGGGGAGTCAGGGTATCAAGGTTATTGACTGCTGTATCTTTGACAGAGACTTCGCCGCCTACTCTCACCCCTGTTAATGCTACCTCCGCAGACATCGTTAGTCTACGTTAAGAGTTCCTTTGTCAAGGTGCGATTCATTTTGATGAAACACGAAAAATAAAACTAATTTTTATATGATTAATATAATGAATATAACGTTAGTGGTTTTGTGAAAAAAAAAAATTATCTTGGACAGATAAAAATGTATAGGGATAGTTTTACAACTTGTAAGAATAAAGCTACTCACATTTTACAACAGTTTGACGACAAAAAAGCAATTTTAATCTAGTCTAATTGAAGATTTTTACTAAAAAAAGTCAATAAAAACAGGTTTATATTACCTCAGTCTAACAGCTTTTAGTAAATCCACATGGACTACCGGTTTCAGAACATTATAATTCCATCTTCAGGTCGACTTCAACAAAAACCAAACTTGAACATGAGTCCATTGTCACAGTTAAAATACACATAAACATTTAAAAACACGAACGAAAAAACATTTAAAATAGTGCACTTTAAATGTTTATGTGTATTTTAACTGTGACAATGGACTCATGTTCAAGTTTGGTTTTTGTTGAAGTCGACCTGAAGATGGAATTATAATGTTCTGAAACCGGTAGTCCATGTGGATTTACTAAAAGCTGTTAGACTGAGGTAATATAAACCTGTTTTTATTGTCATATCAGCTTTGGAGGCTATTTAATATGAATAAAAAAAGTCTGTCAACATTTTTTGTGTTTTTGGTCACCCATAACTAATAGAGCTCAAAAGACCTAAATTACTATACTTCAAATACATAAAACTTTTTGCAGTTTGGTTTAATATTCTCAGAATAATAACTTTTGGTTAACTCTGTGATGAAAATGAAATAACCAATAGTGGAACAATAATAATACACCTCTACAGAGACTTGATGCATTTTCAATAGAAGGCAATTACGCAATTTGTAGCTAGTGGCTTGGGAGTGGAAAGTTATTGCTTTTCACTGATTGCCAATGTAATAAAGGACATTTTTATAAAGTAAAAACGTTTATGTTTAACATGATTATAATTCAATGCATTCTGTTATCATACATATTTCATTATTAAATCAATTCTTTCTCGAATTGGTTTAAAAACAAACCACCAAAACATTCATAACGGTGCAATTTAAATATGTATAACACATGAGTATAACCTGCAGGATAAAATTACTGCTGCACCCTATTTTATGTTCTTTCATACTAGACCTCAAAAACAAACAGCAGTTACACAAATGCAATTGTTCATATGATTTGGAAAATAGTTAATAAAATTCTTTTATTGAATAATGGTTCAGAATTCCCTTAAAACAAGTTGATACCTTACACGCAATACCTTAGAACGGTTTTAAAGGAATTGATAATCTTGAACGTAGAGGGAAGACGTTCAAAATTACGGTAAGTTAATCAAGGAAGTAGCTCGTGTATGAAAAAAGTATTGAGTATTAAGACATAAAATAGCAAAACAAAATTATTTTTAATGATCGTTTTTGAGGTTCGTAAAAACTAAATTGTTAAGGCAAAACTGGAACTGAGGTTTGCAGCGAGCACATTTCATTTTGAACCTAAAACTTTTATAATTGTATTGTAAATTACGTTTTTGAAAAAAAAACATAGAGTAATTTCTGTAACATTTTGATTTTAAAAACTAAAACACAAACAACTCTATTTCGACCCCATAAAACAATTATTACAACACATCAACAATCTACCCATGGCACATTTCCTTTTTAGTAAAGCTATTTTCTTTTCGTGTCCTAGAATATAATAGGCTAATGCGCGTTTAAATAGACACTATAATTTGGGCGTGACATTTTCTAACTTTGATTTGTATGTTACACATTTAAAACAAATTTCAAAATTCATTTTTATTGTTTGGTTCAACTTAATAAATGACATGAAAGTGTCACTTTGCTTAAACAAATTTATATTATATGAAGAATGAATCCAACAGCGTATGTAACTATTATAATCAGGTCATAAAGACATTTATTAGAATAGGATATGGTATCATAATACGATATCAAATTTGATTAAAACGAGTCAATAGTGATAGTGTATGTTTGGTTTTGATCTATTATGCTGTATTATGGTGTTTGGTTTAGATCGCGTCGAAGCTGTAAAAATACTGCCTGCCAATCTTTTTTAACACCCTTCCTAGTTTAAACAAATAAAAAATCGATACCCCTTTAATAATTATTTTCAGTTAAAACTAACTGTTTAAGGGCTTATGATATTAATATGTAGCAGGGCAGCAAAACGATGAAATGCCAGCGCCAGGCATTCGCGGCTATTCGCGTTGTCATTGTGATAAAACCAAAAACGTCCAAGCATTGTAGGGCCTAATACATCAAAAATTATTATTTTTCAAATTAGCATGATTCTTTCTGGGGTTGGATACTAATTAAAACTATGCAACCTGAAAACATTTTATGCATTTTTCATTATAAAATCAAAACGACGAAAATTGTTTTCAAAATTAACCATGTTGCTTACTTGACTTGCAAACAATTCAATTAAATAGTTTGGTAAATCTGGTGGCACAATCAAATAAAGTGATTTCAGTTGTCAACCATATTTGTATTGTTACGACGCCAACGCAATAAAATCTTTTAATATTCAATATCAGCTTTTACATAAAATATTATCTCAGAAGATATTACGTCGCACTCAAAGTAATAATAAAATTCTCGAGTATTAATATAAGAACGAGAACATGATTGAAAAATATAAACCTAAAATTAATCTGACAACCTTCTCCGAACTTCGCTTTGTTTTTAATAACGATGAAATGGCATACAATTTCACGTTGAGCTCAACTCAAATGTTAATTTTAATTTTTGTACCTTTAAATAAATATGAAGATTATGTTTCCAGTATTCGTCGGATTTATATTTTAGATGATTATATATGCACAAGCTCTTTATCCTTGAGAAATTATGTAGATTGCTCATTCGAAAAACAATTTCATGGAACAAAAATGTATTTGACTCGGGCACTTTGAAAGTTAATATTTTATCTCGTTACACTTTTATAAGAGACATAATTTCCTTTTCGAAATGAAATGAAAAGGAGATTAGCAACGCTAACTTTAGAGAAAGTTATAAATAATTAAATCTTCACTGTTTTTAGCGGAATTATTTTTTTCACTTTTATATGGGTTATTGTTTGTTTTGGATGTGATTATACAAAAATAATAAAATATTCTCCTGGGTAAGAAAATAACTCAACTGTGGATGGGGAAGGGCAGTCGCGCCCCAGACCATAGAACTCAGCGAGGCTGTAAAAGTTTACACAGTATTTCTAAGCTGGCTGGACTGGCTGGAAGCACTATTGTGATATTATATATGTAGCAGACCGTGACCCAGTCACTGTATACCACCCGAGGTGAACATTTTGTTTACTTCTTTTTTTACAAGTACGATTTAAACAGTTTTAAGTACGTTTTTCGATTACCTAATGATATAAAGGATCTTTAAAATGTAAACGTATAGAAATGTTTCTGTTTATACGATAAACATGAGCACTGTTTATGATATCACACTGGTTTTTTCATTGTGTTTAGTAATAAATGAATTCTTCACTTTATTTTTTTGTTCTTTTTCTAAGAATGCCCAGTAAACTACTCTAGCACGAAACTTCGTTTTCATTGCTTTACTTATTATTGTATTTCCAACAGCGCACCGAATTCAAAGCGTGTTCGGTTAACCCGACCGGTTTCCCTCCCCCAATACTATGTTTATCACGCTCTGAAAATGCATTAATACAGTATTCTATTTATATTTTTAACCGTATTTTGGTTGAAAACTGCTTTCTAGAGTAGGTATTCTTTATTTCCAGAACTGTTGAAATTGCTATTGTAATAAAAATAAAAATTCCAACATTGAAACTTTAAGTAAAAGTCGATTAAAAAGTTTTGCTAAATGTAAAGTATGTTCTAAAGATAATTTCAGGTTCAAGATAACTAATTCAATACAATATAGTACATACATTTGATTCCGTAAGCGAATAAGTTCCCACGAAATATCTCGTGCTAGGGAAAAGGTGGCATATGACTTCTGTGGATTCATTGTAAATCCCAAGTGCGATGGGAAATATATCAAATATGTCAAATATTATAACTGACGCCAATTCTTGGGGCCCAGTGCGGTGGATGCGCGGTAGCAAAAACGACTAGTGCGCATGCGCGACAACGCGTAGCTAGAGCGCAGCACAGTCGTTCTGCTCTCAGTTGTCAACAATAGCGTGTCACTACATCTCGCCCTAAAAACAAGATGGAACATTGACTCTTACTGACGATTAATGATCTGTTTTTATTCTATTCAATAATATAAAATATTTCATTAGTATTTATTGAAGCGTCTTGTTATTCTGAACAGAGAAGCAGCAACTATGTGCGAGCTGCCGAATGTACGCACTGAGGCTAGTACACTGTCGGCCGCCGCTGCCACTACTACTCCCCTCTCCTCCCAGCCTACCCACTCCCCACCCCATGCGCGGACTGGGCCCCAAGAATTGGCGCCAGTTATACATTTCCTCTTCCCCATTAGTCTTCAAAGATACGTTTCTAATGCAAGTATTGCTACAATACTTCGGTTAGCTAAATGCGGAGGGCATAGCTGGGGTGCACATTGCGTATTTGTCTGTTTATTGATTTCAGCGTTCTGTTTTTAATAATAAAAAAGAAACAGCAATTGCTTTTATTAAATAACAACGTATTGTTTAAAAAAATAGGCCTTGAAGCTCATATAAATTTTAACTTTTCTCCTATGTTGCTATTTTTTTGTTAGGGCCTTTGATTTGATGGTTTATGGAATATTGCATACTAATGAAGACTTAAAAAGTTGCTAAACCAACCATAAATGTGTATCAGAATTAAGAATTTACTTTGAAATGAATGCCCTACTAGCCCAATCCGAGAAACCAAAGCGTAATCCTGTTGCGATACACCTTTGTATTCACAAAGGGTTTCCTCACTAATGCTTGGATTATCTTCTAATTCTACCCTATGTGATTGATTTGTCAGTTGATTGATGAGCTCTGACCTCAGACAAAGATGTTCAGAATGTAAAGATACTTTATTTTGTTATTCTTTGTTGTTCTTTAAAAAAGAGGGTGGCGGCCTCTTTTTGCCTTGCATTTGCCCCCCCCCCCCCACATGGGCCTCAGGCCTGTGCGTGGAATTTATCAAGCAAACCCAAGGAGTGAGCCGGTACAGTACAAGGATGAACAGTACTGCTAAAAGCATGCGGCACCATCGGGACACGATCCTGCGACGCTGCCGCCACAGAACCGGTGCCGAGTGAGCTACCAAATGCGCCACCGACTCACTAAACCTGTAGTTTTCAAATACTGCGAAAAACAGAATGATCTTAAAATGAAAATGTGATTACAAAAAGGTATTTTGTCTTTCTGAGAGTTTTCTCTGTTGAAAGAAAAAAGGTACGATTTCTTGATTACTGATAAAACTCAAACTTCTCTTACAACTATTTTTTCCAATTTATTTTTAATTTTTATTTTTAAAAAGTATTAATCATTTTACCTATTAAGGAGAAATTGCATAAACAAATTATTTACGCTAAGTACAAAGAAGAATTAAGCAGTACAAGGTTTTGTTATCTACAAAAGAGAGATAAAAGAGGGGCTTGACAATGCATGAATGTTCTTGACCAGCCTCGTTGCACGGCACACCGGGCCGGAATTCGGTTAACACGCTGTTCAGAGGTTGTAAATATTTAAAACTGCTTTACGCTACACTGGGCCCATTCTAGAACGGAAATAGAAGGTCAGGGTTTCACGGTCATCCCGTCATTTCCGATTAAAAAAGTAACTGATTGTTTATGTTATCGTTCGAATACTTTTAAAAAAATCATCACCGATAAAGTCTAAAAAATAAAGATTATCAACATTGATTAGTATGAACAAAAACCATTTAATATCACATAACGAAATTTTTTGGATCGTTATTTTTGAATTTATGTACATAGAAAGAGGATTTCAACCAGTTTTAAAGTTGAATTCATCACTCTATTCCGACACGAATTAAAGTATGGACAGCAGCGTGAACTGAAAATACGCACGAAAACAGTGAATTGAAAACGGTTTTATATTAATTTACGAACCACTTCTGTTAGAATGATAAGATCATCCTAATTCACTAAAGCAATTTTCTTATTATATAGTATGGTTTGATTTTTAATTCTGTAAAGGTACACGTTCAAGGCCAGGACGACACCTTAAGTTATGTCAATAATAAGGTTAAGTCGATATAAAGTTCTTGAAGTTAGTTACCGGTTGAAGTTATAAGGTTGGGCCCAAGGGACAAGGTTACTTGGGGCACCTCATTTTATGGTGTTCATGGTAAAATAAATTTCGCTGCAAAGGAGATAATATTCAACTAAAAACAAATTGATTAGGCTACCCTGTTGCAGCAGATCTGCATTCTCAGCGAACTTCAGGAGCTTAAATAAGTAAGTATTTCAAACTATGCCTAACATAAAATCAACGTATGTGTATAAATAAGCACGCAAAAATTTCCCCCACAAGATAAAAATGGGACATGAGGATGTAGGTTTGCTGTTACGGATTGAAAATTCGGAATTTAGGGCTATAATCCAGTAGATCTATACTTGAAGCAAGTTACTGAGGTTTATCTTGATATGTCGATACGAAAGCAATCTATACAAATTTATTTTGTTTTGTTAATCAAGTGACAATGGGGGAAGCGAGTACAGTGCCTCATAAACAAAACAAAATTACATTTTTTGAAATTTTTTAGTAAAAAACCCAAAGAGCCTGATACTGATGGTAAAATCCCCCTTAGGCCCCGATCTCGCACTGAGTCCTATAATAAGCAAATTCAAAAATTTGATTGTTTGTAGTTGTACTGTTATGAATTAAAAACGCGTGTTACTGTAAGTTTATTAAACTGTAAGTTTATTAAACTGTCAAAAATTGATAACCGAACACATCAATAATTGTGTATAATAAATGGCACAAAAAATGGACTGTCATTAATAAAAATGGTTGGTTATAATGGATTGTGTATAATGGCGGTTTGTGTATTAAAGAATTGCATGGACTTTGAAATGATAATATGTCAAATGAATCTCCTGGACAGTGTATTTACCATTAACAATACCATATTAATAAAGATTTATGAATAATATATTTTATTCCATCACCTTTAAAATTTGGTTTAACAGGAGTTTTCTAAGGAAATAATTATGAACGCATGTCCGAGCAGCAGCATTCAATGAAATATCAAAGCAATCTTTCAATAGTAACAATAGTCAGAAAAGTGACACTGATAGGAAACTCCCCTAAAATAAACACGGCCAATAAAGTGAAACCGCCTCCCAATATATTTGGGATTAAATTGCACCTCTTCAAATAATGGAAAGTTGGCTGGTCGCCAAACTGTGTTATATTTGTAGAATGTTACTGTTTAGAAAATCACTTGGAATGACTTCTAAAAAATGTACTGATTTAAGTATATTTTTGCATATAAACAATAATTAGACCTAATATAAGCAGTGTAACACGAAACTGAGTAACGGATTGTGTACAAAAGCAATTTGAAAAGTCTATCAATTCTAAGAACTTATTTGCTAAGTCGAACCATTAGCCGAGGCATAGAATTCCTTAAATAGTAGATTGAGGTTTTGGGCCAAATCCCCTTGGGTTCTAGGTACAATGTGGACACTAACTGGGTTAAAGAAAACTGCATTCTCGGTTAATGTAGGGCCGTGGTCGCTTAGCGCTGTCCCACATTCTAGAAACGTGATACTCTTGAACATTCTTTACTTTTTCCGCAACTTAAAACCTACACTTAATAAGTCCTTCTTAATAGATTGTGTGTCCCAGGCCTGATGTTCCTAATTACTCACTCTCCATTACATGGAAAAGGATTTTTAGTTGCAGTTTCTAGGAAAAGAATTTCTGATAAATAATCATCTATTGGTTACAGAATAATTCTATAAAACACTGTCATATTGTAAGGGCTTTCCTGATTGTTAGTACTGCTAAGGTCTATGGAAAATGTTTACTATCGAAAGAATAATCTTAAAAATATTGAAAAATCGAAACTTGGTAGATGTTACATATAAATGTATTGTTTTATCAGGGTAATTTAGAGCTTATGGACCCTTGCGTTCGGGGCTAAAATGGCGTAGAGGGGATCAACCAAACAATTAGTGGGTAATCCTTTACATTAGCTGGGGAAATTTACTGGCACCACATTGTTGTGGTTGTTTTAAAGATATACCACAACGTTAGGAAATAGCAGTCAAGTACAGTGAACACTATCTAATAAGTAAACAGCCCGTAAATAAACTTTGTCAAATTTGAATAATGTTAAAGAGACTAGTCGTTAAATCAACAGGAACCGAATGTTTAACAAACCTTCATTTGTTTAACACCTTTTATTTTTATATGACCATGCAATTTCAACACTGCTAACAATATTCTTTTAATGAAAATAACGAATTGATTTTAATGAACAGGAATAGTTTGTTTGGTTGTTGACTTAAATTTCAAGAAATAAAAATCTAAATTTAACGATTAGATAGTTTATGAGACAAGATGCTTATAGTTTCTAGACTTCTTGTTATGTTTATCTATTAACCACGCAATTGATAAGATACTGGCTGGTTAACGAGGCTTATCAGATAAATGAATCTACTGATACACAAGTAACAATTTGTATTCCAACATTTATAGGATAGAACTACGTTCTATCTTATAACTAACATAAACTTTCTAATATTTTCGTGAGTAGAGTAAAAGTGTCGTGTTTAAAATGCGTTGGTTATAAAGATAATATATAATATATTTAACACTGAATATGGAATTATTATGATGAAATTCAACCCCTATTTGCCTATTAAATTTATAACAATTTTTAAATAATGCCAAAATAAAAATTATTTTCACTTAATCAAATTAACAGGTAATGCAATGAAAGAATACAACAGTTCCAGTGTTAGAAATATATCAATAGAAAACTCTCGATTGAACAAAAATTTAAAATAATGACAGTATGTACCTGAAATATATCTGAAATCTACTTTTTAATGCGCCAGGAGTTGTTGTGCATTCTAGAACATGACAGAATGTACAACATGGTAGTTGGATGAGGAGATAAAAACTCCTCCAAGAATTCTGAAACGATTTCAATAATTTAGGTATAATTGGAAGGGGCGGGTTTGCGGGTTTGAAAATTATTAAGATTTGAGGAAAGAGCCCCAGACGCCCTTAAAGTTTTTATTTCTCCACAAGAATAAAGAAACAAAAAAGAAAAAGAAATTGCTTTGTTATAGAGTATAGTTTTTATCATTGTTACAATTAATGTTGTAAAAATGTTTTTAACTTCCCTATATTGTCCTTGGTCATTTTATTTTAATTACCATAGATTTACAGTGGTCCATGAAGCCCATCGGGAGAGGTTAGCACCCTTGGGCACTTACTGGTGTACTGTTTGGTTTTAACCATCCACAATGAATGAGAAAACAAATTAGAAATAATTTCTATAATACATAGTACTAAACAATGGAATAGTATTTGCAAGTAAACAGATGACCGGAGTAAACACCGGCTTTCAGGGAATCCATGTGTTAATTCTGGAATTGTGTGAACGTCATTGCAAGTGAACCTGAATATTCTTTATATTATATGAGAACTGAAAATAAAAAGTTTGTAGATGTGGTCTCAGATATGTTATAAATAAACTGCAAGTTTTAAATATAGTATTGGAAATACATAAAATACAGGTTAAAATTTACGTTATATAGTATGAGAATTTAAGGTTTACATAATTGAAAATAGAAATCACAAGAATAGCCAGTATAAAATACACGAAAAATCTAAAAAGATTGACAAGTTTTCATTGAATGAAAACTTTATTTTAAAAGTAGTTCACCTAAAAGATACGCCTTAAAAGAAAGTTGTTTTTACAATAGTGCATTGAAGCTGTAAAAAGTGGGACGGATAAAAAGTTATTTACTACTTCATTACCTGTATATAAAAAGTACCTATGAGATATCAACTGAAAATCAATCGTTAAAAGAAACGTAACATTCGCTTGGCTTGACGCTCTTTCTTGCTTTAAATAATTTGTTCGCATTATCAATCAAGCAGACTACTGAAATGTTTCGACTCAGTTGAAAGTCGTAATCTCAGTTTTGGTAAAGAAATTCAAAAGCAAAATACGCTTCAAGAGAAAGGATTTGTTTTTATTGAACACTACCATCTCTTGCCGCCGCGTCTAAGGATTATGCAATGGAATAAACACAAACTTTAGTTCTGCTTTATTGCTCAGACTTTTCACGGCGACTAGGATGGTTTTCACATATTTTAGTGTATCAAATGAGAGAGTTGAAAGACTGCTGTAACGCAATACGCTCAAGAAATGGTATGGAAAATCGTATAGAGTGAATGACTGCCGATTTTTAAACCAAATAAAACTCTTTTTGAGAAAGATTTTAAAGACGGAAAGGTTTTATCTGAGAATAATCAAATCTGAGCATGTTAAAAAGCGCTTCCTGCATAAAAACTGAAATTAAAATAAATATCTGGAACTTACATAATTATTATTCATGGTGCTTTAGTTTGTTAAATTATTTCAAACCGGCTTGATAATTATAGGAAAGATTACTACTTTCAATTTCAATGATTGCCGCTTGACTCTCATGCTTCTGCAAATAGTTTAGAGAGACAGCATCCTCAGAAATCATCAGTATATCCAATTATTGAAATATCATTATTTATTTAATCTCAACAACAATATGAAATACTTGGTTTACTACAAATTTTAAATTTGAGTAGGTTACTGTTTCGAAAATACATCAAGAAAGGAACAAAACTCACAAATCTATAAAAAATTATGTTTTTATATAACGTAAAGGTGCTGCTATACATACACTTCACGTCCCGTCCATTTTCAAAGTGAATGAAACCTGTGTAATCAAATGGAACCGGCTATACATACATTTCATGTCACGTCACGTCACGTCACGTCACGTCACGTCACGGCACGGCCCGACTCGAATGCTCTGATGAGCATAAACGGCCGAATCGGCCGAATAGGGACGCGACGCGACGTAACATGTATGTATAGCTTACACCGACGTCCACTCGGCCATTTGGCTCTTAGAAACTAGAAAATGCGAATCGATGCGAATCGGTGCGAATCGATGCGAATTGATGCGAATATATTTAGCACCCCCTCCGGCATCGTCGAATTGGCCGTAAGAGGACGCGACGTGACGTGACGTGACGTGCATGTATAGCAGCACCTTAACTTTATAGTTCGACGTAAATCTACTTTCAAAGATAATAAGAAAACTATTTTATGCAACATTATTGCTAATGTGATTGAAAAAACTGGTTGTAAGAAATCCTAACATAACCAAAAGTGAACTCAATAGCAACTCAAGGCTACAATTGCAACAATTACAATTTTTATGTTTGCAATTGTGTCAATTCAACCGGTTCCTTATCAAGCGCTCATCTTGTCCGGACGAGGGGTGACGCGCCTGAATCTCAAGGACAAAGCAGTTAGATTCTATTTTTGTTCAATTACCTCGAAACAGTTTTTGTCCTACTGTTTGTAAGGCTATTGAATTAAGTTGCAAATCCGTTCTGTTCACCTTTCAGCTAATCTTAAAAAAAGTTTAATGGCAATGTTAAATTTTTATTCATTTTTTTTGGTATATTTTTATTCATTATATACAATTGAATATCTCCTTAATAGTAATTATAAATTTTGAACAGACAAGATTAACAACCCTAACCCACATTAGAAAGATATCAATTTAATTTAACTTAATCGTTAGCAACAAAGAGTCAAAAATAAATAAATTAAATTTGTAAAACCTAGGAGGTCGTACTAAAATTCTTTTCCCTCGTTTTTAGTTTCATTGCCACATAATACACGAGAGTATTTCTCAAACAAACCTCGAGTACGAGTTATATTTTATGCTTTAGAATGCGATTGTACATCCAGAAGCAAAAAGATATTTGACATTGACAAACACTATAAAGAGGATGTTTTTCAAACATAAACTTTTATATTGGATTGAAGTTAAGTGAATTGCAGCAATGGTCGATTAATTTAAAAACACAATGGTCATGTTACTCAACTAAATAAATCGGTAGACGTAACTGTATATAATGAGTGTAGTGAAGTTATGTAACTGCTGCAATGATCGCGCGGATCATTAGGTGTGGATGAGTAAGTGCGTGGGTGAGCCGATCGTACAGAGAAGATACATGTTATCATTGCACATTAACAGTCCGTGACCGACTGAGCTGCACTTACAGCAACGACGTGATGGGGACTTTCCTGGTAAGAAAATGAACAGCAATTTAAAAAAATCCAAGATAGTAATTGCTATTACATAAAAAATTAAAAGCATTGTTCTCGTAATTTAGTATTTAAGACAGAAATATAGTGTTATTTCTGGCTTTGCTTGATTATGCATGTTTTATAAGATTGTATACTTGTAATAAAGGGACAAAAAATGGTTTTTTACAATGTAAAACAAAATTAAACCTCGCTTAGTTTGTTAATTAATTCAATATTACAAACAATTAATACAAGTTTAAAGCTATTTCTAAAAGACCTTGCTAGTTGGCTGAAAATATCCTTTTAACTTACAAATGTGTTATGCATTTAATATTTTCACATTAAAATCTGATTAGATCACTGAGGCAGACAGTTTGGGACCAAATATCAATAAAAATATATTGAACACGAAAGCGCTGTAAATCGTTTAGCTTTCTCCCAATGTTGTTTAGTGTCTATATTTACGAAATTAAATTGTTTGCATTGGTCAAATATTTTGACAAATGTGTGGAGTGTGCTAATGATCCTTGTGTGGGCTCACTAAACTAAAATCGGATTGAATGCATGTTTGCACTTAAATTGAGACTTTCCGCACGGTACAGACAGTGGATCTTTAGTTCCAGATCTAAATTTGCTTTTATTCTATTGTCTAGTCACAGTTACAAAACTTAGAACATTTTCCGTTGGTTCTTTACAAACTTTGCTAAAATATGTCATTTGGTTTTCAAACAAGTTTTCATTCTTAATTTGTTGGGATTTCATTCGATTGGTAACATTCGAAAAAACCTCCTTGTATTTATAAACTCTGGCGGGACACGAAAAAATATTTTCTTTGCTACCAAGCAATTACTTATCAAGATCCTACTACTGAATGAAACTCGTTCAAAAGAATGAAAAGCATTCCGAGATTAACTGGCCTTATCAACAATGCATGCACTCCGTGACAGCTGATGCTACGGTGTACCTGTAACACTAATCCACAACCAACGATCCGCAAGCTTAACAATCCGAACAGACAGCTCCATGACTTTGGAATAGCCAACTACTTCCTTTACATATGAACTCCACGTAAAATTTATCAAGTCCAAATAGTGATAAATTTAGTATTTAAGCATTTTATTAACAAATTTAGAGAAAAATAGATTTATTTTGATTTTATGGAAATTGTTTAGGGATAAGCAGATAGAAAAGGTTTTTAAACAAAGTGGTAATGTAAGTTAGATATCTAAATAGTTCCTTAAAATAAATATATAGGCCTAGATAAAAATTAAATGTTAGCATCGTCATTTAACGTCTTTGGGGGCTCATCATCATCATCATTTAATGTCAGACAGTGGTGGCCAACAGTGCAAGAAACATATTTCTCTCATTAGCAATATAGATCAGTACTTATAATCCTGATTTAAACTTTGGGTGACATATTCCAAACTATTAGGAATTTTACGCCTTTAAATGAGGTAAAAGACCGAGATGAGTTAAGCTAACGCAAAAATAGTATTCTTAACTTTTTTAATGCAACATACAATCCAATTAAAGTTTTTCATGATATATTACAGCCTAACCTTGGTAAAAAATTGAAAAGTATAATGAAAACCAAGGTAATAAACAGATGTGGACGATAAACCACCAAAGTAATGACAAAATTACAAACGTTATTTCGTTATTTCTATAAAATATTATAATATATGTTGAGAGTGAAAACCAATGAGACATAATGATCGCCAAACTTATGAAGGCCTAATATAAAACCCTGTTAGACCAATCAATAAACTACTCTAAAGTACGACTGTTCAGGAAAAGGTTTATATTTTTACTCCTCGCGTTTACATAAAACATTCGTTTTGAGAGGTGGTTTACTGAAAGAAAAACCACTGGTCCGATTATTTAAATGAGAGTGAAAAGGTCGTAAACAAAACAAACTGGGAAGCGTTGGATGAGCACATTGTTTAGGATTCGTTTCTGTTAATTTAACATGCATTACCAAATAGAATTCAGCCTTTATAAAGGTTTAGTACATTAATGCAAACTTAGATTGGTTGATAAATAACAAGTCATATCCTCTTTCTTATTTATTTTACTGTCAAACATTAAGGGTATGAACAGGTGTTTCCATTAAGTCTAATCGAAATTTATAATCGTATTGGTACTGTCAATTTTTACCGACAACAATTTTTATCTAACTACAATGTAAGTGAAAATACACGCAAATACAAAAGTATTTTTAATAATGTTGAAAATTAGAAATAAATTATATTTGAAGGAGTATTTAAATGTTTGATTATTATTCTTTGGAGTTATTCAGTAATTATATTTATCGGTTGAATCAAGATTTCTGCAAGTGCTATGAAGATTTAATTAAAAGCATGGGGCAAAAACACTATCCAGCACCTCAGGAAAACGTTGTAATTAACTGAATAGAATATAACGTATCCAGAGGCTAAATTTAATTGATTTATGAAGAGAGCAGTTTTCCCCTGTGCAACCGACTGATGCAATCAAAGGTATTTGAGCTCCCATTAAACTACATATTAAATTTTGTAGTATCTTTTGTCTTTGGCCAGCCACCAATTTAAACTAACAGTCAACAACAGAACTAAAGATTTCGTAAACTACATAAACGCTAATTTGCTATGATCCTTATCATATCGAATAGACCATAACTGTTATGCAGGTACTAATTAATTGCAGACCAAAAGAAAATGGACATTGTTCGTTAATTTATAAATAAATAAATCAGATCTTTAAAGATTGAGTGCCTATTATTGCAGATAGAGAAAAATATCGTGTGCATTCCGTGAGTAAAGCATATTGACTCCCTCTTGAAAATTGTCGCCCTCGGCAAGTTCGGGTGCCAACATTTTTCACTCGTGAGACAATGTTGTACTTTACTCCCTCAACACTCAAAAACCTATTTCGCACTTTTAACTGCGGTTGAATAGAATGTGTAACAAACGTTTTAAAGCTACAGAAATACAAATCACATCTTTATATATCGAGGTTGATATTCAATGTAGGTATATTAACAACGGAAGAAAATAATATGTAACACAATCACAATCATTTGGATCATCGTTTTCCCGAAATTTAATCGTTTAACTGCATTACCATCACCATTCAGTGTAATAATATTTAATTTTCTAACTGGTGAATTTATTTATTTTATAATGAAACCTTAAATTTAATTGTAATTGGAAAAATAAAAGGGCTTTAAAGTCACCAAGGCGTGCAGCACGTCAAAGGCTGTGGCTTGGAAATTAAATCACCAGGGCTTTATGGTAGATCTAGCGCACTGCAATAAAGTGGCGCATTTACGACGACATGATCGTATATTTTGAAGTTTCGCTTGTTAAACCAATTTCAATTAGAGTACGTATGAAAGAAAGAACAGATAAAAAATAATGTAAAAAAGTGCGAAAACTTCATGGTTTGACGTATTATCTTAAAAAATACGAAAAACCCATCTTAATTCACAACTAAAAGCGTTGATAAACAGCTTATTCTGACAAGTATTTGTCGTATCAGAGATGTCAGATTATAGGGCTTAGCAAGAAAGCTCATCCGTTCTAAATGAATGGTTTATCCTACTTTAATTTCACTTTTAAAGATAGTAAAAAGGTTAAGTTTCAAACACTGAATAAAAAAAATTGATGTAGGATTTTTGAAAACGTTAACTGACATTTAATCTACACTAAAATAACGTTAAGTGATTTCAAGCAATACTGGTAAGGTGATATCTTTACAGTTGTAGCTTGAATGCGTTGGTATCATGGATGAATAGTTGTATGAATGTGTTAAAAATAAAAAAATAAGTGTGACATTTGTATTATTTTTGGTTAAAGAGGTAGGTTTTTAATGAAAAGAAAGAATAATATTTGCTAATTTTTGTTCAATGCAAACGCTGATGTATTAAATGAAAATTAGCAAATTTTATTCTTTTTATTATGCCCGTGTCTTTTTATGCAAAAACGTTTGAGTCTTTTACAATGAAAGTATTTAATGAAATAAGTTAAAAGAGGAGACAAAGTCATAACAAAAAAACTTCCGCACTCTTTATAAATTCTTTGGTTCGCGATGATACGACAAGTAACTTCCTTTATGCACCTTTCACATATTATTGCACATAATGTAAATATTTAAACGCAGACGTGCGTTAATAGTGTAACACGTGAAAAAAATATGATCGTTCGTGATCAATGAGTGTTTCACGTGGCCTTGAACGAGCGCCGGCGACGGCTGTGTGTGATCAGCTGTTCCGGACGATACATTGATACATTGCACCGAACAACGGCTGACAGTTCGACGCTACGCGAGCCGACCTACACCTCATGGCACTTTTCGCTGTTAATCCTAATGAAGTATCGAGTATTAAATTTACTACTGAGTTGAATACTAAGATCGATCAAACTATAGTAGAATTGTATGGTAAGATTATTTTTAGAGAAAATATTTCAGTCATGTTCCACCACTGAGACAACAAACAACTGATTAATATTTAAAGATAACTAAAAACAAAAATTGACCAAAAACAATGAGAATATACCTCACTGGTCCCTTTAAATTTTGGACCTCAGATGAAATTAAAATTTAGTAGTCTTGCAAATATTTTGAAAGACTTTGCATATCGTTTTACGTCGTAATTAAAAAACCAAAAGTTTTTCAATTTTATATTGACTTTTACTTAACACATTGAACCCCAGCCCCGAGTGTAGGCTGGACATGGGGCTGCTCAGCAGTCAGTAGTTATTGTGTTAAGTTCTTCCTTTTTTCATATGAAAAGGTAATCCAGGATCTATTAAGATGTAATCTGGCACACCTATGTGATCTACTTCCCACCCCAACTGTATAGCGTTGTATATAGATAGATAGGTGCCTTAATTTATTTTTCGTTGAATACCATAGTAGATTTTAAAAACCGATACGTTGTAATAGATTTAAAATTTATATTGAAAATATGAAAAATGCATTCATTTACAGGTGATTGGACCTAAATGTGAAGAAACTTAGGAGTCATATATTCATCAGTAGTATATTCTTAAAAGAAATGCAAATAAAAAATATCAGACATAGGAATGAAAACTTTCTACGAACAATATTTGTTCAAGAAAAGAGTAAAGGTATTTAACAAACTAATGATCGTCTTCAATTAAAAGTTATCACTACCAGACTGATAGTCGAGGATTAGTGATAGCATTGTTATCAAAACTGAGTTCATTAATTTATTTTCTTGATCTTTGTAATTACTTGTAAATCACTTTAGACATGCTCTTATAGCATAAAAAATCAGGAAGCAAGTTACAGGAAAAACAATGACCATAACAGATTGTGGTAAACACTTAAATTTGATATAATGAAACATTGTAATAAATCTTGGAAACGTTTTTCAGAGAATGTGTTATAGAATGATTTTCGAGTAAAATTGCCTGTTGCTTTTGCGAAACTAAATGTAGTTTTTACACTAACAGCCTTGATGCCTTTGAATATTATTTAGAATTATTATTTACGTAATATAGCCTGTAGACATCAATAATTATTTTATATTACGCCAACATGTTTCTAGGACAATGACTCCTCATCTCATGTGTACTGTTTTTGTGTAGACAACATTTTAAAGTTTTGACAACGGCTGAAATGTGGGCCATGTGAGATTAATTAGCATAAATCGCCCCGAAGATGAGGAGTCATCGTCCTCGAAACATGTTGGCGTAATATAAAATAATTATTGATGTCTACAGGCTATATTACGTAAGTAATAATTCTGAATAATAAATGTAGTTAACTTTTTAATTTTGATTTCCTAATTACTATTGATTTTCATGAGAATATGTTTTTATATCTCTCGCAAACACGAACAATTTAAACAGTTTTGACGTTCCCCTGAGCAAATTATTTATGAAAGATGAAATTCCAGCTTGAGTACTACTTTAAGCAATTACCGGAACCGATATAGATAGGTAATTCAACTTTTTTTTAAATTAAATTATCAACAAAGACTATTCATAACATTCATAAATTACTACTACTCATACATAACTATTAATAATCTCTTTTTAAGCGTTATTTAAAAGGTTTCATAAAGATATTTGAAATTTCACCATGCACCAAGGGAATAAAGGACAATAAAAAGCTTAAGGTAATAATTAAAAACATTATCTCTCGCTTTATACTCTCACTGTAGAGAGTTAATACTCCCATTTAAAGGGTTACACTGAAATTATGCCTTTTAATGCTTCCATGAGCTAACAACCCATGCGTTATGCTAAGAGACAACAATGCGAATACATTCCACGATCCAGATGTCACGACAATGTTCTGCATGGTTGGTCTGTTACTAGGGCACGGCTCTGTCAAACAGTCTGCTCTAAATTACCCTAAAGCCTATTTGAAACTCATCTCTCGTGCTGGTAAACTTTAATAAACATATTTACTCTGATCATTATCCTTTTATTCATTCTATACAGGGATTGTACCGTCAGCTATCAAACGCAAAGCTGTACTAATTAACATATTCAACGGCTTTGTATGTAATTATAGCTCACAATCAATGAAATGTAACCTATGATCAACCAGTACTACCGATACATATCTCATGTTTCGGATCATTAATTAGCACCAGTATTCAGTTGTTAACCATATTCATTTTGGCAACTATTGTCATTCAATAAAAACGATGATCTATAAGCAGAAATTAAATTATATATAAATTATTATTTTTTTAACTAAAATATGATTTATTATCCATAAAATAACTACTTAGTCAACAAAAACTGTTCAACAATGTTTCTGATTGCTTTGATCATAAGCGGATTGTCTTGGAGCTAAAGGCAAAACAACACGATCCAGCAGCCTTCCCTTTTGCAACCATCGCAAAGTCACGTTATAATGTTTTCCTAAAAAAAGTATTTGTCTCCATTACTTCGCTCATTAAACATATAAAGTGGACTATTATGTAATCTTCTTGGAAGAACCTTAAGCTGCGGTTCCACGCTGGATTAAAAGCTCCGTTTGATACAACGCTCTGTTTGGTACGCGTGGAAATTGCCCTCATGGTCAGTTAATTGTTAAGACCGCATTACTTAGTTAAACGGCACTTAACCAAACGATTATTCTTGGTTGGATACTACCCTCAATTGATTTAAACGCGCTTTACGATTTAGCATTGATTATTATGTTGTATGATAACAATAGTTAACAATTTGGCTATTCTTTTTTTAAGCTCAAAGAAATATTACTGGAAATGGAAATATTGCCAGTTGTAGCAAGTTGAAGCAAATTACTTGATTAGTAAAACCATTGTAAAACTCAATTCTTATTTTGTGCGCTTAATGCTGGTGGGTGTATAAAAAAGGTTTGCTTGAAAAGGTAATTCAGTGTGAGTCACTCAATAACGTGAACAGATTGCTCACTGCCAGTATCGAAGTGGGGTCTTAAACATAAAAACTTATGAAAAGTCTGGGTAGTTTTCGAATTCATCATAAAGTCTATTCTTATTCCACATTGGGCTAAAAACGAGCTTTACCTCAACTAGTTGATGGTGTCCCGCTTCGCTGGGAAAAAGTAAACAAATAAATGTAAATAAAAACAAATGCGTCAGCTGACCAGCCCTTTCCTTAAGGGAAAATTTTATCAAAAAACTAGTATTATTTCCTGGATTTTTTTGCGTGTCCTTTAATTCAAGTATAGAGTTGATGGATGTTATAGGCTTTTGGATTTCTCAACAGTAGTTTGGGCTTTATATAGATATAGTTCTTTAATATATAGTTTTTAACATTTCGCCTTTCCTCTAACATGTGCCTTCCTTATTTGACCCCTTAGTCTCATTTTCTCTTATCTTCCCCTTAGTCTTTTTCTACAACAAAAACTCTGATTGACACTTTCACTGGAAACAATAATTTTCCTGGTAAAGCTCGTCTTTAAATAAGATTGTAAATCATTTCGGATACAAAATCAGATAATTAAATTGCTCAATTCAATGTGTTTTACGCTGGGTTTCAATCTCCTTAGAGTTTATTCCAGAGGACTTGTTAATATTCAAAACACAGATGACACAGTTGCATAAATCTCACAACTTTTTGTCCCAATCAACGAACCAACAACAATTTTAATTGTGGTTTGACCGTCATAAAACAATATGATGGTTCTGAAGTAAATTATTATTTGTACCCAAACTATGTTTAAAAAGATAAACAGTTATTTTTCCACTTAATACAAACATTTCAAAATAGTAATTTAGTTTATAAGGTGGATCTAATGATATCCATAAATTGACATTTCAAGCGTTTCTAACATTCAATATTTTTATATTAACAATTATGTTTCAAACGTTTCTTTATCATATAAAGTTAAACATTACGTTTACAGCATAAAGGTTAACCGTATTGCGTATCTAAGCCTGTCCGTATAAATAAATGTATGTACTTATAAGATAAGGTAATTTCTAAATTTAACTATTTTTGAATTCATTTTATCAAAAATGGTGCGATCAAAGTCTCGAAATGTAAAACGTTTCGAGAATTAAACGTAACGAAACGCCATCATATCGAGTTAAACTCTGTCCATAGGACCCATACGAAATGTCACTAGTAATTTTTGCGCGAGTGCAAGGTCAAGTCCGTTATTTGCGAGACTCTTTCTCTCGACCTAGACTCTAGACTACGCAATTATTGAGAAAGTTCGGGAACTCCCGGGAGTGTCCGGCCAGGAAATAATCTAATAAAGGGGAAAGGGAATCCTGAATGGTCCTGACCACAACCTCCGCTCCTCGCGCTGTATACGATGCCGAGGGAAATATCAAGGGTGTAGTTAAATTCGTGATAGCCTAGACCTGCGCCGCCTTGGCGCAATCTGGCGGGAAATAACTCTGTAGCTGACGTTTATGGCTATTTCGTTAACTGAATGGCGATTTTGGGTGATCAACTGCTTTATGATGATTGGTACTTGTATCGGTGCTTGTTTTTTTGGTAAACGTTTCGTAAATCAGTTAGTTCGTTTTACAAGGATCAAGGAAGAAGTATCAAACAAATTTTTAAAGCAATATATGAATTAATTGAGAAATAGATAAAACCAAGAGTAGGAATAGAAGAATCATGCTTAATAATCATTGCACCGTAATTATGGAGGAATAAAGGAATTATAATATCGGGTTTCAGACTGAAAAGGTATCATATTTAATTGAAGTTTTTTTAAAAATAAATTAAATGTAATATAAAGATGTAATGTCATTAGGTTCGCCCTCAAGAAGGTACCTCCTACATTTCTTTTTATGAAATGTAAGATTTCTCACCGAACTCGTGTAAACTATTTAAAACACCTGGTATTCTTCTTACAAATACCAAAATTATCACTTGAGGCAAAAACTAACAACTTTTTTCAACCCCTTAATGATGAAAACCATTATATAAGTCTCCTCCAAAATCAATCCATTAATATAAAAGCTAGATCTAAGATTATTACTGAGAAACGCGATCGGATGAAAGAGAACGTCAGAAGCGATCAAAGATATGACATTCCAACAGTCTCAGTGCTCGGCTTCTTCCTCGTAATAAAGATAAAGTAAATTACCTTAGACAAAGGAAATCCATAACGCGAGTCGTTGCAGTGTTATCTCACTTGGTTTTATTGATATTTTGCTAAAATCCCCTGATCTACCAGTATGTCAGAGTGAATCCTACATTGTCACTGGAGAATCAGGATTTGGTTGAAACTTTTGAATGTTTTGATTGTTATCTGAGTTTCAGCTTTCATAAATAGTTTTAGAGATTTCGTTTTGAAGCGGTAAATATAGTAAATGTAGGTTATTGTAAAGTTTCAAACTAAAAACGATGAAAAATCCTACATTAACTTTTAATTTTTTATAGTTCCACTTCAAATATCTAAAAACGTAAAAGCTTGTTCACTTAAAAAAAGTTACTAGCCTATATTGGGCTAAAAAATGGACAAACACAAACGTTCGGCAGTCTGATCCTGAACAGAACTCTTAAAAGTTGGAAAAGGTTCGATGTTAAGATCTGATAATCTGAGCAGCATCCTTGGAAAAATATAAAATTGTCACTGCGGTATAAGATAAAAAATTGTGAATCTGAATTCAATACAAGCTTAATTTCCTTGTAAAAAGTGACACGACCGGTTTACACACCAAGTACATCATGGGATAAAGTACTCCTACACGAAAGCTCACCCAAGATTTAGTTCCCGGAAGACAATCTACGCGACTAGGTCACGGCTTCCTCACACTGTTAAATCCGAAGGTAAGGACGAAAGTGACCGAACAAGCTCGCCTTCGTATGGACGCTTTTTCTAAACAATGAGAAATGAGCACCACGACTGTTAAATAGCTGCTTAGCCGCGAGGCGTGTGAACTGGACGATGGTTATCGGGCTAATATGTGAGCGGATTCATGGGAGCTATCGTGAGTCATAAAGTAAGTGTTAGAGGTCATGTTCGAGGTCACTGTCGTCTGTCTCTGTAGGTCAACGACGACGTCGACGTCGCGCGGTGGCACTGCGCGTGATTTGGATTTATTATTAAAAGTTATTAAAAGTTGTTGAAAGTTTTATTAAAATGCTTTTTCTTTCAATGCTCTAAGAAAAATTTGGATTGTAAGATTATTTCTTGATGAAGCCTGTTTGATATTAAAACAGAAAGACGTAAAATAAGTTGACAGAAATATATTTTGCAAATCATGTCGTAAGTAAAACGAACGGTCTAACTAAAACTTTCTGATGAACAACTCCGCCCTAAATCCAGGGATATGCCTAGCCCTTAGATCACTGATATAGAATGTAAGCACATTAAATTATCTGAAGCAATCAAGGTATAGTGTGTAGGTTGAGTGACTACAGATGGTTCGTGAGTGTTCAGAACAGCTGTAGAGCAAACAGTTGAAGTCACTCTAACTACAACAGGATAATTTTTCCAAGGCATGAGGTGATTAAAACCTTTCCCAATGAATTTTATTTCGGACAATTAAAATTTGATACCTTTATTAGAATACGGAAAATCTATATCAAACCCAAATATACATTATAAACGTTATTTTATTACTTTACTTTTAAATTATAGAAAACATAAAATTGTCCAATTCGAAAGATAATTGCTACTATTATTCTTCCAGTAGTTTCGTATGGTTTACAAAAGTATACTTGGGAGATATGTAAACGCATAGAAAAACTAGAGAGGAACATTTCGTCATTATCTATCACTATGAAATCCTGGGAGGAAAATTGCACATTTCTGTTTCAGAAGAAGATTGTACCTATAGTAAAATATAAACTGTATTGGCACTACTTCGGCGGATTATGTTCCCTAAGGATAATCTAGGACCATTAAAGACTTTCTATTTGTAGGAAAGGTTTTAAAATACTCGCTATTTTAAATCCTCTACATTAGACCTAAGTTAATCATTTAATTTTAACATATTGCAAAAATATTCATATTACAGGCAATTATGTACATCTCAAATTTAAATGGCGTTTCGACATGACCAAGTTTCATATTTTAAATGGTTAGGGAAAATAGCATAACACAAATGTGAAGAGCGTCGGGCAGAAATATGTTAGCATTTTGGCACTTTTCACCTTGAAAATATATTAGCTAGAAAAATTCAAGACATTTAAAAAGTGTCAAGGAACTGTTTTGTATCCGACACCATTTGGGATGCCGAAACTATGGTTATATTCTTAATACTAAATTTGATAGTGTGGAAATCTAGTTTACGATAGCAAGACCAATTAAGATTATGTTCTATCTAAACCTAGTTCCGGCTTGATATTTCAAGGTTTACGGTTCAACGCTTCAGGGTTAGTTTTCAAGAATCTAATTAAGGTGATTTAGTTTGTTCGACTTTAATATCAAGTTGTATCTTCCACTTAAAAAATGGGATTTGCAGTTTAAAAGAAAATTAGATTTGGTTAAGGATATTTACAATAATTTTGAAATATTATATCTGATTGAAAATAATCTGCATACCCAAGGTAGAACACTTTAATATAATGATTACAAAGAGCTAAGTATACAATTACCAAGTACGTTTTAGACAATACTGTTTTTGTTTTGCGGGCTATTCAAAGAGAAGTATGCAACTTAATGAGTTCACTTACTACGTTAGCCAAACCTCGTCATTTTCATTATCAAATGGTGAGCCAAGGACCTTAAGATACACATAAAGAACACTTTTTATGTATAAGAAACTTCTTGAGAATACGTGCTTTCCAACATTGTAATAGGTAGTTACACAATAACTTCGTTGTTAAAATATATTTGAAGTGAACTCTCAAAGCTGTAATACTTTTTCTTGAATCACCCGATATTAACGAAAGCTTTGTCCCTTAAGAACTACACATGAAGGCGAAATATTAAATATTTACTTTTTTTATGTAAAAGTGAATTGAAGTTAATGCTGCGTGACATAACAATGTTCCATTAAAACAGGTTTTATACACGTGAGAATACAAACAATTAATGTTTCATAGCTACACAACTTGCGCCACCTGTTTGCTCGGTCGCTATGTGACAACATTAAAGATGACTCTTTTCCTTGAAATTTATAAGCATATTCGTTATCCAGGTGAAAATGGATCTAGGAAAATCGTAAGGTAATTGGGGAGTTTTCAAATAGTTGAGGTATATATAAATATTCCGTTAATTGTATCTAAATAGATTGAAATTACACATTCAGACCCATGTAAAAATATTTATTTTACAACCATCTCTCCTTATAAACTTATCCGAGAGTAAGGAGTAAACTTACCCTAAGATTAAATTAAAGTAATGAGCTACTCTAAAACTGGAGTGCGTGAAACACTCGAGTTTCTATATGTATTTGCTGAAAGTAAATGTAGACTAACCAAATACTTTAACATTGACAATTGCTTTGTTCGTTTACTCACTTCCAATAATTTCTTTTACTACAGTGTTAACAGCAGCTCGCAATATCATCTATTAATTAATCAAATTAAAACAGCAATATCAAATACATTTAAATGTATTTTTATATTACTATACATTTTTGTAATTATTTTTTTTAAATATATGGTAGAAGTAAAATGTAATATATTAATAAAATTGCGATAAAAATATCGCTACTGATAACTTAAATTTATTTTATGAGAAAGATACTTTCCAAAAAAGGTAAATAAGAAGTAACTCAAATTATATTTTAAACTTAAAGGCACCTTGACGAAAATATTGATTTAGCTCGTTTTTACCGTCCTATCTAAAATAATTGTTAGTTTAAATTTGCTCTCTGGCATTAACAATTCCTTGATTTGATTGCTCGCTTTTCTCTCTCATGGTACAGTATTACCAACATTTTTTACAGCCTGATTGTTTTACTTGATTTAGTTAAAGAAACAGTCTTATATTGAAATAAAATAATAGAAGAATTGCAGTGAGGTTAGCAATTGGCAAATCAGATTACATCCTCTGACCCTTCACACTACTGAGGCAAGATATCACGTGTCAATCTGCTTTACAAATATCTTAGCATAATCGTGGCAGATTATGTCTGCTTGCAAAATTTTATCCTGAATTCGAGTTCTTATTTTTATTTTTGTTGTTGTCTTCAATCGAGATGTTTCGCAAACCAAGATTAGATAATGAGATAGAATTATCGAGATTAGCTCTAAAATTTTGGGATTTATTCCTGTTCTATGAGTTACACCCTCCCCCCTCTTATACCCTTCTCTCCCTTTTCCTCTATTCATATCGTGACCTAAATCTCGTGTTACAGTACTTGGTTGAAATGAATCAACCCAGGATTGACTGATTCAATTTAATATAGGTAGGTTCACTCGTCAAACAAACCTGGGTAAAACTCGACCTACAGAAGTAACTTATCAATTATAACTCGTTTATTTAAATCATTATAACATATAGCTAATGAAATATTGTCTACTACCTTAATTATCGATGGCTAACACGTTTTTTATAATCGTAACAACCTTAACGTGAAAACCGGTTCACAATGCCGGGATTATCATCTAAATTTCAACGTTCCTTTCACATTTGTTTATAGGCCTACAAGCTTTTGTACGAACCAAATATTTTGAACTGGTTTTCCCGCTACTGAACCCGTTCCTAATGTACTTCACAACAAAACTTGCAAATGTGAAGGTTTCTAGAGCACAAAACCCTCCCATGAGTAGATTATGTAGTCAGTTTCTTACTTAAACGCTTCGTTAGTCGCGGCTTCCGTCTTTCGTTTCGGTCAATATTTTTAAAAATTCTCCTGCATTTGTAATTTAGCAGTTATATAGGTCACCCCGAGCAAATTTGTCTTTTAAAACTTGATCTCTGATGATGATATCCCTTATAGGCCTATGGAATGTTGTTTATTTACCATTCAGGCTGTGTAGGAATAATACCTATGAAGATTGAGCTTCTAGCGTTATATTTCTCTCTTCCCAACTCTAGACTTGGATCGTTATACATATAGTTGGTGCCAAATCTAAAGGCCCACGCCGAACATAAGCCCAATGCTAAAATTAACATTAGTCTTACGGTCGGACTGGGCCTTAAGATTTGACACCAGTTATGCCTATCTATGTTAAGGGGTGCCTGATCGGAATACATCCACGTTATACACACCTTGCGGCTAACCATTCCTCATACACTTAATAGTAGTCGTAGTTATCAATTCCAAACGAGCTCGAGGTCTGCGATTACCTTACCCCAGCGGCGGCATCCTCACCACACTACACTACACTACACATACACTAGGACGTGCCGACCCACCTGAAGCTGCTGCACGGGTGGATCACCCAGTGGCCCGCCGCCTTCTGGCGGATCCGCTCCTTCATCAGCGCCTTCTTGCTGCCGAACAGCTTCATCGCCAGCTTGTTGTCCGTGGGCTGGAACAGGGCCTGCAGCTGGTTCTTGATGAAGCTCTGCTTGCCCGAGTCGCCGGGCAGCCCCGGGTGGTTGCCCATGGGCGCGGGCCCCGGCTCCTCCTTGGGCGTGCCGTACAGCGACAGGTCGTCGCCCCCGAAGTGCACCTTGGTCGGCGCGAACATGTCGGGGTCCGTGAGCAGCAGCGTCTCGTCGTCCAGAGCCGTCACCAGCGAGTCGGTGCACGTGTTGGTGTTCTCGATGCTGATCTTGATGCTGTCATCGTGCGCGAGCCGCGGGCTGCGGATCTCCTCGACTGACTGAGCCGCCAGTCGCCCGTTGGCGAGCTTGAGCGACGGCGCGCGCCTCCCCCCCGGCCCCTCGCGCTCCCGCTCGCGCTCCCGCTCCCGCTCCCGCTCCCGCTCCGACTCCCTGCAACACACACCCACACCGTCACTTAATGTGTTCGTAATACATGTTTATTAAAATATTCAGGAACCATGAATGGTTGGAGTGGTTTTTTCATTCACATCTGCCGTCCTTCGTACAGAAGTTTGAATATTTTACACATAAGATGGAGAAACAATGATTTATCAAGTCAGACATACAATTTTCAAATTGATAAGACATAACAACCAAACACCGCCACATAATGAGTACGTAATACATTTTTGTATTAATATTGAGGTGGAACAATGAATGATTTGGTTTGAGTGGTTTTTCATTTATGTCTGTCGTCCTTCGTCGTCGTTCTGTCGTTTGAGTACTTTACACATAAGATGGAGAAACAACGATTAATCAAGTCAAACATACAATTTTCAAATTGATAAAACATGACAAACAAAAGTTTCAGTCCTAAGTAAATACTTCTACAAGAATATAAATTATATATGTGCTGTAAATTTATTAATTTACAGCATAGATAATTTATAGTCTTGTAAGTAGTTGTAGCAGTACTCTTGGGGACAAGCATGATTGTTGTGATACTTTATTTTTATAAAAATGTAAAAATGTCATTCGTTTGTGGCACTGTAGAAGTCTAAGCACATCACTAGATTTAGTCATTCTGTGGTATCATACTTCTACTAACACTATTACTTTTCTGTAGATAAACACAATCCCATTATAAAATACTAAGGTTTATAAAAATCGTTGAAAAATGCATTTAAAATTGTAAAATCATTAACATGGGCTTTATAGGTTGGACTGAATAACAACAAAATTTATCAAATGCTGTCTCGTGTTTTATTTTAGGAAAAAAAGAGTAAAAACGGAACCCAACAATTTTTTGGTTGAATTACGACCAGTAGGCGATTTCCAGTAAGATATTATATTGTAACGAATTTAAAAGTAATGCTCATCGTTACTTTCAAATTACAGGCAGGTTTTGACAAGCATTGTATAAAAAAAGTAATATCAGGGAAGAAGATCGAAATGAAGATTGATATTCCATCAAAAACAGGAAAGTGAAATTCAAATGCCTCTGACGTGACTTCTCCTGGTAAAAATTATTATTTTACCAAGAATGGATGTTCCGTATACTGTATACAAAAAAAACACTCTTAGATAACAAATATGCTTTCCTTTTATAAAACCATCTGGAAACAATAAATTAACAGCTCATTTACACAGTAATCAGCTTTTAGGACATGGTATTTCAAGTTTACAGCCGTACAGTTCAAATTACCTACATGAGTCATAACCCTGACAACATGTCATTTCTGCTGGTTCAGAAGTTACAGCATGTTAACGTACATTAATTATAATTTTACAGCATCATTGGCAGCTGCGATATAATAGTGCTAGTTTATGGTGCTATACTAATTAACCTTTCACGGAATGTTAAATTGAAACGTAATTGAAAAAATTCAGGAGTCAAGATGTAAACTTAAATGTGATTTAAGCTCAGTGATTTTAATTTTTAGTTTTAATTCTAATTTCGAGTTTCCTAAGCTATGTAGGTGTTTCCATTCGGAGTTAATGCTGGTTACGGGTGACTTTTCTTGGCTTTTCTGCAGACAGCATTATAATATTTACGATTTTCATTGGCCAAAAAGTGGGTGAAGTTATTACGTAGTGAAACTTGTCATAAAAGAGGGTTTTTGGTGAATAACATCTAGAATTTTATAACGAATGTATCGACCTCTTAACAACATTTTTTTTTTAAATCAAATAGACAAAAATTCGAGAGTAATTGAATGTATAAACTAATTATAAATTGCCTACTACATGGTCTGAATGTGTCATATACGTCTGAAAAGTCGCCTGAGAACGTCTCAGAACATTTTGCAAACGCGTCGATATTGGTCTCAGGTCTCAGGTTATCGAATCAGTGAACTCTATCCGTAAACACGTCGCACATGACAGGGTTGGACGGCTTGTTTTCAAAACTAAAAAAGGTCTCTTGCTCATATACCCTACTCTGATTCAAATAAATGAAAACGTTAATGAACTCTATAACTATAGTGCATCTAGTATACAGAATGTTGATAAAAAAACCCTTCAGGACCTCGGGATATGGTTACTTACATCAAAACTAAGAAAAAAGTTCCATAAACATCGGTCCTAAAATGCTCGGTTATCCGTCTGTCGGTCTGTATGTGTTTTTAACATGATTTTGCATAACTTTGGAACTACAAAAGATATCAACTTCAAACTTAGTACTCATATGCTGACTATTAGAACCTATTTTCGTACGGAGTATCAAGTTTCTACTTTGTACCATTTCAAAATGGCAGCCATTTTTATATTTCGAAACTAAAACTCTTAAAAACCATAAATTTTTCGAACATTGGACAAGAGACAAAAAAAGTTGCGGAATTTTATTTCCTACAAAAATATATAAATATTATTAAGGTCGAACAACAATTAACGGAGTTATTGCAATTTTGCTAAAAGAATTCAAGTAAAATTGCTATAGCTGCCATAATACAAGCATGTATTCTGTTGGAAAAATTGCAATATCTCCGTTAATAGTTGTTTGATCTTACTAATCTTTATATGGTGTAGTATGAAATAAAATTTTTTAAATAACATTTTTGTCTCTTGTCTAATTTTTGAAAAATTCACGGTTTTTAAGGTATTAAGTTTTAAAAAATAAAAATGCCTGCCATTTTGAAATGGTACAAAGTAGAAACTTGATACTCCGCACCAAAATAGGTCCTAATAGTCAGCTTATAAGTACCAAGTTTGAAGTTGATATCTTTTGTAGTTTCAAAGTTATGAATAATCATGTTAAAAACACATACAGACCGACAGACGGATAACCGAGCATTTTAGGACCGATGTTTATAGGAACTTTTTTCTTAGTTTTGATGTAAGTAACCATAACCCAAAGTCCTGAAGGGTTTTTTTATCAACACCCTGTATATGTCCTAAATCCTTTGATTTCCCTAGGTTCCACTGAATATGGCGAAGTTTAAAGTTAAAACTGCCTTAATTAGCAAACATCCAGCTCACACGAGAAGAATTGAATAGCGGTTGTTATAACTTAACAGAAGGGCGAACTTCAACCAGAGACCTCTCGCAAGGTCTCTTGTGACTAACTGTACTGACTGTACTAATGACGACCCCTGATAATACTGCTGATACCATCGGGTGACCTTGACCTAGGCAGAGCTGCTATCAGCATCGCTCTCGCTGGAACCTTCGTCTCTGCAATCAGCATTCATTACCCACCTCCACGCAACAAAGCAGTAAACTGAATAATTATCCTATAGATCATGTGTGTACTTGAGATGATGGACTGCGAGTCGCCCTGGTTTGGTTGTGGTGATATTAACAAGGTTTCGGTTTCTGTGCAGTGTTTTCAAGTTTTAGGTTTAAGACATGGAAATCTAAATTAAAATTTTTACTAAAATAAATAAATGTATGCATGAATGAGCCATTTAAGCTTTCTTGATTTTCTGGGACGAAAAATTAACATGTACGTCTAACAGAGTATATATAGGTGAAGCAAAGTTTAGTCCAGCTTCTTTGAATTTTAATTCTTTATGTATTAAAGGTATTATGCTCCATTAGCTCTCTTAAACCTGGTTTGCCGATTTTAATATTATTAAATAATTTGGCGTAGCGAGGAAAATATTGTTCAGGATTTAGAAATAAAATTTAAATCAAACCAAATGAATTTGAGGCTTTTTATAACATTTGACTTCCAGCTGATCTATAGGAAATTTTGTCTGAAATCTACTAGTCATAATTTCAAAGTTAAAATGTAATGCCGATTAAAAATCAAAAGCAAACACAAACTCAGCATCACCAACAATTGATTTCCAAACAAAGACAATTTTAACCTTTTCAATCAAATTTAGCACTATTAAAAACTAGAAGTTGGCTACCCTTGGCTTCGCCCACGTTCAAAATTACAGTAGCAGAATTATAAAACAATTTCCTGGGTATGCCTATATCTTTCTTGAGTGTGCCTATACCTTGCTCCTTTTATCCTACCATTCACCACTATTAGGCAAGTTGGTTCAGTATTTGGAAGCGTGATGGAATTCCAAACAAATCCATGAGTAAACAAATAAACAAACTCACAAATACTTTCACATTTTTTATTATATTATATAGTATGATTAAATACACGACGTACAACAAACAGTTTGATTAAGCGAATCGAGAGTTAAGTAAATTAGGGAAGACACTGACAAATAATTATGAACATCAATGTCGATTTGTTCCTTGGAATTTGATTACTCAAGTTTTCTGCTAGGGCGTAAGATATTTAATTTCTCTACGATGTTCTACTAAAATACTATATTAGATTTCGAAGAATTTGAAGAACATTTACAAAAGAATGTGAAGAACATTTATACCTTACGTGTTGGTATGCTATACGATATATTAAATTTAAGCAACCAATGAAGGAAGATCCAACTGAAATAATTTATAAATACTATTTCATGTATAAACTGAACTTAAGATTTATAGTGTCTACCAGGCAAATTTTCAAAGTTATGCGTTATATAGTGAGTTTTAGTTTTACTTGGTGAATGAGAAAAGTTAAATGATTACGAAAAGATATTTTTATCTACATTCATGAACTGTTATACACTAAAGTTTCAATAACAGATTATATTTAAAGTTCAAAGAGGGTCGAAAAGTTTAGAGAAGATTAGATAAGGTGGAAGAAGGGGCTTCAACAGTTTGAGGTTCTGATAACTGACTGAACTGACCGGTACAGTGGACCTGAAACTTTACCCGACATAAACCTGTGTATTCTTACGTCCTCATTTTTGCTGCATAGATTAACTGTGTTTTCTTAATATACTTTTATAATACGAATATATAATTTTAAGCTAGTAAATTTCATCCCTTCAGTATTAAATAAAAAAAAATAGATAAGCGATAATGTTTCTCAAAAAATAATAGTGTTCAAGAAATTCTATCTGAAAAGTTTACCATACTTATCAATGTGAGACAACATGGTGAATGTTTCGTAGAATACTCTACATAAACAAATTCTAGTCAGATGACACATTGTTGTTTTAAGTACCGAATCGTAGATGGAATTGCAAGAGAAGTTCTTATTTATAAAACAAATATTGGAATCAGCTAACTGTTAAAAATACTTTGAAATGAAATATATTGATGGCGATGGCGAGTTCGTGTTTTGATTTTGATTTTTAATTACGTTATGGTAAAAGTGCGCTAAAATCAAAATGTTAATGAACTTCAAATACTACCAAAAAATATCATATATTTCTACTGGTCGAATTCTGAAAACTAAATTAAAATTTTTAATAACTGTCAAAAGAAATTAAAATTAAAAAAATTAAAGTGTTAAAAAATAAGAGTGAAAGTCTTTTAACCGTGAAACAAGACGGGAGAAGACATGATTTTGGGGAACACATTGTAAATTACGACAGGACGTTCAAGAAATAAACGTCCACGTTCTTGAACGTGACATCCAGGAAGTATTGCTGACCTCAGAATGGCGCACGGCGTCGGAATTCATAAAATACTTTCAGCACGAGGAATATTTTGATTCCTTGTAAAAAAATAGCTGAGGCAGAATTAAACTTTTAAAATTAATAGAAGAATCGTAAGCCTACTCCAGCTGTTTATAGCTTAAAATACTGAAAGACTATTATAAAATTCCACTGTTGTTTGAAATAACAAGCTATTACTGTCTTTGAATTAAAACGTAAACTTCTACTGAAATTCTAAAATTCTTAAACGATATTAATCTTTAAAATAATTTTACTCGGTATATCAAATTCTTTAATTATAATTTGACTTTAGAAAGTTTATTGCATTTTTAATTTGGTATTTATACAGTAAAAAAAAAACAAGTAGCTATAATTTCTAAATTAGATGTCACAATAAACCGATCGAAAAACAGTTCATCGACGTAGCAATCAGCTGATTTCCCCAGTGACGACGGCGATGGCGGTGCGCGTTGCAACGACATCTAGCGGCGAAATGGGGAACTTCATTGCATTGTTGTACCTGTAGTGAAAATTTCTCACACAGCGCTGTTTTCCTGCCATTAAATTGATTTTTAAATGGATGTTTTACTCGATCATTATTGTGGTTTATTTAGAAAGTTTTGTTTATGAGAAGTTTTTTTTTCTAAATTAGGATAGCATGAAAAATTTCTTTTATAGTTCCAAAAATAAAATTAGACTTTTCATGACCGTGTGATTAATTAGTGTACAAAAACTTTAAGTGCAAATTAACTAATGCATTAATTAGTGTGCAAATTTACATTTTCCATCAAAGAAAATTATACCTTTTTAGATTACCATGTGATTAGTTATTGTAGAAAAATTGAATTTAGGAGAGAGATATTTTCATAAAAAGTTATAGAAAGCGAAAAATTGTTTATTTAATTTAAGTTTCAAGAGACACTAAATATTGTATTGAAATCGATTACACAGTAAACCTTAATGCAAAATTATTCTTTATATCTCAGAAACATTTAGCCTAGCAAATCAAATCCAAACCCACAATATTAATTTGCAAATTAAAGTAATAATCTCTCTGATTCCTTTATTAAAATCGCGCTTTATGAAACGTATTTAAAAAAAATTTTAAATAACGTAATGTTCATACTAAGTCATATTTACTCATAAGTTATGTTTGAGAGAACACAAAGTTTTCAGAGTCCGGCAACATGGACTCGTTGCGAAGAAACATCTAGAACATACCTTTAGCGAAAAAACATACGGATGGTTATGTAACTGACAATGGTCAACATAACCCAGCATAAAATACACCAAGACTGAAATCTCGCTTAGGAAAAGCATCACGAACTAAAAAAAATACTACAGTGTATAAAGGTTTGAGTAGAATTTGCGTCACAACCATATTTTTTTTTTAACTTTAGTCCAATAAAATCAAAATACAGGCAACCATATATCAACAACATAGGGAACACATACAATTTAGTATGTATTTAAATAAACGTGACTTTTAGTAGGCTATGTTTATGTTTACTCAAAAAAAGCTCAAGATTGAATAATTCAAAAGCAAGGGCAATAACAAATTCTTAAAACACAATCCAATATTTAAAAAAAATTAGTTACATTTGATAAAAAAGTAAAATAACCATAATAAAATATATAACATACAATCTACAATCGTTGAACAATGTTACACACTTTTGTAGAATTTATGTTATGAAAGTAGTACTAAAGCAAACCGGTCTTAAAATAACAATTCGAACTAAACAGCATAAAAAATTAATGAAACTTACAGAAGAGCCTCTACCTCATCAACCTCCTCTTTGTTCATTGTTGACCACAATGTAAGAACGATGTATTTATCCGTACCAACTACTACCGCGTAACTAGTCCGTCAGCATAAACATAGGTGCATGTCTGGTTGAACAGACTGTCCGATTGCAACACCTAGAAAACTGGTTTCCTTTCAAGCAATATGGTGCCAGAAATATAAGACCAGTTAAATAAAGGAATATGCATAAGTGTAGCTGTTATCCATTTATTTAAAATGACTCAGCGTCTCCGTTCCAATGCCAAAGCAGGTTTTATTTGCAAGTATCTCGACTGGACATCGCAATTGAGACAGTGAAAATGTATTAAATTATAACACTGAAACTTGCTGAGGTTAGAACTGAGGACATATTTTTCACGACCTGTAATAATAATAATTATTATTGTTGGGGAGCTGAACGGAAGAGGATAAAATAAACAATAATCCGATGTCATCAAGCAATCAAGTTTAACAGAATTACGTTATTTGTACTGAGAACTAAGAAAGACAAATGGTCAAATAGCCATATACTAGTGGTATTATTTATATTAGGTAGTAAAACGTAAATCAACCTTAGAAATGATACAGTTATTTTGCTTCATTACACTTGGACAAGTTTTATAACAGGTTTATCGAAAAAATAAAGACAGCTTCTTTAGATAACGCTGATTAAATAAAGGACGTTTTTAATCTAATTTTTAAAAGTCTTAAATTAGTAATAAACACGAATTAAATCAATTCACTGGTTTGTTTCTTAATTTCACTATGGACTTTCTTCATACTAGCCGATGGTGTCCCGCTTCACTTGGATAAAGCAACCAAACAATTATAGAAATAAAAACAAATGCAACAGCTGATCGGCCCTTATCATCCTGTTTGTACCCTTGGAGTAAATTTCATCAAATAATTAATATTTTCCTTGGGTTTTCTCACCGAGACCTCTTATTCAAGTATGGGGTTGATGTGCGTCAGAGTTATGTTATCTCAAAAGTTACGGGTAGTTTGGGCTTTATATAAAGGTTTATATTTGTTGAATACTGATTCCGTTTAGGTCCGTTAATTCTATTAACACAATTCAGATAGTTATTTAAGGTCAGATGCATTGTTTATAATAGGTTATGCATTGTCAGATAGGTTATAATTTAAGGTCAGATGCATTGTCACTTTTTCATTTCAATTTATTCGCCATATATTTTTCTACTTGTTTCATGTGGTTGCTAAAATTTCGTACTCTTATGCGGAAAACTGCAACAACTGCAGTTAAAAGATATAAATCTAAATTATCTCATCCTTGGTTGGAAGCGTTGAGAAGCAAGATGTGAATCACCTTTCAACCTTGGTACGAGACCCAGTGAACACCGGTCTATTCCGGATTCGAATGAATTACTTTGAAAGTCCCTGACCAAGTCCAGCATACAAATATAACATTTCGATAAAAATGTAATTCAAGAGCTTATAAACTTGCACGATAACGCAATTGTCGGTATACTCCCGGAATAATCAAGTATTGTAGATAAAACTGACTTACTCTTTCCGGTTTATCACAGTCAGCCTCACATATTCAGCGGAATGCATATCAACCCGGCACAAACACAAATACCGAACCCAAAAACAGACGTACCAAACTGGACTGGCACTTCGAACTGACACACGGAAGACCCGTACCGACCGTCGAACGAGCGTCAACTGAGTTGTAGTGTTTGACCTGTGATCGCACGGATAAGAAAGCTCTGACGAAGAAGACCCATTGTCGTCATCAGGGGCTGAGAAGACCTTCCCCGAACTTTCCACATGAATCAATCCTGAGTGTTAAGAGTTAAGGGCGGTTTAGATTGAAACCCCGGGGTTTCCGGCGAACTTCGCCTCCTGTGTAATGTCGCAGGATCGATGATGTTTGAGCTTCGTGGAAACCTGAGTCGCGTCACTTGTTTGGCGAGTGACAGCGTGGACGGGGGATGTTTATAACACTTTCAGAGAGATAGGTCCGTGATAGCAAAAGCAGCGGTCGCTTCCTTTGAAACGAGGAAAAGTGCTACCATTTAAGCAATCAAAAAATGTTCTTTCAGCTTTCTGCAAACGTCAGATATGCCGAGAAAAGAAAATTGTGGTGTAAATATTAAAATTGTTCATTGATTTTGAGGAAAGGGATACGAGGCGTGCTTAATGAGTAATGAGTTTATGAAAGATTGAATCTCGTCGGACATCATTGAATGATTTTTTTAGCCCCAAAAGAAAACTAAGAAACAAATTGGGCATAGGAATTAGTTTATTTTTTATTTTTTGGAGAGTAAAGATTTACTTAACATAAAAATCTCTTTAAAAAACTATTGTGGAGGGAAGAGTAAGAATTGGTCAATAAAAAAAAAGCATGAGATTTTTTAAATATAAAAAGTATGTCAATAGTAAAGTTCATAGCGCAAAGAAAATCAAGAAAACAATTTAAATTCACAATTGCAGTAGGTTTTACCTCAGGATAAATTTCGAATAGAAAATTATGTGAACAACGCAATCTATGGAAAAGCTGTATACGATGAGCTAAACAGGTCATTTTCTCTCTATGTGTGTTTGGAGTGCGCCCCCGCCATACGAGCGTTTGCCCTACATAAACGCGCGTTCAGTGCATTTAGAGGACTGGGATTGTTTGCTTCACATTTTGTGAACCCATTGTAATCGTTTGCGTATCAACTTGTTTAGCGCTGTAATGTTTGCCGTTTTAGAGCTTATCTTCACTCTGTGCAGACATTTATAATTCGTATTGCTTATAACAAGCATTTATTATAGCATGGATTAAATACCATGCTATAATAAATATTTTATAACATTTTAGTTCACACTTATGAGGATACAGAATGTACGGATATACTATAAATTATTTTAGTATTTGAAAAACAATACACGGGGTGAGAATAGTTTAATTGCACTTATTAGGAAATTTTAAAAAATACAGTTATTTTTATCTTTATTTCATCGAATAAATTAGTGGTTAACATGTGGAAAATAAATTATGTTTTCTGGTTAGAACTTTATTATTATTATTCGTGTCCCTAACCTATTTTCAATTAAACTATTTGGAGAAAATATCTTGATAACGGACATATATTAATAATATGCAATTTAAGTTTTGGACTGGATTGACGTTGAAATGAGTTTCGGCTTATTTGACCATACTTACATACTTATAAATATAATTCCAGAAATTATGTTCCAAAGGTTGGGAAATGAGAGAGATATTACTCCCTGATCTTTTGTATCAATGTTAACTTTTTATATTTTAAAAATAGTGTTTTCATACTAATACAGGTACTGTATGTAATTTTCCTTTAAAACGGCCAATATTTCAGCTATGGCACTTTCATTTTACAGCGCTGAGCGGTCTTTAAAACAAAATTAGCGCATTGCGGCAATTAGTAGGTTTCCAAGAACTACTGGTTGCCAACTGAAACTTTTCAATTAAGTAAGAAATTATAAACAGATAGCTAGAAAGGGAAAGCTTGGTGAAGCTTTCGCTTTTAAAACACATGAGTAAAATTCCCAACAAAAAGAAATTTTGAAAATCTTCAATGTTAGTTAACAATCTCAGATTATTTGGTAGTCTTCAATGGTACTAGCGGGGCTTTTTAATTAATTTGTCACGTATTTATCAGTAAATTTTAGATTCTGAATAAGGTTTATGGCTTTCCAAATGTTATACAACATTTTAAGAATATTAGCTTTCACTAGCAATAAGAATTCTCAGTAACTAACTACTGAACAACTTTTACTATTGCATTAGATGGGATACCTTTAGCCCGGACACTGTGTACTCTTATTATTGTAGCGTTAGAACAACGAGTGGAGAAGTAACGGAGTCCTACAGACGGCCCAGTAATCAACACGTGTTCGTTTCTGACATTCCACAATGCATTTAAGAAAAAAATTTAGTTATTCAGTGGCGAGTACTAGCCAGCGCTAGTGCCAGCGATCTGTTTAAACGTGTTTCGTTGTGTATAACGAAATAGTTGTGTTAAGTGAGTAAAGTACAAAATAGTCTCACAAGTGAAAATGTTGGAGCTTGCGAACTTGCTCATTAACTTAGTAATTTACAAACAATATCTGTTTTGTTTCGATCTGCAATTAGCACCTGCATCTGAGTAGCGGCATCCATTCATGCACCAACGATCAGCTGATTGTTTTAACGTTCCTAAATGATTAATTATTGACGTTTTCACAGCTTGTTGATGTTTATTCTTATTTATTTATTCCTGTCACTAAATTAGCTGTTAGCGCCTGCATCCGTTGAGCTGCAACACATTTACATGTGTGCGTGGAAATTTGAGGTGCTCTAATTATTTAATTATTCATTTCAATGTTATTCTTATGGGTTAAGACTAATGGGTTAAAAAATAATTCAATGTCACTTAAGACCAATGAATTTACTCCCGCTGGAAGGCAAAATATATTTCACGCACTCATTATAAGGAGTGAAAAGCATCTATACATACCAGATGAAGGGGAAAATGTCTTGGGCATACCATTTTCCTTTTTAAATTTTATGTATTGGGTGCAGTTGTTTTACTCAATAACACTAATATTCACTTAAACTCCAGCCGTATACTATTATAACTAGTTCTAACTATTACAACTCGCTATGTTGGCAAAAAATAATTTGTATTTCTAAATTTATATAATTAAAATATTCAATAACATTTTTACATGATGATGTTTTTATTGATAGGAAATTATTGACGCTGTAGCAACTGTCAGATATTATGATAGTAGTACCAAATTCATTTACGGTCACATTTTGATATATTACGGAAAATTCCTATTTTTGTGAATATTTTTACAAGTAGTGAAAAGTGTCTAAACACAGCAGGTTGGGAAAAGAATATTTAGGCAAGACGAAAAAGTTGTTCGTGGCTGTGTGAACTTTGAAACTAGATTCAACAGAAATTGCACTTAAGAGGAGCTGTGGAACTTTAATATGTTTACAATTTATGATCGACTCGTTAGTTTTTCTTTCTAAAATGAATCCATAGAAGTACTACGGATTCTCTTAAAAAAATAATTTGATGGACACAACTATAAATATTTGGCTAAAAAATGAAAAAGTACTTTTAAGGAAAAACATTCCGAGGCAACATTTTTAAACTCATTTTTAAACCATTGTGTGTAATGTTTGTAAATTTTAAATAAAAAGGTTATCATACGACCTAGTAATACAAGTAAAAGGTAAGTTCTTCGGCCTTTTGGTCTGCAGATTTTCTATGGCAAGAGAGTTGAACTAGAGTCAAAAGAGCTGCAGACTACTTGAGACAAGCGATTTGCACCTTCAGAACTGCAGTATCTCTCAACAGCCCTCAACAATGCATTTGTAATCCACTTAGGGCCGCTTGACAGATGTTGCCACCCACTTACTCTTATTATCTATGACAGATTTCAGTACAGTAGTCTTAAACGTTTTAACCGCATGATAATTAATTGTTATTTCTAACTAATTAATCGTTAAATAACTGTCATTAACAGTGAAAAAGAGGTGATTAATTTAAACCACCATTATGATCAATTTTTTTGTAGTCACATCATATAGTCAGTAACTACCGTGAAAAATTTAATCAAAGGAAGAAATGTTGACGATTTGTATAAATTTTTAAATTTATTCCTTCACTCATTATCCTACTCCAAAAAACCTCGCAAACCTCATGCTTTCAAGGAGGTGTGAAATCAAACGGATACTAAGTACATCTCTTTGGAACCGTCAATTGCTACTTGAAAATTACTTTTTTTTAAGTATACAGTTGCGGCTATAGGGGTAGCTGGCTGATCCTGTTTCGCCCAACAAAAGATGATAAAGCCCCAGGTCTGAAAATCAATTAGCTGGATAACGCAACGTTGTGTAGAAGGCCTTTTATTTTATCTTATCTGATATTATAAGAAGTATTATTTTGTTTTGAGACTTGTTACGGGGGATATACGTAAGAAGATTACTGTGCTGCATTCAGTTTTAATTTCATCATAGTCTCTATTTCTTTGTAGGCCCAAAATAAAATCAAACATTTGTTAAATCAATACCCGTGTATTGCCATGAGTAAAAACATAATTTAAAATTAAATGTGAATTTATCAGGATACTAGGCTCAGTTGATGGTAACTGTTTTCAACTTTTGTTTGTGGTTGTTCATCACATCATACAGTAAATATTACATCAAGATTTTGCCGATCAAAGCATTATGCATCTTTTGAATCCAAAAAACGTTCCTTAAATGATAATTAAATGCGTCGCCACTCCATAACCTACTTCAACCCTGTCGAAAGTGTGTTTACACACTCTTTCAATAATCAAAAACCCATTAATTTCGGTGGTATCAAGAAACCAGTATTGATGGTGCTTGATGACGAGTTTCAGTGGGGGAGGGGTGCAGGGGCAACACTCATTAATCTAAGGACACTTAGACTCAAACTTCCCCCCGCTAATTGCCTTGCCCTCAGTGTGGGGCCAAACAGCGTAGGTGTTGCTGGAACACCCAAATATCGGAACTGGTGACATTCAAATCGTAATTGCTTTGGTTTTAGTTTTGAATAACTTCAAAATTAAAACCAAAGGACCAGGATAACTCTGGTCCTGAAAAATTACTTCGGCATAAGTTTGATTTTTTAGAGCAATATCCTATTTGTACAATACTCTATTTTTTGTATTTTACAATTTTAATCACTATCATTTTGACATTGAAAAAACATCTTCACGGTACCATATAAACGTGTCATGTAAATAAACTTGACATACTTGCTTTAATAAAAGTCAGATTCTTTGTTATGAACTAAGTAAAAAGTGTTTCGTAACTATTACATAAATACCCCCGTTGCAGCAGACCTGCATACTCAGCGAATTTCAAATGCAAAACAACATATTTCAATCCAACTTAGCGAGATTTGACATGTATTGTAACCTCCATAAGAATAACATGGGGAATGAGTATGCAGGTTTGCTGCACCAAGTATGTTAAAACTGGTTGGTTTTAATTCATTAATTAGTAGATCTTAACTTGAAGAAGCCATCCATCTACCAAGTTTTGTCAAGAAATGTAAAAAAATAAGTAAGATGTAGAATTTTTTTATTTCCCATAAGGATAACATGGGGAATGATTATGCAGGTTTGCTGCCACAAAATTTGAAATTTCGGGTATTTTAGACTAAAATACATTAGATCTCATTTAGATGAAGCCACAAACCAAGTTTTATCCAGATACGTTGAGAAATAAGCGAGATATAGAATTTTACTTATTCCCCATAAGGTTAACATTGGGACAACGTACTGTGTTTACCACTTTCAGTATCTCGGTAACCAATGGACATAGAGCAATGATATAAAACACTAAATTGTTTGTTTTTTTAAGCTGAATTCAATGGTGCCAACAGAGATTCGATAAATTTTATTTTTCTATTTAAAAAATTCAAAAAACCCTTTTTTGGGGGGGTTTATCCCCCTTTACCCCTCCTTCCGGTGGTCCGATCGGGCTGGTTCACGAACTCGTCCAATCGATTATCACTTTACATGTCTGTTCCAAATTTCATTAAGATCGGACCATATTTACGGCCGTTATCGTGCTGACAGACACACACACACACACACACACACACATATATATATATATATATAGATAGATAGATAGATAGATATATAAAAATTCGAACGAATGGTGTTTTTTGCTTCTGGTGGCCCTAAAACTAAAAGTTATCATGGTCTCGGGCTTAGGTCTTACCATGAGACCTACGGTAATAGCTTCTACCCTATAGGGGAAATTCGCTAAAACTTTAAAAAATCCATTAGACAAAAATTTTACTATTCAGTTTCATTTTATTGTTGCTTCACCAGAACTCTGTAATACCTCACGTCAAAAACTCTCATCTAAAAATGTTGAGCCCTAAGTATATTGTATTTCACAACCGCTAGGAATTTTTATGTGCATTTAACGCGGAAAGGAAGAGGATAAATTATTGTGTCGTTAACAGTAAAACAGATAGGCCCCTACAGTCGAGGGTCTTTTCTAATACGTCCTCGCATTTCATTTTTTTTTCTTTAGCCACTAAGTGTTAGTGCAATTATAAAGATATTTTCTAGAGGTAATATAAGTTAGGTTAAGCTAGGTTACCGGTGATAACATCATCAAAAAAGTTAACCTTTACTGGAAAAAATTAAACCTGCATGTTTAATATTTACCTATTAGTAAACTTATTTGTGGTCAGTTTTGTATTTCCTAACCAAACTATAGTCGCGGGCACCAAATAGGGCGGATGAACGCTGCTGGCGAAATAATTGTTTATTATTTGTTTGGGAAGTAAATCAACTATATGATCATAATATGTTGAAGTAAACACAAGTTTACGTAAAAGGCCCTGAAAAACGTATACAAACATTTGACAGTTCAACAAAAATATTTCATTCGGTTTTATCAGCTGAGGTTTAGCAGACGATTTGGTGTGTTTCCAATTTTTGCCGCCCACCTTATTTGCTGCCCGCGACTCTAACTTAGTTTCACAATTGCACCACTTTTCTGGTGAAGGTTATGTTACGTTAGATTAGTTGTAATACTGACCAATAATACGTTTTATCATGTTTAGTAATAATTAATAAACGTTGAAACTTGGTAACTATAAAAAATTTAAAATGCAGGGACCTATTAGAAAAAACCCTTAGTCGATTCAAAATACAGTAAATTAATCAACCTGATAATATTTAAAAAGATAAATCATGAGTAGCCTGATAAAAAAATTAAAGGCAAAGAATTTTGCTCTATTAAATCTGAACCCCTCTTCGTTCATCACCAAAGTTATAATAACAATTTTACAAAGGTTAACTGTGTTAATACAGATTCTTAAACGTCACTTAACACAGTTAATAGCACATATTATTAGGGTGAACATTTTGCACTAACACACAAAATTAAAAGACAAATTAAAAATGAAGTTAATTATTGTGTTTCATTTCATAAAATCGTCAGCAATGTTACACTTAATTTAAATTTAATTTATCTTTGCAAAAGCAAGAACAAGTTGGTTGTAAACTTCTGCAGTCGGCGCTACGTCGATATCGTTTAACAACAGCCTGGAGAGCGCTGCTACCTGGCGGCGGTCGCCAGAACTATTACGTGACGCAACTCTTCACAGCACACTGCCTGGAACTCTGCAACGAGTCGCCAGTTGAGCCGGGGCTCTAATTGCGCTCTGCCCTGGAAGATTGTGCACCGCAATTTACTTGAAAAAAAAAAAACTGTCATTGTCGTTAAATTAAGATGAAATATCTTAGACCGACAGCTAGATTACAGATATTTTATTGCAGCTTCGTGTAATTTACGTTTAATACCCAGCAGGCCGAATAACAATCCTTGTAAGGAAATTATTTTAGGTAAATTGGGATAGTGTTGGTCGCTCTACATATACAAAAAGTTCTTTTAACCTTTACAAACGATGACTCATTACAGCGATCCGGACAATCTCATGATCATAAAGATAGTCAAGGCAACAACTGTAAAAAAACTTATAAAAAAGTCTACAAGGGTATTATAACATGTTTCAATAATTGTCGATTTATGTAAATGTTAAACAACCTTTTCAAAAAAAAAAAAACTTTGATAACTTTAACAGCGATTAAGTTTTTATTCAATTGCAGAATTTGTGTAATCATAAACAGGACATGATTTCAGATCAGTAGCCTACAGAAGAAAATTTCTTTTATAACTTTCCTTTAAAAAATTTACGACCGTGTGTAAGCTTAAAACGATAAATTTCATTATTAGTGTTAGTTTCGATGACATTTGTTGAATGGCTTAGTAAAACATGACTACGGTTTATAAATGAAAAACTGAAGACTATTGACTTTTAATGATAGATAAATAGATAAATATTGACATAGATTGAACAGATTAAACATATTGAATTGATAAATATTGATAGATAAATATTGACTTTCTTTCATAGATAAATATGTTTTATCTATGATGGCGCATTAAAAAGACGAGGAAAAGTTTTTTGCATCATACGTACTGAGTAGTAATTTAATATTGCTTTTCATTAAAAAAATATCATCCAAATATCAATGCAATAGTTTTCAGCTTGAAAAACAAACAGTACATTTTGATCGATAGCAAAAACTAAACGGGTGATTCTAGTAAACCGTTTTACGTAAACTTTTATCACCTGCTAACAGTGAGATACGGTTGTTTTAAATTATTACTGTCCAAATGTTCGTTTGTAAAACTTGGGTGCATGACTATGAAGATGGTTTCTTATTCTTTCTTAAAATAATAGCCAGGTTTTATGGAATTAATTTTAAAACTAAATGTTTTAATGAAAAACAAAACAATTGCAGGACCTGGGTTTTATAAAATATACTAAATGAAGCAGAGGACACTTGAATTTCTTCGATTAAATGGATAAGTTTGATCGTAAGCTATTAATAAAAATTATCATCAGCACAAAAGAAAGACTGTTTCTGTAATCGGCCGTTTGTATGCGGCGGAGGGATACGCAAATGGATCTATATGTACATCTCTGGAGTCTGGCAACGTAGTTACAAACATAACAATACATCTTTCTTTTTCAGTAAATTTCGGAGCAAAGAATAAGTTTAGTTTCACTCCTGCCAATTAAGATTTTCCGAATAATTATAATTTATTTTAATTTAATCAAAATGGACGTCTTTTTACAAAATTCGTTACATTTTTTGCTGGGCGGAGCTTTTTGAAAAGAAAAGCAATATTTAAAAGTTAAATAATTCTTTTCAACTAATCAGTTCTACGAATCGTATGGTTTACATTTAACGTTCTCTTTAGGACTAAGCTTTTTGGATTTTCAGGGAACAAAAACTGAAAAATAATATACTATTATATGGCATACAAACTAACTACTGGTACCAGGAAGTAGTGAGCATAACTTACAGTTTTTGTAGCATAATAAAACTAAATATATCGTTGTGTATAATTGATTTAAATCACGTCTTCCTCTCAATTTCCCGTTGATTATTATTGTACTATCCAGTTGTACTAATACGTTATTGTACGAGTCACAAGATGACATGGTTGGATGAAGGCTCGCATTATTTACTTTTTTCAGCTCAAACCCTTTTATTCTCCAAGCTTAGCAAGAAACTTCAACTCCCATTAAATCTACTTCGAATCAGTAATTCACTAAAATATACATCTAATTGTTGTAACTCTAGTGGTCATTTTTGAGTTATCTTTATATTAATAGACAGGCATTTTTCCATAAGGTTTTTGTACTCCTTTTTTCTCAGCCTGTGTGCAACGTAGCAAACATCTAAGCACACCGATAGAATTATATTTTCCTGTAGATGTGCAGAATCCCAATGAAATTTATATTAGTCTTTTAGAAATGTAGAAAAATGAATTTAAAATTTCAAAAAAATTAACATTAGCCTTATGAGTTGTTGTTTTGGTGATATTATAACAACCAAATGTAAACAAAGTTAGCATCATATGTAGCTGTTATCACATGCTATTTTTCGTAGAGTAAAGATTTGATGTAGAAACATTTTAAGCCACAGTTTATTGGGGCATGGAGTGAAAATATAGAATTTGATTGAAATCAGGACTACTTTGAGAAGATAAAGGATAGCATACCCAAATTTGTTTCACTTTACATATACGTGGAAAAAATAAAGTTAACTTGCTTAAATAAGATTAAGAGATAAAAATTTGCTGATAAAAAGGGAAGAAAAAAGTACATCAGGTTATGTTTCTACCATCCAATGTACTACGGTAACTGACATGCAACCGGCATAGGGCCGGCGACAGGGAGAGGGCAAATGCACAGGGGCCTGGACTCACGGGGGCCCGGATCCACGCGAGATTAGTAAAAATGGGGCCCAGAATCGAGATGAATAAAAAAGGCGGGTTTCTCAATTGCACAGGGGCCCGAAAATCCTGTCACCGGGTGTAACAACTGGAGTACAAATGGATACATTATATTGAAAATTTTGTTTTTATTGGTGAATAATGGGTTATATATTACATTTTATTGATAATAATAGGAAGAGAGGGAAGGAGGGAAAAAGATCCGAAGGGTAGGGAAGGAGGGAAAAAGTTCCAAATGGTAGGAAAGAAGGGAGGAGAGATGGGAAGAGAATGAAGGAGAAAAGGATGGAAAAATGGAAAGAAGGTCGGAAGGAAGGGACGTAGAGAGTGAGGGAAGGAATTAACGGAGGGAGGGAGAGAACTGTGGTAAGGGGTGTACAGGATGAACTGATTTGATGACTGAAGTTTTACTTTCCTCTGATTCAATAATCATTCTTAAAAAAATAAACATGGAATCTTAATAAAATAGTCATTATCTTAATAAAATACTAATTACTAAAACCATGCCATAAGCCAGAAGTGAAGTAAAATAATTAATCAAGGATTGAGTCTTTCTCTTTTGTTTTTGGCCCCCATTTGGTTATATTATGTGTTTACATGGGAAATAAGTATTATATAAATGTATTTAGAAACGCATTGGTGTATGCAGGGATCATTTACAAAATTGCTATCCCTATTTTTCACTTTGAAAATTGGTCGAATTTTCGACCACTGGCGATCTCTAGTACAAGTAATACCACGTTATAGTTAGAGTATATTATAGTTAGAGTATAAAAGGGTTTAAGTTCTTTCTGTTGACATGGCATAAAAATGCTGTCTTGCATTAAAGTATTTATGTATTCAATGTGCTTTAAATGTAGAATAACATAAGGCAAAATAATAGCCAGGGTAAAAGGTGGAAGTATACACGGAATTGGTTTATTCATTTAAATTTTCAAATTATAACTTATAGATTTCTTTTTTTATATTTTACTCAGTTTTAAATGAATATGTGAGTTTTTAAACGTTAAATTAAAACAGCAATGGATCTATAAATTTGCATGATATATTTTTATGTAGCATGGTTCAAGCCATTATTACTGTCCTGAGTTCACTGCTGTAAGCCTACCTAGCATGAGACCAAACAGAAACACTCCACAGCGCCAGCGTGTTCAATAATGAACATGACAATGAACAGTCCCTGAGACAACAAGAGGCTTGTCAGACTGATTGAACATTGAACACAGCTGGCCCGGTTTCCCTCTGGACCATATAGGTATCTCTCTGATGTAAAAAACTTCTGCCAACAATTAATTAACCACGTTACATTCTTGTTCTATCATCCTAAATTTCTAATTTTTTAAATTTACAGTTGTTCAAGCCCCGCTGGTTCATTAAATGTAATGGACAAAATGAAACCAATATTGTGTCGACACAGTGTTGTGAAAAGTAAAATACCCCCTCCCAGCAAACCTGCGTACTCAGCCAATTTCCAACAAAAAAATAATTAATGAATTATTACAACAAAATAAAAGTTAAATATTTAAGTATTAAAATAAAATGCCATCGTTTGTTTTACATATCTCTGTTGTCAAAAACATTGATAAATAAGTTTAGATACAAATATATATTTTTCCTTAAATAAATCGGATAGCTTGTTATCTTTTTAGTTGAAAAACCAAAATCCTATTCAAAGTATGTTCAAGAAACTCGTGGAATACTCTGCTGGTTTCGTTGAAAAAAAGTATCGTTGGACAATATTCTGCTGCCCCGATACTGAAATACGTGGCAAATAACGTCAAGTGGAAATACCTTGGAGACCATTGGACTTCGGTTCAAAATACCAAATTGTTTGTTTTTTTTTCAAGCTGAATCCAATGGTGAAAACAATATTTGATTACTTTAATTTTTTAACTTGAAAAAGCCCAAAACCCCATTTTTGGGGACAAAAGCAGCTTTTATCCCACTTTGGATATGTTGATCTGGTCGGTTTCCGAACTTGTACAAGAGAACCTAGATCTACATGTGTGTACTACATTTTTACGATCGGACGATTTTTTCGTGAGTTAACGTGCTAAAAGATACTAACAAAATGAAAATTCTATTCGCCATATAAGCCCACGTTAAATTTTAAAACTAATCGTGATTTTTGCAAGTAAAAATGCATTTCAGCGATAAACTCACTTGATTTTCAGAAAGTAGACATAAAAAGCTATCAATTGATATAAAGATTAATATGATTGCTGAGGTTACCCTGAACGGATATTTTTTGTCCATTCTGTTAAAACGACGGTAATAGCTTATTCCAGAGAAAATTCGCAAAAACTCGTGCAAGGGTTATTTTAGAATGAAAAATTAATTATTGTATACCTTAAGTTGTTCCTTTTAGTGAATTTCCCCTATAGGGAAGAAGCTATTACCGAAGGTCTCATGGTAAGACCTAAGCCCGAGACTATGATAAATTTTCGTTTTGGGGCCACCAGAAGCAAAAAACACTATTCGTTCGAATTTATATATATATATATATATGTGTGTGTGTGTGTGTGTGTGTGTGTGTGTGTGTGTTAGCACGATAGCGGCCGTAAAATTAGTCCAATCTTAATGAAAATTGGTACATACGTGTAAAGTGGTAATCACTCGGACGAGTCCGTGAACCAGCCCGTTCGGACCACCGGAAGGGGGGCTAAAAGGGGATAAACCCCCCCAAAATGGGTTTTTTGAGTTTTTTCATAGAAAAATAAAAATAATCCAATTTTTGTTGGCACCATTGAATTCAGCTCAAAAAACAAATAATTTAGTATTTTGAATCACTGCTCTATGTCCAATGGTTACCGAGATATTGAAAGTGGTAAACACAGTACGTTGTCCCAATGTTAACCTTATGGGAAATAAGTAATATTCTATATCTCGTTTATTTCTCAACATATCTTGATAAAACTTGGTAAATGGCTTTTTCTAGTTCAGATCTACTAAATATTGAATTAAAACCACCCAGTTTTAATATACCTGTAGCAGCAAACCTGCATACTCATTCCCCACATATGTTTCTAATGGAGCTTACCAAAACATGTCAAATTTCGCTATGTTGGATTGAAATATGTTGTTTTGAATTGGATTGAAATTCGCTGAGTATGCTGGTCTGCTGCAAGGGGTATTTGAAACTTTAATTGGATCCAACGTATTATATGATTTAAATAACAGCAAAATATTGCATTGGTACTTGAATTAATATTCGTGTGAAACCATCTCTTATTTGTACTTATACATGATACTAGCAATATGCTTCAACCACTGAGAAGCTAACTAAATTTTATTAAATAATATTATTCAATGTGAAATAGAGTGATTTGAGTTATGGGCTTGCAATTACACCCTTATGGCGCAGCTGACCCCATTATAGATTGAAATGAAAAGGTGTAACGTTTTCTCCAGAAAATTTTCTTTCAAAATGAGCAAATGGTATAAATTAGAAATTAGCCTCCCTTCCATTTGCCAAGAGGGAATGAGAGGTAACCCGCAAAAAAAAAAACGTTAAGGCCGGATTTTCAATAAATTCAACATCAATCTGAATTCAGCATGTTTAAAGAAAATGGACCGAAAACTTTAAGAAAATGTAGGTGGTAAATATATTGGCCAAATATCTATTTTTCTAAAACGTCTCTCATTCACATAGTAGATCCGATCACTCATTAGATGATAGAGGCGAGAATTCATCCTAGAAATAGGATTTTATTGAAATCCCCATCGCTTGCGCAAACCCTCCTAAAATTTTAAATTTTGCAAGCCTCGTTTCTAGTAAATACATTTTACTCAAAAAATTTTTACCTCAAAAAGTTTTACTCAAAAAATTCTGATATTTACCTCTATAGTGAACCACTTTTGACATTTACAATTACAACATTTTAGAAAATGAATAATATCAAAAGTACATATTTAAACTCATTTTATTGGAAATTTTATTTTCAACAAAAAACTCTATTAACACAATTTAATAACTCTTATGGGGAATTTTTACCCGATTCTAGTATGAGTATTTATTTATTTATTTATTTATTAGACGTACAACCCATTTTACAAAGGTGGGAAGTAATACAGTAATTCGGGGAATATTTTCTGTCCCTTGAAAATATTCTATAGGCTTCCTACATATTTAGAAAACTGAAATGACCGTCATTTTGAATTTTACACAATAGTTTGTTTAGACGTTTGAGAGAGAATATAATAACAACCTTTCTCAGAACGCATCTAGCTAGAGCCTATAAAGAGTATTTGTGCCAAGTTTCATGATCAAAGAAGCCTTTATAACCTTTGAAAACTGAATAATGGCCGTCATTTTGAATTTTATAATTCACCCTTTTTAAGCCTTATGACAGGAAAAATTAAAAAAACTTACTTTCATATTACGCGTCTATAGAGCACATAAAGAATATCCATGTCAAGTTTCATGGTGAAATGCATTACAGTTTTTGAGAACCTATGATCAGTGAGTCAACTGTTTTTTAAATTTTTATATGTTTAGATGATTAAAGTGGAGTTTTTGATAAGACTGAAAAGATAAAAGGTATAATGATAATGGATTTGAGGATCAGACTAAGAAATCTTAGTGCTTAACCTTGAAAACCATCTGATCTACAGAATATCTGAGAGGGACTGAGGGTAGCCCGACGACGAATGAATAATTTAATTAGAGTTCCTGGCAACCGACCAACCCTTACCGCTAAAGACAATTTCTTAAAATGATAAAAGTGTTGTTCTTCGAATTATAAACCACTAACAATATCAACACTTTCTATTTTATGATATATATAATTATACTAAAAACAAAAAAGAATGAGTGAAATATTGCGATAGAAAAAACGGGTTCAATTCGTTAAGGTGAATGTATATATGTAACTAATATATATGTAAGGTGAATATATATGTACATAGCTTATTCCTTATAGGGAAATTAGCTCATGTGGAAAAAATTTCTATTTTAAATTTTCAGCGCTGCCCAGTATAGACGTTGTCATATAAATAAAAAAAAATTGTGTGTCTTAATTGTATGAAATTTTATATATACTTTCTTTTTGCAAATTAATGTTTACCACATAAAATTTATGTTTTTTGAGTTATAAGCAAAAATACGTAATGAAAGTAGATTTTTGCCTTATTTTGCATTTTTTACTATGTTCCGTCATGAAATTTTGTTACCAAACATCGGATTTGGATTCAGCATCCCAAAAAACATGAGGAACAACTTACCCTTAAACTTTCCCGCGAAAACTTTGACCTAACAGTTACCTCAAAAAAGCTCACAAGAAATTATTCGTTATGGTAGTATTTGTACGAATTCCTTGAGGAATAGCTTTTTGTGAACATACCGACGCCTTTATAGTGAACCACTTTTGACAATTACAATTACATTTTAGAAAATTAATAATATCTAAAGTACATATTTAAACTCATTTTATTGGAAATTTTATTTTCTACAAAAAACTCTATTTACACATTTTTGATATCTCTTATGGGTTTCGTGCTAATCAAAACAATGTTTGGAGATACAAAAATCGGAAATGGTTTTTCAAGATTGTGGCATATTACCCACTTTGGATTTTTTGGGAATTTCAGTATGATGATCCCAGATGAATGTGCGACCTCACTGATAGTTTTCTGCCTGTTAAATGAAAATTCTAGAATCCAACGCTATTTTCTTGCACTAACATTATCCAGAGTCGTAAATTTAAAAAAGCGGCCATTTAAAATGATTCAATCAAAACTGGAAAACTGTACGTTTTACAAAACAATACGTAGTTTAACATTGGTCGGCATACTTAGTTCCCAATCTAATGATACCAAAATCAGGAAAAATCATAACTGAGTTATGATTGGATTCAGCTAACAAGGCAGCAGCATTTGCCTAAGTCAACTCATTAATCAACGTAACAATGGGCGATTCTGCACATTTTTCTTGTTATTTAAATTTAAAGCTTTCAAATAGCCACCATTTTAAAATTTACGATTTCATGTTTATTTTTAACTGACCTTTACTAGTTGAAAGAACATATGTAGTTTTAAAAGAATAAGTAAAGAAACTTCGGAGTAAAAATATTTTGTGAAATTACCAAATGGCAGATAACTGATGGGTAAATATGCATTTTAGGACATGCCGTACCCTCATTCTTGGTTTAGATTTAAGAAATCACATCTTGGAGCTCGGTAACGTTCTTATAAACACCCTGTGTAGCGGGATCTGGGATGGGATTGTAATTTAGAAACTATGAATTTAGCCTCCTAACGTAACTACAAAAGCAATAAAGAAATTGTATTAAGAACAAAAGCGTATGTTTTGATCATATTTTTTTCTTTTTCAAAAAGGCTTATGTTAACTAACTTCGAACTCCATGAATTCCAAATTAATTAATTATAAAATAACTCCTAAATTTAATGTCAAAAATGATGTCTATATTTTTTACTGTAGTTGTATATTTTAGTCCTAAAGCGGTTTACTACCATTGAGTAAGCCATGTAAATGCTCTACACGGTCTTCAGTGGTGTATCATTATGCAGGGAGCATTGTGGGATAGGCGACCTTTCGCGTTCAGTGCCTCTGCTTATACGATGCCTCTTTGGCAGGATTAAAAATATCAGTTTTATTTTTTTAGTGAATTTATCTGTGTAGCTTTGGTAGTCATTTCATTATTCCATCAGAAAACCCTGAATAAGTGTGTGATTACGGCTATAGTTGCTTATCTCACGTAACAAATATTAGATTGACTCAAAACAGAGAGGAAGAGGTTATTATTTCACAGTACTGCTTAGCTTGTGTAAACACTTTATAAAAAAGGTAAAATGAGTGCATTTTAACTTTTATTATTTTAAAGGTGAAATTATATATATAAATCCAATACTGATAAAAATACGGTGTCTTGATAGGCCGAACTCTTACATTTTTTCGCACTAAATAAGTCGCAAATCTACCTACGTGGGAGCTAACTTGAGCTAAATTGAATGAGACTAGACATCTTAAAACCTTTCCTTCGTAATTAGTAAGATGGTTCTCGTGTACCATGGCGGTATGTCAACAATCTAGTTCTGCGCCATCAAATGAAACAAGGAAAGTTTTGTCAGAAAAATAATTACATTTGCAAATATGTAACTATTAAGTCCCAGCGAATCGCACAAAACGTTACAAATGGGGAAGACATAAATAAATAAGTAGGTCATGACAGGAAATGTTGAATCTATCTCGCGGATATGCATAATCCGGACACGATGACAAAACCGGGTGGGAGCTGCGTGTTGATTGTCAACTGGAATTGTTCTTTCATACTGAAGTGAGCTTTAAAACTATATGGTGGATGAAACTCAAGTAAAATATAAAATAATCTTCAACTTTACGACTCTTTACATTTTTATGTTAATTTTGTAATAATTATCATTGCTAAAGCATATTATTTATCTTATTTCTTTGACATTCTTGATTTAAAACCAAACACAAAAGTGAGCAATGACTGAGCCGACTCTGCAAAAGATATCCGAAGACATAAATAAGAGAAACTGTCAGCCAAGTCTTTATCTACAGCTGCCAGTAGTAAAGATTTATTTGTTTATTCATTTCAGACGTAAGCCCCACCAAACGTGACCACTGTCTGAAGTTTTCTTAAGTCTGTATGTCTCATTTTCCACTTTGAAAATTAACTCACAATAAATTTTTTACTGAGCTATTTGTGGGGGAGTTGGGGAAAATTAGTACATTGTTTTAGTCTTTACTTTCTATCCTCTACTGGACAAATGAACCCTGTATTTGATTGCTTTAGGTAGCTTAGTTATTTAAAAAGAAGCAATTAATTACTCTTGATGGATTATAAGTTACTTGATGTAACTTCTTCTTTTCATTTAACTAAATTCTGATCTAGAGGGCTATGCTTTCATTTGGAAAAATCCGAACAACTTTATATTTTATACAAACACGAAAATTGTCTTCAGTTCTTTTAAACTTGATACCGTTTATCAGGAGAATGCCTTTACGGCATTTTAATTAAAAAGGAAACATTTTTATGTGTGCCCAAGCCTATGCAGTTATTAAAGGTATCTTGATGCCAAGTATATTTAAATGCTTTAGACTAATAATAATACGTTGTTCAATATTATTTAAGACAGGAGTACGACGAGTATTATGTATAAAGCTCCCTTTAACCTCAGTAAAAAAGGTCATATTGTTGCATGTTATGAGAGTACTTTAACATTTTATTCATGAATTTCAACCATTCTATGAATATGCAGAAGCACTCAGTGCAACGGCGCGTGATTAATATCAAACTTCTATTTGTTTGTTGGAAAAGACCCAGGTAAATTGTGGAAGATTACCTGGTGACTGAAAATTGAAACGTTACAAACTATTTCGTAGTTTTAATTTAATTTAAAGTTATTATTATCACAAGCCAAATTATTAAAGCTATGAGAAAGATTATTAGAATCAGTGATTGAGTAAACACTGAAACACACAAAATTATAGGTCCTTTAGGTCACATTTAAAACTTAGAATAATATTGAAACCCTCACTTGACTTGTGCACAGTGCTAGATAAATGTGCAGTGAGTTGAAGACGTTGAAGGAGAGTCGTCGGTATTTATAGCCTCTGATATTGGCAGATTCCTTTTTAAGAGATTTATTTATTCTTCGGAGGTCACTCGCTGTCCGGCAAAACGTACTTTAGAAATCTCAGTTACATTTTATTTCTCTATCTCAATAAAACTAAAATAAGTCAGCGTATCATATCATTAGTTTTTACCATCAACACAATTTAATTTTTACTAACAGCAATATAGTTAAATTAATGTCTTATTTTTACATGATTTAAATCTAGTGTATTTTTAGTTTTTACAATTCTATTAGTCATGTTAAAATTTTAAGCTGTTGATAAATACTTGACACCAATTTAAAATTTACAGAACATTAAGTATTTTAGATGCTAATATTGTACAGCAACATAATTATTCATCACAATTCAATGTATAATTTACATTTAAGTTATTAAATACAATTTTAACTTTCCTCTTGTATGATTTTTAAGGTTTGATTTCGCTCTCAAAAAGCGAAGAACCATTCTTAGGGAAAGATTATACTTACAACCCCGAAGAGGAATATAAGAGTAATAACTAGTCACTCACCTGTAACAAAAAAATACGGTTATTTAATTTAATTTAAGAAAATCCTCAAGGCATATACACAGAATTGTGTTTGACAAAGTAGACCAGTAACTCATTCTTTTTAATTGATAAGTTGAACATGATTGAATAATCCTCCAGAAAATCCTCCAGGAAAAAAAGATTTCTATCAAGTGATATGTAAGAGCTTATACACACTTCACCACGTGTGTTCACTTCAATTCGTGTCCCAGTAAAATTATACTGTTTATTTTTTAATTATTTCGAAGACTAATGTGTGAATCATGTTACATAGAGAAAGACTGTCAAGCCATACGCAGCGATAATATTTAGTACAAGATTTATCTCAGCGATGTATTTCTTTAGTACAAGATTGATAAAATAAAGATATAGTTTAACATGTTCCCGCATGAGGTGGACTACACAGGATTACTAAGGAATTAATGTCATTAATCCACTATAAATATTCAAATTTATTAATATGTCAACAGACTCATGGGAAAAGATATAGGCTGTAATATTTTGGAATTATTTAAAGCCCAAAAAAATTATTATTTCTAAAAATTAGCATTTTTTAGCTTGCTGGTTCTAAGGATAAGTGATACTATGTTTTAAGTAACTCTTGATAAAGTTAAAATAATATATAAAATTAAGTTAATAATCAAATTGAATAATTTTCACGACAGGTGGGTAGTTAGTTTCACCTTACGATAGTCAGGTTTACTAAAGAAGTTCAAAAGAAAGGATTTTTATATCGGCAATGCTGATAGCACAGTCTGTTTAACAATGTATATACACGCAATTTAGTGTCGTTCCTATCCATGAACTCTCGTAATAAATTGGCCAAAGAATTATTTATTTTTAATTTGCTAATTGCAGCGGTAACATTGGGAAGGGAGGGCTCGTTGTTTGTACGACACCTAATCAGCTACTGTACAGTTTGCAACGCTAAATGGTCAATATTTGAGCTTTTAGTTTATTAATAAGCTAATTATCTAATTGTATTTTTGTAATCGTTTGTATGATTGATAGTATAAGTTAACGAGGTTGTATGGTTATTAAGATTTTTCTCACATACCGGTTTTTAGATTGAGTTACTTATCCGCCTAGAGAAAGCCCGGTATAAAATATTTAATGGTGATTTATTTCCTTTTATTGTCTTTTTCAATCTCTGTTGTATATTTTACTAAACTCCTAACAATTCCTAAATTAACATTAATAGTGCTTAAGTGATTAATTATAAAAATGGGAAGGACTTTTATTCGAGTCTAATTGAGAGGAGTGGTTCTGTACAAACCTGGGGGGGGGGGCGAATGCTCAATCTATATGCTGATTATATTGGACTCTCGTGACGGCAAGTAGATCGGTGAAGAATATTCGGCAAAAGTCGGTGATTCCTGCATGCCATTTTTGATTTAAGGAAAGCTATTTTCATGGAGCGATTGCAGTTCTAAACTCATAAGTCAAACATATTTCTTTCAGGAAATTCATCTTTTAGAAAGCACTATCCTGTAGGAGAACAGTTCGAAAACTAAACAGAAATGGTTTTGTCCTAGAACCATGTTAACGACAAGAATAATTTGTTCTTGTTAGTAGGTACGGTAACAATTTAGACCAAGAGCTAGGACACATTTTATTTACCCGAGTTTACCATGAACTTTGTTATGTTCTTAAGTAAACCCATAATCTTGAGACTCCAAAAAGGCAATTCTTAAGGTTGGTGAGTGGTGGGTGTCCGAGTAATGACGTCATCAATATGGCTGCCGCGTAAAAGTGTAACACTTTACAAAAACGAACGTAACTTTGCAACAGAGTAACTTAGAGCAATGATCTTTTTTTTAAATTGTTGGTAATAAAATTGCCTTTGTTTTATGTCATGTCAATATATATCGTAAGTCTAACGGTTTTCCTGATATTGAACATAAACTTTACTTTTTGTGAATTTTTAGTATAGAAGTAAATGTTTAAGGCCCAATAACTCCTTAACTGTGAAGAAATAGACAAAATATATAAGAATAAAAAAGGTAGATAATGTTATAAGGGTTTTAAAAATACCATTTATGTGGGCTTTTGATGGTGGCTTGTACGATGAATGTGTTAATGTTTAACATTCAACAAATTTATTTTGCTCTGCAACTTTTGTATACATTGTGCAGTAAAATTAAGTGATAAAATAGGTGGAGGTAGAAATAATTGAAACAAAAATTATTATTGTTGTAAATGGTAGGTAATATGCTCCTAATCGGCATACATCCGTAATGTCGCGGGAAACCCCTCAAAATCACGTTTAAAAATGGCGGCTGTTCCCGCCATAAAAAAATCTTGAAAATAGTCTGTCGACTGCATTTTTTGCCAATTTTTTTCAAGATATTGACTTTGGACTACCACCAACTATTGTTGGGTGATTGGTTCTTAATTTTGACAGGGTACTCATTTTTGGCCGCCATCTTGGATCCGCCATATTGGATATAAATTATTTTTTCTCATCTAAAGATGGTGTTGTGACACATCATTATAGACTAGATTTTTACCGTGAACTCAATGCTGAAATCTGTTTTAAAAAATCTCGATTCGATAAAAAGGTGTGCTCAAAAAACGGCACATAATTTACAACCCTATTTAAAAAAATCAGCCCTATATCATTTCTTATGGACATTCCGTGCTTTGAATGTTATTTTTGATTATTTATCTCATATCTCCAGTTCTAAATAATATATGCCGCATGTATTAGTCTTAAAATACTCAGTGATTTGACGGCTTTCATGTGAGTTATTGATCAATAAAATCGGACAAGTGTTGGACGAGCTATATAAGGCTTAAAGCAACTAGGCAATTAATATTTTCAAATTTTGTTTTTTGTTGAAGATTTTTAGTGCAGGTTCTAAATGGGTCACAACATTCGTTCTGGTCTCAAATTACTCAGTAAATTATAGGCTTTCACATAAGATATCAGTCATTAAAATCGGAATTACTTAATTTGATTTATGAACCTTCATTCCTCATAAAATCTGTTTACTTTCTTAAACTGGAAATAATCAATGACTCATACATAGAAATCTAACAGAGACTCATGAAGGTTTTAGGTCTTAATTAACTCAGTATATTATTGGCTTTCATTTAAGCTTTTATTTATTTAAATCTGTTTAGATTGACGTGAGGTATGGACCTCCAACTAATCTAAAAATTCAATTTTCAAAAATTTCATAATTATTTAAAGATTTATATCCCCAGCCCCAACCATGGACCTGCAGGTCAGAATGCTTTTAAGACAACTGGTGAACTATCAGCTATCATTTAAGCTATAAATAATGAAAATCAGATAAAATTAGGATAAAGTATAAATCTTCAACCAAAAATAAATTTCGAAAAAAAATAATTTTCAAGCTGCTTTTTGCCTTATAGCTCATCCAACATTTGTCCAATTTTAATGATCAGTACCTCAGATAAAAGCTGTTAAATCACTGAGTATTCTAAGACCAAAACATGCAGCATATATTATTTAGAACTGGAGATATGAGATAAATAATCAAAAATAATATTCAAAGCACGGAATGTCCATAAGAAATTATATAGGGCTGATTTTTTTTGAATAGGGCTGTATATGTATATTATGTGCCGTTTTTTGAGCACACCTTTTTATCGAATCGAGATTTTTTAAAACAGATTTCAGCATTGAGTTCACGGTAAAAATCTAGTCTATAATGATGTGTCACAACACCATCTTTAGATGAGAAAAAATAATTTATATCCAATATGGCGGATCCAAGATGGCGGCCAAAAATGAGTACCCTGTCAAAATTAAGAACCAATCACCCAACAATAGTTGGTGGTAGTCCAAAGTCAATATCTTGAAAAAAATTGACAAAAAATGCAGTCGACAGACTATTTTCAAGATTTTTTTATGGCGGGAACAGCCGCCATTTTTAAACGTGATTTTGAGGGGTTTCCCGCGACATTACGGATGTATGCCGATTAGGAGCATATTACCTACCATTTACAACAATAATCATTTTTGTTTCAATTATTTCTACCTCCACCTATTTTATCACTTAATTTTACTGCACAATGTATACAGAAGTTGCAGAGCAAAATCAATTTGTTGAATGTTAAACATTAACATATTTATCGTACAAGCCACCATCAAAAGCCCACATAAATGGTATTTTTAAAACCCTTATAACATTATCTACCTTTTTTATTCTTATATATTTTGTCTATTTCTTCACAGTTAAGGAGTTATTAGGCCTTAAACATTTACTTTTATACTAAAAATTCACAAAAAGTAAAAATTATGTTAAATATCAGGAAAACCGTTAGACTTACGATGTATATTGACATGACATAAAATAAAGGCAATTTTATTACCAACAATTTAAAAAAAAGATCTTTGCTCTAAGTTACTCTGTTGCAAAGTTACGTTCGTTTTTGTAAAGTGTTACACTTTTGCGCGGCAGCCATATTGATGACGTCATTACTCGGACACCCACCACTCACCAACCTTAAGAATTGCAATTCTGAAGACTATATGTTATGCCTAACCCTAAATGAACAACAAATTTGATGGTAAATTTGGGGTAAATAAAAGTGGTCTATCTCTTGGTCTAATTGGCTCTAAAGAAATTCAACCTCTTAGTTTGTAATAAGATACAACCTTTTTTTAACAATGTAATACTGTAAAAAATTTGATTGATATACTGCGTTTGTTTGTTTGTTTGTTTATTTGGTGTAAAAGGTAATTGCCAAAACCATTGTAGCTCGTAGAACAAAGTATTACAAACAGAAACTTTGTGAATGAGGATTTTTGTAGAAATATTTCCCTTAATCAGGTTTGTTTTATAGACTGGTATAGGTCAGTCTTACTCATCGACTCATTGAATTGAGTTTCGTTTCGTTGAAGTGCCTAAAATCCTAACGACACATTTCCTCGAGAGGTAGCGGGAACGAAACGGCACCTCACTTCGTGTTCACAGTTTTAACAACTAAAGGTGGCCTTATTAGTTTCCAAAGATTTGCAGAATCCTGAAAATTATTTTCCTTTGTATTTTTTTACTGTTTCAGCAGGAAAAGTAGCTCCAAAAATTAAAAGGACATAAGTTTGTAAAGCTTTAAAACTCACAAGGTCTTAGAACTTTACTTTTGTTTGTAGAGGGCACAATAATATTTGTTTTAGCAGAGATCAAAGATTTTTCTTCGTCAGTGATGTGTTCTCTCTGTTCAGGTCAGTAAGGATTGATAAACATATTCAACCCAATATGGGAAAACAATGAAAAACTATAAATTATATAAAAATATGACATTTGTTTGATTTAAAAATCTGTACTAGTCTAAAATGGTTCAAAAAATTTAAACATTAGGATTTATAAAAGTTCATCGTAACCAGCCAAACAGTTAATTTAATGTACTCTCATATTACATAACTTCTAAAAAGTAGAGTACTAGCACAATGAATTATTTGCCCATTACCTTTTTATATCCAGTTACTAGATGCTACCCGTGACATCTAGTAAATTAACTACTAGATTTTTTTAGGCATAAAATATTTATCAAGGTGCTTACTCAGAGTTGTTGAATTAATAAAATGGCTGTATTGGCAAGTTACCAAGAAGGCCTGTTGTAAATTATCTAAGGCAACATTTTGAATTGTCTGAATTAGTATCATTGATATGAACCCATCCGCATTTAAAAATATCCTGAATTGTATATCATGCATTGTTTAATGTAAAATGAATGAAAAAAGGTGTAAATGTTTGTATTGAATGGATATGCGCTATTAAGAAAAGTTATTATTAGTGTTGTCCTTCTAAACCAGTTGTACGTAAATACATGGAACATGTAAAACAACATGTGAAAAAATTGTATGGCAATGGAGATCACAGTGTTTTTGTGTTCATGCTAGGATAGCTGAGGTTAAAATAGTTTTAATGAAAAAAGGTGTAAATGTTTGTATTGAATGAATATGTGCTATTAAGAAAAGTTATTATTAGTGATGTCCTTCTAAACCAGTTGTACGTAAATACATGTAACATGTAAAAAAAACATGTAAACAATTGTATGGCAATGAAGATCACAGTGTTTATGTGTTCATGGTAGGATGGGTGAGGTTAAAATAGTTTTCATATTTTTTTATTTCATACTAATTTCTAATTTTAAAATATATATTTCTGAATTAAAAACTTATTGTGTTCTCATCAACAGTTAGGCTTTATTTGCAATCAGACATCTTCCATTGTGTCTAATGTTTATGAAGAGTTATACTCTAAATCCTAATATAAAGTCAACCCACGTGTGCGGCTCAAATTGTGATATTGAATACACAAACTAGATTAGCTTGACAAGTATCTTATTCAACAATTGGAGGATAATCAATCATGGCTACAACACTTTCAAATCAATCTCACTGTAAGTTTTCGATAAAATGAATTTTATCACAAGCAGTATCAAGATACTTAAGAACAGAGTTTTTAATAAAGTAAGAATCTGTTTCAGATGTTGTAAACCTACCCTGTCCGAAGTAGGCTGTGTAAATTGTTAAACAACTTTGGCTTCGCGCCCACTGTGTCTACTTGTATACACCTTGTCCTTTAGGCTGAGAGCATTGTTCAATATATTTTAGTAGCTTTATTGCTTTGATTCCTAATTGGAAAGAGTAAAACTATAGAATTAAATGTTTTTGATATAGACTAGGTTTTGAATTCCTAAATATATATGTCAAATTGTACAGTTTTTTCACAATAAAATGATGATAAGGATCAACTTTGGTTTCACAGTTCTAACTATATCCCCATTCCTACGATTGCTTTGATAATCCATGTACTTAAATCGATAAATTAATGTTATTTTACTAGAAATAATTACAAAACAATATCCTTGACTCCTTCTGCTGAAACGCTTTTCCCGTTGCACAAAAATCTACAGTATTTCGACATTCTCTGAAGATTATTAAAGTATTAAAAATAGGATAATGTATTTAGTGAGCTTTTTAGACCAGTAAGAATATACTACATGAAATATACTCAAAACCAACATCAAGCTTAAAGGCTTCAGCAAAGTGGATGGAACGGCTTAAGCGGTAAAGTGAAAAGCATTACAGCGTTGACAGAAACGATATTCACTTCGTTTTGCAAAATGTTTTGCTTGAATAAAACACAATGGAATAAAAGTGTGATAACTATGTTGCACGTCAAACTTCAATCACACACATTTCAATATAGGAACATTATCTTTGTTGAACACTATCTTTCAACAAATTAAGTTACTAGAATCGCTTTACACCTTATAAAACAATTAATTGTTTTAAGACTTTGTTAGGAAACCCGAAAGCAAAATTGATCCGGCTACTTATTGTCTTCAATGATTTGAATTACAATGTTCTATCTTTTTGTCCATTTCTCTCGATAATGAACATTGACTGTGCTATTTGTCAATCAACTGTTGACCTCTGAAAATATAAGTAAAATAGGAACTACCAGCCAAGTCTTCGTCATAGCTGCTGGAATTTTTTTAATATTCTGTTTCACCGTCTACTTGCAGAATTATGTCGTGTCATCGCTAACCAATACTTAATTTAGCCCAAATATTATGCATTCGTATTTAGGATGTGATTAGCAATGCAATTACGAGTTGTTTTACACAGATAAAAATGAAGTGGTATTTTATAAGGACAGTCCTTAGAACCAATTTAGTGATCGTATTTGTGTGATAAATGATTGAACAAAACGAAGACAATCACTGTTTAAAGTCTAATTGAGATATCTGGGTGTTCTGTACAAACCTGCAAGGGTGAATTCGCAATCTATATGTAGATTTTATTGACCTAACGTTACGGCAGACGTATACTGTTGATGCGCCAGTGACATTGATTTTCTGCAGGGTTCTTTTCATTTTAAGGTACTCATAAATTATAATGCAAATTATTTTTACTAAAATATTCCTTCATTTTCTTCTCCAAATAATGAACATTGATACAACGTGATATAATCTTTAAAAATCATTAAGACATTTTTAAGTTCATTTCGATGTAAAATATTTCCACATTTTACATTTTTACAGCTTAACAATGCTTCAATAGAATCTACCCTGTTACAGTCCATCTGGAAACCAACTTTATAATAACAAACCAAATCCTTAATTCATATTCCACGCGGCAAACCCTAATAGAGCTGTATTGTTAAGACACTTAAAATCAACCATTAAAACAAGTTCTAAATAAATAAACCGTTTCGTTTTAACGGTTAAAGTAAAGAGTAATCTGCTGGAACCACTCGACTATGGTTTCCTTTCAAAATGTCCACAATATCCAAACTAACTTTCGTTCGAAAATCGTGTGTACTCCTTAAACACATATATGTAACTACCACCATCCCTCATTGCTGACATTTGTTTAACGCTTAAGAAGAGGCTGATTTCAAAACAGCATTAGCAATATAACTCAAAACGCAAGCTAAATGATAAACAAGGACGGCTGTATGTTGTGGCCAAACGGCGTGTGCCTCTGGAAATTGTCTTTTGATAATGATTACTGGACTTGTAAATTTGTGATTTTAAAGCCAAATCGTAAATATAAAACATAATTTTTATTTAGTTCAGATTAAAATAAAAAAAATGAGTCATTAATGAATGAATTGTCTAGAGGCAATGTATCTGTCTGTATTTGTTTTGATTAAAATTGAGCAGTTTGTGAATTTTTGCGGAAAACGTAAAACCTTAAAATTTTCTTTAATATGCTTCAAAAATTTTCTTTCAATTTTAATTAAGTAATTGAGAACACAACAAAGCATTTTTGATGATGTAAATAACAAATAAAGTAATGTTATATTACGTTACTAGCCCGGTATTTTACCGCGCGTTCTTGATAGTTCATATTTTTTCAATCATAAAATATTCCTTGTATAAACTATTACTTTTCCAATTCTTCAAACCTAGCCAATAAACAAACATTTGCTACCGCCACCAGTGCTGTCACTACAGTTCTCTGAAGTAACCAATAAACATGCGTTAAACGTCGGTTTACTGCAATCAGGTGATTGTTTTGATTGCTGACTTCCGTTATTTCCATTTCCTAGTGCACGGTAAATTTGCTGTGCACTGCACGATAAATTTACCGTGCAGTGATCGGCAAAGAGTAATTTTCCAGCTAAGAGTAAGGCACAGAAAACGTATGTTTCTGTGTACTATGGTTTTATTTATTTTTAAGTATTTTTTAGCACTATTACTATAAATAGTGGTTCAAGTGGTCGACGTTTTAGAACTGAAATAGATTTCAGTTAGTCAGGGCTATGCATACCTCATAATCGATTACAACTCCACAAGTAAACATTTCCTACTTATCAAGATCAAGAAATTCATTTTTTTTTCTTGTAATGGCTGAAAACATTTTTGAATTCGAAATTAACTTAATAATCCCGAGCCGGTAAAATCATTTCTAATCGCTATAAGTTACTTTCTCTAACTAGATATGGTAAATAAATTATGACAAAAAAGGACTGTTAAAATGGAGTGGATCAACGAAATTTCCTGTAAAGTCGCATCGTTGCATTCGATAAATTATGCCAATCGATTGAACCAATATACTGGAAAATGGTACTTGAACCTGATTTACGTATGCTCTACACACGTATACGTATGTATTTGTACACTAAAAACATAATTATATAAAATTTATTGAAATTCATAATCTGTTTTGTCATGAGACTTAAAGCTGAAATACAAATTAAAGCGTAATACAGTCTCTAAAAATCCGTAGAATTTAGAAAAATTGCAAGGAAACAGTTTGCAGACGCAGGGATTAAAAATAATTTATACATGAATCCAAAATATTGTCTGCATATTCATTCCCTTAGTGAGCTGTATCTTCATCCGTGAACTCTCAAAGAATAATGTCATTTAATTTTTACAATTTGATCTTTTCGTTTATACAATACACACTTTCTGTTATACGATTACATATAAAAAATCTTGGACTAATAATACTGTCTACTGAATTAAGAGTTGATTTTAATATGCACTGTGCTTTGCAAATGCAATAATAATTACATATTTACATTTATGAGTCACTAATGGCACTTTTTCAACTACATTCTATAATATTCATGACAGATTTAGTAGATTTTGTTTTTGTGTAGTTTAGAGCACGTTATCTTATGGCATATACCATATACCACAAGATGTAGCACATTAAATAAAATTCTACTTTAATATTTAAAAACTAGATTTCACCTTAAAACTTTTATGATAAATACGCAAACATCGGTATTTTTTTAACATGGAACAGTGACGACCGACCGTCTATTTCCGTAGGTCTAAAATTGGCCGGGCTCGAGCTATAAAGGGAAGGGGGAGAGGGTGGTACAGACCCGTCAATCTTGATAATAAAGTTATGTTTACGACCAAGAATGGACTTGTTTTGAACAAGAAGTAGTTTTGTCTTCCCACTTACCAAAGAGTCTTTAATATTATATTTATTTCAAGGGTTAGATCTTTCTTTCCACTAAATACATCTTAGGGTAGGATCTATTAACGTTAACAGAATGGTTTTGTGCAAATATATAGATAAAATAATATAAATATATTTTTATATTTTACAAACTATCCTTCTAAGGATTGGCAATTTCATATAATTTACTTTAACATAAAAATGGCCACACAATAGCATCACAAAATAGGCCAAAAAGACAGAAGTTAAATGCAAATAACTGACACTAACCCACCCATCATTTGAATTAGACACAATCTGAATATAAAAGAAGTAAAACTGAGAAAACATGTATTTATCATACTAATATATGTATAGTATAAATATTTGTATTTTTTATCACTCCGTATTAGTTTTATTACTTTGTTAAGTAATGCTTGAACTCAATAACATTTAAAACAACGTTAAAAATATGCAAACTGCAACACAACTAACTAATGAGTGTCAATTCAGTTAACGTTGTTTGTGCTGCTCCCAGTCAAAACAACTGGCAAACAAACGTAACCTAATATTTACGAACGACACGAGGTTGGGAAACGGTGTTGAGCGGCAACGTTGAGCACAGTTGATACGGAGCTTTACCGCAGTGTACGAAGTGGATATGGCACCAGACTTTTACCGCAAATAATATTTTTCAACACCGCGAGACCCGTGTGCAGTATTTGAAGCATCGTCTCTCTCTATTCCACGCATTATTTTATTTTGTAAAATAATAATTCGCCATCTAAGTTTAGTTATTTTTTTTGATTACACAAAAATAGATAATTATTTTAATAAATATGCTATTTGTTTATTTAAATCCATGATTGAATCAATTATATGAAATAAAAGAGAGTTGCCTTGTTTACTAAATTATCCTGCGATGGAATTTTCAAAAAGGACCAGAAACGAAGTTGATGTAAATGTTTATAGGATTATATTACATTTTTAAAAGGCAGATCGTTATCATAAAAAACTAAATCATTAAATTACGTTTTTATACCTTTATTCTATTTATTATTTAGTTTAAAAGGTACTGACTATAGCAACACAGCAAATTTTCAGTCGTCAACACTCATGACGTATAAATCTCATGACGTATAAATAACACTCAACGTATCATAAATGAAACACTCATTACAAATATAAAATCATAAACTTAAGAATATTATCGTAAACACTAAATTTACAATCTTAGACCTACTATTTACACTGCGAATTTTCTGGAGATGATTCCACTTATCGTAAATCCTGGTTTGGACTTAAATTTGAAAAGTGAAATTCTGAACTCAAATAAATATCTGGAATGAAGGAGAAAGGCGAGAGCATTACGACCAGAGTACATGGCCGCGGATGGTACAGTATTGATCCGCCGTTGTCCTACTCCAGTTCGTATGGCCCAGTTATTAGTGTGACATTAGTTATTGATAATAAACAGTCTGAGTAAAGCAGAGTATGGCAACGAAACACAGCAAATATCTTACAAATACGATTTACAAGACAATTTCTTTCCCGCTCCTTAAAAAAATCCTCCATGATGAAAAATGAATTATATTTAAATAAATTTAGATTTTTGAAATTTTTGTTATGATTTTTATTGATTGAATTTTCATTCGTGCAACTAGGAACAAAAGTTATAGTCTTTTAAAATAATTTATAAATTTGACAGAGGATTGAGAGTGTTAAATTATATAAAAAATTCAAATTTTCTTTGCTTAGAGCAAATTGATATCAAACCTTGTTTCCCAGAGAATGGTCATAGCATTCATAACCAAATTTTAAGTGTTCAAATATTTGTGAAAAAAATCAAATTTGAGAAATCTCTGGAGTAATTAACTTTGTCAACCTTACTCAGCATTAAGGAGTTCAACGAACTGTAAATCCCAAGGGGAGGATTATTAAGGGAGTTCAAGAAACCTGAAACTTTAAACATCCTTGGGGAGGAATTAGAAACTTCAAAATAATATTTTGTCCTTGTGGTGTTTTGTATAAAGACACCCGTGAGTACTCTGACACAATAAAAAAATGAATATCACGCGAAAGGGTTGGTAACGAAATCATCTCTGAACTCTCGAGGATGATATGAGGCACTTAAAAAATGTGCGTTATATATAATAACAAAGAGTTTAAAAGAGAATCAACAGGTGGAAATAGAATGGTAACAATGTTACTGTCCAAAGAATTTGAGACTTTATTAGGGTGTAATAAGTCTCGCTGAAAAAAGGTTTAACTGATATAATGTATAAATATGCATTGTGGATAGACTCTGGGGCCCTGGATCACTGATTTATAAAATGAAGGTTTAAGTTACCTGGTCTGTCAAATGATCCTTTTGACTACAAAAAGGATTATTTGACGGATCAGGTAACTTAAAACTTTATTGAACTTAACTTTATTGAACTTTATTGAACTTTACTTTAATACAGTAAATAAGAAATGCCAGAACTTAAAAACGAACACAAGGGAGTACACTAAGACGAAATTATTACGGTATTACAATAATTATAATAACATTTTAATTGTAATATTTTTACGATCACGTCACCGTCCACTGAAAATCCACCGTTATTTTACTGAATCCAAATTCAAACATGTCGAATACCTACATATATTTAATTTTGTACTATAATAAAATAAATAGTAGTCTAGTCTTTTGACGCTTCCTTTCTTATAGACTCGAATTTTAAACATGAGCTTAAGCCTGCAATACCTAACTTTCTACCTAAAGTATGAAAAATGTTTGATCACTTCATAGTGTTAACATGTGCGGTTCAATCATGTAAGCGTATATTGACAGATTCCAAAAATTTTTAATTTATTTAGAGGTTGTGAATTAATAATTAATCAAATAAGACTATGTATGAATAAGTTATTACAACTTTTAATTTCAATAGTTGTCTTTTATTTTAACTCATCCTTTTTAAGTTCGAGCACTATACATTTTCAAAACGTGCGATTCAATCATGTAAACGTTTATTGACAGATTTAAAAAATTATTAATTTTTTATAAGTGACAGCGTACATAAATTGAAACGTGCTAAATTGAATCCTATAACTAAAGGTATTAGGGATTAAAAATAAGTTCGAATCATGAACTGCATCACTCAATAGTTGATTATTGCATGTCTCCCTTCGTGCAAATAATTGTCCTGTTTTTTTTTAGCACGCCATAGTAACTCAACTCATCGTGGCACTATGTCATGACATAAACGTATTGCTCACATTTATCACTTTAGCTAAGAGAAGTCGCATAAGAGGACCTATTTTTGTGGTGAACGGATAATTTAACATATACTCCACAGATTTTAAAGAACCGCTTTGATTATGAAGATCTGTTTATGATATGCTGCTCTGTTTATCATGTATGATAAACAGAGCATTTCGAGCATGCTGCTCGGATGCCACCAACTGAGAAAGAGTTTGGTGCTGGTATCGATAGATTTAGTTTTTAGTAAAGCCTTTATGATAATTTTTATATCCTGCTGTGTTAGTATCCACCGATATTCGTTACGATCTGAAGTTAAATATAATCCATACAGGCGAAAGAAAAACATGCTCTTAATAAGTAGATAAAAACTTTGTCTGATCTACAAATTATTACCAAAGACAACATCTGGTAAATTATAGTCGTACTTCACTTGACTTACTGTGAGCTATAAACCTGGCTTATCGATTTTTCTCAACAGCCGCTTTAGAGGATTGTTACACTAAAAAGTTTTAAAAACACGTATAAAAAAATTACAATTACTGCAATTATTCAATTATACATTCACTAAAACGTCTTGATACATTCAACCTGTATTAAGTTTAAAGATCAGCATCTATGATAAGTGATATCTATTATGTATTCTCATTTTCTAGTATTGTGGGAAATATTAGTCTTCATTCTGTATATAAAAACATAATACCCTGTACTAAAACCACATAATACAGGATAGTGCAGGGTTTGGGGTAATATACAGTTAGCCCAAAATATTCCTCAAATGCCCGTATTGTAGTGAGGTGTTTAAAAAAACCAAAGCTAACCTTGACTTCCCAGATTTTCATTTCCTTCAACAATAATCTAAGATCGAGATGAAGTTGACTGACCAGTGTTCTCGAAGGATAAAATCCGCTTAGAGCAAAGAATCTGTTACACTTTTCCAAACCCCACTCTACTTGAAGGGCGAGGCAGTCTAAATAGTTAAGCAACAATTTGGCCTTTTGCCCAGCATACACTACTTTGGTCTGGTCTTTCAGTGTCTTAAAAATCTTTGAGCATTGAAATTTGAGGAAAGAATAGTATTAAATAACATTTTCCAAATCGTATTACTATAAAGGCCATAATGATGCGTTTTTGTATTTTTTATTCAACTTTGGCCCAAATTTGTTCAACAAATTTTCAATAGCTAGTACGTTTGTTCATGATATTTATAACGTAGATAAGATTTATAATGGGATTAATTTTGTAAAGTAGACAGGATCATTTTTAAAAGGTGTGAAATAAACTAAAAAGCAAAGTACTACGAAATCTCAAATCATTTCTATGCGTTTTTTAAGGTTTTCAACAATGAAATACTCATGTAACCTCAACAAACATGGCAAAAGTAAATTTTGATGTATATTTTACTTCTTAATATTTTGTGTGTTGGATTCACAAATTGGGGCCTGGCTAATCTTAAGTATGAGAGAAAAATCTAAAATGCTTCGTAATTTTCTCACACAGCTTCTCTTTTTCTTGTTTATTATATGTAATATGTTAAAAAATATTCAATAAAACTTGTAGAACTGCCGAAGGTTATTATTACTTGTTCAAAAATAATATATCAATATTTATTCAATCAGACAATTAAAATCAAAAGCACAATATTTTAAAAACTTAATATTTTTAAGCTAATAAAAGCGTTGTATTTTTTTTATAATAGTAGGTTAACTGAATTTCTTACCTGAGGCTATAATGATTGGAGACAGCTTACATTTTTACAAGGTCTGCACTCTCTGGCATCAATCTCATCTATATATAGCAATATAGTCATGTTTTATGAAACTTTTGGGACACGGTTTTGTAGGCACTAGTCAAACAAACCACGGATAACATTTGCAAAACTTGACAGCAAACTGATAAAAATCTAGTAATAGATTACGTGTAGTGGTATAAGGCAAAAAGCTTGAATCAGTCGTCAAACTATTGCTAGTTCTTATCAATATGATTGTAGTTTGAAATAAATTTATTTGAACGAAACTTATGTTCATCGGTGGATCTGAGACTCTGTGTCCTTAATACAATAAGGGTCTTCTCTGCTAGATCCCTTTTAAAGCCAAAAACTCGACCGATTTTTACGATTGAGGTGTCATTTTAAGGCTTATAATGTAGCGCATCGGTGACTGATAATTAAAATGGGCATTTCTTTTATGGCTTCGACCCTCAAGCCTTTGATTTATTTAGAGAGGGCGCTTTCAATGCTCCAGTGCTGACCAACTTGTGTTGTAACGGTTTTAAAATGTGATTGTAATTTAACAGTTGATTACCTTGAGAGAATTTTCAACCAGTCACATTGTAAACTAAAATAGATTACCTGCAACTGTAAACAAGATCCGACACACCTGATGAAAATGAATTTGGGCTACTTTTATTGGTAATAGTAACCAAACTGAGGCAGGTAAATCATTCTTTTTGGTAAGGATCCACGATCGACAGATTATAAATATATTGTAAATTGAACCCTGAAACAGAAAAAAGAAGGCATAGAGAAAAAGGAGTCGACGATATTGGGAAAAATATGCGTAGCCTTTGGTAAGAACAGTGAACTACTGAGAGGCAAAGACTAATTAAAAGTCCGTTAAAATGCGCAATTTGCAGATGGGCCCCTTAGAAAAACTTCCGTTATCCTACTGTTGTGCGAGAAGACAACCACATTCAAATACATAGTACTTGGGTGTTGAATAATGTGTGTGTGTGTTTTGTGTACAGTTAGGCCTTAGTTTATTTAGGCGAGACCATTAAATTTCAATTGAAAAGGGTAATTTGAGTATTACAAGTGAGTTTAAAGCCATACAATTTATTCTATTTCTCACAATCAGAAATAATATTAAAATGCGGAATTTGTACATGGGTCCCCAGTGGTTATCAAAATCCTACAGCATAGATTTTTAACTCTGTGTAAGAACTATATACCAACAGCAACAAACTCTTTAGCCGCGAGCATGTTTTAGGCTACAAGAAATCTTTAATCAGAACAAACTGAGACGAATCATTTCAATATTCTACGGGCAGCGATTACGGGCAACACAGGCTTATTCGACGCAATCAATGAAAGCGTGTTCTATCTTCATCGCAGTCACGTGACTCCCTTGCCATGCGATATTGTCCGAGAATGTGAGACTCAAAACATGTCTCGAACAGCAATTACTCCGCAGTTCACAACTTTCAGCAATTATCTACCGTATTTCACTGTTGAAAAAACATGTCCCCGTGGCAATTTAGATTTTTTAATTTACAAAAATAGTTTAATATTGAAAACTGCCAATGATGAGTAAAAGAATAGTAGATCTTACTATTTAAGTCGGCTTGCGAGGCCTATCATTATAAACAGACAAATCATACAAAAGAAGTTTGTGCATTATAAAAATTTGCTTCGTTTTCCGCTTGTTTTAAACGTGTCAGTGATGGTTAAATTTATGAGAAGGTAATGTTTTAAGCCCCGATATTTTCAAATATAAGTTTTTCTCAGTTCTGGTATTGTAAAATATTGTAATATATCTATCGATCAATAATTCAAAATTCGACTAAAAGTTTAATTTGGTGAATTATAATAGAGTATAACATTAGCTACAAAATAAATGTAACAACCATAACGATATTTAGATTCATAAATTTAAAACAAGAGAAATTAAATTTAAACAAGAGAACATTAATGAAATAATACAAATTCACAATTTTACAATCATCTCAAAATTACATAGCAAATTTTATGAAAATTGGTTAGTACTGAACAGAGATGTCGTTTTTTTCACATTTGCCATAAGAATAACACTACACAACGTACTGTGTTTTCCGCCAAACGAAAAGATCAATTATCTCCGCAACCAGCTGACGTAGAATAATAATTAAAAGTACTGTATTACTTGTATTTATTTTTGAATCCAAATTTAATGGTTGCAAGTACATTTTGATTAACTATTATAATTTTAAGTAAATCTAAAAAAATGAATTTTTTTAACACTTAAATCATCAACTTGTAAACCTGAATTTTTGCAGTTCTAAAACCATGCATTTGTTTAAATAAAAACCGTTGGGACAGTTTTTGAGAAGTTTGGATTTTTGACGTTTTTATGGGGTAAATACGCTTTTAAAAGTGAAAAATTCAAAAACAATTCAAAAAGAAAACCAAGAAGTATTACAGTTTTATACATACATACCAAATTTCATGAACGTCGGACAACTTGTGTACTTTCTACCTTTGTTTACATCCACACACTTGGACAGACAGACACCACTCCGAAAACTTTTATTACTTTTTTAGCATTCATGAAGCTCTAAAACGAATATAACCACTAACAACTCAGGTTAGAAAATTTTGACGGAAACAATATTTTCTCCATATATACTATGAATAGGGGGGAGAAATTTAAAAAAATAATCAAAGTGTGTTGGATGGAAAACAATGGGTTTCTTTTCTTGCTCTCATTAGAAAAATATGAATACATATGGAAATACACTTTAAATGTTTGTAGTCAAAAATTAAAATTATTATGAGAGATTCTTCAAAGAGTATAATATCTACTCTCAAGGTACGGTTGCATGTTGGAAATACCTCAGCACAGCAAATGTTTTATTCATGATTCCAAATGGTTCTCTGAATATGCAGCACAAAGTATACTAACACAAACCCATTCTATCATTGTTCAGTTCTTTTAGTTGTTTAAATACAAAAAATGAAGGCTAAATAGTTTGTTTACTTGTCACACTCAATATTCCAGTTATTATTTTTGTTTTCGGCAACGACGTATGTTAATTTGCAAGTTGTGATAAACAATAAACAAAGCATTGCTTTGTGTGGAGTTTTTCCACATACAAACAAAGCGAGAGAGCCTCATATTAAAATAATTAAATGCAATATTTTATAATGGGAGTCATCCAATTTTTAGTAAATTGTTATGTTATGAAAAATAAATTATGATGAACTATGATAGTTATAACAGGTGAGGTGGAAGATAACTTATGCTGTACCTGTGCTCGAGTTTTATTACATTATTTGAACGACTAAAGACAATTTTCGGACGTGAATTGTTAAGCTAAGTGTAAATCCAAAAATATTCAACATACATATATTTAAACACCAACATAAAAACTAAAACAAATTACTTTAAATATGAATTTCTCCAATAAAAAACAAATAAAATGCCCATAACGTAATTAGATGCTATGGTGAAAAAAGGTTGTACTGTACTTGCATTATGGCAAGAAGAGAGATGTACCACATCCACTGCTACTTACTTAAGAAAAAAAAACGAATCTGTAAATAAAATGAATATGAATAAGTTACCTTAACCTTAACTAATTTACCAAATTACTGAAAATATTAATTCCATTTTAAAATATTTTTAGTTTAAACTTTTCACAGGAGTTGTAATAACACGCCTTATTTACTAAAATGATTTAAAATACGATATTTAATCTTTTAGGTTATTTTAATTTTTTTAATATAAAATCAACTAGGGGCCATGAACATCTTAAGTACTAAAACCATTTTAGGGATTATGAACCTTTTTTGTTTGCCTACACTGAAACTCCAATTCACAGCTACTTAACTGCAACTACAATTCAAATTAATGAATCTTTCTCTATTGCAATGCAAAGAAAGATTTTTAAAGAAGAAGAAAGAAAATTTAAAAATTATTTAAGATTCATTTATATTGTAAGGAAATCACAATTATTATTTTTAATAAATGCTACTATCAATTGTTTTCTCATACCTGAGTGTGTGATATTCTCTTAGTCGGTGAATGAGAAATAAATATATATAATTCGAGGTTAGCTGGTTAGTTGCAAGGTTAGTTTGCAGAGAGCGAGAAACAGTAGGTTAGTTAAGCCTCATTACGCACGAGATAAGCACTAGCCAAACTTAATATAATCCATTCACCCAGGGTTTACTTTGATTCAGATCCAAATCGAGCATTTAAACTTAGAATGACTTAATTCTCGATATGAACATTTCCTTGAATATTGTAGCAGCTTTGTTATTCCCTGAGAAATTTGTCAACTTCTTTTTTCATTTATGATCAAATTACTTAGGACCTTGAAAGCCAATTTTCTGCACAATTTATAACACTTAAATGGATAAGAAAATGATGATGCAAATGTAATAATCATATGTAATTTCCATAAAAATAATGTACTTTAACAACAAAACTTGTTCACAATTAAAAACAGGTTTATGTTACCTCAATAAACAGCTTTTGTATCTCAATGTGAATAAAACTTATTCAATTTTCGATTTACTTTCTTCTCATTTAAATTTTGCTCAAATGATAACAACCCACTAAGAAGAGGTTGGCTTGAGAGTATTATAAGAGGAGAAATAAGAGTGCATCATATCTCCAATTCTGAATCCACATTTTAAATTCTATTGATGGCAAGAATTCTAACACTACTAAGTGTATTAAACCATAAATAAATTATGAAACAACCATACGCAGAGACACCAACACACCAAAACGAAACACGAGAAATAAGAGCGCATCAAATATCCAATTCTGAATCCACATTTTAAACTCTGTTAACCGCAAGAATTCTTACACTACTAAGTGTATTAAACCATAAATAATATTATGAAACGAACATACGCAGAGATACCAACACATCAAACCGAAGCACGAGGTCTCGGCCCTGGGGACGTGGCTGTGGCTATGTCGTGCTTGGATTTATTTATAATGAGGGACGATCGCCCTTGAGCACGCTACTCCATGGAACAATTCCCTAATGAGGGAGATTATTGTACATATTCCTTCCATTTTTAATATACTTTTAATAATTTATCCGACATAAATACCCTACCTTGGCTAGTTTAGAATCGTAATCAATGGTGTTTTACTAACAGCGTGCGCAGCTTAGTATCTGTTTGGTTCAAAAGAATTATTAGTTTCCAATAATTTAATTAATATGTAGTTTATGTGGGATATGTAGATAATATCATATCGGTGATGACATACCGACTATAAAATAATAAGATTTATATTCTTTTCCACTCGCTCGATCATAAACCAATTATTTTTAGTTTTTCAGAATCAAACTATTAATCGTCAACAAAATAAAGACAATAATTTCATTAGTAGTCTAAATATTTTCAAAACCATTTTCTCGAATAGAAATTTCATCCTATTTTAACATGTACCATTTTACAGATTAAAATGTTCCAGGTGTTAGTTTTCAATAAAGTGCATTAAAATATAGAGCGAAATATAACATTTTAATTAAGTTTATAAACGTAGAAAACTAAGATTTCAGTATATCGTAAATACAAAACTAGATTACGGTGGCTGGAAATAGTGACAGGAGATAGAGAGGTGAATATACAATCTGTATGTTAATGGTCCCTTTACCTGGTGTTCCTACCTTTTCTTGCTAATGTTTCTTTCACCTTAGATATTTACATTATTTTTCAACCATGTGATATACCATGTGTAAATAATTTCATTTCAATTCATTTGGTTCAGTTTTTTCAGGGTAAAAATTCGTCGCTTATAATCATTACACCTATCAAATTTATAAAACTGCTATTATTGCCTAAACGAGTGTGCATATAAACCATAAATGGCTATTACAGTAACAAAATTTAAATCTATGTATTGTGTGTTAACCTCAATAAATTTTGAAAACAAATTTCAATAAATCTAATAAAATTGAAAACGTTTGATATCAATAAGACTAATTAGAATAACAAGAATAAACTAAACTTCATGCTGTGATATGACGAATTGTAGATTGGTGATTCATCTGTTGATCAATTGTCTACCTGTAATAAAATTGTCAAATGTAAAATTATTTTGTGTATTGCGATTTTTGGAGAGGACAAATCTACATCGACTCCTCGTAAATATGTATTTTTAAAGTATTTTTTAATAACAGTAACATGATTATTATGTATTAGTTTGTTGAATTTAAATAATTTTTGAATAAATATTTCATTTGCATTCTTAAAGTTGCCTGGATAAATTTGTGAATTGTAAATATTGTTAATGTTTTATTGATTTTACGTCCTTCTTTGTCTTAATCTTGAACATGTTTTATAAAAATGCATTTATCCTTAATTTCCTTTTTAATAACAAATTTTACAAAATATTGATAATTCTGTGTTTTATGTATTTTCCCCAGACGAGGTTAGAGTCTACGTTCAATTCTACATAGATTACTAGAACATTGTGATACCCATCAATTTAAAATACATTTATTTGAATGTATTAACAGCATAATCAATCATTTAGTCCACAATTAAATTATAACATTTCTACAGTATTATTAGGGTGTTAACTTATTATTTTACGCTGGCAGCATGTACATAGTCAGCATTTGGTATTGTAAATTTAAGTAGACATATGAAGCCTAATAAGATCGTATGAATAAAATTCCATGACAAATTTTACTAACTATGAATTACAAAGGGAGCACATGATGTATTATAATAATTTTTCACTTACTTAATTTTTGCGTTCCTTTGCGAGGATAAAAATGTATTAGTACATTGCGAAAAAACATTTTTAATAAGACAAATAGTTAAGTTTCGTTGAGTTATAATGTTTACATACAGTGCATGGGTTTAACATTTTTATTTTCTGAAGCTGAAGCTTTATGAAGAGTTAGCAGTTCTGAACGTTAGAGAAACACATTGATTCAGAGGCATTTTCTGATGTCGTTCGGCGTTGCGGCTGCGGCAGAGGTTGAGGGCACTCAGTGGCACGCTACCCAGGCGACACGAGGCCACTAAGTGAATAGCCATTCCCTCAATAACTGTTGTACGCACAACACAAAATTGGATTAATTTTATTTGATGATTCGTTAAAATGCAGTAAATATTGTTATTCAAACCGAAGTCAATATAAAAGTAATGTCGTTGTTAAATTTATGAACACGACTGAATTTAGATTCCCTTAAGGAAATAGTATTCTATTGAAAAAGATAGCAAGTAATTCACATGTCAATTTGTTATCACTGTGTAGGTGTTCTTTAAAAAAGGCGTGAATCCAAATTGAATTCAATTTTTACTGAAATACTAGCTGATAACCCCGGCTTTGCCCGGGAAATCATTTGCTTCTTGTTGTTTCTTAGTGCTGCATTCTGCTAGTAACCAGAGTAGCTATTTCAAATGGTAACAGTAACTATTAAAAGCACTTCCAAAACCCTTGAGATGGTTCCCTTTTGGACGATCCTGTGCCTAAAAGATATAAAAACCTAACCACCATAGTGCACATTATGAGATTCTAAGCTTTAATTTGACACCAAGATCAAGTACCTACGACATGTAGTTTTGGCTGTAGCCCGAAATATACCAACACACAACTCTTTTTATATATGGAATATTGATTATTGGTTCAAATACTATTTTTTCATTTAACTTTTCAGATGGTTTTGATTAATATTACTTCTTTTTTACTAGGCGCTCATTGCAAATCTGATGTTCACCACCACTATGTCGTAATACAACCTTGTCAAAGTGGAAAAAACTGGCAAATGCAAAAATAAAATTGTTTGGGCTGTAAATTATTTGGTATTTACTGGTAATCAAACATCTACTCAGGCAGGAAAAATACTCTCCGACATTAACAAAATAAATGTTTATTGTTTTTTTATTTCCATTAAGCGTTTTCGATTCACCTAAGACTAGCGAATAATTAAGTTGCATAAACAAACGTTTTTAAGCGTGCATATCACCCTTTCAATGTTAAATAATCTCCTATTTATCAGATTCCCCCACCACTTTAATCGTTTATTAATTTTAGGAAATCAATCTACTGCTTCAAGAAGTAGAACTATACTATGCGACGGTAATAAACGTTTAAACCCAAAAAAGATTAAAATTAGTGGGATTCAAACGTAAAATACGTATGTTTAAAAATCAAAATTAAAATAAAAAGGCAGAAAATTACTTTTATTACAAAATTATGATTTAGTTACTTGATGACTATCCATGGCTTTTACATAACCAACTCTGTCATTTTATGTGTACACGATAATTCAATTTTACCTTCAGTAACTGATGACCAGCTCACCATATAACGATTGATTGAGTAACTTCTCGATATCCTTACAAGAACAGTGTTTTTGTCTTAGAAATGTGTTGCCGAAAAGGAACAAAATCAGAGCTACTTCTTCTTCTTTTAAAAGAAATATTGATATGACGCCATCGAGAAAATCCAATAATGCCGGGGCAGAAACCAACTTATATTGCTTAAGTTAAGCCCATTGATATTTAGAACACCTCGATGGCTTCGATGGCCTTGAAGAACCGATCTCATAAAACAATAAACCACCAATAGACGATAAAACTCTCTCGGTCTGCTTCTTTACGGACCAATCACTTGGCTAATTCCGTTAGATGTGTGATTTAACCATTATCTAAAAATGATTACAGTAACCTTCTTCATATTCTTGTTTTGAATTTTGTTTGTTTCATTATAACCAATGCACATTACCTTGAAATAAATCTTTGGATTGAATAAGATCAATTTCTTTCAAAACAACTAATGCTAAATAAGCTATTAGCTCATCTTAAAAAACTTTTTTTTATTCATAATAGATTACATCTCTATTCGATGTTGCAAGGTTTGTTTAAATTCATCTCAGCCTAGAAGAATTATATAAAAGAACGTATTAGCAATGACAAGTAAGCCTGTCTTTCACGGAGTAACCAGGTGCGGCAAGGAAATGTACGACAGCCAAGCTCCTTAAAAGCCAACTTTTTTCATATAACTCTCTGCAAACACTACAACGATTGAAATCCCAGCATAAAAACAAGGTTATTTTGATCGTAAATAAGTTTTTTTTATTACAAAACTTATCTATACGAATATTATCAAAACTTTATTGCACGGTCAATCTTAACTTACACTATACTGTTGCCGTATCTTGTGCACAATACGGCCTGATGTTTAAAGTACAGGTAATTTTATATCGATTGAGGCTGCCGGTTTAATACGCTGCAATGTTTAACTTATGACAAAATGCGCTTCGTCATGTGAAGTTAACCAATTTAAACGTGTAAATGTAGTACACTAATGATTAATGTTTTAATAAGTAAAGATCAATAAACGCCCCAATCTCCTTAAAAAAATAACTTAAAATTCGTGACATCGTATTTGGTTTCTTTTTCCTTTAGAACTTAAACTATAGAATTTAAACTCCTAACTTTTTCTTGAAAATAAACAGATTATATCGATAGCTTTGATACGTAATGTGATATCAACTCGTTCGTCAATGGTTTTCACAACGAATATGAAATTAACAAACGCTATAAGATAACGACACTAAGAAATTTCTATTTAAATATAATTATCATCACTATAGGAGTCAGGTTGTATTAATTTATTGGGAGTAGTTATAAAGATATCTTTGGAAGGATGACGGTTTTTATGTATGTTTGACCTGAGGTGGCCATTCGTCATTACGTCACCACCATTATCGCCTGGCTTTTTGCAAGTTCTCATTCTTCGAAAACCACAAAATAAAGTGATTTATTCATGACATTTTATTACAGCCATAGTATTATTCAGTAATTTAAATCAGCAACACAACGTGTAATAAGTCTTGGTTACAGATTTTACCGTTCGTAATTATACAATTTTAAGCTTTAATTTGGAATTTTGTGACGATAAGTTTTAAGGCACGGAATACCGGTTAAAGTTTGTCTAATACATCATCCCTTCCCTCATTAATAAACAGGGCTCCATACTCCCCAAGGTCCGGACAAGGTACATTATACAGTCCATTAGGATAATAACGACCTAAACAAAAATAATAATATGAGTTTTGTTTTCCCAGGAACTAACGTCGTGAACATGATGCAGTATTATAAATTTGCTTATAAAGTTTTTCCCTCTCTAAAGGAAATGTTTAAGATAATCTTAATCTAGAAAAATTAAACTAAAAATAAATTAATAGTTATTTGTATAAATGACTATAAATTATATTTCTTTTATAAATGTAAAACATGAGTCTAATACAAGTATAATACTAATAATATTTGCCGGAAAGTAATTTTATAACAACTATCACTTTTTTTATCTAAATATACGGTATATTGGGAAAAAATTTAATTATCTTGAAGCATTTGGAACGGAGGGTGCAACAAGTTTTTCATGTAAGTAAATATATATTTTTACCAACAACATTGTATTTTTTAAGTTCCACATGGGATACTAGTACCCTAGTCTTTGCTTATTTCAGTTTTCTTAAAAAAACCGAAACCGAATAAATTAACAACATCTAAAGACCTGTAAAAATAGGATAGTAAATTGTTCAGTTCTAACAACAAAACTGTACAGGAAATTAACCTCAACTATTTAAACTACAGCCGACCGGTAGCGTCAAAATTGTATGTAGATCTACCGTTTGTATATGTATATGTGTGTGTGAGTGAGTAGTGAAGTAGAATTTCAAGAAAGCTAGATTTTCTTTTATAGAGTGAGCCTACCTCTGGGAGTGTAACGAGAAATAGTATATTACGTTAATAGACAGGTAAGTACTGTATTACCGGACGGGCATGATAGCTCCCACATGAGCCAGAGGCGAGTGCGGGATTTTCATGCGAGTACGTTAAACCTTACTGGACACGTAAAATACTTGACATCATACTACTCACAAAAAATTATCCTTGCATAAACTACTACGTTTCTAAATTCTTCAAACCTAATCTATTATAAACAAATATTTTGCTTAGTGCTGCCAATACATTCCTCTGAGGCAAAAGACCATATATGAACATATAAACATTCATTAAACGTCGGTTTGTTGCGATCAGTTGATTCTTTTGATTGACTACTTCCGTTATTTCCATTCCCTAGTGCACGGTAAATTTACTGTGAGCTACACTGTAGCTTTTCGGTAGTTATCGGCAAAGAGCACCTTCCCAGTCAAGAGTAAGGTACAGAAAAAATATGTTTCTGTGTAGTATGATGTAGAAAGATTTACCTTATAAACGCCACATTAAATTCTTCCCCACTAATTTGAATATGAAGACGCCATTAAACACATTTCATTATGATTTATCTACAGACAATTCCAGAAATAAATGCCAAGAATTCGAATCGACAGATTTTCTAAAACTTATAGCAAACTGTATGTTATTTTAAAGGTCTAGCAAAATCAAACATTTTGGTGGAATCCGAAATAAATTATCCAAAAAAATTATCTCAATCCATTTGAAAATGGCGGCCATTTTTGTGAAAAATTTCTTTCTTTACGCCAACCCCTATATTTTCTAAACCACCCGACATTTTTCAGCTTTGGTTCAAATCTCTTAATCCTTGTTAGCTCAGCTTTACTACATTATAGCACATGGCCACATTTTCACATTCCTAAAATAAAATAAAAATTAATGTTGGTAACCTTGAAAATAGAATAAAAAAATAAAATTGCAACATAATATGTCTTCTAAAGTCACACATTTTTGCATCTTACACAAGTATTTTATCTTTTTTAGTTGTTTATTACGGACGAAAGACTAAATTTTCCTCTCATGAAGAGCTTATTATAAATTTGATTATCCATTGCTGAATGGTCCATTGTTGAATAATACCTATTATTAAAACTTGCATATGTTTACATGATTAAATTTTGAGATCTCTCCAATTTTGGCCTTTATTAGAACGCCCAGTAGAATGGATCCTGTAGATAATTTGTGATGAAATATTTTTAATAAATTAATTATTTGTACATTAGAGGGAAAGAAGTCTCTTTGGTAATCCTGGGCTGAACCGATTTCCCGGTACACTGAGTGGACGTGTGGTCTATCTCACCCTGTATGTATTTATTACACCCTGTATGTCTCAACATCACAGATTTATTACACTTTGATATGATATGATTGTTAAAACACGTAAGATTTAGATTATTTGATAAATTGATAAGTTTTTCTTTAACTCAATCTGTTAAGTTGTATGGGAGGAAATCTAGAACTAAAGTCCTCCATAGCCCCATTAGATTTTAAACTACGTAAAGATTTTACTTACCAGGAATGCACCGAGTGCATGCCTGCACTGTTTTTCGCTGTCACGCGACTCTCGCACAATCCCTGCTGTCAATCAATACCTCGTCCACCTCTGGCGAGATCATTTACACCAAGCCCCAGGATGCAACAAGAAAAAACTAAATCGGCCACTGTATGAGTGTAATAATTCAAATACGAGGTACAGTCAAAAAGTAGCCGGAATGAATTTTTGTAGACATATAGCGCGATCGCCAGCGGTAAATTTGTCTTGCAGTAGTTGGTACGACTCCTTGGGAGGGCAATATCGGTAGTGGTGGTATAGCTGACTTGCCGTAGTGCAGCATTGGAAAGGGCTTTTCGTGTACCTGCAAGTCGACGTTGTTGGAATTTTTAATAATGGCATTTCATGAACAGCGCACTGGGTGATGCTGATAAAGAAAATATTGGGGGATTTCTTCATCGCCTCTTCTCCATAAGCTTGAATTAACAACTCAAGAGTCTCACAGATTTTTAAAGTAAAACAAAAACAATATTCGTGTGCTGTTCATGAAATTCTATTTTTCAAAAATCCGACAACGTAGACTTGCAGGTACACGAAAAGCCCTTTCCAATACTGCACTACGGCAAGTCAGCTATGCCACCACTACCGATATGCCCTCCCAAGGAGTCGTACCAACTAGTACAAGACAAATTTACCGCTGGCGATCGCGCTATATGTCTACAAAAATTAATTTCGGGAACTTTTTGACTGTACCTCGTATAGTGAACCATTCCTTTCGATCGATGTAATAGCTTTCTCTAATATAATTAGATCGTATTCGCTTACTGCCAGAATTAATGGTCTTCAGCATAAAGACCAGCATAATAACCAGTTTACCTGTACTAATTACCTGAAAGGACTTTATTTTTTATTTTGATTCTATAGAGATCGAACTCTGTTCGAGCTAGGTCCACCAAATAAATGTAAATTTCATATTTCTGTAGATGGCAGTACTTTTAAAATGCCTAAATCGGAGGTTATTGAATCAAAAGAACGTAAACATTTATAATACTATCCCAGCTGGGCTTATAATTTGTTTATTGATTAACAATTGTTGTTACATAAATAAATAATAAAAAATAAACAGTGTCACAAAACAACGAATATAATGGTAGGCTTGCAGAGTCGCTCCTAAAATCTCTTTAATTTAAAGTAAGATTTGCTACGCTTTTCCAAGCAGAGCTCAGCCCTACAGTGGTAAATACCAACAGTTATTATTTTATTATTAGTCTTCTTGTATCTATTGAGCCTGGGCGGCGCGTTGTCACTGCTCGCTCTTGCGTTCCCAGGTAATTTACCAGGGTAATTTTGTTTCCTTTGATGAACCAGTTCGTTACCTTTATCAGAGCAAATTTTGTTACTTTTGCTTATGTGAACTGCAATCTTATTACCTAAAATATGTAAGATTGCTTTATTAACCACACGATGTAATCTGTACATAAACCTATAAAACTATTTGCAGACACAATTTCATAAAACAAAATTACTCAACAATTAACTGTTCGGTTTTTTAAGAGGCCAGAAACTGAAAAAATCAATAATAAACTAACTATTTGTCATTCTTCATAAATACGCTGTAATAATTTGATGTAACATTATAAACTATTTTGGATTAAAAAAAAAAACTTTAGTATCCATCCGTAGTTTTCATTTTCGACTTTGGACTTTTGTAAACATTTTTCGAAACCAAAATAAATTACATTGTAATACAGTTAGTAGTTTTAAGTATTTCCCATTACCTAACCTTTTTTATTTTTCTCTCATCAGCCTAATAATCTAGCCGAATATGTATAGAATATACCCAGTGTTGGGATGAATAACATTAACAAATATCCTGACATATTATTGATATTAAGCAGTGAACCTTTGAAAAATTCACCTACCATGAAAAAGAGATAAAAAAATCACGTCTACTTTCCCTGATATTTTTGTGGGTTAATATGATTATTATTGTTAAAACTCTTCACGTGTGAAAACATAAAATGTCTGCGGGCAGTATATAGCCGAGGGCAGTCCTAGTGAGGCCCTCCCGCTGATAAAGGGCACTCGGCGACAGAGAACCACTTTGTGTTTCCGGCCTTCAGCTCTGACCTCGCAATTAGTTTACTATTTCTTTTTGTTTAAGTTCACTACATTATTTTAACTGCTGATTTATATCATTGTTTATTGTTCTGGTGGCATGTGTTGAGAGCAAGAGGTTTCGCAAAATACATGTTTTATACAGGTCACATTGCCATTAGAACTCTCAAGTGCGTTGTTAAGTGAATTTCTACTTTGTTCAATTTTTACATAGAACCTTGGGCTGCCATTTGAGAACGAAATAAAAAAAACATGTAAACAAAAACTAAATAGTTTGGTAAGCCTTATGTTTTATAATATACGAAAAGTAGAGTAGATACGCAAGTTGAGTAAAAATGAAAAGGAAACAACTTGAGAGAACAGGGCCTACTAGACGTAATACTGGAATATCTTAGGTATTTTAAGTAATTTATAAGAAAATAATTCAGATACATGGACGAGTGTTTTAACTATTGATATTTAAATATGCCAAATACACACGAAGAGCTTGAAGGCATCACACACATGTCCACACTTTTTTCAACTATGCACAAAAAAAATTATTGAAAATTCAACCTTGGTATTTTTTAAATTTCTCTTTGAATCCAGCCAAGTGGGTGATTTTAGTACCTTCCCGGCAGATTCTTCATTGCAAAAATTTGACAGTTCAGTTTGATCTTTGGCGTATTTCCTTAGCTATTCTTTTTTCTAGGGTTCATTTGTCAGACCAAATTGTGAGTTTTGGAAAGATTATTTTTTCATAAGCCTAAAAGAACTTGTTCTCACTGCATACTTGGAGATATAGAACCGGCATATAGATTATGGCTGCCATTTATCATGTATGCTAAACTTTAAGAGTCGTTTGGATTTATATTGGACATTTCCCCTCCGTTTACATATACTAGGATGATTTCGAACGATATATTTGCTTTTCCGTATACGATACTGCAAATATTAAATATTTATATCAGTAACAATATTATTTGCTATTTTTTCTTATAACTTACTTATTTACATTTACATGACTATTTAACCTATTTTCATTTAAAGTCCTATGTTTTTAAATTATAAAACAGTTATATATATCTTGTTTGTAATAAACCTTTTTTTGCAAATATGACATATGATTTCACTCACTTACTATACGAACTATGGAAACCAAATTCTGTTACTTCGTGAACTGTATAATAGGGGACATTGTTATTTTGCCGAGTGCACAGCGCATTTGAGTGGTTGTTAACGGGAAACTAAGGGATTGCGAGATTGAGGATTGTGCTCGGGTCGACCCGGGAAGAAATATTTCATGAAAGTCTTATCATATAAAAATGTCATAATGGAAAAACGTTGTTTTCAAAACTATAAATATCCCTTGATTGCACTGATGATTAGCGTTCAAAGAAATCTGAATTAATTAAACAAAATATGCAAAATAGTGTGTAAATGACTTTTTAATCGATAAGCGAGATGTTTTGTTTTAAATTTAAATCAGTGGGTATTATTAAATTTATATTCCCTTCCGAGTCGTTTCTTGGATCATTTTGCAATAACCATTTAAGTTTAAATTTTAAAAACCATCGTATGTAACAATATAGGCCTATAATATTCAAACAACAAAATCAATGGAGCAGTTGGAATTGATTGTTCCTTTAACAGTAACAATCAATATTTAACAAACTTATCTCAATTGTCTTTTTGTTCATCACAAGTGATGAAAGCTTTAATATTCTTCTCGTCGGCGATAAGTTACGTTGTAAACCTCGCCGGCGCCATCAGCTGTCTCTATCGACCGCCAGAACTGCATTGTGCGCCGCCCTGCATTAACTAAATACCATGAACCGTAAAACTGCGAAAGAAATTATCCTGCTAATAAAAACCCCCAATCAAGAAGGCTGTGGTTCACGTCGTAGGCATTTTAATTAGGTCATACTTGGGCCATTGTTGTGACCATAAGTAGAAGGTTTATCGTCTGATGTTGTAAAAATCAAACAAATTTAGTGGATTAAGTTTTATGTTATTACTCTTAAATAACTGGTTGTTTGATTAAGTCATATTATTTCAAAGCAATGCGCTGATATGCTTTATTATCATAACATAGGCTCAGTATTCTACTTTACGTATCCAGTAAACAAAAAATCACCATAGCTGAAGATGCGCTTTGTAACTATTTCCAACCTGTATTAGCGTTAGCTGAATGATTTAACAGGACTATCACTGGATGGTAAACGGTATCCAGTGATAAATTACGGTAACTTATTCAGGATTTCAATATTTTTATAGCTCTCAGAAATGTAATAAACAATTGGTTTTCTATCAAACAGGTTTCACTGGTAAAATGATTGAATATGATTACCGAGGAAATAATTTCGATTCACTTTTTATCGACCACTGACCAACCGAGGGAATTCTGAATCGTAAATGAATTCACGTTCAACTAAACACAATTCAGTTGCCGAAAAAATGTATAACAATCAAACAACAGCCCGTTGAAGGCCAACTAAGCTCATTAGGACAGCGCTTGCTCAGTTTGGCCAGGTTTGACGTTGGTAATTCAAACAAAAAAAATCACAAAAAATATACGAAAAAACTCAAAACATAACAGACTAAGCCATTTAATGCACCAAAAAGCAGTTGTATTGTTATTGCAAAATATACATTTTTAAGTAAATTTACTAATAATATTACCACATGCACTTTTATGTATTATACTTTCAGCGACTCTGAAAAACCTCTCATACCCCTCAAAAAGACGGTGTGAAAACTGGATAACAAATTATTTATAGTGCTTGGAAGATACAAAAAGCCGGCTCCAGTTACATTCACTTTTGCCACTATCTGCTTGCTGCATACGAATGGTCTGTTTCTTTAGACGATTCCCAAGACTCTTCCAAATATTATTTTTAGCAAGAAGCATTTTCGAAGGCCGAAAAAATTTTAAGCTGAAGAGAAAATAGTAAAATCAATAAAAGGGGTCCCCAACCAAAAGATTTTTTAAAATGTATTGTTAACAAGTTAACTATAGATTCACTTTAGGTAAGACACCGGTACAAACCACAGCCTAAGAAAAACGTTTTCCCCTACCGGCTATGTTTTGATGCTTTTTACTCCTTGTAATGAGTGAGTAAAATAATATGTTATCCCCAAGCGTGATGAAAGTGAGCCCATAAGAATTAAATTGAAATCAATAATTCAGAAATCGAGTGCCTTCAAATTTCTACGCAGACGTCCCAAATATGTTGAGAAAAAAAATGATAGAAAACAATTAATCTAAATCAACCCCAAGGAAAACCGAAAACATATTTTTAAACCTTATAAAACACTTGAGTGTTCCTAAAAATGGGATCAAGGGTTCGAGTCATTAACTTTTCTTATTTAAACCTAAGGCAAATTGTATATAATTTTAAAGGTCTTGGTGATAAGAACATTAAAGTAAAATGTGACAATGTAGCCATACGACGTCACCATCAAGCTGATTTAACAAGGATCATCATTTTTTAATCAGAACTAAGTAATGTTTAGTGGTGTCGGTTAGTGTTTAGGGGTTCAATAAATATTGAAACGATTTTTTTAATGGTCACCAATTTTTAAACGGATTCAGAATATTTCTTTGTGTTCATCAAAATGTTCCTACAAGTAAGATCCTCAAAAAGATATACAATTTTCTACAGGCTACATAAGTAACCTTTGAACACCCATTATCTTTTTAAATTATTTTTACGCTTGGGATCGGTTTAGTGGCGAAAAGTTTGCTTCATATTTTTAAGTCTAGTAGTTGAGACATTATATCTGAAATTTGAATACATACAATGACAGCAAAGGTGAACGGTACAAAAAAAACTTTGAGGAATGCTGTGGAAAATAAATACAAGTTCAGAATGTTTGTGGTTGGAAGATACGAAAAGCTGGATCCAGATGTATTTACTTGTGTCGCTATCTAGTGCATACGAATGTCCTGCTTCTTTATATGATACCCGAGAACCGAATCCGAATATTGTTTTACTGCGAAGAATTTTCTCTAACAACGGTAATGTAGCATCTTCCCACTATAATGAGAGGAAACACACCCAAAATATCATTTATTAATGTGTAAGGTATAGTTTCACAGTTCGCGCAATCGATTTTCTGCTACCGATACTAATACGCTACTAACAGTATAATATATTTTCAACATTAAATATTTGCAAAGTATAACAGTTAACAAGAATGAAAAGCAGCACGGCTGTAGGGTAATTTATACTTAGTTTTGCATTCTCTTGAATTTTGACCAATTTATGTTTCTAAAAATTCTTCTAACTTAATTGGTTTTTGTTTTTGTACCTCATGATTTTTATATAAACTTCCGAATATGAAGTATTATAAAATGAAGAAATGAAATAATGCTACAAATACTACAACAATATAAAACACTACCATTTTTCCCTAAATGAAAAACATGAGAAAACATCATAACGTGCAGAAACACCAATAAAACCTATAAAAGCATTAAACAGTGTAAACAAAACAATCAAGTTATCCGGTTTTAAATGAGTTTTCACCGCTTGAAGGTATATCCTCTGGAGTCGGTCAATGCCAATGATCGTTGTAATCGCTCCCAGCTAATATAAGTTCGAGGTTTTGTTTTAAATTGAAATATAATCCTAGACGTCGGATCATTCTTTCCCCAGCTCGATGATTTTATTCAATCATCCTTGAATTGTTCACCAAGTTAATGTAATATAATTAAGGCCTATTCTGTTTAAACAGCATTATTTTAAAAAACGTGTTAATTTTCTAGTTAATCCTGTATGCTAGCATACTTAGGGATTTTTACGACTATCTAATTAAAATTCTGGTATAGCCAAAGTCATACCACATCTTGCCTATCATTTAAGACAAGGCCTGCACATTGCATAATTAATTATTGGGCATTAGATGTATGAGGCACAACAGGTGTTCGTAATGTTTTATGTATAACGAAACATGCATAGTACACAAGGACTAAACGTAAAAAGTTTACATTTAAAAATAGTTAGGGTACTACTGCCCATCAAAATATTTGTTTTATAGCAGCTTTCAAAATTCACTATTATTTTCTTCTTGGCCTTTAACAATTTTTAGCACAAGTTATATTTAGTTTATAAATTTACTTACGAATATTGAATTTCTTTTCTTAAGTAAATCTATCATCATATTCATTCCTTAGTTTTACATTCGTAAATTTGTGAAATAGAATAAATAGAGAGAATACTGTTGTTCGTATCTTAATATCATCGATTTAAAATTCATTGATAGTCAGCCTTTAATTAGAGTCAAAATATAAATTATTTAACTTTCCATTTTTAGCTTTTCGTGTTAATAACGTATCCCAAATTTCTAAGTAGACGGGAAAGGCTCTATTGCAGAATCAATTGTGTGAAGTAACCAAAGTGCACTGTATAATGGAGCGCTTACGGCTCATAGCCATGTTAATATACTGTAAAATCACGTTTTTGCTGGATAATTCAGCCACATGACACTTTTTAGAAACTATGGGAAAATTTGAAGAAAAATTTAACTATTTGGAAAATCTTTTGGGTTGTTAAATATGTATATAAATTTCTTATGATACTTATGCCAGAGGTTATTGAAATTTTACGAGAACTTCAATCAATGCACTACAGAGTAGGCTCTTTTATGGAAAACTATCCAACGTACTCGTAAGTTCAAAAACGAGCTCGTAAGTCCGTACGTTTTGTTCTTCGTACTAAGAAGTATGAGTTTTTTCTTTATTACTGAGTACCTGAGTAATACTTAGTTAGAATAAATAAATATCAATTTTATCCCATGAAAATAAAATCGAAAGGCGTTTGCAAGAATTGACAACAATGAAACAATTATGAAAAGTTGTTAAGGTAATCTTCAACAACCACTTCGAGTTATAAAAACACTCTTCGTTTGATTTCCTCGCATAAGCTCGGGAAAAATAAACATTTTATCTTTAAAATAAAGATATTTAAAATAAATTTGGTAAACATAATTAGCGATAAATATTGGAGATAAGCAGAGACAATATTTACAGCATGATTGATGGAGTCTTGATTGGCAACTGGAGGCGGCTCGTCGTTAGCGTTCTCGCCGCTTAGAAATATTGCATTATTTGGACCAATCCAGCAAATGCCAAGTCCACTGTGATATGAATGATGAAGCTATGATGAAACGCTTTTACATGTAGCATTATTTTGTGAACCACAATTTTTAGAGGATATACCTATTTACCCAAATTCAACGAGCTGTATTAGGTTATGCTAATTAATAATCCTACAGCTGGATATTGAATTTCTGTAACATTATACATTCCTTTGCCCATTTATCTTTAAATCTGAACAAAGTTTTTCCTACTAATACTGTTAATAATTTCATGATTCGAAACCCTATGAAAATCTATTTTTAAAATTAAATATCATTTTTGTCATTTATTAAAAATATGATAGTTTTCCATATCATATTGAAGGAGGTAAAACCTGACAATCTTTTTCATATCAGAAGGTTTGATGAAGAACCATAAAAACAAGAACAAACTTAGAGGCCTTTTTATATTGAAACAGAAGCCCTGTAATATATTCAAGGGTTGTTTTTTCGCCGCACAACAATAAATTGTGAAAAAAATCACATGGAGATAACATGCTTTGTGTACAATCAGTTCACTACAAACATGGACAGTATTTTCATGCTACCTTAAGAGGAAACGAATGTTGTTTCATTTAAAAAGCGAAGAGATCATCTCGTAATTATCACTTAGGTAATGACGGTATGGTTGAAACTAAAGTTAATGACGTTATCAGACCAAGTTTACTAAAAGTTAAAAGCTATAAACTTGCGAATTAGCAAACTAATAAATATAATTATTAGTGCCAGATGTTTCAATGAAATCCCAATATTTGTATAAGATGTGCAGTTAATAGCGTCTAAAAGCAGAGGAAAGACATACATTGATAAATTTTGACGTTATTGGAGGGAACGTCTAAACCGAACTCATGACATTAATTCAACTATTTTGATTTAGTAACATAATTTAAAATATCAAACCGGTTTGTGATGGACAACGAGTTTCATGATATAATAAACAAAGGTACAAAAAATATATAATTATGTAACCTTTTGAATGTCTAAAACCGGTATCTTTACAAGTAAACGTTGCAAACTTACTGCCACAACAAAAATTAATATCATTTTCATGGAATTAATGAATAATTCATAAGGTTCCCATAAACATGCCATTAAGAAGGCAGAGAAAATATCATATGCAAAGGAAGAGTAATAGGAGGGCCGCATTAGTGGGGCTGAAATACATGCAGATTGCATCAAGAGGTTCTGTCGGTGAGGCCGACAAAGCAGCTCACTCGACAAAGCAGCTCACTATACTTGTAAATGATTCACATTACCAAAGGATTAATCTCAAAGGGACAACACTTTACCTGATGCACATGCTGGCGAAAAAAGTTTAAATGTGCCTTCATATTCTTGGGTGAGAGTTATTTCAGGCTTTTTTTAAATGTGTAATATAATGCTCTAAGGTGGCATAGCGCTCGGTTTGAATAGTACAGTAGTAGAACATGTTTTGATGGCATGACACTCGGTTAAGTAAAACACCATTTATTTACTACCAATAACTGAGAATAATCTTGCGATTTCAGTAAGATTGTAGCTCAAAGTAAAAAACTGTAAAAGCTTTACAGAGAACTTAAATGAAAAAAAATTACTTAAGGTCACAGAAAAAAATACCATTTGTGTTAACTGGCTACATAATTTGAAACCTCGTTGAAAAAACGATCGTAATAAGTAATTAAAAGAGATAAATGTGGTTACTTCATACAGTTATAAATTACTTCATTTCAATAATTGCAATAAAATTGTTACAGTAAACTAAAATGGGTAGGATATTACTTATGAAACTGGATATAAACTGTGTGAAAAAGGTAATAGTGAGGAAATGAATATTGTTGTTGACAAACTGTCAATATTGGATGTTATTGAATTTTACATTAAGAAATATTAAAAATATAAAATTATTTAAAATATTGGTATGTTTTGAATTTAATATTGTTCTACACAATTTTATCCGTTTGTATTTCAAATCTGCTAAACCTTCTTTTGTGCCTGTATTTTTTATACTTAAATTATGTATTTTTCTATTGATAAATTACATGTTTTTCAGTCGCATGAAAATGCAGGAAATAATCAAGTTACAGTTTAAAGAAACTAGGCCTATAATAAGGTAATTTATTAACTTATTATTTTCTTTTTGCATTGTAATTTACTTTGTGTTAAAGGAATATTGAGAATATATAACAGGCTACTAATGATATTCTCGTTAGATGGAGCAATTTCCTTTGTCATCGAACTCCTGATAACATTTATGCTCAGTTTATATGACATTATTATACTAACATTGGAAGATGCATAATAACCCTCTTTGTTACCCCCTTCCAGTCACTTAATCTTAGAACTATGTCCATACAATTTGCAACTAACACCATTTAGTTAGAACTTTTATAAACGATGTAATGAAATAGTTTATATCGATTTAAATTATTTATGTTTTTGGATATCTGCGAAGAATAAAATAATAATACTATTGATACACACAAAATTAGGAAGTACTATTATAAATACTGCGACGTACTACATGAGTACCAGTACGTATATTAACAACTATAAGCACTAAGCTTAAATGAACCAAGTATTGAATCTGGTTTATTACATGTAACGAAAATGCGGAAACGTACATGAAAACACCAGACATTTTGTACTACTAAGACACCAAATGTAGTTTTTAATATTATTAAAATATAAAATGAAAGACGGAGATGTCAAGAGGGAATTTGTAAATTACAAATTTGTTATCAAATCAATCACGGAGGGGTTAATGAGCCAGCATGGCTCGCTCGCTTTTGCTTTGATCGGTTCTAAACTGAGGATTGTTGTTTCAAAGACTAATTGAAAAATTATTTCAAAGTTTGAAAACAACTTATATAAAAAAGGTTTCAGTTAATATTTTATTTATCTGTGATTATAGTTTCTCTAACGTGTATTCAATGTTTAACTGGCAGAAACATTTTTCTGGAAGATCACTTAAAAGCACTTTTTTAAAAGCAGCTAAAATGTTTTCCTTGTTAGGAGTATTAAATCATGAATACATTTTATAGCATGCCCTGTTACATGAAAATGGTTTAAAGAAAAAAAACAACAAAGCCCCTTGGGAGTATATGGTTACATAAATATTACAATGTCGTCAGAATAGTCTTAGATGTTCATAAGTAATTTTGGTTTACTTTGGAAAATATACATTAATTTAAAAATTGCAAGGTAATTCGTAAGTCAGGTAAAGTGATGAATTTTTTCGTTGTGTAGTCCAAGTACCCGAAATTATTGCCAAAATATAGTAAACATATTTTACCAGCTACGTCCTGCTTTCTAATTAACTAGGAGGTATCTTAGACTGAAGACTCATCCTACATATTGGTTTTAATGTAAGACAAAAAACAAATATGTAAAACGAAACGTCCATCTTCAGTCAAAAATGTCTTCCTCCTGCTGCTATACTTATGTTTTTAAGTATGTTTTTTTTTCAATCAATTCATGATTACATTTTAGCAAGTTTCAACATCGTATTTACAGCTTATTATACCTTGATGTCTATAAAAGGTTTCTTACTCAAAAGGAAAAAATCAAAATTAAAACATTGTAAATTTCAAAGAACAAATTGTTACTGAGAAATTTAGTACGGTAAAAGAAAATTTTAGTTTCGAAAGTACAAGAACGCAAAGTTAAAACTCGAGAAGGAAACCTTATTTTTGTTTCGAAAGTACAAGAACACAAAGTTCAAATTAGAGAAGGAAACCTTTTTGAAATATATAGTTTTTACTCATAAGCATTGAACTCACAGTTGGTGGTTTTCATGATCCTGTACATTCGTTAAAAGAGAGAGATTATAACACTTGCCAAAATGACGGCAAAACCCACATCACAGTAAAAGGGAAAAGCTTAAGCAACTATACTTCTACCGAGTTGCGTACATTTTCCCTCGTATTTTATCATAGTGAGTGTATTAAAACTAAATGATAATGTAAAGTCTGTGAATGTGGCTCTATGCAACACGGCACACAATAAGTCCAATAAGCAGAGCATGTACCTGTTGTCCCCCACGATATTGGACATGCCCCTCTAACCTCCAGCAGGTCGAGCCAATACCAAACTAATCCTCCATGGAATTGTTCAAAATATTTAGATACTAAAAAAAAGTCAAAGTTTGGAGCTAATTAAGTAGTGGAAAAGATTAATTATATAGGACATTGCAAATTCATATTTACAAAATATATATTTGATTATATTCATGAAGTTTGAGCATAGAAACAACTTTACGGTTCCCACTTTAAATATTTCGATTAATATATTGGGTATAAATAATTTCCTTTAACAATGTTTTTAATTCCGTGTAACACTCATTTATCGTTTTTGATGAAGCTATGAAATTAAAATATAATTGCTTTTATTAATAAACGTTTATAATATTACTCGCCCAAGCACTAAAATTGTTAAAATATCAATTTGAATCGCTCATAATGCAGTTTGACTTGAGTATTAACTCATTGAATTGTTTAAAATTAATTCATTTGATACTGTTTAGTCCCAAGATATCAACGTTTTCGAACGGTTATCAGGATGTATTTGAGCTAACGAAAATGAAGTAAATCCCAAGGTACAAATATCCAGGTAATTAGAATTTTTCACTAATATAAAAAAACCACTTAAAAATCTATTGTAAATATTTTGAAAAAAAACTTACTTGAGAAATTATTCAAAGTTTAACAATATCAAGTGAAAACAATTCTCTTTTTATATAAAATACAGTACACTCTTCTAGGACATTGATAAATTTCCCAGATTCTATGATAATGATTACGAGAGACATGCGACGCGGCCGCTCTGACAATCAGCTGATTGCTAAATGAGCATTTGCCAGATAACTTGCTTCGTTTTGTATCACTACTGACTTTGGTAGTAAATTTGCATCGTTCTGAACAACTGAACAATTGAAAATTGTTTTAGAGTAGAAAAAGATTAATGTTAACTGTTTTTCTTTTCATTATTTAAAGATTAGTGTCTAAAACAATGGGTATACCGTGTAACCAATCTAAATAATTACTCTTTCTTTATAAAACAAGACGCAGTGTTCATCACTAAATAAACTGATGTATAGTGTACTGAAAACTCATGTTTATAAATCAACACTTGCACCTGGGACTGTAATCCATTCACCAGACAAATCGTTTGTGGTCTGATTAATTCTCCTTCTAGGAATCTACCATGCAAACCTGTAGACGTAAAATGTTTAATTTGGAACAGCTATTTTGTGTTACGGTTATAGATAATATATCATTGATTGCCCAATGATATAAAAGCCTCATTTTCGACCTTTTTTCTCCATAACAAAAACTGTTTCTATAATACAATATAATTCACCATGTTAAGTTTGAAGAAACGTTAACATCGACGACCATACATGAATACGACTAACAACAATTTTCTGAAACCTCATGACCTTAAAGGCAAGGGCTTTCAGCACTGCAGAAGTAAAAATTTAGACATAAGGTAGAAGTAGTCCTAATTATTAAAAACCATACACAGATTGAATAACGTTTCTATATTAATGCTGAGCATTAAGACAGTACTAAAAACTGTGATAGGGCAAAAATAATGCGATGAGCGAAATAGGTTCACTAGGGAATATCGACGTCCCAAAGATATAAAAAAAGAAGATGAAAACGATAATATTTAGAATATTTTTTTACATTATTATTTATAAAACCCACTTATACATGAACGTTTTACATTACTTGTAAAATCTAGTCCTCTTGCTGGCAAATAAACGCATATTTTAAATAGTCACAGCGAGAGCCGGCGGGGAAGCTGCAAGGTTGGAGTGTCTCTCCGGCAGAGGGCTCTCAATCAGAGGGCGAGCCTCACTAGGCCCCTTGCTGCAAACATACCCAGTGAAAACACGTAAACTAACAGTTTCCAATGTTTGAATTTTAAGTTATAGTTTTGGATAGACTCGTAATAAATGTTGTTATATTTTGTATCATTGCGTTAAATTGTAAGAAATTCTCCGTGAGCTAAATCGATCTCAAAATTTTGTATTGGTATATCACAATCACTACATTATATCCAACGTAAAAAATAAAAATTTTCTGATCCCTTCGTTCATCGTTGATTTTTTCCCCATATCAATAAAAACTAATGGAATTTCTTCAAGTGCTCGGATCTGTAGGACTATTAGTTAACCAATTAGATTCTGTTGTTGTAAACCGTACGTCTTAACCGTCCGTGTTGTGTTGTACATCCTAGGCCTGATTTCACCAAACTTTAAACCACCGTTAAGGCTCGGTTAGTTTAATTTTATCAGCTGTTCAATGCTACTTTCCTATCTTTAACAAACGGTTTATTAACCGACCCTTAACTGACGGTTGGTGAAATCAGGCCTTAATAGTTGACTATTTCCACAAGTTTTCAAGTTTTATCTCACAAGGTCATTTATCACTCTGCACCCTGTACACGAGAACGCTCTCAAAGTTGAGAAAGACCAAATGACATATCAAGGGAATTGTTTTCATTATCTCTCAGAAGATGTCAATGACCTTTCTAAAGTTTCAAAGAAACATCAAAGCGTCCTTAAAAAAGTTTAACTTAGAATTTCTTCTGTGTATTCTTATCATTTTTCACCGTATTGTTTACTATATTTATTTGCATTATTTAGTTTGAGTTTAGTAAATATTTGTTGGCAATGTAAATTGTTATTTCACTGTGGTCCAAAAACTTCATAACATAAATTTTGATAGAAATATAATTATTGTATGTTTAAAATATGTCTTATGTAAAGTACAACTGTTATATCCAAATTGTACTTAAGATTGCTAAACAATAATTGCGTGTTCCCATTCTAAAGCTTGAGGCAAATATTTCCTTTAGGACAAGGAAAGAGAATTACAAGGTGTACATTGATTTAATATTGATTTATTTTTCAGATTTTTTTTATCCTTATGAAAATAAAAATAAAATCTTAGAAATTATTCTTAAAAGGTTATTTAATTTTTGTGGTACAGTAGTCTTATACTATATCAGGTATAATTACATAACTGGTAAATTGATTCATCTGACACTATTTACCTTTCATATAAAATATATGGTTTGATCATTGACTTTACAGAAAAGTCTATGGTTTGATGAAAAGGGTACAACCTAGATGAATAAACCATTGGTGATAAACCAATAGAGAGGTATAAATTTAATTTTAAAATCACTACATAGGATATAAAACAACCTACCAGTATATATCTTGAACCAATTATTTATACAAAAGTGAAGCAAATAATTAACTATAAAAATGCTAAAATGATTTTTTTTAAGTTTATTTTATTTTATAATGAAGCGAATAAGAAAGACCTCTTTATTTCTAATACTGAATTACTTCAAACAAAGAGGAGTTTAGTTGTTCACCAACCCCCGCCGCCGCCGTCGTTGTATCAGCAAAACACATTTTTAACATCCAGCGCTTAAATAACGGAGACTTCTATCAAAAACTTTGCAAATGAATTTCTGAGCTTAAAATAAAATGAGGAATTTTTAAATTAAACTCGGCAACAAAAAATCCGCTGAGGGACTGGAGATGGCATGTGCTTGGCCCTCGTGTATCGCTCGTCCTTTGTCCGCTTTCATCTTTAAAATATCATATTTTATTTCATAATATATTCCATTGAAAGTGACATTCAAATTCACTGTAGTTTTTTTTTTCAAAAATTGCAAAAAACGATGGTAAAAATTTGTAATTTTGGTACTGTAATATTATAATTTTGTAAACAACTTTGTATTTTTATGTTAGTATACTTTGTATGACTAAGCATGTTATAAACTAGCATAATGCGTTAAAACCAGGTAACACAATATATATCTGCATAACTCGTGAAATAACTTGTGCTTAACTTTGTTTTACAGATAAATAACGCAAGTAACTTTTCTAAGTAAAATACTCCATTATCAACTTAGCTCCTACTTACCAAATGACGATAGCAACTTTACTTCAAAGGACATATGTTAACTTACCTGCAACAGAAAAATACTTATTTAATAAAATTATATTGTTTGTATATCACACTATATACACTAAAGATTTTGAACATTTTGCATATGTTTGAGTAACCCACTACATCTTCAGCAAGCTTGACGTAGATAAACCTGATAAATTAATTTAAGGAAGATTTTTATATATCTTTGAATTATTTCTAAATTTAGTGGCAAAAATATTAACAAATCTAAAATTATGCTAAATTAAATGTACATTTAATAAACAATTAATAATATAAAATTCTGAATTGGTATAACTGGCGCCAATTCTTGGGGCCCACGCCGTCCATAAGACTAATCCTGAGTCATATATCTGAGTCTAAATAAAGTTGGGTAAAAGTCTAGAATATATTATTTCATGTCATTTTCATAGCAAAACCGACTATTGCAGGTGGATTAAATGAAGATTTTTACTTTTAAATTTTCGGATTTTATAATTAGGGGTTTTAGCATATTTAGAAAAAAATATTGTTTCAGGGAAAACTGAGAGTCGGGTTGAAAAGTCAATACTGTAAGGAACAATTACTGATATTTTTATGCATTAACTTCTAGGAATTCATGTGGTGCACCCCCCATCCTCCCACACACAAACACAATACACTCTGCTTTATGCACGAAAACCGTAAAAATACATCCAAAACCCTGAAACACAATAATTCTAATACACCCTTATAGAGGGTTTCTAGGCTTATTCTAATCATTATTTTAATACGAATAAAGTAGCATATGCACTTCTTGCATACCGATGGCCAATTCAACGTACGTTGACATGATGACGACTGTTAAAACTGGTAATAACATTAGTAATTATTATTTGTTATTAGGTATCAAATATCTGTACTTTATTTTCGCAAAGCATACTATTAATTTTGCAAACTGAATTTTTATAATTACATTTCACTTGCGAGAACGTTTGAATAGCATCAATAACACGCTTTGGAACCAAAAAGGACGTCATTGATGGCGTCAGCTGGGAAGTGGTCAGGATTTATGCCAAACATTTTACTTTGACGAGGATTTACCGGAGAGATTCTGCGGTACGTAATGTTCTGTGCAACCCATTTACATAACGTATTGCGCTTTTTGGGTTTGTCAATTAGTGGTGAAGTGGAAAACCCCTATCTTTCTTAACCATTAATGCTGCATCGGTTTGCGTTGTTTTAATTTACAACTATTATGGATGTTTAGGAGCTAATGAAAATACCAATTAAATCTGAAATATCTCAATTTCAGCGGATCTGCACACTCAGTGAATTTCAGATCATTAAATAGGTGATTTATATACAAGCCAATAACCATTGACCGACTGACTGATAACAGTTCCTCAAAAACCATAGAGCTTAGAGCCAAGAAATTTGGCACAAATATTCATTACAGGCTCTAGATGCATGCTAAGAAAGTATTTTGTAATAATTTCTTTCCAAAGAGAAATATGATATATTATAGAATTCGAAAAGGTGACCAGTTTTAACTTTAAAGCTTACTGTCTCAAAAACTGCAATGCTCTTGGGCCATGAAACTTTCCAGAAATATTCTTTACAGGCTCTATATGAGAATAAAGGAAGGTTTATAAAATATTCTCTCTCAGACAGCTAAAATGGATTATACTATAAAATTCAAAATGGCGGCTATTTCAGTTTTTAAAACTATGGATGCGAAGCCTATAGAATATTTTCAGAGGATAGATAGGTACGATATCCAGTCTAAGAAAACAATAAAAAATGTATAAATTTGTTATGACCACCTACTATATATTTGTCAAGTGGCACTTAAGCTACTTACATTGTACGACCCACCCGAAGTAGTTAGTATGCTGTATTCCCACTTTTGTAAAATAGGTTGTCCGTTTAATAAATAATTAAATTAGTACTCAGACAATGATATTAAAACTCAGTATGGACATTTTATTTTGAGGGTATTTATATCCACTGGAAACAAAGTTTCCAAAATTAAAATTTTTGGAGGGTTTGCTCTCAATGTGAATGAGAAACGTTTGGGAAATATGTTTTTGGCCTCGTGTTTACAGACACATATTTCTTATAAACTACATTAATTACACTTAAAAATTGTACTTTTACAGCAAAAAGTTACTGTACATTTTGACGTTGGTGTAATAGGTGTACTTCAAACGATGTATATAGTTTCAAAAATGTTAGATAGCTAAATCTAGCTCTTAATTAAAAATGGCATAATAAAGTTTTGAATTTAATTCATTTGATGATTTTAAAATGTTACGGTATTATCGTCAGAAATAGTTAATTTACTTCATGTCTTGTTATCGACTTTTACGAGAAAACTCCAATAGAATTGTTCCGCAGGTTTAATTTTACAGGCCGGTTTCATGACCTTCGGGGATCGTAAAGTTTATAGCCTGAAATGAACTTCCAATGGTTCTCATCGAATTTTATATGCATCGCAACTGAGCTAATATTCAGCTGTAAATGCATATCGTTACTTGCATTTCCGAATTAGTCGAGAGGCTGTTTGATAGATGAATGGCTTAATAGAACGACATAGGTTGACTAGCTCGATTAGCATGGCTGGATGGGAAGATCATTTTAGGTCATAAGGTCAGACGAATTTTTAATACTCGTTAATGGGAAATAACCAGCTTTATTATTTAAGGTTTTCTCTAGATTTAACAAGCAAGAATCAAGCAAAAATTTATGTGGGTTTCTTGTTTGCCTTCAAAGCGGGGACATAATGCACCTGGAAGATTTTGCAAAATACTTCATTGAAGATGGGCATAAGAGTTAAGAAAGACATTTTAATAGTTACTTAATTAGCAATTTTCAGTCCAACTACAAATGTTCACGGATCGATGTTTAACAATCGGCGAAGGCAAGTAGAATGCATTCAGCACTTTGGCAGATTTTACCTCACAAAGGCTCGGCTTAATCTGAAATACAACAACGATCCTTTCAGAGCGATAAGCCGTGTTTGTAAGGGAGTTTTAATTAACTCTATTGAAATTTACTGTCCAAATTAGACAGCTTTCAAAATTAAAGTTTAAACTGTAACTATAATTTATCAGTAGCTATAGTGACGTATTACGTGAACATTAACAACACATGAAAATTAAAAAAATATATTACGTTGTTAGCTTTAGATATAACAGTTTGAAATGCGCATTAAAGAATACCTTGAACAATCAAGAGCTTCAGATATTCGGGAATTAATATTGATTATAACGCACCATATTAAGTCTCCCGGTTAATTTTCTGAAAAGGGCAATCAGTATTGCAGGAGACGTGCCATAATACTTTAAACATTATCCCATTACCAATAGTGAGAATCACTCACTAGTCTAGTATAAAATGTAGGGTTGTCAATAGTTCACCCCAACTCAGAAAGATGTGGTTTCAATTTCCATTATGAAAAACTGACAAGATTATTCAATGCAAGTAATATACTTTCTAATTAACCTCAATCGTCGGCCAATACGGAACATCGCAAATATACTATCCGTTTGCTCTTATTCATTTATTGATGAACTTGAAGAGCTTAACAAAGTCACTAAATTTACCACCGTTAGTTAAGTGGTATTTTCGCTGGTGAGCCTGACGCGTATTCACGAGTGGCCGGTGACGTCAGCAGCAGTGATCGACATTGACGTGTTCGTGCCGGCCGGCCGTTAGCCTTGGTGGCCGCCGACTCCGCCGCCGCCGCCACTGTGCAGGGCCCTCCACCGCCGCGCCGAGCGGACAAGTTTGGGAAATAGATTCTTATTTATTAAGGAATACAAATTTTATACGGAATGTTTAAACCATAAACTCGTGAAGCCAGTGGCGTATGGTTACTGTAGAAATTTAACAATAAAAAGAAATACAAACAAACAACAATTTAAATAAATTTGAAGTCTCTTGTATTCTGGAGATTGGCAAACCTCTTTTTAACTCTATTTATACTTTCCCTTAGCATACTGTAGATGATCAATAAGAATAAAAACAAAATGAATCAAAATGAATAGAATCAAAATCAGTCTTTATCGATAAAGATATTCTACATTCAGATAATTGTAAAGTACGAAATAAACTGCACAAGTACTAAAACTGTGATGAAATTAATATAAACCCCAGGACTTTTATGGTGATTTTATGGAAAGGCTAATTGTTACGTCCGTGAAGACGAACCAAATTCATTACATGGTATTAAAGTATTTGGTATCACCTATTTATAATTTATAACACTATGATTTACGCAATTAATTGCGCTTGGGTTGGGATGACGGACTAAATGTAGAAAGGCTAGACTGGGTCTTTCTCCGAATTATATGTTAAGCAAAGAGGCTGCATTTAAAGGTTATGGTTCTCCCAGGTTCGAAGGCAAATGTTGATAGTCTCTAAAACCCTGCAGTAAACACTCTGTTATTGCACGTCATGTACTCGTCGATAACATTGCTGAGTTTGTTTGAGTCGTCTGTTTTTGTGAATTTCCCACTTTTTACGTTTTATATACAGTTCTGTTTCTGAGAATTATAAATTTTTGGCTCTATAATCTGACAAAAATCAAAACTAAAATCCGTTGTACTTTCATTAAACGAAAATAGTAAAGTTGAGGCACATACGAAACAAAGTACGTGAACACAAATACACATCTATATCCAAGGACTTCGTATTGATTGATTAATTTAATGGCGAGGCATGGCGTGTTGGAAACAGAGGTCGTGACTAAGCTTGTAAGCTTTTTCGGAGCCGGGCTTTTACGGAAACTAAGGCAATTAAATGGGAAACGCATACTAATATATTTATGACAAAATCCCGTTTCATTCAATTTATAATGAAATATTAAAACTTAAATTTTAAAATCCCTACTTTAATTCAATTTACGCATTGCTATCAATTTACAAACGGACGCAGTGTAAGTATTTTTATAATAAAGTCTCTTAAGTGCTTGAAACATGAAAGATTATTTGGAAACAAAATAATATAAAAATCATCTTTCTTTTCATCGGTATAAAGTAGTTCCTCACAAAACGTTTCACATTACTGATAAATTAAGATTTTCCAATAATGAATAATCCAACTACTGATAATTCATAAAACATAATCCTTGTTTTTACACACTTGTTATTTCCGGCAAAGCAGGATAAAAACATAACACTCATTTTGACCATGAATTTTCCCCACTGACAGAAATCTCCCGTAGCGCCACAGGTGCTGGAGACATTAGGACTAGGCTCGCCGTCAAGTGGACCAGCGTTTGATGGATTGCAGTCGGATAAAGCTATACATTCCACCGACTATTGATTCACAAGATGTGACGTCAGCGGTCCGAGCGTTTAATGCTCTCAATTCATATTTTAACATTTAATCATGAAGAGTGAGCGTATTTACAATATTTTTGTCTCTAATGCGATAAAATATTTAAATAAACCACAGCAACGCTTTCATTGGCATGACGCTATGAAGAAATATTAAGTATTACTACATGTACTATACTCGTACTGATTTTTTTATGTGGTAGAAAAAGAGGTAGGGATTGTGGCTGACATAGACGAATTAATTATGATGTTCAATTTTGAAGAAACAATAAAATTCACATAAATTAATAAGCTATTCGAATCCAAAATTGACATATTTGACTATTACTTAAAATAAGGCTAATATACAGATAAAACAGTACATATGGGACTGAGCCTTGCTCGGTAGTATTCGTATTTACCATTTCAAACAATTATTTATCAAATATTTCTGTTTCTTTGTCAAAAAAGTGATTCATTGTGATTATATTAATAATTTTTCCATGCAATTTTCATCCCTCACGCTGAAATGAAATTTCTCTTTACAGAAGTCTGTAAACCTTGAACGACTCTTGGAGATGGCATCACAACACACAGAAAGACATTTTCAACACTGTCCAAGATAGTTTAATGAGTTCAAATTAAACTCCTTACTCTTTGCTTCAAGCAAAATAAAATAAATACAAAAATATTTTTTTATTACTAATGGTTAAGATTAAAGTTAAAGATAGCTAAAATGTAATAGAACAAATCAATAAGTAAAAACACAAAAAAGGTTTGATACAGAAGTCTTATAAATGGGGTTTTAATGTGTTTAATGCGTTTTGCATCAAATTAAAAAGTGTTAAAATCATATTTCTATTTCAACGTTTCTTGCCAAGTACGCTTTAAAACGAATCGAAAATCGATGGAAAATCGTACGGTAGATAAAAGAAAACGTATAAAGCTACAAGAAGGCCTTGTAGCTTGATATTCAAAGGAATTGATATTCAATTTTTTTATTGAAGATAGGGAGATTATCTCCCATTCAATCAGTCTTGCATAATGTAAAAAGACAACATCCTCACCACCCTCCTTGATATTTTTGTTCCTCGGTGATAAAGATGACAATTCCTAGTCCCTAAAATATCTCCTTAATAAAAAAATAAAATAAAAAATAAATTTCCTAATCTGTGAAACTTATACTAATTTTAACCTAAAATTACTGTCGTATGATATCTGTAGCACTTTCTTTCCTACAACCCAGAAGGAAAAGCGGAAGAAAGTGCCGCAAGCGGAGGTGCCGGTGCTTTTAGCGAATTCCCCCTATAGGGAAGAGGCTATTACCGTAGGTCTCATGGTAAGACCTAAGCCCGAGACCATGATAACTTTTCGTTTTGGGGCCCCCAGAAGCAAAAAACACCATTCGTTCAAATTTCTAGATATATATATATATCTATATATATATCTATATATATATGTGTCTGTAAGCACGATAGCGCTCGCAAAAATGGTCCAATCGGAATGAAATTTGGCACAGGCGTGTAAAGTAGTAATTATTCGGATGAGTTCGTGAATCAGCCCGATCGGACCATCGGAAGGGGGGGTAAAGGGGGATAAACCCCCTCAAAAATAGGTTTTTTGAGTTTTTTACATAGAAAAATAAAATTTATCGAATTTTTGTTGGCACCATTGAATTCAGCTCAAAAAAAACAAACAATTTAGTATCTTGAATCACTGCTCTATGTCCATTGGTTACCGAGATATTGAAAGTGGTAAACACAGTACGTTGTCCCAATGTTAACCTTATGGGAAATAAGTAAAATTCTATATCTTGGTTATTTCTCAACATATCTTGATAAAACTTGGTAAATAGCTTCTTCTAGTTCAGATCTACTAATTATTGAATCAAAACCATCCAGTTTTAATATACCTGTAGCAGCAGACCTGCATACTCATTCCCCATGTTATTCTTATGGAGCTAACGAAAACATGTCAAATCTCGCTATGTTGGATTGAAATACGTTGTTTTGCATTTGAAATTCGCTGAGTATGCAGGTCTGCTGCAACGGGGGTATTGTGCTTTTGTCTTAGTTTCCATATGGTGAAACTTATGTATATTAAATTCCTTAGGGCCTTAATAATCGTGGTTTGGATCCAAGTAAGTTACCGTAATGGTGGTTTAAAACTGATAAATATGGGGCGGTGTGCAATTAGATATTTTACATTATTTAAATATTATCATTAAAGTAAATCAATCTTTGCTTTATGCTGATAACAGCTCTGGTTCATAAACATTAATGGTTCTGGCTCTGTTTCATAAATATCTCTAAAGGTTGTACACTATAAACGAATCTTGTCGCAGCATAGAGCAACGATAGGATAACTTTAATGCAGATAAAACATTTTTTGAAAAATTCTACAGTAATCTGGAAATAAAAAACTTAGAACATTAAGCTACAAGTGTGTAAAGGTTAAACAGATGATATTAAGGCTGTTTAAAATTACCTTAGTTTAACTATAACGGTGAATATAATGTCCCATCTAAAGATCGCCCAAAACGGAACACAATCATATTTTACACCTAAAATTGTTAGTAAGTGCTGTCGTTTTATAGGCAATCATTCTAGGTATTTTTATACGTATAGACAAAACTTTATGAACAAAACGTTTTTGCAGCATGCAGCAACGACAGGATTATATTGATGTAGGTATTTAAAGAATTTTTAGAATTCAATAGTAATCCGGAAGCTAACAAACTTCGAACAATAAATTACAAGTATGTTTAAAGGTTATGCACACAGCTGGTAGTTTAAAATTACCTTTGTTTAACCATAGTGGCCACAATACTGCCCCATATAAAGATTACCCAGAACAGATCTAAATCGTATTTTAATCTAAAAGTCGTTGGTACGTGCTGTCGTTTTGTAGGCATTCGTTCTAGGTGTTTCTAAACATACAGACAGAATGTGCTTGTCGAATCTGATTACAGAAAATCCACAATCTTCGGTATTTCTAAGATTGATTCCCTTTATATGTCATCGCTGTGCTGATGTAGGAATACACAACTATTAAAACTGCAATACCTAAAGAGACATTTATGACAAATATAATTTGGTAAAATTTGGTAATTTGGTATGACAGATATCATAATTTTTATGTATAAAAATGTATCAAAAAAATTAAATCAAATCAATTATGTATCAAATTCATCAAATGTATTAAATTTATTTAAGAATGGCATACTATCTAATAGATTGTCAGATAATTTTAGAATATATATTGTATTCAATGGCACTTATAAGGTGTTGGAGTGACAAATAACTTACTGATGCATTTTTATCTTCGTTAGAATTTTATCAAAATTTTATAAAATTCCTTAAAGTTTTTCAGTATTTCAAACGATGTCTTCTCTATAGCCCATTTAATTTTCATTTTTTCATGCAGACGACGGTGATAATTTTATCGGATGTTTACTATGAGAGTGAGTAATGTTGAAATTGGTTTTGCAACAAGTAGCATAACTATTTCATTTTATAGTGGTAATTGGAATTATAAGACCGCGTGAAAAGTGAGGTTTGGAGTGGATTAACGATTAAAAAAAATTAATTGACCAAAGTTTTAAGTTTCAAATAGTTATCTGGAGAGGTAATATGGTACATAAATTAAACATTATCCTGGTACCACTGCCAGTTTATTTTAGGTAGTGTAAATTTCATAAAGTTCTTTTTGTAAATTAAAAATTGTCTTATTAATAGCTAAGCAGTTTTCCAATGTGCGAAATTTCTTACCATCAAACTTCGAACAGCTCTGTCTTTACTGTAAGTTTGTCCTAATTTTCACTCTTATGCAAATGCCTTGTCTTAAACAAACCAAAGTTTATTTGTTCTGCAAACAGAAATAATGTCCAACTCACTCATTCTGTTTGATTTTCATTTTTAACAAAATTGAGATTTCCTCAAATTAAATATAGCTAAAATAACTATAAATATTTTATTTAACAACGCAAATATAATTTATAAATCTTTTATAAATTATGATCTGTATTTTTTGGGTTATGACTTAATGAAACGTACGTGGAGTTACGTATACTCAACATCACTATTTCTCCTTTTATTTCACACAGAGAGGAGCCGTGACAACGCTTGTTGATTTTCTTTAAGTCGGAGGGTTACTTCCATCAAAAATCAAACAAATTCAACCTTTCGAACGTTGTTTAGCAAAGTTCCTCTACAATCCTTCAAATCATCAAATTAAATCATCTACCACTCAATCGAGTATGAATTCATGTCTATTAACGAGCATGAGCTGGCTATGTACAGACATAGTTTTTATAATTTTACACTTATTGACTTGAAATAAGCGTATTTTTGTATAGCCTTGAAGATTTCCAATCGATTCAAATACTGAAAGCAGTGAGCAGTTGATTATGAGAACTCGATGTGGGCATAATTAGAGGAATCAATCATTGAGTAATGCTGGCCAGCCAATCACACAACTGTCACATCATTGTGATTGATACTGGAAAATGTCGGTCTCTGGGCTTACAAAGACGCGTCACCTGTAACATGAGTAATTTTGGATGTATACGTATAGAATTATCTCAGTAAAAAATACATAAGTCTTTTATTAGTTGTATTTATTTGTTTTGTTAGCTAAATGAATCTAAATATTTCAATAATATTATTGGAAAAAGGGATTGAAGCGTTTATAAATAAATATTAAATAGTTTCTTTTTATATGAAATTAAGAGTTTAAAGTATAAAGTATCTTTAAGACGCTTATTCTAATGCTTCACAGTTTTATTGTCGCACCATTTCTTAAAATGGTAATATCACGCGACGTTGCGTTGCTTGTAATAAATAATACATTATTCAGTTATCAAAAACCCCATTAAGTTCTAACAGATTCTGAAACAACATTTTCTCACTAAATAACATTACGTTCGGCTTTGGGTTTCCTCCTGGCCATTTCCATATAAATTAAGCCAAGATTTCCTGGTTTTGTCGTCAATTAGCCTGCCAGTCAAACTGTTGCAGAAGTCTGAACTTAACCAGTTGTTTCAATCAACCCTTATCACCAGTTTTAATTAAATTGCCTAATTTTACATTGAAAGATTTTGGCGGTATAAAGTAGATTGAACTGTAATTAATATAGGTGGCAATCAAAACCCGTAACAAGTGGAAGGAATGAGTTTCGTGTCATCTCCCAGTTGTGGGAAATATTAATAAGGGGTTTTAAAATTTTACAGGGTTATTAAAACCTTTAAAGTTTAACGTGAGTAAATTATGTAAAATAGCCAGATTCTTTAGTAGCATCTCATGTCAAAGTTTTATTCTTTTTCATGACTTTTATTAAAAATATCTTTGGCTAGATTAATTTTACCTAACATAAGTTTGAATACTTTAATAAGTTTTAGATTTGACTGATAAAGAAAAAAGATCATGTTATTACTTGTATGTTTGCCCTAACAAATCTTTATACATTTAAAACGCCACTTTGGTACGTTTTACGAGCCTGCAATGGATACTCTAAGATTCATTCATTTACTTAAATATCAATTAAATTCTCTTTACTTGGGTTGCATTGTTACACAGTTATCAATAATTTGATTCAAAGTATATGTTTTTTATTTTTTTATTTCTAATTAGTAAACTAGTGATCTTGAGAAAAAAGTTGAAATGTTAGATGAGTATTATTTTATTAGAGTTTAGATAGTAATAATCTGACTACTTTACTTCTGGGTGTTTACAAAATAATGGTCGGGTTTTGAAAGCATAAACAAAAATTTACAAGGTGAGATAGAAATATAAGGTGTTTCTATTGAGTTCTACGACTCAAACAGTTTTTTAATCATCTCACATGACAGTTGTGTCATGTTAAAGATTTACTTTTCACAAATCAGCCATGTTTATCATTTATGAATTTTTAGCTTCAACTAACAATAGTAGTATAGTATATTAACTAACAATAGTATAGAAATGAAGACCTAGGACATGCAATAAAATATCCAGTATAGAACAGATAATTCCATGTCCATGTGTAAGAAAGGGTAAAATAAAAAATTTTCATTTGTCATTCATAATTATCATTCATCTAACATCTCAATTCCTTCCTTAGGGCAATGTATCACTAATCATAATTTAAAATATAAATAAATAAAGACTTTGAGTCAAATATTTGCTGGTGCCTGTACAAAAATGCGAATGAAATAACGAGGTGTTGTGGAAAAAAACGTTGCATGAATGTTGCTTTCAACTGAAATTTAGGTACAGTGTTTAATTAAAGCTTATAATTAAAAAGAAATTACCTACGCGTAACCGAGGCTTGCCTCTTTGTTTTGCTTAGGAAGGGTTTCAGCTAACCTTTAATGTCACTTTGTAGTGCCAAAAATGTGTTAACAAATGCGTTATCTTTCTCTGTAAAGTATACGGTGTAATGGTATATTGTTTATTTTCATTTGATATAAAATAAACTCATACATATTTACATTGAAAATAAATTGGTTATTTGTAAGTTAACCGGCTTTAGACGGCGTATTTTTGATAGTACATTTTTGTTCTAGATACTGTTATAGCTTTTGAGTCATATTAATACCAAAACATAGTGACATCGTCCGTTTAGTATCGAGAAATAGGAGTAGTTTTTTCGAATAAAAGCTATTTTTCAAGACAGCCAAGGAATAGGCAACTTGCAGCCGAGTCATTTGTTGGCTGGATGGATCCTCACCCCAGGTGGCATTCCCCTGATTATTCATCTGGAATTTTCTGAAGGGATTATATTTTTCTGTAGAATTACATCCTCCTAATGTTATTAATACTTTCACATTAAAAACGCTAGTTAATTACAGGGCGTTATGTAACGCTTTTGACGATAGGTAGTTAATTACAGGGCCAAGATAGAATTGCGATACATTCTTTATACTATCATAAATATATCATTTGACAATACCTTCCTTACCGGTTTGAGGTTATCTACGAGGTTTTCTCGTAGTTTGTTTTTATTCTTCAAACCAATTACTTGAAATCTCGTGTTTTTCTCAATTAATGAGTCTATTTGATTATGAAATAGTTTGTTCACATGAATGCTTTATACAATCAAACATATTTGTATTGCAAAATAGTTTGCATTTTGTGATTAACTCTGAATGAATTATTCTTTGTTAAGCCCTTTTATGGGATCAAGTATGACAAAACAAAGATCCCCAGGGTGGGAGGGCTCCAGAAATAATCTTCTCAAATTAAAATTCCTCAATGAAAATTAAAGTTGTAATATTTAAATGACAGATTACCCTACCACTCGTTACTAGTAGCATCACCTATCAATACGCTATTACACTAAAGTTAAATTAATGGAACCTTGAAGGTCACTAATAAAATGCAGTTTCAATACATAGCTATTGTTCTTACGATACTACTTATTATTCATACAAATGACTTGAATATGGTGTGACCTAATCTTCTCAAATTAAAATTCCTCAATGAAAATTAAAGTTGTAATATTTAAATGACAGATTACCCTATCACTCGTTACTAGTAGCATCACCTATCAATACGCTATTACACTAAAGTTAAATTAATGGAACCTTGAAGGTCACTAATAAAATGCAGTTTCAATACATAGCTATTGTTCTTAAGATACTACTTATTATTCATACAAATGACTTGAATATGGTGTGACCTAGAAACTTTTTCGTTCCCACTTCACTGTTACTTGTTAGCATTTCACCTTACTATAACTTGTTAGCAGTATAATGTATGTCATGTGACCGACATTATGTTTTGTAACATTAAAACGTCTCATAAGAGTTTTATTTAAATACATGAAACCAATTTTAATAATTATTCAAATTGTTTACCGATGACCAGATTGTGTTACAGCACGAGGTTGGTTTCAAGGACCTGTTGTTAGCCGGGTTACGACACGGGTTCAGCTGGCAGATCGATACGGTGCCAGCTACCGTGGTCTTCGCGGCGCCGCCACTCCGCCACTCCACCGTGGCAGCCCTACATGATTTGTTGACGTTTTGATTTATACATGCTTGGTATTTTCATAAAGTTTAAAAAAAGTATTATTTTTGACCAACTCATATTTTTTATAGTGAGTTAAAACACATTGTGTTTTAAATAATTGTTTTATTAATAATTAAAAGATTTTTTGGGCAAAACTATTTTTCACCGATCGCCTACGACCAGATCGCCTGCAATATGGTCAGGCCCAAGAGATTCTCAAAATCTAAGATCAGAACTTCTCTGAATTCATTCGCGGTAAGAATTTAATTTCCCCGAAGAGGCGTGATGTTTTTAGTTTTCACGCGAAACGTTGGGACTGATGTTTGTGCGTTCCGGTAACTGTGTTCGTGTGTGACAGTTATTAACAACTTGACGAGGATCAGCACATTATTAAACTAAGGAGGGTGTTGCCAAAGAATTTCAAGTAACATATTTGTTCCGCCCAAAAATTTTCATGTTGTTTCGATCAAGAACTTCTCTGAAGTTGAATCCAATCTGTAGACTAAACAGTCGAGAAAAATCTTTTGCCTGGTCTAATCAATCTCATGGTTCAATGGCCTAGTGGCCTAGTTCCTATTCCTATTGTCTGCGCATTAAAATACGTTTCATTTATGTGTTAAGCAGCAAGTCTTGAGACGTAACAATTCGTGTGTCTTAGTCTTGTACGTAGTTTGAACAATTGAAGTCTTGTTCCTTCAGTACTATCTTCTTCTGGTGAAAAGTTACGCTTCTTTAATCATCCACACTCAGTGTCATAACAATTGGATCACAACAAGCTTCAATAGCAGCCAGATTTTCTTGACGAATGCTGTGATTAATCAAAGTAGGTATTCTTGTATATATTTTCATATTTGTCAGTATTTTTCATACTTCTCCATAATATTTAATACTCTACTACTTGCTTCAGTATACTATTTATAATACACATCAATTTATTGTAACTAAAACAGTAAATTGTTCCAAAACGATAGAGTCTGCTATCATGTCTAAAGATAGCTTCAGATAGAAAGCCAACACCATTTTTAAACAATTAATTGTTTTAATAATGATGATATGTAGCCTACGTAACTCTGAAAGAGCTCCAGCAAACAAATAGCAACAATTTTTCCAACAATTCCGTATCCATCTATGTTCATTAGGAGGTTTTTGGAACAAACCTAGTCAAACGGTTTCCAGAACTTGATTTCGTTCTGACACAAACTGTCCTTTACCTAAGGTGTGTACAGGTAAATTTTCCCAGCGAGAATTCGTGCTGCCTAGGCAAGATTGTGCGATTATCAAGAGGATATATTCTTTGTAGAGCCACCTTCTAAAAGGTCTTAGTTAAATCAGATAAAATTACAGCTTGTACATAATGGTTTACAGCCTTTATCAAACTAGATTTGAACATATATGACGACATTGACATTGATTGAGAATTGACATGGTCAATGTCGAACAATATATAATAATGGCATACTTTAATGCTTTTATTTAAAAAAATTATAAAACATAATTTACTCTTTGTATTTTTGGCAAAAGCATTTAGTTAATTACCCAAATGTCGATTTTTTTTACTACTGCTTCCGTACTTCCCAAGTTTTGTTGTTCACAGTTTTTGAGATTTATTTAATTTGTTTTATCAAAATAACAACTCCGTAACTAAAATCATAACCGTAATAACCGATCATATCTGAAGGAGAAATTCACTCACAGGATCAAGATTAACGGAGAGTTCTTCCACTCACCGCAAATATTTAGAAATCTCGAATCCAAGCTAACCACCCTTAATCTGGATTATCAGATCAGTTATGTAATATTGTACACTAACTACATTTCATAAACAGACCTTATTGAAACTGTTAATGTTCTTTAGAAGTTCATTTACTCATTAAAAAGCACATGGCGTATACTTTTTAAATGAACTGCATACAGATTTTTTTTTTAATATCTTCATAAAACATTTAAAACTGTACCAATTTAAATAGAAAAGAAAAATTATAATGTATTTCCGAGCTTCGTACGATTCTGTTCCTTCCATCAAGATAAATATATTTTACATCATAACCATTAGTCTTAGATGCCTACTTTTCCATCTTTCCGTCTGAACGCGTTCTCTACTAATATTTTAATTCCTATTGTTGAACTCAAAGAACATTTAAGTATGAAATTTATGAATTATTCTATGGTAATATTAAGTAAAAATACATAAAAATGATTGGTGAGTAGATTACTGTTGGTAGCGCGCTGAACTTGAGAGACACGGCGGCAATAGCACGTAACCGCCAATAATTGTATTAAATTTGTATATTATTGTACTGAATCGGCTCATATATTGCTTTGCATGAAGACATATACACGGTTCAATACTCTATGAGGATTAGGAAAATGCTAGTTAATTTCAAGACGAATAAAACGACACATTTGCTAATGGAATGAGCAAATGGCTCAGTAATATTTGCTTATTTGATCAGTATCTATTGATGCAAAGCAGAATTCTAAGCACATAAATCGATCAAAAACTTCTTACAACCAATTTATAATAACTTGATCATCTACAGCAGAATCCATTGATCAATCTTTCGTTTCATTTGTCTTGAAATTTTTAATTTTTAACTATTGATGCTTATGGAGTTTTTAGTAAAATTTTTTCTTGAAATTTAATTTTAAAAAAGGTGTCATTTTGAGGTGGCTTAAGGAAAAGTAATAATATTTATCACAATTATTTTTTATACTAATAACTACAATACATGCTTCTGCCAAATTAAAAGTGCCTACAAAAGTTATCAAAAGATTAATAAATCGGATAACTAGAAATCGGAATCCCATCGTCAAATAAAAAAGGGTTTTCTCGATGCAAGGAGAGGTGAATGAGATCTCCAATGAGTTTTGGAAACAGTGTTAAACATCTTATATTAGCTCACCAGAAAGAGCTCCTTAGGAGTAAATAAGATGTAAAGAACATCAAACAGTATCTATACGTAAATAATTAAATAAAACTTCCATAGGACGAAACCTTTAACAAACGTAGGGAAGGGCGATAAAACACCTGCCCCATGCAGACTCAGGGCGGGGGTGTATTGTTCGGGTGGTTTGTGGCTCTCTCGAGAGACTCTGATCATCTCCCGACCCTTAGACCTAGCTGCCTTGAAGGCTGCTTACCCCTTGTAACATGGTTCTTAGTGATTCACGATGCTTGGAAAGAAAAAGTAAGAGTTTGTTTTCACACTCAGTTGTTATCACTGATCAAGTTTCAATGAGGATAAGTTTGATTTTTAATGAGGTCATTCCATTCATTGGCTTTGGTAGTAAATCACCTGATGTTTCAAATAAAAAATACTAAGATTAAGGCCCCCTCCACCTTTAAAGTCGGTCGGCCCCTTTCCTTACAATGAGGTCGTCAAACGATTGGAACCTATGCATTGCTTTAGATCTGAAGAAGATGATTTATCACCAAAGTTATTGTAATCCAGAATATAATTTTATCACTGACAACATCTAAATTGAATAAACTACATTTGGTATTTAGTAATTTGGGAGTTATACAAAAATCCTCGAGGAACATTCCAGTTTCAGTGCCTTTAATACATAGTTTGGGGAGGTAATTTAAGATTGTTACTAAAATATAGTAACTTGTTTCAAGTTAGTGGGGTCAATAATACTGGTGTAAGAAGATTAGCTGCCTCAAACGGTACAGTATGTATAGAGTATTTTAGTCACATTTTTTAAATGTGGTGATTTTAACAACTGCCCCCAGCAATTAAATATTGTTCGAGCTATTTAAGGTATTTATACTTTTTTATGTTGAAATTGCTAAGGTTTCAGCTTGTTGTTAATTTTATAAAGCGGTAAGTACATTCTGAAACAACGTCCGCCTAAACAACGAAAGATAAATACTTTTAAAAACATAAATAATTCTTCTTATGACGAATAACACGATGAAATCAATATTAAAGTAGTAACGGTTTTGCGCCTTTTTATTGATAATGTCGTATACATATGTATCCATAACATTATTTTATGTCAACGTTTAACCCTTTAATGTATTAACTTAATGAAAAACGTAGGGCGTGAAAAAAACTAATTTGCCAAAGGGTTAAGTTCACCAACTCAACAATTATTTAGTACACTAATACGTAATTTCCTCAATCGCTAAGAAACGGACGTTTTCAACATGGACTTCACAATCCGTAATCATTCATCGAAACTCTCATCAAAATGAATTACAAAAAGTTTACAATGTAATTTGAACGAGTCATATTTTTTCATAATAATCGTTGGCTTTCCTTTGTTCAAAGCAATAAAAATCATTCAAACTCAGATTGTACAAGTACTAAAGGACACAGTTTGTAGGGATTATTTTGATTGTTTATTCCTTTTGTTATATTTTAGAGAATTCCTTATTGGTATATTGGAGAGGTGCGTTGATTCCTTGTGCAATCGTCTTTCCATACCTTTACATTCAAAGCGAAAATACAAAGGATCTAAATAAGTGAACCTTGAACTTTATTATTCTTAGGGAATGATAAACTTAATTTATTGTAAAATGTAAAACTTTTAATAGACAATGTACCAAAATAACTCAAAAGACGCTTTATTATTTAGTTAGTGGATATAAAGGGGTCGCAGCTGCTTTATATGAGATGTGGGCGGTGAATTCAAACTTGTCAAAAAGTAGCCATCGATGTCTAGTTAATCTAGCTCTCCTTCCACCTCAACAGAGAGCGGCTTCGCCGGTGCCACTGGTCGATATACACCGCTCACGCGGGATCCATCACTTCGTTTTTGAAAGTTCTCATGAATCGAGACAAAAAATCAATCGTAATGGTAAATGAAGTATAATTTTTATTGAATTTAACCGGTTAAATTTCAAATTATAAACTGGGTATTAAGTTTAAAAAATATACTTGGGAATCGTAATTAAAGGGGTAAAAATTAACCCGATTTTAAGAATTGTTTAAATTGGGGGGGATCTCTTTTTGTAAGAGTTGGATCGAAATTCAAGGGAAATGTACTATATAGGCAGAGTATCTTTTATTTTATTATTTTATCAACAATTAACGTTTGGAAGGAATGTACACTTTCCTATGAAACTTAAAATTTTTCTCCACAAACTATTAATCTATTAAGTTTTTAATCCTTTTACCTACCCCATCAATGGTGACTCGTTTTAGTTTTGGGTATGTTATTGCTCTGTTCTTAGATATCTTTAGCACTAAAATACATCAAATTAAGTTAAAAATTAACAAGTTGAATATAAATTCCTAATAAGATAACTTAAACGGCTTAAACATTTTTCCTAATTAAAAATCCAAAGTAAAATTTCACAGACTACCCGTACAGGCGGAAACGTTATCAACCTAGGTTGAAACAGAGAGTTTCGGGAATCTTGAATAGGATACCTTGATAATGTCATAATAATAATATGCTTGGTAAAATTTATGTATTTGTGTTGAGGCGATTTTGCCAGGTCGTGTTTAAACATTCTTCAAAGGCCGTTATCAACAACATTAACAAACGTTTCAAGCAAAGATATTAATTCACTGAATAGGAGGCAATAAGTGTTTACGGTAATTTTCTCAAGCGATAAGATAGCGAACATCGTAGAGCATAATTAATTATCAATATTTTTATGTTTCGCCTGATTCTTCCCGGTGACACTGAGCCTTATCACAACCAATATCACCATAAGACTGCTGCCATTCCCAGCAATATGCAAGCACTAATACTCCTAACAGTCTGATTAAAAATAAACATTCACCGTGCTTTTCTTGTGTGATTATTTTAAAAGACCAAAAATTCACAAATATGTCATTCCTGTTAAATCTCTACTATATTTATAATATAATAAATACTAGAAATGTTAAAATAATCCTCTGATCCCGACAAAGGCAAGCCTGAACTGAGCTGAGCCAGACAGACGTATCTCCGAGCGGCAGAATGGTTACAGACGCTAAGTGACATTGACATAAAACAAAGTTGCCCAGTTCTGTACCTGACACTGATCCATACAACCTTTGCATCCTGTCATATATTTTAAGCCTTCATGTCCAAAAATCATAGTTCATAGAGAAAAACATACATTTTTGACATCAAGATATTGTACTAATTTTGTAAAAATAGTTAAGCCACATGAATTAAAGAAAACAGTAAATTAGTACCACTCGTACAAGAATCGGATTTGAGGCTTACTACTTTCACCTAAAAAGCGAGGTTTGGATATAATGTGTCTAATGAAAACATATTCGTATAATTTAGGACAGAAGTGATCTTTATAAATCACTTTTTAGTAGCTGTTTTAACAAAATATTTTCAATTATAATTAAAAAATATGAGGAATTATTTTTATGAAGTTTTTTGTTAACTTAGTCCTGTCAAATAAGATCTTGCCGTTAAGCCATAAGAATTATAATTAAAATGTTAAGTATAAACCACTGCGTTGTAAAATGTCGTCGTTAACCTCTAGAAATGAGGAGCTTTACTTTTTTATAAAAATCTCAAACATGGCTAAAAAATTATGAGGTTCGACTTCGTATCTATTATATACAACACAATAGGAGATTGTGATTCAAACCCGGAATCCATTAGTGCATGACTTACGTTCACATTAAAGCAACGCCTAAATACCACTGAAATAAAAAAGCTCAATAAAAAAGGGAAAGTGAATGTTTCAAATCGTAATTTAATCCCATCTCACCTTTTTTTTGTAACCGGAATAAATCTGATGAAATATGAAATCAATGTGTATAAATGATGATTATCATTAAATGCAAGAAAATATTACCTATCAGTAGAGATAAAACCCCCAGTATCATAAAACTGCAACCCATATATCGGCAGTAAACCTGGATTTGTCGGAGACATCATGAGATTGATTACGTAACAGCCTGTGTTACCGAGTTTATTGCCTTGCTCGATTATTAGCATATAATAGGACTTCTTCGCATCTAATTTAATAAATAATTTGTAAGTAGAGAAACTAATATTATAATACCGAATTAATTTATTATTAAACTAGCTGGTGTATTAAATTTTAATTTAAAAACATGTTCATATTTCTGTTACTATTGAACAGTTGTTTTAATTTGTAAGCGATATACAAGATGGAGGAAACAACAAAATAAATTCACTATAATAGAACACTGTCAAAGGATATAGCCAAGTGCACCTAAACGAAAATGGATGTCAATTATGTAGTTCCATCAGGACTAGCCACATATAAATATCAAACTCATCAGTGCTCAATCAATCTGACGTCATCAACGGGTGCCGGGAGAGGAGCGAACGATCGGCAGAGCTGACCAGACCGCGCTTTTTACTTGGTTAACTGCAGAGTGTGTTCTAAAATATATTTGCACTTCCAGATGTATATTAAAGAGATCAAAGTTAAAACTATTGTATGGGTCACATCAGCATTATATTACGATTGTATTTTGTCAAATCTAAATTTTTTTAGTGTTCTACATGATGATGGTTTTAGTGTTCTAGTGATAATTATGATTCTACTTTTTTAAAAGCTTTGAAATTTATATAAATGTGCTTATTAGGTACAATAAAAATGTAAAATTAGCTCAATCTAATGAAGTGGTAGAAATTCCAAGATTAAAACATAAAGGACACTTACTTATTTTATAAAATATTTCTCTTCTACCAGCAGTGCCGCATGATCTACTTACCTGGAATAAACATAATTGTTAGGTTTTAATTAATTTGCCAGTCAGACTTTATTCATAATGTTCAAATGACTCAAAGCTTATAAAAAACAATAAAAAATTTGAAAACTTTGATAAAAACGTTCAATTTACTGGATCGATTTAGCTTTTAAATATTATGTCAAACTTTGTTTTTTACCAGTGTTAAATAAAAAAACTGGTTCTGCCATCCGCTATTATAAGTACCATATTATTATTTTCCCAACAATGTGCTTTTCACATTCTGGAAATGAATTACATTGCAAATAAATTATCATAATGCAACTTGGATCAATAATATTTTCAATCAATAATATCAATAATATGATGATCATAATAATAATAATAATAATATGGTGATTATATATGATCAATAATATAATAATAATTTAATATTTTCAATCAATAATATTTGGAATAATATTTTCTTCTTTCTTGATGTTCACTGGCAATTTATTGAAAAATTTGAAATAAGAGAAAGGAAGATTCAACGTTCATGCGACGTTGTGTTGTATTGTGAATATCATAATTTAAATTATATTATAAACTCTTTAATATTTTCGTACTTCCTTGATGATTTTCATTTTTTTTCATAAATAATAATGTTTCTAGGATATGTTAAACTGTTATATGTCTTAAATTTTACAAATCAATAGCACAAGTGAATCATTTGTTTAATGTATGTTACGCATAGACTAAAACGTTAACAAACAACAATATTATGCGCTCGAACACAGTTCGTCTGCCACTTGAAGCAAGTTAACTTCCATTGAGTTTTAGTAAGTTACTTCCCATTCATTAGCGTTGAACACCTACACAGTTGACTGAAGTTTTTTTCTTTTATTTTCTCATGGAAATTGCTTCAAATTTATTTGGGAATATAAAAAGTCATAACTTTAATCCCAAGGACCGAATTGTTTGGACGAAGACTGATTATTTTGGCTATAATTGCAAAAAGTATAATGTACATCGGTCTGATGTACATTCCAAATATGCACTTTTTTATTAAATATGCAGAAAATAAGTATACTTAAATTTTAACACTTTCTTAGGGAGCTAGATTATGACCTTATCAATTCATGCACCGTGTCCCAAAAAAACCTGATCAATTTCAGAGCCTAATAATAATAAATTGATTTGCCTTTTCAAAATACAATTTTTTCTTAATTGAAATATAAAAACTTATTTGATCTAATTTTTGATAGTTCATGGCGTTTTATTTCAATTTATGTTTTTTTTTTCAATTCGCTGTGCATATTACTCTTTTACACTTTTAAAAAAGTTGTACATTAACTGTTTTTTTCACTAATTTTTTAAATGTTATAATATTTTCTTCTTTCTTGATGTTCACTGGCAATTTATGGAATAATTTGAAATAAGAGAAAGGAAGATGATGTTCATACTATTTTGTGTTGTAATGTGAATATCATAATTAAAATTATATCCTACACTTTAAAATTTTTTGCACTTCCTTGTTGATTATCAAATTTTTTCATAAATAATAATGTTTCTTATATATATTATTAGAAGGTATATTTGTGTATACTTGGGAGTGTTAAAATTATATCTTGAATATATTATTTTACGTATGATCATGTGGAATGTTAAATATAGTTAATAATTGATCTTTTCTTTAAAGTTAATACTGATTTTTTAAATCGGCGGTGGTGGTCGCGGCGGCGAACGCGTCAGCGGCAGTGTCAACAAATAATACCAGACCCAGACTCAAATAGAGATACCTAAATTTCACGTAATTATTTTTGCGTATTTATATATATATGTGTATATATATATATATATATATATGTATATATATATATATATATATATATATATATATAACTGAGTAGTTTAAATTGTAAAGAATTAATTGTTACGTTGATCTTTGCTGATTGCTTCTAATGAGGGGTATTGTTAATTTCCCCAGTATAACTTCAGATTTTTTTGAGGCCTTAGTTATGGCTAACTCCAATAAATTACACAAAAGGAATGTTTTTCGTTTTTGTTTTTATTAGAATAAACTTATGAAAGTGTTATTTTTGTTTGCTATCATACCTAACGTCTCGGGTTTCCTGCCTTTTGATTCTGGAGTGTAATTAATATCTGTCAAATTTAATCCTTGGAGTTGTAGCCATACGATAAGGAATTTTACTACACTGTTTCAACTAAATTAATGTAAACCCAGAACAGAATTAATTTATTTTTAACGTCTGCCTATTGATAACAATAATGAATTGTTATTTTATCCTGTCAAACTCCTAAGGTTAACATAAACCAGGCCTAGTAATCTCAAATTATTCATGTGGCTTAATTATTTTTTTTCTCATTTTTTATTGTTCAGTATTACATTGCATAGGCCAAGTAGCTGTATGGATAATTAGGTTGGGAGCTTAAAATGGTGCATGAATATGCATTATCTCATTTTTTCTGATTCAATTTACTGTTGAATGACTTTAAATAAATACCAAATGCAATTATTTACTCAGTTTATCCAACCGGCCATTCTTTGTACGTTACAATGACAGAAGGCCTAAGTTTAGCATTCTTTGTTTAGTTTCAAGGAAACAATGTAATGTCTGGTTACTATTAAGTAAAACATACAATTGCAATTACATGGACGATTTTGATTCCAGATTAATAGTTATTTATTTCATTTAAAAATATGGGGTTTATATCCTTAGGCCTATAATTTCTAAATGCAATTTGTAATGCATAGGCCTACTATTGTTACAAAGAAATGACTCAGATATCACTAAACTTTGCTTTATTTTGTCGCTTTATATAAAGTGGGTCATCTTTGCCATGTAATGCTAGTCTCTTTTTTTATCAATTTTCAAATAATATTTAATGGAATGTTAGTAGTTTCTAGCTGATGATTTACAAGTTCAATCAGGGTTCTGCAGCCGGCCGGATGTAGCTATCGCTAGGACGATCTTTTGTACTTAAAATAATTGCTGGATTCCTTTAACACATGTGGTCATATCTATAATTTAATGCATCTTTTTCGTTCTATATGCATACTGTCTAAACCGAGTATTGACGTAGATTATACTAATTTTTTTCTCACAATAAATCAGGTCTGTTTTGCCATATTTATTAATTTTTTCTCCTTCGCTGAATATTAAAATATTTTTTATTGAATGTCAGTAGTTTTTTAGTGAAAAAATAACTAAGTTTAGTTAGGGTTTTGCGGCCGGCCGGATGTAGCTAGTGCATGGGCGATCCTTTCATTGACATTGAGAATTTTAGATGTGTAAGACCAAAGCTGTATGAAAATTATAACGAATTGGATTTTTTTATGGTGGATGAACCTAGTATTGAATGGCACAGCGGATTTTCTATATTTCACGCCAACGTGCGTAGCTATAGTAAACATGTAGATGAGTTGATGGTTATTTTAAACAGTTTTAATAAAAGGTTTGATGTTATTGTTTTAACGGAGACCTGGCAGTGTGAGTCTGATGCAATTGTTAGTATGGATGGGTATGTTGTGATTTCGAATTCATTGCGTAGGAACCAGAATGACGGTGTGATAGTGTATTTGAATGAATGTTTTGCTGTGTGTCATGAGGAAGTGTGTTTGCACGGCGCCACAGGTTTGAAGATAGATCTGACGTACGGTAGGGAACGGTTCACGATACTCGCCGTGTATCGCTCTCCTAGGGATGGCCGTGACCTTGAGCTGTTCATCTCTGACCTTGCGACCTACTGCGACGGCCGGGACAGGCGGAGCAAACACTGGATTGTTGGGGACATTAATTGTTGCATTTTACCTACTAATACTGAACCTCTCTCGCAGCTTTATCTAGACACTTTGTATGAGGCTGGCTTTGTATCATGCATTGATATTCCGACGAGAGTTACTGCTTTTTCTCAAAGTTGTTTGGACCACATTTTTGTTGATGCTAGAAATACGAACAATATCAAATCAGGGGTAATTATGTCCGAGATGACCGATCATTTCTTTGTTGTTGCTAAATTTGACACCGATTCACAAATCAATAAAATAAGTAATGGTTCATTTGTCTCTTACATCGAGGAAAGATTGTTAGCTCACAATATTCAAGTTCAGGATTGGGCTCCAGTTTTAGAATCTAACGATACGAATATTAGCTGCGACATTTTTATTCACAATCTGAAAAATATTATCCTTCGATCATCCAAAGTACAGCGTATTCCGGCTAAACGTTTCAACATTAAACCGTGGATCACGAATGGGCTTCTTAAATCGATTCGTCGGAGAGATAAGCTGTGTAAGCTGACTAAAAAACAACCTTTTAATACGAATTTACTAAACACTTTTAAAACATACAGAAATAATTTAAATTCATTGATAAGAGCAGCCAAAGAATCTTATTACCGTGAAAAAATTTCAACTGCAAGGGGTAACGCTAAAGAGTTATGGAAAAATATTGGGGATCTAACTGGTACGAAAAAACAAAAAAGCGGTTTTCCTATCAGTCATTTTTTGGACGATGAAAAGGAAGGTAATGAAGGGGATATTGTGGGAGTCGCTGATTCGCTCAACAAATACTACGTGTCGGTGGGAGCGGACCTGGCCCGTGCTGTTCCGGCTGTTGCGGAGTGTGTGGTCGATGACGCGCAGTTCGGGGTCGGCGCCTCCTTCGAGCTGCGGCCTGTGTCAGAGGAGATGTTGGAGTCGGTAGTGCAGAGCCTTAGAGGGGGCTCGGCACCGGGTATTGATCAAATTCCTGACTCACTCATTAAAAACAGTTTTGCGCTTCTTAAGGACCCCGTTTTACATATAATTAATTGTAGTATTAGGCAGGGAATCTATCCAGAGTCCTTCAAAATTGGAAAAGTAATCCCGATTTATAAAAGCGGAGCAAAGAATTTGTTTGTCAACTTTAGGCCTATAACTCTTGCAAATGTGCTCGCTAAAATCCTGGATAAGTGTGTTAAAATCCAATTCGAAAACTATTTGTTGAATAATAACATTTTGTCCCAGCAACAATTCGGGTTCAGACGTGATAAATCTCTCAATGACGCACTGTTTAATCTAACAAATAACATCCATGATGCAATCGGTCGTAATTAAAAAATTATCGTCATTTTTGTGGAAATGGCAAAAGCTTTTGATACTGTTGATCGCGGTCTACTTTTGAAGAAACTTGTTCATCTTGGTGTAAATGGTTTGTCATATGACTGGTTTGAAAGCTATCTAAGTAACAGACATCAAATTGTTTCAATTCTGGGTCAAGATAGTTCACTGGAACGAATTGATTTTGGAGTTATTCAAGGTAGCACACTTGGCCCGGCTTTATTTTTGACCTATATAAATAACATTGGTAAGATAAATCTTGACAAGGGCAAGCTCTACCTGTACGCCGATGACACTGCTCTTCTATTTGAGGGAGACAGCTGGGAGGAGGTGTATGGTTTAGCAGAGCGGGGGCTGCGACTGGTCAAAGGCTGGTTCGATCAAAACCGTCTTACAGTTAATCTTAAGAAAACTAAGTACATGGCAATAGCTCTTAGATCTGTTGGGGACCCGGATGGTTATCGATTGATGCTTCACACCTGTGGTGACCGGGGTGCGTGTGTGTCGTGTGAGTCTGTTGAGTGTGTGTCGTCCTTTAAATACTTAGGTGTTGTTTTTGACAACCGCCTTAGATGGTCTGCGCATGTCCTCGAGGTTAGAAAGAAACTGAGGAAGTTTATTTATGTTTTTTCAGTAATTTGTAGAATATTACCTTTTGATCTATTGAGGACCGTCTACTTTGCCTACGTTCAGTCTATCCTTCAATACGGTATACTGGCCTGGGGTGGAGGATATCGCAGCATTCTCCAGCCGTTGTTTGTAATTCAAAAGTCAATTATTAAAGCGGCTCTTCAGAAACCTCTCAGATATCCGTCTGATATGCTTTTGGATGAATTTAAAGTTTTTGATATTTCTCAGTTGTTTATCAGATCACTCATTCTTTACATTTTCAAAAATAAGTCTGAAATTATCTCTACCTCCACTCACAGCTATACTACCCGGTATAATGTTAATACAGGTATCACTACACCACGGTTAAATAAGAGTATTAATACAACCAATTCATTCTACATTGCTAATATCGTATTTTCAAAATTACCCGGCAACCTAAAACATCTCACCCCCTGTAAAATATCAACTTATAAAAAACACATAAATGACTGGTTAATTAGTATTGGTCGGGCCGAGATTTACCGTCTTCTTGCCTCGGAGTATACATAACTTGTGCATGAAGGAAGTAGATAGATGGTTTGAGTAAGTTACGTCTGTGTATGTATCTGTGAGTGTATGGTGACGCGTTCATTTGCATGTGGAAACTGGGAATGCATGTGGACGGGAGTGTGTGTGTGTGAATGCTTGTGTAAGTGAGTATGTGTGTATGTGTGCGTGTGTCTGTGGATTGGATGAACGATGTATGATACAGAAAAATTTGTGACGGTATGAATGGTGCGTTTTGCCTGCCAGGAGCTCTATTTTTGTAATTTTGTATTTTTGTAATTTTGTAATGAATATTTTCCTATCGTTGGTTTAGTTCTGTACATGCTGCATGTTTTGCTAGCACGTTGGAAGCACGTTTTTTTTCTTTTATACATTTTTTTCACATCTGGTACATATTTAGAGGTTTATTTATTATCTGTTGTTTAATTTTGTAATAGTGTTGTGCTTTGGCGTTAAATGGAACTTTGTGATGGACATTCTCAAAGACTGTGCCTATAGATTAGCGACTCGGTCCCTGCTCTCAAGCATTGCTTCGCAGGGACCTTTTTTTCACTCCTCAACATTGTACTTTTTATGTAATTGATTATTGTGAAAAAATAAATGAATTTGAATTTGAAAAAAAAAATTTAATCACCCGAAATTGGTACTGCATATATCATATGAGGGTATATTAGTCCATTATATGTTGTTAGTAAAATATTAATATTACAAACCTGTCCAGGGAAATGTAGCCAATTTCGCAAGCGACCTCGTGATACCTAAACTCATGAAGTTTCTCCCAGTGTCATTAGTAAATATCCACTGGTTCAGTGTCGTTGCTCAGAGTGTTAAAATCAAAATTTTAACCTACAATCAAGAATTAAGCATGACAGGCACAACACGCTGACCCAAACGATTCCATAACGCGTCACTATGTTTTTTTGGGTCTGTGGGACTACATGTAAGAATATGTGTTTGAATTTATGGTAACAAAGTATAAAAAGAAAGTAACTCCTGATGACAGGTCTTGGAACCACTAATGCTGGCTTATCGCTGTTGTGCGCGATTCTTACGTGTAAGTTAAATTTTCAAGTTTAAGGCTTTGAGCAACTACAGTGAATCAGCAGACATTTACAATTAACATTCAAATGAACTTTGTGAGACCAGTTACCACATTGCCCCTTGCAAAATTGGCTACGTTTGCCTAAACGGGTTTTAATAGGTTTTTAAATTGTTCAGGTTTTTTTCGGGACACGGTGTATACAGCTCTTTAGGTATTAATAAAATTTTAAACTAAAATTTCAGTATCTTAATTTTAGTATTTTATGAGATTATAAAATTAAGTGGTACTGGATGTCAAATAATCTTTATTCACATGATCTTAGACTAAACCTTTGACAAAGCTTAAACGTTTTTGTTTATGACACTTTAAATGACACTTGCCCTCCTTTCAAAATATGAGAACTTTAGCAATTACCGGCCAATGTTAGATCACCTAAGGCGCCAGTAGCATGTGCAATCTAGCCACACAAAACGCTCCCATCACGCAAGGCATTTCCAATACCTGTCCAACACCTAAAAACTAAGACGGACTCACGCTGTAACTCTAAATACCCGACAGCCTAAAAATATCACCATTTTTAAATTGTTTTCTTTAAGTCTAAAAATCAGTTGCTATATACATGAGAAGATGAATCAAAAATCTCAGTATGATATTACTGAATTCAATCTGTTCTTTTTTCATGAGATCGAAATAACTTTTAAATGCCCTTGAATTTCTGCGTCTAAAACTATTTATTGTGTGTAAACAAACACATAACTTTTGGCCAAAATATATTTTGGCTCTTAATTTTGTTATTATGCAAATTATTTTTATCTAAATTGCCATTTTTGAAAATAAAAATATATTTTAATATTTGTCTAAGTTATACCTTTACTGAGATAAAAAGATGGGTAAATCTAAAAACACAGTAAATGTGATTTCAAGATAAAAAAAGTTTCGCAAATAAAACTAATGTTTAAATTATTTACCGTATCTTGGTCTAAAGTAGAATTAAAATGTCTATCTTACAACAGCGGCGGTTTATATTGTTAAACTAGTTTATCGCCCGCCAGGGAATTCCTGTAAACCTCAGAGATGCATTACACCTCCTGATTTTCTGGCTCCTTTGCCACATTACGTGATTTATCGGATCGTGTTGTAGCAGTTGCCTGATGCTGCTGTTTGCAGCTGCTGCAGCCATAAAAGAAAAAAGAAAAGCTGCTAATTTACCCAGAAACTATACCTTCAGATAAACGGCTGTGTAAACGTTTTTTGGTTAAAGCATGATTTACAAGTTTGCGTAATCTTTCAGCCGTATCAACCATTACCGACTTACTGTATAATAACCCTGTAGGGAATTTAAAAGCACTATAGTAAACATAACTCACTAAACCCTAACCTTTACCCCTTTGGAGCATGCCAAGATCTGTTTATAGTTGCAAGTTCCGTTGGTTGTGTTTGTAAGGTTATGTTATTTAGAGGGGGAAGCGTTATCAGCACTGCCTAGTGAGACTAGTATAGCGATATTTATGGATTATTATGGATTACCAAGTTAGAGAATTTTGTATATCATTATTAAATTAGTAATTTTGTGTTGTGTTGTAAAAAATTAGTCCTTACACATTAAATATTCCTTCATGTTGATCTATATTTCTTTTTCATTCTCACTAATGATGTAATTCCGATTTGCGTAAAGCATTGAAATTCTACAAACCTTTTAACATGATAAAGCATGATTTTTTTGATTATACAGTCCTTCGTATGCTTGGGTTTTCACTGTCGAGTAGACTAATACTGTCAGTTTCACAAACAATAAAAAAATTCACAATGTATACATATATATTTATTGAAAACAATATCTTTGATTAAATGGTGCTTTGAAATATTGCCGCAAGCGGCAGTCACCAATGTACTCGTATACTAACACGTGTTCCCATAGCTCAAGTTTGAACTCGCAGAGATTCCTAGGAATCTTTCCGCTTGCTGACGCCGCATGCATTTGTGTTTGAAACTCATTAGGTTTTGAAAAATTGTGCAAGTATTTATGTAGTTCATGTATAATCAAAAGAATTATTTAATTCAACTTTTAAAAGATTTTATTGCCAAAAGGACGTTTTTTAAAGGACTTTATTTGTAGTGCGTTTGACGTCTAATATTATCTAATACCCTGGGATGCAGTACACAGTTAGATTGAGTTTGGAACAATATATTTTCTTCATATTTGTTAAAATTGACTTTAGATATGTTAAATATCTGGCAATATCTATTTTAACGATATTAATAGATAATGTTTGTAGCTCGTCAAAATTCGATGGATACAGATGAAGCCTTTAGCTCGAGGGGATGATTTTATATATTAAAATCAAAAATTTTCCCATTATTTTTGTAGTCCTTCTCTTTATTCTGAGTGCGATAAATTCAATAAAATTTTACTAGCCTCTTTTTATCTTTTCCTTTTTTCGCCCCCGATTTATTGTTGAAATTGATGCTATTGTGCATTACATTATATAAAACGCGAAATGCCAGGTTTACAGACAAAACAATTTAATATTTAATTCAACATGTGTTAAATATGATAATAATGTAGGGTTAAAATTATGTTTTTACAAATTTCATTTATTACCTAAACGATATATAAATATTATAATTACTGTATTTCTAATACATAATTGTAATAAAATGTATTCTATTGACGTAACATGCAAAATTTTTCCTGATATGAGAAATAGTAGTCGTAACGGTTGGTTTGTTTGAAGAAGAATTTTAATCTACCAAAAGCTACTGAAACTAAAGCTAATAACTATTGACTGAAAACACTTGAACAAAACTGCTAGATTACTGAGTTTGATTTTCCTAGACCTAATCGAGCTCCAAAAGTAGAGTTGCCATTCAGATATGATGCGCGTCACAACACTGGGTTTTATTATTGAGATTGGTTAAGTTTTCTCTCTCCCCCCCCCCCCTGACTTTCCCGCCTCCCTCAACATCAGAGACGGTCGCTGCCAGTGGCGCCAACCTGATCGATATACAACACTCGCATGGCTATTTTTGTCTTCGATATTTATCGAGAGTGTCTGCAATTAGAAGTTTAATGTTATTGTGAGATTTTTTTATTAAATCATTGTAGCTTTCGGTTTTTTAGCCACTGGATGTCAAATTAATCAACTCATGTTTTTTAAGAATGTTCGATCAGTTCACGTAGTTTTCAAATTATGTTAATTTTTAAATGAAACCGTTGAAACATAAAGAAGCGACGATAAGTAATTTCATAGTTTTTCTAATTTATATAAACTGAAGCAGAGAAACAAAGGCCGAGGGATGAAAGAACGAACGTGAATCACAACAGTTAGCTATCGCTAATTGATGGCAAACAGTAATTGTCTGCGGCTAAATCCTAAAACAATGGCTTAGCTTTGAGGTGACAATCGATCTCAACCAGTTGTTTTGTAATCATCAAAATATGCCTTTTAAGGTTAAAGGGAATGTTTTATCGACTATGTCGTGTATGTATCTCTAACATAACATTCAATACAGCTTCTAAGCTACAACTGTCAACAAAGTTATTATTTTATTCCAAGGTATTTTTTCTAATGTATTCGTATTTTTATCCTGCAATGTCTAGCGGAAAATCGTCGTAGTATTTTTCAGGCATGAAATGGGTTGAAAGTTATGTACAAGATTTTTTTAATACCAGCAGACTGGATTTCTCAGCACATTAGGAGGGTTCTCTACTAATGCCAGTTTTCTCGGAACTAAAGCCCCTTTGGATCCCATGCCGAATCAACCAGTAACACAGCAGATTTCACCGCACAAGGGTGGTAAATCGTCCTATCTAGTGTATTTACAACGTCTTTAAAAAATTAGTCATATTTACTTTATTTGTAAAGTACTGCTCGCCTATACCAAGAAGTAAACCATAGATCCAATTAAAAAACGTCGTTAACTTTTGCATAATGTAACGCCTCTTTGTGAAAACTTTTTATGACTTCAATAAAACGAATCAACACTTATCATGGCATTAAAAACGCTATTCAACTTTTACGAATAAAAAAAACTCGTGTTAATCTACAATGTTAGGATTGTTATATAACTTATATGACTAATTTGTTATATAGAAATCATCGATGTATTATCATTTACGTAGTTGGTTTTGTCCTGTATGATATACGAGACACTTTGATATTTTAGAATATTTTGGCAGGTGTGAAGAGACCTCTACACAGTTGTTTTGCAATTTTGTAATGCTTAAATAGAGTATATTTTAAAGAGGCAAAATCTTTTATAGAAATTACTAAAAAACAAACATAAAATTATAAAATTAAAAACGCAGTTAAATCCGGATGTGCAGCCGGTGGTTTCCTTCACGTAAAGGCGGCTCACTTCATTTTCTCACGTTTCTCTCCATTGAGAAGAAACTAATCGTTTTTGAAGAGCGGCCAATTTGTTTAGCTCGTTTCCCATCCATCTCAACTACTCAACTAGATAACCATTCAATGCCTTTTGTAAACTTAAATATCAAGCCTTATTAAATGCCCTTATATCTCCTTTCTTCGTGTATTTGGAGAAACTAACCTTAAATATTTCTACCCCGCATTACAATAAAAAAGTAATAAAAGTAAGTCTGATAAAAATATTATTGAGTTCTGAGTTATATTTTCAATACTCCTTCATGTTCAAAACCTTTTTTCATTAAATATCACAATGATAATGTATATGTATATAATTATATAAACTATAAGATTAGAGTTAAAATGTAATAAAAAACCAATAAAACGCCAACAGGTTTTTCAGTTGTGATATTCCTTTTTTATCTTCGCTAACTCCTTTTTATACAGGAACATTTTATTTACAAAATTAAAACTGCTACATAGATTTAGTGTCGAATTAACATATCATATTTTCCTGATCCTTCGTCAGGGAAATACGAAATCGAGTGAAGAATATTTAGACTGTTTGATTAAATGATGTAAGATTTAAATCTAAGAGGCTGCTCCACTGCAAAACCTCCGACAGCTCTTGATTCCTCACACAATATAATTACCGAAATCTTAAGAAGTAAAAAACCATCATTTCTAAGTTAACACAATATGCTTACTGTGCTATTAGGAATTAAAAAAACATCAATCTCCACGGTCGCAACCGCCAAAAGAACTCTCTCGCTATGCCTCACGAAGTTAGAAAATACTATAAGGCAGGTTTATACCAGCTTTGGAGTCGATCGTAAAGCTATCGGAGTATCGGAGATATCCAGAGTGATTTAAACGCTTTAATGCCAAAGGACATCGCACAGTTGATAGAGATAAAGCCTCGTTGTCATAAAAAAGGCGATATCCGGATCAGCGTTGACCCACTATCGCTTTGATATGGAACGAACGTCGCTGAATCTGATGGAACATGTTAGATTTTTTACATTTCTTTCGAGAATGTACAGGTTAAAAAGAAATTATTAAAATACACCTTGTAAACCAGACAAATATTACTTCTCATGACCAAAACAAATGTTATTAAGGATTTTTAATGATTAGTGTCGACTTGCACAATTTTTGAATATTTACAAGATAAAAAACAATTCGTTTAATCTATGGAATATTGTTTAGTACGTAAAAGAAAATATATATTTGGATTTATGAGTTAAATGAGTTGAAAGTTTTAAAAGTTAAATATTTGTTTTATGAACAAAACATCGAATTTATCAAATTTCTTGTTAAAACTGTGAACTTATCCATTGGCAACTAACTAATAATTATTAGTTAGAACGTTCATGAAATTGCTTTTGAAATTTGAACGCGCAACAATACCCCAAAAATCCGCTATACATCGATTATTAGTTAGACAACAATAAAATAACAAAAGCAGTCATTTCACGGAACGATAAAAACAAACTGCATGTGTAACCTTGGCAGTAAACTATTGGAGCCTTAAGCAATAACATAGCATTTACGACGTCATACTGAAGGTCCTAAACTTTGTCCGTCAAATCTTGAACATTGACAAAACTTGCAGTGGACACAAAAAACTTCAGTTCCGCAAATAATAGTACGCAAATAACTTTAGTGCGCAAATAATAGAACGTTTCCTTGACAGAAACATAGGAATCGAATAGTTAAAATTCATTTAATAACAATAATGATTAAGTAAACTTTGTCATGTTCGAGAAAAGAAAGATTAAATGTTTTGAATAAATGGTGTAAAAAAAGTATATTGCAATATGTTTTATTAATCTCTTCATAGGAGTTCGAAATATTCTAGTTTTAGTGATCAGGATATAGAGCCTTAAAGGAAGTTCTTAATCCATCCCTTAATGGAATTGCATCTTTCTAATTTCCTTCTCCAGATGAGAATTACCTATCTAAATGTAAAGAGATATTCAATTCTAGGCCTAGAGGGTTAATATCTACAAGTATTATGAAAATTTAAGTGGAATAAAAACAAGAAAATATAGTGTATTGTAGATGAGAAAGTTTGATATTGTAAATCTTTAGAGTGTTTACATCTAAGTTTTACAATCCACATTTAAAACTAAATTAAATTTAATTACATAATGTACAACTTTTGTGAAAAAATGTCATGCAATTGTGGTTCTGTTTAAATCGTTATGTTAAATACAGCTTTCCCTGAACACTGGTACGCCAGTAAATCCGTATATATACACGCAACATCCCAAAAGGCTATGGAGACAAAACAGTGAAAAGCACTTTTGTATTTCGCACTCCGGAAATGGAAACATTATTCCAATCAAATGCTGCTGTTCAATTCATGATATCATCTCTAGCGATTTCGTTTGGGTCCTATTCTGCAAGTCTTAGAACGCATCCTTATCAGATCCTAATTTATTAGCTAAGTCATCCCACCCTTCGAACGTAGTTGCAATTATATTTTGATAAATAAGAAGATTAATAAAACCTTTATCTTACCTATCTGAGGATTCTCGACCGTTAAAAGTTGAAAATAAATGTAACAGTCTGTTTTTCTAAAAAGTGTTTTTTCAGTGTAGTTTTTACAAGTAATAAATATTCCATTTGAATCCATTGAATAAAATATTATTATTATTTTCAAGTAAGTCATAAGTATAAGTGATAAATGATTTGAGCCTCCTAGTTGTTTGTTGTATAATTTAAACACTTTTTAGTTCTAAGACATTTTCAAAACACAAAAGTTACAGTTACCAGATAAAAGTGGTATAACCGAAAAATAGGGTTGATAAGAAAAATTATTGTGATTAAAAACGATAATTTGTAAAAAAAAGTATATTTACTAAATTACTGTATGTGAGACTCAATTTTTGTATTGTAAAACACGTAAACTAGTATATGTGTGGACGAAGTGAATGTATTAACAAGAAAATTGTACTAGTTCTTTTGAGCGATTTATCCAATATTTTTTATAAATTTGATATTGTAAAACAATCTATTTAAAGCAGGGTTTTGGGAGGAAGAAAATTATTGCTCCAGATCCGGTTAGAAATAAATTACTTAATAATCTCATGCCCAACTGTTTGTTCCAGGTACATTTACTTATATACTGGGTGTTTTCAACTTCTCCGGAGAGCTTTTTTTAGATTTTTCCTTTGCATGAAAACTTTGTTAGGTGTGTAAGGTGCCTCTTTTTCTGGCTGACTGTTTGTGTGTATTTTTAACATATTACTTCATTAGTTAAGGTATTAGTTAAGCTAAGTTAGAAACAATCATTATTTTAGCAAACCATTGCCCATAAAAAACATTAGGCTTAGTAATTAAAAAAAAAGTGAATTTAATTAATAATTAATAATTAATAATAATTAATACTTAATAATTTAATTAATGAAATTGTTTATAATTTAATTAAATAAAAGTGAAATTCACCTACAAAGATTTTGATTGAGAAATATCGGCGTGAGACGAGAAGAAAGGTATAGGGTTAAACTTAATATTGGTGAGTGGGTAGGGGAACTCAAGATCTCACACGTAAATTAACTAGATGAGAGATAAACCCCTCCGCAACCCCTCAACTTACCCCCCCCCCCCCCAGCACAACCATCACCCATCGCTTGGGGGGTTCCTGTGATGCTTTTGTAGGACAATCTGCCCAGGAAAGGTGTTTAATTGCCCTCTTTAACGTATTCCCCATTTCATTTGCAATAAACTGTTTTTATTCATCAATCAATTTCGTCTGGTACTGGCTATAAAAAACGAGGTGGCTAAGAGGTATACTTTGGTTTTGGCAATCATTGTAAATTGCTATATCAATATTTTGTCCGTTACTTGGCTTACAGATAGTATGGAATGGTGTTTCCAAACAAGTTAGTCCTTAAAAAAATAACTCGAATGAAGAAATAACTGGGTCTGAAGGGTCAACTAAATGTAGGACAAAAACTGTTCCTAAATTAGGCCTAATTGTGTATTTGCCAAGAAATAATGAATGTTATCTTCCTTGTCGATGTAAATGTTAACTTCAAATTTATTTGCTGGTCCGAAATATTATTTTGGAGTTCTGGAGAGTACAACCACTACTTAAATTTCTTTATTATGGCAATGCCTTTAACTCTGTATTGTATGAGGTAATAGCCAAAATCCGGGTTAGTCAATTAGTAACAGTTTATTAGTTGAGCAACTGCGCTCCTAGTTTGGTAAGCCAAATGACCTTCGTCAATAATCGGGATTAACTAAATTAACGGCATTTCTGATCACGATCTGTATTGATTCAATAAGTTATCACCTGTTTGAGAAAACCTATTTTTATTTTGGTATTGCAGTTACTAATTAAAAATGAGGACACTAAACATATGCCTCTTCGAAAAGAATACAAAAAATTAATCATAATTTTATTTACATTTAAATTATCTTTTACTTATTGCATACGTAATATGAAGTATTCAGATAAAATACTTGATAATAATTTTTCACATTCTTAATACAGTAACTATTTTATATCTCTCTTTGTTTAAAATTTAGTATAACTTTTACCTAAAAACGAATAAAGCTTATCCTTTCCTTTTAAAACTATTTTTGTATAAGGATTAATGTCAAGTCAAATGTTACCATGCTTACGCCAGAAATTAGGCATTCCCTGTGAGAATACGTTGTGGTTAAAAAGGTTAGCAGATTGCTTCAATTTCAGCTCAAGCTTGTGTAGGTACTGACCAAATGAAATAATTTTGTATCTGGGATAAAAAAATCTATTCAAAAACCCAGGAGTCAGCTACATTTCCGCAGATGTATGTGGATGAAATAAATAATTTTAAACACGGGTTTTCGAGGAATATGCGAAGAGAAAGAGAACGGTGGGTAACTAATCGAACGATCCAATAAACTGACGCCGTCGGCGTCGTGTGCCACCGAGGTTAGAATAGTGCACTAATTTAGAATTGAACCTAAGAATTTTAAATAGAATTATTATTACCTGCTTAGGTCTATGTGTGTTAGTGATGCTATTCAATAGAACCAAATTAAAAGAAGCTTGATTTTATAATATCAGGTAAAAAGAGACAAAAATACATATTATGATAATTATGTTGAGATTAAGAGGTATATAAAAGTAAATTTCAGAGGATCGATTTTATGGGTACTAAAATTTATCTTAATAGGTTGACAACTACAATACCTTTAGCAAGGAAACATTTATGCATGCATTCATTTTGAGACAGGTAATCAAATAAAATTATATCTTTGATCAAAAGAGAGGGAGGAAAAATTACTCCCGTGTTTTCTACAGGAGTCTTTTTATGGCTGACTGATTGCAGCTGTATAAAATTTACAGCCGCTTCGTGTGAACTATTATTTTTACATTAGATTGCAAGTAATATATTTCCACGCAAAAATTTACATGTTTCTCGACTGCGTCAAAGTTTGAGCTTACTTGTGTTTGTTTATAACAAAACCATGATTTATAAATTCTTGATTTATAAAATACTACAAAACGTAAATTATATATAGATTTTATTATTTCTAATTAAAACTATTTATGGAAAATTTATGAAAAAATGAAAAATTATGTATTGATTTGCAGCAGGAAAAAGTAAAGGTATTAATATTCTTCAAGAAAATTTATGAATAATATTTTAATGAATAAGCTGAGTTGATGATGTTGCTGTAGATTAAACATTAAACATCACATACCAACTAAATAGTTTTACCACTCACAATACAGGCCAAGTGTTTAAATTTATATTTTAATTGGTTTTTTATTTTCTTTTATAATCTTTAAAAAATTCATTATTTTTGCCAGATTTCATAAATTATCTTCCACAAAACTTTACCAATGAGGTTAAAAAGTAAGTACTGATGCAACGCGACTTCATATTATAAACACCTAAGTTTAAAACAAGAAGAAAAAATTTCCAAAGAAAGTAAATATTTATCAAAAACTAAGGTTTTTAACATACATAAACTATTTATGCTCTGTAATGCTGTGTTAAAGCTAGTGATTACTAAATATTGCATTTCTGCATAACTAACACCTTATTTTTACCTTTAAAATACAAATATCCATTATCAAATGGTAGGCTAGACATTTTTTATAAACTTATTCATATATATATATATATATATATATATATATATATATAAAATACTTCAACAATATCAATTTTCTTTTGAAAACGAAAATAAATTAGTGATCATAACTTCAACGAGAAATTATATGAAAAAAAACATGCATATAAATAGGCTGTAGTATAGTGCTGTACCTTGAAACTACCGGAGTTGTCAAGGAATAATGCGGACATTTTTTGTCGGATGAAATATTGCTAAGCGCCTGGAGATAAAGTTGTCATAAAAACGTAAACATCCGTGGAGAGGTTACTGTGAACACAGGCGTTAAAATTCGCTTCCAAAACCCTTTCTTTGACATCATGTCTCAAAATGTAAAATAGCTTTATTTTCCTTTCTTTAGACTACCTAAGAAGTAAACTATGCAAAGAATGTCATTTTTTTAGCATCAAGGAACTGGAGGTAATAGTATTATACCGGCTGTAAGTATACCATACTATTCTTCCAAACTCAAACAGTTGACTCTGTCCAGTGTTTACCTAAACGCATGTTTATTCTGCAAATAATAGGCCTAATTTTACAATACAATTACAATGAAAGATGCACAAGTTTTATATTATTTAGCTTAGACACACAGCCTTGCTCGTATATTCAAGCATCCTCAGCCCGTTTTAAGAACAGACTGAAAACAGGCACTCAAGACACTGAATTAGCAAAACCAACATCTTTTAATTACTTTTCCAGAAGAAGGGTGGTGAAGCATTCAAACTTCTAGCTATTTTAAATATTCTAATATTCAAATATTTGGACGTTAACTGTAACATCAAACGCAATATAAAGGGATACTCTCTTTGATAAGTAACATGTTACAAGTAAGTAATATCATGTAAAAAGCGCCAATTTTAGTCTGTGGTTATAAAAATCAGTAGATAAGTCATACGATTAAATTAAAATCGTATGAATGAAACACATCTTTACGAGCTCTGCAACAACGATGTCTATGGGGAGCCTAATTACAAATCCCCGATCGTCCCAGATTCTCGTACATGTACTTCTTAAGTTTAACATTTTTAATAAAGACAATACTGATAAACCTTCTATTTTATGTTTATAACCCCTTTTGAATAAAGATGGTCCAACAGTTTTTACTTCTAAGTGTTGTCTAAAAAACGAAGAAGAAAAATGTTGCAATAGAGCTTTAATTAATTAATTAATGCACGTCAGAGGATGGAATGTCATTACGGCGACAATTGTGAATGGAGGTTTATTTATTACTTTCAGGTCTCAATGCTTTAGATGTACAATAACACATAACTGTGGGAGTTTTGTTTCGAGTGCACCCCTTCCCAATATAACAAAACTTGTTTCCTACCTGTGAACATAATGCACTCCAAACTTTTGTACATAGTCAGAAACTTTCCACATCGTTACCGAATATAAGTTTAACGTTATTTCCCTATAACAGTCTGGTCTTGGCTTTGTATCAGTTAAGACAATTTCATGGCAAAATAGAAACAAAGTTCAGAGATTAGTTTTGTAATTTGGAATGATCAGTTATCTCCGCAATTATATAAATATATCTTTTTATGTGATATTTCTGGATTGGGAACGTTTTTTACGGAAAAACATTTTTAACTGCACAAATAACGATTTGGTTCCAAATTATAACATGGGGTTATGTGGGAGATCGAAATTTCATTTTTGAATGTCAGTTAATACGATATGATATTTCTTATGAAAACCGAATTTTTACGTCCGATCCTGATGAATGTTTGGAAAGATATGTCAAACTATGTTCTCTCTGATGAGTTTGTCCAGACCAACCCATCGAAAGTGGGGTAAAGCAAGGAATCGTAACAAAAAAACGACTTATTTAATATGTTAAATTAAAAAATTAATAAATATAAACTGTTTGATTTACCATCAAATTCAGATAAATACAACTGTATCTTCAATCATTTATCTCAGTACACATAATGATTAGATCAGTAGTTAGATTCAGTGTTAGATCAGCAGAATCAACTGGTTGAATATTTCAAATACTTATTTTGATAAATTTTATTCGAAACTACAGTATAGCATGTCCTTATTAAAAGTACATTGAATAGGACATCAGCTTGTTTTTACTTGTTGTTCAACCATATTTCCAAAAATGTACCTATGATTTTTTTCCATTTTATAAAATTTCAAACCCTATTTACCAATGCTTGAGACAGACGATATCATATGTTGGGGGAATATGATTCTAGTATATAATTACATCAATATTTTCTAATTTTTGCATTGCACTAAGTGCAGTAACGAAAATACACTGATTTCCTTCATCTAAAATGCCTGTTAAATCGCAATTTTTACTCCTTGTCCTAAAAAATGCCTTAGTCCAGGAATTTTAGGAAAATCTACCTAAAAAATACTAACCAAGCTGAAACTTCGCATAGATGTTAAGTAAACCTCCCTAATTAAAATTTCAAAACTCCCCGGAAGTCCCACGTAAAGCTTACCCATGTACTTAGTGAGAACCAATTTCGATGACTCAAGAGTCAAATAGCTGGAATTTTCATTAGGATTTTATGAATAGCATTTATTAATTAGGGGAGACAAAGGGTCTCGCCACTTTTCATTTAACATTGACAAAACATTTTACATGTACTCCTTATGGCAGGAGTCTTAGGATAAAAAATTTTTAGAAAATTATTAATATCAGCAGTTACCGTATTTTTATTTAATTTTTTTGTGAATGTTTATACTTCTTTTATTGGGAATTCGTTCTCTACTAAAACGCCTTTCATACTTTTTTTCTAACTCTTGTCGATTTGCGTTGATTGAAAAAATATATAGAGAAACACGGACCGAAAAGTGGGTTTTCAAGATGGCGCGGCGGCTAGAGCACAACAGAGATTTCCGGGGACTTTTGACATGTTGATTAAGGAGGTTTACTTCACATCTAAGCGAAGTTTTAGCTTAGTCAGAATTTGACAGGTCGATTCACTTTTTATGCATAAAATTCCTGGACTATCTGTACTTTTTATCGCATTTCCTTAAAGGAATAAGCTATTACCGTAGGTCTCATGGTAAGACCTAAGCCAGAGACCTTAATAACCGTTTGTTTTGGGGCCCCCAGAAGCATAAAAAACACCATTCGTTTGAATTATACATATAAACGTCTGTTAACACCCTAGCGGCAGTAAATATGGTCTGATCTTATTTGAATTTGGTACGGACACGTAAAGTGGTAAAAACTCTGACGAGTTCGTAAACCAGTCCAATTGGACCACCGGAGATGGTAATGGGGGACGAAAAAGGATTTTTTTTAGTTGTTTACATAGAACATGTAAATAATCTAATTTTTGTTTGAACCATTCAATTAGCCCAAAAAACAATTAATTCAGTATTTTAAATCATTGGTCTACGTGCATTGAATACCGAGATATTGTTATTGGTGAACACAATGCGTTGTCCCAATGTTAACGTTAAGAGAAATAAGTAAAATTATGTTATTATGCGCTTATTTCGCTTATTATTCTGTAAAATTCGCTTATTTCTCAACATATCTTAATAAAACTTGGTTTTTTGGATTCAACTAGATGAGATCTAATGTTTATTAGTCTGAAATTCCCAATGTTTTCATTTTTTTGATGGCAAACCTGCATACTCAATCCCCATGTTATCCTTATGGGAAATAAATAAATATTTGACATCTTCCTCATTTCTCAACATATCATGATAAAATTTGGTATATGGCTTCTTATAGTTCAGATCTACTAAATATTGAATTATAATTTGAAAATACCTGTTGCAGCAAACATGCACACTCATTCCCCATATTATTGTTAAAGATATTACAAAAATATACAAAATTTCCAAAAGAAGGAGATGTCATATCTTGCTACAGTTGGATCAAAATATGTTTTACGCACTTTAAAAATTCGCTGAGTGTGCAGGTCTGCTGCAACGGGGGTATTATTAGTACACTCACTGTTAATGTTTCTAGCGATTGAGCTTAAAGCGTGGTTCGCGATATTCAAAGTTTTTTGATAAACAACAGACATTTAAAAATATACAAACGATACTTTACTAGTGAACTTTAAAGAACGAATTCATGGTAAGAATTCCAATAATTAAAAGCTTATTTTAACAGTATTATAAAACTGTTATTCATTACACGGAGCAGAACTCTCTTTCTGATTGCATATCATGTTTCCAAATCAAAGCACGATTGCGCACTAAAAGCCGCAACATTTTTTCCTAGTGATAAAAGCTATAATTATTTCAAAATATTAATCAATATTATTAAATTCATAAGCTTATATTGAAAAGTAATGCACCAACAGTTATATCTCAGTTAAGGTAAAATCAGTAGCTAATTAAACTCTGCGCTCATGTAAATTGTACCAATCGACAATTAATGTTCCCTTAGGAAATTTCATTGCTTCAACGTAAGCATCATGATATTTCTATTTTTGCGCTGTAGATTTAAAAGATAAATCAAAATCTACGGTGATATTAATAATAAATGAACTAAGTCTTATTTTACTGTGCATTGAATATTATTTTTGTAAAGATAGAGACGTTATCAAGACTTTCATTAATTCATATTTTAGCTAAGGACAATTAAATGCCAGACTCAATATGTGACATGTTATAAATTTGGTTTCCTGCGGTTTGTTAGAGTTGGAACGAACACGTTAAAACCTTTAAACCTCCTTCAGGTTCGTTTAAACTAACTTCACCTATCTGTCACTGTCGAAAGTGTTTATCATAGCCTTATAGAACCACTCACTTTAAAATCACTCAAGTTATTCCATAACTCCTCCGTTCGATTCCTGAAAATTAAATCTGCCTAAAACTTTAGATCCACCTAAAAATCCTAAAAAGTGAACTGAAACATATTTCAATATAAAAGACAAAATCAATAATCCCTTTTCATAAAACTATACCTGAAACTTGGCTAACAAGTATATTTATATACTATGAGACAGTCAATAAATTTCTAGTTTTTTTAAAATTTAATCATTAAAATATTCAGTTTAATCGAAGATAACTCCGGCAAAAAATGTTTTGTTTCATCAAAACTGTTTACTGAGCATCTCTATTTATCATTTTATAATACAAAATACTTACTAATGACATTATATATCATTCAAAATTTGCACTCTATATTGAGAATTTTCACTCAAATTTTCTCTGTATTTTGATTTTTTAATTTCTATTTAAAAGTTCATTTTTTCTTTGTAACTGTTAACTATGCCATTAATGGTTCTCAGATAAACCTATTAGTAGAATACCCCGAGAGTGTTTCGTGAAAAATACACATCGAAGACTAAAATTAACATTAGTCTTATGGGCGGTATGGGCTATGTCGTTTAAAGGTGATGAGAAACTATGCCCACAAATATTCCATGATATTTGTTACACGGCTATGTAAACAAATAATGAATATGTAAATAAAGAATGAAATGAAATGAAATGTCCAGGAAACCCGCAGACCTTTTTACTCAATGAAACCAGTATTGCAACCGGACTAATAAAGTTAGTCCACTTTATTTAGCCGTATTTTATAAATGGCCTAGTTCTACAATATAGAAAAAAATCTTTAAAAGCTACCGTGACCTAGTCGATCCAAAACGATTTATTCCAAAATGTTCAATTTCCAATAAAAGTCAGTCAAATGGCTTCTATTTAGGGACAGTTTGCACCGAATTTACATAAAGAGAGTGAAACATATTAATGGTTGATAATAATAGTTATTTGTGTAATAAGCACGTAAAGTTGGCCTTTCTCGCTTATGCACTTATGGTCATATTATCTAAGCAAAATTTGGAAAAACTTATTTAGTTTTTTATTTATTTACTTTTAGGGTTCGGAAACCTGTATTTGTGCCATTTTGTCACGAAGACTCGGCAGTTCAACACACCAATGTTACACACTTCGTTCCACCCTGCGTATTAACTACGTATTATATTATTATTACTGCAACCATATAATTTTTCGTGATGAGACAAAATATTCAACAATACAACTCAAAATCGCTGTTCAAGATTTTCCTTTAGGTTTTTTATTCATTTATAAACATATGCACTTATTTGATTGTTTCTCCAAACATAAATAATCTTTACTTTAAATCTAAATAATTAAAGATTAAAGTAAAATGAATGTACATCCCCTACACTATTTCGCGAGTCAGCAATGGATGATTTCCAGGTTCAGATTTCACTATGATCGTTTTAAACTTGAACCACTGGAATGAGATTATTTGTGTTTACTGACGAGCGCCGTAACTTAAAATAACATGATGAGACATACATTAGACGTATGAGCAATATATACATTTTTTTGCTAATAGTCACTGGTTCGCATGTCTTGTAACTGTGTACAGTAAAATCTTAGTAGGGCCTTGTACATTATTTTGCAGACAATACTTATGGCGTTGTATGATTACTCAACAAACATACTGAAGCCGTATATAACGTTGAAAACAATAACCTAAACAAAACATGTATTACAGCTGGTTGCATGTCTCGGATAAAACAATGATATTGTCACGCAAAAGAAATATTTTATTCGTTTGGTCAATGAATTCGTACATCGTACTGTAGTAAACCAGCCACATCCGACTGTTGGAAACAATAGTGGCTCATAACTTCCCAAATTTACTTTCCATTAGTAAACAATTTAATAAGTCATATATGAATATTTTTTATTCAAAAAAATATATCATACGACAAACATGCAATGTTAAATCATGTACAACAACAAACAATTAAATGGTCTATAAAGGTCATAAAGCTTTACATACATATATATGTATATGCATATTAAACGAAAAATATATTAAATATATGAAATATATTTTAATATATATTAAAGTATATATAGTTATAAGTATATATAGTAGTATATAAAGTATATATAGTATATATAGATCAGATATAGTTTGATAAAAAACGCTTTATTGATTTTACATAATCAATAAACAAACAAACGATAGTAATCGTACTTTTTGTAGACTCATTACGAGTGGATAGAACACATGAGTTAATGTAGATTTAGCCCTACTGTGCGAGAATGGAACATGATAAGAGAATAATAACCAGAAATTCAAATTAAAAAGGGACTATTTACAAAATAATAATTAACAGCTCCAAGGGGAGAGACCTTTGGACGGAACAGACAAGAGAGTTTGATAAATAGGTTTATTTCATAACATTTCATAACAGCCTCTCTCCATGGTAATGAGATTTCCTTTGTCCCTTTGCATTTTAATTCGTGTTTATGAATGTCTTTCGTTCAAATCATATAATGCAATACTTTTAGATTACTATTTATTTTATAGTTTCTCCTACTTTTCATAACCATACACGTCTTCATAAAAACATCACTCATGTTGGGGGGCACCTGTTGAGAAATGTTTAAAAACGTTGTTATGTTTTCTAATAACATTGATATTTTTATTTAGAACTGCAGTAATATATAACACATTAGATGACGTATAAAAAATCGTGAATTTTTACAATCAAAGGAAATAATAGCATGATCAATAATCAGCGTTTACCCGCCAAAAAAATAAGATTTATCCTTGCAATATTTTGCTATTGCGTGATGACAACAACTGTTCAGTTATAATATGATATGTATTGCAATGATCGTTAACGAGAATATTGAAAATAAAAGGTTTTAGACTGAAACAAGCTGGTAAACAGTGTTCTGACACCTCCGCCACCGACACAACAGACTACTCAGCGACACCTACTGTCCGATGGTGTGTATCGAGTCGCTGTCCAGGTTGCTGTCCGGCTGGTTGTCCGGCGTGCGAGGCGGCGGCGTGTGCCGGCGGAGACGCCACAAGGCGTGCCGCACGCGTGCAAGACCGTGGCGCGCCGTGGTGTCGGTTCCGCGGTCAACACACGACTGACCGGCGGCGCTGCGACGCCAGCGCTCCTGCCGCGCTCGGCGGGTACTACAGGCGACGGTGCGGCGTGAGTAGCGCTCCACGCGGCGCCCGCGGGGACTGCCAGGGTAGCGGTGCGTTCAGAGGTTCATCCGAGTCGAAAAACTTTGCCCAGGCCATCCATAATGTTAAAGTTATTAAGGTGACCATTCAAGCTTGTGCCCCGCACGCAATGCATTGCACGCCATGCAAAGCCTACATCATTGGTCTTATGAGCGAAGCACGTCGTGCTGCGCACACTGAACCCCACTCACGTACTGAATGGCATTCTTTTGTTTATAAGGCCAATAAGTGGTGTAGAATTTGTATGGCGTGCGAGACACAAGTGCGAATTGGCACCTTTAGTCTTATTTTACAAGGCCATGTTATTTGGTTTGGACTATACATGAATGACGAATGTTCGGGGAGAGAAGCTTTCAGGTAAATGAAGCAATAAATAAACAGTTTTGAAGAATGCTTCTACAGGTTCAGCTAATTGGAACTAGGTAAGCATGAACTATGATAATCAGCTGTAATTTAATTAGGATCTGATAAACCTTGTGGCTTATTATTAAAATGTTGCAGCGTTATAACTTATCTGATAAATCAGGCAAAATCTAGATCGAGTCGAGATCGATTGGACCATCCCCATACTGGTCATATATTGATACTTTCGTTGGCATTATAAATGTATTTGGCCTTTATATAATTAATAATCTACTCTAAAAATTAACCTTAAGACACTTAAATTTAGTAACGAATTTTATATTTTAAATAAAAACTTAATTAATTATAGTAATTGGCTACACAAATTGTTACATTATTTAGAAACGATTAAAATATTATAATTTACTTTAAAATACATAAGAATCATTCAAAGGCTTCGCCTCCAGAAAACTTTGAAGTTTTCTGTCATTTATGAAGCTAATTTTTACCTTGTGGTTTTTTTTAAATAAATCAACTTCTCCTACACCATTATTGAAATTTATTTTCAAGCATCAAGTATATTGCAATGAGGAATCTGACTGTATTCACTTTTGAAAGTTAGATATCGCACTGCAGTTTAATATAGTTTATTAATCGGAGATGAATCAAACATGACCTCATTACATAGATGTCTAATTAAATTAATGGAACTTTCACTTTCAATTAAATAACCTTTTACTTTCACTGAAGCTTACTACAATATTACTTATGAATTTATTTGCAGAAATATATATTATTCATGTGTTAATTCATGTAAATTACAATTCTCTTTTAAGTTGACCGACCTTTGCAGCCATTTAAATAATTACTTTTAATGAAGGAAGCCTAAAAACGGCATTGCCTAAGAGGCCCCTATATTTATTCATCATAGAGAAAGAATTTATCTTTGTACTTTCAACTACACATCATAAAATATGTATATGAATACTGTACTCTATTGTATTTGGTGATGGATAAATAAACGTATTATTATTATTATTATTGCTTAATTTCAACTAATTGTGGATTGTTCATTGTTCATCACAAGATGAGTTTAAAAATAGAACATATAAACAACCCACATCTCCACCTAATGTTGTAAACATTAAGTATCTCAGCTTTTACGTTATAGCTGATTATACATTATGATCTTTAAAATATTCCATGAATATTCCAGAATTTAAAAGAAGCTTAAGTAATTTATGACGCCTGTTTAACTCCAAGCTAGCACAGGTTTGCAGAATCACCTTCCCGCCAACTTTTTCTATAACGCTTCGTAAGAATTAACAAAATGACAAAAGTATTTAAAATATTCTACCTACTTTACATTGGATTAAAACGTTCTCCAATTTCTTGACACTTAAATGTGTAATACGACAACGAATGTTTTAAGTTAAAAAATAAACAACATTTTACTGTTTTTTTCTTCATACATTTCACTGTATGAACTCTTTTTCTAAGAAGAAATTTTAGATTATAAATACTAGAGGACCCATCACGCTGCCCCGCAGCATAGAATTTTAATAATGAGAAACTTGAATGTGTTATACTTACTTACCTTGGTTAAAAAGGCAAATATTAGCGTACATAACTTATTTTTTCATTGAAATTGCTTCCTACTTATCAGGTAGCTATTTTAACCCAAGCATGAATGAGGCATAACAAACAATCCAACCAACTAATGTAAGAACATAAGAACTTAAAATATATAGACATTTAATTGGACGCCAAATAAGAAAAAAAGATAACGTTTGTGTGGTTTAGTTATCTGACGTTTACGCCATACAGTATATGTTGGAGCTAAATAAACTATGTCTCAAATTAGAGCCTGTATTTCACCAAGGATCCTTATACCTACATTAATATACATTGCATAAAATATAGTCGGATCTATCGAACTTTATTTAAAGAAAACCCTTTGGAAAAAATAATGATTATTTATATTAGTTTTCTACAGAGTGTTTGCTTAAAACAAATTGAATTTCAATAACTAATGGGTCAAATTAAAGACAGTATTTTGTACAAACTGGTTAGAATTGGGGAAATATATCTTTAACTAAACCACAAAAGAAATTTTGTGATTTTTACATATTTAATTATAACTCACGAACCTCTTAACGTATAAACTTCAAACTTTGTATATGAATGACCACTATCTATTATACTAATTTGCTAAGGAATTTATTGTGTACAGCAAAACTCCTTTATTTATGAACCGATTTTGATGATTGAGGTGTCAAATTAAAGGGAATTTTCTGAAGAGGTTATGGAATAATTTTTGTAATCCTAAGTTCAATGTGCTTTGCCCCACTGGACTTTAAAATTCCCATGTATTTTTAAATGGAAGTATATTTTACCAAACATATGGTTTATATAAACTCTTTTTATTTTAATTATCAGCTGTCTTGAGCAAAACCTTAATGTCTACCTTCTGTCACTTTGATATTTATTTACATTTTTTGGTAATTCTTTTAGTTTACAACAACTAATTTGTGAAAGCATTCATATCTTGGTGGATTATTAATATTGAAATATAATATTCAAATAAAACTTAAATCTGTTGTAGAAAATAAATCTGTTGTAGAGAATCACTCACATAAAATAATTTTTAAAAGTGAGTGTAAAAAACTTAATAAAGTAAACCAATAAATTTCATTTCACCAATACCAAACAAATATATTCTCTTGAAACTGTGTCTAAAAGAAATTCCTGATCAGTTCTTTAAAGACGGAGACAAACGAATAAGAAGTTCTATTTAAAAAAGTGTTCCAGCTTCCAAGTGGCTCTTCAAGAAGGGTTTTACACTCCAACAAGAAATATGAGGGATTAGGAATAAGGAGGATAGCTCGGGAGATATGATTAGTGGTTCGCTTAAAAAGGAAATATACCTTAGGATAGAAGTAATTAGTTATCCATAACAAATTATTCAAGATTTGAAGGAGACAGAGTTTTAACTATGGACCTCCCAGCCACAAAATGAGAAAACAATATGTTTATGTACAAGCAAGTCCTAAATGTCAAGTGTTGAAGAAGTATGGACTAAATCCAGGGAATGGCGGGATTGCATGAAGACGACCTGTAACGGTGAAGGTTGCCAGAGGGCCTAATAAAATTGTAGCAGACATTAGAATGCGTATGTGAACAAATTAAAGAAAGAAAACTATGAACCATATGAAGATGAGAAGTATGCATTTAGGATATTGGGAGTTCGAGGAAAAGTTGATGATAAAGCGAAAATCAAAAGGAACAAATAAAGGCTTAATACGAGTAGTTAATCTCACATTCAGGTTCGAGACCACTTCTATACAGCCCGAAGAAATTTACTCATGGAAAATCTATAAACACAACAACTATGCTGTACCTCAGTGGAGAGCAAATATTGATTATTATACTTCTAGAAATCATCAGAAAAAATATGAAAATTAAAGAGAAAACCAAACTAAAATCATAATAACGCTAAACTAACATAAACTTATAAGAATTAAACTAATAATGATATCCAATATTTTGCAAACTATATAATATATGCCTGCTCAAAGTTGACAAAATTTTCTCTCATCATTTAAATAGTTAATTTAATTAACTGGAAACGACTAGTTAAGACCTATTTTCGTAAGAAGTATCAAATTTCTACTTTGTACCATTTCAAAATGGCAACTATTTTTGTTTTGTTTTCAAAGCTAAATATCTTAACATCCGTAAATTTTAGAAAAATTATATAAGTCACCAAAAAGCTGCGGAATTCAATTCCATTAACGCTGATATTAAGACGATCATGTGATTATTGGAACATGTGATTCTTGTCTAAATATTGTGTTTGTACTTTGGGGAAATCAAGGTTAAGGTTGCATTCAAATAAAGCATGAATATTTCTTATTGCTTTTCCTATTAATTCTGATCTGTAACATTGAAATATCGTTTCTACGTAAAAATGACAAAACTGAGACAAAACATAGGCTTGTATGATAGAAGTGCAAGATATCTGTATCTACTCGTAAATGTGTATACATACAAATATCGTTGACCAGTGAGGGGATTGATGAGATGCCTTGCTTCACTTTGTTACTGACTTTTACCAACGAACTCAATAGCGGGCATCATATATTGGGAGCCCGATGTCCTGTAGAGGCGGGGTCCAAGTTATAAGTGGTTTATTTAAGATCATTCAAGATTTATATGGATTAATTGTTTAACTTTTAAATTAACTACCTAATGTAACAAATTTAAAATAACGTACCATTAAATCGTAATATTTTAAGGGTATCTAATATTATATTATTAAGAGCTTAGGAATCTTTTTTAACCTTTATAAAGCGTTAAAACTGCGCTCAATATTTTTTGATGGCCACTAGTACCATGTACGATTGCAACAGGCATAAAAAATCACACAAGTTCCACCTCGTTAATCCATAACAATTTTTAATATTTATTATTAAGACAATTTACTCTTCAACAGGTCCGAGGGTAACCGAATATGAAAACATAATCAATTCAACTCAAGGTAAATCAATGTTTCTATAGATTTGCTTGATAAACTTTTGACGACGAAAATGTACATGATTTTTTGCTTGGAATTCGTGGACATAGCCACGACGGGAAACTGCTAGTGCTGCATAAATGCAGTCTAAATGCCGTGCAAATAAACGGCGGAATATATTACTACAGCAATAACAGAGGCTCAAGTTGTATAAGTTGTCCCCTGCCGCCGGGCGAGGGTATGCAATATGCAGACAGCTCTGGTTTAGTCTACCCGGCTCCTGCGAGTGAAAACCGTCAAGTAATAATGCTTCCTTTACCTATGCTGTTATTATTTATTCACCAGGTCCTTTCATAAAGTCATGTAAGCTATATCAGGTAGATTTTTTCCATCAACCTGATATTTTTTTTTAGTTCCATTTTTCATTCTTATCTAGGGTTGTTCCTTGCAAAACTTGATTAACGCTTAAATGTAAATGTACCTTAACATAAGTAGCTACATGTTAATGCTTGTACTATATGTTCCTTACTTTAAGTAAGTTACGAACGAAAAATAATTATGTGGTTATTGTAGAGAAATGACCAGAAACATTTTTTGAATTATTCCCTTGTAATTTGAATGCTATAAATCATAGATGTCCTCCTTCTTAACCTATATCTGTGATAGTTTCAACACGAAATGTATTTATAATTATCTAAGAAATTCTTTTTTATTTTACGACCTGGCTATTTTATACTATTACTATTATTATTATTATTATTATTAGTGGTATTTATTTATCTCATTAGGGGTTAAAAGTGAGGTATTCTCTCCCTCGGAGAGATACAGTGGAATATTTTTTGGTCATCTGTATTCCAAGTTTCAACAACATTAATTAACTTAAGTAGTCATGCATTTTGCATATGTCGGATTGTTAAAATATTAACGGATTTTAACAAGAATCTTTACCATTGTATTGTATTTTTTGTAGTGCTAATTTTATACCTGTACGGATAGAGAACCCCCCGATAAACGTCTATCAGTCCCCCCTTATTAAGGCTCTGAAGATGAAAACTCTATATTCAACATTCAACCCCTAACCAAATATTTAAGAGTGCCGTGTCTCTATAGTAATGATACTTTAGCATCTCTTTTCCGCTTTCTCATGGGAGCTTCAGGGTTTTCATGTAATATCTGATCAATATTTTAGACAAAGAACCAGAGCAATGATCGGTGTTGGGTCTATAATTTTTTGTGGCCATTGTATCGGTCCTTCCAACCAAAAGCACCGATCTTGAAACTTGTCATCGAGAACATAACGAACATGGTTGAGGAAATGCGTTGGACACCCAACTCAAATGGATGTTTTACTGGTTCTATGTCAAGAACCTAGTGTATTCATCAGCGAGAACATAGTACAAATAGGTAGACGGAGCACACGAGGCGTGACGTCAGGTAGGCATATTGGATTCAACACTTCCAGTCAAAAGTCCGGCTTGGCAACAGGCATATTCGTACTCAGGGGGGTCGATATACCCTCAAAACCATGTTTCCCCAACTTAAACATAAATTGCTTCTTACATCGTTTTAGAGAGGGATTTTGGTTCAAATGGGCTTAGACTATTAGCCTTAAACGGAGTGTACATCAAGATTTGCTGAGTGTTACTGACAAAATTTTTGAGTTTTTCATCTGTAAATAAGTCAAAGTTAACATAAAGTCAAAATCACTTCAGAAAGATTTCGTTAAAATCTTTTTTAACCTTTTTGGACCGCCCGGTAGTTAATATTATGCCTTTACGCATCATTCCGCTTTTAAGTATAGTGGATAATTAATAGTGAAATTGTCTTTCCAACCGGCTGATAGGCCTAAATTTTAAAACTTTATTTTATTCAGTTTTAATTTCATTCGGCTGAGTCTTTGGTGAAGTATTAATACAATATTGTGTTTAAACAAATGATCAAGAGATGCTATTTTAAATTCGATTTTTAAGCCCTTTATTTCAGTAAATGTTTATGAGTTGTGACAGTGTTTTTAAAATTCGAAGCATTATCTTTTGTAATACACTCATACAATGGCGTACGCAGAATTTATTTTCGGGGGGGGGGAACTATGGAATACCCCCCTGTGGAGGGGGGTTCGGGGGTCCTCCCACGGAAATGTACGTAAATTACGACTATATTTGCGTTTTTAGCCAATCTAGAGGCATTACGACAGAATAACTTAGAAAAATTCGAACTAACTTAAGGCTACCCACTGAATGTTTTAGATTATATTGGAATTTTCGAAAAACGTCCTTCACACAATAAAAGAAAAAACTTTATGAATTAGGCATATACAAAACTCAAGGACCAATACGTTAAGATTACTCCTGCCACTTACGATTACTGCATTAGGTAAAAAGACCCTGTCCAGATTATCCCAGAGTCAATTTAACTTTAAAATGGTATATAATTTTACATTAAAAACACCAATATTTTAAATAATTTTTATTTCGTGAGGCCTTTCGCCAGCTATGCTGGCATCATCAGGCGCATCACAAACTGATGATGTGCCAGCATAGCTGGCGAAAGGCCTCACGAAATAAAAATTATATAAAATATTGGTGTTTTTATTGTAAAATTATATATTATATATCCAATATTTCCAGTTCATCAAGAAGAAATTTAAAATGATGTTAAGAATTTAACCGTTAAATATTGCGTTAGTACAGTGAATAAATTAAAGTTTAGTGATACCACCACTACCCAATGACCGGGATAATGTTAGTCTTCCAAAAAAGTCTCAAAATCTCCAAAAATTTCGGGGGGGATTCATCCCTATTCCCCTCCGCCTGGGCAAGCCCTGCCCTGCTCTCATGCCACTGATTTGTTACTGTTTTACAACAGGTTTTTTTCAGGGAGAGGAGTACAGCAATTCTTCATTGTAAATCTTTAAAATATAGCCTGGTAATAAAAAATATACTGTAACCAGTAGTTAATGAACATTTTACATGTGTTGTATCAAAGGCTGTTTGTACATGTAATTACAGTTAGAGTTATTTTTGCACCGTAAGTCCAGAATATATTTCCTCCTCAGGCTGGGGATGGGCCCAGAAAGGTGAGTTTGTGCCTTTATGTTCTTCGGTCGTTGGGCTGGCAGCAAATGTATTCCCGACAAACGCGGGTTTCAGTCTAAGTAAGGGTCGTCAACTTCATCACTGAGACATTTTACATCGATACTGTTCTCCTGGCAAGTGGTATATGATATCCTTGTGTATATATTGTCAGCTTCGACGGTTTTGTAAGTATATTGGAGTGGCAGGTGAGTATCCAGGGTCATTGATTGGAAGGGAGCGATGCCCGGATGTTTTGGGAGTTGAGGATTTTCAAATAGAAAGAAACCTACAAGCTTCTATCACATTTTTTTCTTTTTGCCATTAAAGTGCTCATTTTAGATAGATCTCATGTAGATCTACTCTAAAGTAAAAATGGCTTTGTTTATATAATTTTTTAATTTTATTTTGTGTACTTGTAGTGAGTACCCGTGTGTACGCCTCAGATTGTCGGGCTGGCAGCAAACATAATGCCTACAGTAAGGTATTTGCTTCCGCCCAAAGTCATAAATGAGGGCAAATTAAGCCCAGTGTAAGGTATATGTTTTGTGAGTAGAAGGCTTGATTTTAAGAGCACCATACTCATGTCAAACTCGGCAAATAATCTTAATATACCTATTTAATTTTATAGCTTGTTAGTAGTTTTCCTCATATAAGCACATTTAAATTAAATGTGGAATCTATAATTTATTTATAATTTGAAATTCCAAACAGCCCTTTTACTGTTAAACTACAGATTAAAAGCTAATATTTGTTGTAAACTTTGTAAACCTTTTTTATTGTAAAATTGTGGATTCTGAATAAAACTTAAATTTTAGAGAGTGCAAACAACATTCTTATCATAAAGTTAAAATTCTAAATAAATCATTGACGTCGTAAAATTCAGAAGGTAATCAACGTATGAAGAGTAATACTTGTTTAAAGTAATGACAAACATTAGAATATCTTGATTTAAATTTAAGTACTTGCAATTAATTAGAAAGATATACCATGTGATTTTAGATGGGATCAATAGCTCTTTATTCCAATAAACTGCAATGCAATGCCTCTAGGCGAAGTTTATTGACAAACTAGATATCAAAAGCCTGACAAGGTCCCAGCGCCACCTAGCGATCAGCGAATTGAGGGGAGTGGTGCGCCCTGCCGGCAGTGTAGGCAACCCGCCGGCCAACCCTGTGGCGCTGCCACACTGCCCGCGGCGACAGGCGGAACTACACGTGTGCTGCTGCACTGCACTCTGGCGGCGACGCCAGCAACCATTAACTTCATCACGATCGATTTAACAGAATTACGGAGCTGCCAGACAACCCGGATGCAATGTACTGCGTCATCCTCTTTATTTTTGCCTAATAATTTTTTATTTATTTTTGTTTCACAGAAGTTTAACATATCTATAATTTGATCCTTCCCAGAGTGGAAAAATATAAATTGTTTAGTGATTTTTAATCTTTAATCCTGCTCCTGCTACCATTGTGATGAAGGGAAAGGAAATAATCTATTCTTTTACATTACATTACATTGTTTGAAATGGTCTTACCCTTGGTCTTAGCATTATAGGCAATTAGTCTGAGCAAAGATTTAACTATCAGCACTAGTTAAAAGTATCTCTTAAAATTTTAAATTAGTTGTCAGTAACAAACTGCTTGATCCTATATGATTAATTAAATTATGAATTATGTTTTATTTTATTAATACAATGTCACTGACTGTTTCTATTTATATTTAAAGTAAAACAATTAAGAAAAATGGATTTTTAGTAATATTAAGCCTTATTAGGCCACAATTATGAAATTAAAAATGTTTCTCTAGTGTTTTAATAATATTCTTGCAATTTCCACGTAATTTAATATCTTAGTAGAATTTTGCATTTAGGTAATTATTGAATTTTGTAACTTAAACGGATAGATAATTGACTACATAAATTAAGTTACTACGGAACATACAATATACAATGGAATATTTGTTAACCTCTGGGGCTGCGTTATTATTTTTAATAATAATATGAACACTCCTACAACAACAAACCATTAAATAATTACAATTTTTCACGTGTGTGATTGACACGTTTCAGCAATCATGCTATTTTATAATAAATTACGCGGAACTACTTTTTCAAACTTTTTTATATTCTTATTTTAAATTTATTTTATTTTATACATATTTTTATCTTTATTCATATTTAAAATTAAGGATGAAGTTATGATACATGTCAGTCATTCAGTTTTAATAACAATGTAATTTTATATGGATGTTTTTATTATAAAACATAGTAAAACATAAACATAAAAATATTATTATTTAACATTACTGATATTCTACCTTCATATTATGTAACTCAACGATCAATATTGTACACTTACTTGAAAAATAAACTATATTTGTTTACTTAATATTTTTTAGCTACTCAACTAATAAATGTTGAAATTAAAATATATAATTGAATTAATCAGAGTGATGAAGTAATTTTGTTAAAGTTTCAACACAGTCATAATTATGTCTACAAAAGGATTACTGTGACTACATATTTAGAAAATGTTTTTAATAATTTATAAAACACTTGTATTTCTTAACTAAAATATTTACATTTACATTATTATTCAAAGCCAAAAGTTAGAATCGCTCAAAGTTAATCAAAGGTTTAACACAACCAAATTAGTAAACAGTAATGGAAATTTTCATCCTATTAAAAAAATCTTAAGGTTATTAAAAAAAATCTATGTTATTTTTTACATTGTTCAGATTGCACTAACTGTAATAAACCAACTGATCATATTTACAGTTTTATTTTACTGTACTCAGTTCAAAAGCTCAGTTTTATTTAATATGTTATAACAAATTTTTTATTGGCAAAAGATACATCCTACATTTTAATTACAATTTTAGTTGCCTACGTCCACTCTCTACCATAAAGAGTCGACTAGTCGCAACGAAAGAAACGTCTTTGTTTTCAAACAAAGAATTACTCGCCGATATTCTTTTACGTTACTTTGACATGTCAACGGTCATGTCTTTAATTGTAATTTGGTTATTACTGTTTCAATATTATAATTATTCTTAAGAAGCTATGAACTATAATAGCGGTTCCCAAAGTGTGGGTAGCGGGAGGGCTTCAGGTTTGTCGCGACAAGGTTACAACAATAATAGTTAACACTAAACGAAGAACATCTCTCAACTATTTTTTTTGTATTCTTAGTTTTCAGAAACCTAGAATCAAATAGAAATCAAAATTTGGTTACAGTTCTTAAAAACTTTGCTTACTTGAGAAAAGTTGTCATGAATCTTTTACTCAAAAGGGCACTCTTTCCCTTTCTTCGAATTGGAGAATAAGTCTAGGCAGTGTGAGAACGGTCATGAAGGAGACATCTTACTACCGCACCGGTCAGATCCCCGTTTACTTGCAGAATCAGTCGAGCCCTAAAGTGGGATTCAGAGCCAATCCATGAGGTTTTATTCGGTTTCCGAAAATCGGTTTGCCCCGAACACTATTTAAAGATTGCTATTTAGGCTTCATCCGTTTGACGTGAGCCAAACGCCTAACCTGAAATTTCGGCCAGCGAGCGGGGGAAACACATCTTTTTAAAATCCTGACAAAGTGGAACGTTTTTATAGTTCCTTTTTACTAGTCCCGCAAAACATCGATATTAATTGGGACAATATTTGTGTTTTTCGAGTTTTTTTTAATGTGCCATCTGTTTTTCGAACATTGATGAGCCCCGGGACAAACGCAAAGGTGATAGAAACCCAAAAAAGAAATCTAGTAACGAGACCTGAAAACACGTTATTCCAGAATCTGGACTACGTGTCTTAGAATAAACAACAAAACAAATTAAATCTTGTGGAAAGGAGCTGTACCTTTAAAATCCAAGAGCCAAACGTGTAAAAGGATAGTGAGAAAAGTCTATTATATAGTTAAGAAAAAGTTCATATTTCCAGTTTGGTCTGCTCATTTTACTGCTCTGAGAAAGGTGTGATATTACGTGCGTATTGTGCTTTGTTGCATTACAACCCTCAAAACCTCAAAAGGTTCATTTTTACTAAGAGAGGGATCGTTAGGAATAAACCCGTGTTACTGATTTTATGATTTTAATTTTAAAAATGACTTTGGAACTACACTACTACTTTTATAACTACGTAATGAAGGTTTTATATGAAAAAAGAGAAAACAAGTGTTCTTTTGGGAACAGTCTATAAGAAAATAACAAATGTTCTATAAGACAAATAGTCAGCTATTTTTCTTATCGTTCAATCATTCGAAAACTTAGTTAATAAATCATTTGCAGTGGAAAATACTGTAAATTTCCTCCTCCACGATTATTGATCATCAACTTATTAAACGTTACGTGTAACGTGACATTAAAATTGCATCAAACTATTATTATTATTTTTGGCTGTTAGCTTTTATTGGAGCAACTCACACGTTTTGTGTAGTTAAATTCCATTTGGCAATGGAAAAAATATACTTGGAAAATACTGTAATAATTAGCATTTACAATATTAGACAGGCAAAAATATAAGAATAGTTGGGGTAGCTCTTTTTGGGAGAGTATTTGTTTTTAACAATCTGTGGTAAGGTAAAGTTTTATTTTATAGACAATAAAATCAATTTCATCCAAAATTAAAGTTAGTTTTTTTTTAATACAAAAAAAATAGCCTACTTGACACTCATATTCGTGTATTGTGTTAAATTATATTCATAAGTTTTATAGTTTTCACAACGCTCTATTTTTCGTTGGGTTCTATGTAATAGTTGTTTTCATCACTAGGAGCGAAAGTGGCATTTTAGGATCGATTTTGGGTCGCCAGCCAAAAATGTTTGAAACCAATGAACTATAATGTATATTTTAGAATAAGTTTCGTGGATAATATTTTCTTAATTTGATTATATACAAGACAGGAAGACATTGGCTACACTTCAAGGTTCAAGGTATGACTATGGTTTGAGAGGTTCTAAACTAATTTCCAAACAGGTACCGTCTGTTTATATTAATATTATGTTTTTAATTTCACTTTAAAACACAAAATTGTTTTTTTTTTGTTTTTTTGGTCTTTAACTAAAAAAATAATGTTGCATTTTGGAAATTGCTGCCATGACATTATGTTATTTAATGTAAACCATCGCGGACAAAGCATTAACCAATTATGATTGAACCGACTAAACTGAGATTTTCTGGGATCAAACGGCATTACATCAAACTAAACTTGATTCGTTTAGGTTTCAAACAACCGCGGCAATAATATGTGGCAGTTTGCTAAATAATACATAGATAAAGGAATAATTTAAAAAATATATATATATATATTGTTACCCGGATAAAATTTTACTTATTGACTTGTGAACTCGGTTAACAATAATAATTGATTGGCCTATTAAGTAATCATCGATCCTAGTGGTAGGAACAAAATAAAGTTTGGAACGTTTTCTCTTATACTTTTAAGACCAATAACTACTTGTGATACGGAAATAAACAAAAAATACAATACAAGTAATAATTTTCAAGCCCAAAAAACAAGTAAGCGTCACAAACCAGTCTATAAAGATAAATTTATGACTTTAATAGGCCCCTAATTGTGTAGCTTTATAACGATGGTTTTCAGATATTAATGTCTCATAAAAATTAATTTTATGCCAATAATAAATTGCATAACATCTCCTAAAGATACAAAGAAATAAAAATTATTACTGCATATTTTTAACTACTTTGAAAAAACTGCTATTTAGTTGACCTACAGAACTTCATTCAGCACATTTATTTAGTTTGTTCAAAATGAATAAAATTATATTATTATTTTGCTGTAGTTTCTAAATAGAGTATGTGGATGAAATGTTTTTCGTCATACTGTCCGGAAAACAGCCGTTTTCAGTTCTCTAAATCGTACGCAAAATTATCGTTTTTATATCACTGGTTGAACGATTTCTTAACTTGGGTTTGTAAACAACTAACAGATGTGTAAATGACGATGACTATTTTAGATAACCTCAAAATTATGTAGTCTAATTTTTTAACGATTAAATGGTTATTTATACATAATGATGAAAATAGTTGTTCATCACACGAAGCAAAAGTGTCTCCTTGGTACTCGATCGCATTTCCAAGCTCGGCTGCGCCTCGCCTGTAAATTACGATCTCGTACCAAAAAAGAGCCACTTTCGCTCCTAGTGATGAAAACTACTATACCATTAGTGTGAATATTTAAATATAAATAACAAGTCAACTCGATGAATTATTAATACAATAGAACAATAAATACATAGCACGTAGTAGATAACACATGATTCCAATTATGCAAATTATAATCCATCAGTATAAACATTCTGAATATGCAGGAAACGAATCGTCATGACATGTCACATGCACTAGAATAATTCAGTCATCATTAATTCCGTTATTTGAACTGCATTTCAATATCCGATTGTATAAACATTTTGATACGAATTAAACTAATTAGCTTATTTAGGAAAATGGAGTTCTCTAACAAAGGTAATGGAGCACTGCACCATATACCATACAAAAACCACATTGTATTAAAAAGGAATTTAACAGCTTTTTTACGATGTTAGTTTTGCACACTTCCAAATCCTAAATTAAAAGTTAGAAACTACATTTCTGCTCAGTTGGAAATCGAGAACATTGTCGGGGGAGGTACATTAGGACGGCTAGTGCTATATTTTGCTGTCATTCCTTTAATGTTGGCACGTTTGTATCCGTTACAACCCCCTTTTAATTTGGAGGGAAAGATTTACATTGGTTAGTATGAAATGGAGCCTGAGTAATTTCCTGATTCGTTTCTTAGGTATACCTACATTTAGGCAGTTTATTAGACGAACTTTTAAATAGAAAACTTTCAAGCAATAAAGTTTACGCTGCGCTGGTGTTAGTCAATCACACATTTTAAAAGAATAGTTCTATGTCTTTAATTTATTCAAATTTATAATTTCAAAGGGTTAAGCTGTGACATGTTTGGAAACAAATGATTTGTTTGCAATTTTACTGTACTTATATCATCTTCACGTACAAACGTATAAGTCTAAAAAAGACTTTGAATGCAGAAAGCATTCGTATTTCTGACTGCAGCTTTTTAGGAAAGAGAACTTAAGAACTGAAGAAATATTCTCGGTCAATGAATGAGTATGAACATTTGAAAGGATGTTGTTTTTAGTCTCTTAGAACTTCAAAATCAAAAGATTGTCTGGTTTATGGTTAAAAAATAACTTTTATGAAAACAGTCATGAAAGTTTTCAAACATTCACAAGTTGACATTACAAGTTGTTCGTTGTAACAACGGCAACATCCCAGTTTCAATTTCTTAACCAAACTACGCTTATCACAAATTCAAAACTCGTAATACGATTTTCTTTCGATTAATTAAAGTTATAGAGTATTGATTTGTAAAGTGCAGCGATTTGTTTTATGACTAGGAAAGAGCCATTGTCCACTACAAACATAGCCAGGTGTTCCGGGTGACATTTTGAAACACAGGCTCTGTTATGGGGTTGATAAATATACCATTCTGCCTCGTATATCGCACCCTCGACTGCGAAACTCGTTTCAAACATCTGTGTGTGTGCTCTTGTTTCGTCAAAATACAATTAATATTCTATAACGTTCCCTCTTTATAAAAATTTAACTGAAAATAAAATCGTTTTTTTCTTTGTTACTTAATTTTCATATGTATTCTTATATATAGACTATGTTTAGGCGTCTTGGCATATATTACTGACGTACTATAGATTGAAATGTATTAAAATAATTATACATTTTGCTCCTTTAGCAAATACATTATCCAATAGGTCTATTGATTACATTTTAACATTTCTAATCATAAAAGCAACACAATAATAAATCTTATACTTTGCAGATTATAAATATTTGGTTTTCTACAGTTATTTTTATACTCTATATAACATCACAAAGAAATGTGAAAGAATGAAAAATAAGTCTGGAAAATTAACTGAGTCTCAAAATAATACCTTTTTTCTGACACTACATCAGAGAAATATTTTAATCTATATACTTAATACAATAAGGGCTTTCTCTGTTACATCCCTTTTTCAGCCGTCCTACTTAACCTATTTTACGATTTAGGTCTCATTTTAGAGCTTATAATGTAGCGCACTGGAGACTGATATTTAAAATGGGCATTTAGTTATTTCTTCGACCCCCAAGCCTTTGATTTATTTCTAAAAAGCGCTTTCAACGTGCCAGTGCTGACCAGCTTGCGTTACGACAGTTTTAAAATGTAATTTTAACTTAATAGCTGATTACCCTGAGACAAATTTTTAACTAGTCATATATAGAAAACAAAAATAGATTGCCGGCAACTGTAAACAACATCCGATACAGCTTATGACAGTGAATTTGGGTTACTTTTATTAGTAATTTATTGTAACCAAATTGAAGCAGGTAACTCATTCTTTATGGTGAAGATCCACGATAAACAGGTTATGAATATATTTTAAATTGAAGAAAGAAGAAGAAGGCATGGAGAAAAACGAGTCAACGAGATTAAAGAAAATATGCTTAACCTTCGGCAAGAACAGAGAACTGCTGAGAGACAAAAACGAATTGAAAATCAGAAAAAAATATTAAAATGCGAAATTTGCGAATGGGCCACCTAGTTATTTTATATAAATGCAACTGAGTTAGGTCCTGTATGATCTATCCTAGTACTAAACTGTATGAGTAAAGTCACTTTTGATGGATGTATTATACTAATCAACTACTATCAAAACGCTCATCAGATTACCAGCTATGACAAAAACGTATGATCTTTGCAGAAAACAATTCACAAGGGTAACATTTCACTTTACATCAAAGATTGTTAATTTACGCTAATTTTCCTAAAGAAATCTTTATACAGGAAGGAAGTGGAGCTTTTCTTGGTACCTCCAATTGGATGGGTTTAAGCCTATATATCACATTTAATCCTATGATTCTGCAAATAAAACTACCAGATACGCAAAATATACCACAAAACACGATTTGTTAATTACAAAATGTATTTAATTGGTACTTTTACTAGCCGATTTTTCCTAATTAGAGTTTTTTATGATTCTTGATGTATTTCTTAATAAGAGTTTTACAATTTTAATTAAAATTGTTGGTAACATCATCATATATTTTCATCATGTCACTTTAAAACCTTTCTGAATCATTAAGTTCACTTTTGTTACTTATAAGAGACATTAAATACTAAATATAAACTATATATTTTAATGAGATTATTTTTACATGCCATGCACGAGCATTAATCTGCTTATCAGATATTGAGGTTTCTGTCAACAAATTTATTACTGAACTTAAAAATAAAAATGAATTTGTGATTTATCGTGATTATGTCTATCCGCTAAATTATATAACACCTTGTTCAAAATTATTTAAAGAACCTGCATTTGATTCTAAACTTTAAATACTGTAATAACTATTCAAAAAATATAAAAAAGTAGAAATATAAAATGGGATGAGCTAGCCAATGTCAGGGTGTTAAGCCAAAGCTATTATATTTATCGCGAACACGGTTCAGTTCTGGGTATCGGCCAGGAAACGATTATGCCCACATGTTTCTCTTATATCTAGGTGCACCTGCTCCCAGTAACTGGACTCTAAAATACATATATTGCCTGTCCAGATAATTGTGATAGGATGAGTTTATATAAAGAAACGACAATTATAATGAAACTAGAAAACGTGTGACAAGGTTCCTAAAAAATGTTCATATTAAAACATAATTAATTTACATAATATTAAACATACCATAAATATTCGCAAAATAGAATGAAATATTTGTTAAAATCAACAACAAAAAATAATTTTTTATTTATGGCATAGCATTATTATTGTGATACTTTATAACGATTTTTTTACAAATAAATAATAATTTTAACTAGCGAATTCCTATTGAATGCATGGTATGCATGGTATACACGGTAGTTCTGAGGCATGAAGCCGTGATAAATTTTCGTTTAGCCCCCCTCCCATAAATAACCAAAAACTAAACACTACCATCGGTACAAAAACTGCAAATATATTCCGCTTTCATAAACGCCTCAAATGCAATTGGTATGAACTTCCTAAACTCATTAGCAAAAGTGTTAAGGAAATTTTACAATCTGTCGGCCGCACTTATCGCTTCATTTAAATATAATTTAGTAGAGATCTAATTTCTACTATGATCAGATTGGCAAGGAAGCAGGTTGGTGGAATCAGATCGCTTCCATTCCCATTTTAGGGGGCATAACAAACCCAAAAAGTGGGTTTTTTGGAGTTATAATGTTGTTAATTTGAGTCCTAACGAGAGCGTGCTGCGTGTGTATTTATCAATCACTAGAGATCGCCTAATCACTGGGAAAATATTTGGGTCTCATTGTCCCAATAAAAATGGAATATCATTTGTTTATAACCCGATTCAAATCGTAAGGCCTAGTCCGTCCGTAAGACTAATGTTAATTTTTAGCATTGTGCTTATGGACGGCGTGGGCCTTATGTTTTGAAACCAACTATACAGTTTGTTGTTATTCCGTTACTGGCATGACAACCAGGCGGACCTGGCGTTGGTTATAAGGCCAGTGTTATTTTTTTTACAATTTTGAATTCATTGTTTTACAATTCCCAAAACCTATAGTAAATTAAAATCGGATTGTGCTAGTCTACAAGAAAGTACTTCTCTATAGGTGAACTTAGAATCTTCCTTCGTTGCACACAGGCTAGGATCCCAAAAATCGTGCTTGCCTCTGAATGTATAGATTTAATCTAATCTAAGAGTAATATATGTTTATGGCTATTAATGGTTCTAAAGACTTGAGTAGTTCATTGACATTTGTATATATTTTTAGTCGTTTGATATAAGATTCATTCTTCAACACAAAGCAACAATAAGACTTTTCTCTGTTTTCTTTGAAACTGTAAACAAGGTAGCTGTAAAACTGTTTTGATTGATCTTTTATCAAAATGTTAAGTCAAATGCAGTGTTCTCCTTTGATCGTAATAAGGTCTCAGAAGCCCTGGGGTCGCTCTCTGAGCTGTTCTGTATCGGAACATTAACGTATATCAGGGCAGACGTGGCGTAGATGGGGTTGCTCAATGGCTTGTGCCACATTTCTCACATTTTCTCAAAGTAAGATTACGCCACGCTCATATTTTGACGAAATATCGTGGATCGTGGAAATAAAATTAATCTTTTACAACATGTTCTTTCAGTTTTAAGAGGTTTTTGCTCAAAACTTTTTTTAACTATAATAAACATGAGAACTTGAAGAACATTACGGCATTTAAAGAATAATAAATGAATTAGAAAAAAAATAAAGCAAAATCATTTATATAATTTGATTACTTTGGCACAATCCTACATTCATATTACTCAAACTATTTAATTGAGTCATTCACTAAATAATTTATTCATTTGCTAGCAATTATTTTTTTTATAAATAAAAGATCTTGGGTAAAAAAATCAATACATTGTGAATGAAGTGTTCTTCCTGACGGAAATTTAAAGAAATGTGGCAAAGGATTTGGAAGGTTGAAGATTGATTGCCGTTACACAACGGTAATCCAAGTTTTCCAGTAGTAAATAATATATCAGGTATATCCCAGATTTTCCCCCATACACTTGAAAAGTAAGTAAAAGAGAGTAGGGAAAATAGTCCGCTATTTTCATTGCAGTTATATTTATAACTGCAAAAGTATAGCTTTTGTTTCTTTAGGATAAAATAATTAACATTACTGTAAAAGGGTTATAATAGAAACAGCTTGCTCGGTAACAATTAAATTAGATCATATTGGGATGTTTATTAGAAAATGTTTACAAAAACACGGTTATTGAAATCAAAATACTCGTATTTATATCCAATAGTCAAACAAGGCCCTTCACTTGAAATTACAAAAATACACAAGAAAGTCTTAGCTCAAATTTCTCGTATGTATGAGTGGTAGTAATGTAATACTGCTGAGCTAATTATGACTTTAGTCTAGGAAGATTTAAAAAACGCATCAGTCAACATGAAACACGTATTTTCATGAATGATCTCTTATGTAAACTCAGATCTAATTAGAACCTTACTTGAATATATTGGGTTTTAATTTAACAAAATACCTTAAACAATAAAACCCAAAATCGTCTTTTGAAACATATTTTAGCGAATTTCCCCTATAGGGAAGAAGCTATTACCGTAGGTCTCATGGTAAGACCTAAGCCCGAGACCATGATAACTTTTCGTTTTGGGGCCCCCAGAAGCAAAAAACACCATTCGTTCAAATTTCTAGATATATATATATATATATATCTGTAAGCACGATTAGGAATGAAATTTGGCACAGGCGTGTAAAGTAGTAATTATTCGGATGAGTTCGTGAACCAGCCCGATCGGGCCATCGGAAGGGAGGGGGGGGGGGGGGTAAAGGGGGATAAACCCCTTCAAAAATAGGTTTTTTGAGTTTTTTACATAGAAAAATAAAATTATTATATATTTAATTTTTGTTGGCACCATTGAATTCAGCTAAAAAAAAAACAATTTAGTATTTTGAATCACTGCTCTATGTCCATTGGTTACCGAGATATTGAAAGTGGTAAACACAGTACGTTGTCCCAATGTTAACCTTATGGGAAATAAGTAAAATTCTATATCTCGGTTATTTCTCAACATATCTTGATAAAACTTGGTAAATAGCTTCTTCTAGTTCAGATCGACTAAATATTGAATCAAAACCATCCAGTTTTAATATACCTGTAGCAGCAGACCTGCATACTCATTCCCCATGTTATTCTTATGGAGCTAACCAAAACATGTCAAATCTCGCTATGTTGGATTGAAATACGTTGTTTTGTATTTGAAATTCGCTGAGTATGCAGCTCTGCTGCAACGGGGGTATTTACCTTTGGATATGTTATTTACATGGTATTTATATGTTTCACCTCTCTCAAGTGCTAATTATGGAACATTAATATATTTTAAGTTAATTTCATCATAAAAAAAACACTTAGGTTAAAATAAAACATTTTATTGTAAATTAGATCATGCTACATATTAATAGTGTAGGCCTATTTCCTTGTTCCAGACTATTTCACAATTCCCGTAGTCATGTGGTTTAAGGCATTAGCTGTAATGACATTACTGGCACCTTTAACACAATAAAGCCTACACTACCTAGTTACGTTGCGGCGGGATTAGGAGGGCAGGTTAATGCAGTTGGGGTATCTCGCCTTCCACCACCTTACTCTTGGATCTTTTGCAGCTATTATATTGTATTACCCTTACCGATCGCATTCAGCTTTGTCTACTTATGAGTAATTATTCTAAAGCATGCCAATAATAGACTTTTTTTGGTATTCCAAGTTTAAAAAAGACCCACTTAGGGCTAAATATGTAGTATCGCTTGCTTTAAGCGATGAATACAATTCACTGATGATCTAGGTAAATTGTTTTACCATCCATGTTTTGCGCCCTTTGAGCATGAGGCTGCTTTATGACTTAAGTCCCTTTAATAATAAAGGGCCTACACCGATTTCCATTATGTTATTTAAAAATTGTAAACATTATGACTCGTCTAGCGAGGACGATCAAAAAAATTAACATGTTGTGTACCTTTGCGAGTACATACAACAAGATGAACAGGTTCAGAAAATATTCACACAAAAAAAAACTAGTGCAGAGTATGTAAATTATCAATTCCCGTATTATTTTCAAGTATAACTTTGGGTAAGGGCTGTTGAATTTTTATTTTAAGTCTTTCTATCAATTCAAAAGTGCAAAGTTGTTCCTAAAATCTATAGCATTTTCTGGCAATAGCTTCATTGAGGTGGTTAGTTATATTGTGATGAATGTGTTACAATGTACGTAAATCAGCTTAACACACGTGTCCTCATGTGGCAAACTAAATCTTATAACTGTAAATCATATCACTTTTAATTTCCAAGTATTGGGTGAATTTTTGTTACAAAAATTACTTAACATGCTCACAAAACAAAATTTAGAAGTCAACCTCTTTTTTTATTGTATTTAATCGTTATTAATGTGTTAACTCTTAGAATCATACTCAATCACATCGCCTCGCTTATTAAAATACTAATTCCTTGTTTATTGAAAGAAAACTCTTCGTTTCTGTGAATTTACTGCTTAGTCTTAATCAAGCCCGGTGATGTTTTGCGCTTCGATCAGTCCCAGACGAGCCGAGCAGCCAATTTCCGACTGGTAGATAACCGAGACCCGAGCCTCGATATCTACTACATCCCCCCCCCCCCCACCCGCCCCCCTGCAGCTGTCAACGCGTGCTCGTGGAATGGACTCGATAAAACAAATTATATTTGTTTTAAGCAACAAAGTTACTTTGCAATAAAATTTAGGTAAGTAGAAACACTTTAATACTGTTAAATATTGGATTATTCACGAACCCATATGTTTTAAACTTTCGTATAGAACCATTTTGGAACTGTTTCATAACCTTTTGTAAAGGGAAAGAAAAGGTGTTTAAAGTTTATTTTAAGTTTTAGAGGCAGTGGAGTTATTAATGTTTTCTACAAGTAGACTATAGGTTTTAGATTGCATATAGAACTGTATTTACTTCATTCTTATCTCCTTGTTGTATCAAATCCATGTTGAGATACATCTCCCATTAATATATCTTTATCTCGTCACCACTAAAATCAATAAATATTCTCTGCCTCAAAAAAACTGTCCAAATTGTATCGGCTATTCAGTTTAAGTAGACCAAATCAACTCAGTTGAAACAAAAATGTCAGCAACAAAGGTTTGAGATAAAGAAATTTAGAGGATTTATAAGATTAAGTATGTCAGCTTTCATAGCTAACCGATAGAGTAGAAAAAATCTCTTTTCTGATGTCTTAGAATCCCATTAAATAGTATTAATTAATATAACTTATTATTTAGCCATAAACTAATATTTATTATCAGGTTTTATTAAATTTTAAAAATACAATTAATAGGTAAATATTAAATGTATAGATTGGTATTAAACTCGGCTATATTGCAAAAATTATTTCCTACATTATAAACCGTGATTTTTCTATAATAAACATTTTTTTCTTACATAAAATATCCACATCCTAAAGATGATGTGTTGATTTTAAAATCTGACCCCGTAAATTTAAAATTCTAAGGAACACTTTTACTCGCTTAAAAATAGGTTTTTTCAACAAAGATTTTCTTTGGTAATATAATAATTTATGAATAATCCCATCTATTCAGTATGTTGGAATATCGAATTGAATTTTAGACGGGATATACCCAAACTGTGTATATTGAATCCCCCCCGTCACGATTTCATAATTAATTTTCGAAAAAATAATTAAATCTCACCGACCTTTGCTAAACTTCCCTTTTCAGGAAAACAGGATACTGAGTATATTCCACCGAGTGCAAGGCCTAGACGGTAGTCAGTGCGCTGCTGGCGAGTGCAAGGCCTAGTCAGTAGTCAGTGCGCTGCTGGCGAGTGCAAGGCCTAGTCAGTAGTCAGTGCGCTGCTGGCGAGTGCAAGGCCTAGTCAGTAGTCAGTGCGCTGCTGGCGAGTGCAAGGCCTAGTCAGTAGTCAGTGCGCTGCTGGCGAGGCGTTGCGAGTGCAAGGCCTAGTCAGTAGTCAGTGCGCTGCTGGCGAGTGCAAGGCCTAGTCAGTAGTCAGTGCGCTGCTGGCGAGTGCAAGGCCTAGTCAGTAGTCAGTGCGCTGCTGGCGAGTGCAAGGCCTAGTCAGTAGTCAGTGCGCTGCTGGCGAGGCGTTGCGAGTGCAAGGCCTAGTCAGTAGTCAGTGCGCTGCTGGCGAGGCGTTGCGAGTGCAAGGCCTAGTCAGTAGTCAGTGCGCTGCTGGCGAGGCGTTGCGAGTGCAAGGCCTAGTCAGTAGTCAGAGCGCTGCTGGCGAGGCGTTGCGAGTGCAAGGCCTTGTCAGTAGTCAGTGCGCTGCTGGCGAGGCGTTGCGAGTGCAAGGCCTAGTCAGTAGTCAGTGCGCTGCTGGCGAGGCGTTGCGAGTGCAAGGCCTAGTCAGAAGTCAGTGCGCTGCTGGCGAGGCGTTGCGAGTGCAAGGCGTAGTCAGTAGTCAGTGCGCTGCTGGCGAGGCGTTGCGAGTGCAAGGCCTAGTCAGTAGTCAGTGCGCTGCTGGCGAGGCGTTGCGAGTGCAAGGCCTAGTCAGTAGTCAGTGCGCTGCTGGCGAGGCGTTGCGAGTGCAAGGCCTAGTCAGTAGTCGGTGCGATGCTGGCGAGTGCAAGACCTAGTCAGTAGTCAGTGCGCTGCTGGCGACTGCAAGGCCTAGTCAGTAGTCAGTGCGCTGCTGGCGAGGCGTTGCGAGTGCAAGGCCTAGTCAGTAGTCAGTGCGCTGCTGGCGAGGCGTTGCGAGTGCAAGGCCTAGTCAGTAGTTGGTGCGCTGCTAGCGAGTGCAAGACCAAGTCAGTAGTCAGTGCGCTGCTGGCGCGTGCAAGGCCTAGTCAGTAGTCAGTGCGCTGCTGGCGAGGCGTTGCGAGTGCAAGGCCTAGTCAGTAGTCAATGCACTGCTGGCGACTGCAAGGCCTAGTCAGTAGTCAGTGCGCTGCTGGCGAGGCGTTGCGAGTGCAAGGCCTAGTCAGTAGTCAGTGCGCTGCTGGCGAGTGCAAGGCCTAGTCAGTAGTCAGTGCGCTGCTGGCGAGTGCAAGGCCTAGTCAGTAGTCAGTGCGCTGCTGGCGAGTGCAAGGCCTAGTTAGTAGTCAGTGCGCTGCTGGCGAGGCGTTGCGAGTGCAAGGCCTAGTCAGTAGTCAGTGCGCTGCTGGCGAGGCGTTGCGAGTGCAAGGCCTAGTCAGTAGTCAGTACGCTGCTGGCGAGGCGTTGCGAGTGCAAGGCCTAGTCAGTAGTCAGTGCGCTGCTGGCGAGTGCAAGGCCTAGTCAGTAGTCGGTGCGCTGCTGGCGAGTGCAAGGCCTAGTCAGTAGTCAGTGCGCTGCGGGCAAGGTGTTGCGAGGGCAAGTCCTAGTCAGTAGTCAGTGCGCTGCTGGCGAGGCGTTGCGAGTGCAAGGCCTAGTCAGTAGTCAGTGCGCTGCTGGCGAGGCGTTGCGAGTGCAAGGCCTAGTCAGTAGTCAGTGCGCTGCTGGCGAGGCGTTGCGAGTGCAAGTCCTAGTCAGTATTCAGTGCGCTGCTGGCGAGGCGTTGCGAGTGCAAGGCCTAGTCAGTAGTCAGTGCGCTGCTGGCGAGTGCAAGGCCTAGTCAGTAGTCAGTGCGCTGCTGGCGAGTGCAAGGCCTAGTCAGTAGTCAGTGCGCTGCTGGCGAGTGCAAGGCCTAGTCAGTAGTCAGTGCGCTGCTGGCGAGGTGTTGCGAGTGCAAGGCCTAGTCAGTAGTCAGTGCGCTGCTGGCGAGGCGTTGCGAGTGCAAGGCCTAGTCAGTAGTCAGTGCGCTGCTGGCGAGGCGTTGCGAGTGCAAGGCTTAGTCAGTAGTCAGTGCGCTGCTGGCGAGTGCAAGGCCTAGTCAGTAGTCAGCGCGCTGCTGGCGAGGCGTTGCGAGTGCAAGGCCTAGTCAGTAGTCAGTGCTGCTGGCGAGGCGTTGCGAGTGTAAGGCCTAGTCAGTAGTCAGTCAGTGCGCTGCTGGCGAGTGCAAGGCCTAGTCAGTAGTCAGTGCGCTGCTGGCGAGGCGTTGCGAGTGCAAGGCCTAGTCAGTAGTCAGTGCGCTGCTGGCGAGGCGTTGCGAGTGTAAGGCCTAGTCAGTAGTCAGTCAGTGCGCTGCTGGCGAGTGCAAGGCCTAGTCAGTAGTCAGTGCGCTGCTGGCGAGTGCAAGGCCTAGTCAGTAGTCAGTGCGCTGCTGGCGAGTGCAAGGCCTAGTCAGTAGTCAGTGCGCTGCTGGCGAGTGCAAGGCCTAGTCAGTAGTCAGTCAGTGCGCTGCTGGCGAGTGCAAGGCCTAGTCAGTAGTCAGTGCGCTGCTGGCGAGTGCAAGGCCTAGTCAGTAGTCAGTGCTGCTGGCGAGGCGTTGCGTGAGACGGTTCGTGCCTCTCGGCGGTGTATAACCGCACTTTAGATGTCAACAAGCATCAGATAAAATAGACCACATCATACTCCGCATAATCGAGCGATGATTCGCTGAGACAGAGCTGAGCTTGCCTTTGGTTATGTAAATCCTTACAAAATAATCTTTTGAAAAAACTCTTATATTTTGTAAGTAAATTTAAAAAATAACAACATTTAGTCAGTGTTCATTTATTAAGACTGTTGTTAAATCTAGGAAGGAAATAGAATTCACGAGATTATTAAGTAGAATGGTGATTTTATTAAAGATGGAATACAACTTTTTTTACTGTACAGCGATCGAATTCCTTTGTAGGTATCCTGCATTTCGGACCTATGACTATTAATAACCAAAATCTAATGCGTGTGTATTTAAAAAAAATCTTTGATTTACCTTTTACATTCACACTATTAATTTCTTAGACACATTAAAACACCATCAAATATAACTTGGCCTACTTGTCAGTTAATGAGATCCATTTAAAAATGAAAATTGTATTGACTAATACATGTTTTAAATTTATATTTATATTCATTTTCATATATATATTTATAATGCATGTGTATGAACATATTTCGTCATTCATAATGTTACTATTTGAATATCGACATCCATTAAGTTAAGATTAAACACTACATTCAGACTAAATGCAATTTGCAAACTAGATATTAATTTTGTTTTCTTTTTTCAGGTCTCTTCATTTAATTATGGATGATATCATACTTTGTATATTGATCATCATTTTTCGTACTCACTAAAGCTTATCAAAGATAAATAATAAATATATTATTTAAAAACATTTTCTATATACATCAGATTAAGGTGGAATAATTTTCAGTCACTACACTTCTTATGCAAAGAAAACAACATTTAGACAGAGTTAATGACATAAGGAAAGATGAAGCTTTTCACTTAAAAGTTCCTCCCTTGTTACTTTTGGCTTAGCTCTTCAACATCATTTTTCAACGTCTCTGAAAAGGTTTCCACAATTATTTAAATGCCTCTTTGTCAAACGTAAACTGATTTCAACTTTAACTCCGTAGAACAATTTTTGTTAAATTTTAGGCTCTTAAGCTACGCAAAACTTTTGACATTGATTTAATTTTCCATTCATCACAAAAGAGAATCGATTTCTTGGCTGCGAGTAATGGTGAAGGTGAATTTATTATTGAGATCAATGTTGTTTATCTTCACCATTGATCGACGACGATTTAATGAATATAGAGTATAGATTTTCTATTTATCATAAACTTGCAGTATTATTCTATGTAAAAATAGTTAAAGGAACACGGTTTCAAAAATTATTACGACTAAAATATACATTTCTTAATCATATTTTAACGGAAGCAGTTGACTTCCTCTTAAAATTTAAAAAAAGTTTTACTTTGAACAGACTACTTGATATGTGTTCAGTTGCAAATGGTTATGCATCGTGTCTCATAAAGACTGATCAATTTTAAAACCTAACATAACCCGTTTAGGCAAATGTAGGCAATCTTGCACTAACCATGAGAGACTTAAACTCATAAAGTTTCTTACAATATCATTAGTGAATAAATAAATATCCGCTGATTTAATGTTGTTGTTCAGAGTTCTCAAATTAAAAATCTTACCTAAAATTAAGAATTACGCTTGAAAGTCCCAACATGATGACCTCAGTGATTTCATTACGTGGGCCTATGTTTTATTCGGTCTGTGGAACTTAATTTAAGAATACATGTTTTAATTAACTATAACAACGTTATAAAAGTTTTAAAAAATCACATGATTACAACTTATTGGACTGTTGTGCGCAATTCTTTATTGTAAGTTAATTTTTCAAGTTTAAATCTCTGAGTAACAACTGTGAATCAGCATATATTTACAAATAACATTCAAATAAACATTATGTGTTCAGTTATCACATGATACCTGAATAATTGGCTACGCTTGCCTTAACACGTTTTGTTAGGTTTTGAAATGTATCCGTTTTTTGGGACACGGTGTTCTAAATGTGTTATTTTTGTAGATTTTTTTCTTTTTACAACGTTAAATATTATTTATTTAATATGTGTGATATACAAATTGGATAGTACATTCTTTAAACTGAGAATAAAACTACTAATAGCAATTAAATGCCTAATTTTCATCGTACATAATTTTTAATCAATGATTTTTTTATTCGCTTGGACTATACAAACCCTTAACTAGCAGTTAGTTATATTCTGAACTTATGATACTATCAAATGTAGTTATTACTGTCATCTTCAATTTGAACACTTCCGAACTAACGTATTTAATATACAAATAATTTAAATTACAACAACAAAGCATAAGTGAATCACCGTTCCAACTAGTAATTTTAATTTGAACTGCATTTCAATATACCTTTAATTTATTACATTTAATAGATAACCATCGTTTTTAAATGTTTCTGGCGAAAAAAGGAAGAATTCTATTTTTATTTCACGATTCGCTTCGATCTCGTTCACAGCAGAGCTGTATCGCCGTGAAGGATGGTCGCCGGTGGTGGTCTCCGGTCATTTAGGAGATTGAGTTCCCCAGGGAGGCTCCCACGGTGAGTCGTGATGGCACTTTTGTGTCCTCAGATTAAATTGAATTTTCCCCCTTTGTTCCGGGAACGCATCGCCTGCGGTTTGTAGCCATCACTAAACTATGTAGCGCAAACCACAACGACCCCGTTAATTTTTAAATTTAGGTTTTGACAACCAATAACTTTATTCCCTTAGAGAGGTAATATGTTAGTTCAAGCTTCATATGGTGGTTGTTATTATTATTTTCTAAGGACATAATTTTTAATACGATTGGAATCAAAGTGGTAAATATTTGTGGTTTTGTGTTTGTAGGAATACCACAAGTGTTCATAACTATGCTCAGCGTCATATAATTGCGAGCTTAAAATTAGTAAAATAGTAAATTAACTTTTTTACTTTACGTACAATTTTCAAAATTGTGTTTGTAGCAATAATATTTTACCATAATATTTTATTTAACCTTTATTTATGAAGTGCAAGTGATGATAATAATCAGGAAAATTAAACTCAGCCCACAAGAACCAGCTGGGTATGAGAGATTAGTGGGCAAAACCAGGACCCCTTCTGCACTGATCTATTACTCGCTCGCCTCTTGCTTACGTTACAGAGTTTTTCACTTTCAAATGAGCATTTTAAATATATATATAATGCTCATACCTTAACCTGCTCACACCTCAGAACCTTTGCGTTAAGTATATAAGAAAGGTATAACCAAGAGCAATACTTTCGTATGGCAAGTTAAAATGTGTGTTATTTTCAAGTAACTAATCAAACTTCACGCGAATATACTTACTGTTGACGCGATAAAATATGCATTATCTTAAATATCACTAAAAGCTTTAATGATTGTAAAGCATATACTATACTTACTGGAAAAATTCTTTTTATTTAACCTTTGGTATACACGCATGTTTCAGCAACTAGAAAACCCATTCAATAAAAAAACTTTTAAAAACATATATTTCTTAGTTACTCTCAGTACTGGACCCTTCCTTTACTCGGTTTTAGGGGTTTTTATTTAATTATTATTTCAAAATGTTAAATACTCTACTGTTTACTAAATTACTTGTTCTCTATGTACCGATAGCCACATCTTGTATTTAACTAACTGTTTTCAATCATATTCTTTTATGTTCCTTTCTATCATTAAGAAGTACTTGGGTCTTATTCCTGAGGACCTTTGGTATGGAAATAGACATGTACGTAATATACAAAAAATAGATAAAAAATTTATGCTTAAAATATATGTTTAATTCAATTGAAAAACTACCTAAGAGTCTGACATTATATTTTAATGTGAATAAAACTTAAATAAAAGTTAGTTTAATACATCCTTAGGATTTTAGGATACATACAGGTATTCAACATTTCCAAGCAGTTTAAACATTATATTTTAAGTTTTTACATGGCATTATTCACAAATGATTACTCTATTAATTTTACCTCCTTAGTAATCATGATATAAGGTATTTCAAGTGTATTTCAAGTCAAGGTATTTTTCAAATGTTAGTTGGGTGGTAGAGACGGTAACTGCATGTATAAAACATTCCTTAATTGGTCAACGGTAAGATAAACCCAATTTAGAATGTTCGTAGCATTACATGCAGATTGCGTGGTAGAACGGCTATCGGGTTGATCCCCGATCCACAGTATTTATAGCCAGAATAGAGGGACTCATTTGTCTGAGTTCATGGACAGTGCATTCATTACCTCCGAATGCACTACCCTAGTAGTTAATAACACCTTCAGTCCCCTTCATGTCTGTATGAAGTGATTTTAAGGTTTAATGTTCCATATGTGATAGCGGCTATGTAAACTTTGTAAACACATGTTATTGTTCTTGATGTTAAATACCGTATTAGACTTACCATAAAGTCTGTATGAACAATAATTAAACAATGAGGATGAGTAGATATATTTACTTTGTACTTGCAAAAGCTGTTCAAGACGAATAAGGGAAGTAATCTTTTACGTACAATAATGTCATATTGATTTTTTAAAATTTACATTAATTCCAAATATATGTCACAGTTATTAGTCCAAAAATTATTGCAATCTAGTTTATGAATGGGATTTTTAGGAGTGGTGCTTAAAGGAAAATACTACTCAAAAAAAATTATTAAAAGATTTAACTCGAATAATTACATGTTCTTGAAGGTAAATTTATAAGAAATACAAATTTATACATATTTAGAGCAAACTGTCTAGGTCTTAGCAATGCTGTTGGCTTATTTAAATCTGCTATAATTTTTATAGGAGCAATTTAAATGGTTATGTAGTTTACATTGCATAAACAACAAAAACAAGAGTAAGAATATGCCTAATATGCTAGGCTATCAGGTGTTAAAAAATAGCAGGGTTTCACAGCATTGTAGTATCTACTTTATTAATCCTATCTTTACAAATAATACACAATTTTTATGAGCCCCTCAAACAGTTTTTCCTAAGGTATCTAGGAAATGTAATCTCAAGGTATCTAATGTAATAATCATTCGTCACACGAAAAACAACGAGCTGATAAAAAAAAACTTAAACTCTTGATAAGTGTAGTTTGGAGAATTGATGTAACTCTAGTTCAACAATTCTTTAAATGTTGGGTGTCAATAATTGATGGTATAGACTGTAGATTGGTTGTATTTGATGATTTAAAAGTCACTGCTATTATTTGATGGATCCAACTAGTACTGAGTGGTAGCGAAACAGGAGTATATCAATTACATATTAGGATTACATCAATGGACTTAATAAGGATTTTAAGTTTTTTTTAATCCTATGGCCTTTTGTCCCGTATGGCCAATGGTTATCACATTTGATAATTGTAATGAAATCTCTTTGAGTTGCTTGCTGTTTTAAATTATGTATTAATTGTAAAAATAGGTTATACGGAATAAGGCTTTAGAACTTAGCTACTCTTTCTCCAACACCCAGTTTTTCTATTTTGTATTATTTAAAAGTTATTATTATTTAGTCTTCCCTTAAGATGCAATATTTATGGAATAGGGATGTATTGGAATAATAATAATGCTATATTTACCGATCCAGGGGCTCCTACTGATAAATGTTTAAGTACTAAAAACATTTTATATACGTCTAACGTAGCCAGCTATGTAAGACTGTAGTCATACTATTAGTATTAGACTTAACTAGGTAGTCTCATGACGACTAGGCGAAAGAGAAAATGATTAGATGGCCCTTAAGAACCAGGTGTGAAAGAAGAAGCGTTAGTCCAATTGGACTTATCATATGAGGTTCCGCCTTGAAGTTCATGCCTTGATAGGTTTTTCGAAAGTGGGTGTCAGCCTGAGGCGGGGGGTTTTAGTTGGGTGCGAGTCCCACACACCAAGGAATGTACTATTTCTTCCTAGACGGTGCATTCAATAGCATTTCTCCTCGAAAAAAATAAGAGTTTTTCTTTCTGTAAAAACATAACCAAATAAAGAGGAATAAATGAAAGACAAATTTATCAACGAAGTGATTGCAGAGAAAAGATGCTAATGTGTAATGGTTATATCAGAAAACCTTAAGTGATTGAAATATACCATTTGGAGTGGAAATAAGTGGGCTTTACAAACTGCATTGCAATAGGTATTTGAAAGTTTTCAGCAATAACGATAGGTCAAAAATTATAATTCATATTTTTATTTGATAGATACAGGGTTCTTTTAAAGCCCCTTCCGAATAATTTCTACTTTTTTAATGTCAATCCCAGACCACTTATGAAAATAGTTGAGTAGTAAGTACTTAATTTCGAGTTGGTAATATTAGTCACCATATTGGATCCGTCACATCGGATGAATGTAATTCTGTTTAGTATCAGTGGTATTGTGACCTATAATTTCAAACCGTATTCGCACCGATTTCAATGTCACGATGCGTTAAAAATTTGCAGTTTTATTTGAAACCAAGTTTGAAATTTGGTACAGTAGAACAAGCCCATAATTTAGAAATAGAAATAGATAATGACAACTAACCATTTTGTAACCGCCAGTCATTATTGAGCCGTAATCAGAATCACTTGATTTTGGCGGACTTAAAGTTTTTGACCGCCAACTTGGATCCGCCATTTTAAAATTGTTAGGATAATTAAAAAATACAAAGGTGATATTGTCTTCTCGAATTGAATCCCGCAATACGTTTGAATTATAATTTATCATTTTTAAGTAGTCAGAATTTCAAGGAAATATCAAAATAAAATTTGGAAATTTTCAAAAAGAGCAATTAACGAAACCTTTGAGTAGAAAGCACTTCATTTTGAGTTGGTTATTTTTAGTCTTCATCTTGGATCCGTCAAATAAAATAAAAGTAACTTGAAATTTATAACTAAGTATTATTGGATTTTTAAATAATAATTCATGGTTTTCATTAGTTAATGCTTATTTGAGTCTATCTGATGGTTGTATTCTTGTGCTTATGCATAACAGCATTCAGTTCAGCATAAAAATTACTTTGAAAATTAACAGTGTAAAATGGGTTAGAGTGATGACTGGGATTGATATATAATTTTGATATTAGATAGATGGGGACGTTTGAAATCCTCCCTGTATAAAGCAAATATAAATTTTACATTTAAGTATTTTGTAATAAATGTTTTCATAATAATAGTAAATAATAATAATAATAACTTTTTTCTTAGTAAACATTTTTACACTTACAAATTAATTAGTAGTTTTCCTCTTTGTAGAACACTAAAAGGCAATTTCCCAGACTATAAAAATAAAGACAAAACTATGAATTGTCCCCATAATATGTTAAGTAAATTGTAGCTACAAAAAATTTAGAGCTGAAATTCTAGTAATTACCAAGTACTGCTTAAAAATATTTGTATGACATTATTCCAAGATATTTACTTTTTTGAGCTCAATACAACGCACTGTATACAATTCCTCGCCAAAAACGTTATTACGATAACATTTAAGTTAAAAAAACTTTATCCATTTTGTCAACAAAATAATTTCATAACCTATTTGAATCATGGAACACATACGTTTTTAACAGAATGGAACAAGCATACATATACTGTAATTAGTAACGTTTTCGCGCTTGTTATCACCATGCTGAATTCAGTCACCAGCAGTTGTAACGGTTGTCATTAATTTATCCCTACTTGAGTTAATCTGAGGTAATGTATAAACATATATATATTTGGTATATGCTTTTAAATGTTACTATCCAACTTTTCATTATAATTATGACATACCTGACTAAAGTGGGGTGATAATAATGAGTGGTGGTGGTGACTGGTAACTTGCGTGCTGATGTGTACAAATCCTTAAAACTATGAGATTAAATTTTAAAATCTCAAATAAGCTTTAATCCTTTTAGAAGTCAAACACAGTTTAACGCATTGCTTTTAATCATTTATTGTTTTCGTAGAAAAAAATCTTTCATTTATTCTAAGCAAGTGAACACATAAAATAAATCAATGAACAGGGAAGAATATAGATTTAGTCAAAAAAAGAATGAAAAGAAACAAGTAAGTGAAGTTTAGATCTAGTCTACTAAGAGTAAAGAAAACATGCATGAGTGATTAAAGATAAATACCGAAGTGAAAAATATCAAGGAGTAAGAGTCACTACTACATGCGTTTTCTCTGTTGATATTAGGTTTTATAGCCTTGTTGAGCTAGGCTTACTGCATAAGTTTTTTAATATTTTTTTTCTTTAACCTGAAAATTTGTTTAAATATTGGGATGTATATCTACATCCTTTGATTTAGTGATTTTATCTCCATTTCCCACTGTTAATATTGATTCTTGAACATATATTACCTCTATATTTCAAAAATATTGCCAAACAAAACTAGTTTTATTAGAATCAATAGTATCTCTTTAGTTGTTGTTCATTTTTCGAGATATTATTTATGACGAACTAAAAAAATAGCTTAGAATTAATTAGATTTAATTTAAATTGCATTACCAACTATCAAGTAAAAAAGTGAATTACTCTATGAAACCGCTTAGGTTATGATCCATCCTAACCTAGATGGGGCTTTGGTGCCATATACATTGTTTTCGGTGTCATTGCAATGTGTAGTTTTTTTTTAATATAAAACAATTTGCATTGGCGGAAAATAATTAAAAACTAAGTCAAAACGAAATTTTTTGGTTGGTGTGTGCATGAAATGAGGTATGATCTGAAATGGTATGAGGAGCATCGCATGTCTAGCAAAAGCTATGCAACTACTTTAATTTGTTGGGGTTGATTTAATTTTTCTGGGGTTTGGTTCTATCTAGCTTCAATTGTGTAAAATATTTAGGGTAGGGCTGATAAAATTTGTTTTATAATTTTCCAGTCATAAACAATGCCTTGAATGGTATAAGAGGAACTACATCTACGTTAAGCCCTTACTTTGAGTAGGGCCTGGTTAAGGATAGTCTAAACGAATCAAGAAAATAAATACTTTTACTTTTTAGTGGTAGGATCAAATTTTTAACTCTTCTAAAAGTACTAACCCTTATGATATTTATGGTTTATTCACCTAATATAAAAATATATCTATCACTATTAACAAAAACGTAAAATATCAAATAAGACAACAAACCAGGCGACGAAGAAACATGCAAAGAAGAAATCTCTGCCAAAATTTCAACTGTAAAAATTGTGCTATAAAATTAGACCAGTAAATACAAAAATATGTGACTAAGGCTACACAAGAGGTCAATTTTTTGTTACGAAGATGTGGACAAACTGCAGACCTGTCGAAAACAGTCAAGAAGATAAAAATGTGGTCATGCATTATAGTACCCTGAGCTGGGTGGCCGGTCGGCCGCGGCGGCGGCGAGCCATCGTCCCTCCTAAACCTAGAAGACAATAACGAATCAACTACTTGCCACAGAGTAAACACAGTCAAAACGACAACTGACAACCGACAGAGGATTGATTAAATCAACTTTAAAATCACTTCGAAAGACAAAAAACACTGAAATATTATATTTGTGTGCAACTTGTTTTGATAAAACATTCAAACTAAGAAAAGTCTTATGAAAAATGTTTGTAAATTTTAATAATAAAGTTTGAATATGCCCACATAATTTTTTGGTTTGTAATGGTTTTTAAAAAGTATTTTTAAAACGTTACATAAAGAATTACCTCTTGCCTTTCATCAATTATAATTTATTCTCTCTTTCAACCTTACATTAGACCTGTTATTAAATAATTTTAACAAAATATTTATATTAAATAAAATTGCCATTAAAATTTAATTTTAACATACATTAATTTTCAAAATCTTAGCCAATACTGTGAATAAACTGTAAAAGTCAAAAAAAATTTTAACTACTTACAAATTTATATTATTAAGTGTAAATCTATTCGTTTATTGCCACAATAGAACCGACTTAAAATAATATTGGGACGAAATACCCCATGTCCATCCTAAAGGTACTATTACATCCGCGAGTCAGTTTCTGCACCTAACATTCGCATCACCCACTTTAAATCTGCCTTTCATATTCTTTCAGTAAATACTTTTTACTGCTAAACCAAAATGAATAAATACTTGTTTCTAGCATTGCAAATTTTTTAATAAGTTTTCCTGGATAATGCCAACCAAAAAACTTTGAAAACGTGACGATGGATATGACCTAAAGTGAAACACTACTAAACGACAATTGTAAAATAATGACTCTTGTAGAACAGAAATGTCCCCTGGACTTGTAGTGAGCAGCGGTGGCGTCGAGTGTGGGGGGGTTGGGAAGTTGCAGGGGGGGATGGTCAAGTGTTTCACTCACAAACCGCCACAAGAGTGCTTCATCAGAACCTCTCGCCATCTTTTGTTGTCTCCCTGCGACGCTCTCTTCATCTTCTGGCTTACTACCACGTTTAAGAGGCCAAAATCCGCGGCGCAGTTTGTGGTTTGACTTTATATCATCATTGAAAAGCAACGCGATCGGATCCAATATGATTTAAAATATGAATCGCCTCAATCGAGACATAGTAGCATCGGTCTTCATCGTACGAATCTATTGTTTCACTGTTCTAAATAAATTAGAAGTCGCCCTGTCATGATATCCTGTCACAAAAGAATGAACTTTGCTCATAACTGTTAAATTTTAGAACAACCATAACCATAACTACACAATACTGCCGAGCCTACTTCAAAACCTAACTTGATGCTTTAATAGCCCAGTCATTCAAAGATCAAACCTTGCAAAACTCATCTCAGATTTTTTTATATTTCGTTGGTAGCCTTTACAATGATTTGCACCCAAGTTAACATTCTTGAAACACCTTACCTTTTCCCGTTGAACTTGAAAAACATTGGCACCTCTCCACAAAATTCACAAAACGTGGTTTTCTAGACGCGTGTGGCACTATTTCCACACATGTCCAGAAAACCATGCATTCTTCAAAAATTTACGCTTCGAAAATACACTTAGAAAATTTGTTAGGCCACTAGGGCAGAACTCCGAGTAGTAGAAAGAAAATGGATAGCTCAAAAACCAATTCCACGCAGATTTTCAAATATTTACCAAGGTGCATGGCAAACAATACGCACACGGCTCTTTACGTCACAAAATTTGAGTTTAGTGGGTACTCCTGCAATACTTATTCTTCTGATATCAGACTCCCAAGGACAACACGAATCAACATTTTGTAACTAGATGGCTATTTATTATCCTTGTCATTTCACGTCTACATTAATCTAGGAGGAGACATGGGTTTGATGATGGAAATTGGGTTAGCTACATTGTATATTTATCTAGCTAAAGCGAGATATTCATTTATTAAAGACTTTATTTCTATTTGTCTAGTGTTCAGTGAAAAGCCTCTCAAATATCCTTATTCTTAATTTTCCTTGATAATGATTACATTTTTTAAAAAGATTGCATTTTAAGAAAAATAGATCTAGCGTTTTTTTGTAATTTTGTATGGTAGTTTTTATCTAAGATGAAGTATAAACAATCTTCCACCCTGTTGGACTGATGCCTAACAGGAAAACTAATGTTGTCTCGACGACGCGAGAGGTTCATATCATCCAAATGGTTTTCCCCGTATGACATTACTGTATCTTTCCTTCCCACGTATTTGCTTGAATTTTCAACTTTATTATCCAAAGCAAACATTACATTACATACATAAAACAAATACCCTCATATTGGTCGAGGGTATTTATTGTAATTTTAATTAAAAGTGGTTCATAATGAACTTGGTATTTAGAATTGAAATAGATGATAAATATTTTAAATAAATAAGAATAAACTAATGTGACAGTTGAATATTTTGTTACTTTTTAGTTTGATTTTTAATCTGTCGCTCTGATAGGAGTTATACTGTTGAACTCTTCGCACATCTGTTTTTTAAAGATAAACAATTAGGCCTATGATTGGTACTCTGTTTGTAACGTAAATTAAATTTAATTAAGACTTTAAAATCAAATTATGGCAACATTACATTTGACAGATGACATGTAAATACATTAAGGGATGTATAAAAAAACGTATCCATTCAACAGAAAACAGATGTATTATATTCATGAGAAACTGTCTCGTTTAGTAGAGCTGAAGTGTGTGGTACATCTAGGCTCAATTGGGAAGCCTCTATTATTTCGACTTAAATTTAATCTTTGAGTAACGGAATTTTGCAAAACCACATATAGGTCTTTATTATAGACTTACCATTTACAATATTCATAATTCATCAAACTCTAAAAAATAATCTTAATATAGATATGCACCTATATCTACGTTTTTCAAAAAATTAAAGATTAACGACACACAGAGAGAGATGTTAATTATGATTCGGAAAGAAAACTTGAGTTCCGTCAAATGTAATTTCATACAAACTACTTGATTCAACCACTTACTTGATTCTCTCATCTAATTATTTTATTTCCTTGTTTCAAGCACATAAACGGACATATCTGTTGATTTTACAAATATGTTGCCAAATTTACATTTTTCAGACTGTATGTAACCACTAGATTTGATTTTCATGTAAGGTTTAAACAGTTTCAATCTATCACTGTTGTGAAAAAATACTAAAATCCGAAGAAAAACAACACCACAATGATAACAAAAAACACCATCTTATCTTTGAATAATCTCTACTTCCTTATATATGTTTCCAAATACATTTAGAATGCCATCAGGCATAACATTTGTTAACAAACAACCTAACACAGAGTAAAGATTTATACAAAATGTTATTTTTATCGAAACAAAGTAATGGAGGTGAGCCACAATAAATTTAACCAAACGAGCGAGAGTGAACGTAAAACTAATGAAAACCGGAGATGACACGCGGATGTCGGGGATAATAGTGGTGGTGGTGGTGGATAAAGGGGACATTGTGACACCCTGTATTTGTGATATCAGACCGAACCACAACACGCGTTTTGTAATGGAGAGCAACACGGTGGCGCCCTCTGTCATTCGTTTTGAATTACAAAAGCCTTCGCGGTTGGGTGAAAGCGTTTATCTCGTAATAACGACCATTGCTAAAGCGGGAGTTTTAAAGGAAACAGCGTTTAGGAAGGTTTGCATTATAACCATAAAAGGAGTACTTATCATAAACCCCATTGCTGCGTTACTTGAATCAACCCTGCATATTAAAAATTTTTAGGGCTCCGCAAATTTGAGGATTTTGGGGGTAGCTCAAACTTTTCTTCTGTAAATCTTTCTCAAGTGACCCCTTATTTAAAGCCCTTTTGATGTTTTTATGTTTTAAAAAGCTCTTGTAAATGAGTGGTCACTCAAAAGAGGGTTACATTGGTATAGTTTAAATTGCACCAGAAATCCTAAACTTTTGCGGGGCACTCTTACACTCCAAGTTTTAAATATTACCAAAAGAGGCCAGTTTTTCATTTTATAGGCTTGTTCATGGGTTATTAAGTTTTTAATACACCAAAGCTGAAATTAGAACTTCAAAAGTCTTGGACGCGGGGTTTCAAGTAGGAGTTGTATTCAAAACTTTGACAAGCTGCCAATTTGGATAGGAACACATTAGAGACCTCCAACCTCTACCATTAGCCTATTTCATTAAAACGAGGGGTCACTCAAAAGGTGTTTGAATTTGAAAATTTTGAGTTGCCCCCAAAATCCCCCATTTTTGGGGGGCATTAAAAATCTTTGGTAACTCAAAAAATAATTTGGGTTAAGTTAGTATGATTCCCTAAAGGTTTATTGTTTATCTCAACAAACAAAAAAATAAAGAGGGGGGACGGACTTTTTTACTCACTGTATTTAATTTAATATACTTAAATAGCACGGCTCTTGAAGTCACATAATTAGAGTATAGGGAATACTCCTGCAAGGGTAATTGTTCTAATATCCTTGTACCAGACCCACAAGGAGAATCTACGAATCATTATTTTGTAACTAGTTGGGATTTATTATCCTTGTCATTTCACATCTTCATTGATCTAGGAGACATGGGTTTGATAATGGAAATAAAAATGGTTTAGCTACATTTTATATTAGTTTAGATACTGCGAGATACTCATTCATTAAAAACTTTAACTTTTGTCTATTTGTTTAGTGTTAAGTAAAAAGTCTCTAAAATATCCTTATTCTTAATTATTTTTGTTAACGATAACATTTTAAGAAACATTATAGATCTAGTGTTTTTTAGAGTTTGTATGGTAGTTTTTATCTGAGATGAAGTATAAACAATCTTCCACCCTCTTGGACTGATGCCTAACAGGAAAACTAATGTTGTCTCGACGAAGCGAGAGGTTCATATCGTCCAAATGGTTTTTCCCGTACGACATTACTGTATATTTCCTTCTCACTTTTTGCTAGAATTTTCCACTATAATAGCCAACGTAAACATTACATATTTGTGTGGGGTAACACAAATACCCACATATTGGTCGAGGGTATTTATTGTAATTATAATTACTATATTAGTTCATAGTGAATTAGAACAATGTTAGACAATGTTAGATGTTACAATATTAGTGTCCATAGTGGTAATTAGAAATGAAATAGATGATAAATACTTTATAGAAATAAGAATAAACTATATTTTAGGGGTGACTGTTGAATATTTTACTGCGTCTCAGTTTGGTTTTTAGTCTGTCGCACTGACAGGAATTGTGTTGTTGAACTCTTCGCACAACTGTTTTTTAAAGATAAACAATTAGCCTATGATTGGGACACTATTTGTAACGTAAATGAAATCTTCTTGTCACTTTAAAATCAGATTCGGGTGATATCAACACGGAAAAATTATCTGATAAGTTTAATATTTTTAATAATATTTCTTATGGTACTTCAGAGACACACAGCAGAGAAAAGGGTTGTATGCGACCAAATAAGTATAGTTAACCTAGTAAATGATTCAGTTTTAGGTTAAAGTTGATCGCTTTATAAATGTGCCAGTAGTTTAAAACAAATGTTAACTTACAGAACAATTTGTATGCTATATTCTACCTTTTTTAGCAAATACATAATTATAAATAATTTTAAAATTGTTGAATTTTCAACTTCTAATACAATTTATTAATAGGTCTGTTGAGGGTCTAAAGCCGTCAAGGTACTGTAAGATTATAAGTTACTTGGGTTAGCCCCTAACCACTCTTGATATACTACTGGTGGAATGCAATAGAACTGTGCAGTAGGTATAAATCACCGAGTGTACCTATTGTATTCAGTCTGGAAAATAGCTAACTGGCAAGACGCCACACTTCAATGAGGGCAAGGCTCGAGTCGTCCCATGTAACTAGCTCGCTACAAACTAGGGTCTACAGGTATCCCGAGTTCTGTTGCTATACATTTTGAATTATCAAATTATTTCATGGTTATTTCACTTGCTCTTTGCGTAGTACATTGTCAAATACATTATAAGATTGATCGATTTGTAAACTTTGCCGGTACAAGATAAAGTCTTGCATCAACACTTTTTTATGAATGGGGAAAAGAAAAACAATCACTACTTGGAGTTTTATACATTCAGTGTAATAGCGGTTAAAAATAAAATGAATTTTTATAACGATTGTATAGTTTAAAAAATTTATATTAAGCAGCCAAAAAGGAATATTTCATAAAATAATAATTTAAAATAATATATTACATGGTATATTGTATTCATAGGAAAAAATTCGAAGGAAAGCAATTGTAACCTAGTAATAGTGTACTATAAGTGTTGGACAAATCGATTAAAATTATTTTTGTTGAAAATTTATACTTCTTCTTCTTCTTAAATAATTTACATAATCATTACTAACCATTAAAAATGGCGTCAGCATCAATTATTAAAGAAAACCATTATTATAATTGTAAGATTTATAAGGCATTACAGGCACTTTATATATTTGATCCTAAAGGTTGCTTTACAGTATAGTACATGGTACTTTCATAGTCACTCACAATTTAACACACGTTAATTCTAACTTTTATCCTACAATTAAAAGAAGGCTTTGCTTACACGTTATGCAATTTTTTAAGGTCCTTTGATTAAATTTTTACATAATTATTCTGAAAATAATTATATTTATTTGTATGTTCAATAATTAATTTACAAATTATGAATACAATTTTCCATTTCAAAGTTGTATACATCATTAAACGGATTGAGGATTTCTCAGTGTTTGTATATTGCTGCAAATTGGCAAACATTGTAAACTGTAAAAACGCATTGCTTTTCCTATTAATCAGATTTTAGACGCAGACACTAGTCTAACAAAAAAAACTTGTGACGTCCCATTACACAATCTTCCATTATGGATATAAAACTCACAGGGAAACTCATCACTAAACTTCTGACATACAGAGTGGGAAACTACTTTAACCCGGGCGAGCCTCTCGCGCGAAGTAGCTTGTTGTAGTGTTTATTAAACTGTTTAAGGGTGGAGATGGGAATGTAGGACGATCAATGGTCATGTTAGCTGCGGCCTACATCACGTACCCACCCCCTCTAACAGCCCTTGCAGGAGAAATTAACTGCAATTATGTGGAGGATTGCCTGAGACAGGACATGCATTGTGATGTGCAGTAACACACTGTAGGCACATTGTATGTGTTGTACGTCTCTCGGCTTCTTACTCTGTGATTTCCATGGATCAAATTTATTGGATTGACCAATAATCTACAGGAATTGGAATAGAGATATAACGACTATTGTTCTCAGCTAGTTTGACCAGAGTGTTAAGGTTTTAAGAGTTTAACGGATAGACTTAATTCTGACAGTGTGAATTTCGTTTGGTCTTCTTAAAAGAATTCAATAAGAAGATAAGATAAAATGTTGAAAGATTTTACTGCATGGAATGAGTCTTGAAAGGTATTTGTTAAGTGTTTAAAGCTTTTCTTATTACCATTATGTTTTTCTCTTACACCATCATATGATTATCATTGTATGTTACCTCAATAACGTGATATTGAGATCAGATGATTTTTCATAATACTATTTCGTTTCTTTTATATCAGAGTTGGGACCTTAATTGTCCGAAATCTAGTTATCTCACTAACACAAAAAATAAAAGGCCTTTTTTGTAGAATATTTTGGACAAATCACTGGTTCTATCCTAATGACTTAAATGTTGACTAAGGGCCCTGAACGTGAAGATGTGCCTTTGAGGCTATCAAGTTCAGCGCATGGACTCACAAATACTTGGGAAGCCATCTTAATTCAATTATGGTCGGTCTCTATATGGAGCCTAATTTATCTTGAATCTTTTGAGGATACCATGTCTGGCACTTATCCATCAACCCCATCTTTGAATGATAGATCTCGGTGGAAAATTCGGGGAAGAATATTAGTATTTTCATAATAAAAAGAAAATAGCTAAGTTTGTAAGTTAACATTGAAATAGAAATTTCAAGGAATAGATGGTTATCAAAAACAGCAGCTGCTCAACAGTGCTTGTCCACTAGTTACTAGTTCAAATAATATTGGACTGGAAATAAAAAAAAAACATAAAATAATAATTATGTTAATTTTATAATAAATAACCATCTAAACACCTCTTGTGAGTCGTCAGGTATTACGTGACCTAGCCGTGTATGTTGTGCGGAGTTGTTGGTTAAGGTCTCTTTGTTTATTACCAACCTAGAAGCTCTAGTCACGCCAACCATTACTATTTTTACAACACTTCGCTAAGAAACATTTCGCTACAGTTTCCTTATTTACAACAACAGTTCAAAATTGTGGGTCAGGAATTACGGCGTGTGGTTGAACGTGAGCAAGGTGCCCCGGCCCTGTCATGTTACACGTGAGGCAAGATGTTAGTCGTTCGTTAAGTCCTCTTGATTTACGTCCAATCTAGAAGCTCTAGGTATGGTTACCTACTCTATAAACAAAGCTTCGGTCAAACATTGTGTATCATCACATCGAAACCTGGTAAAAAGTTTTAAATGTAATTTTGTTCGGTGAGGAAGTTTTATCCATTACAATCATTATAAGTTTCAGTCACGGCACCTATCGCTAATTCCACGCAACATTTACATCTATAGCCCAACTTGTGTGTTATGTTCCCTTTTGTGATGACCACTTAAATTGAATTAAATGGGTGTTAATTTAGATTTTAAGATTGATTTATCTATACATGAAGTTTGTAAGTACAGCGTTATCTTGTGACCTAGCCGAGTGAGCCGTGTGTTGTCGGCAAGGAGGGGGTGTCTTGGGTTATCGATCACCTAGTAGCGCCAGTCACGCTAACCATCTTACACAACTTTAATTACCTAAGTGATACAGATTACTCTCTTTCCCGACCCAACCGAGGAGACAAGGTTATTTTGTACAAGTTTATAATGACTAGATGCTTGAAGGGGCTAAAAGCCCCTAAGTGTAATCCTCCTTTATTATAATACAAAATACCTTCATAGCTGACTGGCTTTAAGATCCAACGAATCATGATGCCAAATTTAATCATCGGGTAGCAAAGAGTACAAGCCAAGTATTTTTTATTCTTAGACAGCTGTTGCTAGAATAGTTGGATTAATTAAAGACTGTGATTCAGTTTACATTTATATTGGGACACTTATGATAATATTGGGATTACACCACCTCTGTGGTGGAATCAGATGTTGCTGAACGTAATGCTGTACTGATGAATGTATCTGCAGATTGAGTGAGTGATTTTTGAGTTGTTACCTCTCAGCTCAAATGGCAAAATAACTATATCCTTAGAACTAAGAATATTCATGATGATTGTCTAGCTTTATTTTGTCACTAAATAACTAACGAGAACTGGGATACTCTTGAAATTGATCATCTTTCACCAAACGAGGAATTTCTTTGTATTTAGACGGGATTAATGATATTTTCAATGAAAATTTTCTCCTGCATGTAAAAAAAACAAAAAAACAAGCATTGTAATAAAAATGCAGCCATCAATGGTATTAAACATAAGAACTGATATATACCACCTATGACTAAGTATAAGCAGTACATTTGCTTTCTCCTTAATCCGGTTCAGTCATCAAATAACCCCCTTGTCAGAGACCCTTGCTCTACACTGGAGCAAAAAAGGTTAACAGAAATATGATCCAGGACAATAAAAAGAAATATGATGGAAATTCATAGCCAAATCACACAACCCATGTGATTAGGGTAAAAAAAGCAGCTTGGGACTTGGTCAGTAAGCACAGGCATAAATTGAGTCGAACAAATTCGACTGAACTTAGTCCAGATGACTTCAACACTTATTTTCTCATTCGGTCAAAGGTGTTATTGATGGGATTTCAGCCAAGGATATGAGTACTCCCATCTCTAATAGGCCTAGTTTGGTACCGTAAGCAGACAATCGTCTGGGTTTGAGAACCGTTTCTGTGACGGATTTTAGGTAATTATGTCTTCCTCAGCAAGACCTGACGTTTATGGCATGTCTGTCAAAATAGGGAAACCTATAATAGTGGACCTTCTGGCTCGACCTCTGGCCATTAAGTGGCTGGAGGAGGGTATTTTACAGATTTCCCAAAGTGAGCACGACCCTGCCAATATACAAGAAAGGCGACCCCGAGGCTTCCTCCAGACATAGGCCTATCTCTATCATTGGTAAAATTATGGAAACTGTAATGAAGGGATAACTTTTGGAATTCTTTGAAAATAATGACTTATTTGCTGACTCGCAGCATGGTTTCGTAGGCTCTAGGTCTACATTGTCTGAAGAGGCAAATCTTCTGTCCCAGGTGAAAGACGCTTTCGAACTGGGGGAATCGGTGCGCCTTGTGCTACTTGACTTGAGTGAGGCGTTCGATTGCATTTTTCATTCTTTGCTGCGTGAGAAGCTAAAATTGTACGGAATTGGATGTGTTGACCTCAGGTCTCTAGATGATCATCTTACAAGTATGTAACAAGTGGTTTCTCTCTAGGGTGCTATGTCTCAACGACTCCCGTCGAGCATGGGGTACCTCAAGGATCGGTGATGGGCTCACTGCTGTTTCTAATCATGTGCTGTGGTAGGAAAACGCTACTTTACGCAGACGACACCAAACTTATTTTCAGGGGACCTAAACCCGATGTCACCTCACAAGAGGCAATAGCGATGGTGCAGGAAGCTACAGCCTGGTTTAACAAGAATAACATTAAAATCAATGTCGAAAGACTCAACATTTTCTCTGTAGTCTTAAAATAGGAGGCTTTCGTGAACCACTGTCAAGCTTCTTGGCTTCTGGATGGATTCTAAATTTACATGGAATAACCATATTGACCATGTAGTACAATAAACTTTCTAGGTTTTTTCTGCTGCGAAAACTATAGCTCTGAAGAACTATAGATCTCTGAAGAATACTTAATCGTTACATTCTACAGCCTTTTTCAAAGCCTTCAGAATCACGGCCAGATTATTTAGGGTCTTGCATCTAGCTGCTCCAAAGAATTATAAAAGAAAGCAATGAGGTCCTGGCCGGTAGCAAGAGAAAACACTGCAAATTCCTCTTTATCAATACATAATAATGGCCTTTTACAACCAATATGTTTACCACAGCCTTGTTTATGTTAGGAATAATCTGGAGTTGATTGAGATAAGAAGTGAGATTCACCATCATAACACCCGCAACTCTGTCCTAATTAATGCCACGGCCTGTCACCTTGTAAAAGCTAATTGTTTTCCCAACCCGGCTGTGAAACTGTTTAATGTATTAGAAGATAAATATAGCGTACTGCAACCTACCAAGTTTTCTGCCGAGATGGCTTTCTAGTCTAGGCGTTATGCAGTGTTGGAGAATTTTTTGAGGATCCCGCCTCTGAATAGGTGTTATAATCCACCACTATCACTGTGTGGTCAAGTAAGAACAGTTTTAGATATTAGTTATTTATTTTTTCGTAGATTAGTTTTGTATAATGTGACGCAATAGATCCAGCCACGGCTGGTGAATAAGTCAATAAGTAAGTCAATAAGTCATTCATTAAGCCAGATTAACAAATACTTGCATTGGCCAAGTCAAATAATACATTCTTTGATAAAACATCTTGTTTATCTTGCAGTAAAAACAACTGAAATATTTACAAGTCTTAACTACAGTTTAATACAACTAGTATTTACAAGTCAAGACTACCAGCACGGGTGCTGTATGATGACTTATCTAAAAGGATGGACTTTAATTTCTTTCTAAATTTACCAACATCCTGTTCAGCCTGTAATGAGAATGGAAGGTTATTGAAGAGTTTAACTGCATTGTAGTAAAAGTGCTTTTGGAAGAATGAAGTTGAGTGACGGGGAATGGCAAGGTTGGAAGTGTTCCGGAGAGAATATCTGCAATTAACTGGAGTAAGGAATGAAGATAGGTTGCTCTTGGTATATGATAGAGTTTCCAGGATATAGATGGATGGAAAAGTTAGAATTCTGTATGATCTGAATGTTTCTTTGCATGATTGTTGTTTTGGAAGGGAGAACACAATTCGAATCGCCTTCTTCTGAAGTCTGAGTAAGAACAGCGTCCGTTGCGTTTCGCACCCCAAAACTGGAACAGCGTAAGTCAGGTAGGGGTAAATGAGCCCATAATAGGCAGATAAGAGTGCCTCAGTGGTGGCTGTTCGTCGAAGCATACGAAGCATGAAAATACCCACAGATACCTTTTTTATTACATGCTCGATATGTTGATGAAATCTGAAGTTTTCATCAAGGATTAGTCCAAGGAACTTCACTGTTTGGGAGGGGCAGATTATGGTTTCATCAAGCAGTACATTTAGGTAAGCGTGAGTTTCCTGGAATCGTCTTTTGGAAATGTGAAATTGAAGAAGCTGGGTTTTCTGGGCATTCAAGGATAAACGATTCTCTTCGCACCACTGAAGCAAGCAGTTTGATTCAACAAAAGCGGTCTGTTCTAACACCTCCATACTGGGATCAGAAATAGTGAGGGAAGTGTCGTCGGCAAATAGACAGATATTTGCCTTCTTCACACTGGAAGGTAAGCTGTTAATAAAGAGAAGGAAGAGGATTGGTCCCAGGACGGACCCCTGAGGCACACCTTTATTGACTGAAGCCTCTGAGGAGTAACAATTCTGCATGTACCCCTTTGCGTCAACAGCAGGTATGGTGACTGACTGCCTTCTCCCTTCCAGATATGAGGAGAACCAACTAAGAGCAATGCCCCTAATCCCTATATCACTCATTTTACTCAAGAGTAGCCCGTGGTCGACCATATCAAAGGCCTTCGTAAAGTCAAAAAATATGCCCACTGTGAACTGCTTTGAATCAATATCTTTTACGACTCTGTTAACAAGGCTGAGTATAGCGCTATTAGTGGATCTGTTTCTTACAAACCCATGCTGGCCTTCGAATACTATTCCAAGGGTTTCCAGGAAGCTCCACAATCTATTCAGAACTGCCTTTTCGAACACTTTAGAGAATGTAGAAATGAGACTTATAGGCCTGTAATTATTACAGCACGTTTTATCTCCAGATTTTAGGATGGGCCTTATTTATAATCGATTGCTTAAGTTTAGATGGAAATTGGCCCTCGATAAAAGAACAATCCAGGATGTGACATAGCGGTGTTACAATCAAAACAGATATTGACTTAAGCATTTTAGGAGATATTTCGTCAACCCCTGCCGATTTTTTTATTTTTTAGTCCAGTAATAATGCCTTTTATTTCATCGTTTGTAACAGGACTCATAAAAAACGAAGATCTTATTTGTCTCATTGAATGACTATAAGCATTATTGTTTTGTCTTGGGCAGTCAGAATTACCTACTTCGGCGAAATATCTATTGAAATTCTCGCAGACCTCTTCAGGATTGGTAAGTATGTCACCCTTGCTGTTCTTGAGGCAAATGCTTTCTAATTCTCTCTTTTGATTAGGTCTGCTGGCATTTATGACTTTCCAAATTCCCTTCGTTTTACTATCTGATTCTTCAATTGTGTTCAGTATCGACTTTGCTTTGAACACTCTTACCATTCTCCTGTATTGGTATTTTAGTCTTAAGTAATACTGTTTAAGATAAAGTGAAAGATAAAGAAGTGGTAACTCAAGGTATTTGCCTGACTCCGATGTGAGAATACAAAACTCTATTAAACAGTAGCAAGTACTACTTGCAGCAATTTATCGAAAAGCTTGCACATCGCGAAAGAATTTGGATTAGCACTAACCGTAAATTCAAAGGGATATTTTTGTCATCCTTAAAAACGCAGTTTCGGGAGATTTTTAAATTTATAAGTACATAAACTTATTATGATGACTGGATTCAACATCTATGCTGCATGATAAAGTATTTAATAATAAAGTATTAATCCTGATATATTCAGATCTTTCCTCGGGAATAAAAGTTAAAATGCAATCACACTCTATAACCTAAATCCCGTGTTATTTTTCAATAAGCAAACATACTAATCTGACAAAATGTTTTGATATAAACGTATTGGAAAACTGAATAATTATATGAGACTGTGAAGCGATGTCTGTACGGGGAGGGTAATGACGCTCAGGTAAGCGGCCCACTCTAGAGCCCATTATTGTTATCTGTGGTGAAATCTGGATGGCTCTCTGTTTACTTTAGTGCCTCTCCGGGGTTAACACGATGTTTGCTCCTCTACAAACGGTAGACTACTCTTGCCCTCAGGCGCAGGTGTAAAAAAATAAGGATGGCCGCCATCTTAATCATGCCAGTCTCTCATTGGGTCTGATGATGATTGGTGTTTATATGTGTGTAGTATGAGTTTTGTAAGACGTCTTTTATTTATGAATAGTACTACACGTATAATTCTAATCAAGAAGTTATTTACTAATAAAAGTAAAGCTGACTCTATGGGTTGGTTTTATACCAGCCGAATTGTATCGTTTTTCTAATCCCTTTATTAACATTACTATAAATATGCAATGAAAGTTTTGTGAAGTAAACAAAATATAATGTTTTCTTTGTCTGGCTGGTCTGGGTGTAACAAAAGAGGTATATGGCATCACTTCTTAATCACCGCACAAAAAAGGAATAATATAAATAATAGGTTTGAAATAACTAGTAACTAGTAGTAGAAACAAGTATTAGGAATAATAACTAAGGAAGTAAAAATTTAGTAACGACATTTATTCGTGTTAAGCCTGAATCACAACATTAGAATGAAAGGGAGAAAATTGGTATATTTTTATTTTGTTATTGAAGTTTGAAATCTTGGTACGCTTGAATATCAAGTTAAGTGTTTTCTTGTTTTTTCTCAACAAAGTAAATATAAAATTAAATTGTCTTAAAGGCACCACATGTTTAGAGCTAAGAAGTCAACAACTTTTGCCAAGTATATCTTTTCATCCTGTGAACATCAACTCAATTTTTTTTGTTTTTCCCCACTTTACCCAATTCAGTCTCTTCCACTTGATTGGCTTCTGTCCCTAAAATTGTTGTTTCATATATCATAGCTCTAAACCAAGCACTATTTTTCTCCCTTAAAATATAAAGGTTTCTTCTCCTTAAGAAAATCGCTAACGGCATTGAACAATCGATTTATTTTCCCTCACATTCAAACTGTAACACCATTTTTCTACCTACAGGGTGAGGAAATCGAATATAACTTATTTGAATAAAAATGGCAAACTTGCCGATACCGGGCACAATGGGCGATGTCGGCCGTGATTTATATGAGCTATTGAGCACGGACGGCGCTCCGTGAATGGGTCTTCAGACACAGAATAACCGGTGACATGCAGTGAATTAATCAGCTGATGTTCAATCGATAGCGCCGAAACAGCTGATCGGGCAGGCCGAGGCGCCAGGAACGGGGGAAGTAAAAACTTTAAGACATAAACACTGAGCAATGCAATTTTTTTTAAACTTACGTGATTGTTTCTGACACGTATGCTATCTTGTCTGGCCAAAAAAGCTAACCTTCGCTGTTCGATGAAAAAATAATCTTTAGTTTTTCGGAGACAAAAAGCCAAACTTTACGTTAAGAATGGTAATGGTAATTATTAAGAATAGAACAATCATATTTGAATATATATCAATTAAATAACACATTAAGCAGAATATGCAGCTCGAAAATTGTACCATAGAGTATAAGTGCAATATAGGAACAAGGCAATACAATATTACTATTAAAATATTGCTCTAACTTGTCCGGGTTGGAACCAATAGTTGTTATTGATATAAGTAAATGAAACATTGATAAGATATTTTTCTACTTTACATAATAATCTCTTCAAAAGAAACTGGGCATTTTGGAAAATTTTATCTGGCGCATTAATTATTATGAAGTAAGTCCAAACGTTCGGGAGTATCTCCCTGAACTACAAGAACTCAAAACTCGGAAAGGAGTTTAAATTTATAGTTCGAATCATATAACAAGTCCCACGCCGCCCATGAGCCAAATTCCAAAATAACATTAACTCTTACGAACGGACTGGGTTTTTTTTTGAGCCGGCCTATACTAATTCAATTTAAATATGGAATTGTTAAAAAAAAACATAAAAACGTGAATGGAAAGTTGGAAATATCTTTCCGTAAAAGTAATTCAATCAAGTAAAGCTATTTTAATCACTTAGGTGAAATAATCCTCCATCGCGTGTTTAAGATTGCTAAAAGCACTATAATTTCTTATACATCAAAGGATCACGATCCGATTTGTCTGACAATCATTCATTTTAACTGGTTATGAATCTTTTAAACAAAGCCTGATTTAACAAATAACGAATAGTGTACAAAAAATATCAATTTCACTTTGGTTTAAAATCTAATTAAATTTGAATAAGCTTTGAATTTTTTAACAGTATTGTTTTCTTCGTAACCATATAATCTTGTAGAGATTTAATATGTGTCTTCAGATTTTTATTGAAGACATTGTGTACAAAGTAACAAATATACACTTGATATACGAAAAAGTATAGACGTGGTCAATTCTGACACTTAGTTATCAAAGGGGATTAACCATTGAATATTCATAAATGTGTTTGTTCCGAGTATAATTGCTCTTCAGATAAAAGAAAAATAACTGTGGATTAGTAATGACATGCTACCATTAAATCAGTAATAAAACAACATGGCAATGTTAATAGTGGTATTAACAGTCGACGAATAACTTTCCTTTTATCAAGTACCTGAAGTTTTATATTTTTGGTAAGGTTAAAAAACAATATGCATTTTCTAATTGATTCAAAGATAGAAATAATTCATTGCCAAATGCTCTGATATTCAAAATAGAACTTTTTGACCGACATTAGATCAAAAACCTTCTGGAGGGCCTTAATAGTACATAACAATCAGCAAACGTTTAATGTTCTCCAATAATCACAGTACACCTGGACGGAAACACACGACTAGCTACACTACTCTAGCACACGAGGTGGTACTGGCACAAGGTCTGTAGATTAGAAGAGAATAATAATATTATTTATTGCACTATCAGGTTGGCTAACTCCCATAAGTCTTGTGGAACCAAAGGTTATGACGTCATTCATAGACCCAATATCCGGTTCTGAATAGGCTCTGTAGGCCGCGTCACATTGGTTGAGTAACTTGGCCGAGTCAACTCGGCCGAGTGGCTAGGATCAGCTGATTCCTACACTTCAGAATAGTCAACTCGCCCACCACTCGACTCTCCGATTTCTCAAGACCGGTTTACATTGATCGAGTTTAACTCGCCCGTCCAACTCACCCTCCTAGTCGACCAATGTGACGCGACCTTATTAGCCTTTCGGGTAAACATATAGCTTCGAACGAGGTATTAGCAATAGGTATGCTTCCACTGATTAGTCAAGATTTATAATTTGTGCCCCGGCTGGAGGTTAGGTTTCCGGTCTACAAGAGACGTCACGATTTGTTTACACTTTTGACGTAGATTGATGTCAAAATGACATCACTGACGTCATTTTGACATAAATTTGACGTCATTTGACATTTTGTGCTATCCGGGTATCCTGACATAAGTAATATTATTTTCCTCTTCTCTTCCTCTCTACAGACCTTGGCGCTGGCATGCTGTGGGGGCGGGGTAGGAGTTGGTGCCTTACTCGCTGTAGGACCGCACCCGGCCGCACCGCTCGGCCTTGCGCAGGCCCCGCGACAGCAGTATGGACTCGGTCCTGGACAGAAACACAGCTTGAGTACGGGCGGAGACACGTCGGCGAAACGTCGCCTCTGTACAGACGGAACTTCAGTGTGTGTTATGCTAGATAAAGGAAAAATCTTGTACTCAAAATGTCTTTTTTTGAAAGGTCATAAGCATTTTCAATTGCATAAATGTTTATTATTGTATAATATTTTACTTTATTTACAAGAAATTATGTCTCTCCATGTGTTATAGACCTCCCGGTATATATGGCTGGGAGGTCGAAAATTACGTCATAAGGTGCACATGTAAAAGCTATGCCGTTTTGAAGAGGCATCCTGGGGGGTTTCAAAAATGGGTTTGTTAGCCCTCAATCTGGGGGCTTTCTCCAAGGTGGACAAACTCAAAAATTCGAAAAAAGGTCAAAATTTACGTCATAAGGTGCACGGATTTGACACATACCATGACGTGGGAAAAGTTGAGGGGATCACAAAAACACCTGGGTGGACAAAAGTTTTGGGGGCTTTGACCCAGGTGGACAAACTTGAAAATCCAAAAAAATGCCAAATTTTACGTCATAAGGTGCACAAATATAATATGCGGCATTTCATTCCTCAGGTATTCAGAGACCTAAAACCGCTGAGGTGGACAAAATTTTTGGGGGCTTTACCCAAGGTGGACAAGATTGAAAATTTCATGTTTCAAATTTTGGATTTTTTTAAATGCTTCTGTACCTCATCATATCTAACCGATATCGATGAAATTTTTTTGGCAGGTCTTGGCATGTAACTAAAACGATCTATATCAAAATACCTGAAATATATATCATTTTTCACTAAAAGGGCGATTTTTTTGAAATTTTTCAATTTTTTGGGAAAAAGTTTTTTACGCTCGTAAACATTATCCGATCCTTATGAAATTCGGCACGGACGTGTAAAGTGATAGAAACTTACATAATCTCGAAAACTAGCTCATTCGGATTAATATAAGGGGGGTAATAGGGGGTTTTACCCCCAAAAAATGAGTTTTTTGGAATTTTTACGTTTAAAAATTTAGAAAATCAAATTTTTATTCACGCCATTGAGTTCAGCTTGAAAAAACAAACAATTTGATATGTTTAATCATTGCTCTATGTCCATTAGTTCCCGAGATATTGAGGGTGATAAACTCAGTACGTTTTTCCAATGTTAACTTTATGGGAAACACATTAAATTTTACATCCCACTTTTTTCTGAACATAACTTGATAAAACTTGGCATATGGCTTCAACTAGTTAAGGTATAATTGATTATTGCCTAAAATCCCTCATTTTCGGATTTCCGTGGCAGCAAACGATCATACATTGTTTCCATGTTATTCTCATGGGAAGAAAATAAAATTCTCTATCCTCCTTATTTTTTTACATATGTTAATAAAACTTGGTATATGGCTTCTCCTGTCGAGGTTAGTTGGATATTGACTTAAAACCACCCAATTTATACATATCTGTTACAGCAAACCTACTTACTCATTCCCTATGTTATTCTTATGGAGAATACAAAAAAGTCATGTCTCGCTACGTTTGGTTGAAATTACCCACATGTTTTGGTATTTTTATTCTTACTTCCACTGAGAGTCGAAGACGTTTGAGTGAAAGTAAGAATAAAAATACCAAAACATATGGGTAATTTCAACCAAACGTAGCGAGACATGACTAAGTAAGTAGGAGTAAGTAGGTTTTTTGAAACCCCCCAGGATGCCTCTTCAAAACGGCATAGCTTTTACATGTGCACCTTATGACGTAATTTTCGACCTCCCAGCTCCCGGTCTATTAAGGCAGGTTAAGTGCAAGAAAGGGCGATGTGGCCCTAACTTTGCCTGGCTAAATAAAGAATTTTTCATTCCATATCAATGTAGGATTGTTTCAAGTGCCTACCACTCAAATCAAATACCACTAAAAAATTAAAAGAAAATGCTAAATCGTTATCATCGATCGAAATAACACATTTTCTTTCTGTTCACACTGGAAAACAAGCAGCCACTGCAGGCTTCAGAGTAATTGTATTGAGTGTTAAGCCAACAGATTTTTCACCTAAAACCTTTATCAAATACTTATTTGTAACCAAATAAACTTTAATTTTGATTCCACAAAGACTTGATCTTAACTTCGACTATTAAAATAAAGATGTTACCCTAAACTAGCTGAAAATAACAAAGTTATAATTTTTCTATGAATTCAGGAACTTCAAACAGATAACAGATTTTATGCACTTGGCACTTGGACCCAGTTGTGATAAGATAGTTTAAACATGGAAAGGTTTTATTAGGGACAAGAAGATGCAAAAACCAAAGGGGTAATGTAGGAACGGAGCCGCGTCGTCGAGTCGTTTTTGGCTTATGACTAATGACCCTACGTTCTCGGATTCTGACAAGGGTGTCGCTTTGCTTTTTAAATCCTGCGAGAAATTAATATTTTATATTCTTCGCTAACTGAAAAGCTCTAAAATAAATAATTATCTTACTGGCCACAATTCGTGTGGCACTCTCCTTCCTAGTGGACTTTATTTTATTACTTATGCAGGAGATTGTTAAATATGTTTGAAACAAAATGGGTTGATAATTTTTAACGATGAATACTTGAGATCGATGTTTAAAAAAGACTTACCCAACGTTTTTAAGAAGGTTAAGTGCAACAAGACATAACAAAGAACGCATGTAATACTTCAGTGAAAAAGGATATATACCTCAGATGTAAGGAGAGTTATTTGAAAAACTGAGATCAATATAAAGATCAATCGGTTAATTAAAGCTGTTAATTTTGTAAAACAAGGCAGGGTTAAGAATGTTAAAATGATTGCAAACAAAAACATGAATTCCAGTTAGAGTTTATGAAAGTGAAGAGTAGGAGGAGGCGATAACAAATCGTAATGTGCATCAAATCAGACGGCGTCACATTGATGTCGCAAACTGTATTACTTTTTTCACGCACTCCCTTCCTTATTTACTTTTCGTGATTTTCATCCTTCCATTTATGTCCTTCATTTCACGTAAAAAATTAACTCATTGTTTAACGGTTTAGAGTGCTGCAAACATTCTTAAATTTTTATGATTTGTTCGGCATGTTTGGCAAATTGTATGCAAACCGCCGATTACCTATCACCAATTATTAATCGGCGACCAATGCTCAGATTGCTGGTCGGATACACACACTCGCTCATGTTTGTTTTCTACACCTAAAGCACTGTTTTATTGAGTTATGGCCTATGATTATTTTTTCCAGCAATTCGGTCTACTTGTTCTTAGAGCAAGTTGTAGGGAAACTTTGAAATTTGATCGGTACATTGTTGAAAAGCCTATATGCTAGGTTCAGTAGTAAGTATTTAGTTCGTTAACCATTGTAATTAAAAATATAGTCATTAACATAAATCTATATTTGAATACAAGAGAGAGGGACGAAATAAGTCGAAATAAGCCTATCAACCAATAGAAATCCTGGTTGTGGGTCAAAAGAGAAGACCATACACGCTTTTCTGGACGAAACCGGAAATTTCCGTTTTGGGAGTGATCATCTCTTCTCACTTTATGAGGAACCCCATCCATAATAAAGTGCAACTTGTTGAAAAGTCGACGCTACGTCAACTCCTGGTCGTTTCTTGGCATAATTGTATGGTTTATTCCTCCGAGCTCTCTAGTCTTAGTATTTAATTTTGTTTTCCCTAGGATAAATAAGCTTTAGTTTGTGTTTTGAAACTTGGTAGAACATCGAGACCTATTTGTGCGTGGTCGTAGAGAGACCATGCGTTCGCTCTAATCGGCTTCCGCGTTCGCGATCAAGATTATAAAATATTTTGTAAGTTTCTAGTGAAAACCTCAAAATAGTTTCAATTAATTGCTTGATTTTTCCCTGCGGTAGACTCTAAACTTCTCCATGGCGATTTCAGTTTTATTATGGATTTCGGTTAATATTTGTATACTAATGATTTTATCATAGAAAAACTAAGGATCTTTTCCGTTATACGTATACCACTGTTTCTACGAGCACCATAAACTAGGTCAAATAATTGTTATTAATCGTTTTAAAGTGGAAATTCCTAGCAGGAATATTTTACCTGCGGTTTCGTTATCTTATCTACCGTTATCTCTGTCTAGATGCGATAAGCCAGCGTCTGACCGTCTAGCGGTCCCACTTCCAGCTGGTTAGGTTAGGTTAGGTTAGGTTAGTTTATGTTATCTAACCTAACCTATCCTAACCTAACATACCAAAATCAAGCTTGAAAAACAAACCAGAAACAGTGGTATACGTATAACGGAAAAGATCCAAAACGAAAACTCTTTTCGCTCTCAATTCCCAAATTAAATTATTCTGATTTCAGCCTACTATGGTTGAGCTTAGCCTACTTCTAGGTAAGTTGATGTCGTGTTGCTTCGAAGGCTGCATTGGTTTGTTTTACCTTCATACGTACCAAGTTAGAATTATTGTTAAAAGCAGAATCAAGCTGAGAATAAACTGGCTATACTCTGTGTGGATCCTGAGTTTACGGGAGGGAGGTACCTTCAATGTTCATTTTGGCCACTTTATTATATGATTGTCGTCTAATTTTTTGCAGAAGTATACGCTTACTGTATGGCCAGTTTCCCCATGGTGAAACCCACAAAAAACCAGGCAACTTTTAAAAAACAGTATCACGAACTTTCAGTTCAATTGCATCATTTTCACCTAGGATTTCTGTTATTTGGAATGTTACTTTGAAAGTCTTGTTTTTTTAACGTTATGGCCCGTAAATAAAGACTACTTTGCGTGCACTGCGTTCACAAAGCAAGTAATCTCGACTAAAATTATTATAATTATACTGTTGCTTTTATTATAATTAATTGTAGACCTTTGATGATATCAGTAGTCTATAAGCTTCGAAAGCTCCAAATCTGCAGGCATTTTCGTATCAATCTAAACACATTATTTTTACTCTGAACACAATATTGGGAAAACGATGTTTGGTTTACGTAACATTTTGAACTCATCCTCAAAAGTGGAGACAGAATACGAGCTGACATTCGGAAAAGAAACTATATCGTTCATTTGTTCTGAGAACCTAAAATATATGTTATAAAAGCACTTGGTAAACTCGTTCTTGTCATTGTCCAAAAGTAGGCTGGTTAGAAACCCAAGTACACACAGTGTAAAATTAGTAAGAATATATACAATTGGTTATAATATGTATTTTAACTTATGAATACAATGTGTCGAAATAGTAATAGTTCCACCTGGAAAATATAAGAAATCATTTAGTGGATTTAAATAAGTATATAAATGCGAAAAATGGTGACTTTAAAATCATGAAAATTCCATCGTCTGGTTGAAGTTTCTTTCTTTTGTGGTCAAATTTCTTCCTCATTTCGAACAGAGAACTCAAGTTTAAGTCAGTGTAAGTCAAAACATGTTTTATTCTTTTGTTGAACAATTTGCATAAAAATATTCTTTAAAGATAACCAACCGTCTATACCTTTGTTCTGATTCCTAATCGCTCGTTTCGTCCGTCGTTTATCCGTCTTGCAAGTATGTATTCAACGTAATATTTTCTCTAAGCTCGTGTGAACTCTTATAACTTTGTATTTTTTTCTAATCTAAACCGTTAAATTTTAATATGATCTAGGTGGCCTCAAACAATTGCCCTGACTCCCTGAATTCAATTTTTGGTAACATCAACATCAGTTTTTTTCAGTTTTAATAATATCGTTCACTTTAAATATTTTTTTAATTCAAATTTAAGTCAGCTTTAAGCAATAAATATTTATTTTACAGTGACCAAAAATTGTGACAGTTTCACTTAGTTTTGTTGTACTTTTCACCAGCCTTTTTAGAGATACAAATTAACAAATATCTTTTATTATCTATGGCTATGATAAATCAACAACTCGAAAAATGTTTGCAGAAAATATGAGGTGGAACACAAATACTTTGATAATCTTAACGTAGAACACAAACCCACTTGAAACGTTCATCAAACAAACCGCCCGGCTGAAATCCTGGCTTTTACAAATCGCCACAAATGAACCACAGGCGCTCTAATAGGGGCCCTAACTTGGTAGAGATTAGTTTAAGTAGTACAACGGGCCCGAGCTAACGCCCGCCCTCAAAAAGGCAAAATCAATACAAAAGGGCCGCCCCCCCTCCCCCGCTCGCCGTGCCAGCTGCTTCGCTCTCTGGCACCGCACCAAATCACCTGTTTTCATGTCGTCCTGCTGACCGATTAGGTCCTTTACGTTTTTACATGTGCTCTTATTATCAAAAATAAAAATTCCTGAAACTGGTAGGTAAATTTCTTAGCTGATCCTTCTTAATATTTTTTATTCAAGTGATTCCGGGATATCATTTGAAAACGATGTTAGTAAATTAATAATATTGACTTTAAAATTTGTAAAAATTTTAATTATTTTAAATTTTTAATCTGTATAAATCATTAATGATTTCCTTGGTATTACTTTTGTCCTTGATAGTGACTTGTAACTTAGTGGTTCGTAGTTGTGACTTAGTGGTTCGTGGTTTGTATTGTACTTGTACAACCCGTTTTGAAACGAGGCCCAGATGGATGAAACAAAACATGAACAGAACAAGTGAAATAGTTTTGATATATCAGTGATGAGAATCAAATGGTTCTGTATCTTCCCTATCGATTATTGCGAAGAGTTGACAGTTCTGACATATCCAATAGTAACGACCATTATGGACACGCAAGTATCAAGGAAACATTTAGGACTGTAATAAACTGAAAACTAAAAGAATATTTGAAGATGTTCTGAATTTTGTTGAAAACGGCCAATTAGGAAATATGTGTCTTAAAGCCACAGTTGTAGCGTACGTTGCGAAAGGGGTATTTCTCTTCATCTTTGTTTTACAAAACTGTTATTTATAGACACGGGTAAAATAGAAAATGACTTTAATTTTTCTAACGTTCTCAAGATTGCACGCAAATCTTATTTTCAACAAAATTACATATTAAGTAGACCTATTTTTATCAATTAATGAACTATCGTTCACCCTTTATATTGCTGTGTTTCAGGTAGGTAGGTCTTAACCATGGTTTGAGGGAAAATCTGGCAATGAGAGTTGTCTAGTCACTGCAGATTTCAAAAAGTTTTTTTTACAATATTCCAAACAAATAGAGGGATTTATAAATAAAATATTTAAATTTTGAACCACCATATGACTTTACCAGACTTACAGCAGTTTACTTTTCGTCCGAAGTCAACAAATCTTACAAACACAAATTAGTCATTGACCCCAAGAGTACCAGCAATAAACTGGTACTGTGTGTTCCAGTTGTGTTGTGTTCCAGCAATACAAACTGACGTAATACAAACCGATTTAAATGGTCAGGTCATTTATCACATAGAGACTCGGGGTTAGACCTGTATGTTAGATTCACGAATGTCTTTATTAACTTTTAAAATCATCAATACATGTGGTGTTTGTTGAATACCCTCAACGTTATCTGTTATACAAACTCTTCTTACTTCATTTGAGAAAACAAAATTCATCAACTATTAGCCTGTATTGACTGGTATTAGCCTATTCGCATGATATGAATTTTTAAATTGCATATTATAAAACATTTACCATCAAGAAAATAACTATCATAAAGATAATTATCTTAAGTAATTTTCAAAAAAACTTTATCATACAATTAATTCCTGCTTAACCACAAAAATAGGTGTGATTGAAAAAAACAACATTTTATCACGATTATTACTGTAGTCACGTTTCGTTTGAGATATTATTCCTAAACTGAAGGGCTGTTCTCTAGGTTGGAATGATATTATCTAAGCTTAAGACTATCTAAGTCTCAACTTTAGTTTTTAGGTCCACAAAGTAACAAAAAAATCCATAATGGTTTTATATCTATCTTGCACAAAGATTTCTTTTTACTTTTAAGATGGTGTTTCCAAAAGAACACTGTCTAAATATCTGACAATATTACCTGTAGTTTAACATGTTCATTCACAATACTTTTTAATGTAAGCCTATTGTATACAGTAAACTATGTTTCTATTGTAATACATAACTAACACAGTATCTAAGAAAAGGAAAACATGGCTCGACATTACAAGTCGTATCATAAGTTGATTTGGCGGGCTCTAGTGAAACGAAAAAGGGACCCCTCGCTGTCCGGGAAACTTGCGAACTGAAATTGTTCATAAAAATGTATTAAGAATATTTAATCCATACACTTCATATAAATACATTTATAAACTATGAATCAAAAATAATCAAACGAACAAAATTAATACTTTAATGGAAGAAAAGAGTTTTTAAAATGATATTAAATGAATCACGGAGGATTTCCTGGCTTAGAGGATTATTGAAGGTGGAACCACGAGGCTACAAGGTATGTTATATCGAGCGGCTGAGGTCTTTGTGGAGGGCAGAGCTGCGAGGCCTGTGAGGATCGATACAATAGTGGACAAAGGCTGCCCCTTCATTCGTTTAAACATTCACCCTTAATGTGTACTGTGTTTTTTGCTAACTACGAAGAATCTTTAGCCCTAAACGTTTCTTATTCGTTTGTAAATGGAAAGACTTGGTTGTTTGGGGGTTTTTTGATTTGAAATTATTAATTTTAAATCATATAATGTGCTTCTTTAAGGAATTCTGCTTACATCTACAAATATGCAACACGATTGTTTTTTAATATTTTATACTGTGTTTTATGGTTTGGAATCATTTCATTAATTGTCCAGAGGAGACATAAAATTAAAAGTAGATAAGGGCATGATGGAACTAACTAACCAGAAAAATATGGGCTTGAAAATTTTGTAAAATTGTCAGTATACGTCAAATTTTTAGAGTCACAGCGTTCTAAATCAACAATTATGATATTGAATCGATTATAAAAACACATATAGTAATGTTTAGCTGATACTGTAAAAATATGTAGTAGAGGTCTTTTTAGGCAAAAATTTAGCCAGGAAAATGCAGTGAGCCAACGTTTAGCAATGTCATTACACAGCACGTTCGGCAATGTCACTACATCAGCAACTTAATAAATTACTCTTTATTGTAGATAATGAAAACTAGTCGGCCTAGCGAGCACACATATAACAAATCAGGATCCCAAAAAGGTCACTTGAAGTGTAAATGATTACAATTAACGCAAAAAGGAGTTTTGTTATTGATGAAAGCAAATATTTCAAAAAGCGAATAGTGTTGCATAAACTATATCTTCAAAATTCATGGTCAGTTAAATCATTGTAGTAGTGCACTATTTTTTGTTTAGTTTAAAAGAACTCGAACATTTAAGAAATTATTTTGTTATATTTAATAATGGTTAGACGTATAAATTCGATCACAACAAGTTGTAATTTAAAGTTGGACGAAATCTTATCTTTATAACAAGCAGTAATGGTGGTGGTCTGGGGTGACCTCTCTTAAGGCAATTAAAAGACCGACAAGACGGCAATTAAAGCTGTAAAAGGCGGATACAAACAGACTCCTGGCGACTTTATACCTCTACTTACACCTCACCACACTACGTTATTTACACAGTGTGGTACGTGAGGTCAGCTGATTTCGTGTTCTAATTTGTATCGTATATCATTTAAACGTCATGTTTTTTATAGTAAAATTAATAGTTAGAGACTAATGTTATTTTTATTTAAGCAAAAATATGAGTATATACTATTTGCTGCTTTATTGACTTTCCCATCTAAATAATTCTTACAACAGTTCTAAAATTTAATGGTAAACAATTATTTCGCTTCAAACTCTTGTTTACTATTCGACGCCTACACAGCATATTTATTACGATTAGTTAAACTTTTCTGTTTTACAACTACGGAGAAATAAGTTTAATCACTTTTAAACTAAATCTTGCTGCATGTTTTAGTCGTATCTTAAGGAAAATCTGCATGCTATACAGTACACTCAAGATAACTAGATTATACCTCTTTCATGCTACTAGTAGGCCTACTGTACTGTGAATGTACGTGAACGCCTGCAGAACAATCGACGCATCCTCAACGCAGCATCATGATTGCCTATTGTTTTCTGCAGGCGTTCTTGCTCGCTGGCATTACATCAACAACAGACAATTCGGGATAGGTACAATTCGTACTGTACAGCGTTTTCGTCGAGAGAAAGACATTTTGTAATTACAATAAAAATATGTTTAGGCAACTTAACGCGTAGTTAGTAGTAAATGTAATAAACCTAAACACAAATTTAATAAACCTATTGCCTCCCAATAATTTGTTTATGTAAGGAAAAGACATTAAAAGTTTGAATTGGAAATAGTATCTGAAATATATCACCTTAACTAACGATATTGTGGAGGCAACAACACAGTAGATTTAACTTAGAAATAAAATATATATATGTTTTTGTTTTCATTAGTTACCTACTAGTATATGATTTTCTATATGACAAAGAAAAAATGAGAATTCTTCTTGAAATTAGGCATTTTTATCTGTAGCCAGCTCACTTAATTTGCGGTTATTATTCAAAAATTACTGTCACTTGAGATTTTATTTTCTGAAACTCTTTATTGGCAAGTCTTTAGGTTTTTTCACTTTCAATTAATAGGGATAATGGTTTGTTAAATGTGTGGTAGTGATCTACACAAAAATTAACTGTCTAAAACACAAGTAAGGGCTTTCGACATTATATTACGAGATTGCCTAACACTTCTTTAGAATCTTCCATTTTCTAATAAAGATCAAGAGTCTGTAGAGCTTTCAAGATATTCTAATATAATACATAGTTACTTATAAATCACATATTTAAGAAATATTATTTTCGTTTATGAGCAGCTCGTCACAGTATACCTAAGAATGAAATAATTTTACTTTAAATCGTCATACATCGATTCAATTGTTTTAAATATTGTTATAATTGGTTAATAATATTTTGTTACTTCTTTGAAGAATAGTTTATACTGTGTGAATAACGTGTCTTTATCAATACATTTAAAATACGTCGAACAAATATAAATCATCAAATCGAACTACTTCTTATGATTTAAAAGATCTTTACAGGAAGGGCAGTCTGTTTGTCCACTTATGACTGCCAATATTTATTCTTCTCCAGACGTCTGTCGTACTGTTCGCTAACTTTTGAAAACTCTCTGTCTCGGGTTTGGCATACATTAAAACATTCAGTACTTTCACATCAGAAACTTTCATGCATTAACACAAAACTTCTTATGCAATTCGTTTTCATACAACATATTTTGTTTAAATAATATGGTTTCCGTATAAAAGTCAGCTGTGAGAAATATTATCAAACAGTGTTTATTTCCGAAGATTGGTCATATTCTCTTTGTTAAAGTGATAAAAACGTAGCTTCAGGTATCTCTTTAAAATTTAATTTCGCGTTTATCTTGATGTTATTTCTTATTACTCTCATTAGTATGTCTTATGATTAATTCATCAAGAAAAATGAATCGTACTTTACTCCGTACATTATGTCCATTACCTGGACTATTTAAGTCCACCCAACCGTCCGGTCTTATATGTTTGTGTCTGTGTGTATACATAACTAGAGCTGCACAGAAAACCAGTTATGGTCCGATTTTTTTGTATTTCGGCATATTTACTAAAGCATATCTCCAAAGCTTTTTTAAGTTTTGTAAGAGTGGTTAATTTAGTTTAAATTGATCTAATTTTCATTTAATTCTATTTTAATTTTAATCATTCTAGTTTAATGATTTAAATTCAGTTTTATTCAATGTTAATTTAGTGTATTTCCTATTTAATAAAATGTTGATTTAATTTTTTTTATTATTTTGTATTTATTTTTTGATTGAAAAAGTGTTTGGCCTTTTTCATAAAAAGGACAGAAAATGAAAAGCCAAGTTTCTTAAAAACTACTTTTCTTTTCTTTAACTTTAATAGCCAAATAGTGCATATTGTAAAAATTCAGGTTCAGAAGTTATAGAAATTTAAGAAGTTTAAGATTTATTTTTTCCTAACTTCTGCAAACTTGTAATCTTCTGTGAAAACCTTTTTGCAACCATCAAATCCGGCTTGAAAAATATACTGCTCATTATTATGAATTATTAATATACGTCTACCGGTTGCAAAGATAATTTATTTTTGTTTACAATAAATGGAGTGTGTGAATATTAAACAAATGAAATCAGGAATATTACATATACTTTTTTCTAGCGTTTAAAAAGTTTATTATTTTAAAACTTTGAATCTGATATTTCACAGTGATGAAGATGGTGTAATTTAATTAAAAACATAAAGATTTGTAAAATGCCTATTGTCCATCGTAATAGCCATTTTTTGATAATACTATATATATTTAATTTCAAAGGTTTTGTGGAGTAGCTATCATAAAATGTTAAGAAGATGTTTACACGCTGCACGCTTGGAAATATTGATTATATTTTAGTACTTTACAAACGCCAGGGGACCTGATAATTACACCACCCATAAGACTAAATATTCAGAATCAAAACATGATCAAAATTAAGGCCATTAAATAATAAACTTCAACTATTAGAAATTGGAAAAAAACACGTGCACGTCTGATACAATCTATTTTTTGCATTAACATCCAAATATGTTCAATGTTCGATCGATCGCTTACGCCTGATTGGTGCATTGCTTGCGAGGAGTGTAGGATGTAGGTGTAGACGTAGGAATGAATGTAGGAGCTTACGTAGGAATGTACGTGGGTGTCTACAAATAAGTATGTGGAGGTGTCTACATAATAATTTTGCATTTGAAGGAGGTTATTTAAATAACATCCATATAAACGTTTTATTCCATGTTCGCTGTCTTTGAGGTCTTAAGGATTGAGAGCCCCAGCAAAGCTGGCAATAATGACTTCCTCCGGAATTATGTGCAGCTCATCCAGATAGAGATTGTCAGGTGTAGGAAAGGTGTAACATGAATCAGCCAGTCTCACCCATGAAGTAAAAGGGGACCATTCCCAACTCATACTCCGGGGACGACTCCCCTTCTACCCCGGTTACCTTTCTTGCACTCCCTCGAACCCGGGTATCCAAGCTAGCCGGGGATAAAAAAATGAATCCTAGAGAGGAACTGAAGTAAACATGATGATAATTCTGTGTAGCCAGTAAACGTACTAATACAATGAGAGCCTGTCTTTACTGCATTGTCGAGCACTGTACCAGTGTGACGGTCGGAGGCTGCCGGGCCGTGTGGGTAGGTGTTTACACGGGCCGGGACGCAGCGTCGCGACGTTTACGATATCGATCTCCCGTTCGCTTTGTTTTCCACCGGAGTTTCAGCCCGCCACCGCCACCTGTGCTCGGCTTGTTTACCGAAGATTGCCACGTTGATCGATAATATGGGAGAAATCGGCTACAAGAATTTAAATAAGCGATTTTAAAACAACCAAGTTTATTTATATGTTATATTTAGCCACTGTTTTGTAGAAAAGTCTTACGGAATTCCATTTGAAACTACAATACGTTTATTTTCATCATAGAACTTCCGCTTTAAAAATCTGGTGCACCGTTCAGAGAAATAATGTTTAAACAATAAATACAATTATAGGAATTAATATTGAAGCTGACATCAATCAACGAAACTGAAGTTTTATCCTATAAGCATGAAGAAAATCTGAATTAAATGTTTTGGTTTCTTTCGATTTAACCGTTATATTTTAATATTTGTTCATTCGTACTAAAATACTCTTATAGCCATGTTTCATACCATCGAATTTTCTTTATTTGTTTTCCAGACGAACGTGCCTCAGTGGGGTTGGATTAATATTTTTAGCATCGCCGATAATACTAGTTTTTATATCAATTACCATACTGCTGTTTAAATGTAGACAGTAAAGCAGTTTGAATATCTTCTTGACATTAGTTAATAATAGGAGGATATAGGAGGAAATTCATAAGTTTTAAGCTATGTGCATTTGACAATTGCCAATAGGATTTAATGTGTCAACTTTTTAAGGCAATGAAGTATGTGTAGATTTAGAGACATTAAAATTGCTACAGTTTCTATGTTTTTTCACATTTCTTTTACTTTTCCCTGAAAAAAATCTGAAAAAGACTGAAATATGGCATTATAAAATTAAACATATATTTTAGTAAGGATAGGTGCAATATTGGAAAATGATTTTATAGCAAAATTTATAAAATATTTGTAATAAATGGACATTAGTTACCGTCTCCTAAAAAGACGATTGTAAGAAAAATATTTATAAGTGTAAAATTGCCTATAAGTATGTTTTACGTTAGTATGTTAACACCGTATTATTTATAAATATATTCAACAGGGTAAAATAAGTATAGATATTGTTGGAAAAGATTATTTTATGTTAAACTAAATGTTATAGTGTTACCAAAACTCCTACAGTGAAAGAGGTAACATACCTGCAACCAAAGCATCAGAATTACTTTAATATTTCATTTCCTATTGATGGACATAATCTTCCTGCGGCAATTTTTTGGGGGATAGGCCTTCCAGTACCGTTTTTTTTTCACTGACTCAGAAACATCTGTTTTCCGTTCCTTTTTGTTGGCTCGAAAGTTACACGTTGCCGTCGTAGTTCGGGAAAAATTGAAGTAAACAATCGGCTGATCTGCAGCAAACCGACGTTTAATGCTTGTTTATTGGTTACGTTTTAGAGGAATGTAGTGGCAGCACTGGCAGCAGTAGCAATTGTTTGTTCTGTTTTTATAGGTTAGGTTTGAAGGATTGAGAAACGTATTGGTTTATGCAAGGACTACGACTACCTTATGATTGAAGTTTTTTCTGAGTAGTATGTTGAAAGTATCGTAGGTTACACCGCCGGAAAGTTTTACCGTACTCACATGACAATCCAGCACTCGCTTTCGCTCGCGCGGGAACTATTATGCTCGTCCGGCAAAACAGTACTTTCTGGCCTAGTAACGTAATATAATACTGTCATATGTTAGATACGAAGTGAAAACTAAGCTCCGATCCTTCTGACCGCGGCTGGTTGCTGAGTCCGAGAAATTAAAAATTCTCACGCTCACGCTCTCTCCCATTTTTAAATCAATCTAACGACAACAGCGACATACAAATCCTGTGTTAGACGTTAGCTGGCATGCTTAAGCAGCCCAGTAGGTCAGGTGGGATTGGAACAGTTCCAGAACATTGTTCATCCAAACCGGCCTATCTCGAGCCCCCGGGGTAAAGCAATATGAACTGTATTCATGAATAGCAGTATTTCTTTCCTACCACCTACGCTGCGGGGAGTTATATACTACGATTCTCCTTGCTCCCAGAAATAATTTTATTACAAATTCAAATTAATGTTAAACTGATTTCTGGTTAAATTTTAGAGGAAAAAAATAATAATTAAATTAACTGAAATTGATTTGATCAATAGATATGAATTTTAATTCGAACGAAGTGAGTTATACTCGACTTGAAAATCACTCTTTGTGAACTAACTCCTCTTTTATTATTTGATGAAAATTCATGAAATTTGATCTACATCATATTTATACCCCAAAGATTGTTTTAATCTATAAATGAGTAGTTAATTATACGTTTAAATATTTATTTTTTAGTTAAGAGCCTTCCTTTAATTTTACCGCACTTCGTTCGACCTATACGCGACATAGGAGCGTACTCCTAGTAAAGTATATGAAACGACTCTTACTACTATTATCACCGCAGTGGTATGAAATACCCCCGTTGCAGCAGACCTGCATACTCAGCGAATTTCAAATGCAAAACAACATATTTCAATCCAACACAGCGAGATTTGACATGTTTTGGTAAGCCCCATAAGAATAACATGGGGAATGAGTATGCAGGTTTGCTGCTACAGGTATGTAAAAACTGGGTAGTTTTAATTCAATATTTAGTAGATCTGAACTAGAAGAAGCCATTTACCAAGTTTTATCATGATATGTTGAGTAATAAGCAAGATATAGAATTTTACTTATTTCCCATAAGGTTAACATTGGGACAACGTACTGTGTTTACCACTTTCAATATCTCAGAAACCAATGGACATAGAGTAGTGATTCAAGATACTAAATTGTTTGTTTTTTTTAGCTGAATTCATTGGTGCCAACAAAAATTCGGTAAATTTTATTTTTCTATGTAAAAAATTCAAAAAACCCATTTTTGGGGGTGTTTTTCCCCCTTTACCCCCCCTTCCGGTGATCCGATCGGGCTGGTTCACGAACTCGTCCAATTGATTACCACTTTACATGTCCGTACCAAATTTCATAAAGATCGGACCATTTTTGCGGCCGCTATCGTGCTAACAGACACATATATATATATAGATATATATATATATATAGATATATATATATATATATATATATATAGATATATATATATATATATCTAAAAATTCGAACGAATAGTGTTTTTTGCTTCTAGGGGCCCCAAAACGAAAAGTTATAGTGGTCCCGAGCTTAAGTCTTACCATGAGACCTACGGTAATAGCTTCTTCCCTATAGGGGAAATTCGCTAAAACGGCTTCCTCATAACCACTTTGCAATACAAAATACTGTTTGAGTTTTTCACTGTAAATCTAGGATTTTTTCAGAAGCGCCGTTCTTACAAATACACAGAATGTTTTACTGGAGCTTAAAAAGATTTTTTTTATACGAGTCGTATATTATTTAAAGTAGTTTTTATTGTATTAAAAAATACATATTTTAAGTATAATAAATGTAATATCAACTGCTTAAGAATTAAACGCCAACGAACTCCAATCCCTGCCTGCAGTTTTCCTGCAATAGAGTCAAGAAATTCACGGGATTGCAGTATTTTAGGCATCAGATTAAGATTTGAATCTATACCACGTTTTTAAGGTTTTTAAGTATGATGCAAATCCCGATGAGATAAGGAAGGTTATTAAATACGGAACGGGGAATCTGTTAATGAAGGTCTCGAAAAACATAGTTACATTATATTTATCATTTATTTATTCCTCCTCTGTGATCTATTCATCACTATATCCCCATATTTCGCAACAATAAGCGTTTAGAGAAAAAATTGAATTTATTAACTGACAGTATTAGGTCAGGTCAGTAGATGTATATTAATTTTAGCACAGTACAGATTATCTAAGTTTATAATTAGAGAACTGTTCTGGGTACGAAACCTACTGCTTGGTAGTGGAACGAGTCGAGGGGACGGGATGATCCTTCGAAGCTTATCAGCCAAAATGATTGATTGCTCCCCCCTCCCCCTCCCTCCCACTGGCTGGTGAGCGTAATAATTGAAACATGAGTTTTCATCAATTATAAAGTAAAGCTAACCGCCATTAAATCACAGTTAGAAAACGTCATTCTCATCCACTGTAAGTTGATATAAAATAGAAGCTCTTCTAATTATTCGTATTTTTCGTGCTTTGTTATTCAAACCTGGTTCATTATCTCGATTGTTGTCTTAAACGTAGGCCTATTCGACGTTAAATCATATTTTTGTTGTTCGAGTCGCAACACCTATCTACATTACTTTTGTTTCCTTAGTTTTGAGATCATAACTAAGAAAAATTAAAATAAATAATCGTTCTTAATATGTTGTTTCATTGACTCCATTAAAAAATATATTTTATATTAACTTATTTTCATTGTTCTTGCAACAAACAATACTAAAAGGCTTTTGTAATTTAAGTTACTTTTAAATATGTAAAATTTGATTTTTTGCACTGAGCCTTAAAGTTATCAAAATTTAACTATAATACTTTTTTACGAAAGATGATTTACGAGTATTTTTTAAGAACCCTAGTTTTATTCAACTGTATATTTTGGTGGAAAAAGTGTATTGGGAATAGACCTAAGTACATTTATTTCCACATTGTTTTCTGTATTAACTATCGCCAAAATTTAAACAATAACAATGTTAAAATCTATTATGAAATCAATTTCCCTCTAAATTATTTGAACATGCTGGAAGAGATGGGTAGGTTAGGAGAGAGGTGTGGAAGGAAAGGAACTGGGATGATCCATCATCGTTGTCACGTGTAATCCTGCATAGCTCTGGATACCGACACGTGCTTGCAACGCGCCGACACTTGTGAACCATTCCCGGGTTTACCAGTTTTTAACATAACAAACGTGTTTTTTACCCGTTCCTCCTGACATTGTGTTACGATGGGCTGAAAACGTAGGTTCATTGTCAAAATAAATAGCAAAATTATTTAAAATCGTTTAGTTTAAACTTTTTTGTTTTAGTGAAAGTTTTTATGAGTGAGTTACTTGAGAAGACTTGTTATGAGTTTAGATTACATTAGATTACATTAGTTGAAATGGCGACCTACCCAGGTAGGTATTTTAAGCCAAGGATGAATGACAGATGAGTGAAGGATGATTGTGGCGCGATCTTGTAGTCTTGTTACTGACTAAGGCCGACATATTCCTTAGACAGGACTGTTAATTAATAGCCCAACAGTCAATGGCAACTAAGGGACCTGCATTTTAACGTGGGATCCGAACCACGATTAAATTGTTAGACTTATTATTGCTGTATTGGGCTATAAATGGTGTGATAAGATGTTAACATTGGGGCTAGAGTGACCGGAGTACTGCATAGATTAGCCTGCTGCGCATGCTAGGCTAGGCCTTTTATACTGTGTTTTTATTGTAACTAGATAACTTGTTATCAGCTTTGTAAATCTATTTACTATGGTTGTTTTGGACACTCTCTCTCAAAGAAGCTCCAAAGATATTATGAGAAAGTCAAATTAAAACTTCTTAACTTGTGACATTAATTTTAATATTTTATTGATTTAGTTTCTTTAGACGGCCCACGAGATCTTCCATAATGCTTTCTAACATTTTCCAAATCACCCTTCATTCAAAAAGTTATTGAGCCATCTGACAACGAAAAACAGATCCGTGGCCTCTTAAAATATACCGCTTAAAATATAACCGCTTCTTTGAAATTCAAATACGATGAGAGATGAATTAAATAAAAGGAATAGTTTGTTTTGACATAAGTGTAAAGGTAAACAAAAGAACACCTATTTTTTCAGGATTCCACACGGATCTGGTTAGTACATTTAATTAATCGTATTATTAGAAAAGTTGATCTCATGGTAAGACCCAAAGTAAGCTACCAATGAATTTGTTAAAAATTTGTAACGCTTGATAAAATTTTTCACTAGCACCACCTGACTTAATTGATCTAGAACTATATTTCAAAAAATTGTTTAAAATTAATTCTAGAGGTGATACCCCAATGATTTTGGGAGAACAATGAATGTCGAGACAAGGAGTTTATTAGGCCAGTACCAGGAGTGAAGTTGGTCTATTGATGACTGAAACTCCGCCCTTTAGTAATATAGAGCCCGATCCGTGTGGGCGGTTCTCTCCTGCTGTCCTGTTTAATGTCAGGTAATGCCAACAAGCCTCCCACATATTTTTTCAGTTCCTTTCTAGTAAGTTTAAAAAAAATTACTTGGGGGGGGGGTCGATAGCTGTCTTAGCTCTTGTTGTCACCCTCCATCTCAATTTATTTTATGTTTCAACAATTATAAACTCAATTGCTTTTGATAACTCCAATGAAATAATGACATACTGTCTATTAAAGTCAACACAAAAACTCAAGTGATGTTAGAATTGCATAGGAAGATTGTAATATATACTAACTACGAACACCCAGGCTCAAACTGAAGAAAAATGTGAGACATACTCGTATTTGACTCACATACGTGTATAATACACTTTTAGAAAAAAAACTGTATTTATATATATAAAGGATAAGGGGTTTTCTATCGGACAGCCAATCTCCAAAACTATAAGACCTAAAGAGTTGAAACTTGGCACATTTGCTCCCTTTGGGTCTTAGATGCACACTAAGAATCGGTTTTACAAAATTCCCAAAGGGTTTCGCCCTATGGTACTTCAAAGTTTTAATGTTAAATTATAGGGAAGGATATAAGGTTGTCATGACTACCTTGAAAAGTATGACAAATTAAATACAAAAAAAGATAGAGGAAGTTTTTATGTTTTTCCACGGGTGAAACCGTGTTGATCAGCTAGTTTAAATATATACCATTGCCAGTGTACAAGTTAAAAATATTATAAGAAATTCATAAATGAATGAAATAAAATTAAACCAATAAAACTCAGCCTCCCCATACATATTGTACATACATGAAGAATTATTTTTCCATGACTTTCTAACAGTGAAATCTCTAGACGCAGATAAGAGTGATATCGCCTCTTCAGCAGTGATAAGAGCGGCTATGGGGGAATTGCGTGCGTGGCCGCCAGATTGCGCGGGCAACACGCCACTGTGACATTCACCGCGACTCTTCTGGTGTCGTGATTGAACATTCCGAAAGTGGACTTTATTGCAACTTAAAACTACTCGTTGTTTAATATATTAACCTTGGATAGAACAACTTTTTTTGTGGCATTGACTTAAATACTTAAATTTTTAAGGTCCTTTGATTCTCTAAAGAGTTTTCTCAAAGTGTTTAAAGATTTGGTCTTACAGTGTATGCACCTGTAACTGTAAGAATTGTCGCTTAAAGCGCGTTTTGAATAATGTATGTATTTGAACAAGCATGTAACGCCTTTATAGCTTTAGGCATGGACCAACTTTCTAACTATTTTTAAAAACACGTTTCTTATTTTATTTAATTCCAATCTTTAATAGTTGTAATCAACAGAAACATTAATGTGAGAAAAATGCGTTTGTAAGCACCCAATAAAAAATTAATGGGAATATGAGACATTCTTTAACATTATTGGTTAAATTGTAAATTCAGTATTAATGTTTTTCCTTAAAAAGTATTTAAAGTCATAATTATTTTTAAAGCACATTTATTAATTAATGATTGTTAAATTAAAGAGATATATTATCCAAACAACCGTCATTGATAACGCCAATTTTCACCTCGTAGAGATAGTGCAAACTTGTTTTATACCAATTCAAAAGTTCAGTTGGTTTAATATTAACTCGGCAAGGTTTTCTAATTATCATAGAGTTATCTAAATAAAAATTAAACTTTTATAAAGCCCACTGTATTATTAATTAATTCCAAGTCCGAAGTATGATACGGTAAAAGATTTACATCTAATCTTTGCGCTTCTCTCGGTCTCTCGGTCTAAAATAATAAGCAGGAATCAATAAAAGAACTCCGGTCAAGAATAACTGATGGCAGGTGTAATGCGGTTGATTATGAGTGGCATCTATCGACTAGCCAGTCGATACGGATGATTGGATATCGATTGATTCGAGTGATTGGATATCGATCGCATCGCCAGTCAATGGGTCTGCATCTTCCCATTAATATTGTACTGGGTCCACAGACCCTTACACCTTTGGTTTGTGTGTCGAATATGTGGGTAGCACATATCTTAATATTCATTTCTCGTAGATACACAGTAATGAATATTTTCTTCGGCTTTTTTGGCCAATTAAACTCATATTTTTCTTTTTTCGAGTTATAAAACTTTTTAACATGTAAAATGACGTTTGACTTCAATTTGTTCGTTCGAAAAAGATTATCAATCAAAAAAGGTGGATGAATATTTTACTGAGAATTGCCTCCTGTTATTTTTAAAACCTCGTTATAACTAAAACTAGAAGGTGGACTAGATTTAAAAAAAAGAAGACAACAGAATTTGCTTATAATATTTTCCGTACCTATCACACATAACTCTTAAAATTGTTAGCTCTAATATAAAAAAATAACTATTTTCGTTCAAAGTTTTAATCCAAAACATTATACGCTAAACATTTCATCACATTTACCCGTTATAAATAGGATTCGAACTAGGGGTTCGGTAGTATTTTTGTATTAAATTCAATCGACAAGGGACTTGATTTTACCCACCACAAATTTATTTTCATTTATTAATTCATGCTTTTAGATCTTATCCGCGAAGCGGTAACTTCCTCATTACTAAGAAAATAGTAAAACATAGATCTAACTTTTAAGCTTATTTCCGCTTGTATCGTCACAATTACTTCAAATGTAATATCAGATATTGCCCTGACTGCTGCATTGACAGTTGAAGACCCGCAGGCGATCTGTCAGCAAGTTAATAAACATTGATGGATAACGTGTGAGAGTCATTTAATTACGTTCTAACTGAGTAATTATACAGTGACTATCATTAGTTGAAAACCAAAAGTAATCATGGCCGTTATTAGGTAGGTTACGTTGCATTAAAAATAAAATATAATTTTTTTTAATTCGTAATAGCGAAGGATTTGTAATTATTATTTAATTTGTTGGACTTTTCCTATCGCTTATAGTTTTTAAACTACACTACGTTTCGAGAGGTGTTGAAACTCCTCTCGTTTTCAAGTGAAACTTGGAACTTTTCAAGTGAAAACGAACTTGGAACGTTTCACTTGAAAACGAGAGGAGTTTCAATACCTCTCGAAACGTAGTGTAGTTTAAACACTAGGTAGAAGCGATAGGAAAAGTCCAACAAATTAAATAATAATAAAATATAAATCTTAAATACCCCCGTCGCAGCAGACCTGCATACTCAGCGAATTTCAAGTGCAAAACAACATATTTCGATCCAACATAGCGAGATTTGACATGTTTTTGTAAGCTCCATAAGAATAACATGGGAAATGAGTATGCAGGTTTGCTGCTACAGGTATATTAAAACTGCGTGGTTTTACTTCAATATTTAGTAGATCTGAACTAGAAGAAGCCATTTACCAAGTTTTATCAAGATATGTTGAGAAATAAGCGAGATATAGAATTTTACTTATTTCCCATAAGGTTAACATTGGGACAATGTACTGCGTTTACCACTTTCAATATCTCGGCAACCAATGGACATAGAGCCATGATTCAAGATACTAAATTGTTTGTTTTTTTGGGCTGAATTCAATGGTGCAAATAAAAATTTGAAAAATTTTATTTTTCTATGTAAAAATCTCAAAAAACCCATTTTTGGGGGGGTTTACCCCCCTTTACCCCCCCTTCCGGTGGTCCGATCGGGCTGGTTTACGAACTCGTCCGAATAATTACTACTTTACACGTCTATGCCAAATTTCATTCCGATTGGACCATTTTTGCGCAAGTTATCGTGCTTAAAGACACATATATATATATATAGATATATATATATAGATATATAGATATATATATATTTATGAAAGTGAACGAATGGTGTTTTTGGCATCTGAGGACCTCAAAAAGAAAAGTTATGATGGTTTTAGGCTTAGGTCTTACCATGAGACCTACGGTAACAGCTTCTTCCCTATAGGGGAAATTCGCTAAAACAATTAAATGAATGACAAATTATAATTAATAAGTTTTGCGAATGATTTAATATTTCATTCGCAAGAACAGTTTCAAATTAAGCGATAAGATGTTTTTGACGGTGTTCCTTGCATTCAGAAATCTTAACCTGCATTTACAGGTCAACCTATTAAGTAACTAGTTGCAAAGTGGAAGATATTAAAAAATAAACGGTATCAGGAAACTGACACATACTTTCTCCCTTCAAGTAATTTAAAACCAGAAAACATATTTAGTGAAATAAAACAAATTAACAATTAATTATCACACAAATATATGCCAAATGTTATCAAAAACGGTTAGTAAATAACGGAGATATCGATTTTTAAATATTTGCCATGAGAATAACATTGGACAACGTACTGCGTTTACCGCCGAACTAAAATATCAATTATCTCCGCAACCAGTTGACATAAACTCATGATTCAAAATACTAGATTATTTAGTTTTTCAAGTCAAATTTAATGGTTGCAAGTATATTTTCTTTAGAGGTCACAGATTTGGTGAAATTTCAAAAATATGAATTTTTTAACACTTAAACCCCCATAGCTTCTGAACCTGAATTTTTACAGACATGCGGGTGGTGTCATTTTGTTTGTCATCTTAAGCACTAAAAACCATGAAATTTTTATCAAAATCGTTAGAGCCGTTTTTGAGAAATTTGGATTTTTGTCATTTTTTATGGGTTTTTATGGTGTAAATACCCTTAAAAATCAAAAATTCAAAAAAATGAAAAATACGCCTGGAGATACCACCGCTTTATACCTACATGCCAAATTTCATGAAAATCGGTCCACTGGTGTCGTCTCTAGCTTTGTTTACATCCACACACACACACACACACATACATCCACACACACAGACAGACAGACACCACGCCAAAAACCATTTTTTTTTATTCAGGGAGCACTAAAACGAATATATCCACTACCAACTCAAATTCGAAAATTTTGACGAAAACAATACTTTCTCCATATACATTGTATAGGGGGGAGAAAGTAAAAAGTGAAGCCTAATTTTTTTCATCTTTTATCTACTAAATATTTGTCAAATACCATTTACCTGTCGTCGCACAGCCCAAACTACTTGACCTAGAACCTTGAAACTTTGCATGGACGTTCCTCGTAGGGCATAGGCATCCACTAAGAACGGATTTTTCAATATATTTTCACAGAGCTACACCCTATAGAACTTCAAAGATTAAATTTTAAACTGTAGGGAAGCTTATGAAGTTTTAATGGAAACATAATGAAGCTGGAAAATTCGATGAAACATTAAAAAATTAATCCAGGGAATTTGTTCTCTTTGTCCACTGGTGAAACCAGTTCGACCAACTAGTTTGTTTATAGAAATTCCGACTTGTTTAAATACATTTGTAAGTTTGAAAAACAGTTTGCTGTATTAAAATTGAAAAGTATAAATGGTACTTGCTGGCATATGACAGATCAATTTAGCCAAGTTTACTGTAACAAAAGAATCTTTTAAGAAAGAAAATTAAGACCTTTCCCGCACCGTCGGTGTACTTGTGTACAATGAGAGTATTTTCAGGTATGTACTTGCAAGAAGATTGAGTGTTATTTTAAGTCATAGCACCTACAGCTTGCATTCCAACACCATACAAAACACTTGCCCAGCTTTTGAACCCCAACACTATTAACAATCAGCCGATAGCAGGCAAATGCAGAATCCCAAATCGCCATCACGAATTTACTGGCCAAATAAAAACGCGAAGCAAACAGTTGCATTCACTTACCACATCGTTATACGTGACTGCAGGCGTAACGGGATATTTGTATTGGACACACAGCAGGGCGCTTCGCAAATATTCCTCCAAATCTCGATTATAGAATTTCTTATCGTGATAACAGTTGCGTATTTTAACTGTAGTTGGTTGTCCGTTTGCTGTTAAGGAAATTAGGTTTTAATACTTTTAAAATGAACCACCCTGCTCATAATTATAAAATTTGCAATATAGGAACACTTGTCTTAGACTTCGATGGTATTTATTGTATGAAGTTTACGTCTCTTTATGTCGAGTGGAAAACTTTTGCGATGTGAAAACATTAATGTTGCAGCAGACCTATAAACTCAGCGAATTTCAAATGCTCGAATAAATCATTTAGACAATCTAAATCTTGAGAGCGATGACAGTTGTATTTACAAAACATTTACATTTTTTACTACAATAACAGAAACTTGAAAAATATAATTATAAATAATACAAAAAATAACTTTGAGAGAAACTATATTGAGGAAGACCTCCATAAAGAGTAAATCACTAAATCATTGCCTAAGACGCTGCCGCTGACGGTATAAATAGGTATTTTAAGAGGAACATGAGGGGAATATGAGTGTGGGGTGGGTGAGATGATTTATGACGTTTTATATTTTACAAAGATTAACCGTATCTTTCTTTAATGTACCAAACAAATTTCTACAGTAAGTCCTTAGCTCAATTAAGCTGGTAATGAGTAGGAATTCGTTAAATTTAACAATTAATAAATGTAACTGGTACACCAAATCTAGTCGTGACCAAAAAAATACCAAACATTTAACCAACATCCCACAAAATATTTCTTATCTGCCTAAACTATAAGAGGCAATGTAGACAGCCTTAGATCGGTTTTCTGCATGCAAGATAAGTGTTTTTGGAATCCCTCCAGAGCCAATATTGTAACTTTACACTCTTTTATTAATCTACACAACTTCTAGATAGTCCAAGAGACGACAATAGTATATTTCATTACTAGGGCCTAAAGTGACGCTTTTCGAACGAGGTCAAGTTTTAAAAATGACCGAGTAACGAAAAACAGCTTTAGGCTCGTGTGATGAACTATATTTTTCGTTTTACCGCTCAATACATCAGGCCAATTACTTAAGAAAACCAAAATATTAAATTTAAAAATATATCTCAAAAAGGCTTCCATATCGTTCTTGCAATTTAAAACAATCAGATTATTGTCTGTTTCATTTGTGTTAGGCTACACCGACAACAATGAACCGCTATCGATGTATCGAACGCAATGAACTATCGACTGGTGGATCGAGCAAGATTCACAAATCGATTAAACCGACAACAATGCAACAATAATTTACGATTGATAACAATAACCGATAACGAATCTCGATGCAATCGATAGCTCACCATCGACGCTGACGTACACTCGTTTGCATGATAGTACATTACAAACGAACAGTTGACGTCCTCGACATCAACTGATTCTTTTTTCCTCCCTAGGGCGAAAAAGAGCTTCTTTAGGCCCGCAAGACATGTAATGAAAACTGCCGTTTTCGCAGCGGTATACCAAAAAAAGTTTATGGCCAAAGAATTTTAGTTTGACCAGATATAAAAACCAATAAATTATTTTCAATTGTTTGGGTTCCACTCCTAATTTGACAATTGAAATATTAAAACACATTAACCTGTTTTTATTTAATTTGAAGATAAGATTGTCAAAATTAACAGATTATTAATATTCTGTCAACATAAAGACAAGATTTAATAAATATTTTTATTTAATATTAGTTTTTTAAGAATTTGGCACAAGGAAACTCCTAATGGAAAGCAAACAATAAGGGAAGCCAAGGGTAATAATAAAGAAAAGTCTTATTAAAAACTTCTGTTGGATTCCAGACCATTGCTTCTTTGGGGATTTCTTTTTATCACTTTAAAATACTTTCAGGTTTTAAGAGATGCTTGTTTATTTGTGTTCCGTGACTCTTAAAGTCACTTTCAACAAACAGTTCATTCGAACCCCGAGAGGAACGGCAAGACGATGCAAGAGTTGTGGCGTGTGGCCACCGATAGACGGACAGACAGACACGCCATTCGAGCATAGCCGCCCAGATTGCAGATCTTGATGTACGATCGGTCGTTGTTCTTTACTTTGTTCGACCAATAAACCGACAAAATTCAGAACAGCGTAGAGGTAGTCAAAAGGCAAAGTGTTTAAACTACACTACGTTTTGAGAAGGATGGGAACTTCACCTTCTTCCTTTATCAAGTGACCCTATTTTCGTTTACAATTAGGATTTTGAAGTTTTTAAGCTTTTTCCTGTCAAGAAAAATCCAAAGAACTAAAAAATGAGGTATAATAGTAATAAGTAGGGTGTATTTTACTTCCACTTTTTAGTTCTTTAGATTTCTTTAACAAGAAAAAGTTTAAAAAATTCAAAACCCTAAAATAGGTTCTTTTTCACCTGAAGACGGACCAGATTCCAGATCCCGAAACGTCGTGAAACTTGTTCTTTACTAATCAGTGATGGCAAATGCCCGTAAAAATCAAAATCAAAATATAAGTTAAATATATTTACGCTAAAAATTTTACCATAGAGCATCGATATCTCCATCAGTACAGTATGTATCCAAGTTTTATGATGTAGGCACTAGAGATTTATAAACCATAAATGTACAGAGTCGTCGATAGCTCAGTAAAGTCACGTCCTCCGTGGGCGGCTGTCGAGGCGGTGGAGGATATTTACAGCGCCGTGGACAAATCGAGGAAAATCATGCAAGAGGTTTGTTGGTCCGTAAAATGTAAACTTAGTATCCTGTCTTTTTATAAGTGTACCAAATAGTTTCTTCACTACATTACTATGATTTTACCTGTTTTTGTTATGTGTTTATCGCCTGAGTAATTCATTATTACATTGTTTACTACGGACATAATGTTTACTATGCAAGAATAATGGTATTTTTTCGATATAAACAAATAAACGAATATATCTGATTTCAATGTCGTGTAGTGAAAAAATATTGTTCAGAACACGAGTGAAAGTGTTTTGCATATTTTCCACTCTTTTTTGAAATATACTACTTTGTTTAACACCTGACATTTTCAATGACGATTGTTTTGATTTGTTGAGTTGTTGTCTAATGAAACAACAAAGGCACAAATACTGCCCATTCAAGTAAGAAAAGTTGTAGTTTTTTTATATTCCATTCGCTAGAAAAAATCTAATTATAGTTTTTAATCTAACTGCAATAGGGACCACTAAAACGGAAAAACACAAAGCTTGGAACTCCTAACACCAAACAATTATAGGCAGATTAGAACCAGCCGCGGGGAGGGGGAGGGGAGGTAATGGGTAATAAGAGAGGGGAGGGAGGAGAGGGGTAAGCAATCAATCAATGATGCGGATCTTGAGCGACAAAACCTTTTATTGCGGTCACAAGATGTCCGAGAGGGGGTGACTCGCTAATCGAGATTGATGTGTACAAGAAACGGGATGGGGTTTTTCGTTGACTTCCTCGACAACGATAGTTTGCATATGCTAATTTCAAACCAAAAGATAATTTACGTACTCTAATGAAAACCGGACCCAAACCGGCATTCATTTAAAAACTGTGAAAAGAAATAAAATTTAAATAATTCATTGTTTATACTTGAAAATTGGGAGTATTTTACAGTTTTATAATACATCTGGACTCGTTCGATTAAATGTTTTACCCTTCGTAAAAGTTTGACTATGCCTGGGTAACATGCTTAGGCGTCAAATTTGTTAATTAACTTCTGTAATCAACTTTGTTGTTTAATTAGTATGTAAGAAACCCATTTTCTTAGCTACATTTAAACAAACGGTTTCTTTGTATCAAGAAATAATTACCAATTTTAAATTTTAATAAATCTTATCATTAAGATTAATAGCTTAAATTCAAAGCAAAATGATGAATTTAGTATAATACCATGCAATGTTCACGATTTTATGTTATGATTTTTATGCAATACCAGTTAATATTGATTAGGTAATTTCCTATGTTCATAAGGTTCTATCGAAATTGAAGAACTGCATTGTGGCATATTCAAACATTGATATGATTACTTCACTACTTGAAACTTCAAAACTATTAAAATGCCTCACAAGTATGAAATTATTTGCCTACGTTGTCTGAGCAGAATATACTAATTTACTGGAGTACGTTATCCGGAAAAGAGAGATTCAAAGAGTCGTAAGTAAGTTCAGGCACTGACTGCAAAGATGTACAAAAATCAGGAATGTAGATAGAAGTGTACTTTATTAAATATAATGCCAAAAAAATTAAATATCTGTGTTATGACATAGAGAATCATCTCGCATGACACTTTAACACTGCGTTTAGCTGAAGCCAACCCCGCCATCTTGGCTATCGGTTTGCTCCGGGGTCGCAGCTACCGCGCTTCATCAGTATTCTCCCCTCACGGCGACACCGCACTCGATAAAACGCCCCCAACACAATCTACCTGCCACGCTCAAACAACCCAACCGACCTCAAACTCATCGGATTTTAAATAAAATGTCCAAGTCTGTAAGGTATGCCTAATTGTTTTACTTCCTGAACTAAGTAAGACCTGTTATGTAGACGTGTTACCTTAGAATATCCTACCTTAGAATTGTCAAGAATTGTTTTTAGAATTGTCAAGACCATAATTTAAAATTAAGATGGGATTATGATTATATAAATACATATGGGAATGAAAATGATAAATAAATAATAGTCAGCCCAGAAAAAAGTCATAAGAAATCAACTAATAATAGTTTTTTTGTGATTTTTGCTATTCTTCATACTTCGTAAAGACGACATGTGATGAAAAGAAATGTTGGACTTTTCTTGATTCTTCTGGATACACATTATTATCAGTGCACCACTTTCGATATCCTAAATAAATATTTTGTGTCAGCCGCAACTCTTTTCTCTTTATCTTATTTCTGATAAAGCCCATCCCGCGAACTGACATTAGTTATGCGCTAAAACGCATTCGCCGTTATTTGTTCGTCTCCTTTTTATTTTACTGTAAAAACGTGTCAGTCCAGTTGTGAAAGAGCGCGAGTAGTTGTTTCAGTTGTTTCATAACTTTATCGAAATACGGTTAACAAAACTTATGAATCCTTTCTCTAAAGGTGAGAAATCGGTTAAAGCTACCCTCTATAATAACCACCTCCACTAAACTATTCCATTAACATAGCTTTGGTTAGGTTGTTCCATTCACTATGGTTAGTGTCAGCCTTGTCGACATTTTTACTACTTCCATTTATTCATTTATGAAACACCGTTCACAGAGTGCTAGGATACCTTGAAAGGAGCTCAGCGTCTAAAACATTTCAAACTACCTTTACAATCACAAGTTCTTTTAAAAATTAGCTGAAACATTTGACAGCTTAAACACGTTTTTAAAGAAGGAAAACTTACAATTAATTTCCCTCTTTAACAGTAAATTATTCTGCATTGAAGCTTTACGTTGAATAAACATTAGTAACATTTGAAAATAAGATGGTAAATGTAAATATAATCTTTACAGTTATGACAGGGAGAACATATGCTGTAAGTGGATTGTGGAAGGCCAGGGTAAGTAGGTTATGCTCCAAGTCTACGCGCAAGTCCAAAAACCGTCCAACGGATACGTTGCGAAAGGAAGATAGCATTAATAAGGTCAGCGTTTTATCTCAAACCGTTCCTCGCTTCTTATTTTTCTTCTTGTTAACCCCTTTGTAACCTCGTGTGCTATTTCAGTCTCACGTCAGTAAAGTAAAAATTAAATAAGTGTAAAACTTTGATTCAACAATTTTGTTTATTTTCATCATAAGCCAGCTGGGAATGCAGTTAAATATTGGGTATCAGAATATTTTTAACTCCAAAAAAAGTTTTAGGTGGAATAAACTTTCAATCATCACGTTATCTAAATACAGTTAAAATCCTAAACACTCATACCTCTATGTATTCACAATACGTTAGGTTTTTGTGTGATAACAACTTATCCTGCAATTCTATACAGAATAAGGTGTCGTTGGAAAGGGCCCGGCGTAAGGTTTTGCAGGATACAAAATTTATGATTGTCATACTCAAGGGTAGAGACATAGTCGCCCTTACCTTTTCATATTTGCCCGTGATATTTTAAAATATAAATTTCATCTTCAACTAACTGAATTTGAAATTAAACCAATGAAAATTTTTACGTTGAAGCATACTTTAAAACCAGTTAAAAGAGAATATTCTACAACGAGGGCTTTGGCTCTTGCATGCTAGGTACTTAAAATAATAAATAGGCTGATGAATTAATAAGAAAATTATTACATAAGGTGGTACAAAGGAATAAAGTACTAAACATCCATATTATTATTTAAAGTACATGACCAAAATTTTGGTTCAATTTAAGAGCTAAGAATCCTTTTAGAAAATCTATACCAATCCACCTAACCAGTTACACAGTATTAATAAGGCTTTAAATTTCATACACAACTACAGAAACTACTGTTTTTCATTTTTATCTGAAAATTCCATTACTACGTGAATTAGTCAAACTTTTCAGTTATTAAGGTCTTTAAAAGTAGAGCGTGACAGCGTAAGCGTAGATTTTAATTAAGAAAGTAATATGAAATGAGGGGAGTAATGTTTTCATTGGATGTTGAGATCGAAATCTAGGTATGATAACAAAATCAAGTTTGCCACCTTGCGACGTAATTAGCTCATAATATGCACATCCCTTGAGCGAGGTTTTTAAATAATTTAGTTTAATGTACAACGCGTTATCACGACGTAATTGAAGAGGTCATACGTTACAACTATTTTTGCACGACACTGTTTTCATGTATGAATTAAAATAATAGATATGAAAATCGACAACCCCTTTATAATTAAATTTCAAAACATGTAATTAAACAAAAACCTTAAAAACAGCTTCAAATTGTTATTTATTTATTTTCCTCATAAACATTTTGATACTGAGTTTGACAACATTAATTTGTATTATTTATTCAAAATTAATTTCTCAGGCCTTTCTCAGGCCTGTTTGTTAATTAAAACAAATTAAACTTAAAATTGTATTCTTAGGAATTTCGATAAAGTTAAAAGAAGCAAATCTACGATGATCAACCTTCAATGTACTATATAAAATAAAGAAAAGATTATCAAGCTAACAAAGACCATGACTTCCGAAATACAGACCCGAGAAGAATATGATTTTGTAATGGAAGTCATAATATGTCAAAGACATTTCACCACATTATTTAATGCATATTTCCATTTTAACTTCCCTTTAATACGTTTCTATTATAAGCTACAAGAAAAGAAAACAAGCTACAAGCTATACTATACTCAGAAGACAAAGGTAAGTTAAACGGAACGAACTATAAACGGAATGGACTTTCTCTTATTCAGACTATGAGAAGGGGTTCCCGAGACGCAAAAAATTATCTGTCTACTAAAATTCCTTTTACAAGACTCCAGGTACCTATAAAGTACAACAATTGCAAATAGCATTGGCAGTCTGTAAGAGAGAGATTACTCAAATGCGTATTTATAAAATAACATGTCCAATCTAATGATGGTAATTATACAAAACAACAGTCAGTTTTTGTGGCAAAGCAGGTCAAAATAAAAGTTAGTCATTGAGATACATTAAATTCGATAGTACGTATACACAAATGGGTCAGTTGAAAATAATTTATTTTCGTGGCTGACTTTACAGGCTTTAAAAAAGAATAAATATATTTTAAGTTTGTAAAATTCGCCTTGAATATTACCACTGATTAAAAAAAGCAAAACATAAATGCCATAGCCTTACAATATAATAATAATAATAATATTTTGACGTAGCTGTAAAATTTGTAAAGATAACTGGGCTGCAGCACTTTCTCCCTCAAAAGCGTTTTTTTTTTCAAATACATCTTTAATTCTGCATTCTATCAATACTAAAACAGATAATTATTCCCTCCTACGTTATCAATAAAACAAACTCCGATATTTAATTGAGTATATCGACAAAACTCAACGGAATATCCAATTAGATAAGATAATGATGTGGCTGCTCTCGAGGGGTCGGTTTCTTTTAAATTGGTTTCTCGCGATGGGAGGGGGGAAGGGGGGAGGGGTGGAGGGGGTGGAGGGGGGTAACCGAAGAGAGAAGAAATACATTGCTGAGGGTTAAGACAATCGCAGTTATTTATCGTTTGATTTTATTTAAACATTTACAGTTCTGTTGAAAAGCTACTACTGATACAAAAGCTATATTAACTCATATAACTTAGAATTTGTCAATTTAAAATTTCCACTTAAGATCCTCTCTAAATATTGTTGAAGGTTTTTATTCCTCAATTTTGATTAAGATTGCGTTAAAATAAACATTTTTTCTGAAATTGTGTATTCTTTTAAAATTGTAACATGTCCAACGGCAATAAAGGAATTTAAATGGAAATCAGGTCAAAATATCAAAACTCAGACGGTAGGCCTACAAATGATGTAATGTGGAAAGTTAAAATGTTGAGGCCTAAAATAAGTGTTTTTATATTATTATTTGAACCAAGAAAGAAAAGCTTATAATACTCCCATTGTAGTAGATCTGCATGCTCAGTGAATTTCAAATGCAAAAGAACATATTCCAATCCAGCAAAGCGAGATATGACATGACATGTTTTTGTAGGCTCCATAAGGATAACATAGGGAATGAGTATGCAGGTTTTCCCCCTTACCCCCTTACAGTGGTCCGATCGGGCTAGTTTACGAACTCGTCCGATTGATTACCACTTTACATGTCTGTACCAAATATCACTAAGATCGGACCATTTTACGGCCGCTATCGTGCTCACAGTTACATATATACGTTTCAACGAATGGGATTTTTACTTTTGGGACACCCCAAAACGAAAAGTAATAGTGGCTTAGGTCTTACCATGAGACCTATGGTAATAGCTTCTTCCCTATAGCGGAAATTTGCTAAAAACATACATTTTTTACAAAAAGTGGTTTACAGTCACCTGCTTTTATGTAATCCATATTGTTGCTAGTGACAATGACAATTAGTTTCGATTGCATACATGAATTCAGCAACAATTTGGATTACAAGAAAGCAGATCAGTAAACCACTTTTGGTATTTCCCTGTAATCCATAGACTATAAACACAACAAAAACAAAATATTATTTATTTTGTGTCCAAACATCTCAACACATGTGAATACGTAAATCCGCAATGGCGTAAAAACGCATGAGTGAAAAGTATTCAGCCATTTTCTCCACGGATATATTAGTTCAAACAAAATTATTGGTCTAATATTTTATTAATATATAATATTTTTTCATGTGTTACGCCCTGTCATCTATTTTAGATAAAAATAACATCTTTATTAATAATACCAATATTGCATTTGAAAGTATAACGTTGCATTGCAAAACGTAAATAATACAATACATGTCTAAAGCCCATTTTTCTCCATATTGAACTTGCTAAAATGGATACGACACCACCAAATTTTAACTCACAGCAGGTAATTATTGTACTGAATTTAGGTCTAACAATAAGCTCTTAAAGATGAATCTGTTTACTCCCTACTTATCTCACGTTTCAGAGGAGTTCTGATATTGCGTTTTGACATGCACGTTTCTAGCTTGCTTACTGTTTGGAGTGTGATAGCTTGCAACTTTTACAGACTTCTAAAATAATAAAATTTCTTTTTTAATGCAATTATGAAACGTGTCAAACAAGATAAAATTACAAATTCATAAATGTTGTAGCTGCCTTTGGTGACCATGTTTCTATGCTTTAATTTATCAGTGATGTTATTTCCTGTAGTATAAAATACGTCATTTTCTATTCCTTTAGCCGTCCTTTTTTTAAAAACGTTTTGAGGGTATAATACTCGTAATTTTCAATGGCACAACTCTATATTAGATTTATATATTCTGTTGACAATAGGTAAAATCCTGAACATGTCAAGCAATGATTCACTGTATAAATGAAACTTCCGATATATTTAAGAAAATCATATTCTAAAACGACTTTGATACTTCTACAATTAAAGATCGTTGTTTTCATCATTTGAGCTTTCACGCCAAGTGATACTAACAACCTTAGATCGTAAACGAACAATTGGATTGCTTTAAAAACTTAAAACTATAATGTTTAAATAGGTAAATAGGTAAAACTATAATGTTTAAATAGGTAATTCGATTATTGGTAAGATTCTGCTCCTCGATAAGTTTATATTATATTTTGGATTTCATCTTCCTAAAAAAAATGTATTCCACCTCTTTTACTAAAAATGCCACAAAAGGAAGAACATTCATCCCCTGAATATAAAATTGCATTAACTATCCAAAGATTATACCGTATGACCGTTAACCACAGGCATACTACGTAACGCTATCAACGTGTTAAGCACTGCTAAATACAGTAACAGTTTGCCGTTTGCCTCTCCGACGTCTGTAATCAGGCTGTTTAGCTATCATCTGTTAAACGTTGCAACGGTTGTCATTAAGCAGTCAAACTGCATAACGTTAACCGGTTCCAACGTAGCAACGGTCATTCAGTGATTTGGTATATGGAACTATATGTTATCACTAAATTCTTCCATTCAATAGAGACTTTCTTAATACAGTTTTTACTATTGTATTGTTTCGATTGTTCGTCCTTATCACTTATCAGCTCCTTTATCAGCTTTAAATCAAAAAGCCATTGGTTTCAGGGTTTAGTGAGAAATGTATTGTGAAGCAGCTACGTTGTCTATATTTTTATTGCATTTTTTTAATTTGGAACAGATATTCAGCCCGCACGGATCTGCAGATGAGCTCACTTTGGAGCAGTAGCCCACACGGATTAGCAGATGAGCTCACGTTGGAGAAGCAGACACATCAGCCCACACGGATCTGCAAATGAGCTCACTTTGGAACAGTAGCCCACACGGATTAGCAGATGAGCTCACTTTGGAGCAGTAGCCCACACGGATTAGCAGATGAGCTCACTTTGGAGCAGCAGACGCAGCAGCCCACACGGATTAGCAGATGAGCTCACTTTGGAGCAGCAGACGCAGCAGCCCACACGGATTAGCAGATGAGCTCACGTTGGAGCAGCAGACGCAGCAGCCCACACGGATCTGCAAATGAGCTCACTTTGGAACAGTAGCCCACACGGATTAGCAGATGAGCTCACTTTGGAGCAGTAGCCCACACGGATTAGCAGATGAGCTCACGTTGGAGAAGCAGACACATCAGCCCGCACGGATCTGCAGATGAGCTCACTTTGGAGCAGTAGCCCACACGGATTAGCAGATGAGCTCACGTTGGAGAAGCAGACACATCAGCCCGCACGGATCTGCAAATGAGCTCACTTTGGAACAGTAGCCCACACGGATTAGCAGATGAGCTCACTTTGGAGCAGTAGCCCACACGGATTGGCAGATGAGCTCACGTTGGAGAAGCAGACACATCAGCCCACACGGATTAGCAGATGAGCTCACTTTGGAGCAGTAGTCCACACGGATTGGCAGATGAGCTCACGTTGGAGAAGCAGACACATCAGCCCACACGGATCTGCAAATGAGCTCACTTTGGAACAGTAGCCCACACGGATTAGCAGATGAGCTCACGTTGGAGAAGCAGACACATCAGCCCGCACGGATCTGCAGATGAGCTCACTTTGGAGCAGTAGCCCACACGGATTAGCAGATGAGCTCACGTTGGAGAAGCAGACACATCAGCCCGCACGGATCTGCAGATGAGCTCACTTTGGAGCAGTAGCCCACACGGATTAGCAGATGAGCTCACGTTGGAGAAGCAGACACATCAGCCCGCACGGATCTGCAAATGAGCTCACTTTGGAACAGTAGCCCACACGGATTAGCAGATGAGCTCACTTTGGAGCAGTAGCCCACACGGATTGGCAGATGAGCTCACGTTGGAGAAGCAGACACATCAGCCCACACGGATTAGCAGATGAGCTCACTTTGGAGCAGTAGTCCACACGGATTGGCAGATGAGCTCACGTTGGAGAAGCAGACACATCAGCCCACACGGATCTGCAAATGAGCTCACTTTGGAACAGTAGCCCACACGGATTAGCAGATGAGCTCACGTTGGAGAAGCAGACACATCAGCCCGCACGGATCTGCAGATGAGCTCACTTTGGAGCAGTAGCCCACACGGATTAGCAGATGAGCTCACGTTGGAGAAGCAGACACATCAGCCCGCACGGATCTGCAGATGAGCTCACTTTGGAGCAGTAGCCCACACGGATTAGCAGATGAGCTCACGTTGGAGAAGCAGACACATCAGCCCGCACGGATCTGCAAATGAGCTCACTTTGGAACAGTAGCCCACACGGATTAGCAGATGAGCTCACTTTGGAGCAGTAGCCCACACGGATTGGCAGATGAGCTCACGTTGGAGAAGCAGACACATCAGCCCACACGGATTAGCAGATGAGCTCACTTTGGAGCAGTAGTCCACACGGATTGGCAGATGAGCTCACGTTGGAGAAGCAGACACATCAGCCCACACGGATCTGCAAATGAGCTCACTTTGGAACAGTAGCCCACACGGATTAGCAGATGAGCTCACTTTGGAGCAGTAGCCCACACGGATTAGCAGATGAGCTCACGTTGGAGCTGCAGACGTAGCAGCCCACACGGATCTGCAGATGAGCTCACTTTGGAAAAGCAGTCAAGCAGTCCACATGGATTCGCAGATAAGCTCACTTTGGAGCAGCAGCCCAATCGGATTCGCAGATGAGCTCACTTTGGAGCAGCAGACGCAAAAGCCCCCACGAATCTGCAGATGAGCTCGCTTTGGAGCAGTAGCCCTCACGGATCAGCAGATGAGCTCACGTTGGAGCAACAGATGCAGCAGCCCGCACGGATCAGCAGATTAGCTCACGTTGGAGCAACAGATGCAGTAGCCCACACGGATCAGCAGATTAGCTCACGTTGGAGCAACAGATGCAGCAGCCCGCACGGATCATCAGATGAGCTCACGTTGGAGCAGTAGCCCGCAAGGATCAGTAGATGAGCTCACGTTGAAGCAGCAGACGCAGCAACCTGCATGGATTAGCAAATGAGCTCACGTTGAAGCAGCAGACGCAGCAGCCCGCACGGATCATCAGATGAGTTCACGTTGGAGCAACAGATGCAGCAGCCCGCACGGATCATCAGATGAGCTCACGTTGGAGCAACAGATGCAGCAGCCCGCACGGATCAGCAGATGAGCTCACGTTGGAGCAGCAGACGCAGCAGCCCACTCGGATCTGCAGAAGAGCTCACTTTGGAAAAGCAGTCCACACAGATTCGCAGATACGCTCACTTTGGAGCAGCAGCCCACTCGGATTCGCAGATGAGCTCACACTGGAGCAGCAGACGCAAAAGCCCCCACGAATCTGCAGATGAGCTCGCTTTGGAGCAGTAGCCCTCACGGATCAGCAGATGAGCTCACGTTGGAGCAACAGATGCAGCAGCCCGCACGGATCATCAAATGAGTTCACGTTGGAGCAACAGATGCAGCAGCCCGCACGGATCATCAGATGAGCTCACGTTGGAGCAACAGATGCAGCAGCCCGCACGGATCAGCAGATGAGCTCACGTTGGAGCAACAGATGCAGCAGCCCACACGGATCAGCAGATTAGCTCACGTTGGAGCAACAGATGCAGCAGCCCGCACGGATCATCAGATGAGCTCACGTTGGAGCAGTAGCCCGAAAGGATCAGTAGATGAGCTCACGTTGAAGCAGCAGACGCAGCAACCTGCATGGATTAGCAAATGAGCTCACGTTGAAGCAGCAGACGCAGCAGCCAACACGGATCTGCAGATGAGCTCACGTTGGAGCAGTAGCCTGCAGAAATCAGCAGATGAGCTCACGTTGAAGCGGCAGACGCAGCAACCTGCACGGATCAGCAGATGAGCTCACGTTGGAGCAGCAGCCCGCGCAAGTGCAGCGATGATCATGCGGGGTTTCCTAATCCACTTTGCTTGATCGCGAGTCACAGGCTAACCTCACACCTCGTGCGATTAGAGCTCAACGCTTCACAAGATTAGGATTGACTTTCAACGAGGAGTAAAAACGTGCAAAGTGGGCTTTAAATGTGAAAAAGTGTGGATTAGCTTTTTTCTCCTCAGATCACGTTTTGCCACCGTGTAATACATTAATATATTAAAAAAGAAAGGAAAGGGCATTTATAAAAGAAATATATTAGTGTCCGTTTTAAACATGAAATGTTTCTAATTTCATATCACTTTTCATTATTTTTCCTAAATTTATTTAGCTCTATCTATAGTCATACATAGTTTTTTTAATTCTTTAATCTCAGCAGCAGGGCATCGCAAGAAAAATAATAGATTATATTTTCCTGTAGATATTCACAATTTCATCACAATTAGCTTTGGCCTTAAGGGCACGGAAAAAGAAATTGAAATTTAAACAACTTTAGCATGTCCCTTGTAGGCTGCTAATCATAGTACCGACAGGGTACTAAACAGTAACGAAGAAAACATATCAGAACACCTGGAAACATTTCGTCAAATTTTATATTGCAGCGTTGAGTGCAATAGCTTCCACGCACTATGTATTCGATGGAGATGATCGATAGATACCATAAACGGTCAAGATTGGGCATATAATAATGAGGTAAAAAAAACAATGGTTCTCACTATAAGATGGACTAGATATTAGTTTATCCTCAATCAGAGTTGAGCCACAACAATCAGTCTTTAACTGACAAACAACTTAAGATTAACTGGATATAATTCAGATCTCTTCAGTATTAGTGGAGGGAAAAGTAAAATTTAATATTGGATTGTTTGTTCAATCTCTGAATGTTGTTTTTTTTTTTTTTTAGATTTGGTCAGGCACCAGGTACTTTGTATAATTTTTACTGTTTGAGAACATATTTAGTTTCCAGTGGGGCTTCTAAGGGAGAAATGGAGGAACAGGAGGGACTCGCACTTTTAACTAGTTTTTAATAATTATTTATTCTTGCTCAAGCAGAATATTATTTCAAAATTTGTATGTTATACCTATAAATTTTAACCATCACCATTGATTAAATATTGAACACCTATTAGACACTTAAACTAAATTTCTAAAGCCGTTTTGATAAATACTATATTTTTTCATTACATGAATGATTTTGTTTAGGATATTTTACTCTATAAACCATAAAATTTTCAACAGAATCGTTCAAGCTGTTTTTGAGATTTTTTGCGGTTTGTTAAGGTTAAATGGCTCCCTTAAAAATCAAAAATGAAAAACGTCCTGTACATACCTTAGTATGATTTAGAACCTACATTCAAAATTCTATAGCAATCGGACTATTTTTATCGTTTCTAGCTCTGTTTACATGTACGGATTAACGGATATCACGCCAAAAATCACTTTCAATTAGTCGAGCAGTAGTTAGTCTAATATTTCCAACGAATATTAAAAAAATTCGACAATTTTGACAAAATAATACTGCCTTTATTATAATATGAATAGGAAAAAGGATATTACGAATTAATTTGATTTCATGTTTTAAGATATGATAGGAGAAATTAGAAACGCATCCAGAGAAATAAAAGCTGTGAAAATTACTTGCTGCTGTAAATTTTGCCAATTTTTTAGCCTACATTTTTATACTAGTTTTAATGCTTGGTCATATTTTTGAACACAAGTTCTTTGATTAGATCGTTTCACCAAAAAGAATATACATACTAGAATACATAAAACTAGAAATTGTAAGAACTTGTCTTTTTGGTATAATATTTTCGGAATTATTTAATGTGTAAAGTGTAAAGACTAGTTTTCATTGTCAAAAGATTCAGTCAAACTCGTCAAACTGACGTTTAATACGTTACACTTATTTTCTTAAAACTTTCTACTGAAAGCTCTATTGAAAGTTATGGGGTTCCTTTCTTCCTTCAAATACGCATATCTTAATAACTCACGCCAGTAAGTATTCATGAACAAGTTAGTTTGAAATCTGAGATTCTCATAAAATATTGGGAATAGAGATACGCCAGTGGATTTGGGAATATAGATACACCAGTGGATTTGGGGATAGCGATACGCCAGTGGATTTGTGGTTAGAGATATGCCAGTGGATTTGGGGATAGAGATACGCCCGTGGATTTGGGGATAGGGATAAGCCAGTGGATTTGGATATAAAGATACGCCAGTGGATTTTGGGATAGAGACACGTTTGTGCAGTGGAATTGGGGTAGAGACACGCCAGTTGCTTTGGGGATAGAGACACCCCAACGGACTTGGGAATATACATATGCCAGTTGATTTGGGGCAAAGACACGCCCATGTATTTGGGGATAGAGACACGCCAGTGGATTTGAGGATAGAGACACGCCAGCGGATTTGGGAATATAGACATGCCAGTAGATTTGGGAATAGGAAAACGCCAGCGGATTTGGGAATATACATACGCCAGTAGATTTGGTGTTAGAGACATGCCAGCGGATTTGGGAATATACATACGCCAGTAGTTTTGAGGATAGAGACACGCCAGGGTATTTAGGAATAGAGAAACTCCAGCGGATTTGGGAATACACATATGCCAGTGGATTTGGTGATAAAGACACGCCAGTGGATTTGGGAATACGCCAGTAGTTTTGAGGATAGAGACACGCCAGGGGATTTGGGGTTAGAGACACACCAGCGGATTTGGTCATAAAAATACGCCTGTGGATTTAGAGCGAGAGAAGTGAAGTTTTTCGCTGATGAGAAATATTTATTTAGTTAAATGTATGGAAGGGAGTAAAGTTTAATATTTGATAGGACTTTACTAAGATTTAACGGATTTTTGAAAATGTTTATGCCGTGTAACTTGATTTTTATTCCCCAGACTTTGAGAAAAAAATAATTAAAATAGAAAACAAACTAAAAAAATACTTCATATTATTTGTTCCCTTGGTGTGTTTTTAAACACTACCAAGGATTATGCTTGGGTCGTTTTGTTTCAATAGTAAAGATTCAGATCCAATATTCTGTTTAACGATCACAACGAATGTTATTGGCCCAATCGCTAAAATGTTTATTGGCTAACAATTGTTTTTATCAGTTTAGTGAATTTTATAGATAATTTAATAAATTATATTGCTGATAAACTTTTCTTTTCAGCATCAGGTTTATGTGTACCGGTAGGTGTTTAGGGGAAAACCTCCGACATATTGCATTCGGATGATCTGTCATTGTGGTAAGAGAGTTACAGTTCTTGCATTTGAGTACCTATAAATGAACTGGAGCCTATAAGCTAATAACATTAATAGGTAATCTATCAACTCTGATTGTATGATTTACTTATATTGTTATTGTGATTTATTTATTGTTCAATAAGCAAATAAACCCATAGGTAGGTGCTGAAGTACGTGCACTTCTGATCTGGTGCCTAGTACTATAGATAAAAGCGCACTTTCAGAGATTCTTAATTGTCATACCAGCTTTGTGATTAGCATTTACATTTTAATACTACGCTCATAAGACCGTTCTCATAGTTAGACCAGTTCGTAAATCGTAAACAAGGGTGGTTCGGGCCCCACGTTGAAATGTAGGTCCCTTAGTTGTCATTGGCTGTTGGGCTATTAACAGTCCTGTCTAAGGAACATGTCGCCTTGGCCAGTGACAGGACTACAAGAACGAGCCACTATCATCCTTCACTCATCTGCGTCATTCATACTTGGCTTAAAATACCTATCATGTATAATGTATTTTGCAGGCATTTTCCGAGATTTCGGGAATGATATACTCAGCGAAACCAGCCAGTATGTTACCTAGATTTTTCATGACCGGAAAGATTCTTCTTAATCATATTACGTTTTTTCCATTCTTTCTTTTCGTAAAATCTTTGATTATTACATAAATGTTGTACCATTGTTTTTTATGAGTTATCAGGATTTTTGTTGCAAAATACAAAACTGTAATTTTAACTTATAAAAAAAACGTGATTGTTTTATTGTTGAAATTGACGATCGTAAAATAGTAGGCCTACACCGCACCGACGTGATTTTTTGTACGGTTATCTTTGTTTTATGATATAAAATCAATAGTATCAATCTCTAACCCATTAAAATTAATGGTGCAAATAAAACAGAACCTTTTTTATATGTTTTTGTCATGACAAATAACCTAAATTTACCAAAACCAATTTCTAACTTCAAGTACAACTTAGGCCTAAGCTAAGAAAAAGTAATACTTAGAATATATTTGACTTACTATTGTAACAAATTTTATTTCCTTCCTCTGAAGATTCTAAACAGTAAAAGGAGAGTAATTTATTTAAGACGCAAAGTTATATAACTTGTTTTTTTACCTTAAGTAACTGTACTTTAGCAACAATCAAAACCTAACCTGAATGGACATTTTATAATCGTTTAGTTCCATAACCAAGAATAAGGTAAAACCAAACATTTATAGCGAGCCAGACAGTCAGACATTGCAGATAAAAGGGTTAGAGAGAGAGTGTTTAGTTTGTCCAAACTGATCAATAGGTCTCCTTGCCAACTATCGGCAAACCTAACCTACAAGCTACAACCGTCTCGACGCGAGACTGTCTTCCTGGAATCAGGATCTCAAAAGTTTTTGCACAAATATCCAAGTCGATGAAGGCAGTTTTGATGATGTAACTTAAATCTGACGGATCGTCTAGACAACAAACTGATAACGAGTTTCTAGTTTTCAGTCTACAGAGACTAGATCAATAAAGCTGGCGCTAAACTAAACTATTGACGTTCCTAACCTAAAAACAACCTTCGAATCCCCTTGTTGAAAACGTCACTGATCGTGTGATGTATCATGATTTGTTCAGATTTAATTGTAAATTTTGGCTTAAATTTACGATGATGTTTTATTTTACTTTCCTCCATATAAGTAATATTTTAACTCGGGGATTTATTATAATAGAGTTCTCCATATCAAAAATTATTAAAGTTATACTTGCCGTCAAACGGATTTTAAAGATCTCATGCTTTATAAAAATAACCTTCAAATAAAAATATATTCCCAAACTAAAACTCAAATTTGTTAATTTTCCCTACAGTATATTTTAAAGACATGATTTTAATTCTGCCTGTTCCCTTTTAACTTTTTTTGACAATCCTCTGATTGGTTTTGCGAGTTCTAAAGCAATTGTCGTCTTGTCACCCTACCCTAAGCAAACGTGACTGTCTTCACCGGGCTGAACAAAAACTATATTCTTTTGTCTGTCGCAGACTAAACTTTAATTTCGTCAAGACATTTAGGAGGATCTTGAACAATATATACTTTACTAGAACCTAGGTTTAAATAATAGATTCTTTGCATATCCATTTCTCCCAACTTTCGGTTTCCCTCTCCCCAGACGCGGTCCTCCCCGGACCCTCCCCTCGCCGTCGTCAGTTCCCTCGGTTCGACTCACCCCGAGGCCGACACGGAGACCCTGCGCCGCTGGTTTCTCGCCGCCATAGTCGCCGTGAGACGGGGATGGGTCGCATCTCACAGGTCACATCACCCGCGCACTTCGCACACTCACTCGCGAGTGCCGTGTCCTAGCGTGTAGGCCGGTGGCGCTGTGGCGGACGTCGCGGGAACCACGCCGCGCCACCCCCAGCCGCCGCCGCCGCCGCCGCCGCCGCGACGCTACGTGTCAGGTGTCGGGGTGACCGTGGGGCGTACAGGAACAGGACGAGGACGTAGTCTTGATCAGGTGATGTTGATCACGACGTAAGTGTCTCATGGACATAGGCGAAACCACACTGGGGAGGTCTGGATCTCGGAAGAATTTGGAAAATAAGAACCGTAAACTCGCGTTTTAGTCAGTCTAGAGGCTAGGAGTAACAAGGATGGTGTGATGGTTGCAGGAGTCTTGCCTGAGGGATTTAATAAAATACACTAGTTTTAAAATTATTAAAAAGTCATGATTTACAGTAATGTCATGATTTATAGTAGATCTATATTTGTAATGTTTATACAAATGGGCGTAATTCCAGCATTTTGATTGGCCCCATCCCTTAAAAATATGTACAAGTGAGAGTTTTTATCGAAAAGGCTTTGGCAAATGATGGCTGCAAAATGTCCGACAGAGTTACCGACGGCGAAACAACTGAGATTCAGCGCATGATACCAATAACAGATTTAACGACCGGAGTACGCCCACCATGATACAACCAAGGTTATCGGACACGATAAAAACTATGAAATTTTATTACTGAGAGAAATTTGCCGATCTCTGAAAATCTTAATAGTTTAAAGATTGTTTTTGTTTTGTAATACAACCAAATGTTTTGGCTGCAAATAACCGAGGTATATCTGTCTCAAATTGCGATCGAGATTTTTCACATGCAAAACAACAATGCAACCCACAGATTTGACGGCCGCTTCAGAACCGACACGGCCACTGTACGACCAAGAGCTTTGTTTGCCGCAAATACGACCGGTCACGATACAGCACGACCACGAAACAGCTCAACCAAGAGCTGTTATAGGCATAACATGGCCGAGAAATTTGCTAGCCGCTATAAAACCGAAGCAGTGTGTCTCAGATTTCACATGTGGGATTTCCGACTTTTTTCTAATCGTTACCACGCAGGCCACGATACAGCTCAACCAAGAGCTGTTATAGGCATAACATGACCGAGAAATTTGCTAGCCGCTATAAAACCGAAGCAGTGTGTCTCAGATTTCACCTGTGGGATTTCCGACTTTTATCTAATCGCTCTCGACCTTTTTCCCAAAAAAGTTTAATAGTATCCCATATTGCCTCCTAAAACGAATATTTTATCACAATCTTTGTAAAATACAATATTATTTTACAATATCAATGCGATCGAGAGATTTAACAGCCGCGGAAGCTCTGGTCGATTTTTCTGTGGCAAAATATGACCAAGAGATTTGACGGCCGCGGTATAACGACTGCGATTTGACAGCGGCGATGCGACCTAAAGATATAAATAAATGCCACGAAAAGAGGAAGCGGTTTTCGACTGAGCAAGCCACAATGCGACTGAGAGATTAGCCAGCCGTGCACTGTATTTATAAGAATCAAGAATCATTTATTTGCCTTTGACATATACATGTATTAGTCATTATAGTCTAGCCTACTTGGCTACAGTCAGAAAAAAAAGACAAAAAAGATACATATTAAAACATACAGCTCTGTGGATTGGCAAAGTGAAACAATTGGCAATTGTAAGCCTAGCAACTAAAATAAATATTGAGGTTATGAAATATGTTTTTTCCTTTCTAAATCAATATAGGCTAGCAACATTTCTTAACCCAGGCTTCTAAAATTTGAATGAGCTTGAGATTAAAATGGTTAACTCAAAAAAATTACCATAAAAACCATAAAAAATATTAAACGATAAACGGCAGATTTTCCGTCGCAATAAAAAAATGATAACATTGAAAAGAGCGGGCGACTTGCCGGTCAAGAAACGAGCGAGAAATTCTCCTAACGCAAAGGGGATGGAAAGATTTTCCGGCCGTGATATCACCAGAATGTTTGTTTGTTGCGATACGATCGAGATATTTGCTGGTCGCGACGACGATAATTACGATGAAGACGGTTATTTCGTTTCGCTTACTTACTTACTTACTTGTTACTTGTAGGCTTCCTCGCCACAATCGTCGGAGATCCGGGAGTCGTCAATGGTTATTTTCGAAGTAATCAGTTTATTGTAGGCTACATTTATTTCTTAATCTTCTTTCCTGCTCTCAATTCATTTGTCTTGAACTCAGGGTGGCCTGTCGCTTTATCATTAGTATTGACTTTCCTGACCAAAGGTTTAAATTAATCACTTTTTCCTGACTTTTCACGATTTCCTGACAACCTGTAGTCCCAATCACCCCCCAGTGGATTTAGGCACACAGGGATTTGATGGCCACGATACAACCGTGAGACTCTCCGTTACGAAACGGCCGGGATAAAAAAGTCGATAAAGGAGCTTTTGCTTTGGCAGCCACGAAATTTGAATCCAGCAGGCCTGGACTAGAGTCCGCCCGCTATTCCCGGAGCAGAGTAGGCTAATGGGTGCAACGCGTGCTTAACGCTTCGAGTGCTCTCGCCAGTTTTTAGACGGTGCCTCTCACTTTATCACAATTGCGTTCACTCAGAAACATGTCTTCCATAAATTTACATTTTTTTCATGTCAGGGGGGGGTTCAAACCCCTGACCCCCCACGGATACGCAATTGCTCAAGGAAATAGCGAATCCTGATAAACTAAAGGCTTGGCAAGTTTTCAAACAACATGGAGCGTCTTACTTTGAACTGACGGTGGCAAACATTATTCTGTAACTTCTACAGGAAACTCCAAATCAAATCTCAGACCCACACTCGTGAGCTCACTGCAGAGTCGGCTAGACAAAGACGGGTAAAGTGTTGAAGCTGCCCAACAGAATGACAGGTACACATCGCACAAGGTGACCAATCTTCACCCAGTCAAAGAATAAAATGACGGCGCAAACTCAACGAATGTGTAACATTTCATCTGGCCTCTTTGTTTAGTCAAATAATTCATATCATTTCAAATAAAGGTAATAATGATTGAATATAAAAATAATGTGAATGTTAACAATTAATGTTCGAAATAAACAACTCACTTAAAAACAATTGGTTCAAATGACTTGTAAGTAGAGGAACGATTTTAGAAAATGATGGGAAATAATTTTTATTTTGATTTTTACTGTTGCTCATAGCGGCAACAAAGATAAACTTTTTTATGTAGGGGGGGGGGCACATGCCCTATGCGACACTTATGATTGATATACAATTTTAAGTAACCTGTCACATGTCATGGGCGGATTTAGGTCATAATAGTTGGGGTGTCAGCTTACCTAAAGTTTGAAGTATTGTATGCTCAAATTCTAACATCAAACTCCTTCTTAAATGGTCCGCTTTAACTTAAAACGGGGGCAGGGAGTAAGTAACTACTCGGAAATAAGCCTTGAAACTTTTAAGGCTTATTCCGAGTAGTTACCTATTTTATTTATTAACAAACATTTATAATTTATGCAAATACCTCAATCAAAGTTAAGTTGACATCATTTTCCCCCGTCACTGCCAACAAATCCATCAAATACTATCAGGGGGTGCCAGGCACCCCCTGGCACCCCCAGAAATCCGCCCTTGTCACATGTAAAACTACATGCCCTAAAACTCCTTGCCCAATGTTCTGTCTTGCTGTAACACAAATTTTGACTTTTGTCTTTTTCTTGATAACAAGGTCAAAGGTGATAAAGAATGTTTTTCTGTTGTTATTTTGGAGTCTAAACCAAAAAATCATCTCTTTTAAAATATTTTTTTAAGAGGATGGCGGTCTATTTTAATATTGCATTTGCCCCCTCCCACCTCCTATATCATAGGTCTCAGAGCTGTGCGAGGGAATTAGGCGGCACGGTTTTTTAGTACTTAACTGCCATCCTGAAATTTGAACAGGCATTAAAATCTTACCTTTGCAAGTAATTATGTCACTGAAGGGTTTTTGACTACTTTCATCACTTCTTGAGGTGTGAAAATTGACGCCTACTTTCGTGGGAGCGATCGCACCCACCCGCACTTGGCATTCGGACTGCACTCATGTTAGGTTGAATGGTTGAATAACAAAATGCTACTGTTTTTTATGCAAAGCATATATTTATATAGTGTTTAAAAAAGTCCGTCCCCCCTTCCTTAATTTTTTTGTTTGTTAAGACAAACGATTAACCTTTGGGGAATGATACTAACTCAACCCTATTATTTTTTGAGGTTACCAAAATTTTTGAGTGTCCCCCAGAAATGGGGGATTTTGGGGGCAACTCAAAATTTTCAAATGCAAACCCCTTTTGAGTGACCCCTCATTTTAAAGAGCTTTCAAAAAGTAGATGACCGGTGAAAATTGGAGGTCTCTAACGTGTTTCTATCCAAATTGACAGCTTGTCAAAGTTTTAAATACAACACATTCTTGAAACCTGGCGTCTAGGACGTTTGGAGTTTTAATTCACCTTTGGTGACGTAAAAATGAAACGAGCCTGGGAAAAATGTTATTAAATTAAAAAGTAGTCTCTTTTGGTGATATTTAAAATTTTGAGTGTCCCCCAAAAAAGGGGGATTTTGGGGGCAACTCAAAGTTTTCAGATACAAACCCCTTTCGAGTGACCCCTCATTTTAAAGAACCTTAAAAAAATTGGCGATTGGTGGAGGTTGGAGGTCTCTAACGTGTTTCTATCAAAATTGGCAGCTTGTCAAAGTTTTGAATACGACTCCTAAAAACTTTGACAAGCTGTCAATTTGGATAGAAACACGTTAGAGACCTAAAATTTTCACCATTCATCTACTTTTTGAAAGCTCTTTAAAATGAGGGGTCACTCAAAAGAGGTTTGTATTTGAAAATTTTGAGTTGCCCCCAAAATCCCCCATTTTTGGGGGACACTCAAAATTTTAAATATTACCAAAAGAGACTACTTTTTAATTTAATAACATTTTTCCCAGGCTCGTTTCATTTTTACGTCACCAAAGGTGAATTAAAACTCCAAATGCCCTAGACCCCAGGTTTCAAGGATGTGTTGTATTCAAAACTTTGACAAGCTGTCAATTTGGATAGAAACATATTAGAGACCTCCAATTTTCACCATTCATCTACTTTTTGAGAGCTCTTTAAAATGAGGGGTCACTCAAAAGGTGTTTGTATTTGAAAATTTTGAGTTGCCCCCAAAATCCCCCATTTCTGGGGGACACTCAAAATTTTTGGTAACGTCAAAAAATAATTTGGGTTGAATTAGTATAATTCCCCAAAGGTTAATTGTGTGTTGTAACAAACAAAAAATTTAAGGAGGGGGGGACGGACTTTTTTTACACACTGTATATTGACATTTTATACTCAAACACACTAATGATGAATCATTAGGATGTTAATTTCAACTTTTTTAGAACATACAAGAAAACATTAATTTTTGTGGGTACGATCGCACCCACACTCACTTGAGACTCTTATCCTATTATAATGAATGATCGACTAAATGGAAGTCCGGATCCTCCGGGCCCAATATGTCAGGAGAGCAATAAACACAAAACTCACCAAAACGGTGATAAACAGCGATAATAACAGTCAGAACATGCTCTGCCTAGGCACTGACTTAAAGTTACTAAAATCGTCACGCCTACCGTGGTAGTGGCACTTTCCAGTGGAAACAAGCGTGGTCACAGAATATAACATACTGTTGCGCAGTTCTGTGTGAAGTTTCAGTTTTCTAGCTCAGATCTTGTCTTCAAAATAAATCTTATCGTAAAACAATACAACTTGGGAGCGATCGCACCCATCAGGATGGCATTAGGGTTGCGCGTGGGAGCGATCGCTCCCATGCCCCCGCGAACGTGCTAAGCAAGGAGTGAGCAGTGAGCCGATACAGTACAAGGGTGAACAGTTCTGCCAAAGTATGCAATAATGTCAAGACTCGACCCTGCTGCCGCAGTTCCGAGGAAGAGTGCGCCAACTGCACCACCGACTCACTAAAGACCATAATTAAAGGAAAAATTAATTTCAGAGCTATACGACTGTAATCTATCATTTTACATAATAATAATTTGTATGAAATGGTTAAGGTATCATGATGAAAGACATTCATTGGGTCATAAAATGATTGAGTTAGTACCTGCCCTCTACAGAGAAAGTTGAGTATCAGAGGAGTAGTCTTGTTATTAACACCTCTTAAACTATTTCAGTAGGTTTGCTAGAATTTTGCTGTGTCAACATTTGCGAGGTTGACAATGATTCAGAGTTCAGGAAATTGAAGTGATTATTTTGTTCTTCAAATTCAAATTCTTTAATGCACATAACATTCAATATTACATTTGTAATAAAACAGGTGCATTTGTCAAATGATATTTTCAGTATATCTTCTAAGGAAATAATTCTATTTTCTTCTTTTCTGTTATAAGCTCATGACTCATTTCTTAGTTTTAAAAAAGTAAGAGATTCTAAACTTCCTATCGCTCTTAAAGTGGCTAAATTACTGGTGTGTGGACTTTAATAACACATATTATACTAAGAGAAAACACTTTAAACTATGTGAATGAACATTTAAGATTTATTACTGTAGATACAACACTTTTGACTCTGCAACTCATAACTGATATATATTAACTGTAAACATAAACAAACAACACATGGTATATAATTAAGCAAACTAATCTTTTATACAGTTCACTGGAAAACTGAACTCCAATACTTTCCCTTTTGTTTAATTATATTGAACTCAAACTATGTTGAGAGACCCATCTTCTGGCAGATGCTCTGTAGTCTTGGCTTTGTAAGTGGCTTTGTCATTATATCAGCTAACTGGTTTTCGGTACTGATATACTGTACATTTAGCTCTTGCTCCATGACTTTCTCTCGAACAAAATAGTACCTTATCTTGATGTGTTTTGTCCTCTGGTGAAACTCTGGATTGTGTACCAGTTTCAATGTAGCTTGATTGTCAATTTGGAGAACTGGAACTTTTTCAACCTTTGTCATCTCTTGAAACAACCTTTTCAACCAGATTATTTCTTTAGTGGCTTCAGTTGCGGCTATGAGCTCAGCTTCAGTTGTTGAAGTTGCTGTGATTGCCTGCCTTTGACTAAGCCACGAGATCGCTCCACCAGCATGTTTTATAACAACTCCTGACGTCGATCTACCAGTCTTGTTACAGCCTCCAAAATCAGCATCACTGTAGCACTCTAAGATGCCACTTTTCGACTTTGGTCGATAAATGATTCCTAAATCACTTGTTCCTGAAATATACCTAAGTACTCTCTTTAGGCGTACAACATCTTCTTCTGTTGGCGATTCAAGTGATCTTGAAAGATAACTAACACTGAATGCTAAGTCAGGTCTTGAACCTATCATTAAATACATCAATGCTCCTACTGCTTGTCTATAAGGAAAACTACTAGTTTTACTTATTTCCTTATCAAGACTGACTGATACTGGTTCCTTGAGCATAGGTGTTGATACAGGTTTACAATCTTGAAAGTTAAACCGTTCAAGAACTTTCCTTGCATAAGCTTTCTGACTGATTTTGATTTCTCCATCTTCCATGTGATCAATTTCAATACCAAGAAAAAATGATGCAGGCTTTGTTGTTATCTTGAACTCACTTTTCAACTCTTCTAGGAAATACTCAATTTCCTCTTTATCTGTTGCCATGACCAATCCATCATCTACATATAAGGCCACAAATATCTTTTTGCCGTTACTTTCCTTTATGTAGAGACATTGATCTGCAGGACTAGACTTGAATTCTTTAGCTAATAGGAAACCACCAAAACGTTTTGCCCAACATCTAGGAGCTTGTTTAAGTCCATACAAACTGCGCTTTAACTTACACACTTGGTTTGTATTGTCACTGTACCCTTTTGGTTGATGCATGTATATCGCCTCTTCAAGCTCACCGTACAAAAACGCTGTCGAAACGTCAAATTGCATTAAATGCAAACCTTCACTGGCTGCAACACTTAGCCATTGAACGAATCGTACTCATCTTAGCTACAGGGCTAAATGTTTCCTTGTAGTCTGTGCCATAACGTTGATTGAACCCTTTTACAACCAATCTTGCCTTGTACTTGTCAATACTTCCATCAGGGTTTGTCTTCACTCTATAAACCCACTTACTAGGGATGGCTTTGACTCCTTTAGGCAAATCCGTTAACTCCCAAGTTTGGTTTTCTTGTAAAGAGTTGATTTCACTGTCCATGGCTTGTTTCCACTCTCTATACTGAAGACTATTAACTGCCTCTTCATATGTTTCTGGAGTTATTATTCCATTGACTACTTCTTCACCCAACATGATGAAATCCTCAAAACGAGTCGGTTTCTTCAACTTCGACCTATCTCTGAGCTGCACACAAGGTGGAGTTACTTCAACTTCTTCACCCTCCTCTTCACTTTGTGTGCACTTATCTTCTAACTCTGGTAACTCGTTTTGTAACTCAGGTTGCTTTCCCTCATTCAAAACATCTTTGAAAGGCAACTCACTACTTTGTTTTTCACACTCATTAATGTTTTCTTGGAAAACTATGTCTCTACTTAAAATAACTTTGTTCTCTTCTTTGATCCAAATTCTGTACCGTTCATCTCCATCGTAACCTATAAGGTATCCTTTAATGGCCTTCCTGTCCATTTTTCGCCTTTTACAGTCTGGAACATGAACGTAACATGTTGATCCAATAATGCGCAAGTGCTTAATCCTTGGCTTCTTGCCTGTCCACAACTCAAATGGACTCACTCCATCCACTGATGACTTTCCAGTTCGATTTAGGATGTATATTGACGAAGCAACTAACTCGGCCCACATGGCAGCAGGAAACTCTACATCTTTCCTCGAATACTTGAACGTTCTCGCCATTTCCACGACTGTGCGGAGTTCCCGTTCTGTGTTTCCATTCTGTTGAGGAGTATAAGGTGCTGTCAATCTCTGAACTATCCCCTCTTTACTTAAAATGTCTTTTACTGCTTGGTTGTCAAACTCACCACCGTTATCACTTAGCAGTTCTTTAATACTGTGTCCCATTGCCTTTGTATACTTAATCACTTCTACTAACTTATCTTTAACTTCAGATTTTTCTCTAACTAAAAATCCATATCTAAACTTAGTATAATTGTCTTTAAACAACACTAAGTATTTCTTTTTCTGAAAAGACTCACTAAAAGGTCCACATACATCTGCTGACATAAATTCTCCAGGTTTTGAACATTTCTCTCGGTGTCCAAACGGTAACCTGTGTGCTTTACCATAAATGCAAGGTTCACATACTTCTGTTACTTGAGGAAGCCTCACATCTATATTTAACTCTTTACTAAGCTTACTTCTTACGTGACGCTTATCCTGGTGTCCCCATCTCTCGTGGTACAACTGTAACAATTCTTTACCTTCTAGAGCATTAATTTCTACTTGGCCTCTAGGAAAAACAGGATTTATATTAGCTCTATACAAAGATCCATTTACCTTTCTTGTTCCTCTGAGAACAATACGTTTGTTGATCTTCAAATGACAACTTGTGGCCGTTGACTTAAACTCACTGTTGGGATTTCTGTCTTGAGCAGCTAGAACTGAAAATAAATTCCTACTAACGTCTGGGACATACCAAACGTCAACAAGCTTGAGTCCGTTTGCCATCTGAATGGTACCTTTACCCACTGCAGTTAGAGTCTCTTTTCCTGCAGCTTTAATCCCATGAGATACTGCAAACTTTTCAAACTCAATGAAGTAATCTGGACAGTTAGTAATATGTTTAGTAGCTCCGTTATCTACCCACCAAACTGTTGGATCTGGCTCCGACCAGTAAGCCTCTTCACTTACAGACATTAGCATACTAGTGGCAGCTTCCACAAAACTACAGTTACTTGACTTGGTACTTTTACTTACTCCAGATTTACTCGGTTTACCATCAGAAATCCACTTTGGACAACCTTTTATCCAATGGCCTTTTTGCTTACAGTAATTGCAAGTGTCATTTTCCCTAGACTTATTTCCATTGTTCTTACCTTTACTTTTGTTTTCTAGCACGTGATTTGTCTGACCTTTATTTACTTTTACTGCTAAGGCCTCTTGAAAATCTCTGGACTTACTCTGCATTGTATCCTTAAGAAAGTTTCTTTCGAACATACACAACTGGTTTGTAAGTTCATCAAAAGTCTTACCTTCGTCCTTGGTTAAAATCATCCAACTAGACTTAAAGTTCTCGTACTCTTTCGGTAAGATGTTCAATGTCTTGCACACTAACAATAACTCGGGCAACTGACTTTCACTTTTCATCTTAAGACCGTTGTTTAGTTCATTCCACAATGTTTTCAACCTTGCTATGTGGGACGACACATCTTCTCCAATAGTCCAGCTAAAACTGAAAAATTCTGAACATACTTTGAAGAGTTGGTCTTTAGCTGTTGCTTCAAAGTTGAGCTTCAGCATATCCCACGCTTCACTGGCAGATTCTTGATCCATGATCTTCTGATAAACTTCATCTGTTATTGAGCTGGTTATCATTGACTTAGCGTAGCTGTTTGCCTTACGGTACAAATCAGACGTCTCCTTGTGCTTTCTGATATCTGCTTCCGTAGCATCTTCCTTCAATGGTTCAGGTTTCACTAGCTTTTTATCAATGACATCTAAGGCTCCTTCATGATAATCTAATAGATCTCGAATCTTTCTCTTCCACATAGGCCAGTCTGACTCACTGCTTAGAGGTTTTATGTGTTTGTAGAAGTCCATTGTTAGAGATATCTTTGTTTACTTTCAACTTTTACTTTAAACAAATATCTTCAAACAAATAATAACGTTGTCTGGGCTGCATAACCTAAAGTGGCTAAATTACTGGTGTGTGGACTTTAATAACACATATTATACTAAGAGAAAACACTTTAAACTATGTGAATGAACATTTAAGATTTATTACTGTAGATACAACACTTTTGACTCTGCAACTCATAACTGATATATATTAACTGTAAACATAAACAAACAACACATGGTATATAATTAAGCAAACTAATCTTTTATACAGTTCACTGGAAAACTGAACTCCAATAGCTCTATGCTTTGTAAAGTTTTTTTTCTAATGACTCAAATAGAAGGATTTTTTAAAATAATTGATTATGATGCATCAGTTGTATGTTTACTACATGAGTTTTCTCTACTGTTAATTCAATTACTCTAGAATATTTCGGTGTTATTGTTATTATAAATACACTTTTTATTACTCTAAGTCGATATGATTTTTTTATATGTTATATTAAAATTATTGAAAATGACTAATTCCATTATCCTTAATGGACAGAAGACATTATTTTACAAAATGAATTATTGAATCAGATTTTTTTCTTTTAAGAGAGTAACTGAACTTGTTTTGAATGGTATTTTATCATATTTCATTTTATTGTAAATAAAATTGGTTTACAGAGATTATGAATTTCTTAACTTTTGTTATTACCAGTATAATACTGTTACTGTGTAAGTTTACTACTGTTATTACAATTGTAACATGTGTAAACAAAGTTTCAGGACAGACATTTTTTTCATAACCTAAGCATAGTCTAAGAGAAAATACAGTCCCAACAGTTGGTCACAAAAAGTGTCCGCAACCCTGGTGGCACGCAAACACAATTACTACGTCCAAAATCAAATGTGTGTTTTTAGCGAATTTCCCTTATAGGGAATTAGCGAATTTCACCTATAGGGAAGTATTAGCGAATTTCCCCTATAGGGAAGTATTAGCGAATTTCCCCTATAGGGAAGTAGCTATTACCGTAGGCGGCACGGTGAGACTTAAGCCTGGGACCATGTTATTTTTTCATTTTACGGTCCCTAGACCCCAAAAACACTGTTCGTTCATTTTCATATATATATATATATATATATATACCTGTCCGTAGGCGCGATAACTTTTGTAAAAAAGGTCCGATCTTGATGAAATTTGGAACAAACGTGTAAAGCGTCATTCATGACTTCGAGTTCGAAAACCAGCAAGATTGGTTTAATGTAAAAAGATTTTTTTGACAAAATAAAATTTATTTTCAAGATCTAACACCTTTTTACTAATTATTTTTAAATTTAATTGTCAAAATTGAATTCAGCTTAAAAAAACAAACAATTTAGCATTTTGAATTATTATTCTACATCAATCCGTAACTTAAATATTGGATAACATTGGATGTGCTAAACACAGTACGTTGTCCAATACTATTTTTAATTTTACCCTCCAAATACCCCCGTCGCAGCAGACCTGCGAACTCAGCGAATTTCCATAGGATTTATTTTGTATATGTGAGCATTCAACTTGTTTGAAGGAAAGTATTATTTAAATACGTTAAGTAAATGATATACTAAAAACGCATATTTAATCATTCATGAGCTTAAACATGAGGAAAATTAACAAAGAGACCATATTGGTTTTCATTAGTAACACATACACTTTTGTATTTTTATAATTCTTAGTCTTTTAATTTTTAATAACTGTAATCTTGTTAGCTATAAAATATAAATGTCAACAAACATATAACCAATGAACTCAAAACTCTCAAAACAAACAAATAATTTAATCTCATGAAAAAATTGAATTCAATCATATGGTCAGTTTTATAGTAATTAAAACATCCCTTTTGCAACAGACCTACATCGCTAGCCAATTTCAATAAAACATATTATCAATTCTCATAATTGTAAACATATCATATATTATGCTACATTTTCAGGCAGTTTAGACCAAGACATTCCCCCCTCCAAATGCTCTTACTTTCTTTATTAAATTTAAAAATAATTTGTATTTTTTGATATAGTATATATTTTCTGCAAAATCTTGATCAATGAACTCTAATCAAAATAAACACAAATAAAATATTCAACACCTGCAAATTTAATCATATGTTCAGAATTGTATTTTTAAAAAACAATCTCAAATCAGGGTGACTATACTTTTTGGAGGGAAAAATTAAAAACAAAATATTGGACAACGTACTGTGTTTAGCACATCCAATATTATCCAATATCTAAGCAACGGACTGACGTAGAATAATAATTCAAAATGCTAAATTGTTTGTTTTTTTAAGCTGAATTCTATTTTGACAATTAAGTTTAAAGATAATTAGTAAAAAGGTTGTAAATCTTGAAAATAAATTTTATTTAGTGAAAAAAACCTTCTTAGAGTAAATCAATCTTGCTGGTTTTCGAACTCGAAGTCATGAATGACGCTTTACACGTTTGTTCCAGATTGGACCTTTTTTACAAAAGTTATCGCGCCTACGGACAGGTATATATATATATATATATATATATATATATATACATATATATGAAAATGAACGAACGGTGTTTTTGGGGTCTAGGGACCTCAAAATGAAAAAATAACATGGTCCCGGGCTTAAGTCTCACCGTGCCGCCTACGGTAATAGCTACTTCCCTATAGGGGAAATTCGCTAATATAGGGGAAATTCGCTAAAAGTAGTCACCCTGATTTAAGATAATAAAAAAAATACAGTTCTAAACATATGATTCAATTTTCAGGTGATGAATATTTTATTTTGTTTATTTTGAATAGTTAGAGTTCATTGATAAAGATTTTGCAGAAAATATATACTATATAAAAAATACAAACTATTTCAAAATTAATAAAGAAAGTATGAGCATTTGGATGTCTTGGTCTAAACTGCCTGGGAATGTAGCATAATATATGGTATGTTTACAATGATGAGGATTGATAATATGTTTTTCGTTATACTGCTTCAAAAACATATGTTTTTAATGCATGGTTTCCGGACCTAAATACACTCTTTTTATTCCTAGGAATTAAAAGCTGCTGTACTCGATACCAGCTGACTCTTTATAGTCCTAGGACTATAAAAGTCAAAAAGTGCCGAGAACGTCGTAATAATCGAACAATATTCATTCGATTACAAATAATCGAAACATTCATCGTTATTATCGAAACATTCTTTGTTGTCAGTTTAATCAATTTGTGAAACTCACTCGTTTCACCAATCGATTATTACATGCGTCCAATACGTCGATAGTTGTTCATTGTTGTCAGTCTAACCTAACACAAATGAAACAGACAATCAGCTGATTGCTTCAAATAGCAAGAACAAGATGGTGGCATCTTTTGAAGGCATCTTTAAAGGTAAACAAGCTGTAACATTTTGGTTTTCTTAAGTAGTTTACGTATTGTATTGAGCAATATAACGAAAAATATAGTTCATCACACGGACCTAAAGCTGCTTTTCGTTACTCGGTCATTTTTCAACCTCGGCTTACAGTTCGCACATTATATCTCCGGATATGACTGAGTCAGCTGATAGCATGGTGCGGGGGGGAGAGGGGGTACTTTTCTGAAAACATTTTCTAAAACACCGCTGCTTGTCAAATGTTGTGTTTAAAAATATCATATGTTAAAAATATCATATGACACGGTTAGTAGCGTAGTGGTCATAGCCGGAGGTATAATGCACGAACTGTACAGCCCCGGTTGTAAAACTTGACCTTGTACGAAAAGCGTCACTTTAGGTCCTTGTAATGAAATATACTATTATTGAAATTGGCTGGAGATGTAGGTCTGTTGCAACACGGATGTTTTAATTACTGTAAAACTGACCATATGATTAAATTTAATTTTTTCATGACATTTAAGTTATTTGTTTGTTTTGAGTGTTTTCAGTTCATTGATTGTACAGGGTGATTGAAAAGTCTGGGTACGGCTTAATATTTTGAAAAATAATAAACGTAGACCTACAAAACTTGGAATCAAGTTATAAGGCATATAAATCTATCTTAACACATATCCAGTGATCCGCTACCTCCTCAGGGGGACGGCCCGCCAGGAGTCAGGAGAAAATCTTAAATGTAAGCATAGGTTGATATGCACATCAAATTAAAGGTCTATTTTTGTAGAATACAACGCCGCAAACCGCGCTCAAAAAGGTTGACCCAGTACAAAATGGCAGCTGTTCAAAGATTCAAATAAATACCAATCTCTTTGAATACAAACAATTTTTATCATTTTTTATATCATTTTAAAGAGCTTTTTAAGCAAAGAAGAATGCCGCAAACCACATTCAAAAAGGACCATCCATTAAAAAATTACGGTTGTTTAAAGATTTAATAAATAAACAATTTTTAATAAATCTTTAAACAACCGTAATTTTTTAACGGATGGTCCTTTTTGAATGTGGTTTGCGGCATTCTTCTTTGCTAAAAAAGCTCTTTAAAATGATATAAAAAATGATAAAAATTGTTTGTATTCAAAGAAATTTGGTATTTATTTGAATCTTTGAACAACTGCCATTTTGTACTGGGTCAACCTTTTTGAGCGCGGTTTGCGGCGTTGTATTCTACAAAAATAGACCTTTAATTTGATGTGCATATCAACCTATGCTTACATTTAAGATTTTCTCCTGACTCCTGGCGGGCCGTCCCCCTGAGGAGGTAGCGGATCACTGGATATGTGTTAAGATAGATTTATATGCCTTATAACTTGATTCCAAGTTTTGTAGGTCTACGTTTATTATTTTTCAAAATATTAAGCCGTACCCAGACTTTTCAATCACCCTGTATGTTTGTTCACATTTATGTACTATTAGTGGGGAGGCGCATATAGTAAAATGTGTCAAATTACAAAGTTGGCTCACCCCGAAAGCTGACCGGCAACCACCATGCTAGATTTTATTGTATAGTAGTAGAGATGACATTTTGACCGGTGGTCGCTCTGTATGAGTGGGACTCTCTGTTTTGGATGCCATTTTGGAAAATGGCGGATATTAATGTTTTATCCTTCGTAGTTTGGTAACCAGTCAAGCTAAAAACTTGATCTTGGTATCAAATTATATGTTTTTGAGGTCAAGGAATTCGAAAAAAATATTAAATTATTCATTTCTCTGTTCAGGACGCCGTTTTGGAAAATGGTGGATGCTATTGTTTGATTCTTCGTAGTTAGGAAACCACTCGAGCTAAAAACTTGATCTTGGTATCAAATTATATGTTTTTGAGGTCAAGAAATTTGAAAAAATAATAAATTATTCATATCTCTTTTCTGGACGCCATTTTGGAAAATGGCGGATGTTAATGTCTTAAGCCTTGTTTGCACGACGCCTAGTACAGTGGACAGTAACACCTTTAAACAAAAGAGAACATAAGAATTTTTTTCTACTGTCCTACTGTCTGGTCGTCGTGCAAACAAGGCCTTAGTCTTCGTAGTTTGGAAACCACTAATCAGCTGTTTTAAATCTTCAAATTGACATAACGTTAGTGAGTGTAATTATACTTGAAATAAAAACTTAAGTGATATACTTATAATGTGTCGGCCGAACTTGAGATGTGTCTAAGAATATATAGCTTTGTTAGCGGAAGGTATTTCAGGTTTTCAGGACTTGGATAACCTTCGGCAAATAAATGTAGCTTTTCTTGGTAATATTTGATCCCATGATAAAAACTTATACCTCTCTGAATTTGTAATTGAACTGTCTACATTTTGTATCAGAAAATGTTATAGTTTTTTTAAGAATTTTCAACTGCCGCCATTTCGAAAATACAAATGTTCTTTAACACAATTTTTAAGAAATTTTAAGCTTGTCTATAACAAAAGCATATAAAAAATATCAAGTTTCGCGATTATATCTCAACTCGGTTTTGAGATTTTAGTAATTTAAAAAATACATATTCAGATGGACATAAAATAGCACAAGATACGCTCGCATGGCCAAATTTTGAGTCTTAAAATATTTCTACAATGCTTGGCAAGTTTCTATCTGGTAACCAGAAACCTAATAATTTTATATTATCTTCCTCAATGTATTGGTTGTTCCGAATGCTAGATATTGGTTAGGCGCATTCAGAAAAATGAGTATTAATACATCTAGCCACTTTGAAAAATAGAAAATGGATCGTATATACGAATAAATTAACAATTTTTAGTCCTTGATCTCAATAACCTATTATTCAACACCAAGATCAAGGTTTTAGCTTGAGTGGTTTCCAAACTACAAAGACTAAAACGTTAATATCCGCCATTTTCCAAAATGGCGTCCAGAAAAGAGATATGAATAATTTATTATTTTTATCAAATTCCCTGACCTTAAAACCATATTATTCAATACCAAGATCAAGTTTTTAGCTCGAGTGGTTTCCTAACTACGAAGAATCAAACAATAGCATCCACCATTTTCCAAAATGGCGTCCAGAGCAGAGAAATGAATAATTTAATATTTTTTTCGAATTCCTTGACCTCAAAAACATATAATTTGATACCAAGATCAAGTTTTTAGCTTGACTGGTTACCAAACTACGAAGGATAAAACATTAACATCCGCCATTTTCCAAAATGGCGTCCAAAACAGAGAGTCCCACTCATACAGAGCGACCACCAGTCAAAATGTCATCTCTACTACTATACAATAAAATCTAGCATGGTGGTTGCCGGTCAGCTTTTGGGGTGAGCCAACTTTGTAATTTTGGCCATCCGCCTCCCCACTATATAACAATATTACAGTTATTAAAAATTAAAAGACTAAGAATTATATAAAATATAAAAGTGTATGTATCTAATGTATTTAATGTATCTAATGTATGTATTACTAACAAAAACCAATGTGGTCTCTTTGTTAATTTTATTGTTTAAAGCTCATGAATGATTAAATATACGTTTTTAGTATATTATTTACTTAACGTATTTAAATAATACTTTCCTTTAAATAAGTTAAATGCTCATATATACAAAATAAATCCTATGGAAATTCGCTGAGTACGCAGGTCTCCTGCGACGGGGGTATTTCAGTATCCCCTAACAACAAACAATCTGTTTACTCTGATGAAAAAGTGTCTTTTCTCTATACGATCCTGGTGGCTGGCACATAAGTACAATTAAAATCAGATGGTGTCTAAATTCATTAGTAATTGGCTTGTGCGCCGCTTTAGAACGCTAGTGTCACCCTAAGGACAATATAATACATTGCAACATATGACAAGTGTTGGGACTGTATTTTTTCTTAGACTGTGAACTAGGCCTATAAATTTTTCAAACAAATAAAATACATAGCATTTTAGTTCTAAGACTTAATGAAATTAATTTTAACTTCAAATAAATCATCTCCCCTTGGAAGGGGGAAGAATTCAATGTTAATTGGTTCCCTTCAATAAATTTAGTAAAAATTGTAAGTTCATCATAAGTAAGTTACACCTCTTGGTAACTTGTGCTCTCGTCAACGGAGAATCATTGTGACTAAAAAAGTGCAACTTCATGTAACATTTTCTAATGCAACTGGTTACCGACACAGGTAATATATGTTTTATAATTAACAACATGTTTGCCTGACAAATGCCACCGGTGGTACTTATCAGAATTTTTGAACCAATTAAAAGAATGTTACAAAATACAGTACCGGTATAACTTGACCAAAAAGACAAAACTAACTCAAGTCATAATTTTAACAAAATCTTTAAAATATTACTTGATTTTACCTTATGCATACCTAAAATAGCTAACTTGAGTGAAATTCATAAAATTTAACAGTGAACCACCGGTGGCGCACGTCGTCCGGTGGCTATTCTGAAATAATCACTTTCAGCTGACCTGCCAGCAGACGTGTGCCACCAGAGGTGCTCACATAATTCGCCGATGGTGCAGCTGGTAGCGAAGTGACCAATGATAAACTGTTAGTCATTGTAACCTTAGCAGGAGTAAAGCACTTTACGGGTCTTCTCAGGACCCCTTCTGCCATTTTAGGTGGTTTTACATCACCTTTACCTTTTCAAGATATTGTTTTTTATGAAAAACTACATGTGCGCCACCGGTGGTCATGGTGTGTTTACACAACCCTAAAATACGAACACACTGATTGAATACTACGTTCATAGGACCGTACTCATAATTTTACCAGTTCGTAAAACTGTCAACCGAGGAAATTGTGGTTCGGATCCCACAATTAAATGTAGGTCCCTTTAGTTGCCATTGGCTGTTGGGCTATTAATTAACAGTCCTGTCTAAGGAAAATGTCAGCCTTAGTCAGTAACAGGACTATAAGATCGTGTCACAATCATCCTTCACTCATCCGTCGTTCATACTTGGCTAAAAATACCTACTTGGGCAGGTTGCATTTCATGTAATGTATCTAATAACTCAGCAAAGCACTAATAACGCTATGGAAATGCTTTTAATCAAATAGGAACATTGCGCCACCATTAAATGTCAGAGTTTTGGAAACTTTTCAATACGTCACCAGTGGCGCACATCAGGATTACGGCTAGTGCAAAAACTGGTTGTTGACTTCTGTCGGGCTGAATGTGATAACCTAAAGTTTTACCTTCAATAACCTATGGTTTCAAATTCAATTTACACTTGGCACAATATCTTGAAACATGGCCTATTCCATTGCTGGAGCTGTCAGACTTTGTACTGTCAATGATTTGGGACAACAAACAATGTAAAAACAAATTTTGGCAAACATCGACTGAATTTTGTCTACAGATGACAAAAAAGATTAAAACTGACAGCTGTTGGGAAATGTTGATCATGTCAGGCTAGTATCAAGATGAGTCACAGAAAAAAATAGGTGGTCTCGTAACTAACGTTTGTTCTTGTTACGTATTCATGTCTACTTCCAGCCTTGAATTCTGAACTAAAATAGAATTGAAGGAAAATTAATTTGATGACGTATCTACGTCTACATCAGCCGGTCAGTAATGACGGGTTAAAATGGAACCACCTGGTTTTATTCTACTCATCTTGGGCTAGTACAACTTAGCACATCAGCTGTGGTGGTCTGATGACTTTCACCCCACAATAACTGTTTCAGGTATAAATTGCCTCCCAAGTGTCAAGACATAATGTGCCAAGTGTATAGTCCATTTTCCACAAGATTGCAAACAACACTTTATTTCATTAAAAACATACTAATCACTTATGACTATGAGTAGTACACTGAAATCTTCACTGACATGTAGTTGGTAGGCTAATACATACAATTAAATAGAACTACACCTCCTACTAATGCTAAGAACAAAAAAATTACATGCAAAACTGTTTTTAGTAAAGCCAATAAAAGAAGAAATTTACTCTGTGAACCAAACAATTAAATTCACTCACTACTGTTTTTGTTTAGAGTTTTTTTTGTTCTTTGTTTTTACTGTCGAAGTTACTGAATGTTCCTTCAATGGTATTTGTTTAACTTTTTTCTCTTGCTGAGGTGAGGAACATGATGAATCAAAAAATGATGAGTTTGAACATATTTTCATAAAAATCAAAATAACATAGATCAATATAGCTATTGTAAATGGCTTGATAAGCAGATTAATCTGTGAATATGAGTATCTAATCAAGATGTCATCTATATTTCTTTCAACAAGGTTATATCTCCGAAAAGTAATTACTTCCCTACAGGTGGTATCAAAATAATAGCAGAACTTGGAATCAGTTTTGTTTTCAATTTCGAATTGAGGATCTAGAGATCTGAATATAGCCCCTTCTGGAAGAATTACATTTATTTCTGCTTCTTTGATGACCATGTTCTCAAATATTTTGTCCACTAAAGGAAAGCTTAAGATGTATTCATCGTAACGTCTCGTAGCAAATTCCCTCATTGGTAGAGAGTATCCTATTTCATATTCAGTTTTCCAACCGCCATATAAAATGTTTCTTGGTACTACTGCCACTTGAACACCATGAACATCGTCATAATCAACCTTGTAGCTCCAGATCATTCCAATATCATCTTTCAAGTAAATATCAAATGCACTCGTCGGTAACGTTGAATCAAATCCTTCTATTCTTGTGTCTTTTGGGGCATTCTTTTTATAATTGTCCCAAACACGCTTAAATGGTCCTTCAAATTTAGGGCCAGAATGGCGTAATTGTATCTGATCCCAAATTGATACAAAACCCCACTGAGAAATTTTTATGAAGCGTTTAATTTTTTCAACAACTAAAAATGGAGAGTTATTTTCATAATGAAACACAGATTGATAAGCTTTATAAGGTTCAATGTCATGGAAAGGGCCATACTGAAGCCCATATTTGGAGTCATTGGCAAATTTGTACTCAGCGCCATCAATTAAAGCAGCTTTGGTAGTTCCCATGTATAAATAAGTGGTTTGAAGATGTGAAAAATACCCAGAATAATGAAAAACATTGAACGAAAATAAGACCATGTGCTTCTCGTATTGCTTGACACGTTTTGGGTAGGATTTCAGACGGTTGGTGACAATCAAAAGAACAGTAAAATCTGTAGTCTCCCCATGAGAAAGAGGGTGAGATAAAAGTATAGTATATTTCAAAACAGTTTCCCCAGTCTGTGTAAGTTCAGTAGTAGACCTTTGGGCAGGCAATTGATTTTTCTTCTTATCGAAAACTCCTACGTATGCAAGATCTTCCACCCATTCGGGATCAACGAAGTAAATATAATTATCTAGAGGATATGTATTATTGTTTCTAACCTTTATTTGGCAGTTGACCATAACAAGTTGAGTGGAAATGTCAATGTACCTGACAACTGCAACATTCTCCAGAGGCTGAGGCAAGGCTGATGATGCAACAATGGAAAACGAAAACAGCATAAAGGGCACAGGCCAACAATAAAATGAAATCATAACTGAAGTTTCAAGTCTTTTTCTAAATGCACTACCTACGTTAATATACTTTCACAAGAATGTAAATTATTACGGAAGGCTATGGTAAACTTGACAATAATCAAAATTCGAATGTAGCAGTCACAGTCACTCGGTGACAGGAAATACAAAAAATAAATTTCTATCTTCTAACTTTTCCAGGTTGATCAACATGAAAAAACAAAACACACATAATTTGAGTTGAGATGAGTGAAGAATACATGCTATAAAAAATACCATACATGAAACCTTTTTATTCCCCTAGAAAATAAAAAAGCTCATCCGTAAACGAAGTAAAGAGCCATGAAATAAATTACAGATGTATAAAGACCCAAGGGTTGGGAAATTAAATGACCAAGCGTGATGCGTTGGTATACGATTCAAGCCCTTTATTAGATCTTGGAGGTAAGAAAGTGAGATAAAAAATTCAACGGGGCGTTTTTTACCACTAAATATGTTGTTAATAATGTAAAATCAACAAATATATTTTTACATGCGAATCGAAAGGAAGGGTCTAATGCTTACATCTCACATATTATCACCCCGCACTACAAATGAAAATGTTTTTTCTTTTCCTTGGCCAAACACCAAACACCCTTAAGGGAATACAAAAAGGTTTGATTGATTGTCAGGTATGGTTCCCTTGGGCCTCGGCTTCTATTCCTATTTTTTCATCAGACCAGTCCCGAAGACGACGAAAATAAATTATAAACCTTCGACGACTGTCAAACTGACCAAATTTTCATCATGAATGGGACAGTTTAGTTATTTAATTAAAGATCTACGCGTCTATGGGGACTACGAAATGAAATTTATTGATGTAGTGGCTGGTTTTACAGTTATTTACAAAACGAACATCCGAGGTTAATAAAAAAAATTATGCAATGGTTTGCATCTTAGACTACGGATTAGTTTACAGAACATAAGATCGCATAAAATAAAAATTCACGAACAGACCAAAATATTTTCCTCAAAGGTCATTGGAGTAATGTATTTGTGTTGAATATGTGGTCATTGGTTCCTGGCTTTCGTAAATTACTTACCAAACAAACTCTATGTCAATTCGCACTTCCTTGATATACTACTCTCTGACTTTCTTACTGTCGTCTACGTTTGAAATTAATTTGAAGCATGGTCTTTGGTCTTTGGTTAGTTTCTAGGTCATGTGTATCTAGTTTTTTAGAATGAAGAATGAAGGGTACCGTAACTTATTTAAGAATGATAATTAAAGGGATTAATTATGTCAAATATATAGTATAGATAACATCTAAGATTTTGGGCTATAGGCCTGCTAGCCTACTAGAATATAATACATACCCACTTGTTGACCTGCCTACCTAAACCAACTCATAGCTGAATAATGGAAGAAGATAGAGACAATGGAGTTGGTAAGAAAGCCTATATTTAACATATTATTCAAAAAATGAAAAGTGTATGGATTTAGGCATATTTAGGGTTAAGAGTAACACGTTCGCGGAGGCACGATTTTCAGTGTTCCTTGCTGCCATCCTGGTGCTCTGACTTTAGTTACTGTAACTACCACGCCTATCATGGCAGCAGCACTGTCAAGTGCACAGAATACAATATACTATTTAAGAGCAATGATGTTAAAGTTTCAGATTTCAAGCTCATATCCTGGTTTGAAAACCTTACTGTAACGCATTGCAGCTTGGGAGCGATCGCTCCCACCAAGAAGGCATTAGGGTACTACATGGGGACAATTGCTCCCATGGCTGCAGATATTGTATAGGCCTATAGTCGATTCCAGTGCTTGATATTAGGTGGAACACAGCAGAACAATGATCCAGGACCTCTGTCTTGATGGTTTGTTTTTCTTAAACCAACACTTAGCATCAATTAGTCTATGTGGAGCAACTTTTCCATCAAAGACGGTTCACAGCGCACAAGCATCAGTAGCAACTGTTCCCATTGTGACAATTACGTTTAAATCAACACCTCCACTGTTGAGACACAGAACTCCAGGCCCCAGCTCTGGTGTGCCTCACAGTAGGCTGGAAATTTAGAACTGCTCAACTGTACAGCATTCCATCATTCAAAGCTCAGATGGAAAATGTTGTGTCCCATTGCTGCGTGCAGAATAATTTTTGATGTAAATATTGGCACATTTAGTTTCCGGATTGGCCATTTTGTTTCTGTTGGTGTTTGTTGTTGTGTACTATGTATTTTTAGTCAGCAGTGGGTAGTAATTTTTCCATGAAGACAATCAAGGTTAGCTGTAAGAAGTAATTTTGCCATTAAATGCCATTAGTTAATGTTGTCGACAGAAGATACACACATGGATTTGGCAATGTCACAATCCTTTATTTAGTCTTAAGATGAGCCAAGTACTTATTTGAAACCTCAAAGACCCAAATACTTGCACAGTGCTGGTTATTTCTTTTTGTGCCTGTTTAAAATTTATGGAGATGTCACATTGTTTTACACATTTTCATCTGATAAGTTAGCCTATAAAGTTGGTGAAAAAATGTTAATTTTTCAGACAAATTGTTTTCACAGAATCTTTACAGATCACCGGTTACAATTTTCTGAGGGTTTGAAGGATTGGAAAGTGAACGGATGAGCCATCTGTCCATTTCAGTAGGCTACATTAAGAATTCCAAAATGTCCTTCAGTAGCCTACATTTTCTATAAATTTGGATAGCCTAGTTATAAATAAGATTATCTGATGTCCTGGGTTTCCCCGGACAGTCCAGGTTTTGAGGGCTTTGTCCAGTGTCTGGGGCTGCTACTTGTCCAGGGCTTTCATTATTTTTGAAAAAAGTATTCTTTTTTTGCAACCTGAAGTCATGCAACATTTCATCAGGAGTCGTGACTAATTTACAGATTTTAGAGTTATCAGGAGATAGACGAGGTAAATCTACCATAAAAACTAAATGGAGTATGTCAACAACTACCGTTCATCGGTTCATCCACAAAGGATCATCCTCATAATTAGACCAGTTCGTAATTAGTGACATTATAGATCAGATCCCACATTAAATTGGAGGACCCTTAGATGCCATTTGGCTGTTGGACTAATGAACATCTTGTGTAAGGAACATATCGCCATAAGTCATTAACAATAGGCCTACTATGATTACGCCCCAATCATCCACATTCATCTGTCATTCGTACTTGGCTCAAAATGCCTCGGTAGGCATGTTTTTACCATTTCAAGTTTTGGAAGAGTATAGGCCCCTACAAGTATGTTTGTAGTTCCAGCTCCTCATTTTTTTTAATCACTGATTGAATCCTAACCTTAGATATGTAGGGAGATTAAACTTAAAATGGTTGAGGATTGGGTAGGGCAGGTTCAGTTTCTGAACTTGTACCACTCTTTCCAATATCAGACGATGGTGAAATTGAAATTTTAACCTGTGATCCAATCAAGAGATATTGATAGTAAACTTCTAAATATTGTTTGTTGTGTTCTCAAACTCACATCTCTGTAAATGGCAGCCTACTTTACTGAAATTGCTTATCGGAACAATATATCAAATAAATTAACAAAATACATCACATTGGTTGACGATGATTAATATCAGATTTTTGCAATTAGGCCTAATTAAAGATTCTGGCTAGTTAATTAGTTGGTAGGAGTTTATGATATCTAGCTTATTCTTGCACTTGTTATCCGTTCATACCGTCGTAACCTTACTTAGCCTATTTATTTCAGGTAGCGATGGAGAGTACAGTGATTATTCCACTAGCCCTGATTTGGAGTCAATATTCAAAACTCAGTTCTACCTAGAAGCAGAAGAAGCAATTACATTAACTAAGAATTATGTTCTTCACATGACCACAACAAACTTGTAAGTAGCTTAACCCTGATTGCCTTTTTGAGGGCCTTGGAACTATTGCAGCGATGTTGCATGTTCGAGTCCCGACATTAAGAGGCGGTTCACGGGTTCGGGGTTTCGTGGCCCGCGGTTTTTGTTGATCTCGACCAAATTTAACCGACGGCCAAAAAATGGGTTCACGGGTCAGAGCGTTAGCCGAGACCAAGCTTAGCCGAGACCAACGCTGGCCGTCGCTCAACAGCAGGGAATCTCGGGGAATTTCCGTTGGAAGGTTGGCAACAGTCACATGGGCTACCTGCCGGGCCGCTGCATGACTGTTATTGTTAAAGCTTTATGATTTAATATCCTATTTATCTGTAATGTCTTTTAAACAATAAAGTAGGAGGAATAAATGACGATTATAGGAGTTGGAATGCCCTCATAAGTTTTAAAAAAATATATAAAACGTAAATGTTATTGTTGGAAAGTATACTTATAACTAATTTTAATCTCGTAAGCGTAGATTACTTTTTTTATTGAAAAACAAAATACATATTGAACATTATTAATAAGGAAAACTAGTAAGATTTCATTACAGTAATTCCCGTGAAGAAGAGTGGAATTTCAAAATCAGATGGCGGTAGACACCTTATTGGTGTTAATACTAGTTCGCGCTCTTTTAAATTCCTCAGCCTGTAGAAATCTTATTGCACTGGGCTTACTCAGACTGTTCAGCAGGAGAGATTTTAGGTGTAAGAAAACAGGTTGTAATAAAATAAATTATTTTGTTGTAATTTATTACTTTTACAACGTATTGTAGGTTTATCTACAGTATTTATCTATTAAATCTGCAAATTAAAATATTTTATTCTAAAACCCTACATGACATATATTATGTAAATAAATTATCAGATGAAAAGGTCTGAAACAACTTTTAAGTCACAAACATAATAATATGCTGCGGTCTTGACCGCAGTAAAATAACTGTGGACACTTAAATCAGTTGACCTAATGTAATTACCATCAATATTCTTTGTCAAACCTAACAACAGAGTTTGTACGAGTCTTTATTTTGCAATTATTCGTCTGAAATAAAGGGGTGCAAAAGCGCTAATAAATAAAAATAGTTACCTAGTGAAATTCAATTGCAATTTAAAAATTATACAGGGTGTCCAGAAATTATGGTAAACTATTTTAGTATATGATAGTAGAGGTAAAAATAAGAAAAAAAGTTCATATAAACATAGGTCTTAAAGTGCTTCGTTTTCCGTCTGTGTGTCTGTTTGTGATTTTTACATATTTAATTATATCTCGCAAACCTTTTAACATATAAACTTGAAACTTGGTATATGGATAACCACTTTAAGAACCATTTTTGTGAGAAGTATCAAATTTCTACTTAGACAAAAAAGCTGCCAAATTTAATCTAGTTAACGCTGATATTAAGATTATGTTGATCGGACTACTAAAAACGGAGAAATTTCAACTTTTCTGAATAAAAACATGGTTATTTAGAACATACTATCTGAAATTTCACAACATGGAAATTTTTAATTTTCCGAATAAAAACATGTAAATTTCAGATAGCATGTTCTAAATAACCATGTTTTTATTCGGAAAATTTAAAATTTCCCTGTTGTTAGTAGTCAGATCATCATAATCTTAATATCAACGTTAATTGGATTAAATTTTGCAGCTTTTTTGCTTCTTGTATAATTTTTCTAAAATTTGCGGTTTTTAAGATATTTAGGTTTGAAAACAAAAAACAGTCGCCATTTTGAAATTATACAAAGTAGAAATTTGATACTCCCCACAAAAATAGTTCTTAATGTGGTTATCCATATACCACTATTAAGTTCATACGTTAAATGGTTCGCGAGATATAATTAAATATGTAAAAATCACAAACACACAGACGGAAAACGAAGCACTTTAGGACCTATGTTTATATAAACCTTTTTTCTTATTTTTACCCCTACTATCATATACTAAATTATTTTACCATAGTTTCCGAACACCCTGTATAAATGTAATAAACTATTAATTTTGTTTTTAATTTGGTAATTAAAATTTGCCAACAGGAACTTTTAAATTGTGTTTTATTTTAAGACAAAATCTGTCTATCGTGTCTGTTGTCTGTATGATATTTGTAAGTACCTGTGAGGTATCTGTTATATCGTATATAAGAAACAGTCTCAGGAGTATGTTACTATTTCAATGTTAAAAACTTGATGTATGTTAAATTTTACTGTCATTTGTAATTATTCATTACATTTTACGATTTTTAAGCATGTTTTCAACAATCAGTGGTAAAAAATAAAAAAATCAAATATTATGTTGAGGGTAATGAAATTGTTCGGAATTTAATGCCGAATCCGAATATAACATTCTTTTTACTTATAAAAAAACAATAAACGAGCAATTGAGATAACCCCGACATGATGTCACCTTAACCCTGCCCCCCAGAAGGGTTAAGTTCAAGTCAAAAACCATTGTTTTTTTCGCCCCAGATTAACCTATTTGCGCTAGGCTAAGTCTCGTGAACCCGACCAGTTTAACGTTTTGGCCCGGGGTTTTCTATAATTGGGCTCGTAAACCCGATTTTTTGCGCTCGGATTTATCCCTGTCATAATTGGATGAAATTTATCTGTCTGCGCTCGGGTGCGGGTAAACTCGAACCTGTGAACCCGATTTCTCAGCCGCGGCGCAAAAAACTGGTTATAACTGGATTTTACGCTCGGACTTAGGAAAACCCGGAGTCCGTGAGCCGCCTCTAAATAGGCCTTAAGGTTAAATTTTATCAATTGCTGTAGCCTACTTCGTCCATGCGGTGTGAAAACAAAAAAAAGACACCTGTGTCAATTTAAATTAATGAAGAAGTTTTATTACTAATGCTCCAATAGTAGATTATCAAACTCAAAATCTCTTCATTTACAATATGTATAAGTTCTCACATTGGTGGCTATCATAGCTAAATTGCACATGGCTATTACTGTAGACTCTCTTATCAGGACACCTTTTAACCAGACATCGATTGTAACCAGACTCCACTCCATGGAAGTGTCATCATTTTAACCGGACAATTTTTAACAACACATTGGTTTAACCGAACCAGCAGGTTATCTCTTCCACGATTCTCGTGGGAAAGATTTGAGGCCAGTGATCATGTGTCAAAATCAAAGTTTTGGCTAATAAAATATGCATTAGAGTTATAATTTATATGTTTTAGGGAACGTCCATTAGGCCTAACCCAGAAAACCTGTTATCCAGACAGGTCTCAGTCCCAAGGTGTCCGGATAAGATGGAGTCTTCTCTAGGCCTACATACTCATTACACATAGCTAAACTGAATGAAGCTCAAACTAAATCAATTAAAAACATAGTATTACCGTATTAATTACTTTATTCAGTGAATGATAAATACGGCTGCACTTCCGTAGAGGTCCGGTTAAACAACCGAATGAAAATAACTAGTGTCAAATATCGATACACCCGGTACGTTAATGCTGAGATATTTCGTCATAAAACATCGGAATCGAAACAGCGGACTATGACAATCATAATCATGGTTATATTTTGGTGTTACATCTGGTTTGGTTAAGGAATTGATTAGAAACATTTATCGTCAGAGTTTTAACCAAAAACTTATTTGCATATTCAAACAAACAAGACTTAAATATAAAACTAATTTTTACTTAACAAAACCAATAACACCAATAACTTCAGTTGACCGTGCAGACGATATAACTTACAACGGCACTGACAACGACTGACAATGAATCAAATGCAAGATGGCGAACGATGTGGAATAAGATTTTAGAACGTCAATGAAGGAAATTTTGTAACTTAGTGTTTCTTTACAAGTTTGAGTTTCGGTTTAGTTTGGTTAGTTTAGTTTAGTTTAATATTAACTTGGAAATAAGTAGTTTGTGGTTTGATTGTCTAGATTGAATTATTTGCAAAACGATATTAATTGAATAAGAAAATCGATTGTTTAGCTATATCGATATTTTACACTGCATAGTTATTTTCATTCGGTTGTTTCACCGGACCTCTACGGAAGTGCAGCCATAAATACTTCCTTAATACCAGGACTCTTTGAAAAAAAAAACACTGAACTCAAACTTTTCTTAAAATTTAACTTCTCTTAAGAAAACTGGAAAATATATGTTATTTTCCTAATATAACTCCTCATGTTATTATTAGTTTGGAGTATGTGATTGAGGTATCTAAAGATTCAATTGACCCTCGATAATCCGTCACACACGGTAATCAGACACTGTAAATTAATCATCGGGCGATAAAGTCTATCTAAATAGGTCTTTTTATTCAAGTTGAGACATGAGTTTCATGCCTTTCTGATTCCTAGTCTGTATTTTACTCAGTTCAGTAGCGAGTACACTCTCACTGCCCATAGGGCAAATGTGAGTGTGAGGTTCAGTAGAACGAGGTGTGCTGACCGCACAGAGTTAACTCTCACTTTCGCCCTGTCCCGGCGAGAGTGTGCTTGCGCGATCAGCAACGTCAGCTGCAAATGCATTGATTTGACTGAAATAGCCTTTTAATATTCAATGCTTTTTAAGTAAAAAGATTGTTTACTTTTGGTAATCTTTCAAATTATAACCGATGATGAGAATGTTTGGGTTGGAAAACAAAATGCAAATATAAACTTTTACAGTAATTGAAGGGGTCCCCCGTAAAACGTTCTAAGCGACAAAATTTCAAAATCGGAGATATTCAGTGAAAAAGGTTCTCCAGGACATGAGCTACACCGTGGTATATTTTGTTTTGAAGATATTTGAGTTGGTAGCTCTGATTTTGTCTGAAAAAGTTTGCGTCATTCGTGAGGCTGTGCGGACTTTCTGGGTAATAACGTTCTATTCGCCGAAAGATGGAATCCCCGCCGGTCGTTGCGCTGTCACCCAAGGACCAAAATCGCGTAAATAAAAATAAAAGACGTGAAGTAAATATTGGAAAGTGGAAGGATAAGACCAGGATTGAATATAGAAAAGTTGGATTAGCCTATATTTCAAAAAATAAGAAGCCAAGGCCTGGAAATTACCCCCAAAAGAGGTGGGTAGAATAACGTTTTAAGCACCACATGTGGAAAACTTTTAACAAAATGACGTATCACGTTTTATTAACAACATTACGTTTTTCTACTTTTACATCAATAAAATTGTTTTTATATTCAGTTTTATTTTTGTTTCTGCTGGTATTCCTACTCTCCCTCATGTTTTCTTCCAAAGTAGGAGAGCAGTCCGTCAGAAAACGTTCCAAGCGCCAGTCATTTAGAACGTTATAACCCCTAAAAAAACACGTAAATTGTTTTAAAATGCTTGGCAGGTACAAATTCAATATAATGCTACATTATGATGTTATAAATAGGGTGTTAAGAGATTATACATGATTATAAGTTCTAGCCTTTAAAAAACCGTAAATTTTGGAATTCAGCTTTCAACCCTTGATTACTCAAAACTAGGGTTTTGTCGTTTAGAACGTTTTATGGGGGACCCCTTCAATTGTTTATAAACTTGTGTGACAAATGTAGACCTGTTAGCGAATTTCCCCTATAGGGAAGAAGCTGTTACCGTAGGTCTCATGGTAAGACCTAAGCCTAAAACCATCATAACTTTTCTTTTTGAGGTCCTCAGATGCCAAAAACACCATTTGTTCACTTTCATAAATATATATATATATATCTATATATCTATATATCTATATATATATGTGTCTTTAAGCACGATAACTTGCGCAAAAATGGTCCAATCGGAATGAAATTTGGCATAGACGTGTAAAGTAGTAATTATTCGGACGAGTTCGTAAACCAGCCCGATCGGACCACCGGAAGGGGGGGTAAAGGGGGGTAAACCCCCCCAAAAATGGGTTTTTTGAGATTTTTACATAGAAAAATAAAATTTATGGAATTTTTGTTAACACCATTGAATTCAGCCCAAAAAAACAAACAATTTAGTATTTTGAATCATGGCTCTATGTCCATTGGTTGCCGAGATATTGAAAGTGGTAAACGCAGTACGTTGTCCCAATGTTAACCTTATGGGAATTAAATAAAATTCTATATCTCGCTTATTTCTCAACATATCTTGATAAAACTTGGTAAATGGCTTCTTCTAGTTCAGATCTACTAAATATTGAATTAAAACCACCCAGTTTTAATATACCTGTAGCAGCAAACCTGCATACTCATTCCCCATGTTATTCTTATGGAGCTTACAAAAACATGTCAAATCTCGCTATGTTGGATCGAAATATGTTGTTTTGCACTTGAAATTCGCTGAGTATGCAGGTCTGCTGCAACGGGGGTATTTGAAATTATAATATAGGTTTTTCAACCTCTTAACTCCCACAAACTTTAAAGGTCATTAAGAGTCCTAGCATGAACATTAAGAGGCACTGAAGCGTCAGAAGCCTCTGGTGGTGCTTATTGGAGATTTACTCACACAGTTCACTGGATTGCCACCAGGGTTCCACCATATGCTTTATGTGTCAAACAGCTTTCATCAAACGGTGGTTTAGTAGCCAAGTGGTCCAAGGCGTTAACTGATGAGTCAAAGCTGAAGACATTCGGAGCGGCGCGGGTTCAATTCCCATTAATATGTGCAATTCCTATTAGGCTTGCAAATTGTGTAGTAAAGTTGGTGGAAGGGTCTATCTAAAATGAACGGTGACTGGCTTGGGTAGAAGTTGACTGCTATATTACAATTGATAAGGATTGCAGTGGACACCTGTTTCCCTCCTTTTTACCCTTGAACAGGGTTAAGGGGGGCACTGTTAAATGGATTATTTCAGCATATAGTCAACAAATGTGAGTGGGGGAAATCGGGTTTGAGGGGGAATTGGGTACTACTTTTTTTTAACTTTTTAAAAATCAACTGTTAATATTAGGAAGGATTGAAAAATGTGAAGAAATAGCTAAGAATTTTTTTCATATCAATTTTCTTTTAGGTTGTTATCTCTGAGATCAAACAAGTTAGAAATAAAATTGTTAAACCCTTACGATAATCGATTTTCCAAGTGCCGTCCAACGAACTTTGTCCGCGTAACGAACAAAACATCAAGAACAATTCAACTTATGCAAACTATTTTTAATTTACAATCAACCTATAAAACCAAGGTATAGGTATTAATATCTGCTAGAGTTTTGGAATTTTTCAATTACAAGTAAAGGGTAATTTTAAGGGGTTTAAAAAGTTAGTACCCGATTGCCCCCTATGGGAAAATGAGTAGCCTACTAGCATAGCCATCTCTAGTAATAAGGCCACGGCCTTCGACCCGGCAACATCGCTGTTCAAGAGTTCTCTGCATGGTAAAAACCCTTACAGAGCCAGCTGGCTTCAAGTAAACAATATATAGTGCTATAAGAGAGTATGGATAAACAAATCAGCTAAACCCTTAGATGGGCTGTTGCCATTTACAAGCGCCGTGGCCTTGTTACTAGAGATGGCTATGGTACTAGTCTAGTAGGCCTACTTATATATTTTTTTAATGTTTGTGACAAAACTGACTTATAGAGTGAAGGTGTGCGTGCCAGGAGGGGAGGAAGGGTTGCAGGAACTCTGTTACACCAAGCTGGAAAATTGTTGATCTATGGAATATAGGCGAATATACATTTTGTGTCAAACTAACAAAAAAAAAGGCAAAACATTGTCCGCAAAGTTATTTAATTGAAATTTTATACCACACATTGTTGAGTTCAATATTTTATTTATTTTTATCCAGCGTGTATAAATTGTTTTATTTCTTCTATCCCCTCCAGGAATTTGATGCACAAGACCATCAATCACCTCATTTGCCTAGTGGGTTCAGACCTAGGATACATGGACAGTTCTAATTGAATCAAAATAATGATTTTATTTATTTCACTTGTTATTAGGGGTGAAGAGAGGATTCTTGCCCTGGGATTATCCAGCTATGAAGCTTGTGTCTATTCCATAGACACTTCACTTCGGTGCACCGCAACTTTACCAGCAGAAACGACTCCCTTAGTGGATCTTAGGTATATGTTTCTTTTGTTAAATGTTTGTTGGATATCTTAATAACACCCAACACCTTAGATGCAGCAGATATGCATAATCAGTAAATTAACAGTTAAGACAAAGCCTCACATTAATGAAAAACCAAAGTATGTCCGTAAACAAGCAAGGTAAAACATTCACCATAAGAATAACTTGGAAAGTGAGTGTGCAAGTTTGCTGCCACGGGAATGTAGGATTTTGGCTATAATCCAGTTAATGTCAACTAGATGAAGCCACATAAAAGATTTATTGACATACGTTGCAATTATAATGTTTAAATTACGGTACCTGTTGCCATGAAGTGATCCTTTTGTAGTTTAGGGGAGACAGCTGTTTCGGATATAAATATCGCTCTCAGGTCGAATGTCTATTTGAATTGTTACTCTTCCTTCCATCTTCATGGTCGTCAGAGGATAAAATCGTTCACAAACTCAAACAACATGAGGCAAACATGTGCCTGGTCACATATCTGTGCAACAGGTAATTTATTCGTTATAATTTTTAAATCAGAGATTCAGAGGCTTGTCTCATAATGAAAAAGATGTGTTGAGAAATGAGTGAGAAATGTATGACTGACAATTTTTTCTTGTCAATTAAGGCTAGTATGCTGTATAATAACATTTGTTGCCAATTCTGAACCTCATAGGCCTTCTTCTTCTCCAACACACCCTACTTCAGCTTTATGAAAAACAATACAATGTCTTCAGATTTCCTTTCAGGTCTAAATTGTATGTTTATATAAAAAATACAGAAGCAAATTCTTTTTGCAGATTTGCTCCTGACAACCCTTCACTGCTGTATGTTGGGTGCAGCCAAGGAACAATAAAAGTTTGGGACTTGAGGACCAATACTAAACCTGTACAAGAATTCAGGGGTAAAGTTTTAGTTTAGTTAACGTTTATTTATCATAGGTTTTAATTCAGGTGCAGTGGAACCTGCATAATTCGAACTTGTATAATTCGAAATCTTCTTTAATTCGAATATTTTTCTTGGTCCCTGGCATTTTTTATCCAAACAATGCTAAAAAAATCGTGGATAATTCGAATTTTATTTTGGATAATTCGAATTTTAAGTTCCAAATTAAGGTACATCAATTTCATTCCACGACTGGAAATAGTTAAAAATTCATTGGAAAACCCGTTTTACTACGACGTTCATTAACAAATTAACGCCAGACCTATGGCGTGTCAGGTTATGGTCAAATGACTCATCCCTTCCACCTCCCAGGCTTCCCACCCTGCCCCAACATCGCTTGTAACTCGACTCCAATGACACCAATAATGTAAACTAAACAGTACAGAACGCTGACTGGGTTCGGAAAAGGGTTGCGCTCGCCGTGACAGCGCCACTAATCTTTTCGCACTTGATTCTGTGTAGAACGGCTCCCGGCAGACGAGCCATGGGCCAGACCTGATGCGCAGTTTTCTATGTCGACACAAAGGCTACTCAACACTGCAACCCACTTCCCTCCCCCCCACCAGCCAAACTAACTTCCGAATTAATTCCAGTGCAGCATTCCGTTGTTTTCGATCGTCCCTCAAACAAAGTGTTTTTGTATTTGTGCAGTGTCTTGTTTTAAGTGTTAAAAAGTTTTTATGTAACATTAAAGAAGTGAAGTGACCATTTCGACAAAATCTCGGACCTATAAAACACTCACTTTAGAGGAAAGTCAATGAGCGTGCAATTGTCAATGTTACACGAAGTTAAGTTGGTAGCCTGTATAAAGTTCAGAAGTAGCAGAACGTACTGTATTTTTTCCAGCAGAAATGTTTCTTTGTATTATCGTACGTCGCGTCGTACGTAGTTTATATTTTAGGGTAGTTATGTCTGTTTTATGATTACTGATTTTGAACCTTTGTAATTAGCGTTTGTTGATGAATTTATTCTTTTAGAGTGTCAATTTCATATGAAGGTTAAATTCACAATGTGAAGTTTTAATGTTTTGGCCTCATTTTTTAGAACTTCTTTAATTTGAATTTATGGATAATTCGAAGTTTTTAGCTGGTCCCTTGAGATTCGAATTATCCAGGTTCCACTGTATATTGGCTTGGTCTAACTTTCAGAACACGTGCTCACTAATATATAATCTCAATTGGAATTCCCAGCTTCGACAAAGACTTGAGTGTCTGTATAATTTAAACTGTGTATGTAGTTTTGCTAGAAAATAGGATTGGGTTTCTGGGTGCTGGTTAGGGATTGGATTAACTCTGCCCTCAAGATAAAGATGTTTTACACTGAATGGTATTTTTAATTTGCAATAGTTTTTATTGGTATTCATTGAAAAAAATTAAAAACAACTTACTGGCTTTAGAGCTTGTAATTCTGTTTTAAGAGAATTTTCAATAGGCCACTTTATTTCATTATTAACAGGGTTATGATTCTGAAAAGCTGACTTTCAATATTTTCTTTCTATAATTTGTTATTTAATATTTTGTCCTAATACTTGTTATATTTGTTATTTAATATCTTGTCCTGATATTTTGTTTCTTGTAAAAACCAATTTTGCTGTATCAACAGACACGTCAGACCCGAAGAGCAAGGGACTGCACGACAAGGAGTTTTGCAGCTTTGACGTCAACACGAGCGGGAGGTTTGTGTGTGCAGGAACGGCCGTGACCGACGGTGATGCTTTCCTCATGTTCTGGGACACGAGACAAGCCTCGCTGCTCGGGGGCTACTGGGAGTGTCACACGGACGACATTACCCAGGTCGGTTATTAGCTTTCTACAATATTTTCAGGTGTGATTCTCAGGGTTTTAAATAGTGTAAAGTAGACATTTTCAAGCATTGGACATAAATGCTTGGACATAAAGCCCCCACCTTTACAACAGGCTGGATCCACCCATGGGTTTGCAGCAGAAGATACGAGGATTTTTTTCAGGGGGATTTGGTAGTTGGGTTTCCCCACCCCACAGGAAAATCCTGTGAGAGTACTTCAGCCATTATTTTGGCTTTTTGTACAGCTACCAGAAAGGAAAGGAAACTTCCTTTCTATTATCCCTTAGGCTCTCAGCCTTTAGTCAAGGGAAGCAAAAGGAAATAGGAATAAGTAGATGGGATAAGTAGGTTCGGCCAAGCTTAGTCTAGGTGGGCAAAGGTATACCTTTTGTCCAATGGATGAAGGGAAACAGGGCCTCAAGGGATAAGGTGGCCCTCACCTTGGTCACCAGTACACCCCCGCCCACCCTGCCATTGAGCTCAGGCTCCCCTGGTGAGGAACTGAAGTTTTTCACTGAAAGACAGCTACAACACTGCCTCCAATTGTGACAACTTCCATTACTGTACCCAGTATTGGTACCTAAACTAGCAAAAGCCAGTTAGGATCCCACTGGAGATTACAAGGATGTTAGTTTACTTATGGTAATTATCGACAATACATGTCAGCACAAAATGTTTCATAAACAAATTTTGCTCAAATCTCAAACTGGGTTTAATTGGTTCAGGTCATGTTTTAGCTATTTATGTCAGTCACCTGGTTAAGTGTTTAATGTATTCTCAAGCTGGTGTTATAAGATTCAGTAACCATACATGTTAGGAGGTTAAATAAAGTGTTAAATGTCTCAATTTTACCATTTTTGTGGTTACCAAATGAAGTTATCGTAAATGCCTTATTCAGACAAAACCTGAAAATAATAACTTGCCATTGTGGCTGTTACAATAAAATTGCCTTTGTAAAAGGCTATTGATAAATCAGTTACGCTGGTGAAGCAGTAGGGGGTCTAATTAATTTGGATTTTTTAAATGTTATCTCTAATTCAGGAATCAATAATTTATATCATTATGTACCTAATATACATTCATCAAGGTTCTGGTAAGTGTATCATCGTATCATGTGTGAAACAGATTACAGGCAATAAAAGCAAAAACGTCAAAGTAAAGTTCTACGATAGGAGTCCATTATTTCAGGATAACATTAAATTATTAACTTTTTATGATAACCTATAACTTAAAAGTGCTGAATAATTTCAGGTGAAGTTCCACCCCAATGAGGCCGACAATCTGGCCACAGGCTCCACTGACGGCTTGATAAACCTCTATGACATAAGCCAGTCTGACGAAGACGAAGCTCTGTTGCAGTCGTTCAACACGGAGTCTTCAGTTGTAAGTACTTCTTTTTTTTAAATTAATGATTAAGAGTGTACTAGCTTGAACATGAAACACATTTCTACTGCACTACCTAACCCTTTAGATTATTGTAAAGTACAGTATAAACACCATTTTTGCTATTTCCTAGTGCTAAATGCACTGCAACCCAGACATTTAATTAGCCTTAATATCGTTCTATTTTAGTCAAGTGAATAAAGTAGGGACCATAAAACTAATTTATTGGTACTTGTAACTTGTCATGTGTTGCAATGACAAATTAAATACACATCAGGAGCTAAAGTGAAACAACTTTAATTTGTTACTTACTCGTCATTGTATCTGAATCACTCCAGCACACCTTCATAACCTAAATTTTAGAACTGAAGATTTGTTGGTCCGCAGGAAAAAATAAAGTGGCACGAGGGGTCTGAGGTGACTCTGTCCTGTGTCACTCACACGGCTGACGTGCAACTGTGGCACTTGGACGACGGAGCTCCTTACAGCAGCTTCTCCAGGCAGGATATGGAGTCAGCACTCAAGGTAGGTAATTAGTACATGGTAAGGCCTGTAAACATGTTTTCCCCTATGATTTTGCCTAACTCTGAATAAGTTCTACTAATTAGTATAAAACTACTTGATGGAGAATATGTTACCTTTTACTTATTTTGTACAAAAAAATTCAAAAACTTATCTCTTGAACAAATGTTTGCTTTGCAGACAATTTACTGTCATTGGCTCAAAATTGGAAATGCTTATTTCTTTCAGATAAAAAAATTATGGATTGAATTTTAAAACTCTATTATTGCTCAGTTTTCGTTTGTTTCTTTTGCTAGATGAACAGTGAGAAACTAGTGGACAGTCTCTATGTAGCTGATGTTCATTCAACTTCTCAAACGGATCAGCTGATGGTTTTGGCTGGCTCTAACAAAAATGTGTAAGTGTTTTTTAAGAAAATCTTTTTTACGAGGTGGCTATTTTTGGTACCATTTTTACGATACTTTCTTGTGCGTTACGAAACCCTAAGATCTCTTGCAGTACAATAACGCTAGTATGACACAAGGTCTTGCGCAGACGATGTTCTGTGTGTGCAACAGCAGATATTAGTGGAGGCAAAGCGCTCTAGGTGTCATTCTGTGAACTGTAAAATATAAGGCCTGTATTACAACTTGTAACATGTTTATGTACGGGACTGTTTTAGATTTACCTTTTATTGATTAGATAATCATCTATAGAATAGAATGCCAAACCAGACAAGTAATTTATTGTTAATTTTAAAAATTTATATTTGTATCGCACAGTTTTGATATGCTCAGGCAAACAGTCGAAAAACTTTCTCCCTGTATATAAAATGTTTACCTGTGTCTCTCAACCATACGATTATTTCTTGTGTTGTATTGGTGTCTTTTATTTTCTAATAATGGATTGCTATTGGTAAACACATACTTTATTGTTTCAAATATATACAAACTGTAAACTGGTAAAATGTTCAGTTGTGAAAAAATATGTATAACTGAGTCAAAAGTTCTTAATTTAAACATAATTCTTAGAGCTTTTTTTTGTTGTATCAAGATTTTATCCATTTTTTTTGCTGTGGCCCCATAAATACTTATTCCATATGCAATATGTGAATGTATTAAGGAATAGTAAATTACTTTTAAACTTTCAAAATCACACTGATTTACCATGCGCCTTAGCGCATAGAGCCCACTAGATGTTTTCATGGGCGTAATTTCAGCATTTCGATTGGGGGGGCAAGATCTTCTAGGTCATTGCCTCATCCTGATTTGATTGCATACACCATATTTGATTTGGTATTACACGGAGGCCACCCTTATACAGCGCGCTGCGGCGGTTATGTTAGATCAGGTTATCATAAATTTGTTAATAGGACTTTCCTCGTTTCGTCACGAATCGAACGATACCAGATGAGACATACTTTTGCCTGCCAAATACTCTTGAATTAGGCCAAGGTCAGGTCGTTGATCGGAGCGCACGCATCACCTGTCAAGGGATTTAGCAGGCGAAAGTATGACTCGTCTGGTATCGTTCGTTTCATAACGAAACAAGGAAAGTCCTACTAACATATTTATGATAACCTAACTTAAAATACCGCCACGGCGCACTGAATACGGGTGGCGATCGGGTGAAGTCGCTAGTGGCGGCGGCGACTCGATCAACTCAACCCTCACCAACATCGTTGTCTTCTGGGAAGCAGAAAACTAAGACCACTTATCATAATTATGTCCAATTTGGATAGTAATTCAATTAAAGTATGTTCTTTCCAATTACAAAGTCATTTTTGGTAACCAATAAAAAAATCTAAAAATAATAGCCTCCGTATAATACCAAAGTATCTATGGGGTATATACACTGCCAATGCATACTATTTTCTTTATATCTAACTAGCTAAAGTTAATATCCAACCACGATATCACAACACAATGTGAACTTGTAATCACCATTCACTTCACTTTCAGTCAGTTATTGTACTATTTGTAAAACTGCCTCACTGCAGTCAAAGCAGGCACACCAACTGTGTGCTTCATACGACTGGCGATTGACTGATGTTGCTATACTCTTTTTTCTAACGTCCAGTGTTGCATTACACAGGATTTGGCATTTTACCCGCCAACTCCATTGATAATCCTAATTTTACCCGGTTTTTCGGCACTAATCCCTGCAAAATCCCCCCAAGTACCAAAATCCGGGTGGTTAGCCGAAAAACCACCAAATGACCTTAAAAACGCCAAATACCGGACTTTTTCTCACCTTACATGGACATTGAATATTTGCAAAGCAAATCACAATTCAAAAATCCCCGGCTTTACCCGTTTTTTATGTATTTAAGATGCCGGGTAATCCCCGCAGCTCAAGTCTAAAATCCACGATTTTACTCGATTTTTCTTAATCATGTTAATTAAGTCCCCGAATGGCCAACAAAAAACCCACAAACCGGGCTATTACCCAGTTTCTGGTAACACTGCAACGAAATAACCAATACAAACAAACCAAATACATAACACCAACTTTCGATTGAAAATAAAATATCTAGAGTTTCAAAAAATCCTTGTACCTCGATCGTCAAAAATCCCCGATTTCACCCATTTTTTAGGCTAATATCCAGGTTGATGAGTAAATTTCCTCAACCCAAATCTTAAATCCCGAGTTTTACCCGGTTTTTTCTCAATCACTGCCAAAACTCCGCGCGGCCTCTAAAATACCCAACAACCGGGTAAATACCCGGTTTTGGTAACATTAATTGCTAACGGCTGTGTCAGACCGGGGCCACAGACCCTGTCTGACACTATGTCTTCTGGGCCCGATGTCAGACAGGGTTGCCTTATAAAACCGCCCTTCAAAATAACTTAAACTTAACACATGGATTGACTTGGAGATTCAATGGATGGTTTACATAGCAAACTCGAATATATGACGAGTTCAGTGATGGTAATCATGATGAAATGGTTAGATTAATAAACAGTACTTTTAACTGTTGCGTATGGTATAATAATTGATTTTTTTTTGTAATTTTCCCTTATTCGCTGGTTCAAAATTCCTCGCAAACCTATATCCCGCCCAAAAAATCATGCCCCCCCAAAATTTTGATGGCGCAATTTGCGCCATGTCCCCCCTTCTGGGCGCCCCTGGTAAACAGTGTCCTATGACAGGCAACTTACACTGACTCTGAACAGCACTACCGAGTTTAGAGGTTGGCCATCCTGGAGCGTTAGTTCACTGGTGGACGTGTCGTTTGTCGTGGGAGTGGGTTCTCGTCGACCGGCGCGCCATAGTGAATAGCGTGTATGTCTGTATTCGTTCGCTAAATGTATCCTTGCAAATTTGCAATCGGACTTCAAACAAAACTACGCCACCAGCGTACTTTAACGGCATATCGACAAGCCTCATATTAATGAAAAATTTATGTCAATAATAATTTAATTTTACAACTTGAAAAAACATGATTCTGGTCAATTTTTGTTATTTATACCAAAAAAATTTTAGTTTTCAAATTTTTGGGGGGGCAACTGCCCCCCCTTGCCCCCCCCCCCCCCCCGAATTACGCCTATGGTTGTTTTATTAATAATTAAATTTACATGCTCGTCCCAAGACAGGTTCTCATCTGGTTCACCCAAAAATTTTGTGTCCTGTACCTGGTCAAGGATTTCATCCTCATTAATAAAAATATTGGGAAATAGCTTAATTTTGGCTTGTCTAGTACAAAAAGATATAAAATTAGATTTTGTGGATTTAATAATAGATTTTTATCATTTAAAAATTCTTTAATCATTGATAATCCAATGTGAGCTGAAACTTCAATGGAATTTTGTGTTTGACCAGAAATAATGACATTTGTGTCATCTGCATACATGCACAGAGAGTTGTTATTCCCCCAAAACCCGCCTGGTAAACCCTTTAAGTAACATAAAAATAATAATGGGCCTAAAATGGACCCCTGAGGAACGCCATGATTTACTGTTAATGTCCGAGACCTGATTTTTTCTTTATATGTAAATTTTGAATTGGTATTCTCCATATAGCAATCCATTTCCACAAACTGTTTCCTCCCCTCCAGATATGATTTGAACCATGAAAGTTCCACACCATCAACTCCGAGAGAAAAAAGTGTGTTAAGTAATTTGTCATGAGCTACGCTGTTAAAAGCTCGGGATAGGTCTAAAAAGATACCAACTACCTTTCTTTCTCTCTCTTCTCTTTCTCTTCTTTTTCTTCTTTCTTTCTCTCTATTCCGTCCTTATTTATTTATGATCTTTCTTCTTCTTAATTGTACATTATTTTTTCACAAAGTTTAGAAATGTAACTAATTTTAGGATTACAATAAATTATTGTTGTTATTAAATATAATTTCATTCATATATTATATTCTGAAATAATAAGTTTAGCCATGAATATTATGCCACAATTGGGACTGCTATTTAATTTTTTATCATCTTTACTTAGTGAACATAAAAAAATCAATCTTGTGTTTGACTAGGTGTATATGTGTGATTTTTTTACTAGATATAACTATTTTAAAACCTTTCAACTACTTCTTTCTACTCTTGAAATTAAATTTTGTAGTACCTATATGTAATTAGTCTAATTATGTAATTTTAATTATTTATTTTAAAGTAAAGTATTTTGGGATTGGTTATTACTTAAATATAATGTAGATAAATGTAGATTTCAAATTTGGTATTTTTCTTCATAAATTATTTGTTGAGCCAGTTTGATTAATTTGATGTAACAAAATACTGATGAACCTATGAGATGATTCACTTGTTTTGGGGATAAGCTATATATTTTTGAGCTGGCGGTCACTTAAGGTATGCAAACATTAGTCTATTGTATCCTTAAAAATTAAAATCAAGCTTCATAATTTCTTTTAATAATTTGGTGATTGTTAAAAAGCTCGGCTCGAAAAAGCTCGGCTCGGCTCGAGTTCAAAAATCACTATTCGCACACCCCTACTGTTTAGTATTGGTACGACTATTTCATTTCGTCAAACGGTTCCCTGGTCCTTTAAGTTGCTATACGAGGATACGATATTAAGCAGCAGGCGTACGATCATTTTGAGCCAGCAAGGGGACAGCTGTTTGTCTGACTGAGACGTATAGTGAAGATTGCTTTGAAGTTTAACATCGCGATCGCGACCGTCTTTGTTTGTCTCGTTTTAATATTGCGTGGACGCCCTAAGTCAGAAGCTTGGCGACGTGTAATAAGAACCCGCCCGAATTAAGCCCGAGACGTGTCAAACCCGCCTGACCACTCGGGTTCACGTAATTACCCGAAGCTACCCGAATTTTCGGGTACCCGCAGACCTCTAATCTCAGGTACTCATGTCACGTGGAAGTAGTGCAATGTTTGAAGATATTTTTACACATTTTTTTAGGGGGGGGGGGTTGGGCTAGGGTATAAAGAAGAGCTGAGGTCATTCTGAAATAAATAAGATTCAAGATCCTGGAGACAGGATTTATAAATAAAGATTCACAATCAAATTGTAATTCACAAAAAAGGTGGTTAAAATGAAAGTTATGCATGAAGGGGGGCCCGGGTGTTCTACCCAAAAAAATTTTAAAATTACAATCGTCAACTCAAATTTTTAGTTAATCTGGAGGTGAACAACACTTAGTAACTCTGCAGATTCAAACTAATTTGAGGCTGGCCCTGGAAATTTCAGTTAAATATCCCTTATTACAGTTAAATAAAATAAATAGGATGTTAATCTTATTGAATTTAATCTCATGGTTAACAGGCTATTGGTGAATTTGCACATTGTTTTTATAACCATTCACCATTCGCTACTTACACTCCAGTCATATAACCAATCATTTTCACGGCCGTTTGGATAAAAAAAATTAATTTGTCATTACCCTCGAGTGGCAAATCCGCACGATTGCTTTCACAATTGTGGGCAGATTTTACAAATTTACTCTTGATGTTTGTGCGCGATCGGTAAAATATGATCCCGTCCCATAATTTCCCAAAGTAAAAGTAGATTCTGCCAAAAATCTTAATTTTAATTTTCCAGGAAATGTTGGGACCTGCCAATCTTTAATTTAAATGGGCGTAAAAACAAAAACAAATTAGGTTGAAATTCTTTAATTTGTTGTACTTAATGTCACAACCTTAAAACCTTAAATGTTCTATGTTACATGTAAGTGTTAAAACCTTAATGTTACATATTCCTTTATTAACATTTATTTTCAGTCCTTTCAAATTCCTTTCAGACGAAAGGACTGAAAATAAATATTACATTGTAGCGGTATATTGTATTTAAAAAAATGTACTATCACATGTGAAATTTAATATAAAAACTAAAACGATTTAAAAATCAGTGGCAAAAACCGCATTTTTCATCCGATTATTGCGGCTAGTTACGTGCGTCTAAGCCGTTTACATCTTTTTCAACATAATAAACACCCACCGAATACCTTCGATCATAGTAATTTTAGAAATGAAAAATACATCCTTAATTAATTGTCTCTTGCAGCAGAACGCATCGTTCATAAACTTATTCCCACAGTAACTATAACTAGAAACGTTATTCCTGTCATGTACCCTTTACCGCTCACATCTTTCGAAATCGGATTGTAGGACTACCCACCCCGATATTAGGCCGATTACCCTGATTGATGAAATGGCCCCGTCCAGATAATTTTCTTAAGTAAATGAATGAAATTTCCCTCTAAATTTTTTAACGATTTCATTTTATACTTTTCTTCAAATATTTTCCGAACTTTTCAGAACTATAGTTTTTAACACACCTTAATTGCACTTCAGGGCATGTCAGTCAAAGTATGTCAAATTTATCACATGACGCCCATTTATCAATCATCAAAAGGACATCATGTGTCACACCATATCGGCCGTCCTCTGAATTTGCACCATCCTGCTCTTGCGCCCATGGCATGGATCACTCCTGTCAAACCTTAGGTACACCACTGCCAGGGACCTATTTCACAATGAGTTGCTAACTAACAATAGCCTGTTAGTAAATTATCCCTTTGGTAAATAATTCCATCAAATCATATGGCTTGTGTCGCTAGTGTATTAAGTTGTTAATTCATTATATAATAGCCCCAAAACCTAATTTTTTAAAAATATTGAAGGTTTTTAATAATTTAAAATATAACATTATATGTTCAGGAGGTGTCTACGGTCAGCAACTACGCTCAGTGGAAAACTTAATCCTCACTCTTGCTTTGATGGAAACAAACAGATAGTTCGGTGTTCATGGTTTGACCCTCAGGTAATTGAATTGAGTTATTAATGTCTTGATTTATTATTTGCTGAGATATTATTTAATGGTGTCTATACCATCTGATTAATATTATTTTACCATAAAAAATGTAGTTCTGTATTCAGAAATTTATACAGCCATTTATAGTGTTTTATTTATTTTTGAATAATTTTACAAATTACAGCCAGTCTAATAAATTTTACATGGAACTAAAGGATGTTAGTTTAGTTATTAAACAATCAAATATCACACTTTAAAAAGTGGTTTTACAATGGTTTATCTAGCTTTAGTCATAAACTTTTTTTGTTACAAAGCGAAATCAGGTTGTCAGTTATCTAGCTTTAGTAATATACAATTTCTGGTACCTAACGAAATTAGGTTGTCAGCTTTTGACTTGGTCAGTTGTCATGCTCAGGATCAATCTGGTGATTCTCTAATTACATTATGTACCGGGTCCCAAAAAAACTGATCAATTTCAAAACCTACCAAACCCCATTTAGACCAACGTGGCCAATTTTGCAGGTGATCATGTGATAACTCATCAAGTTAATTTGTGTGTTATTTGTAAACATCGCCCAGTTCACTGTCGTTACTCAGAGCTGTAAGCAAATATTAATCCACAATAAAGAATTACACACGACACTCAGATAAGCTGACATTGTTGGTCCCAGGACCTGTCAACTTGTGTTATTTCATACTTTTTCAACTTTGTATTCATAAATTTAAACACAAATTCTTACATTTAATCCCAGAGACTGAAAAAAACATTGTGACACGTCCTGGTATCTTTGGGGCTAGCTTGTCAGGCCTGTCATGCCTTATTTATTGTAACATTTTTTATTTTGACACTCCGAGAAATGACATTGAATCAGCGGATATTTTTAATAATGACATAGGAAAAAACTTTGGGAGTTAAGTATCTCGTGGCCACTTACAAAGTTGCCTACGTTTGCCTCAATGGATTTTATTAGTTTGAGTTGATCAGGTTTTTTTTTGGGACATGGTGTTTCAGCTTGTGAACCCCTTTTTCTTTTCTTATAAATTCAACTTCTAAAAATTAAAAAAATTTTTGCAGCAAGAACTGTTAGTGACGGCAGGAGAGGGTGGAATTGTAAGTTTATGGAAAGCAGGACAAGCAGAAAAAGTAACAAGCCCCAACCAGCTCAAGGTAATTGTAATACAAACATGAACGGCAGATTTTCGTTTATCAACATTTATGAAAATGCTGTTAGAGTAGACTGGTTGCCCATGATCTTTGTACAGTTTAGGAAACAAGCTAAGCGAGGAAATAACTCATGAGCTTAACAACATACTAGTGGCAACAATGATTTTTATTGCTGTTTTTGCTTAGCAGTTTAATTTTCTTATATTTTGTACAGCTTATACATTTTATGTTATAGTTTTTATGTAGTAATATGGAATTGTGTGCATTCATGCCTCGAATAAAGGGGTCTTGCTGGCCCTCAACGGTTTAAGTTTGAGACATCGATCTCGAGTCTACTTAACTTCACTTCCGGCCTTAGATACCATCAAGAGCAAATAATTTTAACCATCCAGATTTTTCATGTTCAGGAGTATTCTGTGTATGGTGTATAAATGGGCAAGAATGTCTTACACCTTTGTTTCTAAGTTCAGGAAATAGTCTACGTTCAAAACATAAATTTTGTCTTCTTATAAGGAAAGGGCTTTAAGTATTGCTCTGCTCTTAGGAAATCATGAAGTGATTAATTGATTGTTATAGCAATATTGCAATAATTGTTTTCATATCTCTAAAATTTGGTTCATATTCAATTTTTCACAATGCAATAAATAATTTTAATTTTTTTATTTTTAGGTGGCCAGTAAATTGAAGGAAAAACCACATAAAACAAAGGTAAAACCGTATTGAACCTGTAAATATGTCAATAAACGTAAGCTTTCTTTTTATAGACTATTTTATTTTCCAGAGCACAATAATAATGAAATATTTTTAACCGTACTGAAAATCAAAGAAACTAAAACACATTGACAAATGAAATTTATTTTTCGAGGCCAATTGTTGAAGCTATTTAATTGCAGCGAAAATGTTAATGTATATGATAACACAGGAATTAATGAGTGCCAAAACTGCACAAAAATATTCTAACTGCACTAAAAAAATTGCTTTGCCAATTTGCATATTAGCTCCAATGTGGCACTAAAATGTAATTTATTGATGTTTGCAAAAAATGCACTGTTCATGCAGAGAAACAGTATGCTCCCAGGTCTGAGGTATGTAAAAAGCGGTTTCATTCTTCATACAGTTTATTGAACCAGTACACAGTAACACTTTATTTTGGAATGTTATATACACATATACAAGCTGCTTTATCATTGTCTTAAGGGTACTGTAAAAACAAACCAAATTGACAAACTAAACAAGTAAAATAAAAGAGTCAAAAAATACATTTTTAACAATTTATATTAGTTTGATCACTCAGAGAACCTAATTAGATCCATTGATGGGCGCGAAATAATTTAATATAATAAAATAACATTATTGCTATTGTATAATTTTTCTCAAAATAATTGCACACAGCTATTCATTACACAATATATACTTTAAAATATTTAACATTGTCATACACTATAATTTTATCACATTAAATAACAAACCATAACTTTATTAACAAGTTTAAAGTTTTAATAATATCGAAAACTTCTAGGAGTTATGTTTTAGAACATAGACTAACAATCCTCACAGTTCAGAAAAAGCTCATTACAATGAATGATGAATCCTATTATCCATTATGAACACTTATTGTTTAAATAATTATACACAATTGTGTTACGACACAAGGGGGTATGTTAACGTAAATTGTGCTTCTGGTATCTTGAATGACACATTCCGCAAAAAACACCTCTCATGGTAACTTCATGCAAAGCTAATTGCACTGTTTCTTGCAGCTGGCCTAAAGTTGATCTAAGCTGACAAAAAAACAGGAAAAATGGCACCAAACCCATAAATTTAATTGGCATTCTTACCAAGTAATTCATCAATAAGATTCTAGTAAATGAAAAGGATGTTATTTCATGCCATTACCCATGAGTGAAAATTACTATAAGAAACTTAAAAATTATATGCACCTTTGGAAATAGTTGAAAAAAGCCTTTATAAGATTTTTTATGGCAAATGTTGTTTGAAATATGTGGAAATAAAAAGGGCTAAATGTTATGAAAAGTAATTGGATTTAAATGATTTAAACAAGTTGTGCCAATCTTAACAATAACAGTTATTTATAAATTAACATTTACAAAGAAATATATAGCAATGTTTCCCTTACGATGAAGCTTTGAACCATAAACTACATTCACTGTTAAAACTACATACAGGGGAATACTGGAGATGGCTAATATTTAAAATTCTACTCTACATAATATACATTAACATTCTGATCTCGGAACACCTTATATTTCAGTAAACATTTCCCACATCATCTGACTACACTCGAGACAAAAAAGGAAATCGTTTTCATAATTTAAACTTTGAGTAACTAAAATCAAGGAGGACAAAGAATTCCGAAAGGACAAATGTTTTTTACAACAGTAAAGGAATGTGAGGGTGGCAAACAATTCACAAATGTACAAGTTTACAAAATTAGAGGTGAGTCAGACGCCCAAAGTTCATTCCCATTCCAACTAGGCAGGGTCATAACCAGCTGTTTATACTGATGCTTTTGTGTCGATCATATCAATGTTGATCTTGTAGTAGACATATGGGTAGTAGTCCGACTGGCCAAAACCCAGACCCGGGATATCTACACTCTGAAACAAGAACATTTAAATTTAGTTTAACAGGTTTGGTAAACATCTTATGGGATTTCAGGTTTTCAAAATATATTATACTTTATTCGATGAGTGTGTAAAGTGAAGCATCGCCTCCTGCATCAGCTTTAACTCTGGCAGACTGTATCACACGAGTGCCTGATATTATTGCTTCAAAACTAAAGAGCTTTAGTATAAACTGGAGCTGGAATTGGATGTCTGTTGGCAAAGCCAATTATGAATATATTTGATGCACTGAACTTAAAATGCACATTAGCTTTACAAAAAGTAACTAAGTAAGTAATAGGTTGCAAGGCAAATAACTGTATTGGCACATGCTTTATTTATTCTTCATGTTATATGGTTTGCATTTTTTCACTTGACATCCATCATTAAGTGGAATGGCTGTGAACCACCTCTGAGAACATATGGACTGTCTGTTTCATGATTGTTTCTTCCCTATACAAATGTTATTTAACCCTCAGAAGCTCAAGATTTTCTTATTTCTCAAGTTTTAGTTGAAATATTTTATTTTGTCCGTTTGGTATAAATTATCTTGGCTATGTCATTTTTAATCGCCCACATTGTTGACAATATGCTATAACAAATTGAAAATCAAAATAAAACGTGCCCCCCCCCCCCATACAAGGGTAAAAAGAAGCAAAACAGGTGTGCGCTGCAATCCCTATTAAAGGTACAATAGCCGTAAACTTCGACCCAAGCCAGTCACCGTTTGTTTAAGGTCGGCCCTCCCGCTAACTGTACCACACTATTGTGAGCCTAATAGGGATTGCTCATGGGCAAGAATCGAAACAGCGCTGCGGTGTATGTCTTCAACACTGACTCGTCAGTCAACACCTTGGACCACACGGCCGTGCAGTACTGTCAGACCATTGCTCGTTTGACTCTTAAAGCCTACCCTTTGACTCCAGTGAACCCTGGTGGCGATTAATTGAACCGCTTGAGCAACCGGTTTGGTAACAATTCATTGAATTAGGCGAGTATGACTCCTGTAAGCACCACCAGAGGCTGCTGACGCGCCGGTGCGCCCATGGATTTAAAGAGGTTAAGGGAAGGAGTTTCCCTTAACACACTCATTAAAGTATAGTTGATCACTATATAATCTTTGAAACAATTTAAAAAGGTTTTTTTTAAATTGATAGACAGGGTGTTCTGAATTGTGAGTAACGGCCTCTTGGAAAAACCAAAAAACTTTTCAGGAAAAGTATTTAGGTTCGTGTAAGTTTCTAACTTATACAATATAACTATTTCTCTTCACAAAACCATGTCTTTTTGCTGGGTTCATCTAGGGCAGATAGGGAGTATCCCAACGCTTTGACTGACAATTAGAAGTTGTTTGTAAAAAGAGGTCAACTCTTTAACTTGTATATTTTTAGCAAATCCTCCTGAATAGGGATAATAATTGGAGAGGAGTTGAAGCCCAAATCACCACTCACCAACAAGTTAAAGGGTTTCTAAAATTCATTTTCATGACTCGTGCGAAGAAACAATTCTTTTTAAAAAAGAATCATGATTCATTTGATTCACTCGATGAGTCGTTCAAATTGAACGATTGGATCGTGAATCGCCCATCAATAGAGGCGGTACTCACGTCCTGCTGCGCGTGGCCGCCCTGCTGCGCGCTGGAGTCCAGGTGGCCGTACAGCTGCTGCAGCACGTCCCGCAGCTTCTTCGTGTTCTTCTTGTTCGGGTGCAGCAGCATCGCCTGGAAGTTCACCGGGAGCCCGTATCTGCCCGACAGACAAACCTCTCATTGTGGCTGACATTACAAGTTTTGGTTATTCAGGGTGTCTACTGACATCTGATTTTAAAATTCCAGTATATTTCCAGTATTTCAAGTAGTTTTTTTCAAAATTTCAGTATCACTCAGCCAATTATCTATCTATCTAAGGATCACCATTAATAAATTTTTATTAATATGAATAACGTTTATTGCTAAAATTAAGTAACTGATTTACAACACAGACAAATAAGATAAAATGTAATAAAAACTTGTCAAAGAAAAAACATATTTGTTTGATTTTTATCAGAGCATCCCAAAATCACATTTTTTTAGATCAAAAGTATTTTACAAGTATTTCTTATACAAATAATAACAGCACTCAGGTTGTCTTAGTCAAAAATGTAAACAAATCGTGACGTCTTCTATAGACCAGAAAGCTATAACCTACAGATGGGATCGTGACTTTCTTTTACAGACCATAAACTTATAAACTTGGTTCCACAGGCCTTATATGGGATTTAGGTAACCTGAGAATAATTAGTTATTATTACTCCCTCCTTATCTGTCTACTAGTGTCTACAAACCTTGGCCGCGGGTAACATCGAGTAGGAAGATAAGTTAGTTGATTAATTAAAAGCAGTAGTACTGTTATTGCAGTTATTGCCAGTTGCAAAATTATGAGTAAAACTGCAAAGATTATGTAAGTTAATGTTGAAGGGCTCATCACATGTTTACCTTTAATTGTTTGCCTAAGGAAAATGATTCCCCCCAAACAAAGATGATAAAAAACATTCATACAATTAAATTGAACAACACTTAACAATTAATTTCATCACGACTGGAAATAGTTACAAATTCATTGGAAAACACGTTTCACTACGACGTTCAATAAAAGATTAACGCCAGACCTATGGCGTGACAGGTTATGGCCAAATGACTCATCCCTTTCACCTCCCACCCTGCCCCAACAGCGCTTGTAACTCGACACCAATAATGCAAACCAAAACAGTACACAACGCTGACTGGGTTTGGAAAAGGGTTGCGCTTGCCGTGGCAGCGCCACTAGTCTTTTCGCGCTTGATTCTGTGTAGAACGGCTCCTAGCAGACGAGCCATGCGCCAGACCTGGTGCGCAGTTTTCTGTGTCGACACAAATACTCAACACTGCGACCCCCTTCCCTCCCCACAACTGCCAAACTAACTTCCGAATTCCCAATTCCAGTGCAGCATTCCGTTGTTTTCTATTGTCCTTCAAAGTGTTTTTTTTTATTTGTGCAGTGTCTTGTTTTTAAGTGTTTGAAAGTTTTTACGTAACATTACACGAGTGTAGTGACCATGTTGACAAAATCTCAGACCTATAAAACACTCAATTTAGCGGAAAGTCAATGAGCAAGCAATTGTCAATGTTACACGAAGTTAAGTTGGTAGCCTGTATCAAGTTCAGAAGCAGCAGAACGTACCGTATTTTTTAGGGGTGGGCGAGTAGTGGATTTTGAAGTCGATTCGAGTCGAGTATTAGGCCAAATACTCGAGTATCGAGTCGAGTAGTTGTGAAAAGTAATGAAATCTTAATTTTTTAAAGTATTTATGTCTTTGAATTACAGTTAATTAAAATCTTTCTTCAATTTGACATATAAAATTTGTCTACTTTATTTAAGCTTATGTTTTTATATTTTTCTTGGAAAAATCATAATCTCAAAATCTATTAGGTAATGAAATATTCTTGAGGTTATTGTTATGAAAAACTCGTGGACGGCTGCGAAAAATGATAGCGCATATCTGTTGGTCGCGGATAGGCGGCAGATGTAGCTTTTCAAAACTCGCAATCTGCCGATCGCCAAAAATCGGCAAATGTAGCATTGTTTAAGTCGCGGTCGGCCGCGAAATACGACTGCGCGTATTGCCAATCGCCGAAAATCGGCAAATGTAGCCTTAAAAAAGTCGCGGTCAGCCGCGAAAAACGATCGCGTGTATTTGCCGATCGTAAATAGACGAAATGCAACTTTGCGAAACTAGTGATCGGCCGTAAAAAACAGTCACGCGTATTTGCCGGTCACAAATGAACAGAAAATACTGCTTATTGTGAAACTAGCTAGCGGCAGCAATAAACAATCTACTGATTGCGGATAAACGGCAGATGTAGCTTTGCGTAACTCGCGATCTGCTGTAAAATTTGATGGCACAAACGTAAATCGCACGTAAATTCGGCCGCCGCGTAAACAGCGGGAGTAACTAACTACTCGACTTGTTTGGGTCGAGTAGTTGGAACTACTCGACTCAACCTCGAGTAGTAGCAAATACTCGAGTAATTACTCGAATGTCGAGTACTCGCCTACCCTAGTATTTTTTCTTGCAGAAATGTTTCTTTGCAATATCGTACGTCGCGTCGTACGGATTTTATACTTTAAGGTAATTATATCTGTTTTATGATTAGTGTTTTTGAACCCTTATAATTAACGTTTGTTGATGAATTTATTCTTTTAGAGTGTCAATTTCATAAAGAGGTTAAATTCACAATGTGAAGTTTTAATGTTTTCACCCTATCCTTTAGAACTTCTTTAATTCGAATTTATGGATAGTGCAAAGTTTTAAGCTGGTCCCTTGAGGTTCAAATTATCCAGGATCCACTGTACTATTTAGCATTGAGGCTTAAGGTTGAAATTTTGCATGTGAAGAGTCCTTTAGATTTGAACAGAAATAGTATCAATCATATTACCAAAATAATTTTTGGTCTATTTTTAAAGATGATAAAAGTCATAAGTTTTTATTCAACTTTTAAACATGACATAAAAAAGTAGTCGGCTGCTACTTTTTTATTTTTTGGTCAGGTAAAATAAAAAAATGGTGGAAATTGTTGCTAAAGATTTGAATTCCTTAAATCATATTTTTTGAAAAAAATTAGCTGCCGTAGTTTGATCGATAACTTAGTTACTGTGGGAGAGTTTATCCGTGCGGTGCCTGCATACAAACAAAATCAATCCTAAACTGCTGTTTACAAAAATGTAGTCGACTACAAAAACACAAATGTGGTATCAAATTAAAGGTCTGAACTTCACAATAACTATGGTACCAATTACAAATGGTTTAGAAGCAGTTTGCGCTTTATAGGAATGTTACAGGTGCATTCCGCGGCGGCAGCTTCTCTTAAAAAGTGTCAGGACAAGCTTCTAGGTTATCGAATTTTATGATGTGTAAACTGCCTCTAAACAGTTTATAATTGGTACTATAGTGATTGTGAGATTCAGACCTTTAATTTAATACCCTATTTTTAATCTTTTACGTAATTTGGTCCGCCATCTTTTCACCGACTAAGGACAATCTCTTGCTTCATCACGCACGGACCTATGCTCCATCTATTTGTACTATGTGGTCGATGGTATAAACATGGTCAAATTCAACTCTAGATCTTCACTCCACCAGCATGGTTACACATTTTAAGGTGATCAATAGAGTGGTGCAACAAAACAAAATTTTGGAATTTTGATTTTGAATCGCTATAGGTCTCAAAAGTTGCGAAATGGCATGTAGAGTACTGAAAAAATAACTTTAAAAAATCATATAAGATCTTCCGATTGTGCAATGACCTTGAAGTTTAACATGTAAAACTCTATAAGAGAATGTATGAATAATCGCAATTTGGTTTGTGCTGGACATTGGTAATCGTACTAAAGTACTGCATGAAAAATGGAAAGAGCTCTTTAAAACATTTAGAAAAATGTTTAATTTGACCGATTAGGCAACAGTATTATGGATCCATGGCCTTCTAAAAATCCCATATTTAGGCGTTTTTTCATGTTTTCGGCTTGTATTAATAATTCTGGGGTGTAATTCAACAAATTATACCATTTTTAAAAACGTTTTAAAGAGCTCTTTGCATTTTTGTGGCAAAACTTTTGTACGATTATAAATGTCCAGCATAAACCAAATAACGATTATTCACTATTTTTTTTAAAGTTTTTTTCAGTATACTACATGCTATTTTGCAACTTTTGAGACCTATAGCGATTAAAATTAAAAAATTTTGTTTTTTCACAGCACCCTAGTGAACAAAGAAACCACATCTAAAATAAAATATTAACAAATAGTCAGAAAGGCTAACATATATTTTTAAACAACAGAGATAAATTACAAAAAAAACTATGTTTTCTTGGGCTTTTATTATTTTTATATTTTATATTTTGGATCCACTTTTGTTTGGCATTGTTTGTTTTTTACCTGTTTTTCATCCGAGTCTTTAATTTCACGATTTTTACTTGTTCAAGTTTGTATTCAAATAATGTCACTTTGGATTACGGCAATACATTCTGTCCATTTTACATTACTTAGTGCTGTGTTATTTTACATTAGTGCCTAATTTAAATTCCTTAGTTCTTTTCTAACGATCAGACCAAGGCAGCTTATAAGTTGAACCTGGCTTCCAAAACAATCTGCTTTGAAAGAAAAAAGTTACTAATGAAAAACTCGAGCTCATGAACCTGTTCTTAGTAATTGAAATTGGTGCTCTATGTCCATTAGTTACCAGGATATCGCTATTGGTAAATGGTAAACACAGTATGTTGTCCAATATTAACTTTATAAGAAATAAATAAAATTCTACATCTCGCTAATTTCTCAACATATCTAAATGAAACTTGGTTAATGGATTTAACTACTTGATCTACTGAATTATTACAAAAAATATCTAACTTTTATACTTCCATGGCAGCAAACCTGCATACTCATTTCCCATTTTATTTCTATGGAGAAAATTGTTGTATGCTCATTTCAGGATTGAGTTGATTTTTCTTTATTTGAGGCTCCGTCTAAGTGATTATTTAAGCATTTGAAATTTGCTGAGTATGCAGGTCTGCTGCAACGGGGTATTAGCATATTTTTAGCTTGATAGAGTTGTTGGTAACATCAACATTTTCTAAGATATTCAACTTTGAAAGTTAAAATGGTCATTTCAAAATGGTACAAAGTATATACTTGATATTCCGCAAAAAATAGCTTTTATGAGTTATAATATATGTGCCAAGTTTGAATCTGGTAGCTCAAGTGGTTTTAAAGTTATTATGGATTATGTGAAAAATACATACGGACCGTCAGAAAGAAAACGAAGTGAGATATAGACCATATTCGTAATGACATTTTTTCTTTGTTTTGACTGACTTAATAACCTGAAGAAATTTTGGACAATCAACCCTGTACACCCTATAATATTTTTAATGAGTGAGCATTAACGATTTTGGAGAAGCAACAAACAGTCTACAAGTTTTTATCTTCACAACAGTATATCTAAATAAATTTAATTTTAAGAATTGGAAACGATAAATGACACCACATTTACCCCTGCACGACCTTAAGCGGCGAAAAGTGCACAAAATTTACATAGGCTCTTATGGACCCGCAGTTCCAAAATTTGCCCCTAGTGTCACAGAAAATAAATACTGCTGTATGTAGGAAACCCTCTTAAGGAACACCCACAAGATCAACCATTTAAAAAGGCTGGACTTTATATTTGTAATTTAAAACACACCAAAGGAAAAGTTGTCCTTTGAAATAACTAACCTCATTAGGCCAAATACTTGAGTATCGAGTCGAGTAGTTGTGAAAAGTAATGAAATCTTCATTTTTTAAAGTATTTATGCCTTTGAATTACAGTTAATTAAAATCTTTCTTCAATTTTACATATAAAATTTTTCTACTTTATTTAAGCTTATGTTTTTATATTTTTCTTGGAAAAATCATAATCTCAAAATCTATTAGGTAATGAAATATTCTTGAGGTTATTGTTATGAAAAACTCGTGGACGGCTGCGAAAAATGGTAGCGCATATCTGTTGGTCGCGGATAGGCGGCAGATGTAGCTTTTCAAAACTCGCGATCTGCCGATCGCCGAAAATCGGCAAATGTAGCATTGTTTAAGTCGCAGTCGGCCTGCTCATTTGGCCTATTCTCTTGTTTCCCTGTACTTACTTTTTAGAATGAATAATCACCGATTATCACAGCTTACCTTAAAACTGATTCAACAAACACTCTTAAAGCTTTGATATGGATCCAGGCACAGAAACATTCACTGAAGTTGACTTTGAGCCATCTCACCAAGGGGCCCTAAAAATGCAGAATGTTTTATTGACTTTCCCAATAACTCATCGAGAATAGCCAAGACAATATTGCTTCGTAGAGGTTATCAAAATTTTTGGTAACCAACAAAATAGTCCTTTGTTTGAAATTCATTGTTGGTGATGGTGATTTTATATTTTGATTTGGATTTTTGCATTTTTGCGGACATTTGCCATCACTGATTAATAAAAAAACAAGTTTCACGATGTTTCGGGATCTGGAATCTGATCCCGTCTTCAGGTGGAAGAAAACCTAGAACATAACAGGATTAGTAACACATAGACAGGAAAACCTGGACAAAAACACAGCTAAAACAGAGAACTGTAAAAGCAGTCACAAAAACGCAATGCTGAAAAGAAAAACAATAACACAGAAATCACAACAATAACACAGTCTCAGCTCAGCTCTGATTGGGTGTGGACGTGCTCTCTCCTGTCTGGTGATTCTTGATACTTGTTATTTCTGTGTTATTTTGTGTTATTGTTTTCCTTTTCAGCATAGTGTTTTTGTGACTGCTTTTACAGTTCTCTGTTTTACCTGTGTTTTTGTCCAGGTTTTCCTGGCTATGTGTTACTAATCTTGTTATGTTCTAGGTTTTCTTCCACCTGAAGACGGGATCAGATTCCAGATCCCGCGAAAAACAAGTTTCGCGACGTTTCGGGATCAGATTCCAGATCCCGAAACGTCGCGAAACTTGTTTTTTACTAATTAGTGATGGCAAATGTCCGCAAAAATCAAAATCAAAATACAACAAAATAGTATTCAGTAAATGATTCAAACCATACACCAAAAAATCTAGATGAAATGACAAGAACAGAAACACAAAGGAAAAAGTTGTTTAGACACCAATCAACACTTCTTGCCGGCAATGGGATATCAATAATTTAATACCTCATGAAAAACTTAGTAAATCTTTGTAATGAATCAAAAATGAAACTTAAAAAATGAATTTGAATATTCATCAACCAAACCACAACATAAAATAAATGTTATCACAACCATCATCTCTATTACCATAATCAAATTGTGGCAATCAAACCTCCTTCTTGTCCAAACGCAGTATGTAAGTATTATCATAGGCCTAGTGGCAATCTGTTGACAAGTCAAAAAAATAAACTTTTTAAAAGTTTGGCACATTTAAGATTTGAGATTTGGTTTTGACCCAAAAGTGAAAACCTTAAGTACGGAATTGAACAACCAAGAGATAACAAATACAAGAAGGATACTTACAAACTGTTTCTTCTTGTCTGTGACAAGTTTGGTGATTTCATTCTTGCCTGCGGCTAACTCTTCCTCATTGTATGTGAATTCACGTACAACAAACCTAAAAAAATGAAAAGAATATTAATATAAGAAACGATTTACACATCCAATTGCTTAATGAATAGCCATCATCATCAACTTGTTAAATAGACAGTATTTGGTAAGGAGGTAAAAACAACCTCCAACCTTTTCAACACTTCATCAAAGACTTCATCTCTAAACATTGCTGTAGCCTACTGACTTACTTTTTCTCCCGAGCGTGATGTTTGAACTCGTCGACGACCTTCTTGAAAAGTGTAACGGTGAAAAGACCGTAGTCATTGTCTTGACTGACCAGCTGACTAGAGCGAGGGACGATCATGTCCGTCAACTTCTCGTAAATGTGGTTCCAGTCATTGAACATTGGCCTGACAAAAATATGTACACTTAAAACCTAAAATAAAAAGTTTTACAACTAAAAACAACTTGCAAACTTTAATTTTAATTTTAAAAGGAACATTCCTTGGGCATATTTTACTATATTAGATGTGAATACATACTGTCTATTGGTAAATTAATTAATTAAGGTTGCCACTAAGGGTCTTTCTCCGAACAAAGGTAGCTGCCAATATTCTATGTCACCTCCTATTCCAGCCAGTAGGTTTCATTTACTTGTTATCATAGAATAATGATAAACCATTACTTCAGTCTAGCTGATCCAAAAACTTATGAACTCACAGGTTCATCCTCTTATTGCACAACAAAAGGATAAAGACTGGAGGGAAGAAATTCAACCTGAAAATTTCAACTCTTCAACATTTTATAGAGGGAATTTTTTAACAGGTGATTGCAGTGGCAGCTGGTGGGTTAAATGAACAGGAGGACTCACTTACTACTAACTACTAAAAGAGTATATTACGGATTTTGTGTATTACACCTACCTTCGATTGCTATTCACTTTTCATGGTCTGTAATATTGCCAATATCCGCCGAATTCACTATTAAAATAATAACAATCACTTAAAACCATTACTGATTACGATTACCAACTCATTGGGGTAAAATAGATACATGAAACACTGCATGTCAACAAATGCCCTCACTTGCCTCACCGTTTAGGTTAAGGTTTGGAGTTTACAAAGATTGGCGGGTTGCTATGGTTACTAAAACGAATAAACAACAGGTTTGCCAACATGAATCGTGCAATCATAACAGCAGCAAAGGTTCAGTTTCTTAATGCCCTAAAGAGATTGTGGTGGCTGCATTGATTACTGATGTGCGCGCGCATCTTTGGACGTGCCCGAGATTCCCTATACCACAACATGGCAGTGACATCAGAGCACCCTCACGATTGTCTGCAGGATTTTCCATAAGATAGCATGCGTTAGGATTGGGCCACTCCGACCAGCGTCCGCGGGATATATGCGCAATAGCAGTTGACGCCTAAATACTTTCGCAACATATTTCTTCAATGCATATAGTTGAAATTAATTTATCATTAATGGTCAGTATAATTAAAATTAGTAGTTTTTTACACATTTATCGGATACATATGTAAACCAATTTTAATTCAGTAAGTTTGAAAATCTTCTGGAGGGGGGGCGGCGTCCGAGAGTCCTTATGGGCCGGCCGCCACTGGGTGATTGCCTCCCTGATATATTTTTTTCTTGAAATAATGTTATAGCATCAATTGTATCCTACTACCAGCATGCAAAATTAGTAGAACTAAAGTTAACTTTAACTGTGCCATTAGACTACAGAGATTTCAGGATTACATTTTCTCTTTACTTCTCTAAATATCATGTTATAATCAGAGAAGGTAAATGGCAATTCTAGTAATTGTTTGGAATTCAATGTGAAATGCAGCACATTTGTTTAGTAACCACCAGTTATGGTGTAGACCACTGTAACATACAACCCCTTAAAGCAAATATTCTTATTGAGAAAGAAACTTTAAAAAGGTGGTATATAGATGTGGTCAAAACACTTTGATGTGTGCACTACTTTGTTATCTGTTAATGGCAAGGTAGGACTGCCTATGTGCTAACGGGAAGTATTCATTTTAATTTCCCTCTTTGGTTCTATTAACGTTTCTCTACTTGTATAATGTTTGAGACAGCTTACTTGGGAACTACAACGAGGAGGGTGGTCAAGTACTCTGAATCTAAAATGAAGTGTTCTTTCTTGACCAAATCAGCCAAGTTGCGGGTAAGCAAACTGCCACTGAAACATTGAAAATTATATTACCTATCTAAATGTAAATACAATAAAAATCATTTCTTTATAAAATACAACTGTATGTCCCACCCATTGCACTTAACTCAACAAGAAAATTAAGACAATTTTTAACTAACTTTAGGGCTTAATTCTTAAACAAACACAACTACCATTTTTAATCATATAATTAAAAATATTGTAACTAGGGAGGCCTGCTATTTTCTAATGATTTGTAACATATTCCATATTTCTCCAATTCTGAGAAGATTTACATTTTTGTGACAAACCATTTACTAAATAAGTAAATAAATCTTTATTTGTCGTAAGGATACACTACATATAATTGACAATGACAGAATTACAGTGCAGAGAACCACGTCAAAAGGCCTTAGTACTAAAAAAATAAAAAATCGTTTAAGAAAAAGTTTACTACAACAAAACAAGAACAATTAATTTGCTTCTAACAAAAAACACAGAGATATTTTACAGTAGCTTAATTTAGAAAATAAATAAGCAGCAGGGGACAGTAACCAATGTAAGTGAAACGCTAAGAGGATATGTTTTCACAATTTAAAAAGTCATCCAGATCATAAAAAGGGTTTTTCAGTAGCCAATTGTAGAGTAAAGTTTTGAATTTCTTTTCAGGATGAGCACTTATAGAGCTTCTTAGGACATTGTATATTTTAACTGATAGGACAACGTGACTGTTACCAGTTTTACAGGGTTGAATCATGGCATTATTTTTTAATCGTGTATTATGACTATGGTTGTTAAATTTTAAGTATTCGAAATATTTTAAAATATTAATGGTAAGATAAAAAATAAATAGATTTACTACTGTTTGAATCTGCCAATTGATGAAAAGAGGTTTAAAGTGGTCTCTTGGATTAGACCCATTCATGGCTCTCATGGCTTTCTTTTGAAAAATTAGAATTCCTTTTATCCTCCCACTTGCACCCCAAAAAATCAAACCGTATCTTATTATTGATTGAAAATTAGCAAAATATGCTGTTTTACGGTGGTTTATTGGGATTTGATTTTTAAGTCGTCTTAAAAGAAATAACACGAGATAGCCTGGAGGTCAGATAGTCAATACGTGAATTCCAGGAGAGTTGACTCTTGACATATAAACCCAAAAATTTAGGTGTCATTACTTTATAGTTTGATTGAGCACAGTTGTTTTTTAACGTAAAAAGAATATTTTGAGTTTTTACCTCATTTAATAAAAAACCATTTGAATGAAACCAATTAGATGCACTTTGCTTTGTCAGATCAGCCAATCTGTCTAACTCATTTAGGTTTCTGTTTACATGAAAAAAAAGTTGTATCATCAGCGTAGAGAATAGTTTTAGTATTAAGAGCCATAGGTAAGTCATTAATATAAATTAAAAACAGGAAAGGCCCATGGACCGATCCTTGCAGAACCCCCCCAATTAACTTTTTTAACTTGGGAAGACTTTCCATTAATATAAACAATTTGATTACGGTTATTGAGATAAGAGGAAAAAAATTTTAAGTAAGAGCCATGAAATCCATATAGTTTTAATTTGTTGGTAATTGTAGACATCCCCTTTCTAGATCCAAATTGAGATGTTTTAAGTAAAATATTTATTTCAAAATATTCAATTCAATTCAATTTATTTACATCAAATTGGTTCATACAGTTTGCTGAAATTCAGCGGTGAACATATGACATGCCATAAAACAATCTTTTTTTTTAGGGAGAGGCAGGAAAAATGCTATTACGCACACAGGTGGCCAGGCTGTAGTGTGGGACTCCCCTAAAAAACGGGTATACCCACTAAAAAACCTCCTCTACTCTTTAGGATTCTAACCTGGAATTGTTTGTCTCATTACATCAGGCTAGGCCTAAATTTGGCTTATGCCCTTGGGGCTCGCTCCTTAACTGGCCGCACACTCATGGGATCTGCGCTGCTTCGCGGTCCAGATCGTCTTTCTTTGTGAGGAGGAGACCCCGGACGTACTGCGACAAGCAATCCCAGTAGCCCTCATCCTCCATGATCTTATGACATACCATGTCCACCGAAAATACACCCAGTGTTTGGGTTGCCTCCAGGCGGGGCCTTTCCCAACGAGAACAGCGGAAGAATGTGTGTTCCGCATCGTCGGGAACGCCCGGGCAATAGATGCAATCCAGTGAACCGGTCTTGCCCATCAGGTGCAGATACGACCTAAAATAGCCGTGGCCTAACAAAAATTGAGTGAGGTAGTAGTCCACCTCCCCATGCCACCGTTCCACCCATGGTTGGACCTGCTTGATCAGTCGCGCAGTCCATCGTCCACGAGTGTCGTTCTCCCAGCTGTGTTGCCACTGCTGGAAGGTTCGGGAGTGCTCTTCAGATCGTGCAGCATCCTTGCTGATATCGCCTTGTCTTTGGTAAATCGCCTTCCTCTCCCCTGCCAAGTGTTTGACAGGGATGACTCCGGCAATCACCAGGACGGCAGGCTCGGATACTGTCCTGTAGGCGGAACACACCCGGAGTGCAGCTTGACGCTGTACCCGAGCGAGTCGCAACCTGTAGAAGTTCTTGTCAAGAGCGTCTGCCCACACTTCTGCCCTGTAAAGGAGCACGGACTGGACTGCGGACAACAACAAACGTCTTCTGCTGGACCTAGGGCCTCCGACATTGGCCATATGCCTGCTAAGGTAAGAGACCACCTTAGCGGCCTTGTCCGCCATACAAAAGATCTGGTCCCTCCAACTTAACTTGTTGTCCACCATGACTCCGAGGTACTTGGCGGCCCAGGTTGACCGGACAACTTCCCTCCCCACTCTCAGCGGGACGACGGTGTCGATCCTCTACTTCGTGAGGATCACGATCTCCGTCTAGCTGAGGGCAAGCGAGAGACCGTGATCAGACATCCAGGCGTTGACCACGCGCATGACCTGGTTCAACTTTAGCTGGGCCAGCTCAACATTGCGTGCGGCGATGAGAGCCGCAACGTCATTGGCGTACCCAACCAAAGTGGTTTCCCCAAGCATCTCAGATCTCAGGAGGCTGTCATAGGCAACATTCCAAAGATCCGGGCCGAGTATTGAACCCTGCGCAGCGCCAGAGGTGACTTCCATCGTCCGCGCTCCCTCTCTAGTGTCGTACGTCAGTCGTCTAGAGCGGAGGTAGTCCTCTATGAGCCGCAACAGATACACTGGGATGCGAAAGGTGTTGCGAAGCGCATCCAGCATATCCACCCACCTCGCCGAGTTGAGGGCATTCTTGACATCAAGCGTAACAAGAAGCACTACTCGTCGGGAGAAATGGTTGTGGCTCTCAGCCCTCTCCACAGCTCTCCGGACTTCGGCGATAGCGTCGATCGTTGACCGTCCCTTTCTGAACCCGTACTGACGGGGGCATAAGCCCCGGCAGCTACCACAGCAGAAGTCAGGCGAGAACGAATCAACTTCTCAAAAAGTTTCCCAGCCGTGTCCAGCATGCAGAGAGGTCTGTAGGACGACGGCAGCTCAGGATCACCTTTCCCCTTGCTGATCCAGTACAAGCCTGATAGTTTTCCAAGGAGACGGAAAAACCCCTTCAACCAAGCAGGCATTGTACATTTTCAGCAATAACCCGGGATTGATAGCGTAAATCTTCTTAAGAGCCTCGCTGGGAATCCCATCCGGGCCAGGAGCTTTGTTGCTCTTCAGGGAGAGAACAGACGTTTCCAACTCTTCCATGGTGAAGAGCGGTACATCATCTACCTGTCCGAAGTCAACCAGCGGTCGCTGTGGATGTTTGGGAAACAACGTAGAGACGATCTTCTCCATGGTGGCGCCCTCCATGATGGAAGGTGGAGAGCGGGCACCAAGTTTCTGGGTTACTATTTTGTAACCCAAACCCCATGGATCGGAGTCGACATCGTCACGCAGCTTCCTCCAGCTGTTCGCCTTACTCCTGTTGATGGCCCGGCGAAGAGATTTTCTCGCAGCTTTATAGGCCTCCGACTTACGAACTCTTGTTCATTATTCGAAACGAACTCTGTCTGCGGGAATCCTCGCTCTGGTGGCGGCTCGTCTAGTTCTAAGACATGTTCTTCTGAGTTCCGCAATCTCTTCATTCCACCAGTAAACGGGTTGCTTATCGGGCCGGGGTCTCCTTCGCGGCATAGACTGGTCGCAGGCCGAGGCAATAAGCTCCATCGTAGATGTTACTAATGCCTCGGCTCCAGCCTCGCAAGAATTCCTCTGCGCTCCCCGAGAGTTGACCTGGGTGAACGTAACCACGTCCAGCTTGTTGGTGTTCCACTGGCGTGGCCCTTCCCGAGATGCGGATACTCCCCGGTTTGCCCGATCATGACTGTCGAAAACGATATATTGGTGGTCACTTCCCGTGTAATCCTCTACCACCCTCCAGCCAGAGATCCTCGAAAGAAGCGATTCGGACGCAAAGGTTACGTCGGGGATCGTGCCTCTCTGCCCGGGGCGCCAGAAAGTAGGCGTGTCGCCCTGGTTGAGGACGACAATACCGGCCCTAGCAATGAAATCCAGGATGTATTTCCCCCAGAAGTTGGTAGAGGGCATTCCCCACTCGACGGCACTCGCGTTGAAATCGCCGCCAACGACCACGTGCCCAGTGGTACCAAGAACACACTCCTCTAGGCTGTCTATCTTGTCTCAGAAGTCCTGGACGGCCTCGTTGGGGTGAAATAGCAACTGAAGAAAGTTACGTCCCTACACCTAACCCAAACGAATCCTCGGCCGCGACCGTGACTCCACACCAGGACTTCCTGCGATTTTCGTGCCCAGAAGGCAGCAGTACCGAGACTGTCGGGGATCCAAATATTTGGGTCCCTGTCCCGATACTGTTTGCTGACAAGAAGCGCATCAGCACCGCGTTCTTGGGCGAGCTGATCTAGGAGGTTATCAGCTCCCCAGGATCTCTGAAGATTGGCCTGGAGGATGCGGATTACTGGCCCCTGCCTTTTGCCTGCTCAAGTGCAGCTCTAAAAACGCCGCACTGACCAGAACCAGGCACGTGACCTTGAGCGCTCCCACTAGAGCCTGCCTCCTTGCAGAGGAAACAGGAGGGACTGGAGGTACATTCTTTTCGTTTGTGGCCCTGGCTTCCGCACTGGAGGCAGTTGGCACTTCTGTCGGGCCCTTTGCAGTTGCGGGAGGAGTGACCGAACCCGAGGCAACGGAAGCATCTCTGGACGATCACCCTCCGTTTGATCCTGCAGCTCACCCATCCGACTCGAAGGTGCTGGAGGCTAAGCAGCTTGTTTGCATGTCTCTCACCCATCTCAGTGACCTCCATTCGCTGCTGGTTCCGGTTGGGATTTGTCAGCCAGACCTTAAGCCCTCCCGTCTCACAAGGCAACTCCGGGAGCGCCCCCTTGATCGCCGTGATCACCTCATCCTCTGTGGAAAGTGCGTCGAGGTCGCGAATCTCCACCGAGCATTTAGGTTCAAGGGCTTTGATAGATCCCTTGTCCCAAGGGCGGTCCTGAGGGAAGCGGCAAAACCATTTCTGTCTCCCGACTTCCCCACTTCGAGAAGGACATCCCCGTTCTGGGTTCGCCGGATGGACCTGATAATGGTGTCGGTCTCCTCCGGTTTGGCCTGAGTTTTTATCTGGCCTCGGACCTCAGCAAAAGATCGCCCCCCAAAAGGCTTGATCAGAATTGCCTCGGGCCTTGGCTTCTTAGGCCTGGGTCGTTTAGGCTTCCCGGCAGACTTGCCAGGGGCCTCCTCAACCGGTTTCGGGGCTTGTGCCGTCTTCCCCTTCGGCGTGCTCTTTTGGGCTGCCTCTGCGCGTTTCAGTTTCCTTCTCTCTTTCTTAGTCAAACGCGTCTGCCAGCTCCCCGAAGGTGTTGAAGGGGGGACCACTGCTGGAGCGGGAGCAGCTGCCGGGGCAGTGAGCGCTGAAGGAGCAGGAACAGACGCTGGAAGAGGTGCAGCAGCCGGGAGAGGAGAAGTCTGCGAGGTCGCAGAAATGAGAGCCGGCGGGTCTCGGCCGCGTCCGAGTCCCTACGCTCGTCCAGCTCTGGGCTGCCCGACGAGGAACCCCTCTGCCGCCTCGCCCGTTTCCTGGATTGAGTCTGGGACTCAACCAGGTGCGCTTGAACTACTTGGGGCGAGATGATCTTGTTGGCGATCTCCCGCTCCAGCCTCACTGCCTGCAGCCTGGTCTTCCGGCAGTCATCAATCTCACCCAGGAGGTCTTCAAGTTTAGGAACCCCGTCCTTTATCACTTTATTTACGTTCTTCTGGATTAGGAGGGCCTTCGCCATCTTCTTCAGTGGAACCCCCATTTTCTTGAGAATCGTAGCCTCCTCCTCGCCTGCGTCATCCTGCTGCTGACGAAGCAGTTTCATTTCAAACACAGGACGAAGAGGGCCCCTTTTGGGAGAGAAACCCTGGATCGGAGGGATGCCTTCAACGGTAGACAGAGGTGATTCTGCCAGTGAGGTTCCCACCTCCATGCTCTCCTTCACCCCGGCGCTCGGCGTGGCCGCTAGGGGTGTCATGTGACGAGGGAATTTCTCTGGACTCTTGAAAGGTGCCGGTGGAGGCATGGTCTTAACAACACCCGCCGGTCTCCCATCTTCTTTCTCTCCTTGTCTGGTCAAAGGCGGCGACCTCTGGATCTTGGAGCTTCTCCCAAAGGGAAACCGCTCCAGTCCACCTTCGCTTCTACATCAGTCTTCAAATTTGTGTTGGTGGGGGCAGAACAAGCCATGACTGTTGAACCAGCGCATCGTGCGGCAAGGGGCGGCCCGGATTAGTCAAGAACGGGTATACCCTCGGGGACGATACCCCTACCCCAGTTCCCCGGGGCCTGACCTCCGTTTGCCCGGCACCGGAAACCGGACGTGCCAGGGGTCGCCCGTTGCAATGCAGAGCCCGACCTCTGCATCCATGCCACACTCCCTGACCAAGGATCGAAGTGGTTGGCTCCTGCCGAGACACTGAAGACTCCCATCGGCAGTGCGAGGCACACATCAGCCCCTGCAACACCACAGGGGCACTCCCAGGGGTCCCCAGCGCTCGACGGTCGGAAAAGAAGGAGGAAATTACACCCAAGCGGGGTCAAAGAGAGGAAGAGGTGGGCAAGATTAGCCCAGGAAAGAAAAAAGACGTCGAGCTAAGATCCGAAAGAAGGAAGAAAGACCTTAGCTCTAGAAGAACTGTGAGGAGAGTCTCACAGCTCGTCTCAGGTAACCCCGGGGTCACCAGCCTCCCAAAAGAAAGGGGAGGCCTCCCGTGTAGCCGAAAGCCGACTACCCCTGAGGGGACATAAAACAATCTTAGGAACTAACAACATACAAATAATAAATACATGGTAACAAGTAATAAATGGTCTATAATTCTGAGGCTAAAAACTCTTCCATGCTATACAGACATATTTGAATCAATTTACTGGATAGTTCTCTCTTAAAGGTGTTAATACTTATATTTTCATCTCTCAAAGATGGCGATAGTTTCTTGTAAACCTGTATGGATTGGTAATAGGGGCCCCTTATGATATAAACTTAATCTATGGCTTGGATTTGATAAAAGAGATTTATGCCGTGTATTATAACTGCGAGTTCTTTTACAATTTTCAAACAAGGTTAAGTTATTTCTTATAAATAATTCCAGATCCAGGGTTAAAAGACTGAATTTTTTATAGACAGGTTTACATGATTCTCTGGGACAAATGCCTGCTATAATTCTAACGGCTCTTTTCTGTTGTTTAAAAATCTTTCACTAACTTGTCCATAAACAAAAAATTCAATTAACTTTCCTAATACTGGGATGATTGAGATGGGACGAAAACTTTGTGGTTGATCTTTGGGGCCCTTTTTATAAAGTGGACAGACTTGAGAAGCTTTCATTGAATCTGGAAATATTCCTTCCTTCAACAGAAGATTTGTACAATGTGAAAGAGGTACATCTAGACTGTAAATAATTTTTTTTAAGTAAATTATTTGAGATGCCGTATACATCATTACTCTGTGAATTTTTCATTATTTTTGCTGCTGATATTATTTTATTTGGTGTAATATTTTTTCCAACTAAATGTAACATCATTGTTATCAATTAAACCATCGATATAATCTGAGTAACAATTTAAAAGTTTGGGATCATTCAGCTTGTTTTTAATGTCATTTATACTATCAATAAAATAATTATTAAGGACATCTGGTTCAATACTATTAGAACTAACTTTTTCGAAAGAAACATAGTTTTTCTTAATGAGTTCCCATGCTGCTTTACATTTATTACAACTATTTTCAATATTAAAACATTATTTGATAGTTTTGCTTCTTTTATAGAATTTTTGTACTGATACTTTAATCTATCGTAATATGCTAAGTTTAGATCTATGTTGCATATTTGAACATTATTTTTCTTCAAATCATATAGTGCTAGAAGTCTTTCTTTCATTGAAGCCAATTCTAAGGTGTACCACTCTTGCTTGAACTTAGTTTTGCATTTTGACTCACTACATTTACTTTTTTTAAGAACCTTCAAGTAGTCTATATTATTAGTTAGAATGTTAAAAATATAATTAAACATGCTCTCTGGATCATCGTCACCAAATTTTGATAACAGGTGATAACTAGCCTACCACTCACGTTTGTTTCTTCTCCATGTTCTGGAGGTTGCTCTTGAGATTGTTGTAGGCGGTGGACTTGGTCTTGAGGTCGGCGTCGATCTGTCCGACCTGTTTGCTGATGATGTCGGCGATGTTGCGCAGCGACTGCTTGATCGGGTACTTGGCCATGTCCCACTGGAACCGGGTGATGTAGCTCGGCAGATCCGCTGAACAATCACAACGACAATCGATTAACGTTTAAAACTTCCAAATCTGAAGCGAAGTTTTGAAAAGAGAAGAAAGTTAGGAGATGAAAGAGGTTAAATATGTTGGCTAAAAGGTGTCAAAACACTCCTATGATTACCAAATTTTTCTCCATAATTGTGGTGAAACCAATTAAAATTCAACTAGCCTAAATTATAATAAAAAAATTAATGTTTTTTCTGTTAGTTCAACCAATCACCAAAATATAAATTTTGGATATGTCGAACACAATAATTTATTTTCAATGAGCAAAATGTTTAATAGGCCGATGATAAGTACTCTGATACTTGGCAAAGTTGTGAAATAGGACAAATATAGTACACAGTAAATTCATTAATTTATTTCATATTTTTTTCTTTATCATTTTATATTTATTGCTACATAAAGTCGTTTTTAACAATTAATTGGGCCTTTACAGGAAGAAACTACTTATAAATACAGGCCTAGTCTACCTTAATAACAATCAAACATTAAACAAATTATACTTGCGAGTAAAATATACTTAAACTAAAATGCCCCTCATAATAATTAAAGACAACAAATTTTGGCTTGATAATGAAAAAACCCCCTGAACATGGTACCATTATTAGCGGTGAGATTTTCATGGAGTTTATCCCTGTTGTCTTCCAAGACTTCGCCAAGATAGTTTGCCACCTTGTGAGTAACTTGATCTACATAGTTGTCCAACTTTCCAAGATCGTCTGACAAGCCCACTAGCTGGTCGAGAGTACCAACCTAAGACATGTAAGATCAAAATGTTAAATGACACATTAATTTTACTTAAAATCTTTACAAAATGTAACTAGTTTGCTTTGGTCTATTTGAAAAAAAATTAAGTTGGATAGAGTTATTTGCTAATGTTTCATAGATAAATATGTGGACCATAAGGAATAGAAAAAATGGTACCCATATAAAAAAGTGATCACACATCTGTTAAAAAACAAACACCTCTTCTGGAATGCTGAACAAATTCAATGCCAGTAAGAGAAGAATTAGGCCTATTGCAGCAGACAAACTGCAGTACCGATAGAATATATAACTTCAGCATATAAACTATAAAAAAGCAGCTGGAGGCCATACAATTACCTGGCTCCAGCTGCATTTATTGGCTGATAAGGTCATAGTTGTTACAAGTGATAGGCCTACAACTCTTTGATCAGGCTAGTCAAGAAGTTGAAAATTTTAATTAAGTTTATATTTATTATTTTAAATGTTACCTACCTTTAAATCGGGGATATGAAACTTGTAGTTTACGGACAAGTTATTTTGCTTGCTGGTCACATTGTTCAGAGTATCCCAAGTTTGTTGGCAGGTCTTGTCCCCAGGGGCTGAGATTAGCCAATATTCAGTCATTTTTCCTAAGACAAAAGTAAATAATTGGGGTGCAGCAGCCTTTAACAGTTAGCAAAAAATCTTTTTTCTTAGAATAATATGAGATGGCTTAAGGCTAACAGCTGTTACCTGAAATGAGCCTAACTCATTCTATTAATTAGTGGGGCCTAGGCCCTTTAAATATTGAGACAGTAAGATGGGTCCTGTAATTTTCATATTTTTCTACTACTACATTTTAATTTTTTTCAACCAGAAGCATAATTATTCCACAGGAGAGACCAACATGTTTAAAAAAACTTAACTGCATTTAAATTAAGTTCATGAGACACTGCTTATGGGCCTAATTTAGAAGATGGTAAATATTCTGATTTTGAATCACTCAAATATTGGTAGGCCTAGGCCTATAGCATGTAAATACCTAGTAAACAAACTAGGGATGTGTAGAAACCTTAAGTTGGTTCTCAGTTTACTACCGGTTCTTTGAAAAGAACCGGTACCGAGACAGAAGTCGATGTCAGTGTACTGGTACTTCAGTACACATGGTAATCGGCGGGAATAACTACCGGAATGACTGATTGTATGGTGAATCTCTGCGGTCGCTGCACCAATGGCAAATGCCGCCTTGTCCTATTTAGAGGTCAATGAAGTTCTTAACTTACTTTTGACTCTAAATTTATTGACAATTTGTTGACTAAACATACTTTTTGACTCCAATTTTCCAAATTAATTGGAATGGGTTTATTTTTCATAGGTATTGTATAGGCCTAGTTATAAAATGGGAAAAAGTGGATTCTATTATTTGTCACATAGTAGCTATATTAATTTTACTAACCTGTTAATAGAAAGTTAAGGCTATAGTTAAAATAAAAAGTGAGAGGTTATTTTAAGACTTAGGCCTATACATAAAAATTAAAACATTTATAAAACAATCATATACATCAGATTGCCAGAAAATTTGTTACAACATACAACACATAAAAACTAACACCAGGTAGGACCGGTGGTACCTGAACCGAAGACCAAGATGACCTGATTGTTACCGATAAGCGATCTTATCAAGAACCGACTTTGAAACAAGTGGTACCAACCAACACAGCCCTAAAACTTAATCAAATGCCAAGGATAAATAATAAAAATTGTTGTCATAACTGACGCCAAATCTTAAGGCCCAGTGCGGTGGATGCGTGGCAGCAAAGACGGCTAGTGCGCATGCGCAGCAACGTGTCGCCAGAGCAGAGCACTGTCATTCTGCTCTCAGCTGTCAACAGTCGCGTGTCACTTCATGTCGTCATAAAAACATTATCAACAAAGAGAATATTTTTAAGTAAAATACAGCATAAGATTATAAATAATATCCCATTAGTATTTATTAAAGCATTTTTTTTTTACTCTGAACAATGATCAATCAATCAATCAATAAGCCTTTATTCATTTAAGGTACAATGTACACTTTGAATGGTGTCAGAAAAAAAAAGAAGTAACATCACACTTCTTAAAATTAGAGTATGCATGTAATGCATAGACCAAATAAAAATTTTAAAATTACATACACTTAAATTTAATATATGATATGAATCAAAAGTAAAACTAGACCTACATATCAATTTGTAATATCAAAATATTCATTGAGAGAATACAAAAGTGTCTTTACCAGGTACTCTTTTAGTTTTTTCTTTAAAATTTTAATATTAATTTCATTTTTTATTGTGTTTGGAAGTTGGTTCAAAAAATTAATTCCTTCATATGAAGGCTTCATGGCAAACAGTTCAAATCTGTGAAAGGGAAAAGCAACGTTATTTCTACCTCTGGTGTTATATTGATGATGATCACCAAGAGTGGCCAGATCTGAGCCAACCTTTTTAACATGTAGCACTGTCTCATAGATATGACAGAAAAAGGTCATAATTCCCAATTCAGGAAATAAATTTTTGATAGAATCCAGTCAATTCAATTTTAAAATAATTCTAATTGCTTCTTTTTGTAGGAGTAGGATTTCATTCAAATTTGTTTGTGATGATGCGCCATATACAATAATTCCAAAAGATATAAGAGAATGAATTAATGAAAAGTAGACAATTCACAGTGTTTAAACTACTTATTGGAGACATTTTTCTGAGGGCATAAAGACCCGAACTAATTTTTTTACAGATATTGCTGATGTGTAGATTGTATGTTAAAGATTTATCTATATTCAACCCTAAGAATTTTGTATTTTCAACTTCTTCTAAAATAAAGTCATCAATCATGACGTTAGAGTCATTATTTTGAGGTGTGGAAAATGTAATAAACTTGGTTTTATCGGGATTCATTAAGAGATTTATATTGCTAAGGAACTGATTGAATTCGGCTAAACATAAGTAGGTAGAGACTTCCAAGTTATTTTTATCACTGTCAGATTTTTTAATGCTAGTGTCATCAGCATAAAGACTGATGGTGGCGGGTTCACTAACCACTCTCGGTAACCCATCAATATAAATGACAAAAAGCAGAGGGCCTAAAATTGAACCTTGTGGCAATCCGTGTATTTAATTTTTTTAAAGAAGAATTAATATCTATTCTATGGTTAAATTTATCCGTATGTTCTATTTCAACAAACTGTTCCCTGCCTACCAGATATGACTGAAACCAAGACTGACATCTTTCGTTTAGACCTATCCTTGCCAATAGTTTTAACAAAACATCATGTTTAACGCTATCAAAATCTTTAGTCATGTCCATGAAAATCCCAACCCCGTATCTTCCCCTCTATCTAATGCATCGATTATTGACTCAATATATTCTACTGCTGCTTAGTGACTGACCTGTTTTTACGGAATCCATGCTGTTCTGAAGCTAATATAAATTGTTTGATTCTAAAAATTCAGACAGTTGATTACACATTAGTTTTTCAAAGATTTTTGAAAAAGAGGTTGGTAAAGATATTGAACGGTAATTTTTCACATCTTTTGAATCTCCAGTTTTAAAAATCGGTTTTATTTTTGAAATTTTTAATTTATTTGGTAAAAAACCTGTGATAAGACATGAATTCATGCTCTAAAGGTTTTAGTAAAAACCATCAGGCATTCTTAATAACTGGCATCGACAGATAAGCTGAAACTACGTGCGAGCTACCGAATGTTTGCAGCCAGGTTAGTAAACCGTCGGCTGCCACTCTCGCTTCTACTCCCCGCTCCTCCCAGCCTACCCACTCCCCACCCCATGCGCCCCATGGGCCTTAAGATTTGGCACCAGTTATACTTTGGCCTGAATTTAGGCACATTTAGGCTATGCCTAGGCCTATAATTTGGCACAGTCCTTATAATTCACTGTTCAACTCAATCAAACCTAAGTAGATAAAAAAGCTTACAATACTTGGTGTTGTGTTTAAAAATCAGACACTTTTTCCTGACATCCAGGTGTGGGAACTAATAATAATCTAGGCCTATGTTAATCCTAGCCAGTGACAGAAAAGGTCTAGGTGTTGGACCTAAAGCCTGGTTTACACGACGACCAGTACAGTGGACAGTAACACCTTTAAACAAAAGAGAACAAAAGAATTTTTTTCTACTGTCTTACTGTCTGGTCGTCGTGTAAACCAGGCTAAATGATAAATTACCTACATGAAACCTAGCCAACTACAAAAAAGATTGATGTTGGTAACAAAACCAGGAATTAAAATGTTAATTTAAAAAAATTAATAGCAGTTAAAATGAGTGATAAACTTGTTAAAATGGCTGCAACAGTTTCCTAAATTACGGTAGGCTAAATAATATTGTGCCAAACAACAAGTTACAAGTTCCATCTCTGATCTTCTGCCTTTAAATGTTAGGTTTATAAGTTTACTGTTTACAGGTTCCTGAAGTTCTGGTTTAGTAACTGAACTTATCAACATAATTTATCATGGCGAAGTTAATTTTTCGCTTGAACATTAGTGTGCTTCACGTTGGTTTTGTAATCTGATACCAACCATCAATAGGATGTTACCATCTATCAATGTGCCGTATTTGGTTGACTCACTCAATGTACTGTTCCGTCAACCATCATTAATGAAGAAGAAACTTCATTTAACACCTTTAACTTAAATCAAGGTCAAATTTATTATATTCCATAGCCTACATCAATCAATCAATCGTTTATTTTTCACATAATTGGATACATTGAATTATAAAAAAGACTAATATGAGTGAAAAATGGGTCCCTGCAAAGCAACGCTTGAGCGCAGGGACCGAGCCAAAAACATAAATAGGCTAAACGAAAAAATAAACTTCCTGAATATAACAAAAACCTATAAAAAACCATTTTAAGAACCAAACATAAAATGGCCATATATAGTGGAGTGTAGCTTGCCATACACTTTATTTAAACGTTGCTAACATAGCTAAACAACTTTTCCTAACATAAGTACTTAGGCCTAAATACTATCGATAATTATAGATTTTCGAGAAGTAAAAAAACAGTTGACAAAACCTATAGAGTCGGGTCATATCAAGTGTTGTCCAACAACACTTTAAAGTTCAAGGCCGTAGTACAGTAGGCCCTACCGGTACTGTAAGTGGTCTACATTATCATGTTCGAAAATATTGTCTGAACTGTTACTGACGTTTAATGATTTCAGAATGTCTAACAAAAGCTACCTGTTTTTATATTACCAAACATCGAATTCAGTTGCTTTGCAATATGGGTGATTTAGGCCTAGGATCAATGTAGCCTAATAATCTGGGTCAGTCCCATTAACTTAATTAAGTTTAGATAGCTCTCTTATAACTTTGAACACTGATGACAATTATATTTCAAAAAACTTTAAAAAAATGCTTATAAAATTAACACCGAGTTTCCTTTATAATACGTCACGTCATGTTACTTTAGGGAGCTCTCGTCCATGGGACCAAAAAAATACAGCTCGCACAGCACTCCCATAACAATAGTATTGGCTGCTGCCTACAGTGCCAATCTCAGTCCCACACTCATGAGCTCAAGGCAGTAGTTTACTCCAATCTGTTTTAACATAACCTCAGTACCTTAAATTTAAAGGCCTAAAACACAAACATATATGATAATTATAACCTGCATGAAATAGCCTATTTATAGGCCTATTATAGATTGTGAATTTGAATTGATTACAATGTTACAATAACTTACTTGGTACCGTACTTTTGATCCTTTGGTTACAATAGTTTGACGCTATCGCCAAAGTTAGCCTTGATAGTTTAGCCACAAGGTCTTAGCTAATTTCTAACTGCAATGCCCAAACTTGAAACAAACACAAACAGCTTATTCTAAAACTAAAAATTCAAATACTTGTTCATATGCAAACAAAAAGTGATATGGCTGACATTCAAGTGGAAGAGGTTTCCCCTGGCACAGTCCAATGAAAGGAGAAAGATGTCAGGTCCTTAATTCAAGGGAAGCTAACAACAAACCCCTTGAAATAAATTATGTGGATCTAAAAATAGACCTATTAATAAGCTCATTTTTTACAGAAAGAAATAAAGTTTACTTGCAATAAATTGAGCTTAGGGTTTGGCTCAGAAGTAGGTTAAGTAGTTGTATTTGTTTTGGAGCTATAGCAGACATAAAATATTATAGAAAAGTTACCTGGAAGTGTAGAAACGTTAGTACGTGCTGGTTAAATCTGTAGATCAACGCTGGGATGAAAAATTTACAAAACAATAATTCAGAAACTATGGAGATCAGCCTCAACAAGACCTTGCCATTACACTTCACGTGATTTGAAGAGCTGTCTGGTGGTGGCATAAGGCACGAATCAGCTGACTTCATTACGCTTTGTGTGCTCCATTGACAAGCCAGTAATAAAATAAGATTGAGATTAAAGTTGATATAAATATATAAAAAAAAAACTACTACGAGTAGCAGTTCACAATATACAAATATGTAAAACAAATACTACACAATTTAATCCAAAGCTTTGGTGTAAAATTGAATAATGGTGAAATTTGGTAAAGGGGCTCACAATATGATGACTGACTCATAATCTCATAACCTGAGAGTCACCGGTTCAAATCCTGACCAAGATAGGATCTGGGTCCAGTTTCCATTTTTTGTCATTGGGCTATCTAACAAACGGTCGCCCAGCGTCGGATTTCCGAATTGGTCCAGTCGGCCCGGGCCTAGGGGTGAAAGCTGCCTAGGCCTTATTTCAAACCCGAATTCTTATCTTTCTGGACGTTCCTCGGTTGTCACGTTCTCTGAGGCCTCATCGCACCCCTTCACTGCGTCTTATGGGGTCCCCAATCAAGGATCTTACTTTGGAACTTTTCTGTTCACTATCTTCCTGAACGACATATATTGGAACACATCAACACTGATTGCTTGATCTTCTTAGCATCTCTATTCTCTTAAGACTCCAGCTCCAAAATAGCCTCTCTGCAATCGAAATATGGTGCGAGTCACACCACATGATAGTGAATTTCCTGAAATGTCATGTTCTGAGTTTCCGCCAGTCCTCAAGGTTCAAATGTTTTGATTCCAAATTAAAAAATTAAAAAATTTATTTCAAAATTCAAATTCAAATTTCTATTCCGGAATACTTGATTTATTTTGTAATAGCAATAAGTTTTTAATTTTTTCCTATTGCAAATTTTTTCCAACTAAACAATGCGCAACCACTCGTACAGTCGTACCCATGATCATCACACTCATCCTTCACTCATATTCAGGGTAACGTCCTCCATGAGGTACCTGTCTCAAAAAAGAATGATTAAGAAAAAAGGCTTTGGCCCACGTGGGTACATTTCCCAAGGAATGTGTAATAAAATGTATACTTGTTACTTGTAACTGAAACATTTTACTGTAGTTAATTTCAAATTTGTGTAACAAGTTGTATTTTATTGGAAATAAAATCATTTTGAATTTGATTGTGTACTGAACGACATTTCTGAGTGTCTCGTGGAATCAATAAGAGATCTGCCATTTTATCACTTAATCACTTAATCACTTTATCACTTTAATAAGACAGGTACCTCATGGAGAACGTTACTCTGAATATGAGTGAAGGATGAGTGTGATGATCGTGATGATAGTGGCCTTCACGATCTTATATATGTTACTTCAGAAACTACTTTATTCATGTCATTTAGGATAGACCCTATTACGGAACCTTACGGGACGCCGCTGGATGACTTGGCCTTCGTTTGATTTGATTTGAGATGCTATTGTAAACTAGGCTCTACTGGACAGTTGATGTCGTTTACCAGGATTCTATGAAGAAACATACGTTCATTGCATTTGAAATTCGCTGAGTATGCAGGTCTGCTGCAACGGGGGGTATTAAGTAATTACTTAAAATTGTACAGTATATCTATTGTACGATTAAGGAATTCATTTATTGTATAAAAAGGATTTAAAGTAAGCCATTGATTAATTTTTTTTAATTATGGAGAGATACACAAGACGGGCTGCAGAAGGTAGAATATCTATATAGGTGTTAAATTGTACCAGGTTTTGCCACAGTCGATAAAGAATACTAGAGGCTTGAAGGGGCTAATAGCCCCTAAGCATAATCCTTTTTTATTATAAAACAAAAAATTGTCTTTTGGATCCACCAATTTATGACTCTATCTAGCATGTGGTTTCCAATCAAGAATCAGTGCGATATGTTTTAAGTAAACAAAGCCGTCGTTTTTAGATCCCAACGTTTTTAATGCGACAGCTATTTTACGTTATTTCTATTTTTTTATAAGCTTAAAGGAATTTCAGTATTTTCCCCGAGACCCTGGGATGAAGACCTTCAATTTGAGTCCCCTCCCATCATCACCGGTCTGACTCTTCAATGGAGCCAAGTGGTAGGCGGTCTGAAAGTCTGGCTCAGGACTCACAGCTGTGCTGCTCATCGGTTAATTTTAAATCAAAACAAGAAAACGTAAATAAACAAGTAATATTTGACGTTTAGTGATGAAATGTAAACAGAAAAACGTAAACAAACAAGGGATATTTGACGTTTAACAATGAAATGTAAACATAGGATATTAGTTCTCTGCCTACTTGTATGACGTAGCGCAGCGCTGTGATCGCTGCAGCATGGCTTGTATTTTCAGTGGGGCCATGCTTCCAACCGCCCACAATTTCGGTGCAAAAATTTCCCTTACGTAATTGTATATATATCATTTGCATGGCGAATAAAATTTGGTATTAAATCTGCTTCGTTATAACATAAACTAAACAAACGCACTTAACTTTTATAATTTTAAATTATGAAAAAACTTAAACCCTTAATTATTATAAAATTGGAAAATTTTAAATTTAAAATATTTATTTGTTATAGTACATTGGACGTGCATAGTTAGCTGCATTTTGAATAAATGCCACATGCCATAATATATTTTATCTGTCATCATCTAGCATATGGCTTTGATTTGGACATGAGCACCATATGTTTAATATAAACAAAGCAGACGTTTTTCGATCCCTATACTTTTTAAATGGCAAATATTTTACGTTATTTCTGGTTTTCTGGTGAATTTCAAGCAATTTCAGTATTTTTCCTGACCCCCTGGGACCAAGACCTTTATGATAATAATCACCTGGGGCCTGGGGTCTAGACCTAGACCTTTAATTGAGCCCTCTCCCATCATCCTGTGAGCAGTCAAACTCTCATAATTTTGATTTTAAAAATCGCTTCTTCAGTTAATAGAATAAAAATTCTTTTTTAATTCATCTACACAAAAAAAAATTAATAATATCAAACAGAGTCATTATAATTCCATAAAAGATTAATTTGTTTATAATAAAACCACAAAACCCACTTAACACACTGAATAACATATAAAACTGTTCAAATAATTTTTTTTTAATTAGGGCAATTTTCCGGGGAATTCAGGGTAAAACTGGTTGGTCATGGTGGAGACACTGGTCTTTACACAGTCGTCGTCTTTCTCTTTACTCTCGTGTGCATTTCTAGGTTAAAATTCAAGACGACTCAACATTCTTATTATATAATTCTTTATATGTTAGAAATACTGAGATAAATCTACCAAATTGGCTAGTTTATTGTTTGCACATTTGACATAAACCCCACTTAGTTTTATCTGTTCTCCTATCTGCCATTAAAATGAAGTTGTGCTTCTCGCCATGTCTTCTAGGCCGGCAGATATTAGCTTTTCAGAGAAGAACGTCTGCAGTTAGCTTATTTGGTAAGTTTTTACTCTCATTTTTATTTGAACAATTAATATTTTTAATTAGTTACTCACATACTTAAGTACATTACTTATTTAAAATTAAATGCGACATTTATTGCTATTATCAGCAGTACCTGGTGGACCGAGCCAGGCTCGGTGTTATTTCATGTTTACCAGTTCATCCAGTTACTATAAAATATTTCAATGTCATAAAATTGATAAATAGAAACCTTTTTTATTGCTCCATGGTCTCTTCATCCCACTTGCTGTATTTTCCCTTAATGGCTGTAGATTCCAAACAGGTGTTATGATTACTTCATTTGTTTACACTTTCCTTGTTTATTTTCGTTGCTATCACGGCAACCCATAAGGCCAATGTTAAAATTTTACAACTTTAAAATTCGATTTATTACGTTATTAGATTTTCTCTGGCCAAGTAATCTGCATAAAAGACGTTTTTGAGTCATAAATTACTTATTTCCAGACTTTGAAGGAAATCCTCGGAGCCGTTTTTGAGATCGTTGTGCAAGCAAGCAAGCATACATACAAGATAACACTACTCGTATAAGAGTATAGGATGTAGGTAGCCTATTCGCATGAGATCTCTGTGGTAAAGATTTTTTTACCAAATCGTGGCTTATTGCCAACTTCTTATGGTACTGTATCATACATGATATAGCATTTGTCTGCTAGACAATCTCGTGGAAGTGTTGGGGCAGATGAATCTCTCATGCAAAAAAAGTCTTGCAGATTTAGGGCCTAGGTTAGGTTATCAAATTCAGGAGATCAAACCACACTTCTTTGATCAACAAACGACACTCGATTAGTGGGCACAACACTATTGTGGTTTTGTCTGTGTCATATAAAATGCTAATTGCAAGGGAAACCATTATACAGATTTGCTGGGACATCCTTTTTCTAAACCTTGTCTGCATAATTCAGGTCCAGATAATCTGAGGTTCACTATGTAGGCTCTAGTGTAGAGTAACATCAAGAACTTTTTGTTAGCCTATATAGAAGAGAGCCCTATTTGTAAAAGATTGATTTATAAATCTATAAAATATCACTGACATATTTAGCAATAACCCAAAACACCCCAAAGGGGAATTCTGAAAATGTTTTCCAGTTTTACTAAAAACATTCTTTGCAGTCCTATTTAAATAGGCCTATGATGCCGAGATGCCTTTTAAGCCATGAATTAATTACCACTCGACTTCACCAGTACTTAATTTCAAACTAAGGCTATGGTAGAGATTATTTATAAAGAACTTTTCATTTGTAAAATATCTAGCTTAGGTGTTTATTTATTTACAAATAGGCTAAGTGACAAATTGGCTTTATTTTTCAGATCATCGTACCTTATATACACCAGCAGCTTTAGGATTGGATGGCTATTTACAAACAAGAGAACGAGTTCTTACTCAGTTCAGTGAAATGGGTGACAGGTTTAGGAAAAAAATGAAGGAGTTTGTTGCACCAAACTCCATTAACATGGTCTTTACTGAAGATTTGAAGCATATGATACACTTAGCGGAGAACACCGAAGAAGACATGGAGCTTGTGGAAGAGATGATTTTAAAGTAAGCAGGTCTATTAATACTCACCTTTAGTTGCTTCTAAAATAACACGTTGAAGCACACAAGTTCATTTTGTGACCTAACAACACACAGAGTGAAAAATTGCTAACATCCATCTAATTGTTTCTATTGATGGATTTTCTTAACGAGTCCATGCGCAGAAAATTTCCGTGCATGTAGGGGAGGTAAAACTCCTCCCATTATTCCCCTCTCCCTTTCTAACTAAGGAACGGGATAGGGGAAATATTCCTTTTTCATAAGCAACCGCTACTAAAAAACGTATTTATAATGTTTCCTATTATTTTACCGGGTTCATTTGGAACAGTTTCTTTTCACTGTTTTTTATGCATAAGTCAGCTGTGCAACATTGTTTTCGTTTGTCATCTAGGTCAGCGGATGAAAATTATGAAAACAAATCTATAGCATTTTTTGTCTTGACACAATTAACTGTTTTTTTTTACTGTAGCGTTCTGAATTTAACTAAAGTATTTTTTACATTTACATTGATTCAGTGTTTGTTAGTTTTTTAGTTTTTCATTTGTTGTATTTTTTTCATTGTAATTTTTTATAGTAAAATGTGTGATATTCCTGGAACCATTTCATTATTCACGGGCAGAGCGTTAAATGGACAAGCTAAGGAAATCGTATTCAATGTTTATACGACTTTCATTAGCGTTTGAATCCTAACTATTTATTTAACTACAGCAATAATTGACAATCAGGACACTACTTAGTGTGGATAAAACACTTCCACTCTCGGGTGTTCAAGGGCGCTAGCGATATACGGCGAGCACTTGCTTGCGTTCACGCTGTACAGGTTATTCACTTTGAATTTGCCTCAAACTGGTATGACTAATAAATGATAATCCTTTTTTATATACACTTTAAATTAAATTTTACATTGAACAATATAACATCGCATGCCATTTCCTCCACGTGCCACCGTTTCATAATGACATTATTTTTGCACAAGCTTTAGTGTCATACAATAAAAAGGATTTTTATCCTCTTTTTCAACAGCTGTGGTACTAAACGGATTAATGGACCCCCGTTCTCGCAAGGGCAGTCTTCTATATTCCATTTCAACAATCATGGCACCTGACAGTTGTTCCTATGGTATCGCTCGCAAACGCGGTTTCCTAATCCTTAATAATATGTGCCATTAGAATAAAGTAAAACATCCACTTAGAATAAGTATGTGCCATGGGCGCCCATACAAATCTAAGCTTAGGTATGAATAAATCTATGATTCAAAGGACGTGGATAATTCTAAATTAAATACTTCTTTTTAGGTCACAATTGAAGGTGGAGTATGTTTCCACAATAAACATGATTGATTCCTCAGCTCGTACTTAATCATGGGACGGGACGGGATGTGACGTGTCGGTTCGAAACTTTTTCGAGATAGGATGGTTTTTGCATGGAGAGTCCTTAAAACAAGGCCGTCTCAACTTATGTTGGGACGGCCTTATTATGTTTAACCAAATCTCAACAGTTAAACAGCCTGACAACGAGCGGTTTAAAGAATGAAATTTTTAAAATCTGTAAGCCTCAATGATTTAGCAAAAATCATTATGTGAAATAGTTCTCTATAACATAGAAAAAATAATGTGTTAGGGCCTATAGTTAAAAACTATTTTTATGTTTTAGACAAGTAGAAGCAAAATGTTTATTTCAATACAAGCAAATGTTTTAAAATCAACCTTGTTTTGAAAAGGCAAACATTTTCTAAAATGTTTTTTCCACTTTATTCCAACTTTTTTGTGAGGATACTGTCACACTTCCCGAGGTGGTATTTATTTTCAGACCTCATTCATCATCTTACAAATTCCTGAACACCTAAAATGTTAACTAAGATTAACTTACATTATTATACATGCTGGAATCATTTGTAGACATTCTAAATTCAAAACTTAAAAACGCTATTAATTAGGTTACGTTCTGAATTGTTTTTATAATCAATCATTTATCTAAAACAGATAATTTTATACTGAACATTCTGTTTCTTATTCCACCACGTTTTGTAGTAAATTATGTTTTTACAGGGCTCAGTTTTAAGTAAATTAATATTCGGCCTTTGTCCTGTCTTTTTTGCTTATAGTCTTCATTTGATAATGTTATCCACAGCTGTTCTATGAGTAAAACCCTTTTATTCTTCTCCCAAATTGACAACATTGTAAACAAATATTCTGTATTAACATCAGTTACAAAGTATAAGGTTCAGGAGATAATGTAACAAAGTAACATAAACAACAGTTATCATGAAACTGTTAAATAAAAAAACAAAAAAAAACATACTGGCTTCAGCCAATAGTGATCGAGCATGTCACCACAGAGGACTATGATTGGTTACTCCCTTCCCCTCTCAACTATCTCCATCTCTTTCCCACAGTATCTCAAAAAGTGGTCACGTTAAGAAAATCGCTCTATAACACCATCGTTTGTTACAGAGTTATTTAAGATCTTATTTTGCGTTTATTTAAAACCTTAATAAGGTAGGGTTTAAGTATTTAAATGTTTAATCTGAAAAAGGAAATGGAGAGAGAACAGGACTGTAGAACAAAAGGTACTTGTCAACCTGTAATATAAACTTGTAATTGCCTCTGTGGTTTATTTATGTATTTTCTAATTGTTCTAGGTTCAATAAGCAAAATAGGGATCTCCGATTTGGCTCTTTTATATTTGGACCGGTTATAATGAGGATGTACCACCATCTAAATAGGCCAAAGGAAGCATTAAAGGTAGGCTAGGTATTAAATTTTAGTTGTGCTATGGTGAAAATTCACATCCTCCTTATTTTTCATCAAATCCTTTTTATAAAATTTCTTCATTAAATTCTATCTATTCAGGTAGGATTTAGCTTACTTAAAATCGCAAAGTGTTTTGGTCGCTATTTTAATGCATTATTCCTATGACTTTAGATGTCCAAGACATTTAACTGCCAAACCTTTTAAAATAATTATTAACTGTTTCAAATTATTTTTAGGCCTTCTTGAATCCAGACTTAGAGCATTTTTTCGACCAAATAATTTCATTCCAACTTTTGATGGATTTGTTATACAAGAATGAAATGTACGATGAAGTCATGCAGGTTATGGATGTTATAAAGAATAAACAACTTCAAGGAAGCAGGTTTCCAAGGAATGTTGTTGTCCTCACTATGGCTGCAGCATACAAAAAGGTGGGTGACTTAACTTTTTCAAAATATTAATTTATTTTAGTGGGCAGCAATGGAGGAAAACGTTTGTAAAACATTACATTTTTAAACCATAATTTTTATTGCAGATGAATAACTATAATAGATTGATTGGCGACATAACATTTTTTTGCCCATTTTTCTTAGGTGTTTTACATGTGTTGAGCTAATGAAAACCCTAAGTTAGTTTGTACCACCCTTATTGCACTGATATGAAAGTAAATCTCATCTTTACTTAATCTTTAGGCCTAAGTAAATAGAAATGATAATGCCAATCTTATGTAGATATTTTAAAAATGCAGTGTGAGCTAAAAAATCCATTAAACAAAATTTAAAGTGCCCCCAAAAAACAGGCACAAAATACACTATGTTGCCAATTTATCATAAATCATAAATTAGAAATCAGAATTTTATTGATCAGTGAACAAAACATAATTACATTAAATCTTGTCACCTTTATACATACAATTCCTGTGTCCTTCAATAAACCTTGGAGCTAAATTACATTGAAAAAATCTTAACTTGATATAGTTATACTTAACTTGGTAGAGGTAGAGCTGGAGGCATTTCAGTTGACGGAAGATGTAAATAAACAAACTACTATCCTATTACATGACTTAAGGTCAGAATTCAGTTTTAAAAACATTTGAATCACCTGTGTGAAGATCTTTATATTCCCATATGTTTATATCCCAAAGAAAAATGCTAAAAGAAAATATAACTTTCAAGATGTTATAAAAATGTAATACTTATATGTAAAATAATCAGAAAAACAATTTTTTAAATGGTTTCAAAACCGTAAACATCTTTAATTTTCTTGCTTCTTAAAAAATAGGTTCTTTAATTATTTGTAAACCCAATTATTCCACAGAAATATTATTTTTAAAGTGCCTTCCTGATTAACATGAAGTATAAAGCATTCGTGATCTTAGAAGAAAGTAAAATTAAAATTACTTGACAATCGAGAGTAGGGTGATAAAAAAAACTTAGGATATTTTTTCTTCAACTGCAACTAACCAAAATATGAAGCAAATTCCCAAATGAAATACATGGCAAGTATCCCTCAACCATACTTTGAAAAAAAAACTACCAAATCAGAACACCTACACTTTTGGTGTGCTAAACAACCCAAAATTTGACTTGTTGGGCCAAAAATTGGTCTCAAACCTTTAAAGTCTCCCCTAACTTCAGCGTGCTTAGTGTGCCAATTCCTGTATTGACATGAATATTAGTCCTAACATTAAGGGTGATTGATATTTGATTTTTAACATTATAAAGCCTTGGTATTGCCATCCAGCCACACCTAATTTTGGGATATTCTGCCGGTAAGGAAGGAGACGATTTGCAGGGAAAAGGTATGGCATGGTCAGTCGTCCTCGCCTAGAAAGAGAGATGCGTTCTTACTCGCTCTGGACCACCGAGTGACCTCACAGACAGTCACGAACACCAGTCTTCCATATTTTAGAGGGTACTATCCCGGGAATTTTGCCTTCGAGAACTAAAAATCTTTGGAGTTTGTCAGATAATGGTATCTCATCCCCTCCAAGATGGGGAAGCCACCCTCTACTCTCTCCAAGACTCGGACTCGAATGTGTTCCTAAGCTCCAAAAAATACGATCACGCATATTTACTAACAGCTAATGGGTAAACGAATTAAAAGAGTAGACCTAAATAAGCTACATGAATAACAAGCGTAAAAAATCGTGCAATTCACTGGTTTAACGACGGGCGTGGCTTTACTGAAAAATAAAATTGAATGTGGTTATGCCTCTGGACTGCCTAAAACGCGAATTCACGTTCCCTGGGGGAGGGCCTCGCGACCTCTTCAGCTAGGGGGTGCCTCCCTGCAGGCCCCCCGGTCTTATGGCTCCGCCTCAGGAGTCCGGGGACACACACCATATTTATAGACTTAGGGCCTAGTTTGGTTGTCGGCGGCCCTATATTTAATGGACCTTAGCAGAATGAACACATAAATAACAACACTTGCATAACAGAAACCAGTTTTATTGCTTCAAAGATGGAGGTTTTCTGTTGTTTTTTTTTTATCAATCACCATCGTTACCCGTGTCATCAGAAAGAACTGTCGACAGAGTCTGTTATGGATTCAGAAATAACAAACCTATCCATAAAATTGTCAAGCAAGTGCTCTTCTTCAATTTTACCTTTCTTCTTGTCTTTCGGCATGATCACAAAACTTTTTTCCACTAATGTGTTGTCACTTCAGTCATCGCCGGTTCTGCTAGTTTTACCGCGTCTTCCATTTCAAAGGAAGTGTTAATAGCTGGGACGTTTCCTGAAATAACTCATATAAGCAGTCTTTAGGCAGGGGAAATATACCCTGCCTGATTGGCGAAGGTAAAAAAATCGGCGTAGCGAAGCGACCACGAGGCAATAAAAACTTGTTACTTCATATCGCTGTAAAAACGTATAACACTGTTGAACTTACTGTAAACTTTGTTCCAATAACGAATCATTTTCGGCATTAGCACATATTTCAAATAATTTGTTAATCTATTCCACATATTTTATATTGTTGGGTTCATTTTCAAAACACATTACTTAAAAACAAAATAATAACGGGGTAAATACACACTAAGTAAAATGCCATAATAATAGAGAAATAATGAAAAATCATTCTTTGGTATCAAATTGAATTATCTTAAAGAAATAAAGAAAAATAACCACTTCCACTAAAACTAGAAGCACTCGATCGCTTAAATGGCTTTAACCAAAAGTCATTAATAAATCAAAACATAACCAATAAACATAAACATTATTTGGTATTTGCCTACACATATGTCAAAATATGAACAGATGTTTTTATTTTGATTGATACTAAAATTTTGTATGAAATGAATAGTAATTGTTTGTTTTTATCTTCCGCCAACTGAGCTGCCCCAAACTCTAGTGAGGTGTGAGATGAAGCTTGGGTGTTTATAAACAAACCCAGATGAACTTGTATTTTCCCAGGAGGGGAAATAAATATTTACATAAGATCAATTGATTCAACAACGAATTTCTGTGTCAGTCACATGTTACATGCTAAACAAAAAACATGTCACCTGTTTATTGATTGTTATTCAAAGAGCTAAACATTGTTTCTAATATTAACCCACATTTTGTTTTGGTTTAGTATTTTTTATCTACCAGACTAGTAGCGTAATCACATGGCTTTGTTTACTTCCACGTCATCAATGATTTCTTCCCCTCCTCTGCTGAAACTTCAAACTCAAGCTTCTTCTCATACCTCACTACCATTTTTTTTCTAGGAAGGCAAAATATAAAACTAGCCTAGTTAAAAAAAATTAAAACTTATAAAACCAAAAACCAATAAAATTTGTTTAATAAAATGCCATGAACTGATACTTTGTTCATTTGTGTTTACTTACAGTTAAGGGAATTCCAAGTAATGGTGTGTGATGGTTAAAACACAAAGTTTAGTTTGGATGCTTTGTTCACTCAAATTTGTGGTACAGCAATTGATACAGGCAGGATTTATTTGTGTAATCATTCATTTGTATATTTTTTAAAATAGGGTCTTTGTGGTTTGTGTGGGATTTTCTGATTGACTCAGGCACAAATTAGTTGATAGGATAAAATGGCTTTACATATTTCCAACTTTTGCTATTTATAGTCATGGAAAAAACAGTTCTTCTTTTCTGACATAAGAATTACTATTGTTTCAAAAAAGATAGGGACATGTTTTTTAATCCACCTAAGAAAATAATGATATCAAAAAAATGTTGGTAAGTTATAAAAAAATAAATATCCCTGTAAACCTTGAAGGCTTTTTCATTCATTCATTCTTTCTTAATAAGACAGGTACCTCATGGAGGACGTTACCCTGAATATGAGTGAAGGATGGGTGTGATGATCGTGATGATAGTGGCGCGATCTTGTAGCCTTGTTACTGACTAAGGTTGGCACGTTCTTTAGAAAGGATTGTTAAGCAGGTTGTTAGACAGGTTATGGCCAATAGCCCAACAACCAATGGCAGCTGGCTCCAGAAACAACCCTTCAAAAAGCTACTAACTTTTCTCGGGATCGATCCGAGAAAAGTTAATAGGTTTGTAGGCGGGCACTATAACCACTACACCAACCAGCCCTTCAAAGGTGGCTGGGTCCTCATTATGAGGGGGTGGCTACTTTTTTTTATATGAATAAGAATATATTAAAAAACTGAGCTGTTATGTTGTAAACCACATAATAAATTGTAAAAATTTGTCATTTGGTTTTGGACAGCTAATTATTGTTTTTAGACTCAGATTTTGTCTTAATCATTGTGGAATTTGAGGTTGATGGAATTCAGTACCTAACCCTAGAAGAAGTAGAGTGTCTTCCTGGCTTGTCCAACCGAAGGGGTATGTTGGATGAGACCTATAACTCACTGGCATACTTGACCCTTTTTGTCAGATCTCTATTCCTGAGGTCTCCTGGTCTGGTGGGTGAACTGTCCAGTCCTACACTACAATAAGGGCTTCATGATAGCCATATTTGAGAGCGTCCGGGAGGATATTGGGTTATAGAGAGGATTTTCTGGGATTCCCAGAGTTAAGAAGATGTGTTGAAAAAAGCGTGCCTCCTCCTTTGGGCGAGAGCTAAATCTTATTTTAAACCCCCTTTTTCCGTAGTTAGTAGTACAGTACAGTGAAACCTCACAAACTCAACGATTTGTGGGCCCAGAGGTTGTCAAATTTGGGGGTTGTCAAGTTATTGTGATCATAGAAATTTTAGTGGATGTTAATATATGAACAAGTAACAGATAACTCAAAAAGCGAAACTAAATGTTCTGATAAAATGCGTAATTGAAGATGCCAGCTGTTTGAGTGTCGAGTTACAAAGTCTGTTCAGTTATTGAGTATCGAGTCAGTGAGGTTTTACTGAATTTCTCCAAAAATAGGGATATGTAGGCCTGTATAGAAGCTGGTTGTGCCAAGGCTTCTTACCTTAAACTTAACCCCTTTACTGCGGAGTAATTAGCGTCCCCCCCCCCACGTGGGTTTTTACGTGATCAGTAGTGCGCAGTTTAATTGCACGATCAACACCACATTGCGGGGTTTTCGTCTCAACGCGACGAACGCGATACTGCAGAACTTGTGGCATAAACGTAGTTCCAGATAAATCCACTAGATTGCATCACCAAATGGTCTGCAACTCCTCAGGGTCAACGGTACAGTCGTAGAATGAAAAAACACCTAGCAGAACAGTTGTACCAACAAAATAACGAAATAAATCAGCTGAGAATGTCAAATCCGAGTAAACTCTGGCATCGCAGTTGACAAAGCGAGGGTGTTGCATGAGATACCTCGTGCACAGCAGTCATGGGTTTCAGAATAATACCATGAGCTAACTCGTGCGCAGCAGATAAGGGGTTAAATCTTGATTTAAGATCAGGACATTCTGAATGATTGATTTATTTGATCAGAACACGCCCGAGGCTCTGGAGTACATGAAGAACCTGTGGGCGGAGCTGAGCGAGGCGGGCCACGTGCCGATGCGACGGGCCGTGACGTTCGCCGCCGCCCTCGCCATCAACCAGGGCGCGCCGCACATCGCCCTCGAGCTGCTCATGAGCCTGGCGCGCCAGAACTACGTCACCGTCAGGAACCTCAAGGTAGGAACTCATTTACCATGGCAAGAAAATTTTAAGTTAAGTTAAAAATTGGATTGTAGGGATTTTATTTTTTGTCTGCTCCCTTTGGAAAACTATATTGGTACTTACGTATTATATTGACCCTATTTCCTTGTAAAAGTAGTTAATAAATAAAAACTAACACAACTCTTTAACGGTGAAATTATTAATTTATTACAATATTTTAGGGGTGTGCGAATAGTGATTTTTGAACTCGAGCCGAGCCGAGCCAAGCCGAGCTTTTTCAAAAGTTTTAGAGCTCGAGCTTTTTAACAATCACCAAATTATTAAAAGAAATTATGAAGCTTGATTTTAATTTTTAAAGATACAATAGACTAATGATTGCATATCTTAAGTGACCGCCAGCTCAAAAATAGAAAGCTTATTTCCAAAACAAGTGAATTATCTTATGGGATCATCAGTATTTTGTATTTTGTTACATAACAACAAATAACTCGACAAATAATTTATGAAGAAAAATACCAAATTTAAAATCTACATTTATCTACATTATATTTAAGTAATAACCAATCCCAAAATACTTTAAAATAAATAGTTAAAATTACATAATTAGACTAGTTACATATATAGGTACTACAAAATTTAATTTCAAGAGTAGAAAGAAGTAGTTGAAAGGTTTTAAAATAGTTATATCTAGTAAAAAAATCACACATTTACACTTAGTCAAACACAAGATTGATTTTTTTTATGTTCACTAAGTAAAGATGATAAAAAATTAAATAGCAGTCCCAATTGTGGCATAATATTTATGGCTAAACTTATTATTTCAGAATGTAATATATGAATGAAAAAATATTTAATAACAACAATAATTTATTGTAGTCCTAAAATTAGTTGTATTTCTAAACTTTTGTGAAGAAAATAATGTACAATTAAGAAGAAGAAAGATCATAAATAAATAAGGACGGAATAGAGAGAAAGAAAGAAACAGCTACCTCTCTCTTTCCTTATCAGTGGCCAGGGAGAGGGGGGGGGGGGGGGGTGGAGGTTGTTTACTTCAAGCCCCTTCCCTGTTTTTTGCTCTTGTCTGATTCAGTGCGTGAGTTAATTAGGAGATAAGGAATCCTTACTACAAAATGCAAAAATACAAACTACTTGTCATACAACTATAAATGACGGCTCATATTTTTTGTCTTATTTTTATAAATCAAATGAGACCAAAATGAAACTTGTACGATATACCGTTTAAGAGATAAGCCTTGACAAAACAATAGACTTAAATGCTGTATTTCACGTTCCCCAAGGTCAACTAAATATAGCTCCGATTTCCGTCTAAATGGAGATAATATTTCTTGTTACCTGTCAATGTCCTTTCCTTATCACTAGGGAATGTTTTTTGCTTGTTTTTTGTGGGAGGGAAACGCTCTTCCGGTTTTACGTGTCCAAAAATAGATTGCAATAATAATCTTTCTGATAAGAACTCTCTTATCAAAAGCTCGGCTCGAGCGTCGAGCTTTTTAGAAAAAAGTCAAGCCGAGCCGAATACCTAAAAGCTCGACCGGTCGAATACTGCACACCCCTACAATATTTCTATTGTTTGCTGTTTTCCAAAACTAAACGATGTCACCCAGCAGTGTGTAGAACAGATTGCCGTCACTGCGGACCACAACATTTATTCTGCCAATTAGTTTTAGTTAGGTACAGGGAGGCATTCTCCATGATCTGTGTAGTAATTGAGGGGTATATGAATTGCTTTAATGCATAATGTATCCTATGATTCATTTCACTCCAGGGCCTCAGAAGTTTACTCAAACACTATGTTATGAATTGTGATACCCTTTAAGTCTCCGAAATTCAAATTACCACAAAAAAACAAGGTTGATGAGACTGAAATAATGTGTGTTCTCAGATACCGCCAGACCTGGTTTATTTCTGATTGTTTTATTTGGAAAGTTGAACGTCTGTGTATTGAATTTCAGTCACAACGACCTTTTTCAAGTTTATATTTAAAAGTAATAATTTATAAAGTTGATGTTTCAAACTCCTTTGAAATTTTGAGCTAAAAATTAATATTGTTCTCCTCATTTTTTAAAAGGTTAAGTGTTTTTGTAATTTTAGAATTTAGCATTTCAGCTCTTGTATAACATTTCAGGGCTTTTAAGGATGAAATATAGGATAGGTATATGAGAGAAACCTTGAGAAATTAGGAGGTGAGAAACCTATTTGTAATTTTAAAAATCTAGAGCTCTCCAAAAGTGTGTGTCTGTTTTCATTGTTAGCCTATTTGGTCGTTAAGTACTGCAGCACTAAATGAGTTTTTCATTCTACCAGCAATTTCTTCCAGAATGTTTAAGGACAGTTAAAGCAATAATTATAGTCATAGTTAGAAACAAATCTTAAAATGTTCTATGAGCTGAAAAAATAGACAAAGAAAGCAAGAAAATTTTAAATTAACTGACCTAGTTTATGATATGCCGCTGAGCTACCGTAGTTGCTGAAATACTAATTACGCATTGTGATTGGGCAGGTATCGGCTCTGGCTGACGTCGGACGGCCGGACGACGCGATCCCTGTGCTACGAAGTGTGCTGGAGGAAGATGTGGCCAAAGAGAAGAAGAACACCTTCTGTGCTGACGTGGTGGGTTTCATTTCATCAGCCATAAGTACTCTTAGATAATAGTATCAAAGGCTGATCATATAATTTATATGTTTATAGTCATAGTGGTAGCCACACTTATGGATCAGATTTTCTGTGTACATGTGGTGTGATAAATATTGTCAAGATGTCCAATAACAATTTAAAGTACTAACTAATAAATGAAATTTCTAATGGCTACATGGTAAATCCTACTAATATAATAAACGTGAAAGTATGAATGTTTGTGTAATACCTGTCTTTCAACCACGTGGAAAATATGGACCAACTGAGCTGAAATTTTGCTGGAATAAAGCCACTATATCAGAAAAGGACAGAGGCCTATTCACTTCCTTAAAATCCCCTTGGTCTACGCCCCGTGAACGTCCTTAGCTTCAATGTTTACATTTTATAAGGATGTAAACATTCAAATACTGAATTGTAAACAGCTGTGAATACAAAAATTTGACTGTTCAAAGAGCAGAAGTAAGATCAGCTGTAATTTTTATCGTGAGCGAAGCCACGGGCAACTGCTAGTACCAAGGTAAATGAAACCAAAATTTTACTTTACATGAACATTTTTTCATTAACTTTTTCACAGAGGAGTGGATTGTTGTTGTAAGGAGAATAGAGCTTTACTTTATCAAGTTTATAATAATTATGTTAATTTTTTAGAAATTTCATTTTTAGTATTTTATGGGTAATTTTTTATAAGGTATGGGTAGATCAAATGAGAAAAAGAAAATAACTGTTTCCATAGAGTAGCGGTGTTCAAATAAAAATAAAGTATTACTTATTGTAAATATAATTTTTTTTAATGAGTCTTTGATCACTTGAACACATTTTTCCATGGTGTTTTAAATTTAATATTAAGCCCTAATTTGTTCTTGATAAAAATTGTCTCAAATATACTTTTGTGGTTGTATACTTTTGTAATAACCGGAGCCAGGATGATAGACTGGATGTTAGCCAGTGTAAAAGCTTTGGCCCTGGTTCTGATTCTGGCTCAAATGTTAAAGCAGTAAACCAAATCTGAAAAAACTGATGAATAAATATTTGCAGATTGAGAAGATGAAAGCTGCTGTAAGCAGAAGTGACAGTAAAGAAACCCACCAAGAATTCGAAAGGGTTTTGCAACAATTGACTCAGTTTGGCCATATAGTTGATGAGGTGAGTTCACAATGTTGTTTATTTTATTTCATAAATCACAGTTTTAATATAACAACTTGATGAACCCTCTTTTTACTAAAAATGTTAAGTAGGGGTGTGCGAATATTGTTGTTCAAGCTGGAGCCGAGGCAAGCTGAACTTTTATAAGTTCTTGTGCTTGAGTCAAACTTTTCAAGCCGAGTTTTTTTTTACCAAAAACTCATCTGAATCATTTAGCTTATGAAATTGTATTGGAAGTACTGAATATGTATACTGGAATTATAAAATTATAAGTCAGTAAATACAATACCCTGTTCAAATACTCGTAAACTCCCAATGCGAAGAAGTAGTTAAAGTTTGTTTTATAGATTACACTCTACTCAGTAGGCGTGTGCGATGCATCGAAAATGCATCAAAATTTCGATTTGATTCGATTCGATGCATCGAATCGCGATTTGATTCGGCATGCATCAAAATGCCGATGCATCGATTTGGCCTCGATGCATCGGCATTCTTCGATTCATCAGACGTCATTAGTCCAAAATGAAAGTTGAAAGCAATTTAATTAACGTTTAAACTAGGCCTATATATGAATGTGTAATATTAAATGTTAAAAGTAGTTTATTGAATCCCAATGAAGTTATGAAAAGCTTGTTCCAGTCTCCAGATGCCACTAAACAACAAAGAACGAATAATAAAGGCAGTGCATTGTTATTTTTTCGCCAGGTTTGAAATTTCTTGCAATAGAATGTTTCTCCATTTTATTATGAGTTTAAATGATTGCAAACAACCTTTTAATGTATGGTTGTATAATTCCAAACACAAATTTCAATGACGAGTACTACGACAGTGACAGTCGGCGGCAGCTGCAGTCCTACCACTGCGACAATGCGATCGTGATACAGGCCAGGCTGAACGAGAACGAGCAATGGAACAAAAACAAATACTGCTCATAGAGAAATTACCCGACTCTCGGGTATTTCCGAGGTCGTGTTGGGGATTTCGTAATACTTTCAACAGTTTATTCCAGTAGAAATGGGTATTTTTGCGGGTAAACATGGTATACAAGTGGTAACACTGTTTTGTAATGATCAGCTATGGAGCTGTCTGCCGTAGTTGTTTTTGTTTAGATGACGAAACGGAAACAAAACTTTGAAGTGATTAACTTTTACTTGGACGGCTTGTGTTTTTTAAAGAAAAAATATAGGCCTAGTAATAATGACTATTTCTTGAGATTGTGAAAGGATGTATTGGGATTAAAATATAATTGATTTTTATGGGAAAAAATCTAACCAGATTTGTGCAAACTGAGTTCTCTTCCACTTTGAATGTGGTAGGTAGGGATATGGCATTTGAACCTACTGTGTTTTGATAAATTTACTGGAAAGAAAGTTAGGCTTGATTTTTTTTTTACTCAGTCTTGTTTGGAAAGGGCTTTTTGCCTAATTAGGTGGGAAATTATGGATAGGATAAGCAGGCTTACCTTTGAAAATGTAGGCATCCCAGATAGAACACTTGATAAACACACAAAAAAGTAAAATATTTCGAAGCCACTGACTTCTTTGTCAACTTGAAGGAGAAAGGAGAGAAAGTTGAGACTTTAAATATTACTGGTCACTGGTTCAGGTGTGCCAAAACACATGTCTTTAAAAACCGCAGGAAAAATTAAAACATATAGTCCTTGTGTATAATCACTTCACTAATTATAATATTTACATATATATATACAATGTCTAAGCCTGCTTGAGGGTAAGGTAGGGAATGGTTTACCTTAGGTTCAGGTTTGGGGGTTCTCTTGATTTGGTGAACCCCCAAATTCCAAGTGTTCTATCTGGGATGCCTACATTTTCAAAGGTAAGCCTGCTTATCCTATCCATAATTTCCCACCTTTTCTTTACTCAGTGTGGGCCTGTTACATTTTTTCAATTGTAAAGTAGCTTGAGCACTTGTTGATCCATGGGCCTTGGACTTACAATTACTATGTAGGCTTTGTATCAAATTAAATGGTCATTACCAAAACTGTTCTAGTTTAGCATTTTTAATAACAGTTTAAGTTTTGAAAAATTAAAGCATTAGGCCTAGTTAATTGTTATTTTTATTTAAAAATCCTCTAATTTCCCAGCTTTCTCACATAACCAAGAAACAGAATAGTAAAAGCACTAGGCTATAATCTTAAAGAGTAGCTTGGCATCATTAGGTACAGTTATATTACAAAAATTTCAACATCAAAAATGAATGCCTACATAAAAATGGACTATTGTCAATTAATTATTGAACCATCCATTAAAAGCAGTGTTTGTAGCAGATGAATAAACTTGCTCTTCAAATCCACAAACTATTTTTATCAAGCAGTAGCCTGTAATGCACGCTGTAAATAACTCTGACAGCAAATAACGCCGCACTGCTTCGAATCGAATTGCATCGATTTGAATCGAAATTCTTTGAATCGCATTGACGCATCGAATCGAAAAAAATGTCCTGCATCGCACACCCCTACTACTCAGTATTAATATTACAACAATCTGCAAAGAATATTTGTAGCTAGGCCTTAAGTGCTGCTGGGTAGAAATATTTTTTGAATTTAATCACTAAGCGCAGATCTCTTATCCCCATGACATACCTCTTCAGCATTGGGGTTAAATTGTAAACCACAACCAAATGTTCAAGCAGATTAAGCAAATGAAAATTATATAGCTCCTTTAGAAACACATGTTTTTAACAATTTTAGGGTATTGTTACAACAAGACTTTCCTAGTGTCTGGTCATAAGGATGTAGTGATCAATCAAGGGCTGATTTGTTTGGATTATTTGAACAACGGGACCATGTGTTTTGCAGACTTTAGACAGCCAGCTGTGTCAAGACATCGAGAGAGTGAACTTGTCCAGTCCGCCGCAGCTGAACGAGCGGATGGTTGCGGCCAGGTTCGGCGGCGGGAGGGAGCGAGACAGGTCCCGGGGGTTCATCAACCCCCCGCGACGCAGCCTGCGCGACATGGAGTGATCGGCTGTGAACTCTAGCTTTAGTTTTGTTACTTAGTACTGTATTATCACAATAATGAAAACTATACTGCAAAATGTGGCTTCTTTTTTATCCTATAATTCATACTTTTGAGTCGAAGTTGCAATGGAGTAGTTATTATTGATGTTGATCATGGGGATCAAATGAGAAACATTTGTCTTATTTTTAAGACTATTAATTTGATGAATAATGTTTTGAATAAAATACCCCCGTTGCAGCAGACCTGCATACTCAGCGAATTTCAAATACAAAACAACATATTTAAATCCAACATAGCGAGATTTTACATGTTTTTGTAAGCTCCATTAGAATAACATGGGGAATGAGTATGCAGGTTAGCTGCTACGGGTGTATTAAAACTGGGTGGTTTTAATTCAATATTCAGTAGATATGACCTAGAAGAAGCCATTTACCAAGTTTTAAGAAGATATGTTGAGAAATAAGCGAGATATCGAATTTTACTTATTTCCCATAAGGTTAACATTGGGACAACGTACTGTGTTTACCACTTGCAATATCTCGGTAACCAATGGACATAAAGCAGTGATTCAAAATACTAAATTGTTTGTTTTTTTTGGGGCTGAATTCAATGGTGCTAATAAAAATTGGATTATTTTTATTTTTATATGTAAAAAACTCAAAAAAACCCATTTTTGGGGGGTTTACCCCCCTCTACCCCCCATTCTGGTAGTCCGATCGGGCTGGTTTACAAACTCGTCCGAATAAGTACTACTTTACATGTCCATGCCTAATTTCATTAAGATTGGATCATTTTTTACGCGAGTTATCGTGCTTAAAGACATATATATATATATACAGTGCTTGATTTGCGACGGAACGGGGCGGAACGGCGTTCCGGGACCTCTTTCTGCCACAAGTCGATCGTGTGTAATCGGGCGGAGTATTTTTTGCAAGAGACAATCGCGTGTAATCGGACGGATAATTTGCCGCAAAATAAATCGCGTACAATCGGCCGGAGAATTTGCCACGAGAGGCGATCGCGTGTAATCGGACGTACACTTTGCCGCACAAGACAATCGCGTGCAATCGGACGGAGAATTTGCCGCAAAAGACGATCGCGTATGATCAGCCGAAGAATTCATTGCACAAGATAATCGCGTGTAATCGGCAAGGAAATGTGCTGCAAAAGTCGATCGCTTATGATCGTTCGAAGAATTTGCCGCAAAAGACGATCGCGTATGATCGGCCGGAGAATTCGCTATAAGAGAGGATTATGTGTTACTGGCCGGAGTACCGAAAATAACGATCGCTTAAAATGACGGAATTAACGCGCAGAATTTCGGCCTGAAATTAGCGCTCTCTCTGTAATTAATGCTCTTTTTTCTTGTGCTAAGCCGAATCTTGAAAACGCCAAAAGACTCTCACAAGGTGTCATAAATAAATTAGATTTTTTAAGACAATTTATTTTTTAGTAAAATAATGCTTTGTTGGTTTTTAATTTACTTATCAAAAATTTGAGTCGGATAAAATGTGACTTTTTAATTCAACCTAATTAATCACAGAGCCAAACAATAGGATACTTTATTAAGGGAAACAATGATAAGGAGGGGGGGGGTTGTGTAAAAATTTTCAAATTACAGTTCCGGTACCTCAATTTTTACAAATCAAGCACTGTGTGTATATATATATATATATATATATATATATATATATATATATATATGGAAATGAACAAATGGTGTTTTCGGCATCTGGGGACCTCAAAAAGAAAAGTTATGATGGTCTCGGGATTATTTCTTACCATGAGACCTACGGTAACAGCTTCTTCCCTATAGGGGAAATTCGCTAAAAGGTTTTTATAGTTAAGTTTAATCTCAAATTGGACAAGTTTGATTGATGTATGTATGATTATGAAATTTTTTGGTAAAGTTTGAATATTTACTACTCATATTAATACATAAACTGGGTCTTCCTTTCTTAAGTTTAACAGTTACCGATGAACATGCAGCGGGGCGCAGTAATTTTGGCAAAAGCGAGAAAGGCGCTTTAAACGTGAAATACAGACACAATTTTTCTTACAACTGCAATTTTGAATACCCATATATGATAAATACAACACAATTTATTACAGTCATTGTAGTTGAATGTGAAATTTATGCTTTTGAGGGCATAAACAATTAAAGCCCAGTTAAATATAAGGGAATGGGAAGGAAGAGCTGGAGCTTGTGGAGTCATAATTTAATCATCTGGCAAGCGTAATGTAACTAGCTGGCATAGGTAAAGAATTTTATCGCATGCTTCTGGGTAAACAGCTGTTTTACGACTAGTGTCAGTGTGTAAACTGACACTTAAGCCTGGTTGTAATAGATAGTTATTCGTGTGTTGAGTGAGTAAAGAACAACATTGTTCCACGAATGATTATGTTGGCGTCCGAGCTTATCGAGGGTGACAATTTTCACAAAGGAGAAAATGTGCTTTACTCTCGAAATACACACAATATTTTCCCCCCAACTACAGTAATAGATATTTAATATCCTGATCGTATACATTTATTTTACTATCTTAGTGAGTATTAAAAAGATCCATTTTGTTTCGTTCTGTTATTAGCGCTTGCATCCAGGTAGTTGCAGCCATTCATGCACCAGCGATCAGCTTATTGTTGCAGCGTTCTAACATGCTTAATTATTCTTAGACGTTCTCACAGCTGATTGTTGTTGTTAATGTTACTCTTATTTGATAATTCCTGCCACTAGATCAGCTATAGCATCTGCATTCGTTGAGGTGCAATATATTTGCATGTGTGTGTGTGGAAATATGGAGGCGCTCTAATTTTTTAATCATTGATTTCAATGTTATTTTTTACTCCCATTGGAGATGAATTATTATTTTACTAATGTATTACAAAGCAGTTTCCTCCACATACTATCTATCGTTTTTTAGTCCCTGGAATAGAATAGGTACTAAAGTATTAGTTTATACTCCGTGGGACTTACTTACTTACTTTTTCTCTCACGGGACTAAAAGTATTTTACTTTTTCCCCCATAGGACTAAAAGTAATCTCATAGTCATAATACATACACGGGAAGAAATCCGGCAATGCTGTGATAGACGTTGAGAAAATATGGCAACACTGTCAATTTTCATTTGCTTACCCTAAATTTAATTCAAGAACTTCAATGTTTCAACTTAAAGAAACAAAACCGTATGCATTTAAAAGCCAGGTAACATTTTTGGTTGTATGAATTAAGTTGGCAACACTGAATATAAAAACACATGATTTAGAGTTTGTTATCCAACATGCAGAACAAACATGATTGTTTCTGTTTGTAACCCACAAATTGTGGGAGCGGTTTTTTTTTTTAATTAATAGACTGTATAAAAATAGTGTGAAAAGGTGAATAAAATGGTTGTATACATGGCCTAAATTATCTTATGTTATTTATTTATATGTGATTATAATCCAGTTTAATGGAGCAAAGGATCATATTAAGGTAAAGTTATATTGTCATAGTTATTGTTAATAGTGTAGGTGGAGAAAAAATTGTGTGTGCATCATGGGACTAAAGTACATTTTATCCCTCGGGAAAAATTGTCGCCCTCGGTTACGCCATCGGGTGACAACAGTTTCCCCCAGGGAGAAAAAGTTGCACTTTAGTCCCTAGATGTACAAGTAAGTATTCTCTCTTGGGTGTAGTGTTCTCTCCAGTCTATAGCAGTGGTATTTGCCATTGCGAGTGAAGTAAGCAGAATTACTTTGGTAGAGGATAAGAAATAAAGGAAATAAATGAGGCATTAAACATAAAATTGCAACATGCTTATAATTTTGGCAACAATTAATGACAATCACACATTACTTTAAACATCAGTTATTTACATGCAAATCATTCAATACATTTTTTGGACTTGGGTAACAAATAGTTTCAGGTGAAAGTCGGTAACTGTATGATTAAATAAATAATGAAAACAATGAAATGTTTCTTTTATAAATAAAACACCAGGGGATAAAAACAAAATAGTCTAGTTAAAAATATAAAAAAATATACAAATGTTACACTATTTAAAATATGTTCACAATTCATTATAAGAAAGAACTATTTACAAAATAGATCGGTAACGCGATTTTGGGTATTCAAATGGTAGTTTTTCATTCTTCAAGGTTTCCAGTGATGGAAACTGGATTGAACACAACCTGGAAATCTGTAAAAAAAAGTCAATGTAAACTAAAGATGTAAAAGAAAATTATTTCTGGATTCAGCTAGCAAATCAAACATTAGGACTTACTAGGTAAAGTTGATTTTAAAATAAAAATTATAACCAATAAAACTCATTATTTACATTTCTCTAATGGCGTCCTGAACCCATTACCACATTTAGTTGTCATTAATTTAGATAATTACATTCATTTCATACCTGAACAACTTAAACAAATATATTACCTTTGATTTTTGAAATCAAAAGACTTCTTTTCTGAAACTAAATCCAAACTGATCACACTTGAGCCTCAGGATTCTCGCCAGTTGCGGAGGGCCACAGTAGAACACTGTTACTTTGCCTTTCTTCTGATCAAGCAGTTGTTTGAAAACTTTATCCCAATTCGGTCTTCCGGCGTTTGTTCTTGTTTTTAAGCCTGTGATCAAATCTCTCTTTTCCTGAAACAAAATTTTAATTTCTAAATTTGATGTTAAGGTTGTCTTTTAATTTGGTGCAAAAAGTAAAAGAAAAAAATACTTTGTCAGGTGCTATCACTATCTCAAAATTTATAAACACCTCAGAGGTAAACCTTTGCTTTAATTATCACATGACCTTCCATAGTCAAATGTCATAGTGACTAATAAGACTATATTTTCTTGTACAAATAAGAGATCCTCGAACTTAAGTTTAATTAAAAGCTTATTATAAGACACAAGGTAGATATGGTATAGCAAAACTTTGAAGATATCGAAAAACTTCATTTGAAGCGGTTCCCTTGTTAGTTTAAAAAAATAATTCAACTCAATAAAAAATAACTTAAAATTAATTCTTTGTTGTCAACTCGAGAGTGATTTGTTTTAAGATTATAAAGTTAGCGGGGGGTCAGCGGAGGGGAAATTTGACTTAAATTAGGAAGCCACGTTTGCATAACTAATCAATTATCGGAATCTGGTAAGAACATTAATTTTTTCTTTACCATCCCCTTTTTTAGGATACAAAAACTTACATAAAAAACCGTACAAAGATAACCGTTTGCCAACCCACCTTCTCATGTAGTAGATCCAGCGCTAGTTGAAGTCCCACGGCCTTCATGTCGGTTTTCTGCAGGGCCGATGTGATGTACATGTGCATCTCCAGGAAACGCTCCATCGCGCCGCCGAGCTCGGCCTGCTCGATCTCCAGCTGCGACAGCAAGTTGACGAACCACTCGAACGACCTCTGGTCTCGATTGATCCAGAAGAAGTCAACCTTACAGTGAATGTAGAGTTAGATCTAAGTTTGTTTTCAAAGTATCACAAATTAGTGAATAAATAAATTGATAACTTTTGATTACAGTACTTTGTTAAGTTGGAAATTCCTAACTTCAAAAAAATAGGCTCTCTTCAAAGAGAAACAAATTTCTTTTATGAGCATTTTATTACTAATAGTAGTGAAATGCTTGTAAATAACCCTTTCAAATGCTTTATATTTTGACACTGAATTGCGAGCTACGCCATTCTACTTAAGTATTTTTAGCCAAGTATGAATGAAAGTTCAGTGTAAGATGACTGTGGCGTGATCTTGTTCCTCACCAAGAGTGACATATTCCTAAAACAGGACTGTTAATTAGTAGCCCAACAGCCAATGGAAACAAAGGGACCTACAGTTTAATGTGGATTCTGAACCGCAATTTCACCAATCAATTACAAAATTGGTCTAATTATTAAGATGGTATTGTACAACCATTTATCCATTCAATACAACAATCCTTCAAAGTTAAAAAGTAAGTGTAATCATAGTAGTGTCAAATATATTTCTTTAGTAAGAAAAAATATTTCTAAATATTTGTCAGTTTAAAATCCTACAATATTTATTAACTCCTTAGTTGGCTAACCGAAGGACAGCTTTAGTTGTTCATGTTCCCCAAAAATCAATCCCCTTTTTGATCAAAATTTTTTTATGAGCTTTACTGTAAACAAATCAGTACTGAATTGAAAGCTATTGGAGCTTATATTGTCAGAATGTACACAGAAAGGTTCACAATCAAGAAGTTACTTTATGGAATACAGGCTGTGAAATACCAATTTCCCCGCTTACCTTTCTGAGGTGCATGATTGTGGGGGGTATCTCGCTGACCCAGGTGTGCTTGCAGTTGGGGCAGCTGTGGCGGGCCTTCCAGTAGCGGTGCATGATCGACTGCAAGATGGAGGCAAAGGGAGTGACTCCGATACCGGTGGCTATCAGCACGGCGTGCTGCGCTCGGAATATGTGACTCGACGGGGCTCCGTATGGCCCGTCCAGGTAGATCTGAGGTATGAAAATTGTAATTGTAGCACAGTTATGAAACTCTAGTGTACAAGGGTAGTCATTACCTAGAATTGAGAAGATATTCAGGATACGGGAGTAGTTTCAGACATTTACTAACCAAATAAGTGCTGAGAATACATTTTTGGAATAATTATGTTCCCCACAAAAAAAATATCCCAACAAAATTACCTTTTTTATAGACTAGTATCCCACCGTTCAGGACTTCTGACTACATGTTTTTCAATATGAAATGTGTAAAAAATCAATAAATCTTAAGTTGAAATATAAAATATACATAGCCAAAATGTCATAATTTAAATTACAGATTATTTAAAGTATTTTATTGTATTATACTAATTTACTTTTTATATTCACATTAAACTTTTGTATCTCAATTCAAGCAATTGAGCTCAACCCCTAGAAAGGCTTGAAGTACGATACCACAAAGCCCAGTTGTCAAACTGATTAAAAATAAATAAATTGATATTTAAAGAAATCCAAGTGTATTGTAGCAAATGTTGAGGGTTGGCCAGGTTGTCAAGCTGATAATAAACAATATATTTCTATTACAGGGATAAATGTGTTTGTAGCAAATGGTTGAGAATTTGTCAAAAAAAACAGACCTCAAGAGGTTTTCCGACAGGATAGTTGATCTGCGGGCGAGGAGAGCCGCTGGAGCTGGCGGCCTCACTGGTCGGGGCGCGGCCTTCCTCCGCCCGACGCTCCGGGGAACTGCCCAGCAGCCCGCCCTGCGGACGACACACTGTCAGAGATGCTCAATTTGCAAGACACACAATCTGTGTATACGAGTACAACAACACAACACAAGCTGAATACAACAACTAGTGGACAAGGAGGGGAACGACCGACCAAGTGACCATTTTAGCTACCAAGGAATCATGTCACTGACTGTTTTACTTTGATGTTTTCACTGCCTCTTCTACAGGTTCAAGAACAACTGATGGGAGTGTATTAAAAAGTCAGATCAATTTTAACTACATGATTTAAAATTGCAAGCTTCAGAAAACAATCTCTAAGCTTTTTAATTATTTATAGTCAAAGCCTTAATAAAGCACGAAACGAAAAGTAGCTTTACTCTCCAGAAAAAATTCCAAACAAGTTGGTTTTTTGCATACCAGTCTAGATAAACACTGTCAACAAAATATACAAATGACCTGGCAAAATCGAAGCCTGGCAACAGCCAATATCTTCTTGGCCTCTGTTTTTCAATACTCTTTTCAAATTTACAACAAAATTATATTTTACATATGTCAACAATGCTAAAGGCATTTTGGCAGTGCACAATATTTCCAATAAAATGAGTGAAAACATGTAGGTTATAATATAACGTTTATGATATAATTTATTCATAATTTGCCTCCTGGACAGATTTTTGACTTAAAATAACTAGGTGACTAACCTTTCCGCCTTCAATCCTTAAATTTAATCAGTGGATGGATAGTTTCGGGATTCTATCCCATTATCAAATCCTTTGTCAAATAATAATTTACATAACACATATCTTCGTCATATAATAAAATCTTGACAGAACACAAACACGGAACAGTTACAAAAAAGAAACATTTCATTAAACTTGGGTGGCCAGCCGGTCACAGACAAGATTCCAGACTGGTTTATAATATAAACCTATGATAAAACTTCATATGTACAAATAGCCGCAGTTACCTGTCCGCTGAGTATGCTCAGTGCGGACATCTTGGCCTCGCAGCTCTCCAGGCTGGGGGTCTTGAAGGCGATGATAGTCGGCTTGTTGCGCATGTATCGGAAGCTCTGCGCCAGCGACTTGTTCTGCGGACTGAGGTAGGCCAGTCCCAGGCTCTGCAGCCGCGCCCGCCGCATCTGGCACTCATCGAAACTCTTCTCCGACTCCGACCGCATAAAGTCTCTTAATCTGTAACGTTTAAACCAGTCATGTCCAGGGTGTTCAATCCAGTAGATTTTTCAAAATGAAAAGAAGTTTATTCCAGAAATAAGTTATGATACAAGATGTGATGAGTACAGAGAGAAGAAGTATCATAAACAATAAAATAGAATACATTGGAAATTGTGTGTACATAGGTTGGCAAACTTGTGCATCGGCACGAGCCGCTATAATAAAACAGTCTTCATCCCCATTTAAACTTGCTGAAAATAAAATGAAAAATTTAGGAAATATTTTCCATGCCTAGATCAATTGCTTTCCAACAAAGTAAAATAGGTGCCAAAACTTAAAACATATTAACGGCAACAATTGTTTACATGAAAAATTTTGCCTCAGTCCAAGCATTTACAATTGACTGTTTAGAATTGATCTGTTTTAGCCTGGGTTTAGAAGGGTTATCTACCGTGTGGTTATTTTCGTCTGTCAGGAAATTGTAAGAACTTTTTTGCCATCTATTAACATTAAATTTAACAGGGCACGAGTATAAGCATGTTGATATACCCTGGCATCAACTTTAGTCATTGTATCAAATGTGTTCATAATAGTTTATTCATAGCTTTCATAAAATATAGTTCTTTCAAACAGAGATGGCTTGCAACCAAAAAATTGTCACAATCTAGTGAGATGTTCTCTAAGGGTTTCTTAACAATATGATTGATTTATTACTTGATTCTGAATGAAATGAAACCAAATACTTACGCTAAAAGTCTTTGTCTCTTCTTAACTCTATTGTCCATGTCTGGCATGGAAAGGGACTTAGCAAGAGGGCTTTTGTTGAGAAGCAGCATCTTGTGCAAGTTTTGATTTTGAGGACCTTTCTTTCCTGTTAAAGCAGCTAAATCTGAAAAATTGGTAAACCACACTTTATACATACCGTGGTAAAAAAATGCATTAAAATTTGATTAATCCAGAATCTGCACATGATTCGTCTTTCCCTAATATTCCCTATACAGATTGAAACTTGTCAAGATGGAATTAGTAATAACCAAAGAATAAGCAAAATTTGATGTTTGATAGCTCAGTTCACTTTTGTTTACTGCACTGTGGGACACAACTAGAAGCTCTGTGATTGGCTGGTTTGTGCCTTAAGAATTATACAGAGTTTGGGACTCATCTCAGAAGAGATCCTACATACTACCTAACCTAAAAACATTACTGTTCTTACTACTTTTCAACGTAAAAACATTTCTCATCCAAATAAATACACCTAATTTAGCAGTATCCATGAAATTGTGAGATTAATCTTTTCAACTCTATATCAAAATTATCTATATACATCTTAATTTTCACTTTTCCAATGAGGAGACTCAATTATCAGAGGTGTAAAGTGTGCTGTCATTACATTGCTATTGCTTGGTTTTGTTACCGTTGGCAGAGTTGGGGTCGAATTAGCAGTATCCATGAAAATGTGAAATTAATCATTTTAATTCTATATCAAAATTATCTATGTACCGTACATCTTAATTTTCACTTTTCCAGTGAGGGGACCCAATTTTCAGAGATGTAAAATGTGCTGTCACTACTACATTGTTATTGCTCGGGCTTGTTACCGTTGACGGAGTTGGGGTCGGGCGCGCTCATGGTGCTGTCGATGGAGCCGTGGATATCCTCGCTGCTGAAACCTTCGTTGGCGTAGCCCGACTGCTCCCGCTTGAACACCACCATCTTGCCACGAGCGTTGCCCAGCACGTCTCGCTTCGAGAACTTCCGGGTGATCGAGCTAGAGACAAGGCACTGTTTTTCACTAATCTCTCTAAAAATATGATCAGACTTACCAGTCTTACTACCATTTCCTTTAATTTTACCATAGTACCGATAACTTAAATTCTTCCAAAAAATTCAATTTGATTAGTTGATTCTGAGTGTTTAAATATTGGACATTTTATTTGATTCTTGGAAGTTTTCTTTATTCTTCCATTTTACACTGTAAATGTTTGTGAAAATTTATGATGATATTTATTTGAATTAGCTGTGAAAAATTAAATAATTATTAAGATATATATTTTTCATATAAAACTCTTAAAGCTTTTATATCTAACTCTTATTAAGATATATATTTTTTATATCTACCTCTTAAAGCTTTTATATCTAACTCTTATTAAGAAATATATTTTTTATATCTACCTCTTAAAGCTTTTATATCTAACTCTTATTAAGATATATATTTTTTATATCTAAATCTTAAAGATTATTAAGTGAAATCAAGTATTTTACTATCTCTAGCCTGAATTATAAATAGAATGACTCCTAAGGTTGCTGGTATTTTTTACATAAGATTTTGAAAAATGGTGTTATAATGTTTGCATTCAAAGACTTGTAATATAGTTATGAATGTGGGAGGGAAATGTCTTTGTTTTAAGATATTTGTATTTTGACACTTGCCAATGCATGAAATATGTATTTAAGGCAATAAAGAATTTTTTCCGAGCAAAAAATTTGAGTAGCCTTTAAGTAAAGACAATACTTGGTATAACTTTTGAGTTTTTCATATAAGTTTTTCTATAGTACCTAAATTACTGTTGTACCTAAGCACTATATAAGTATATATTACCTAATTATTTCTGATAAATTTTCACCAAGCAAGGATTGCTCAAATGAGTTTTCTTAAGGTTCTCCAAAAACAAATTAGTGTTTATAAAGCAAAAATAAATAAATAAATAATAAATAAATAACCATAAAAGACAGTATTAAAACAAATATGATAAGGTAACGTTGCAATAAATATTGCCTTACTTTTGGATCCGCTTGAAAGCTGGCGTGGACCCTGGCACCGCAGACCCGTTGCTTGTTGGAGTTGCTGGAATGATTTTAGGGGTTCCCGGAAGTTGTTGCTCTATGTTGTGCAGCTTCTCCTGTTCTTTTTCAAAGTAGTTGTGAAGTCGGTTGGTCCACTCCCCTACTCCACGGATGTGAAGCCACATGTATCCTGAAAATAAATCAATGACAATATTACCAATTCCAATTTATTCTTTTACCAGTCTAGTATTTAACATTCTTTTTGAGGATTTATAATCTCATCCAAAATAGGATGATCTAAGATCGAGTGCTCATTTACTTATTTAATCTTAAACTATTTACTGAAATACAAACCATTATAATATCTCACAGCTCATAAAGAGAATGTCTACCTCTCCATATGCAAAAAATCTAATATTCAAATTTATGCTCTTTCACTGGGTATTAGAAAGAAACAGAAAAAGTAAATCTGTCAGAGCGTTTTGGTATTTCCAAAAACTTGGTGCTCACAATATAAGAGATGTTTTTCAATGCTATTTTATAAGGCACTAATGTATAAAATTTATTTTTTAAAGCAAAGGGGAGTGAGGATGATATAAAGAAAAGGGTTCGTTCAGCAGAAAGGTGTAGAATATGCACTTCAGCTAATAAAAGGAAAAGAAGACCCACGCTTCAACTAAGGAAGACAAAACTACATAAACCAGTCAGGGATGGATTTTTGTATTTTCAGCCCATAGATGCTTGACTTTCATGCATATGTAATTTTTATACCAGGACCTACATTAAAATTTTATGCTAGACATTCTTTTAATAGTTTGAATAAATAAACAACTGATTAATAAAAATAAAACTATGTTGCAGCCATAGTGGTTGACAAAAATATATTTTCTCCTTCCACCTTATTACATTTGGATACCTACTGACAGCCAATCTTGCCACAAGACTAAAAGTTAGTTAAGTTTCCCATAAAAAAACTCACAAAAACAGAAGAAAAAATTTGATTATTATTTTTATTCCTGTATTATATTACTGAACAGGTCCTATGACTGCAATCATATTCTGAGTTACAGCCAGACATTGTGGTCTTGTCGATGACCTGATGTTTGACACTAGAGAAACTGCGCCTGCGTCTGTATGCCCTTGCAATGGTAAATTAATGAAAAAATAAACTAACCTTCTTGTTCAGGAGCAGAACTGATGGTGAAGGGATGCCACTCGTACTTGGCTATCATCGGAATGTTGACAAACACGTAATCCCCAGGATGATAATCGAACTGTGGAGGTCGTTTGATGACGAGATGAGTAACTCTGGAAGGCAGCAACAGCCCCGAACTGATGTATGTCTTGCCACGTTCCGATCTCATCCAAATGAACCTCAGCACCCGCTCGATCAGGTAGATGATCCCGGGGATGATGTACCACTTCCAGAAGTTTGGCCCATGGAGAATCAGAAGTATCCAGAACGGCACGTAGAGCAAGTGGGTCCAGTAGAATATCTGGGGAAAATTAAACCATCATTATTCTTTTATCAGCATAATAAACAAAAACTTTAAAAATCTCTAGGTTATATCTAGTTGAGTGCATACATGAGGTGTTCCTGTGAAACTGATGAAATTTTTTAAGTTTTGTTATGAATGATTATTTTTAATATTAAAAACAGAGAGCACGAGAAACTGTTTCATGAAACTCGATCGAACAAATCATGATTATATTGTTAATCTGTGTCTCAATTAATACATTTTCAAATGACTTCATGTTATAGTTTGCTCTTATAAAAAAAATGGTCTGATGGTGCCTGAAACATGTGATTATCGATCACCTCTCAGCAAGCCGCTAGTCTGTAAATCACTTTCAAAGGTAATTTGACAGGAAATAATTGACCGTTTTTATTAACTGGGGCTTTGTAGGCATGGTCATCTTTTTCACATTTCAATCGAGGAACAAAATTTATAGTTCCTTACAATACATCTCAATTTCACCCCTGGAAACATTTATACATTCTACAAGGTATGGTGCATTCAAACTGACCAAAAACTCTACCTGTCAAAGACAAATAAAAAAATGTTATGGTCTTTACAAAATTTAATGTATTTCCCAACTTTTTTTACAATTGAACTGATTAATCACCTCAAAGCAGCCGCCGCGGCGGACGAAGGCCTGAGAGCAGATGAACATGACAACGAGGATGCAGATGAGCGCGACGCCCGTCGGGTTGGCAACCCCGTCTATCAGGCCGAACAGCCCGGGCTTGGTGGTGAACAGCCACTCGCTGAGAGTGTAGTTGTTGGCGTTGATCACTGGGTCGTGGATCACGTCCAGGGCTGCAACAACGAGGACATGGGTGATGTATGACATAATGGGCTCAATCAGGGCCAGTTGTAATGCTGACCGGTATCGTGAAGACAAAGGTTTCTTCAAAGATTCTGAGGTGTGAGTTGAGAAAAAGTAGAGGGAATGCTTCCACTGCAGTCAAATAGCAACAAACTTTGCATTAATATGAACTAGTCTCATAAACATTTTATTTGGGAAATGTCAGGGGCAGGGGAAACCTGCACAGTTGAAAAATTTCAACCGTTAAATATTTTTACGTCATACATGAAGTTAAATCTTGACATTTTAATGAGTCACAAAATCGGCAGGTCAAGCTTTTTGTGAGCTTCTCTATCGAATCGGACCCTCAATGTGAAATCACAAGCAAACTAATGTAACTTGGATAGTTAAGTCTCTATATGGGAGTTAAATTTAACTGTGTTAACTCCAATCAGCTGTCTAACTTAAAATTTCTATTTATGTTCAATAATCTTACGGTACGGTACATAAAAATTTTAAATTTCAAACACATCTAGAGCTCTCTTTCTTCAAGCCTGGCACTCATAAATTTTGCATCCTGCAAAAAGTTGTGCTGAGCTATTTCCAGTCATCAACATTATTAAAATCTATTAAGAACTGTTGAATGAGACTTGATCACAACGTAATAAGAAGGTATATATAGATCACTTATTAAACTAGCTCATCTTTTTCATCGCTATGTTCTTATCGTTACCCGATACCTGTGCAATAGGTGCAATATTCCTGAACGTTGGATGTGTAAGTGCGGTCTGCCATGGTTCCTGTATATGCACTAGCCATCTCCCATTCACTACTCTACCCGCCAAAGATTCTTCTCAATCTTGGACTTTTAATTTGATCAACCCTTTTTTGGAAAATCAATCAAGTTTGATGCTTGGATGTATACAGGTACCACTGACTTTGAATCTGAAGCAGACCTTCCATTGTATTATCAAATGTGTACCAGGTTTTGAGTGACCCAGGATTAAGAAGGCTCCTAGTTGTTATAGTGATTCAACATTAGAGTGTGCTGATGTCACCTGTTAATTTAGGAATCGGGAGGAGGTAATATATCATTTAGTGGCAGAGAAAACAAAAATATCAATTAATTACTGATTTATGAGCTGCAGAATACAAAATGTTAAAGTAAGTAGCTAAAATAAGCGGTACCATTTTAGCTAAAAATGTACATAACACAAAAATAACACTAAGACACATTTTACATTTTCAGACGTTTGACAAAACCACTTGGGGAAGGAGTTCTTACACACAGGATCTGACAATGGCATAAAAATACAAGATGTCACTAGTTTACTGACATAAGCACCTCTGTCAGTAATTAATCAAACTATGTCAACTTTAAATTCTGGGTCACCCAAAACTAGCTACAGCTGGGCCATAAGAATGTTTTGTTTGTTTGTTTTTAAGAGGGTGGCGGCCTCTTTTTACCTTGCATTTGCCCCCCAGATGAGCCTCAGGCATGGAACTTATCAAGCAAAACAAGGAGTGAGCCGGTACAGCACAAGGGTGAACAGTACTGCTAAAAGTATGCGACATCGTCGGGACTCGATTCTGTGACATCCGCTGCCACAGTTCGAGGCCGAGTGCGCTACCAACTGCACCACCGATTTTTTGGGAGGTCTATTAATTATTTATAGTCAAAGCCGGCACTCACAGAAGTTGAGCAGGTGCATGATGGTGTGGGTGATGCTGTAGAAGAAGATGAGGACACCAGTCAGCTTGTGGAAGTAGATGTGCTGATCCAGCGGCAGGAAGCTGCTGAAGCCGCGGGTCCGGAGGAAGGTGATGCTGTGTCGCAGCATCAGCACCAGCACGAACATGCAGTTGAAGTTGAGGCACTGACCTGCGGACAGCAGAGGGGTGAGAAGAAACATAAAAGTCTGTCCAGTTTATGATGAGAATTAACTAGTGATAGACTAGTCCTGCAATGGTTCTTAATTTGAATATTCTCTACTTTAGACTAAGTTTATTCATGTTTATAGCCTTCCGGAGTCGGTATGAGTATAACAGGTTCGTACCTTAATGTCCGCAATTTTTCAAACGAACCTTTGTTGACTAGTTTTTAATCATGTAGCTGTTATCAAAACAATGAATGTTAATTTCATCCTCAGCATCTTATCATACTTTTCAAAAAACAACATCAACACATAAAACTTACAACATTCCTGGAGGAACATGATAAGCAGAGGGGCATAGGCTGAGTTGTTAAAGATATTATTAACTAGCTCAGTGACTCCTGCTGGCCATCGACAAATTTGTTAAATGTGTGGATTATTTATGTTTAAAGTTTCATGGGTTCATGTTATTTTTTAAAGCATGACAAAATGATATGGATCAAATTAATGTTTTCTGTTTTTGCTATGTGTTAGTCGAAACTAGTAAAAAAATAAATGTATGTCTGAACGTAGTTTTATTACGGATGACAAGATACATAACCTGATATATTTAGAATAAGTCATGTACTTGACTTTTCATGATGATTCAGTGATAAAAACGTATCCAGAAAAACTTACTTAAGGTTTGACTCAACCATTGTTATTGTGATATGTCTCTTTAAATTGTCACTGCAACGAGGCAGCTAGGCCATAGTTACCAATTTGCAAACTCCATCTGCAGTAAAAAAATTACTTTTACATCTTTTTCTTCTCGTCAGGTTACCTACACCAATTACTTATTTTAATGGCATCTAATGGTGTCTTGTTGAGTGCTACTGTGGCACCTTCGCTGGTATGCCAATTAAAAGATAAGGAGGTGAGTGGAACCTTTCTCTACAGGCTACATCTTACAATCCTCAAAACTAGTTTGTGTGCTTCATTGAATTGGAAAATAGAATGATGACAATTTCTGTATTTTATCATCTGCAATGCCTTACAATTTTGCTTCAATTTGCTATTTGAAGAGGCGATAAATTCTATATTAAAATCATAGAGAAACCTTTTTTAGATCAGTGTATTTTGGAAATGGGGAAGAATAACTAAAAGGTTAATTATAATTTTTTAATGAGATAGCATCATAGTTGCAAAACCCAATAACAAATTACCGTTATTTAAGTTTCAATTCCGTACCTTCACTGAATTTTACTGGGATGAAAATGGCATTCATTGGATTGTGAAGCTACAGCCAGCCAATTACAGTTCCAGAATTCTTCCAAACATCAAGTAGAAATAAACCATAATCCCTAATTCCCTAATTAGGAGCTAAAAATCCAAACTTATTTTCTTACCAATAGTTGAGAATAACAAAGCCTTACTTACCACAAGCTCTTGCTATTATGACGAATATACTTGAGTGACGATATTGATACGATCTTGATGCAAAGAGTCCTACATTGACTAATAAGAAAATTGTAAGAAAACTAAGGTAGACATAGTTGTTTTTAAAATAAGGAAGAGAAAGTTGGTATGGCTTCAAATCACTGATCTTCCCGAAAATTGAAGCCGGTGGTGGTTTTGGCTTTGGAGGAACCAACCATCTATCAATGCTGAAAACAGAAGAATAAAATTTAAAAATTCAATATTTATACAATTGGTTCCATAAGTGTTAGTTTAATTGTCCAAGGATGCTGGATTTAAAGAAGACAATTAGAAAGTCCTTGGATGATTCAAAATTCATGAATAATTGGGTTATAAGTATGGTATCAGTATAAAAAATTTAAAAATTTGATTATGGCGACAGTAAATATGTTAAAGAAGTGTATACAGTAAGCTATTGACAATAATGTGTGGTAAAAAAGACTTATACGACTATTAATATAGTGATTTTGTGAATCTTTCATATATATTACCTGATAGATAAGTTTTCTAAAAGGCCACCATGCTTTTCCAACTGGTTTTTTAGAGCCTCATAGGTTATTGCTCCTCTGTTTTCTGCATCTGCATCTTCAAATAAAGCCATTGTGAGGTCGTCAATCTGCTCTTCACTAAATCGTAAGTCGTTCTCTTCCATACAAGCTTTGATGACATGCTGCAGTTCTCTGTGCTGAATTAGACCATCATCTGTGAAAGAGTATAGTTTGATTAGCATATACATAATTGAACCATGTCTAGATACATAATTATACATAATTGAATCATTGTTTTTTTTTTGTCTTATTTGGTGCAATATCAAAGTTTTTTTTGTTGCCTAATTGCTTAAAAACACTCACATTGAAAGAAATAACATATATAACCTCAATAATTTATAAAATTGCATTAGTATATATCTATATACTTTAATAAATTTGTTTGCTAGATGAAAAGATTTCTTTTCAACGATTTACTTGAATGTAAAAATTAAAGTTCTGGACAGCCTTATTGGCGGGTGGCGAAAATTGTAATCTCCCAGAATGTCTGCTTAATAAACACGTTTTGGTAGAACTGTCAAAACTTTGTTTACGTTTCACCTCATTTACACTACAAAAGAATGCCCTGCAATATTTTACCGAGAGATTTCTTACGCAATTAAAATTTCTGGAAAATATTTGCGCAATGCATCAGCTGGTCTTTTTGATTTGGCAACCTTTCACCTTAAAAGATTTGTTTACATTTAAGAATGTGTTTCTACACTTTTGTCATCGTACTTCATGAATTGTGTTAAGCTTGCAAGCATATAACATTAGTTGCACTTACGGTTGCATTTTTTCTAGTGTAAAGTACCTTTACATAAACAAATGACCATGTGATTTATTACCAAAACATTGCAGATTTTAAACATTAATTGCGACAACAGCACACTCATTCGCCCGCCAGTTAAGCTGTCCAGAGCTATAAAAAAATAATATTTTGATGGCTGTGATTGAAATTTTGGTACTAAATTATGGTTTTAGACCAAAACTTAAACTTCTAATAAATTTTGATATACTCTTATGGAGTACTGGAAGTTAAATGCATATACATACAATAATATTAACTCAGGCTAATTAAGAATGTATAATTATTGTTGAAAAATGTAAATTTATTTGAAGAATCTATTACAACGGTGTTTTTTATATGATCTCCCGAAACATAGGGTAGTTTAAACACAAGAAGCGAATGGAAAAGTTCAAATAATTAAACATTAAAATCTATTACAGTTATCCTATTAAAATTTTTGTCTGGAAACTGAAAAATATTTATTCCACCCTTTTAATTCTTACCATCAAGATCGTAGACCCTGAACAAAAATCTGATTTTGTCATCAGGTGACTTCCCAGCAAATTGGTGCATAGACTCTAAAAACTCTTGCATAGATATTGATCCGGAGTTGTCTTTGTCAAAGATCTGGAAGACTCTTTCTGTGAAGAAAGGCTGAAACAGATTAAATGTTTGTCAGTACTTTTATTTATATATCGTACCAGTTATTCTCTCTCAATCTTTCATCAAAAATATTTTGAAGTAAACTTAATGTACCCTATGTACAATGCTTACATACTGAACATCTAAAAACTCAGTTTTAATGGTAATGTAGGTAATATGTGTATAAATTGATTTGCATTTTCTACCAACAGTTGGCAATGCCAATAATATGGTGGTCTTATGTACTGCATACCTACATAGATACCACCTGGATTAAACTGACTTGCCTTATTATCCTAATTGTCTAGACAAATGAGGTCAAAATTTTACATCTAGGGCTGCGTCACATTGGTTGCGTAATTCGGCCGAGTTGCTATGGGATCAGCTGATTCCTATAGTTTAGAATTGTAAACTTGACTCGCCCATTTGAAAAAGGTGGTTTACACTGGTCGAGTTGACGGTCGAGTCTAACTCACCCTCCTACTCGACCAATGTGACACGGCCCTTAAGGGTTAAAATTCTGAACAGGTATTTATTTGCTTAAAGGTCCGTAAAACCTGAAAACAAAAATTAAAATGTCCTAACAAACACTAGTCTGGCAACGGCCTCCATCTTAAAAAACAGTTTTGGCTGTTTTTTTCAACACATTTTATTGAATTTACGAAAGAAAACATTTGGATATGTAATAATTGTCCATTACATTTCTCTACAGGACAAAATTTCAGATAAAATAAGAATAAATATCAATATAATACATGAAATAAAACGACTTTTACAGCTGTGCACCAAGAAGTAACCTTCAACTAAGCGAAAAGAACTTGAGTATTTTCAGTTACCAAGCAAAACTCGGTTCTCCAGGCATTAGCTATTGATCTGAAAGTGAAATTTGGTATTGCCTAAGGTATTACGCCTTCACGTGCTGTTTATGTTTGATATCTGTTTTTGTGTACCTCAATGTTTTGGGAGTTAAACATGATCGTTGTGATAGAATGAACACTACTTACATTTTTTGTGATGAGGATTTTTTTGAAGTCCTCTTTCTGAATTTCCTTTTCATTTCCCACAGTCTGACGGAACAGCTTCTCCAGCCATTCCAGGTTGGCTTTGTCAAAACCAGTCCGAGGTCTGAAAAAATGTGTTTAACACATTCAATGCTGATAATTATCATAATTGCGGATCTGAGAAGCTTAAAAAATATTTTGTGATTAATTACTCAGAAATGATGTCAGGATATCCCAAATGGTATTTCCAGTTGTCCAGGGTCCATTTTGGTTGAGTTACGTGACGTCATTTCCGTGACGGGCATGCCCGTCATCCGCTCCTGGCGCCCGTCCTTGCCGTCAGCACATCACAAAAATAGTCCCAGAAGGCCACAGTAACACAATATATTCAAATTCTGTAGTCGACAATTTGTATATAATCATAATTTTGAGAAAAAATATATTTACAACCCCTTTCTAAACCATTGTATCAAGTGTTTTAGTTCAGACACAAAATGTTTACAACAATTTAGGAAAACATGTAAAAAGAGATATTTTGTTTGAAAATAACAAAGTCTATAACTAAAAAATTAATATTACTTTACACACTACTATATACATTATATACTATATACTATATACATATATATATATATATATATAGTATATACTATATACTATATACTACACACCCGAAAAAATGAAATGGCCGAAGCGAAAACTAAGCGCGCCAAAAACTGTGGAAGACTTCCCTAAAAGCGCGGGAAACAAACACAATCGTCCGCCACCGCGGCTAAGCTCACAATGAACGAAGGTTGTTGCTATGCCAACATGACGGCCGCGCCCGCCAAACGCCTGGTGAGCCAACTGCGTATGACGGGCGCGCCCGTCACTCGCGCGAGATGTGTTAATTGGGTTTAGTAAAATTCCATACTTGTAAAATATCAGTTATTGGTAGCCTAATCTGTAAAATAAATATCAAATACTACAAGTAACACTATATTCTCACAAAGATTTTATACTATTAAGTTCAACATTAGATACATTATTTGAAATGGTGACCTACCCAGTACTCAATACGAACTACCAACACTCAATACGCACTTGTAATCAAATCATAAGATAAAATAATGATTCTTAAAATTGTTATACTGTATGTCTAAGGGCCGGTTTCGGAGGTCGGGGTTATCTTTATCCTCAGACTAAATACCAGTTTGAACCGGTTTTTATCCTCCAACTGTAGAAATCGGGTTTCGGAGCTCAAGGATAACTAACTCCAAGAATATTTTTAACCCGAGAGTTAATTCGGGAGGCATAACCCGAACACAGCAAGAGCCGAATTCAATCGAGAAGAGAAGACAGAACAAGTAAAATGCGTCTGCACACAGTACCCACCACTGCCCAAATACGAAAATTCTCCAAAATACCTCGGTAACTCCTTGCACAAGTCCAAAGATAACATTATCCTCAGATTTAGATAACCTGAGAGTTAAGAAACTTATCCCCGAGCTCCGAAATCCGATTTTTCATGCTAAGATTATCTGAGTCCGAGGGTTAACTAACTCCAGGATTAAGATATCCCCGAACTCCGAAACCGGCCCTAAGGATTCTATTAGTTGTAAGACTGAGAAGCTTGACAACACTGACCTCATAAACCTGATCAGATTGTTTTACCATCATACCCACAACTGATCTAATTACCTAAAATAAATAATGGCACAGTCAAACTTAAAAGTAGCTTATCACAATTTAAACTAAATTAGTTGTACATTTCATTTAGCTAATGAGATTAATTTGAGAAATTTTCCATTTTCATGTGGTCCTACAAGAATTTTGTTTTAAAAGCTTTAAAAAAATGAACCATGGGGATTAAAAACGATGTAATATCCTAAATTTATTTTAAAGAGAGAATGGTGGTTTCATGCCAAAACTCAGACACCCAACTATGGGAAAAAAGGGTTTTTCCTTGTCAATTCCTTTGAAAATTCCTTGCCAATTCCAGTGGTAGAAAAACAATAAAAAACAGTCAAGTAGGAGGTTAGCCAGGAGTCGTTGAATAAGTAATCAGACGGCTTCATACATTATCCTGCACTGAGCCTGATGGTAGCGTTTTATTGTGTTGTTGCGTAGGAAGTAGTTAATTATGAATGTAAATGGATACCACCGCAGCTGCAGGTAATGGATAGCAGTGCATTTTGGCGCCTCCAACCTATTTTCTGTCGCTCTAAAGGGGTTTTCATTCATGTGTCTCTAATTTAAAAATGGTCCTCTTCTTGTTATTTTTTTATTGTAATAGTAAAATTTTCACATAACAAATTTTATTAAAAGAAAAGTGGGAGAAGGTTTATGTAGCCTTTTGCTTCTGACTGTATGACTACTAAATAAATAACAGTTTGATGAATGACCAGTGGGAAAAATAAAAAGTATATGTAGTTTATTTCCAGCATTCATAAGCAAAAGAAATATTTTCCAGAAATAAAAAAAGTTTAAAATAAAAACAGGTCTGGACATGAAAAATCTAAATCATTTGTTAAATTTGCATATGGAACAAAAATACAGGCATTCTTAACTTGAATAAGAGGAAGATCAAATTATAAACCTCGATACAGTTTTGAATATTCACTACATTTGCTCAGGGTTCAAGACTTTGCGCAAGGTCGAAATAAGGTGCATATACGCTTGGGTAGTTATGTAACATTGCTGAAGGGAATATGCACAAATCACAAGATTAATCTCAGTTCACCTTTCACTGCACATTCTGTCTTGCCATTCACAAATCCCTTTTCATCCTCTGGGGCAAACAAATCCTAAGATAACACAGGTAAATTCGGGATTCGTATTTGAATCAGGGATCAGAAAAAACCTACAATAATCAGACCTTAACTCCCTCTTGCTTGTCAAAGCAATGATGATAAGCCAATCCCCCTTCACCTCAGAATTAATTCCAAGAATTGAGCTCCCAAAAACTGCAAAATAAAAAAAATCCCGTCGCCTCACAATACGCAGTGGAGAGGGTTCCCAGATGTACGATAATTACCCAGTATTCGTGCGATAAAATCTCTGGAATGTACGATGTGCGATAGCACTTCCTATCGTACGCGAAAATGCGATAAGTTTGAATAGGTAGGTCAGGTGCAACTGCTTTAAAGAAAATAAGATTTAAAATTAAAACCAGACTTATTTTGTTAGGCCAGCTATTTTGCATTGTAATTGAACAAATTTTATTGTAATTTGGGTTATAAGACGTTTCTAATTTCTTTTAATACAATAATCTCAGACAACTTAAACTTCATCTTAAATAGAGCTACCCACCTGTGTATGAAAAAGAGGAAAAACACATTTTATTTGAAGAAAAAATAATGCTGTGTTAAACCATAGAAAAAGATTATTATAGATAAACGATTAACGTTAACTTTCGTACAAATTCTTACGCAGTCAGATACTTACATATTTGTGGAAATCAGATAAGACGTTAATTTTGTTTTAACTACTTATGAATATTTTAATATTCAATTTAATTTTTTCTCTGTAATTGATTATAATTTTATATTTATTGTTTTCATTCCAATGTGTTGTTTTTTTATTCATACACATAAATAAAAAAAATAACAGTGCATATAAAAACAGAAAATATGCTGATATATTACACTGTACCTTACGGATTGTTAACTTTTACATAATTAAATCGTATTTGTACCTTTGTACGATATTTTTTAAGGAAATACGATAATTTTAGCAGCTGGCATACGATAATGGGATTTTAAAATCTGGGAACCCTGAGTGGAGGACAGTTAGTTTAGTTTAACTCCCGCTACTGAACAGTGGACATCCCTGTCCGTGCCGTGCATCCCAACGCCCTGTCCGTTTGTCGCCCCCCTCACGTCGCTCCAACAACCTTTTTTAGCCCCCATACATTAATTACCCCTCCGCCCGGTACGGGTACACTGCCAATTATTTCATAATTTCTTTCAGAGCCGTGATTGCATCGCGTTCTATTCGCGGCTACTTGGTCAGACCGGTGGCGAGGTTTTTGTCAAATACGTCGTCGTTGAGAGATCGTTTTGCCGCAAATGTGGAAATAATGGTTTAGGCTCGAGAGGTCCGCGATGAATACGTGAGTGAGATTTGCCTTGAAACTGGTTGAAACTAATTAGAAAAGTGTGTGGCGCAGTTGAGATTTTAATGTTTGCAACGGTTAATTAGTGAGCCGGTCTTTTCAAGTAAAAGACCGGCTCGGGTCTCACTATTCATATTTCTCACAATGTATTCATGATAATTCAAATTAGACACCACATTTCAACACGACTTATATATTATGGATGAAATAAATAAATAATTTAAAATGGGTTTAGTTAACAACTTTAAACTGCAATGAAAACAAAATTTTGAATTATTTTATTCCATACCTGTTGAAGTCATCGCAAAAGGTCTCATGTTATATAAATTTGTCTCTTTTGTTTCCATAATTACAAACAAGTTTTTAGAAGTCACAATTTGAATTTGAATCATAATCTTGATTGCCTTTATTGGAAGAAAAGCCGTTCAGTTGCGTATTCCAGTGCTTTGATTTATGCTAGTAACTTATACCAAGGTTTTTAACATGTTTTTATTAGGGTCTGCTTACGGTTAAGTTATTGAAACTGGCAAATTGTATTATACAAGTTTGCAAACCCTCACACCAACCCCGGGAGTCCCTGGAATCTGGAGACCGCGTGTCGCCAGGAGACTCCGAGGGTTTGTAAACTTGTTTAATATGTTTTTGTTAGTTCACGCATAGGTAAGGACATCTGTGAAAAACTTCATGAGACCATAGCATCATGGTTACGCATAGTCGGTTTGTCGATGATGTACAACCATAAGCTTCTATTGTTAAAAATGTTTATTTAGAAATCATGTCGTTGTGATCCAAAACATTTCGTGTCCAACATAGGCCTACTTTTTGTCGCATTCTTGCGTACATCGTCACAGGCGTCATTGCACGAACGTTCCGACGCACGTCGCGCTCCACGTAATTGTATGCAGATGCAATGAGGCAATTAGTCCAGTATGAGGGACGCGCACATGCGCAGTTGCGGCCGGTAATAGCGCCAGCGAGCGGGATAATGCCACTTACACAGGACCTAATTTCAATCCTAGCAGGACAGAGGTGTAATGAATCACCTTGGCCGGCGACTGGTGCGCTGAGGCGGGTAAACGCGACGTGGAATGGCAGAAATTGACAAATTAGGGAGTTTTTGCCATCCACGGTAAAATAGGTTTTTTAGCATTGTGCTAAATGTAGAAAATCAGCCGGTTTAACCGTTTAAAGTTTATTGTGTTGTTTTACCGTAAAATTTGCTAAAACTCCACAAGTTAAAATTTACGTTTATATTGTGTTTTTGTATCTACGTGCGTTGTCATTTTTAATGATTTGGAACCTATACGACACATAACATAACTCTAAGGTAATTTTAAATAATTCATCGTACTTTTTGATCATTGAATAGCCTGATATCATTGATTAGCCTGGTATTGTAGAGCCGCTATTGCTTCAGAAATGAACAACTAAATAAAGATATTAAAAAATTATAAAAGTACGCAAATAAATGTAATAAATTTGTTCGGTATCGTGATCAGATTAAGGTAGCCTATTTATCTTAACCACCCACGTAAAAATTAATTTGGGGAAAATTTTTCTTGAAAGTAAAAGTTTACAGAATGGTACCCGTATACTGTTAAATTTGCATCTACCCATATCAATGTGCACATTTACATCAAAATAGCGAGAATAATTCAAATTATACATTTCTGCTGTAGTTTAACATTTTCAACTATACAATACTTCTTGAATAGGTAATACGTTTTTATTTAATTCGAGCAATAAGTTTTTGCACCCATGACGGGATTAAAAACGTTTTTGCAAGATGTTATATAAATAAAAAATCAAAAGCCATTCGTTTGAAAAAATAGGTGAAATTACCACAGTCAAATTATCCACAACATCTTAAAGCTGTAGTGATAATTTCGACCTCTCTAAACTCGCTCGAAAAAACAATACAGAACGATACACACTAAACATAGTGCAGATTAAGTCGCGGAAGGATAGCACCAGTGTAAACGGAGCTGAGGACACCGGTACAGGAAACGGAAGCAGATACAGTGGCTTAATTTACATTCGTAATTAACTACATCCCACCATGTAAAAAGATAAATACTCGCTCAACTAGAGTGATGCGCGTCGCAGCCCACACGGGACAGCAGACAGCAGATAGCACCTGCCGCGTCTACACGCCCCGTCCTGTCGTCCTGTCACCACTTTTTGTTTATCTGTGTCTATGTCTACTTGTCCCGTCAGATCATGGTACACATAGTCTTATCCTTCTTATCGTTTACTTCAATTACTGGAGAAAACTCTTTAAGCTTGGATAGTTCTATCTCTCGAATGAATTACGTAAGGTAAGAGAATCGAGATTTTACTGACAAATTGTAAATTGTAGACGACGTAAATTTTGTATACTATTTTTTACATTGGATTGTATTTTATGTTTATAATATAAAGTAAATAGAATTGACTGGTTGGAAAAAGGTATGTTTATTTTGAATGATCGATGGTTGTCTTTTATACACCACAAATAAATTTTGCTAAATGGAAAAATTATGCTATAGAAATTTCACATTTTACTGGGATAGTGAATCATATAGATACTACTCATGCTGGATTGATATATAAAATATTAAAATAAAATTACCTAACACAATAGCAAAAAAAAGGTTTCGAGCATCATGCCTTCATCGTTCATCAAGTCTTTAAGTACGCATCCACATTAATCTGTACCATTCAGTACATTGTGGCAAGTCAAGTTATTCAATAAAATGTTATCACAGTCCCAGTAATTAAAAGTTGCCATTCAGATAAAGTGGTTATAGCCTTTTAAACCTGGAAATAACCTAACACTGACTCAACGTACTGGACACAATGACTCGAATCGTCCTCCTAAGTCAGTGAAATTATATAATGCTTATGATTATCTTTTCTGTCTACAATTGGAATTATATATATTTCAAAGAACTCGAGAGAGAAAAACGTAATTAAAACCATTAAAAACTATGTCTTATCATTTTAGGGCCAATGATGATAGGATAAATGTCAACCTAAATCATACAAAACAAAGAAGAGCTAACGCATCAAAACAAATCATGTTTAGTCACACTACAATCATTTGGATACTCAGTCTAACTCAGTCAAAGCTATTGTGAACCACTTCATATCCTTCCATTAAAATAGCAGCATATGCAATTTTAATATTTTTTTAATTTTCTTTAAACACAATTGATGAGTCACCTGGAGTTGGTGAGTGCTGCGAGGAACTCCATGATCTGCGGGGGAGTGACCAAGCCGTCCGAGTCGACGTCGATCAGGCGAAACAGCTTGTCCACGATCTGCAACATACGTCGTTGGTCAGCTGATTGGCGGGAAACAGTGGCAAACAGCTGATTGGCGGGAAACTGAGGCAAACAGCTGATTCACCGTAACCACGCGTGAGGCGTGCGGGGACAGGTAGAGTAAACAAGCAAGGACTGATAAGGTTTATCTGATTAAGTCTGACCTTGTGTAAAATGTTTTGATTTTGATTTTTGCTGACAATTGCCATCATTGATTAGTAAAAACTAGTTTCAATCATACTAGTTGGTGAAACTTGTTTTTAGTTTTTACTAATCAGTGATGGCGAATGTCTGCAAAAATCAAGATCAAAACATAAAATCACCATCACCAACTTTCTTTCTTTGATCCGTCTTTCTGTTTGTTCAGTCCTTCTTACATACTCTATTATATTCTCAAAATCAACCAAGTTTTTCCAACATTAAAGAGCATAAAACACTGGTAGTCAACTGTTTAAACTAACTTTAAAAATCATCCACTTAAGCCCACTAGTAGTCGGCGTTTTGCCCCAACAATAAGAGCATATTGAAAGTATGAGACTGCAGAGTATTCAACATTATCCTGAGCGAATAGGTTAGTACTGATTATTTAATCAAAATAACAGTATAAAGGATAATAATTTGACACTTTTCAAACAAACCCTTGTTTTGTAATTTCCCAATAATGTATATCTAGCATGCTGACATATGTGATAAAAGTAATTTAGTACATATAGTTACTGTATATACTGTGGTTTTTATTAAAATTTATTATATACCATAAACCGCACACTTGGTGGGAAACGTCTCCCGAGAGACTTCCCACAGACTAGAAATCTTCCTAATTTTTATACACGTACACCGGTAATATTTTCTACCACTTGACGTGCAGTCGTTAAAGTACATCCAAAAACCAACTTACACCTGGGACAAGACTGTAACATGGGATTAAGCTTAAGTCGGGGAAGACGGTTGAGTGAGGTTGTTGATTCGGTGCCAACTGGATATAAACCCAGCTGGGTGACTGGGTGAGGTGCAATACGCATAATGATATCGGACAGTCGCACTCGCGGCGGGGCTTATCACTATCGAGGCGGCTTAGGCAGCAATACTCCCGCCTCTCGCCAGATAGTGGCTGCTGCCTAAGAGCTCTTCGATGTAAGTAGTTTCTAAACTTGTTGCAAGGCTATTGGAGATGTGGAACTCACTTCATTAACGCAGTATATCGTGGGTATTAAGGGTCTTTTGAGGGTAGTTGGACGTGTATTAAGAAAACTACTGTATAAATTGGGTAAGTTTATGTGATCCCCTTGAAAGTAAGTTGAGAAATAAATGTATTGTAGCTCGTCTACTTTGTATTGTATTGTATTGTAGTTAATTGTATTGTAATGTATTGAATTGTATTGTATTGTCTTATTGTCTATTTTTTATTGTCTGATATTGGTTTTTTTTATTACAAACATGTATGAAATAATCGAGGAAGTTTGAATAACAATTTTGAGGAAGGATCGCAAGCCAATAACGATAGCAAAAAAATTCTTAAAACTGTAATTCTAGAAAATAGTTACTTTAGAAGCACAGTCATTAGCTTGCTTAGAAAAGAGAACCTCTAACTATAAGATTCAGTACAACAATTTTATGAAATATTTTTACTTTCTATGTTATAATAATCTAATCTAATCTAATCTAATCTAACAGTTTTACATGATTTAGTTATCTGTATCCTCGATTGTTTTGGAGAGTTTGGCATTCCATCAATTTTCAGCCTTTACGATTCCAAGTTTCATAAGACTGAACCATAATTTATCAAATCCTATCAAATAACCAGGCATTTTCCATGTAAATTGGGAACAAAACTCGCCCAAAAACTCGTCAGAACGTTTAGTGGACACATCTCGGCCTCGCGGGGGCGTTGGGCGGGTAGGTTTCCTGGTCTACCACATTCTGACCGCGGGCATGTCGATTTTCCAAACCAATGAATTCTCGATTTCTCCCTAATCGAAGAGGGAAAGTAAAATTAATACCCTACTCACATTTTACAGTTCGAGAAATTCTCCGTGGCATTTGGATAATTTCCATTAATGGCACGTTATCAGTGTTTATTACCTCATTCAACGATAAGACATTTTATCGTTCCTCACCTGACAATAAATTGCCTTTTGAGGAAAACGACTCTCACATTATTACAGTATGGGCCGTAATTATCCTGATCACTAGTGCATTAAATCGAAAATAACATATGTGAGAAGCGAGCTCTTAGTTATATGTTATTTATCTTATTTATACATTTTATTATTCCATTTCCGAGAACGTAATATACCCGTAAAACAATGAATATGAAAGTACGTCATAATATAAAAAGGTTTTTAGATTTGGTTTAAATTAATGAAAATAGTAAATATACGTGAACAGAGATCAGAGCCTAGAAAGCACGCTCCAGCGATTAATTAATGAATCAAACATGTAGTCTATATTGGAATCCAACAGTAGTCCCCCCCGGTGGATATGTTTTATCGATATGGACCACTGATAGAGCCGGATAGAACAATAAATCAGAGGCTCCTACCTCAGTGGCCGAGTGGGCCGTTACACACTCGCTGGCAACGCACGACTTTGTAAACTTCTTCCATCGCATTTTATGCGCGAATAAATATTCTCGTCAAGTTATGCAGCAGGGTCGTTTGCAAAACGATTTGTCCGACTTTGCACAACTCGCCTTTGAGATTACCAGGTGCACTGAGGATTTTTATTTAAAATCCGCAGGAGGCGACATAAAATTGTTAGGTGAGCAGGCAGTTTATTTTATGTTTTCTGGTTTGATGATTCGGACGTGATGAGGAAGGATCGTAAAATTTACTCATTGAAATACAATGGTTTAAAAAAGACTTGGAGCAGATTAAGTGTAATTTGGGTAGCATATAAAAATTACATTTAAAAGTATATCATTCAGAACCAGTCCTATGGCGACATTAGCTAGTTTATTTGTGTAAAGGTTATAAACAATTATGTTATGTGCAATTCAGCTGGGAGCTGGGCATGGCTTGGTTGGACTTATACCTGGCTAAAAAAAGTGGGGCATATAAGCCTATACAAGGCTGACCAAACAGTGTAAACGAAATTAGACATTAAATATATTGTAATACGTTGTAATAAGATTTCGCCTTGGGATCTCAGTTGCAGCCGGGTTTTCTAATAACAACTCAATGTAAATCTCTGTCCAAAGTTCCTGAGTCGACACATTTCTGTTTGGAGACACACGTTATGGATTAATCCACTATACAAAATATTCTCGTTCATAAAAATTCAGTTCACCATAACACACTGTAAACCACCCGCGGAGGTCACTGCACTCTCGGCGTGACGCCGCTTGTCTGTGTCGGACACCGGTGTAGTTGTAAACGGCGCGTCCGCTCCATTAGTTTATTGGCACGACGCGACGCCGCGCCGCGAGACTGTCTGTTGTGTCCGGCCACTTGTTAAACCGATGTTTGTCAAGTTATTTACCTGACGAGTGCACACGGCGCACGTCCTCGCTCCGTCCTCGCTCCTCGCTGAACATGAGCTAAAAAATTTAAATTTTACCATATATGAATATATGAAATGGAGTTGATGACAGATAATTAAAAAATGACTCTTGCAAACGTCTATTGTGATTTTTAAGTGCCTAATCTCTTTAAGTTTATTATAATAAGTTACGTTTATGACATTAGAACGGTTTTACCAACCTCTGTGTGAGGTACTAACGTCAAAACTTGTTGACTCTGCGTGTACGCTGTCTTAGCCACGGTGTACGGAAAAAAGAAAGGTATGTGCACAAACAGCTGGCTGGTATGACGTAGTTATAGGCTCGAGAAACTAACGGACCTAGCGGAACTAAGCGTCCACATAATATTTTGATTGAGTTGTATTAATTGGTTTATATTGTAGCCGTCGTAAGCGCTAGTTGCGTGAGCCCAACTACGTACGTCACACCAGCTGTCCCTGCACACACCTTTCTTATTTCCTTACACCATGGTCTTAGCTACCAGAGTCAAGTTGAATACATATAAAATTTTCATAAATCTTTGTTTTTCTATGTTATTTCTCACTTTATTAAGCCCGTTATTTACGTGATAGGCAAAGAGTTACAATGTTCTTATACCTCCATTATTCGTTTTGAAAATTTAATTATACACCGTCATTGAAAAACACATCGATGATTATTTCTCTTTATTCAGACCTTTAATAGAAAACTCCCAAGAGTTATTTCGTTGATCGACAGTTCAATGACGTTATCCGACAGACGTAGCATTTACCAATATTTTTGAGCTATTATAGAAATATCTCAAAACTTATGGTCCATCTCAAAATTTGGAATCGAAAATGTAATGAGTCTGTTAAGTTTGGAGGTAAATGTGGTCCAAAATAAATACAACATTTTGTTATCGAGAAACGCATTAAATGTCCGGACTCTTGTGTATAAATATTTCCCGTTTAGCAGATGTATGAATATATAACTTTTTACTTTTTTTATCCAGTAAAATCTTTTTGATGTTAAAAATTCAAATTATAATGAAGCACACATTTAAACGTTGTTCAGTGGCGAGGTGTTTCCCAAATACGAACTAGGATTTCTTCACCGTGTGGCTACAAACAGAAATGTAAGTGTTCCACTCTTCCAGTCATTTTATTGGCCTGGATATCTTGTTGGGTAAAGGCATCGGCTTAAAGAACCAGACCGTGCCTGTAAACTGTGGAGTGTAGATGTCGTTAGCGGTAATTATACAAAACCACGTGCCTTCCCTCCCCTCCCCTCCCCTCTGACACCCTCTCTCTCTCACGCTCCCTCTCTTACTCACGCGTTAGGTACTACAGTAGAGCACCGATTATCCGAACCAATTGGGGACAAGGGGTGTTCGGATAACTGAATATTCGGATAATCGAACATGAAAAGACAACATTTTAAAATTATATATGTAACGTAATTCTTAGTTGTAAATAGGCTAAAAAAATTATCAAACAAAAATTATTCACGTAATTTTATTATGAAATCTATCAGAACACATGGATATCCTGGCGCCACGGGAGTTTCGGTTGGCGCGCAAATTAGAATTGCTTGAGAATCTTGTTCAAAATATGAATTATTACGGCGTTCGGTTAACCGACGGTTCGGATGACCGACGTTCGGATGACCGACGTTTGGATAATTGGCGCTCTACTGTATAATCACATGGCGCTTTTCATATACACAAGTTATGTTTTGAAATACATTTTCATGAGCAGCCAAGCATATATTTGACAATTATAATTAAACTAGAGGCTTGAAGAGGCTAATAGCCCCTAAGCTTAATCCTTCTTTACTACAGTAAAAATACCTTCTTAGAAAATAGGCTTTTGGACCCACAAAATTATGATTATATCTAGCATTTGGTTTTAAGTAAACAAAGCAGACCTTTTTACATCCCAATGGTTTTTAAATGACATCTATTTTACGTTATTTCTCATTTTATAGTAAGCTAAAAGCAATTTCAGTATTTTCCCCGAGTCCCTGGGATGGAGAACTTCAATTTCAGCCCCCTCCCATCATCCTGCACGTTCCAAACGCCCACAATTTCGGCGCAAAAATTTCCCTTACGTAATTATATATAGGATAAGATCATTTGGGATTCAATCTGCATCGTTATAACATAAACTAAACAAACGTACTATATAATTATAAATTATGAAAAAACTAAAACCCTTAATTATTATAAAATCAGAAAATCTTAAATTTAAAATATTTTTTGTTATAGCACATTGAACGTGCACAGTTAGCTGCATTTTGGAAATAAAATCCCACATGTCAACATCTGCCATATAGCTTAGAATCAAGCATTAGCACCACATGTCTAATGTGAACAAAGCAGACCTTTTTCAATCCAAATGCATTTTAAATGGAAGATATTTTTCGTTATTTCTCATTTTCTCATATTTGGACATAATCTGCTCTTTTTCCCGACCCCCTGGGACCGAGTCCTTCCATTTGAGTCTCCCATCATCCTGCAAGATGTCAAACTCTCACAATTTTGATTAAAAAAATCGATTACTGAATTAATAATATAGAAGAAAATTACAAATATATATTCTTTAAGCGAGCGAAGCCGCGGGTTAACTGATAGTAAGCAAATAAATATAAGTAATAATCTCTCTCTTTAAACCGGACACCTTTTAACCGAACATCCGTTTAACCGGACCACACTCCACGTAAGTTAAAACTTTTTAGCCGGTTGATATTTATGAACACTGGTTTAACTGGATGTGATCGACGGAAATGGACAGTATCGCCGATTATCGCAGGAAATATTTGAGACCAGTAATGACGTTTCTAAATCAGTTTTGGATCTTTCAGTATGCATTAGAGAGTTATAAATTAACGTGTTTCAGGGAACGTCGGCTTAACCGGAAAACTCATCCGGAAAGGTCTCGGTCCCGAGGTGTCCCGGTCAGAGAGAGTCTACTGAATATCAACATTTTGCATTTTTATACACGTATTTTCAGATAATACGTTAAAGTCAATATTATGGCTAACAATATTCTCAGTTAATGTTAGTACACGACAAATTGTTATTTGTTTTAAACCATTTTACTTTATTTTGCGGTGTAGGCCTATATTTTACTTTTAGGCAACGGTCATCAGTAAATCAACAAAACTAGAAAACTGGCAATATGTTATGTACACTTGTGTTAAGGACCGAAATAAACTACTTTTTAGAAATTGTATATCATTAATAAAGTATTTATTAAAAGATTGCATTACATATTACTTTCAATAACAAAGCATCTCCAATAAGATCATCTTATGTTTAGTTAAAGTTGCGTTATTTTATCTCTCTAGTTACTGTTAAGCTTGTTGAAACTATGAATTTAAATTGACATTAAGTATCATAAAAGTTGAGGCAGATCGAGTTTTAGGTGCCTCACTGCTTGTTCTGATTTTTACGCAGATATGTCATATTTCTCAATTTACATTTTATAGCAAACGACAAGGAGTGATGTACTCCGAAATCTGGTTCTTGGCACAAGCCCAGACGGAGGGTCGTAAAAATACCACGAGAAAACGTGTTCGCTATGCATCGATCCCTGATCTTTCGACATGACTTCAGGAAGATTTGTGGTTACGTAAAAAATACATAAACTCATAATCGAGTTGGCAACTATCGATTTATGTTTGATAATTAGGTAAGATATAAATTTAATTTCCATCAATTTACAAAGTATTTTAGGCTAGAAAGCAATGCAGATTAAATTTACAATCATTATCAATGGTGATGACAAACGTATTGCTTAATAATGGATGGTAAGGAAGAAAGGCAAAATTGTGATTACCTCAAGAAATACACAAGCAGTTTTTAATATTATTTGATTTAACTGTAAGCTAATATACTTTTTGGTTCTTTTAATGTAATGGCATTTTATTTGGGAATGATTGCCTTCACAATGGAGGTCCTTATAAAGAGATCACCAAAAGTTAACGAGGCATGACTTAATCGTAAAAGGTTGTCATTTCAATTTTATAACAGCCATAAGAGAAGGATTACGACCTCATTAAGTGTGAAAATGTATCCATGGTGAACTTACTTTTATGAAGTGAAAGCTAATTCCAGTTCAATTAAAATATGTTTCACCATAAGTAATAAAATAAACCAGTAAAAGCTATTAGATGTAACCGTCTATTGAAGTTATTTCAATTAATGTTTTAAAACCTATCTTTAATAAAGTATAAAAGTAGATCATTTAAAATTTTCAAAGAAAATTTGAATTTTTCCGTTGAGTTGTAAACTTTTTTTCCGTAAAGCACCTTTTTTATAATATCAGATGCTTTTAAACATAGAAAAAAGCTGACAACATAGTTTCGACATGGATCGCCAGGGGGCAGTGGCGAGGGCAGTAAATTACACAGAGTAAGATACGAGATAAGGATGCAAGATATATGTAACGAGCCCTCCTCGCTGGATCTAGATCTCAATGTACCAGAGGACATAAATATCGCGGTATGATCTCGCTAGTGCGCGCCAGACGTTAGGTTGTGTTCCGCCTGACCGACTAATTGAAATACTAAAATGTTCATCAGGAAACTGTGGGTGGTCTACAATGCGAGTTGATCAGGTTGGGTAGAAACAAGTTTCGTGAAGTATAGAGAAGTTTATGTTCTAATTTAGTTCATAAGCGAGAAAAACGAAATACTAATGAAATGTGGTAATGTGGTATGTAGAACACGGTTTTGTGCGAGTAGTTCATGAGTGTATTTCTGGAAAAGCCTTCGATATATGGTAAATTTATCGGCAGTGAGGGGAAAAATTTCTTCAACATAACTTTGATCGAGGTATTTGCATATTACTAATGGTTGTTGTTAAATAAAATAAGTACCTACTTGGAATAGGCCTTAAAACGGCCCATTTAAATAAGAGTTTGATGTTTGAATTTGAGCATACAATACTCAAAACGTTAAGTGAGCTGGCACCCCTAAATATTATGACCTAAATCTGCCCATAGAATAATTGTGTTTGCTAAAAGTTGCGGGAACATTTAGTATTTAATTGTGGAAACAAAAGAATTGTTTAAAAGAACTGTTTACTCAGTGTCAGACAATATGGGGAAGAGAGTATGCTAATGCCAATAATCAATTCAAAATTTTTTTAACACTAACAAGGAACAAATGGTGTATGACAAAATTACTGTGTTTATAAAAATGTCTTAATCACCCATGAAAATCAAAACGTATAACTTTGCAAGGGTTTATTTGACAGAAGTAATGTCTTCACCGTAGTACCTTTTATCGATGACCTGTCGTATCACGATGGAACTTTTTTTATAAACATTGGTTTTTGAAAGTACAGTCGACTCTCTCTAACACGAACCTTGATATCACGAAATCCTCGATATCACGAATTATTTGTAATCCCCTTGGAAAAACCTGTCTAACACGAATGAATTACTATACATAACACGAACTAATTTTCCGGTTATATTTTACCTCTATAACTCGAAGGGACACAATAATTACCTCTATAACACAAATTTCAGTAGATAAGACGAATTCGTTTCGCGCTTTACCTCCATAACTCGAAGTTTACCTCCACACCACAAAGTTTTCAGAATGGACCTCTGTAATACGAAATCCGGGCGTTCAGGATACAACCTGTCGGTGGATCATATCCGGGGTCAAGCAGTCCTAGTCTGTCTGCAGACTAAATTGTTTTAAATAAATTATGCTCGATATTGTAATTGTTTGTACAAAGAGGAAGATTATAGACATTTTAATTAGTGGAATTAATAAAAGTTAAAACTTTATTTTTGTATATTTAGCGGATGCAGTAAAGTTTCTTTATAGTATTGTTTTAATAAAAATTATGATCGATACTGTAATTGTTTTAACATGTTAAAGCAGAGGAAGACTACGAAAATTTTAATTAGAATTAACATGATCTCATTTTTTTTGTGTTTCGCAGGTTATTAAATTACAAATGCTTTATTTTTCATTGATATAAAATATTAAATAAGTTAAAAGATAATATTTGTCGAAGATGTAGGGAATAAACTACATTTTTCTTTACCTCTGTATCACGAATTTTCATTTGGTTTACCTCTATAACTCGAACTATGCCTATGACGAACTATACGTAACACGAAGAAAAATCGCAGTCCCGGGGAATTTCGAGTTAGCGAGAGTCGACTGTACTCATTCTTGTTAACATGTGATAAATTACTTTAATTAAAAGTGCGTAATGCGATTAAAAGTTTGTATTGAACTAATTTAGTTTATTAATATTTAACCTTATTTTATTCTTCTTTCAGGAGGATTGTTTCGTTTGTTGTAATGTATTTGGAATAGCCAATTTTATAATACTGAACTATACTAATTTGGTTTACAATGGAAGAGAAAAATATAATATACGCGTTACTAAGAATTTCGGAAGACAAAATTAATGCAGCCATTAAAATAGTTGTAAGTGGGTCGCGCTGAGCTATCATCAGTTCGTTGTCTCGGCCGTAATTGCTAGCCCAGCCTCGCCTAGGCCTATTGTGTGTTAATCCTCAATAAGCAAGGCAATGATACGTCTCGTAATTTTGGCATCCATTGTTACATTTTTGAGATGTTTACTTCCTCTTCTAGCCCAGTCACTTTAGGAGATAACATAGACATGAAAGATGTAAGTCTGATTTTTGGTGTGGTGATAGAGTAGTATAAGAAGAGTGTTTTCTGAAAGTTCCCCGAATTTCCCCCCCTTGCTTCCCCCATTTCCCCCATCGCAACCGAAACAAGGCTTGAAAATGCAGTGTTTTCCTAAATCGTCTTAATCTTTTGACCTAGACAAGCTCTCAGGATATAATGTTTTTCTTTAGATTCTACATAACATTTCCTATCAGAAAATGACCTCACATGTATTATTTTCTCATTCGATTTAGTTCATCATAATGATAGATACATCATATCATTTAACTTTTACCATAAAAATTTATATGATGTCAACCCTTATGGTTTAGGTTGGCTTGACGACATAACGTTTGAAACAAAACTTTTTATTTATTTCATAGGCTTTACAACCATATATAAAAACCTTTATTTGAATCTAAGTTTTTATCGGAAAAGCCATCTAAATGCAAGCTCCACAGTAGTCGCGGCACTAATTCGGCATATCATCCCACATTGGCAAAAAATATTATGGTATAAAGTATATGATTTTAGAAGAATTGTTTTGAGGTTGTTTCTGCGTTTTTCTGTCATTCTTTACGTGCTTAACAACATACTAAAAGTTAGCCAAAGTTTGACCACCGGAAGTGCCTTTGTTTTCAAGATGGCGCCCAAGATGGTGTCAAAAATTTTAAAGATTTAGTAAATTAATTGATATCTAAGTATGCAAGTAAATCTAGTGCTATTATTATTTTACCACTATAATTTAAATGTGGTGAAAACTTTACTTTGACTGGGTGAAAATGTTTCGCCGCCATCTTGGATCCGCCATATTGGGTGAAGTATTTTTTTCAAATGCAACCATAGTGCTGTGACACATCATTACAAACTAGATTTTCACGCTGATTGCAATGCTGAAATCCATATTTGAAAATATCAGTTTCTTTTCAAGATATAACCAACCAAATTAATATTATTCCCTATACATCCTTAATAATGTTTCGACCATTAACAGTTATGGGATTATATTTTCTATAGATCCTGCCCTAAACAAAGCATGAAGTTATGTAAGGAAACTTACATAAAATAATATAAATACAATTCATCTTCTTGTGCATTACAAGCTGCTGAAAACAAAGAATACTTCAGAATTTTGATTTTGTTTGCTGTAAAGGTGATTTTTTTATTTGAATTTAAATCTTTACGGTCAAAATTGAAATTTGATTAAGATTTTATTGTTGAACTTAAACTTGTTCCAAGGTCTTAAAAAATGTGGGGATCGTTCCTTTTGGTTTAATATATGAGTCCAAATATTTCTGATTCAATTTTTGTATTTTATTGAAAACATTATTTGGTTGGCGAGTAAATAGCTTTCTTTTCTTTGTTTTCTCTTTTCTAGTTGTTCTTGACTGAACTCAAACCTAACCGTTGGATCTATTATATATCCTATCAACTATTTCCGGTCAATTGCAATTATGTCAATGCTTCTTACACAGGGCCGGCGACAGGGGGGCAGGGGGGGCAAGTTCATAGGGGCCCGGGCTTGCAGGGAGCCCGGAAACACAAAAAAAGGGCCGAAACGGCTGAAAAGGGGCCCAAAAGCACAAGATACAAGTTAAAAAAGTCACCAGGTCTCAGGGCCCGGGGTTGTAGATTGCACAGGGGCCCGAAAATCCTGTCGCCGGGCCTGTTCTTAGATTCGTTATCAGCAACAGAATGTATCTCATCATACACTTCAAAATATTTACAATCTTTTGTAAATAAATACATCCTTCACCTTTAATATATTAAACTATTTTTATTTAGGGGCATACACCTTCTGTTATAAAAGAGACTAACTTTTAATATGGTCTAAAATGTCTTACAATGTTATTGGCTTCTATTTGAATCGATTAATTGATTAAATCAGGTTAGTGTAAGGCAAATTATAGGCCTTTAACTAAACAGAAATTTTGTAAACAAATAAATTTTGCATTAAATGAAGGATAATAACTCGTCTGATATTTGTCTGATTTATTTATATTATCCATAGCTCATATGAGCAACGATTTGTTACAGAGTGATTTAAAACCAAAACGAATTTTCTGTCTCTTCTAGAACCTGAGCTATACAAATCGCAGTAAAAATAAATCTTAGAAAAATACAATTTTACGTTCAATTATAAAAGACAACTCTTCTCATACTAGACTGATTCAAATGAATAGTTTCTAAAATTGAAATCTTCATACAGTGTTTTGAGGCTAAAATTAAGTTCATGCGTTGTTTAGAACCGGATTCATAGGGAAAATAATGTCATAACTGTTAATGGTCGAACCATTATTCAAAAGGATATATAGGGAATAATATTAATTTGGTTGGTTATATCTTGAAGACAAACTAATATTTTCAAAAATAGAATTTAGTATTGCAATCAGCGTGAAAATCCAGGTTGTAATGATGTGTCACAGCGCCATGGTTGCATTTGAAAAAAATACGTCACCCAATATGGCGGATCCAAGATGGCGGCGAAACATTTTCACCCAGTCAAAGTAAAGGTCCTATCACATTTTTATTATTGGTGGTAATATAATAGCACCAGATTTGCTTGCATACTTTGACATCAATTAATTTACTAAATCTTTAATATTTTTGACACCATCTTAGGTGCCATCTTGAAAATAAGGCACTTCCGGTGGTCAAACTTTGGCTAGCTTTTAGTATATTGTTAAGCACGTATAACAGAAAAACGCAGAAACAACCTCAAAATATTCTTCTAAAATCATATATTTTATACTATAATATTTTTTGCCAATGTGGGATGATACGCCGAATTAGTGCCGCGACTACTGTGGAGCTTGCATTTAGATGGCTTTTCCGATAACAACTTAAATGCAAATAAAGGTTTTATATATGGTTGTAAAGCTTATGGAATAAATAAAAAGTTTTGTTTCAAACGTTATGTCGTCAAGCCAACCTAAACCATAAGGGTTGACGTTATATAAATTGTTATGGTAAAAGTTAAATGATATGTTGCATCTATCATTATGATGAACTAAACCGAATGAGATAATAATAATACATGTGAGGTCATTTTCTGATAGGAAATTTTATGTGGAATCTAAAGAAAAACATTATATCCTGAGAGCTTGTCTAGGTCAAAAGATTAAGACGATTTAGGAAAACACTGCATTTTCAAGCCTCGTTTCGGTTGCGATGGGGGAAATGGGGGAAGCAAGGGGGGAAATTCGGGGAACTTTCAGAAAACACTCTTCTTATACTACTCTATCACCATGCCAAAAATCAGACTTACATCTTTCATGTCTAAGTTCGCCCTCTTTTCTATCTAAAGTTACTGGGCTATTCTGGTTCATCGATGACGGTGGGATGAAAATGTTTTACAGACTTTAGATGAACTAATCAATAGTTGGGCGATATAACTCTCGTCTTTGAAGAAGAGTCGTACTAATCAAATCAAATCAAATCAAATCAAATAATTCTTTATTTCAAGAAATAATAACAAAGCAGCGTTATAATAACAAAATTAAAAAAAACCTCACATGGGTCAAAGACCTGTGCGTGTGGCGATACTATTATTATTATTTTTTATATTGTAAATAGAAAAACTGCTTAACATCGATTCCAAGCGCTGTCAGTTACAAAGCCTTGAATGACTTTGTACCGTCAATCTGATTTAAGGGATAAAATATGTAATTACTGTTACTAAAAACAAAGGCCATGGATGGGAAATACATAAATCATTTATGTGATGTGACATTGAAATAGGGATAGATGAAAAAGTAATAATGCGTTCCCTTCTTTATGATCTTGCAGTTAAATAAGTAAATGGCATTATTTATTGCTTTTATAATTAACATAAGTAGTTTCCTTGTCGGTTTTATGATGATAGGGCAATTTCATTTTATAATCCTTTCGTACAAGATCTTATAAGAGTTAACGTTCCGTATCTTATCTCCGCTAGCCATCGCGGCAGGCTCGCTCCACAGCTCCACAGCGCTGGCCGTGTACAGAGCGGGTACGGCGCGGCATGTTGTTGGCAGCCTGTAGACCTCCTATGCTCGACATTTTATTGGCCATCCGATTCGTTCTTGGATAAAAGCCTTTTTAGATAAACACAGTTTGACCTACAGGTTAAGTATTGGACATGGAAAGTACACATCCCTTGCCCACATGTATGCACTTGCGCTTCTGTAGTCTTACTTTAATAGTAGTTATCACGCAGCTCAATATTTTATTGGGTAGTAAACTGTTGAATCATCGCTAAGAAGTTTGCCGTTTTATTGGCGTTTTACTGGTGAGGGGTGGAACTTAAAATGCTCTCGGATTTATACTCTTTATTATAGTTTGTTTGAAATATATAAGTGTTGACGAGTATATTCAGTCTGCGATCACATCCTTTGTTAAGCAATAGATATAGCATAAGTATAAAAAACATCATATATATTGTAACCCGCGTTAACAATGTATTTCTTGTCATAATTCACTTTTTTGTATTTTTTACCTACAGATACGTTTAATTTGTTTACTGTGTGTTTGTATTTACATAGGATTTTTAAGCCTTGAAAACAAACTCATATTTTGATGTATTCGCGTGGAAAATCTAATTTTAAATAACAGTGTAGTTGACCATCCTAAAAAAGGTTTCGGGCACAAAAAATTCGTTTCAGAGTTCGCCTGTCTATATGTGATTTTTCGAGGGATTGTAAATTGCTCGGGTAGTATAATGAAATTCTTATTGAACCTATGACAAATTTTGCCATGAATCCGATGTTATTCTAATCATACAACCTATGAATCATATCTTTCTGCAAAAATTCAAGAAGTCAAATAAATTTACATTCATGCATTAAATTATATAATAGCATACCTGAAAAATGGGCTTTATTATCGAACAGAACATTTAAAGAAAAAATTAAAAGTATTCTTACTGAAAAATGCCCATATAAAGTTCAAGAAGTTCAAGAAGTTCAAGAAGAAAATTATTGGACTAATTAAAATTATAATATAAGTTATAATTATAAATAAGATTAGTTTAATATTGTCATGTATTTATAAAATACCAACGACAATAAATGATTATTATTATTATTATTATGCAATTATTGAATTATTAATAGGGGATTTATACACTGTTAACGTTATTATTGTCTTATGAATATTATGTAACGTTTCTTTTCTTAAAGCAAAACTATTTTCAGAACCATCACTTTTACCACTAACAGTGAGAATGGATACTTTATCCCAATTTGGGACACCGCCTGACCTCACGAAGGCCACTGCTCACACAATAGTCTAGTTAGGCTGCCGAACCATTGTCCATCGGATTTATCGTTTTTGGCCCCTCCCCCTTTCCCTTATCGCATAAACTATCCGCGATTGACCCTCGATACATTCAGATACGCTAATAATCTGGAAGCCGCCGCCATTAGAGCTATCAGATCGGCTGATAATACTGATAATTCAGTCTCTCGTTATCACCGCATCGCTTGATAACGTGGCCGGCCTCGTGGTTGGTTACCGAGATTATTATTGATTACCGGCCGATTAAATTCACCCGACCTGTGATTTCTGGTGTGAAAATCACTGTGATTATCTTGTTACGTGATTGCGACGGTTTGAGCTTATAGGAAATAAAGGTTAAGGCTGGTAGCGCAGCCTGCAATCTTCCACATGAGGAGGTCGAGAGCCGAACCGCGTTGAGATCGCAGAGAACTTTCGTATAAAGAGAAGAAAACCCTAGATTTTCCTTTTAAAACTTTTTACCCATACGATACATAAAAAAGTTGGATAATTTTTTACTAAATTAATTAATTTGTTTTAACAGTTAATCATATAATTTATATAAAGTAAAGTCCAGGACTTATTTACCCATCGAACTAAAATAATTCTTAATAATAAAGTTGTTCTCTAAAGAATATGTAGAAACCAAAGCATTTTTTCATTGTCCGTCATAAACTAGGAGTACGCTCCTATGACGCGTATAGGTCGAACGAAGTGTGGTAAAATTAAGTGAAGGCTATTAACTACAAAAATATTTAAACGTTTAATTAACTACTCATTTATAGATTAAAACAATCTTCGGGATATAAATATGATGTACTTCAAATTTCAAGAATTTTCATCATAAGAGGAGTTAGTTCACAAAGAGTGATTTTCAAGTCGAGTATAACTCACTTCGTTCGAAAAATAAAAACGAAACATGTCTACATTTCTTGTTTTGAATATATTAAAATGATTTCCTTCCTTGATCAGTTTAATGTTTAATGTTGTTTAACTCTGACTATTTATAGTAATAGCAAACTGGGAGTGCCCCTGAACGCCAGGTAGGCTCACTCACACACACTCAGTCCTCACACACACAAAGGCAGGGGATTAGGACGGGTCGAATTCCTTCCGGCGCGCGGCGCTCCGTTAATTAGTCACCTAGTGGTGATTGGTCACCTAGTGCAGAAAATTGATAACAAACAATGTACAATTTATTGACACTGTTTATGAGGGGATAACATGTAATAAAAATGCATTAACTGTATTGTCATTACTGTTTAATTTTATTTATTAATATATTAATATATAAATATAGCTTTTGACCAAAATAAAAAAATAAAATTTTAAATGAAGTTTAGAGCTTATACATTTTTTGCTATAAACATTCAAATAATAGAATGAGTCATTATTTTACAAATGGTAATAAATAACAAAAAATCGGAGTGAAAAAATCGAACCATTGCAGTTGCGTGGCTCCATTTTCAATAAAATAAGGACAAGGCAGTCGGTAAATTCAGGGAAAGCTAAGTCGCAAGGTTGGCGAACGTACACTGCCGCTCCGATCAGATGTTGCATATATCCAAACCGCAGCGAGCGGATAACAGTCGAGACATTTATATATGAACAATAACTGTACATAACAAGCTGCTATCGTAACTAACCCACCACGAAATACTGCAGATTGAAATGAATGCATGATACGGCTTTGAACTGCCGCCGTCCCGTGTATAGGTCCTTCGCTGCAGGATATATAGGTCCTACTGTAGATATATAACGGGTATTGTAGATTTGGAGGTCTGAGAGAGCGTGTAGTGGGTTTGATACTGGGCTGTGATCCCATTCCATAATTAGTTTTAATTAGGACATTCATAGATTAATGTCTATTAATAAATACCAAGATATTTTATAAAATGACATTGGAAACCGTATCTTTAGAAAACTACTTTAAAAAAAGTTAAGGTTATAAACCCAAAATAACGGTATAAAACACTTAAAAGTAAGTCTGTATAGATTTTTTTGAATATCGTTAAAGTTGTAGCACATCGAGTTGAAGATAGAGTATCTGGAATTCCTTCTGGTAAAGTACGGTTTTAATGAATGCCAACAGCTGTTATTAATCTAGAGCTTTGACGGCTTTGACCAAGATGTGTACAGCCAAGAGCGGGTACCTTATGTTGCTGCAGTCACGCAAGTCTCAGAGATACCATTTGTGTCATACGCTGGAAAATTAAACTTTACCAGGACATTAGCCAGTAAGTAGCAGGGGTCAAGAGGAATTACTACACATAAAAATATAACTACGTAAGCGAAATTTTTGCGCAGAAATTGTGGGCGTTTGCGAAGTCGCAGGATGATGGGAGGAGGGCTCAAATTGAAGGTTTTGATGCCAGGGATTCGGGAAAAGTATAGAAATTTCTTTAAATTTACAAAAAATAACAAAAGAGAAAACTAACTAAATAAAGAAGTAACTTTAGTTTCTGCCATTTAAAAATAATTGGGATGTAGGCCTAATAACGTCTATTATGTTAACATAAAACATGTGGCATTGTTGCTTGATTCAAAACTATATGCTGAATATCAACATGTTATGGTGGATCAAAAATCCAATTTGAAATTAACGCATTTTGTACTACAATTAAGAAGAACTGTTTATTTTATATTTTCTTCTGTGTAATTAGGGTCTTTCAGCTCCTTCAAGCCACAAGTATGACATAAAAAAGAGCCGGTAAAAAAGCTGCTTATTAGCCTACTATATTTTATGAATTGACAATTCAACTACGTATATAGTTTTAACAAGTTGATTTTCGTAATTTGGGAATCATTGGTAATAGAAAGTTGAAGAATCAGACCAAAATTACAAACCGGATTCAGTAATTAATTATGTATAAATATATATAGTTTACTCACTCTAAAAAAAGAATAACACCTACTCTACTAAAACAATATTGTATTATATTTATGCTAATGAGCTGGTTAAGATTCTAATATGTCTACGGAAAGCTGATTGAAAATTTATAACCGCACATATTGTTTTAGCAAAACGGGAAACAGGTCCTGATGCCAGGCTATCAAACTCCATTCGTCGTAAAGCCTCTTTTGGTAAGAGACATTATCAGATTTGTCGTTAGAATTTATTATTTCTAACCATTTAAAACCATATTACAGATTGTATTTTAGATACTGATAGATTACTGGCTATAAATATGTATTTAAGTGTTAATAGAGCCGATAGTATCAGTATTTACGCACGGCCTGTCTCCTATAAATCAAAACACCGTGCAGCTGGTACTGGTTGAAACAAGTCAAGATAGTGACTTGCAAGTGAATTTGTTGGGGAGTAACGGTGTTTGTTGACATATCATGAAACATGGTCCAACCATTGATGAATTGAGCAATACTTTAGCCAAATAATGGAGTATTAGGGAAAATGCAATCGAAATAAGAGTTAAATTTTAGATAAAGCTATATATATTAAAATGTTTATCACCGTAGAGATTTCCTCTAACATTTAATACTTTATTATACTTTTCCTTCGTCTTGGGGCCGACTTTCTACAATAGTGAAGCCGAAAATAACTGTAGCAAGAGAAGCTCAGTGCTGTGGCGATGGAAATTTTCTGTCAAAGAGAAGACACATTAGCTTCTCCTTCACATCGGCTTATACTTTTTCACTCTGCAAGGTCATCTCGGTTGAACTTAAATATGTGTTCTGTTTTGGATAAGTACGGGCCTGACGATGCTCACTGCTTGTCTACTTTGACAGGAGGCTTGGAAGAAAAGTTATTGTAGTCTTTAGTCGGTCAGGATTTTATTAAAGACGGGCCAGGGAATCGTATATAGATGTAGGGGTTTTGGATAGAATTTCCTAATGATGGTATTTTGATTTCCGATCCTCAGCTGATGGGCTTGGAAGACCATTGCGGCAGGATATAAAGACGAGTCTTCTTAGCACAGAGGATAAGTTATGTATTTCCTTGTGTAAGGGATATTATTTTTCAAAGAGGAAGCAGACTGTTATTGTCCTGCCCTTCCCAAACCTGCGAATCCCTTTGTACATCGAATGCACAATATTTCTAAACGAAGACCTCTAGACATTTATGTTCGAAAACAACACACTGGACTCACCCCCTTGGCCTGGAAGATCTGGCAGAACTTGTCCAGCGAGATGTGCTCCTCGCCGCACAGCACGTAGGCCACGCTCTCCAGCTGTTCGGCCAGGTCTATCTGCTTCTCGTCCCTGCAACACACCAAACACATTTAGGTATCTGTTTCTCGTCCCTGCAACACACCAAACACATTTAGGTATCTGTTTCTCGTCCCTGCAACACACCAAACACATTTAGGTATCTGTTTCTCGTCCCTGCAACACACCAAACATATTTAAGTATTTGTTTCTCGTCCCTGCAACACACCAAACACATTTAGGTATCTGCTTCTCGTCCCTGCAACACACCAAACACATTTAGGTATCTGTTTCTCGTCCCTGCAACACACCAAACGCATTTAGCTATCTGTTTCTCGTCCCTGCAACACACCAAACACATTTAGGTATCTGCTTCTCGTTCTGCAACACATAAAACGTGACGGCAAGTGGCTAAACTTAAAGTTTTGCCTCTTTTAATACTGTGTAGAAAATTGATGGTTAGACATGGTACTTGAGGTGCCCTTTTCAAGTATGGAATAGAAGAGATGGTTTGAAGACTGCCTATAATGAAAAATAGCAAATTATACGGTATATCCGTCAGGGTCATCAAAAGTTGAAAAAATATGGTGATTAGAACCTAGTATGAAATTTGACACATTTTTTATCACGACTTTCATGATTGATCTGGTAAACTTCAGTCGTTCATGAACTGACACACCACAGTCTTGGTGCGCTCTGACAATCTACTTTACTATATATTTGTCAAATACCACTCACCCATCATCGCACAGCCCAAACTACTTGACCTAGAACCTTGAAACTTTGCATGAACGTTCCTCTCAGGGCACAGGCATCCACTAAGAACAGATTTGTAAAAATTCCCTCAGGGCTACGCCCTATGATACATCAAAGTTTCAATGTTAAACTATAGGGAAGCTCATGTAGTTGTCATGGCAACCTTAACATTAATCGTGAATCCGAGGAAGTTTTTATGTTTTTCCTCGGGTAAAACCGTGTTGATCAGCTAGTATGATATACTGCCAAAAATTAATCAATTTTAATGCAAATCGGAAAAACGTATTGTAATCGAGGATACCCTCTCATCTGATAGGAAGATATTGATTGTGAAAAATTATTTGGATTAGTAAAAAATCAAGTCAAAAACTTATCTCAAGATAAGTCTTTCTTCAAAGTATGACAGCATGAAAAACAAATTAAAAAACTACAAAATTGTATACGTCTGCAGTTAATAAGATTTACTTTCTACATTAAACAAAAACAATTCATTAACAGGTTTTTGTAAGTTGTTCAAGACCCTTAAACCACCCTTTTACTCCTCCAGCTCCCTCCTCTACTCCGATGTTCTCGTAGATCCCCGAGCCGCGGTGACCGCGCGGGCAGGTGGGCGCCGGATGCTGACTGATAGCGTTATCCGGCAGTTCAATCACTATCAGCACTATCACGCTATCAGCTATCAGCCATCAGCGGCCCACGCGGGTAATGACAAGTACAGGGTCGCTATCAGCTCCATCAGCGACCCACGGCAAGCGGCTGCAGTTTATGAACTGATAGTCTCACCTCCTTACAGCCATTTATTCTTATTTATTACTCTGTTTTCTGGAATAGTGGCTTATTTATCAAACGCCAAATTACCAGTTCTAAGTGCTTTTGATGTATTCGGTTATTCAACAGTTTAAGACTAAACTTATTTTCAAGATTGGGAAGGTAATGTAGAGACGATATAGTAGTAAGGGAAACATAGTTCTCGTTTGTAGTGGGCAATCAATCTTCCTTTAACTTCGTGAGCAAGATAATATTTGAAGAGCGTCTTTTCAAGCTGAAGTGTTCATATAAATCAAGTGTATGCTAAAAGAGTGGGACTCAGTTTTGGTATCAATGCGTGAGTAGACTAAGCGATTTAGTAAGCGCTTGGAAAAGTGAGTAGGGAAGATTTATTTATTACAGCTTCTTAGCGATTTGGTGGTGGTTCATTACCCTTAGTGCCCTACAACAAAGGATTGGTTTTTAATGTAACATGATCCAAAGGTTATCGTTCTAAAAGTGTTGTTGGGTTAGAATCGTGTATTGCACAAAAAACCGGGAACAGTTCTTCAAGACGTAAAGTGGTTCTAGATTTATATTGATAAATGTACCTTTTATTTGGCCTCATGGACGAGAAAATGTTTTAAGGGTGTCCTCGGTTCCTAAATGTAAAATTAAATCAAGTGTCTGAATGGTAGATGCTGATATGGTGGTATTAAAGAGCGACTGGTCTAAATGAGCCTGCTGATGGCAGTTACAGACAAGTGGGAATTATTTGTTGTTACTTTCATCCCATAAACATCAAATGATGTTCTATTTTATTGCCCCTCTTTGCATGAATAGGCAATGTGTTTGGTATTGGCTTTACGAACCACGGATGAGTGAATCAACGGGTAATTAATTAGCAATTACAAGTACAGGTATTTATGTCAATAGCGAATTTCCGATTGAGTAGTGAGCTATTGGCATTACCCCGCACAGATATCTAGGACAAGTTCGTTGGGGAAAAATCTGAACACCTTCAGAGGGGGCTCCAGTCCCGCGCGACTACCTGCTTCTCCCATAAGATCAATGTTAACTTTCAAATTAGTTACAGCGTCAACCACTCGGCCAAAATCGCTGATTTATAGCTCAGTTGAAAAAGAAAAAAGTTATCTAGCGATTCCAGTGAGCAGAATTTTGATATCGTTTTTTGTTTGGTCGTTAAAAAATTGCAAAAATTGAGATTTTCGGAATGGTTTTATAAATTATTCTTGATGTGATTTCGAAATTATGCTCACTGAAATCGCTAGATAATTTGTTTTTCTTTCAAATGAGCTAAAAATTAACGATTTTGGTTGAACGGTTGAGATTGTAACTAATTTGAAAGTTAACATTAGCCTTATGGGAGAAGCAGGTAGAAAGGTGATATTTTTCGTGACTGGAGCCCCCTCTTAACCCTACTTTTTGGGAAGATACCCCAGATTCGGGGGGTTTGGACCGAAAAATGGCCAATATTAGCCCCGAATGTAAATTTAAAGTATATTTCATTAGAGAAGTAAAGTACGGAAAATAACTGAATTATTAACGGAAACGTGAATTTAAAAAACGCAGTACCTTATATTAAGGGTATTTTTGTACTCTAGTAGCTGTAATTATCTTCCGATTTTCTTTTCATTTGGTAGAGTTATCATTTCATATGATCTGATCTGGTCGCTGGATCTGATATAGGCCAGTAAGTAGAGAGAATAGTTCGGAGCTTCTACCCATGCTCCTCTACCCATTTTAGGGTGTCTCAAAACCAAACATTTGGTTTTTTGGGTCTGAAATTAGCAATTTAAGCCCTGAAATTGGAATTTGCTCCGTCATGTCATCAGAGTTCTGCGAGAGCACTCGTTGACAGCTTTTCTGAGATGAAAATTGGTTTTGTTTCATAAATCATTTCACTGTATAACTATTGACTTTAAATCAGGAGTTTCATTCATTTCACTATTGAGTCCCCATCAAAGACATGTAAGTTCTTAACATCTTTTAGTTTACCCACAACAAACTAACCGACCGCCGCGCCGCGCCGCCAGCCGTGCCGCATGCTTAGTGCCTCACTGCGCTCACTGCAACCGCGCGCTTCGTCTACAAATTGGCCCTAATAGTCTCGCGTGCGCGCCGCGAACATTACTTAATCTCGTCCAATTAATTCACATGATGCGCGCATTAATATGTTTTTATCAAACATTGCCATTTTGTTGGGTAAGCGAGCACTGGCTATTGGAACGCCTCCAAGTTATCGGTGCACGCTAGTAAGTGGCAACTGGTCGAATAACTTTCGTTCTATAGTTAAACACTCCTGGAATGCTAGTCTGTGGATTGTTAACAGTAATGAATTTTAGATTTTTCTTCATAAAGGGTCATATCAGAGCTCAACTACAGGGTGTTTTTTTTAAACGCAACCCATTCTTAAGATTGAATAATGCACATATAAATACGAAATGAGTATTTTTTTGTTAATCTTTACATTTTATACAGCCTAATATTAAAGTTTGATCACATTTAGTTTACATTATGAGTTCAATTAATTCGCAACTGGCGTTTGTACAAAGTTGTGCTCTCTCCATCAAATTTCTGAACACGTATTACAAGGTACCTCTTTGAATTTCTTGCATTCAATTTGTTATGCTTGTTTTGAGGTGCTGAATATCCTGTGAATTGTTTTCGTAGACCTTAATTTTATTTTATCCCCAGAGCAAGTAATATAGTGGGGTCGAATCCGGAGATCTTGGGGGAGAATAATCCTTCACTGATAAAGTTTTGGGTTGCGATTAAAAAAAACACCCTGTATAAACAGAGCCTCAAATGACTATAAAATATTGATGAGGCTTCTGATTTAGAAAGTCTTAATTTAGAATATAAAAAATTAAGATTATAATTTTAACGTTTTTTTTTAATTTGCGAACCGATTTATTTCACGGTGTCTAAGTAAGGAACTCAAAGAAACCCCACAACTGTGAGCCAGCGAACCCCAGATTGAGCCATTAAGGAGCCAGAACCCCCGGGTTTAATGACAGACCAGATTAACTCGCCAATTATGCGTCCACCGTCGTAAAACCCGACCCAGAACGGCTTTCGGAATGACATAAAATTCGGACAGTTACGACCCAGGTTTCGGCGAGTACAACTGAAAAACTAAACTGTTAACTGCTTAATTGACGGGTTCGTTACAGAAAAACTATATTGGCCGGTTCTCATTTCCCTCGTTCTCACTTCTCTCGTTCCCTCGTGCTGGCGGTGGTTAGGTTCGGCAACAGTATTGCCAAAACCTGGTATTTCCCTGTTTTCGGGTATTTTGGAGACCGTGCGGGGATTTGGTGGGGATTAAGAAAAAAACGGGTAAAACTGGGGATTTTAGTCACGGGCTGAGTGGAATGACCCGACAACCTGGACAATAAAAAAATGCGGATAAAACCGGGTATTTTGGACGAACTCTAGATATTTTTTAGTCGGTAATATGTATTCGTTGTGGTTTTATTGGTTTCAGTTTTGATAGAAACCTGGTAGGCCTATTTGCTCAGTTTTCGGGTATTTTGAAGGCCGTACGAGGATTTTGTGAGGATTAAGAAAAATCGGGTTTAGTCTTGAGCTGCATGGTTTTACCCGGCATCCTAAATACAGAAAAAATGTGTAAAGCCGGGGATTTTGAATTATGATTTGCTTTGAAAATGTCTAATGTTTATGTAAAATGAAAAATAATTGTGTTTTCATGGTTTTGAGAATAATACTTGAAGTAAATAGACATATTTGGTTTATATTATGCAGTTTATTGATGCAACATATCCTTCTTTACCTAGTAACTATATAAACTACCCGATTTTGGGTGTTTAGAAAGTCATTTTGTGGTTTTCGGGAAATTACCCGGTTTTTGGTACTTGAGCGGATTTTCGGAGATTATTGCCAAAAACCCGGGTAAAAGTTGGGATTTTTAATGCAGTTGGCGGGTAAAATGCCAAATCCTGGCTGGCAACACTGCTCGGCGAGCCGCGGTATCGCACCGGCCTTTGTTGCTCTCGTCACCTCGGGCGGCCGCACCTCCAGCCGATTTGATCGCCCAATAAATCCAGCGTCGTTCCTCGAGTGCTGACATGTTGCCAAACTATGGGTTTCACAGCTGGTGATAATAGAGATTTTAAGGTTTGGATGCCCGAGGCTGGTGATATGCTTGAGAAGGATGATGTTTATATGGAGGTAGAGGCGACAGAGTCAGCTGTAGGCGTCTACTAGGGCCTACACCTTCCTGGCTGGTCTGGCAAGAATGAGAGGAGGAGAATAGTATTAAAAATGTTAAAGATTGAATGTAAAATACCCACATTTTTTCGGTTTGATTATTTGCCTAACTAGAGTGCTGAAATGCGCTATTCTAAAGAAAAAGCCTTATTTTACTTTTGAAATATGGAAAGGCTCCATCTATACTAATAATAAAATTGAGTAACTTTTTTTTTTAATTTAAGTAGCATATTTTCTAAGTGGTAATAGTAGTGTAAAGTTCTATAGAAAACCTTACAATCTTCTCAACATGTATGTAGGCTCTGTGTATAAAAAAGTTATTAATCAGTGCAAGAATCAATGGTTTTAAGTTGGAAATGAATATACTGCTTAAATTCGAGTATTCCAATAATAAATGGCCTTTATCCGTCAATTCTGCAAAGTAGACCAAATCTTATCTAGATCTACTATCATAAGGAAAAACCGCCAATATTTCAACAGGAAAGGTCGAGTTTTCCGAAGGCCGTTGCACACTTTCTTCTAAAACCGTCCACGCCCACCGCCGAATCAGCAGCTGATGGATTTGACTGTATAATGTTGACTTACACCGCACTGGAGCGCATGCGTTCACCGCGGGTCAAGGCTCGGTCGAATCCGCGTTTAATTATATATTGGGTAAGGTACCGCAGGCGGCGCCATTGTCTATGCACCATTCTGACGAGTGCAATCTGTCTCGGCGGACGTGGCGCTGACGTGCCGGGGTGCAACACTGCAATCGTTGTAGTGCAAAGCTGCTACACACCACACACTGCAGAGGGTGTGCAATCTGTCTCGGCGGACGTGGCGCTGACGTGCCGGGGGTGCAACACTGCAGTCGTTGTAGTGCAAAGCTGCTACACACCACACACTGCAGAGGGTGTGCAATCTGTCTCGGCGGACGTGGCGCTGACGTGCCGTGGGTGCAACGCTGCAGTCGTTGTAGTGCAAAACTGCTACACACCACACACTGCAGAGGGTGTGCAATCTGTCTCGGCGGACGTGGCGCTGACGTGCCGTGGGTGCAACACTGCAGTCGTTGTAGTGCAAAGCTGCTACACACCATACACTGCAGAGGGTGTGCAATCTGTCTCGGCGGACGTGGCGCTGACGTGCCGGGGGTGCAACACTGCAGTCGTTGTAGTGCAAAGCTGCTACACACCACACACTGCAGAGGGTGTGCAATCTGTCTCGGCGGACGTGGCGCTGACGTGCCGTGGGTGCAACGCTGCAGTCGTTGTAGTGCAAAACTGCTACACACCACACACTGCAGAGGGTGTGCAATCTGTCTCGGCGGACGTGGCGCTGACGTGCCGTGGGTGCAACACTGCAGTCGTTGTAGTGCAAAGCTGCTACACACCATACACTGCAGAGGGTGTGCAATCTGTCTCGGCGGACGTGGCGCTGACGTGCCGGGGGTGCAACACTGCAGTCGTTGTAGTGCAAAGCTGCTACACACCACACACTGCAGAGGGTGTGCAATCTGTCTCGGCGGACGTGGCGCTGACGTGCCGGGGGTGCAACACTGCAGTCGTTGTAGTGCAAAGCTGCTACACACCACACACTGCAGAGGGTGTGCAATCTGTCTCGGCGGACGTGGCGCTGACGTGCCGGGGTGCAACACTGCAATCGTTGTAGTGCAAAGCTGCTACACACCACACACTGCAGAGGGTGTGCAATCTGTCTCGGCGGACGTGGCGCTGACGTGCCGGGGGTGCAACACTGCAGTCGTTGTAGTGCAAAGCTGCTACACACCACACACTGCAGAGGGCGTGCAATCTGTCTCGGCGGACGTGGCGCTGACGTGCCGTGGGTGCAACGCTGCAGTCGTTGTAGTGCAAAACTGCTACACACCACACACTGCAGAGGGTGTGCAATCTGTCTCGGCGGACGTGGCGCTGACGTGCCGTGGGTGCAACACTGCAGTCGTTGTAGTGCAAAGCTGCTACACACCATACACTGCAGAGGGTGTGCAATCTGTCTCGGCGGACGTGGCGCTGACGTGCCGGGGGTGCAACACTGCAGTCGTTGTAGTGCAAAGCTGCTACACACCACACACTGCAGAGGGTGTGCAATCTGTCTCGGCGGACGTGGCGCTGACGTGCCGGGGGTGCAACACTGCAGTCGTTGTAGTGCAACGCTGCTACACACCACACACTGCAGAGGGTGTGCAATCTGTCTCGGCGGACGTGGCGCTGACGTGCCGGAGTGCAACACTGCAGTCGTTGTAGTGCAAAGCTGCTACACACCACACACTGCAGAGGGTGTGCAATCTGTCTCGGCGGACGTGGCGCTGACGTGCCGGGGGTGCAACACTGCAGTCGTTTAGTGCAGAGCTGCTACACACCACACACTGCAGAGGGTGTGCAATCTGTCTCGGCGGACGTGGCGCTGACGTGCCTGGGGTGCAATACTGCAGTCGTTGTAGTGCAAAGAAGAATTCCAGCTCCTGCAACGGTGCTACAAACCATATACTGCAGAAAGTGTGTACAGACTGCATTCAATTGCATAGGGTTCGACGTAAGCTCACCTGTGTTCGCATTGTGTTCATTAAACACAACGAAATTAATTCTAGAGAAGTCGCATTAGAAAAACTTTTAAGATGTGAAGAAAGCAAACTGAATTGCACAGAGACATTTTGAAAATGGGCAGGGACATTTTGAAATAATCTTAGCTTGAATATTGCGAACTATCGAGGATTTTTCTACCAGTTATGAGAGTTACTTTGGAAAACTCTCTTTTTTTAGGGTGTGGAGGAACAACATTGAAATGCAGAGAGATTCGGTGAACCGGGTCACGTATACATGAAATAACCTTAGCTAACATGTTTGATTAAACTTTACAAGAAATATCAAGGCTTTAACACCACTTGTTCGCCGCCCGTAACATGTCCTTAGCTTGCTGGACTCGCAAGAATTTCAGAAAAAAGAAAAAATCGCTGGTAATGGTGTATAACTTTATCTTAGAAAAAATCTCGCTAATGTAGAGATAAACCAACTTAACTTATTCTTCAACTATAACGTTACTGTATGCTTCAAGTTTAGATAGAAGCTACATAAAATTACGGAAGTATTTTTTTACTGGCAATCAGAGCAACCTCTGTTATTTAATTTCCCAAAAGAATAAAAGGAAAATATATAATTTATTTAATTGATTAAACAATTGCATATCCGTCTTTAACAGAGGTAATTTACGAAGAGTAGGTTTAATTAGCTCGTGTACCAAAGATTGATTTCATGACTCTTTATTAAAGCCAATACTTTTGAATTACTCCCATTAGTTATTGCGTAAAAATAAACTATCAATAATAAAATTGCGGAAGTATTTTTCTACTGGTAATCAGGAAAACCACTGTTATTTATTTTCCTAACAGAGTAAAAGAAAACATCTATCATTTATTTAATTGGTTGAACACTTGCATACCCGTCTTTACAAGTGGTAATTTGGTAAGCGTAAGTTTAATTAGTTTTTGTACTAAAGATTGATTTCATTCCTCTTTATTAAAACCCTTGAAACGCACCAGTTATTGCACAAGAATAAACTAACCAAACGCCAATAAAGCGTTAGCTTGTGATAAAATAAACATAACGATTGCAGAACCAGGACCGACATGATATCTCAATTAATATCAGATCAGAGACCGAAGAGAGGAACAACCGTAACTGGCCATCGAGTCGGGAACGCGCGATAGAAAGTAGATAAGACAAAACCTGAAACACTCCGGTCCGGCTCAGGCCACTTGTCACAAATTATTGTTAAAGTCGGTGTGAAGGGATATGCGGCTCTCGGGCTACCGATTAGCAATCAACTGCAACATGTTGGTCACAGCTTTGTAAACATCTGACCGTAGATCGAGCTGATAGATTACTCCAGGCGTTACCTAGATGCTGGAAAGATGTGGGTGACTACTTTTCACCTGGAAAGTCGCCTTGGCAAGCTCCACCGGTTATTTGAAGTGGAAGAAAGATCTTTTAGTGTAAATAGATGGAATTGTATTTTCAATCTGGTCGGTTTTCAGTTAATGAGGTAGATACATTGAAAAGAGCTAGAAATGATTTCAAAGGAACCAATCATTCGAATTTGCATTGGGATTGTGCCAGTTTGAGCATTGCGACATTACAAAGAGCGTTCACACTCGATAATTGTTTCTCTTGCGTTGACACGGTGTTACGTATAGCCAACTTTTCACTGTTTTAATTTTAATATATTGTTATATATTTCTGTGTCTATAGGCAACCCTGTAATAGCGCAGATGGATTTATTTTTGTAATAAATTCTTTTCTCTCTGGTCGTTGTCACATATTGGTAACGTCATGCTTTTTTAGCGAATTTCCCCTATGTGGAAGAAGCTATTACCGTAGGTAGTACCGTAAGACCCAAGCTCGGAACCACTATAACTTTTCGTTTTGGGGCCTCCAGAAGCAAAAAATACCCCCGTTGCAGCAGACCTGCATACTTAGCGAATTTCAAGTGCAAAACAACATATTTCAATCCAACATAGTGAGATTTGACATGTTTTTGTAAGCTCCATAAGAATAACATGGGAAATGAGTATGCTGGTTTGCTGCTACAGGTATGTTTAAACTGGTTGGTTTTAATTCATTATTTAGTAGATCTGAACTAGAAGAAGCCATTTACCAATTTTTATCAAGATATGTTGAGAAATAAGCGAAATATAGAATTTTACTTATTTCCCATAAGGTTAACATTGAGACAACGTTCTGTGTTTACCACTTTCAATATCTCGGTAACCAATAGAATAGAGCAGTAATTCCAAATACTAAATTGTTTGTTTTTATGAGCTGAATTCAATGGTGCCAACAAAAATTTGATAAATTTTTTTTCTATGTAAAAAACTCAAAAAACCCATTTTTGGGGGGGTTTATCCCCCTTTGCCCCCCCTTCCGGTGGTCCGATTGGGCTGGTTCACGAACTCGCCGGAGTGATTACCACTTTACAAGTCTGTACCAAATTTCATTAAGATCGGACCATATTTACGGCCGCTATCGTGTTAACAGACATATATATATATATATATATATATATATATATATATATATATATATTCGAATGAATGGTATTTTTTGCTTCTGGGGACCCCAAAATGAAAAGTTAACATGGTCTCGGACTTAAGTCTTACCATGAGTACTACCGTAATAGCTTATTCCTTTAAGGAAATTCGCTAACACTATCCGTTTGAATTTTTAGATATATACATATCTATGTGTCTGTTAGCACGATAGCGGCCGCAAAAATGGTCCGATCTTTATGAAATTTGGTACGGAAATGTAAAGTGGTAATCAATTGGACGAGTTCGTGAACCAGCCCGATCGGACCACTGGAAGGGAGGGTAAAGGGGAATAAACCCCCCCCAAAAATGGGTTTTTGAGTTTTTTACATAGAAAAATTAAATTTATCATATTTTGTGGGCACCATTGAATTCAGCTCAAAAAAAACAAACAATTTAGTATTCTGAATCACTGCTCTATGTCCATTGGCTACCGAGATATTATAAGTGGTATACAAAGTACGTTGTCCCAATCCTATACTCTTATACGAGCAGTGTTATCTTGTATGTATGTATGTATGCTTGCTTGCTTGCTTGCTTGCTTGCACAACGATCTCAAAAACGGCTCCGAGGATTTTCTTCAAAGTCTGGAAATAAGTAATTTATGACTCAAAAACGTCTTTTATGCAGATTACTTGGCCAGAGAAAATCTAATATCGTAATAAATCGAATTTTAAAATTGTAAAATTTTAACATTGGCCTTATGGGTTGCCGTGATAGCAACGAAAATAAACAAGGAAAGTGTAAACAAATGAAGTAGAGTGTTTTAGTGAGCCGGTGGCGCAGTTGGTAGCGCACTCGGCCTCGGAACTGTGGCCACGAAGCGTCGCAGGTTCGAGACTCGGGCGTGTCGCTTACTTTTAGCAGTACTGTTCACCCCTTGTACTGTACCGGCTCACTCCTTGGCTTTGCTTGATAACGTCCACGCACAGATCAATAGTCTATGTGGGCGGGGCAAAGGCAAGGTAAAAAAAAGAGGCCGCCACCCTCTTTAAAAAAAAAAAAAAAAAAGTAATCATAACAGCTGTTTGGAATTTACAGCCATTAAGGGAAAATACAGCAAGTGGGATGAAGAGTCCATAGAGCAATAAAAAAGGTTTCTATTTATCAATTTTATGACATTGAAATATTTTATAGTAACTGGATGAACTGGTAAACATGAAATAACACCGAGCAAGGCTCGGTCCGCCAGGTACTGTTAACCTTATGGGAAATAAGTAAAATTCTATATCTCGGTTATTTCTCAACATATCTTGATAAAAATTGTTAAATAGCTTCTTCTAGTTCAGATCTACTAAATATTGAATTAAAACCACCCAGTTTTAATATACCTATAGCAGCAAACCTGCATACTCATTCCCCATGTTATTCTTATGGAGCTTACCAAAACATGTCAAATCTTGCTATGTTTGATTGAAATATGTTGTTTTGCATTAGAAATTCGCTGAGTATGCAGGTCTGCTACAACGGGGGTATATTTATTGTAAATAAGAAGCACTATGTGCCTGCAAATAAAAATTAACACTATGTGCCTGGGAACTCCGTATATTAGTTCGGTGAATCTTCGATATTAGGGTCTCTATAGGCCTAATAGGATCCGCAAAATTAAGCAAAAAGGTAAGTATTTATGATGCACAGCGTGGTTGTCCCAGATTCAATACTAAACAAAAAATGATGGTTTGTCAATTCCTTAACTGCTTTTTAATCAACAGTGATGGAATCAAAGTAGTCTGAAGGCATCAAACAGTAGTTTAGAATTTTTTCTCAAAACCTTTGTTGTAATATTCAATTTTAATTACAAATGTTCACTGATTGCTTTAGCTCTGTTTGGGGCCTGGCATCGATTGTTCTACTATCCTTCTACAAATCGATTGTTCTACTATCTACAAATGAAGAAGTTTTACATGTATGTTTACATTCATTACAAATGTTTGGACGTGTATTGCGTCCTTACAACTCGTTCGTAGCTTAAGCGAAACAACAACTCTACCTCGTTCTCTTCAACAGAACTGACTGATGATCACGTGATTATCTTGAAGATAAGTGATGGATGCTCAGAACATGCTTTCGTGAATGTTCTGCTTTTAAAAGCCGCACTTTGAATTGCATTGCTTATTATGTATGGCGTATGTGAATTGACTCACATTAAAACAACTTTCTAACATTGTAAAATTGTACCATAGTATAGGTTTCTCATTCATTACTCGTCGGCTATTGAGAGAAGAGTTAGACAATTTTCGTTAACATCTTTAAAATCAAACTTTCAACCAACAAAATTAAACTGAACAAATTAAAAGTGACACTGCTTTGAGTTTTATATTCTAATCACTATAGCCTTACAAGCACAAACAAAAAAATCCAATTAAACAAACGCATTTTTCCAATTAGGCCCGGTTGTGAATAGTGCATCGAGATACCTTTAGCATGTGCCCTCGCTAATCAAAATTCTGGTCAATGATTAAGTATAACAATAACGCTCTTCTTACAACTGTAAGAAGAGCGTTAAGTAGGGACTTAATCCTCCTGTAACCACTAACCACTTCGTGATGGCCCAAACTCATCCACATCAGAAGATAAAAATGTCAAAAAGGGGTTCAACACGAGTAATCCACCGACGGTCGTCGCTGGTGCGGGTGGGAGCGGCGTTGTCGTCGGTTGATCTCATTACACTTGATTATCTGATATGACCTTATTTGTCATGCGCTTTCACTCGGGGGCGGGGCGGGCCAATCGCAGCCGCAGCCGCCCAGCGCTGGTCACCTTGGGCGGCCCTGGGCGGCAGGTGGAGGACAGGTGCCGAGGACAGCGGCGTGAACTGGGGGAACCGAGCAGCCGCCCAGCGCTGGTCACCTTGGGCGGCCCTGGGCGGCAGGTGGAGAGCAGGTGGCGGGGACAGCGGCGTGAACTGAGGGGAACCGAGCAGCCGCCCAGCGCTGGTCACTTTGGGCGGCCCTGGGCGGCAGGTGGAGGACAGGTGGCGGGGACAGCGGCGTGAACTGAGGGGAATCGAGCAGCAGCCCAGCGCTGGTCACCTTGGGCGGCCCTGGGCGGCAGGTGGAGGACGGGTGGCGGGGACGGCGGCGTCAGCTGAGGGAACCGAGCAGCCGCCCAGCGCTGGTCACCTTGGGCGGCCCTGGGCGGCAGGTGGAGGACGGGTGGTGGGGACAGCGGCGTGAACTGAGGGTAAACTGAGAGGAAGAAAGTCAAACCGTCCAAATTATGAGGCCGGTAAGTTGTCAAAGGGGGCAAGTCTATCGTGACGAATATGTGATAGAATAGTGATCGGATGGTGGGGTATAAGGTAAGAGTTTGATAACTGAGCAATCGACTCCAATGAAACAAAATAATTGACTACATCAGTATGTCTTGGCTATGGCTTCTGAGGATGATAATCTGAACGGTGAATCTATCAAAATTCGCTTTAAAGACAGCTCATTTTGTTCATACGAAACTGGAAAAAACCGTAAACCCACACATTGTGAAAGGCAACGACGTTTTATGTAGGCTAAGCACAATTTTATCAATCCGAATGATTACCCAAAACAAAATTATCTCTGTTCAGTTGAGTCCGGCCAATTAAGCTGTCTTCTAAAATGAGAAAATTACGACATCAAATGCCTCAATTATATCTTGCAGCGGCTTAGCACCGTTGTCCCCGCAATGATCCCTTGCTTATCGGTGCGAAATGTTCAATCCTAAAATGTCTTCTAAAATGAGAAAATTACGACATCAAATGCCTCAATTAGACCAATTATATCTTGCAGCGGCTTAGCACCGTTGTCCCCACAATGATCCCTTGCTTATCGGTGCGAAATGTTCAATCCCAAGAAAAAGAGGTGGACCGGACCTTTCAACGCGCGAGGACAGGTTTTAATCCGGATTTAGTATTTCTTGGCGCTAAAAGCAGCTTTACAAGTAAGTGATGCGGCCCGACCGCCGGGCTCGCTCGATTCATTCGACCAGGTAAAAAGCAGTCGGTGCCAGAAATATTTTGATTAGACTGCATTTTGGTGGTTAATTTCTTCTGAAAGGCTACAGAGTTAATTACTGATTTTTAATGCAGTTGTCACTTTAAAAAATCTTTATAAATTTACTCTTAAAAAACAATGCCTCAAATTTAAAAAGTCTTTATAAATTTACTCTTAAGATACAAGGAAATTATGGAACAAATTAAGCCATAAACGCTAATCTTAAACCTCTTGGGCTGTCCAATTTAAAAATTAGCTAAGTGGTTTACCAATTCGAGCTTGGGCAAATGCTAAGAGATGACCGTTGCTACGGATGTCACGTTTTAAATTTTGGTTCGGAAAATTTGCCCCAGTTCAATCTGAGGCTTACATTTGAACAATACGATGTGTACACATTATGTCAAGGTATAAAACCGTATGACAAGTCCCGTCGCCGTCGCTCTCGACAACCACCTCCCCCGCCTCCCGCTGTCGGCGCTGTCGGCCGCGGAGGGCCAATTACAGAAGGTGGCGGCGATCGCTTTCAACTGCCGCGACCGTCGGGTCAATTTACCGAAGGCGATCGTTGCCTGCGCCGGGTAATGGGCTACCGTGATGGAATCGGGACGGAGTCGGAATCCGGCTCAAAATTGGATTTATTGTCGGGCCCCGGCGAATTCAAATACGCGGGAATATTTCCATGAATCTGCCGTCGGCGACGCGGGAGGCTGCTCGTTAGCCGCTGCAGTCGGTCCCTCGCTCTGCTGGCCGATGTGGCTCTAATGGGTTCGGCAGGTGGGTAAATATGCTTATTTATCGGCTTCATTAGAGAGTATAACACGCCGCAGGAATTCCTCGGACGGTTTCGAGTTTGGATCGAGAGTGGATACGTTTTGAGTGCTGATGACGTGGTGGCTAGTTTTGTTGCGAGGGTTTCAGGTATTTAAATGGTTCAAGTGGTTACTAACCAATTGCGAATAAATTTGATGGGGAAAAATTTACAACAATATCTTTTGGAAATAATATTATTCCTTTAAGAAAAACATTGTAAATATTTCTTTGGTGCTGGTTTCATTTCCTAAATATTTATTACAGAAAATTCTGTAAAAAATTAAAATGAAAAGCTACTAATCAAATACCTTAAATTTGAAAAAGTAGAACATACATAAAATGATTAAATTTTCAAATAGAACAAAAACAGTTCAGCTTGTTGCATAAAACAAATAATTGTAGCAGTTACCATCATAAAGAGATGCCTGCTCTAACAATATCTAAAAACACTGCCAAACAGTTAAACACAAAGAATTATTTATATACTGAAGTGTAAATAGCATCTCAGATATGTATGGAGCCTTGGCTCCCTGAATAATAAGTCTCTCCTGCGTCCACATTTATATAATTTAATCCAGTTTATAGTGAATAACTAACGATTTAAAATCTAAAACAATCTTCTGAATGGGATGAAGTATTCATCTTTCTAGTCCAACAACTAAGCCCAGAAAACAGAACCAGTAATTTGATTCTTGTATTTTCCGAGTTTTCTCAAAAAATATACATATTTCATCAGGTCCAGGAGCCAAAACTTGTTCCACAAAACAGCCTCGGTGCCAGATCGGGTGGCGCTGTTACTGATATCTCGCGGGATTAGTTGCAGTGTCTTTCGTGGCTCCAAATATGGAAAGGCCCGAACTGGAATCTTGATTAATGAATGGCCAGTCAGCCTCGACTACGTTCGACATTAATACGTTATACGAACGCTATCCGATCGGATTTTGATTGATTAATTACCTTCATTAATTTCAAATTACTGTCAGTTAATCGGCACTGATTAATTCCCCAAAGGTCAAGGATGAGTCTCGGTTTTAATAGGATGGGAATTGGTGGATTGATTGAACAGTTTGGTGTGTGGCCCTAACTGATGGCTCGAACACCATGAGTTGAACGAACGGGTCTTCTATAAGCGTTATATGTGGTTATATCAAATAGTGCAATCTGATACATTTCAATGTTTTGTTTTTAACAACTCAATGCTTTAATTGTAACCATTTCGATTTTGCATATGTTACTAATTAAAAGTCCAAACAGATAGTTGAGGAATAAAAAAGTAGCTAAAATATTGCTGCTTTAAAGAAACAATATATAAAATTACAATACATAAACAATATCTTTAACACTTGATGCTTCGATTTTTCGACATTTTAACAAAGTAAAAGAAAGACAGTTTTTAACATACATTATGTGTCAGAATGTACACTTGTTATTGTACATGACACGGGGTTGGTGGGGTAAATGAATCGAATTAAGAACTTGATTTGCCTTATTTTGTAAAATTGTGATAGAAAAGCCTGAACAGAGTGCATCACATCAGGTTTCGATCAACTTTCTCTTTTCCGTCATATTGCTATACTATAGTTCCCTGTCAATTGCTATTCGTTTGTTGCTGAACATTTTAAATATGTTAGTATTAGGGTCATTCTATAGATACCTACTGTAGTTTAACTGAACAAACTAGTAATACAGATATTTAAAATTTTTTTATAAACTCCATTTTAAGTTGAGCAATTGATCGTTGGCAATAGTTTGTGTGTATTTTCGTCACTACAATTGAAAGGACTCGTGTATTCACACGAGAGAATATCTCCAGCTCGTTAAACTTTTTAGTCTTGTTTTCCTGTGATTAGAGAGTTGGAATATCCAAATATCTTTATTAATTCGCTATCACGGGAATTAATAGCTTTACATGACATATTGCAAATGAATCACATGCACTATTTTCTCCACCCATAAATCTTGCCACCCAATAGAATAGAGGCGTATCGTAATTGTGTCGGTGGACAAATAACGGCCAATCAGACCCACCCACTGTATCACTCATTAACCCGGCAGCCACAATCAGCTGTTGTACAATGTGGTCAGCTGATTGCCACCGCGGACACATATTGATCATCCGCCTCCGCTCGGCCGCAGTCCCATTGTTGCCGGCAACAAGCGATTGTTGGCCGAGTGATTGCCGAATGATTGATGAGGACCCGGTAATCGCGCGGATAATCGTCAGAAGCCGTCAATCAGCGCGGCTGCACGCGCGGCGAGAGTTTTACGGTGTCATAGTGAGAATTGATTGTAGAAATAGCTGTGGATAAAAGGTATTGTGGAAGATCGGGTTGCTTGATGATGCGGTTTTGGAACTTACATCTTACATTCCATGCCGTTCCGCTGGCCGTGAAGCAGCCATACTTACCGTGGGTTTGGGAAATACTCAGGTATGGCTAGGTTATGGGGAGGGCTATTTAACTTTGAATTTAAATAACGGTATAGAGGGGTCCCGTACTCGAGGTAGCTGTCTGCGTTAGGCAGTTCTATGAGAGAACATTTTTTAATTTACTGGATGGCTCCTCAGATTGCGTTTCTTTACTTGGAGTGTCGATTATAAGCAAACGGTGGATGAGAATAGTCTGAAATCGAATGTGGAAGTCGGATTCGTCATTATTATTTATTTATTTCAAGGTAAGTTTATTTATTCTATTGAGCAACCGTAATTTATTAGTTTGAAACCATAGGATTAAGTACATTTTAAGGCATAAATTGTTTGTAGTGTTTCCTGTCATCAAATTGTTCGCATATATTAAAATGTTCTTTTGCTTAGAGAGCCATATGCTAAAAACTTTGTGTGATAAGCAAATCTCACATATAATACTATACGAGGTCCGATTGTTCCAATGACATTATTAAAAGCAGAGCCATCAACATAAAAAAGGTTGTAGTTAGGTTTTTGTTATAATAAGTTTGGGAAATGATAGTTTCAACCTAAATTATAGTTTACATCTTCCCTTCAGTTGAGAAAACAACATTCTTAAAGTACCATACCATAACGACAATTAAGAAATATATCCTGAGTACCTGATGAATTAATCAATTTCATTCTTTATCGCTATGTTTCAAATCGTTCTCTGTCCCACTTCATCGATTCCGCAGCCATATTTCACTCCCACGTTCATTTACCGCACGTCGCCGTCGCACCGAGCAAGTCTTACACGGTGAACCAGACCGGTAATTAACCTCGGATTTATATTGTCTTTGTGCTAGAACACACACGAACGCGGCCACAATAACCATATTTAGTTTCAATTAATAGATAGGGCGATTAATTGTGCAAATGAAAGTCGTGCGCGCGCGCGTGTGTTGCGAGTGCGCGTGCGGGTGCGGCTGTAATGGGAACCATAGTCGGGGTGGCAGCTCATTGTTTAACCTCACGCGTTATTGTTGGGCAACCGGAGGCCATTGTGTCTAAATGAGGCGGGGACACTTATTGGTGATTGGACAATAAATACGGGACACTCATTGGCAATCGGTGATAAATCTATGTCCGTAGCCGCAGCCGCGTCGCGGTGCGCTTTCACGGTTTAATGAGGCCGAACAACAGGGTAAAAAATATGATATTGGGGGTTTGGGCATATTTAAAGTAGCTAGAGTAATCCTTTGCTTTGTTTTGTTTCGGTAAGTATGATAAGGTAAAATATGGTGAAATTGAATGGATAAGGTAAAGCGTAGTGGAGTTGAATGTATGCAGTGTCCACAAGGGTGTTAAAAGAGAGGTGTATTGTACTCCTCTTAAATTCACTGTTGATTCCATTTTTAACAAAAGAAAAAGTGGGTTTGAGACGGTGGTAGAAAATTATCACTTAATTACATTACAGGTGATTGCCACAAAACCTATATTTAAATAACTAAGGATTATTGGATGGTATTCGAGCTTCCTTAACTTAAAAGGGCTTTGCCAAAATTAATGTGGTAAATCATGGTTAATATTGATAATTTGGGATAATCTTACTTCCGTATTACATACTCCTACTCAACAAAGCGCAAGTTGCAACTAATCATTTTGAAGGTAAAACATTTTTAAACTTTATCAATACTATAGTTGGTATCCCGCAACGCTGGGGAAAAGCAAACAAATAATTAATTGTAAATAAAACAATTGCATCAGCTGTTCAGGCCTTCTTTTTTATATTTACGCCCTTGAGAAAATTTTTATCAAAAAAGTATTATTTTTCCTTAGTTTTTATCACCGAGATCTTTCATTCAAGTAAGGGATTGATGGGGGTCAGATTTATGATTTTCAAAAGCTGTGAGGGCTTTATATATAGATGTTACTTAGAAAAACTAATGCCTTAACGATGCTTTTACCAGTCATTAAATTCATATTCGGGTAGGACAGGTCCATTTATCAGTTGGAAAGGAAAGGAGTTTAGAATGGCTCGAGATTGTAGGACTAGTCACGAAACGGTCGAAACAGGGTAATCATACACCTGCCGAAGTAGGGGGAAGATAAGCCGGCGGAACCACTGGCTCTGGCACGGCTATATTAAATGCACTTGTGCAACACTTCTGGTTTCAGAGGTGAAATGGTGACTTGCTGAGCACTTCCTACTAAAATTAGTTTACATTTGGTTGGTTTCAAGATTCATCAATCAAAGCAAAATGTAAGTGTTCAAAAACTAAAGTCTTGTAAAAAGTTTCAAAAACACAGTAGGGGAGAGTGGGGCTAGTTGATACGGGGGCTGGTTGATACAAAAATTATTAAAATTCAACGCGCATGCGTACGTCCAAGAGGGTAGGTGGCATAATGATCCTGAACAGTGACGCAGTTTTGTGGATAGTTTCATGGTCCAGCTACCGTTGGTTACTGAGTGACGAAATATTTGTGTTTTTTTGCCAAAATAGTAAATTTTTATGTCAAGATTGAGTGGAAATAGGTGGGCTAAGTCTTGTTTGGGAACATTGAAATGTGGACTCATCGTATTCAGTAGTTATTAATGAGTAAATTAATATACTGTTCAATTACTCAGGTAACATATTTAATAGGTTACATTAGTTTTTAATGCACGTGGTCACTGGGGGCAAGTTGATATGTTTCTTTGGGGGCAGGTTGATACAACTTATCGACGCACCCCAACATGATATTTATGCGAGCTGGTTTGATTTTTGTGGACATTTGCCGTCACCGATCAGTAAAAACAAAGCTGATCAGTTTTAAAACGTGTTTTTACAAATGATTGGTTGCTAAAGACCGCAAAAATCAAAACCAAAACATAAACTCACCATCACCAACAATGGGTTTCAAACAAAGTATAAAAAAGTATATTACTCTCTTTAATTTGCCAGTGTACAAGCCACTGTTTCTTTAGTTTATAATTATTACCAATTATAATCCATCCAATATTCTAAAACAAGCACTGTATACACAGGCATTTTTTTGTCCAAGAATTTTTTAAATTGGGGTTTTTGGTCACTAGGAATCAATTGGAGCTGGTCAGAAGACTGGACAAAATCCGGGTTCAGTGCTAAGTCCTTCAAAGTGCTATCGTTAAGGACAATTTTAACCAAAACAGCCGATTGGTATTCAGGTTGTTTCTATTTTATCAGATCAAAGATCGGTCTCTCGGTATACTACTGCTTCATTTGATTGAGGATACATTTATAACGCTGTTTAAAAGTCACATTGCTATATAACATTTACTGTTATTTGGAAATGGAAAGAACTCAGCAACTCAGTATAGTAGTTTTGCATTTAAAAATTATGCACTCCTTACAATTTCAATTTTTTGCAGCGTCACATGGATTTTAAAAAGAAATAGGAGTCCTACCTTATGAACGTGAGGTCCCCCAAGGCTAGCAACATTTCACTTTGAACTGCAATTTATTAATTATATAAAACTAGTGTTTATCGAATATAATAAATTTCCTGACACAGCCACCTGTAAGTAGTTCAGGGACAGGGACAGGCCACCCCCGTGCATGAGATCATCACCTCGCTATAAATCTGTCCGTGTCTGAGTGGCTGCGGTGGTGCCTTTGTACTTGCGGCGCGCGGTGCCGCAGTGCCCGGTAGGCGTTGTGGCGGGACAATACCGTGCATAAATACAGCACCCACCACCGCCCGCGCCGCGAATAACATTAGACTATGACGGGCAAACAGTATAACCGCTAGAAAATGAGTTTAATATTAACGCCTGTGACTCTTTTAAAGGCAACAGCCAGAAACTTCATCCTGCACTGCAACATTCGACTATGACTGGCAAACAGTATAACCGCTATAAAATGAGTTTAAATTTAACGCCTGTGACTCTTTTAAAGGCAACAGGCAACAACTTCATCCTGCGCTGTGAGTAACATTAGACGATGACGGGCAAACAGTATAACCGCTAGAAAATGATAGTTTAAATTTAACGCCAGGGACTTTTCTAAAGGCAACAGTCAAAAGCTTCATCCTGTTACTATTCTTGATGGTCTTTTGTACGAAATTATATCTTTAAGAAACCTACTGTTAAAAACTATTCTCGGTATCATAAAAGTCAAATCTTCTAATCTTTAGATCATGTGTGGGAACCTAATACTCAGCTGGGTGGTTATTTATGTAAATGGTATTGATAGTTGTAACGTGGATGATTTCAAATTTTTAATCATAGACACTTAAAAATCTATAAAAATAAAGTCTGGCATCATTGTAGGTGGAAGGATATGCGATTTATTTTGAACATGAACTGAATCAGATCATTGAGCTCAGGAAACTATATACATATACAGCTATTGTTTTCAAGACGATTTCGTCAACTTAACTTGGATGTCGAAGATTGAATCTTAATTTAGCTTGATATTGACTGCAAACCGCTTCACTAAACATACAATCTTCCAATCTTGAACAGTTTAAACGCGCAACAATGTTATTTAATCACCCCCCAGCCCCAGCTCGCCGCACCGTGACTAACAGCATCGCCGTTCTGTCACAGTATTCTATTAGCCCGAGCCGTGGAGGCCGTGCTAAGCCTATTGCTGTAAATCTGCCTCGCGACACAAGTTCAGCGCGATAACTCCCGGATTAACAGCGGGACAAACATCCAGCGTGTAGACGCTTGTAAGTAACAGACGCTTGTTAGGCGTTATTCACTATCCCGGGTCGCGGCTTGTAATCCCCAGGTGTTATAAGGCATTCACTCCCGCATGACGGAGGGGCTTGTAGTCGAGAGGTGACGATAAAGACATTTGATTTGGAGGAGTGCCGATAGGGTTTAAATTCATGAATGTAAGCAGATACTGCGATAGGGTTCGTGTGCGGTTTATGATGGCAATCGGTCTAACTTATTTATTTATATCTTATGTATAACAAAAAATTACACTAACCGACCATCTTACTGGGTGATCAAGAGTTAAGTAAACAGGAAATGATACGTAAGGTTGGGTTGTTTCAAGAATCGTTTTCAGAAAGTTGGAGGAAATAGTGATTGGGTTGCAGGGTGGGCCGAATAGACAAATAATGATTTTGGTTGTAATATTATTTTGTTAGTTAATGGTAAAACGTTAAATTACATTGTTAAACAGTCCTTAAATAATTACCTTAGAGGTCTTCCACAATACTAACTTTATGGTGTTTTACTTTATTAACTTTATTTTCTTACTGTATTTATATTTATTACAACATCTTCCATGAGAGCTTCAATAGAGCTATTTGAACTAAAATAAAGGTGACACAAAGAATTTATGAACAATATGCTGACAGCTAAAAAATAAAACAGAAATTAGTACTGTATTTTCTCACAGTAATTGAATCCATATTCTTTCTATTAATAAACTTGATTTCAAGCAAAACTCAAGCAAAAGTGTTGTTAAACAAATTTTTGTTAACAAATTAAAAAAAAGTATTGAGACATTTATTTGAAAATACACTTAACCTATCCTTAAAATATCTAGATCGAATGCCAAAAAATTTAACTTACAGTGCTTCAATTAAAGGAAAATGAAAGCAGGATAGTGTTCTACGATCAGGCAAACAATATAAATTAAATGGTACAACATTGCGACTAGACGCATATAAATAAATATTTGTCTATAACAAGCACCCACTGTCTGTAGAACTATAAATGATATTCTGTATTAATATAGCCAAAATACCAAAGGATACCAAAGTTTCCTTATAAAAGATAGTCTTGAGACGGGAAAATTTACCAGAGGTTTTAAAAACCAGATCTTGTAGACCCAAAACTCGTTGACCTTATTCTATTTAATACCTAAAAAAACTTGATCATTAACTTCATTTACAAAAAAGAATGTAAACCTTGTGTTAATCAACTTAACAAATTTATATTCTATATCTAATTGACGACACTGCATCACACGCAATCATATATACAATATCTTATAGGATAATAGAATAATTTTGGCCTAGCCTACATTTGAGTACTTTTATTTTAGAGATTATTGTCGGTTATATATAAAAGCGCATACTAATATTACTAACTAGAGCATTTATTAGATAGTTCACCAGCGAGAATGGTACTGAGCTTTGTTTTGAGATTATAAAAAGACTCTCCTTTTGTGATTGGAACCATTTCCTTGACGTGTATTCAGTGGCCGACACTAAGCCAGAAATTGATTACCTTCGCTCGTTTGAGCCCATTGGAGGCCTCGCTCGAGTTGTTTTCGCTGGAGTGCCGAGTCATTAGGTTCTTAGACGAAGCTACTGGGCGGAGGGCCAAACATCGACACGGCGGCGGGGCCGTCATAGCGGCGGTTCACATGGCCGAGCGGGCGCCGCGCCGGCCGCACTGTGACACGGGGTCTGAAGCCCGTCAACTCAACAGTCTCCAGTTCATTTTCTCAGATATATCTGGACCTCCGTGAGAGAATATAACTGACTGGTTGGTGTAGTGGTTATAGTGCCCGCCTACAAACTTGTAGGTAGCCGGATCGATCCCGAGAAAAAGTTAGTAGCTTTTTGAAGGGTTGTGTCTGGAGCCAGCTGCCATTGGTTGTTGGGCAATTAATTAACAGTCCTGTCTAAGGAACATGCCAACCTTAGTCAGTAACAAGGCTAAAAGATCGCGCCACTATCATCACGATCATCACACTCATCCTTCACTCATATTCAGGGTAACGTCCTCCATGAGGTACCTGTCTCAAGAAAGAATGATTAAGAAAAAAAAGAAAAATATTTGTAACCTAACGTTTGATTACTTTACCTTGGGCGATTTCTAAGGGATTTGAAACTCGAACTGTACAGTTTGTCTTCACGCAGTAAACAAAACATTGTAGATACCGTATGTACCTTTTGAAGCAAATATCATCCTCCACGAATTAGAACTATTTCATACATCAAAAATTGACAGTTGATAGAGATAATGAAACTTGTTGGATATGTATTATTTATGGTTATATTTTCTTACATAGAAGGCAAATAAAACATGTTTATCTTACAAAGTTTATTTTCCACTCCGGTTGCTTAGGTCATTGTCAATTTATGTTACAGCATACTTTTAATACTAAGAAACGAAAATGTAAAATATTAAGCTGGTAAAGTGATTTAGGCCTAATGCTCTGTAAATAACAACCAAAATAAGAGGGTTAAGGCAGAATGAGTTCTCAAAACGGAATTCTTGAAAAGTTATCACTGTTTATGCGTCTGATAAGTATTAGTGCAGTACTAGACAATAGCTCAAAACGAGGGTCGCTAATACAAAAACAGTAACTATTATTCTCAGTTCAGGGTAATCCAAATCCTAACTGTTAGTGTAGAATAAACTAAAGCAGACAATATTGCAGCTGTCTATATGGACATTATATTGGGCCGCCGTACTTGATGGTGATTGGGTGATAAAAATCAAACTCGCTAGGTGCAATGCTGATCAGCCCACAGTCGCCATACGTTTCGTAGAATAGCTGTAGCCAACGATTCGTTTTATATGTTCCTACAGTAGCTCTCTCGCCTGATTTAGATTTATATTCCATATTTTGTGTTCTGTGCTGGAATTATATTTACATTTGGAATCAAAATTTTTTAACCAAAAAAGTTTTCCTGGATAAAAAAAATCAACTGCTTAAAAGATTGTAATTAACATTTTTACAATTGTAAAGATTGTAATTGTTAAGATTGTAATCAAGTCGAAACAAAAAAATCAAGGTTCATAAACAATTTATGCAAAATAGTGCAACTGAATGATTGAAAATCATTTGTATACACACTTGACTTTTGTTTTTATTTTTACTTAGCCTAGGTAATAACATGCAACGTGGTGTTGCCAAATAATGTTTATTTTTAATGTTACATTTGTTGAAATGACACGTAGACTTCATAAACTTTGTAATACAAAAATACCCCCGTTGCAGCAGACCTGCAAACTCAGCGAATTTCAGATGCAACACAACAAACGGTATTTCAATCCAACTTAGCGAGATTTTACATGTTTTGTAATTTCCATAAGAATAACATGGGGAATGATTATGCAGGTTTGCTGCAACAGGTATGTTAAAACTGGTTGGTTTTAATTCATTATTTAGTAGATCTTAACTAGAAAAAGCCTTATACCAAGTTTTGTCAAGAAATGTTAAAAAATAAGTAAGATATAGAATTTTTTTATTTCCCATAAGGATAACATGGGGAATGATTATGCAGGTTTGCTGCCACAAAATTGAAATTTCGGGGATTTTAGACTAAAATACATTAGATCTCATCTAGATGAAGCCACAAACCAAGTTTTATCCAGATATGTTGAGAAATAAGCGAGATATAGAATTTTACTTATTCCCCATAAGGTTAACATTGGGACAACGTACTGTGTTTACCACTTTCAATATCTCGGTAACCAATGGACATAGAGCAATGATTCAAAATTGTAAATTGTTTGTTTTTTTGAGCTGAATTCAATAGTGCCAACAAAGATTTGATAAATTTTATTTTTATATGTAAAAAACTCAAAAAACCCATTTTTGGGGGTGTTTATCCCCCTTTACCCCCCCTTCCGGTGGTCCGATCGGGCTGGTTCACGAACTCGTCCATTCGATTACCACTTTACATATCTGTTCCAAATTTCATTAAGATCGGACCATATTTACGGCCGCTATCGTGCTGACAGACACATATATATATATATATATATATATATATATATATATATATAGATAGATAGATAGATATATAAAAATTCGAACGAATGGTGTTGTTTGCTTCTGGTGGCCCCAAAACGAAAAGTTATCATGGTCTTGGGCTTAGGTCTTACCATGAGACCTACGGTAATAGCTTCTTCCCTATAGGGGAAATTCGCTAAAACAGAACCAATCAACACAACAAACAAAAAAATTAACCAAATTAAGCAGTTGAGAATTAAACAATTGAGAACCCTACAAGTAGGAAAATATAATGTTTGTAAAACCTGTAACTAGCTTCTTTTCAATTATTTAAAGTTCGAATAAAGCTTTACAAAGATTACATGTTTTGTGAGGTAATCGACGAAACATAATGTTCAAGGCTTGCATAAAAATGGTAAAATACATAAACTATTGGTTTTAGAACAACCAAGAATATTATTGAATTCCAAATAGTTGAAATCATAAGGAAATTTTAGAATTCGACACTCGGATGACCCAACAACAATTAAAACAAAAACCTCACCAGACGAAAAACGTCAGACTTAAAAGCGATAACTAAAATTTCCCCATATAAACAACCCGACAAGCCTCTAGTTTGCATTGCAACACAACCCCACCTCACAACGAACGAGCTTTACAGAGGCTAATTAATTTCGCAACAATAGTCGTTACTCATGCGACCAGCAATGCGTCTAAAGTCCGCCAGCGATTTATAGCCGTAGCGGAGAATCTATCACGCGCAGCATATTGAAATAGGGAGAGGTCAAACTAACATGCGGATGGAAAACAACACAAATTGTCGGCATAACAAAGCCGCGGGAAGGCGGTTGTGGAGGCTGTAATATTTATCATCGAGGTAGCGTGTATTGTTTGTTATATAGACGAAACGCTCCAAGACGTATGGGGCCCGGTGGCGAGCGAGGCGCGCTAGGTCGGCTTTGGAGATACAACATTTTAATGAGTGTTCCGCGGCCGGTATCTGGAAGTGTTAATTAAAGGCAGTAAATCACCGGTGTTAGGATCTGGTGTAATGCATTTCTGGGCCAATATCTCAGTCAGATCTGGGGTATACGTGCTCGGCCGCGTGGCGAAACCTGCTGTGCCCCCCAGCCCTGTCCGCGGCGGTGTCCATGTGTGGGGAAATTGTCTTACTTGGGAATGTGGGCGGAGACTAATAGAGGAATTAAACGTTAATTTGTGGAACGTAAATTATTGACACGTTGTTTTTATTGCATTTTGGAAAATCCCTGCTCTCTCACTTTTGAAGCTTCTACGAAAATTGCGGTTCAATAAATAAAATAAACTGTTAGATATTAGTCTACATTACAAAACACTTTTTTAAGATTTCTTTAAGGTGGGTGAAGTAGTTTGACCTTTTTTATTTTATATAAGGATACATTTTTGAGATAATTTAAATAGCTAATTGAATTTTTATGAGTATGTTCATTATGTCCTTACAAAATATATTATAATTCGTGTTCTATAAAATATAGTTCAGATTCGAATTCTTTATTTGTAATTTACAATTTATAAAATTGTATTACAAGAGTCAGTTAGTTTTATTAATAACTACAATACATTTTTTTAACTAAAAATTACATCTGTATGAAAATAAAAACTAGCTAGTCAAAAACTCATCAACAGAGTAAAATGCCCTTTCCACTATGAATTTTTTTAATGCCTTTTTAAAAGATGGAGGTGTTATCTTATTTTGTATAATGGAGGGACGTTTGTTATAAAATTTAGGACCAATGTTTTGTGGAAGAGATGCAGCCAAATCTAATGTGTGGGAATGTTGCCTATAGAAACCTATTTCTTGTAAAGTGGTCATGAATATCTGCGCCTAATTGGAATGAAGAATATTTAAATTTATAGAATATTATTACCTGGAAATTCAATACAAATTCAATATAAATTCAAGGCTTGTGTTTTCTCACTTAATTGAACGAGAAAAACAATCCAAAACTATTTTTCCATAGGAATTTAATGGTTTATCACCAAATTGACTTGAGGCTAACAAGCATAAAGAATTGTAAAATTTCTAGTTAGGCTTTAACTTTTTGATCCAGCAATATATTTTGGCGAAGATTCTTAAGAACTATAAGGATCCTTTTATTTTACATAATATACGTTAGAGGAAACGAAAAACTTCATCAATGCTATGGACAAGATATAGTTCTTAATTGTAAAGGAACCCATTGTAAACACCACATAATATAACGATAAAATAAAATTGATTCCTTTAAAGTGAATTAAAAATAATAATCTATTTATAACGGTCAAAATAGAATCTACCATACCAAGGAATATGCGGAGAAGATTGGTAAATATAATACACTGTAGCAGTAACGAGCCATTAAATATTAATATTAAACATAGTGCGATTATGGCACATAAACTGATACAAAAGCCAATTTAGCAGACCGGCTCGCAGGCTCGCAGCCAGGCTCGCCTCATTATCCTGCGTGCAATTATCTGCCACAACCGAGTCAAACCCCGGGGTGAGAGGTCGATCGAGCCGCTGGTAATTTAATTCGATCTGTTCTCGTTCTGATAGCAGTGTTAGTTCAAATTAACTACATTGCGCTAGTGTTCCTTGGAGCGCTTCTGTTCAGCGAGCGTTAAAGTCTCTCAGGATAGCAGTATGATTCGAGTTCAGGATTCAATGTTATTTATTATTTAAATATTGAACTAATAATTTAACTCTATAGTGACTTCATCTAGTAGACGAATTGAGTAAACATAATAGTTTTAAAAATAAGGATTGGTAATGTATAAATTATAACATAGAATTATATATAAGAAAATATAAGGTGTAATATTACAAATTATTATAGAACAATAAACATTCTGGCTATGCAACTTTATTATACTGAGTACAAAATCGACTTTATGTTGCATACGAACAGATTATAAATGATTTTTGCGATAACTTAAGATAATATACAACAATGTTACAGTTATAAAGCAAATAATGTTAAATTGAATATTTTATACTATTTACAGGCCTCGAAATCCAAAACTACGGATGCAATATGACATGAATAAAACATTAACGTAAAAAATCTGTCTTATAACATTTTTTACTCTAGGAGGACGTTTATTAATAAACATTTTTCAGGAGAAAAATTTAATATGGATATAGATTAAATAAAAATATTCAATCAATCAATCAATCAATCGTTTATTTCTCACATAATTGGATACATAGAGTATTTACAACTAATATGAGTGAAAAATGGGTCCCTGCAAAGCTACGCTTGAGCGCAGGGACCGAGCCAAAATCAGACAGTCTGTGTTAATAAAAAAAAATTAATAGATCACTTCAGTAGCAGAGTTCAATCACTTCACCACTAAGTTAAGAACTTAAGTTAAAACTGAAAAAAAACAATACTAATTAGGCCTAATACCATTGAAAAACAATAAGAAAAATATTAAACAAATATTAATAAAAATATTAAATGATGTAATAGGTTTTAACTCACACGAAGTGCCAATTTTTAGTTATTAAATCACTTTTACTATCAAACTATTTATAATGTTTGTGGCCTAGCCTTACAATAGGAGATTAGTGGTTCCCTTGTATTTGGGGAAATCATTCGCAACATAATTATCTATTAGGGAGGAATGAAAAACGATGCATCTAGTAGTATATAAATAAATAATAAACAAATAATAAACAAACAAACAAATCAATAAATTTACTGTTTACGGCCTTCTGCAAAGGTCGGCTCATCCATCGCTGATGAACGCGTTGCAGAGCCCGCTGCTCCTCGCCGTTACACATTACCGCTGTTGTAATGTGCTGATTGTATAAATAACCAGTGCATAATGCTCTGCAGCGCACCGTACCGTGTAAAGCCAATTGTAAATCCATGGCGAAAGGTCTACATTCTGTTTGTTAAATATACATAAAAACACGTGTGATGCAGTAGCGTTCTATATCTTGCTCCATTGCGGTACCCTGTTTAATGTTTTTCCCTTTCGTAAAATCAACTGCATGTGTAAAAAATTGATTAAAACCCCTTTTCTTGGTCCAAATTGGTTCAATATAGTATTTTTATTAGTATTTTATACGGTATATGAGGGTCCCAGTTTAAAATGCCACAGACCACCGGTTGTAAGAATAGAGCCACAAGTAATTTGAAGTCAAGACAAATAATTGAATTTATAATATAAAAGTTGTGATGACAGCTGATGTTGAATGAATTTTTTCACTTTTGTTATGTTGAAAACCAGATAGTTTTTATAAAAAGTTTTTTTTTATGTAGAATAAAAATGCATTGTTCAATCGTTTGAAGCCTATTTTATTTGCGTAAGTTCAATCAGTATGTTGATAAAAAATTATAATAAATAAATGGATTTAAATTGTCTTCCTTGTGGTTAATAATGGTAGAATTTAAGACCTCGCTGTTAAGCTAGGCTTAGTGAGGCTTATTGTAATTGTACTTTTGAGTAAATAAATAAATAAATAAATAAATAATAAATAAATAAATAATGAGAACAACACTTTTCATATAGTTTTCCCAAGTTGTTCTCAGACCACCAATGGAACATTTGCTAAGTGGTAATGCCTCGACCGCGAGGGTACCACAGTAAGCTGGATATAGCCTCAGTGCATGTCCATGGGAAGTACAAAGCCTGGTCTTCGGTTTAAAATTAAAAAACGGTCATATAAGATCATAATAAAATTGAAGTTTTGATGGTTAAAAAAACGAAAAAAAAAGTTATTCATGTACTGACAAATTTAATAATTGGGAAAAACGTTTTCTCATAAATAAGAAAGATATTCCAATTTTAATAAAGATTGCTGAACCAGAACTCAAATGTAGTTTACTGTATTCGTAATCATTTTTTATTTTTTCGTTATTTATGTGTAATGAAAATTCATAAATGTTCTTATACGAATGAGCAATATGAATTGCTGTTCAACAAATAATACAAGATGGGACGGCAATTGCAATTTAACACACATAGATTCAAACTAAATAAAAGATTAAACTTGTAGTAAGCAAATAAATTGCAATCAATTTACTTTACTCTAACATGAAAACCTTTTAAAATTATCAAAGTAAACAAAATACCACTGGACGTGAAAAATTATAGGCCTAAAAACGTAATTATCTGTTTTAATAAATTTGAATGTCTATGGTACAGTAATATCCGACTCGCTACTCTCTAAATCTCCACACCGTCAAATGGATGTCCACGTCATCTATCTAATCCTTGCCGACCGCGCCATATCCGGTAGGCGCCGCGCCGGCCGCCGCGGGCTGCGGATAACTGCGGATAGCTGCGGATAGCTGCGGATAACCGCGCGGCGGATAACTCTCCGCGACTAACGAGACCGGCCGCCGGCCACCAAACTCATATAATTCTATTATTTATGGATATGCCCCATATTTTTACTGCCTATAAAGTCCTTAGGTGTAGGTGTACTGTGCGCTGATTTTGTCTCAGCAATAAAGTAGCAGACATTACGGCGGAGGTAAGGACTCGCGAGTGTTACCCGGGGAGGCGAATTGTGCAATTTATGGGAGTATTAAAAGATTTATTACCCGCATAATGGCCACGTGATGGCACTCTCGATCAAAACAGGGCTGACTTATGGGGCATAAATACGTGGAAAATTGTCTTTAAAGTGTAGTTTAGTTTTAGCTGGCAGTATTTCATGTTTTAAGTATTTTAGTTGTTACATAGTTATATTGCAAAAACAATTCAAAGAAACACGAATGTAATACATCATATTACTTAAAAACCTAAAACGTATATAACGTCAAAAACACGATCTAGACTTAAATATAATCCGCGTTGAGCTGTAAAAACTGAAAATATTCACTTGATTTGTTAGATTATATATTATAGAAATGTTTATGTTATCATAGAGAGAATTACCATACTATCACGTGATAGTACTGGTAATGTTGTACTTGTCGTGAAGACTGGCAACCTTGTGAATATGAAGTATTTACACCTTAAAAAGTAGATTAAAATTTAAAGTTAATTGTATTCTTAAGCATTTTTTTTCTTTTTAGTTTTAACACATTTTTACATTTAGTTTATTTTGGATTGTACAATTAAAGGAGTAGCTATTGGAGACTTTGACGCTGGATATAAGTGAAGAACATAAAAGTTTATTATAATCGTTTTCCACTAAAGACACTAACTCAGTAACAAGCTAAGCTTCATTATTGGCAATCAGCTGAAACCAACACTCTGCAATAAATACCTCCAGCGACTGTAATAAGATGTGGTCTAACAGGCTGTCATAAACAGGTTAACAAAATTAAAGATATTTACGTATTAATTTTAGATTTAGTTTGGGTTAAAATCATTACTGCATATAAAAAAATTATTAAAATCATTTCATGCTAAAAACTAATCTGTTTGCTGTGAACGTGTTTTAAGAGTGGCGTGCTTGAGCATCTTTTGACTTATAAAATTAAATGAAGTGTTATTTAACGTCCAAGTTTAATCACGAGTTAGTCCCACAAACTTGTGAAAACAAAATACTTTGAAATTTTGAGGTACTTCCCCATTCAAACAGTGCGTATTATTGGAGACTTCAACGCTGGATATTACCGAAGCACACATTCCACAAACTACTCCTTAGTTAAGGAGATTTTATATTATCGAGTTTAACTGATAGTGGCCGTAACTCGGTAACAGGCAGGACTTCATCACCGCTAAGCGGCTGACCCTCGACCTCGCGGTACCGAACATTAAACACGTCCTGGTAATGAACTACGGTGCTGCCGCCTGGTGCTCGCTCCGGGCTCCAGTGTTAACATTACTGGCCAATAATAGTAAATACACATTATTGGTTATTAAGTTTATGTGTATGTATTATATTACTCTTGAAAGCAACATTATGAACTGAGTTGACAATAGTAGTAACTTATATAAGTACGGTTGGCTTTCATTGTGGTTAAGAATACGTTTGTATAGTTACGAATTATGTTCCTGGTGTTAATGTGAATTAAATGGGATTTTTTTTTGTAAAATCGTGGAAGATAACAATGATGAAGGCACATAATACTCATGCAGTAGCTATAATCATTTTCACTGAGTATTTGTTTATGTTGAATAACAATAACAATAAAATTCAACTGTCCTAGGTCCTCCAAAGGTACTTCGTAAAACACACCCAAACACTACACACATTTCAGATGTTTTCGATTTAAATGTCCGATTGAGACATCGAAACCGGTACTATATATTTATCGAGATGTGACTTTTGTGGCTCCACCAAAGAATTACTAACTCTATAAAATTACTTTTACACCCTATAAAACTTAATACAACCGTTATGAATCTTTAACAATCGTCATTGATATAGTCAAATAAGGAACTAATTTTACAGCTAATCTACAGTGCGTTTGAGTTTTGAATAATAAATGTACTACTTTTCTTCATTTTGATACTTAACTATTGTGGATCTGATCATGTTCAACCGTTTCAGCTGTGCGCGCCTTTTAACCTTGTGGAAAAATAATCGCTTCAGAACTTCGGGAAAATAAGTTAAAAATTCAATCTGAAGCTGTAAATTCAATTTGTGCTGTAAAATATGTAATTTAAAAAATGTGCTTTTGTACATTATAAGATAACTCGATGTGGATCAGTTCTGCTCCACAAAAAGAAAGAGTAATCTCTGATTAGCGCTTTTATGTCGAGAATATTAAAGGATTTAAATGCATATTTTGCTGGGATATTACAATTTACAAAAATAATTTAATATTCCAGAGTAAATTTTGCGAAACACCTTTAAGGTTTTCTACCCGGCATGTCCACGACGAACATCGGCCCCCAGAACGACGCTGATCCCATTACAGCGTACGCTTTATTAGCCTCCTGCAATCACCATTAGCCTGGGCACGATACAATGCAGCTGCCAGGCTATATTGTATCAGTATCTATGTGTTTATGCCACAATAACCTGCGGAATGAAGGTATGTGAGTCGCATTGAACCGCGTATTCAACAGATAAGGCCAAACACTGGACCCGGTTATGGCTGAGTTTAACCATCGCTTTAATATTAATGCGCTGATGTAATCGCACTATTTGAAATGAGCTTCTATTGAGTCAATATTGTGTCTCGGCGGCATGAAACTGAGATCGTATTGAGAAGTTGTTATGGAAATAAATTGAGTTTTATCAAGCGTAAAGATATGTTGACAAGTTTTTTGATAGTCAGAGACAATCTACCTTGGCGGTAGCGCAGAGAAACTGCTGGTCCAATAAGTCGAACGTGTACCTCAGCCGCGGGCTACTCCTGTTCCATACTGGTTTTTCTGTCTCACTGTTGCCGCTGCATTGGCTACATATTGGTCCACGGTAACGGACAGTGGAGATTAAGAAAAGGGAAAAGGGGAGAAATAAATAATCTGACCTGGTAAATATACTGTAGATACTGGTGAAACAACTCTCTCCTCACACCTAGGGATTGTTTCTTCTTTAGATTGGTTCTTCTCTTAAACACCTTATAATAATGAAAATATAATATGCAAGGCTATTTTGTGATTACCTGTAATGCTGTTTAATTTGATAAGGAGTTTCACCGCCTTACAATCTATTATTCCGTGATAAAGAGTTTTCCCAACCTTTAAACATTTTCATTGTCGATCGAATTGTGTTTTAACACCACTCATAGAGCTTCACAAATGTTATGTTCATCAAAAATGTTGTTCTGTTTATGATGAGATTTCAGCTCAACACATAAACAAACACCGGAAATTTATAGATTAAAATAATTTACAGCCAAAGCCATTTTCGACGAACTTTTTGAATTTCACATTGAAGAAAAACATCTTATAAATTAAAAGAAAGCTTTAACATTGATGAAAGGTTCATCAAGGACTTCCAGCTTGATAACAAAAAAATTACTAGCTATAAACCTTAACCACAATATCCTCCTGTAAGTCTATAGTAATCTTTACATCGTAACAGCCGAATGGGCTCAAATAGTTGTCAGCCTTGAGCCTCATAATCTCAGCTGATCGAACAACATAAAGCGAGCGGAATTGTCTAATGCCGGAGATAATGGTGGTCTTCAGCGGGGCCGCTCGGGTGTGAAGCGCTGGGAACCGGAGATTTCGAGTTATTGCTTATTCAGGAAAGCGATAAAAGTCAGACGTGACTAACGAAGCAGTAAGTGTTTGCCGGGTTATGACTTGATTAGCTCCGTTCATTGTATGAGCTTTCGCATTATCGGGCCTCGGGAATGGATTTTAATGTTTTTCAGCGCATGTGAACGATCGTAAAGGGCGCGTCACATTGGCTGAGTTAACTCGGTCGAGACAGCTCGGCCCAATTGCTAGGATCAGCTGATTCCCACACTTTAGAATTGTCAATTTGCCCGCCACTCGACTTGCCCATTTGTCAAGACCGGTTTACATTGGTCGAGTGGACGGTCGAGTCTAACTCGCCCATCTAGCTCACCCTCTTACTCAACCAATGTGACGCGGCCTTAATGTAGGGAATTTTGCTGGGTATTTGTTTCGATTGATATAAATTAATTAACCTCTGAAAACCATTTGAATTGTTTTAGGAGACTCGGTCATTTTTACACAAGCTTAAATACAACGGTAAATATATAGTTTAGTTATGTAGCTGGATGTTTTGGGAACTGCACCAGAAAAAGATTCCCTTACACCTATTGGTGTATTTAAGGGAGAGTCTACCAACCTATGCGCAAGTGTCAGTGTCCATTTAGAGAAAACATTTTATATAGGCCTATCGGAATTTTATCGCATTATAATGGAGTACATTTAATATATGTCGCCTAAATATATAATAAAAATTGATTTCCTTGAAAAAATTAACAAATACTGTAATATAAACAACAGCAAAAATGTCCAGTTAGAAAATAAAAATGAATGTTGTACTTTTCCAAATTTATAGTGCAATAGTTTGGATTAGATTGTTTATCTTTATAACCCATAAAGACAAACATTTAAATTTAAACCATTACACTGTTGAGAAACAAGTGTAGACTATCAACCTAAACATTAAAGAAAACGACCCATTTCCCTCCAAACCACTATCCCGGCACACCAGTAAACCTAAACAAGCGTCTCTCAAATAGCCTTAATTCCTCGATTGCCCAAACAGTTTTAAGAATATAATTCTCATCGTTATCTCCCGATCGAATCAGATACGGCCTAATGTTCTCGGTCACCCATTATAAGCCATTTTGGCCGACGGCCACGTTTATTAAGTCGTTGCAAAACCGCGATAGACATCAGCCGGTGCTTTATTGCGGCTAGAATGACGCCCAGTTCCGTTCACAATTACCATTTTAAATTTGTCCAGGATTAGTGATTGGCGGTAAGTTATTTATTGCAGCGCGGTCCACACGACTCTGCCGGATGCGAGTTGTTACCTGTCGGTCGTATAGGGGAATCAGTTCTAAATCATCCGATTCAATTGACTTTTAGGACCAATAAAATCTTTCCTGCTTGTAATGAACCATGAGGTAGAACTTTTATAGGCATCGCCTCTATAAAATTAATAAGGCGTAGGTTAACTAATTAGCTTTTCATGTTACAAATTTAATTTAATTGGAATGGGAACAAAGCTGAACATGATTGATGGTGTAACCTTTGTAGTTTAAGCTTCGGTCGTACAATTGCTATATATGTGTTCTGTGATTCAAATGGGGCTAAAAATAAACTAAATCGTTGGCGTGGCATTTCACGTATTGTTCTAGTGAAGCATGATTTAAAGAAGTGCACAAAATATACATGCACAAAATATGTAAAGTTAAATTCGATTCGCAGCCTCTACTTAACGGCAAAATAATTATACAATATCTTGATGGATTTAATTAGATAAAAAAATCCTGTTTATAATTAATTAATTGCATATCATGTAGGTAGTTTTTCCAATGCTGATACAGAATATACCAAGATTCCTATAGCCACTGATACAAGTTTAAACTGGGTATCTCAAAACAATAGGACGACTACCTAGCAGATAGACTCGCAGTCGCAGTAGCACACGCCTCTCAAAGATAGAGATCTCTACAGCGCAGTTAGTCTAGTAATGTGTTCTAGCCTTTAATTACCACTAGCGGCTGCGGCTGCGGCGGTGGCAGTATGGAGGTAGTGGCTGGAGGTGGCTGGTGGCTGAGTAACCAACAGTGCGCCCGCAGCCACCGCTCGCTTACTCGGTAGTCGATAATGAGATTTATAAGCCCTCATTGTCCCAGCTAATTAAAAGCATAAAGGACCGATAAACTAATTAAACCATCAATACCACGCGGGCCGCCGGCTGTGCGGTGTTTGACTAGGGGAGCGGCTGGTTGTGGCTGGGCCGTGTTGATAGAGATAAAGATTTTATGATCTAAAACCATTATGAAATGTTCTGTATGGACGGATTAGAATCGGCAGTGGTTCATTCCTGCTCTGTGTTCAAATGTATTTATGTCAAATTCCATATGTCGTTGATGCACATTTTTATTTACACTTTTAATACAAGAATGGGTTATTATACAATGTAATTCATATCTTCGTTTTATTATTTGATTTCCTAAATCTTGCTACATTTAATTCATTTCACTAAAACGTTAGATAGTGCCTATGTAGTTTAAGGTATGCAATTTCAATATTAACCAGATTTTACGGTAGCTTATGCTCTTTTACGAGTTTAAATTTAGAGCCCTCGTCAAAATTACCAAAATGAATAATCTGATATGGTTGTTCTTTCAGACTGTGTTATACTGATTTGTTTTATAATGATCTTTAATTAATGACGTAGATTACTGCTTATATTATTTTATTAGATTGATTAGTTATTTCAGACTTCAATTTGAAAAAATTAATTTCAATAACAAAATTACTATTGAAAACTCGCTTACCGCGTAAGCGTTCGATTTCTCTACTCTGTGAATGAGGTGCTGTTACTCACGTGAGTCGTTCTTTCAGGAACTCGATCCATTCTTCTTGCACCAACTGGTTGTCCCTGTCCTGGTCGAATAGTTGGAAGAGCCTTGACAGAATTTCCTGTAACAAGAAATAATGAATAGAACAATAACTAAAATATTTATTAATCAAGTTAATAATTAGTACGTTAAAATGATTTATTACTCAACGAGCTCCGTTGTGAATAAATCTCTACAGCGAGAATGACTTATCTCTACTTAAAATAAAATGAGTTTACATTAGTTTGATTGGTTTAGTGATAAACCTCTCTAGAGGCAACGGAAATGTCAGTGTGAACGCGACTTGAGTAATAGTGCATTTCATATTGCCATCAATAGTATTTCCCTTACATGCTGCCTTAACAGCTTCCTTTGGATGTTGTTTCATAATAAGTGCTCTAGAATGTGTTTTACTGTGTTCGTAGAAATGAAACTTCGTTTAAATAAAACTATATTAAAAACAGTAAACAATTTTTATGACTCGTGTTTATCAGCTAATCAGATAAGGGAACCGGTTCTTGAGGGCAGATCAGTAAGAAATGGAAATTGTCGTAATAGATAACCATCCCATGACGATTTACCGTCACAGCTCGATTGCGTCGTATGGTGAAGCTGAGACCAATACTATTCCCAGTCATATTTGTTAAACATTGAAACTAGTCATCAATTTGGGCTGAAATTAACTTCCCTCGTAACTGATTCCAAGCCAACTCAAAAAGGCAATGGTCAAGAAAAATTTAAAGTGTTCACCTGATCAATCAAACAACGAAAAATAATAATCATTCCCAGCACGGTTCCGAACATTGAGAAATATCACATGTGTTGGTATTAGAAAGCGTACATTAGAGATCTACTGTTGAATATTTATTGTTGGAACAGTTAGGTAATGTTCTGCGAGTAACCCGACCGCCCGCCAGTCGGCGCCCGGGGCTGGGCCGTGTAGGCGCTGCTATGCTAATGTAACACTCTATTATAAATCGTAACTGAGTTGCTCCTCTCGTGGTTTTTACTAATTAGAGCCAGCTGTATTATGAAAAGAAGGATTTTGTCTGATAAATCTTTAAACAAATTATGGAATATTTGAGTAAAAAATGTGTACGTAAATATTGGACTAATTATAGAGATCTTAAAAGATAAAATTTTGTGAATTCGGTGAACACAAAACTTGAAAATCTAATAAGAAAGAAGAGAAGAAAGAATGAAAGAAACGTTTATTCCAAGAAATATACAGCTTTACAAATGTAATCATAAAAACATAAGTCTATGGCAAATGCAAAAAATAAATTAAGAATTTTATTACAATTTTAGTGGCTGCTAAAGAAAAAAAGGAATGGTCTTACGGAATCAGCAGACATAGGCAAATGCCTGTGCGTCTGCTGCGCTGCAGTATAAAAATATCGTAAGTTTGACCTCGTTATTGGAAATTAGTGTGTAATAAAAATAATTTTTAATACTTTTTACGATGAGCTATGGAATAAAAGCTGAAAAATTGTTTTCACAAAAAACAAAGATAAAATGGAATTACAGTAGTTGTTATAAACTTGACCATGATTAACATTGCTAAAATGATAGTCTATTGAAGCAGTACTTGTTATGGTTGGATTTACACTCAAAATAAATTATGGTTTCGCTATCAAAACTGTTTCAATTTAGACTACCGCTGCGTTCAATAAATATGTAAATATGCGTATAAACATTAACCACATGAGAGACAAACTAGATGCATAAGCTTTGATCGTTTTATGCATTTATCAAAGTGTTCCTATTTTACGTTAATTGACTCCAGTTCTAGCAGTGAAACACTATGTCTAAACCAACAATATTGTACCCCAATACTTTGCTTGTTATTATTTTAACTATATGTATAGCTTTAAGCAACTGATACACTATTTTGCAGAAACATTCCATTCTATATTTGGAACAAGGTTAGATGTATGATAAAATTACCTTTAAAGAATTGGTCCTGTCATAATACTCAATATAAAATAAATTTTCTAAAATACTTTGCAACTTCAAATCACCTAGATAAACAAGCTACCCAAACCAGAGCCACCGAAAATGCAAACCATAAAACATTTCGCACCCCTTTTAGAAAGTAGACCGCAGTCACAGCAGCAAACCTTAGTTGCATACAACAGAAACAATAGTAAATAAAACAGTCTGGCGGCACCGGCACGGTTGGCGGTTGGTGAAGGTAGCGTATAAACACAGGGCCCGCGCGGCGCGGAGGGCGCGGGACTCACGTTGGCCCGGGGGCCCCGATACATTACAGCGCGTGGGCGGGGGCTATGTAAATACCGCCGTTTCGGGGCCCGGCCGCGAGCCCTTGTTAATCAGCCTCATTAATTCCTGCATATGTTGACCGGCTCGGAAGCCGCGAGGGGTCGGAGTCGGCGAACTGAGTCATTGAGTCTATTTAGCATAGTTTTAGTTAGCGCGAGTTATTGGGTCTATTTAACTTGAGGGAGAAGTCATTGGGATCGTTTTACCGGAGTGAAGTGGTAGCTATGGATCATTTGAGTGTTTGAGTTCAACTTTGATGTGGTAAGAGGTCGTAGTCGTTTGAGTACACGGTATGCCTATTTATTTTTAGTGTGCTAGCAGCTGTAACTAGGGGAGATCTAAATTAAATTAGTCAAATTGGCTAGTATATAATAGAAATAATGAAAAAAAATAAATGAAAAATGAAAAATTCTTTATTTTTACAGGCAAAGTTGCAGCCACATGGCCTTTTCTTACACTTAACCTGCTTAGCAAAAAGTATAAGATAATACAAAATTAAAGCTTAAAAATATATTAAACTAGCCTATAAGGTTGAAAAAACTGTAATACTTCCATTTAAATAACAAAAATGAAAAACAATTTAACCTATTCACACCAACACTCTCTCATCTGTCAGCAACCCCACCCAAGGGACATCTGCTCGAAAAGCAAATTTTTCCGACGACGACTATCAAGGGATTTAATGGAATAGGAAAGATTATTCCTACGGTGACAGGCAGTCACAACAAATGCTCTGTCATACACTGCAGTCGTATGTTGTGGCATTCGCAACGTGAGTGAAGCAGAGCGTGAGCTCCGCATGCTAACTTGAGATAAAAATTTGAAATCATTTTCAAAATATTTAGGAAGACTAGTATTTAAAATTGAAAATATCAAAGAAAACATTTTGACTATTCTTTGATCATTTAATTTTAATAATTTTAACTCGATGTAAAAAGGTCCACGCGTCTCAGATCATAAACGTATCTCATGCAGAAGTTCTGAGACAGTTGAAGCATATCAGAAAGAGCCACAGTCATGTCATTGATCACAGAGTTACAGTATGTAAAGTGGGGTAATACAAGTGATTTGACAAGGTGTAGTTTAGTATGTAATGGTAAAAAACTTTGTAACATTTTTAGCTATAATAATGAGCTATTCGATTTGTGTGGCAGTCACAACAAATGCTCTTTCATATATTGAGGCCTATGTCGTGACATTCGCAATATAAGTGAAGCAGAGCGCGAGCTCCGCTTGCTAACTTGAGATAAACATGTACAGTTGGGATTTGAGACCTGTATAAGTTGATTCTAGTAAGTATTCATTCGCGAGGTCCACCAATGTCTAAGTCAATGAGATGATTTACAACACTGGGGTAGTAGTTGATTTGCGTCATTGAGTTAATTTAACCTGATTGGTTAAGAACTGGGTCATTGAGTCTAAATACTATAGAGTGGTAGGAGGCATGAGTCATGAGTACATTCAACATTAGTGTAGTAGGTAGTTTGATTTATTGGGTCCCATTACAGTAATCTTCTGTTGATAGGAATTGTCATATTCTTTTACATTATACTAGCTTTATTGATACCAATTCCAGAGGGTTAATTTCAGCATAATTAATAGGAAGCTTGTGTTTTGTATGAACAGCCACATTCACAATTTTAGTACCGATTGAGGCACATGGGATATTTTTAAATTCATAGTTTGCGTATAAGATATTATTGGTTCCCTGAGGGAAAACGTTCTCTTGCAAAAATCCGCGTACAAGGTTGTTCTACTCCCCGCACCGGGCAACTCGACCCAAGAATGCCCAGGAGCGATCGCGGCTACGGCTATCTGAAAGGTCAATCTCAGTATGAGAATGTTATTACAGAGGAATGTCAAGCAAGATGTCCTGGCAATGTGAGAGTGCTGCCATTGTTCTATGCCGATCGCCATTCCGAATGTGCCGCTTGTATCTGGGGCGGGACAGGTTGTAGCTGACACGTGGTCCCGAGCCGCTCTGTGACACTCGTGCTTGACACACGTCACTGTATGAACTGTAGCTGGAATACCTGTCATATATTTCATGGTCCTGTGCTGTGTTGTTTAACAGTCGGTTGGTGGTATTCCAAGAAAGCATTCGTAGTCTGTGATTGAAACATAAACTTTGTATCAATGTTACGATTCACATTGGAACGCAATGATCAAAAGATGGAACGGCTATTGACCTTTGTTGATGCGAAACAATTTTAAAACTGTCGAAATCAAACAGTAGTCTTCTATATTAGGACATTTTAGCGAATTTCTCCCTATAGGGAAGTAGCTATTTTATTGTTACGATAGTTTACATGTTAAATTAGAAATGTTTACCTTTTAACAAGTAATAAAAAATCTATCCTTTCGATTCAGTTGAGTACTGAAAATTTTTAAGAACACCAACAACCCATACCTTATAATGTGCCATAATTCCAAACTTCATTAATAAGTAGCTATTTATATGCGACAGAAAAATATTCCCTAACGTGAATATTTTTAACATTTAGTTGAGAACAGATTAGTTGATAATTTTTTGTTGTATTTGTCATTTGTTGTTGTTTGGCAAATTTGTTCTATTAATTCGATTCTTTGGATTGAGTGTTCGTGGTCTTCAATGTTCAAATTTAGCTGTCCTAACTAATATGAAAAATGCTGTCTAATATTTGACAGTTTATATTGTAGTGGGAAAAACGGAAACGTTGAAATCTGTTATTTAAAACTTAGCCAAACAAAAAAAAATAATTCCATAAGTTTTCCAAATTGTTATTTTAGTTGAACCTCTTTAATGAAGTTCAACTAAATGTGAAGTTGGGCTTGGAAAAGAAACAACATATTTAAAGAAACCAATTTAAATAGCAAAACCACATTTCAATTATAATTAATTTCCTTCATTACTCGTGTAGAGATAAGGCCAATACATCGCGTGCGTTCAATCAAAGCTCGGTCTCACCGCAAGCAAATGCAACAAATGTGCTTGTGCGGGGCAATACAACACCTGTCAGTGTAGTAATAGAAGTGCCAGTCACAGAAGAAAAGCAGTTTTACCATTGTAGCGAACGAATACAATCCACCCCGCCCCTTTGTGTACCACCTGCGACGTTTTCCGATGAAACTTGGTAAACAAATCGGCCAATTATACTCACCAGCCGGGCAAGTCTTCGACCTTCCGTGAAACTGGCCGCTCTAATTAAACATTTGATTTATGACTCTCCGCTTTTATGGCATTTCGTCATTAGCGTTCATATTGCTACTTACGAAAGCTGGTTGGCTTCTGGACAACTTTGAAACTCTCAACATGACGTATACTACCTGACACACGCGTGTACGCTTGTAATGTCGGTAGTTTTCATACAATTGGTGGAAGTCATGAACAAATTAGTAATTATAATAATATTATATGTAAGTAATCTGAGTTACTGTTCAACTGCCGACATGAAAATTAAGTTAAAATATGGTTTTATAGAAATTCTGGACAGTTTAAGTTAGTTCTTAACACTTCTTAGGATTATTCATATTATTTCTTATTGACTAAACTAAGTTATCTGCTACTCCTGAATTATACGAAAACAGTAAAGACCTAAGATTACAGGTTGTGGATTCTTCAGTAAGAAAACATAAATACGTTAAAAAATATATCATGATAAGATGTAAAAAAATATTAATTTTGGTTTAATCATTGAATGAGAACAAGGAAACCACTTCTCAGCAAAGATTAGCTTAGTGCCATGCCTCATTTGTAACGATCCGCTTTATTAATAACTTGAGGATAAATAATCTCTTTGAGTTTTACGGACACGATATTTATACTTATAAAACCTAAAACCTTCTTTAAGAACCTTTGAAAAGCAAACTTGTAAGTCAGACAGGCTTATTGTGAAGGTTTGACAATATTAGCATACCAGAAGTTCATGTCATATAAAATCCGATTATTTGACGTGTTTGGACAGTGATTATCTGAAAGGAATGAGAGGTAGTATATTTAAATTTGACAGTTGATCTTCTAAACATCTTAATGTCGATTCTTTGAATAAGGATTGGTTGGTATTATGTGATGTCAAAACGTGTAACCTGAGTTTCAGGCACCAGTCTAATTAGATTTTCTCCAAATTTATATTAATTCAAAAATGGCTTGACTTGGCTATTATTAAGTTGACTTAGTAGATGACATAAATTAAAACACAGTAACTCAATCCTGACGTTAAGTGGATTAGGGGTTACAGCCGCAGGTGTAACCACCTTGAAGTTGAATGCCTCGTAATAAACAACATTATCACGTCCCTCTGAGGGCTCTTGATTTAATGACTGCTTGTCATGCTTATTGGTTATTAAAACGCTTGCGGCTCTTTACTGAATAACATTAGTAATATATTAGATGAAAATAAAATATGGCGTGGATACAATAATTTAAAAGAGTTTAACTCTTGTAAAGATTTTTTTATATTGTTGACATGATCAGTTATTGATAGTTATAAAGTTGATAAGCTGTAAGTAACGGTGACTTTAGTCTCACACTAGTTGCCGTATGACTGACAATTGTCTTTCATTGATTTACAGGAAAACCATGAATAAGTAGGTATGATCAGCAGTGACATCTCTGAATGTTTCAAGAAGAGTCACATTTCTATTGTATAGTCTTTTCTCCAACCGAAGAATAATGCAGCTTTTGTACTTTGTCCCACAAGGTCGATATCAATGACGCATTTTGGCCAAAAATACTCTTTACTAGTATTACATCAAGATATGATAGTTAGTTCCATTTGAAAGAGAAAAAAATTGTCTAGCGACATGAGTGAGCAGAATTTTGATATCGGTCTTCTAATAAATTAAACAAAATCAAGACAATTGCAAATTTTGTGATTTTTTACAACAAAATTAACGGTAATATCAAAATTCTCCTCACTCGTATCGCTAGATAATTTTTCTCTCTTTCAAATAAGCCATAGATCAACTATATTGGATGAACGGTTGAGGCTGGACAGAACTTGAAAGTTAACATTGCTCTTATGGGAGAAGCAGGTAGTCGCGCGGGACTGGAGCCCCCTCTTAATCAAATCAAACTTGAAAGTCCATAAGTTTTTTATATAAAATCATTTAAAAATTTCAAAATATACCACAACTATTTGATTAGGGGCAGAACTAGTAAACAGAAATATTTTTAAACATTTACCACCACTTATGCAAAGCGAGTAATTAAACCATTACCGCACGGTGAAGGCGATCCCCACTTAGATAGCGCGAGGCCAGTGCGGGCCGACGCCGGCGGCGCACGGCGGGACACCTGCTCTGCAGCGCACGTCAATTAAAACATTGTCTCTGCTCCCATCTGTTATTATTTAATCCGGCGTTCGCCATGCAAACGTGCGCTCGTGGTTCGGTTTCGATTGTCGGTGAGATACGTATACGGGCGACGGTCGCCCTTTGCGACTCCGACCGGGCTGGGTACGTGACGCCGACTCGGGTGGCTGTTATCGCCCATGGGTGATGCGGTTTGGGCGGTGGGTTGACCGAGGAGCCTGGAAATCAGTTAACCAAAAGATACTGTTGCGCTTTTACTCCCATTTTTAAAGTTTGGTTGTTCATTATCCAGCGATAAGGGCCACGTCACATTGGTCGAGTAGGAGGGCGAGTTAGACGGGCGAGTTAGACCTTGACAAATGGGCGAATCGAGTGACGGGCGAATTGACAATTCTTAAAAATAGGAATCAGCTGATCTTAGCAACTCGGTCGAGTTACTCGACCAATGTGATGCGGCCCTAGAACTGTGTTCTCGGTGCTTGATTGGGGGGGGGGGGGGGGGAGGTGTTCCCACACTAAACTACCTTGAATGAGGAGGGATAATCATACACAAGTGTAGTTAGTTAAAGAACTAAATGGAATAGTTTTTCTTCGATACCCGTAAATGGAGAAAAGCTTTATTTACTGAACAACTTGCAACCTTTAAAAGCTATATATTTGTATTTCTTCACCACAGAAACGTAAATTAATTTATTCAACAAGTTGGGTTACTACCGGTTAGTACTTGTTTAAATTTTATTTCTATATTATCTGCCCGTTTTCTACTTTAAATCTGATAATTTGCAATTCCATTTACGTCGAGGAAGGCTAGGTCTCCTTTTTATCTTTATGTTTTTGTTTATTAGTGCACCTCGCCGCTTTTAGCTTATACGCGGTTCGTTCGCCCACACACGCATTATACGCTGGCCTCGTATATCAGCACTATCAGTCGCCATACAGGTACCAGGTACCCCATTTGCGCCTTAAGCCAGTCTTTTAGGCAATAAACCAGGTTGTGCACTCCATTATGTTACTTAAAAACGAGAAACAGACCATGATAAACTGATGATAAAGACGAATATTTTATGATAAAATAGTTGAGATATTAACTATTCATAGTTCCGAGATATAAACGCAGATCATTAAAATGACCTAATTAAACAGCAGGGTTGGAAGAACGTTAACATAATTTACTACAATGTTGCTCTCTCTCACGGTGCGTTTAATGTGTTTTTTGTTTTGTACATTATTGAGAGTGTTTTTTTTTGTAGACGCGATGTATTTTTTGTCTTATATCTGTTATGTAGTGTTTTGTATGTTGTATAGTGTGTTCTGTGCGGTGTTTTTTTACATACACTGATCACATTGCGAATTGGAGACGCGAGCGAGTACAACCGCTGAGTACAACTCGCACACCGGTGTGCTATCATCTCTCATGGTGCGTTTTGTAGTTAGTTGTAATGTAGTGTTCTGTACGTTATATTGTGTGTTCCGTGCGGGTTATTGATTAACCCACTAATTACAGTGCGAGGTGGCGATGTGAACAGGTAGTTCCCCCTTTGGTACAATTTCTCGCGTTGCATTTCATAGATGTAATGAAGTAACCTTATGGCTAACGTTGAGTTGGCACATTGACGAGTACAACGCCAGTCGGCCTATGGATGGAACAATCAAGTAACAACAAGTAAGTAACAAGTATTTTTTAATCGAATTTAACGTTTCGTCCTTTGTGCAACGTGTCCGGTGCGTGCGGTGTTTTATTGATTATGCCACTAATTGCAGAGTGAGGTGGTTATGGGTGTAACTACCTCACTGGTGCCATTTCTCGCGGTGCATTTCGTATATCTAGTGTAGTACTTTTAGTCGTATTTAGTGTTTTAAACGTTGTGCACCGTGTTATGTTGATCAAAATAATCATGTATTATGTTGTGTGCTGCGATTTATTGATTATGCGACTAACTGCAGTGCGAGGTGGTGGTGCGAGTAGGTATAACTCCCCCACTGGTGCCATTTCTCGCTGTACGTTTCTTAGGCGTCATGCTACATATCTTTTAGTCGTATTTAGAGTTTGAACGTTGTACACCGTGTTATGATGATCATGTGTTATGTTCTGCGCGGTGTTTTATTGATTATGCCACTAATTGCAGTGCGAGGTGGCGAGGTGGCGGCGTGAGCGCGTATAACTCACCGCCGCGCTATCGCTCACGATCGCCGCGATCTATGATTATCCCCGCCGCCCCGCGCTCGTCCGTCAGTCCGGCGCTGTTGTAAACACCGCGCTTCCTGCGGTCGTGACCCACGGTAGAAAAACACCGGGTAAAAACCAGCCTCGGACCTCGGACACCCCGGCCGTTAATCGGTCCGATCTGGGTCGCCATACTTTAAGTGTGAAGAACAGTTTTAGGTCTTGAATGTTGATCACTTCTGGAATTGGGTGTAACATCAATTGAGAGACAATTCGCGCTACAGTCATCAAACGCTCATCTTTCATACCTACGTGCCTAAAAAACCTACCAGGTCTTTAACTCATATAAAAGTATCTAAAGTGTATTCTACATTAGGCCCTGAAATTAAGCACAAGGAATCATTTAGACACATGCAATTTTTTACTTTCTTTGACAAACATACAAAGGGCAGATATTTCAATTTAAAAATGAAACAGTTGTTTAGCGATTTGGTAAGGTCCCTAAAGGGTAACTTTTGGTCGTTTGATTTATTTATTTTTAACCAGAAATTCCAATAAAATAGTTAATAATTATAAAACTGCATGCAACTCATCAAATTAACAATCATTATTACAAAAAGAATGTTTCTAAACCTTTTTGTGCTAAATTTAATTCTCGTAATAAAAAAAACAAGAATAAATTCCGAATTTAATCCTGCATCAACATGGTTTTTGGGAGCAAAGGATGTACAAAGTGTTTTCACACGGAGCTGCAAGAGATGTCGATAAACAGTAGATAAACAGTTCTGAATGGTTAGACTAATTTATCTCAGACAGAAACAAATTGTATAGGATGATAGTTTAATGCTTTCTGCAACTGCATTACGGACAATCACCTGCAATCTATAAGTTTACTCTAGCGATTGCACTAACGTAAGCCGATTGTGATACAACCACATGTAATCCGTTCCTACCGAGAAATGCAATCGTGAACTGTTTTTCCCGAGCAAAAACACTCGAATTAGTTGCAAAAACCGCGGATCGAAATTGTTATACCGGCCAAAACCCGCAATTTCAAGCCTACGCTGTCGTTCGATCGTCCATTGGCGGAGGCGGGACGACCCCCGAGCGAGATACAGACGGCGATACACCCACAAAATCGCTCAAATATTGTCGTTGTACTTGTGAATCTCGTAATTGGAGGGTACTCGACGAACGTTTGATCTCCAGCGCCGAGCGTAGGCTTCAATTTATCAACAGCCATTGAACATTATACTTAAACATGACGTACGAGTGAATCAAGTTTGGCCTGAAAGACTTTCAGTTTTTTCCCTTAGTTTCCTTAATGTTTATTCAGAAACCTTGCGTTCAGATTCAGATATTTTGGTTGGTTTTTTTATCGTAAAGTGTCTCCGTTGTAAGTTAAAGATAATAATGGAGATTATCCACTTATGCGATGGTTAAAAGTGTATTTTTTGACATTACCTGTACTCCAAATAAACTGAATAAAGCTGCTCCCCACTCTTGTAGCTTTTAGCCTTCAACGTGGTTTGCAATTGCTTGAATAAAAAAAACATAATCATGATAAACAAGACTGATGTGGCAAACATTTCTTTACGTACTTTAATAAAATATCTTGCATTCAAAAATTATGATGTTGTTAAGATTCAAAATGACAGGCCAACCAGGCGACGTTTATTGAGCTAAACAACTTCCTTTTAATACCATTCAGCGCTACACTACAGATACCTACTCAAATAAATTCGTCACTCGAGCAAATAAACTTCTCGAACACAATATCCCCCATAAAACAACACTCGTAAACTCACTCAGTTGATATCCCAGATTGAGGCGTTGTGCGTTCGTACGTCTCTCTCGTAAAACTTCGGTGAAAATGATCATAAATATGAATATATACGGTGAGAGGGATCGTGATTGGGAATACGTCATAAATTAGCGGAATGGATGTGTCGTGCGACGCAGCCGTGGCCGGGGCGACTGCACGCGGGACTGGGTACGTGACATATTTTTAGGGAAATGTTACACTGTAAATGAGAACGTAATTGGTGGGGGACCTCCTGTAAGGAGCCTGATATCTTTGAAAATGAATGTAAGATAAAAAAATGTAGTATGCGTCAATAACTTGGGTAAATACTTTCTTATTTTTAAACCATCGATTGTGTTTTTTATTTTTTTTGAAAAATGAAAAGAATTGTAATAATTCATTTATCATTTATTAGTTTAGTAAACGAAATTTTTAATAATGGGAATCGAGGACTACAACGATATCCCAGTTTAGTGTAGAAATTAACTGTCTATCAACCGTTTACGTTTATATATTCTGTGTATGAAGCAACTAAATGTTTTTTATTGTAACGTATTAAATTCAATCAGGCAACATTTTATCGACTATTTCTGTGGTTTTATGCTTCATTCAAGTACATTACGGACTTTGAAGTATCAACATCAAATGTGGATCATAAAAGGTTATGAATTTATAATCTACGGTCCTTTATAATAAAAAAAACGGTTACTTCCAAACTACGCAACATCCCTTTGTCTGCGTGTTGGCCGCGCATATCCGTCGTCAGAAAGCTCACAGTCGGTGCTTGTGCAAGGCCGTAAGTCCGTGTAATAGCTGCATTAGAGGCTCTAAGTGTTTCCGCAGGTGCGAGAGTGTGTAATTATGCACGAGGCGCGACCCACAGTCCGCGCACGTAACCTGCGCATGTCTGGCTTATCACACGCGTGCGGCCGTCCCCTGCGCATGCCTGGCTTATCACACGCGTGCGGCTGTCCCCTGCACATGCCTGGCTTATCACACGCGTGCGGCTGATTTGAAAAGCTTGTAACCTGTTGGGCGCCGTGCCATTGTCTGGAGATACCCCTGTTTGGGTCTAGGTAGGTGTTGGCTACAAGCGGCGAGGCGACAAGGTAGAAGAATTAGATGAATAAGGGAAAAGTTGGAATTATTTTACTCTTCCGACAGTTTGAAGCCCCAGCATGCAATTGAAAATTAAATTACAATCTAGATTGAAAAGCACTAACGTATTTTAAGAACATCTTTAGTTCAAAACTCTCGCACTGTAAGAATATAAAACTATATGTACTCCATAGTTAATCAAGAAGCTGATACCATCAATAAAATTGCCAACGCCAAAAAATGCTCCACCCTTAAAAAACAGTTATGTCTCATCTGGGAAAATTCTCATTTCCCAAGCGTTTTACAGTTCAGACGAATTTATAGGCAACCAAAGTTAGAGCTAGAGTAATGAATGAAATGATGAATTTATGTTAACACAAATGAATGAAAGGTGAGCGCGAGGGAAATTCTTGTCATACTGCATAGTATCAATGAATACAGACCACTACAGTGGTACTGACTTTTTCAATACAATTGGTTAATTGTCCACCTGCAATACTATGACTGAACTATAGAGAAATTTAATGGATAAAATATATAAAGGAAACTCCATATAATACATAAATTTCTTATCAAGTTTTATGCGAGTGTGTAGAGTAATATAGTGTGAGATAAAACAAAAACGAATAAATAAACATTGAGCTCGAACGTAACGATTAAAACGGACAGTTATCAGAATGACTTTATCCACCGCCGCCGTGATACTCCGACGGCCCTGACAATGGAAGGCGAGTGTTTTTCATCCTTGGATAAATTGAATTAGCGGGCTACAATAGCCGTAAAAGCCTCGGAAGGCGCGACAAAGCGTCAAAGCGGCTCTGTGACTAATGTATTGAACCCTTTCGCGGCACCGCCGGCGACAGCGTGACATCTTCCGGCCGTGGCCTCCAGTGTGGCGGCAGCACGGACATGCTGATACTGCAGCACTGCAGGACCTATTGTCTATCCACATTATCAGGGAAATTCGTAAATGATATCTTAAACATTGGTTACCAGCACTAAACCTCATATTACCCCAAAACCAACATAAAGTTGGAAGTTGGAAGTTTTTAGGTTAGGTGAGTTATGAGCTCACCTAGCCTCTTACTGTAATGTTAACCAGTAAATGTTTAAGAGATTTTATTTTTACACATGAAATTATTGAAAAATAGTAGCTATTAAATTTGCCCTGTGTATAATTTAAATATTTGATAATATGAAAGATCAATTTCCAATTAGTTTCCTACATAATGTTGTGGTGATGGCTTATCAACGCTACAATGGTTACAGGTGGGCTGTTGAATCGATAAAATAAGTATTTTTATGCAGCTAGATCGTTTGTTTCTACTTTGAAGTGTAAACTAATTCGATAAGTGTAAAACAGTAAATATCACATCCGTTTCGTCAGCCTTACGAAAAGTGATAGTGGATGTAAAAATCTTTTCAAGTACTGTTTGATAGATTCCACTATTAAATTCAATGTTGTATTTAAATAACTCTTGGTTTAGTTTATGATTATGTCCATCAGCCAAATTAATGAGGTTTTGTTAGAAAGAAGAACCTAGCCTTTTTTAATGTAATGACTAACTAAATGTTTAATATTTTCTTATTTTCTTTCTTTTAAGTTAGTCAGCTGATAGTTGATCTGAAGAGAATTTTGTAAATAATTATTATTTTTTACTTTGTTTTTGTGGTCCATAGCAACTGTGTGTATTTGTTCTGATCATGAAAATACTGCTAAAATTAAATTGGTTCAACTAAAATATCTATCTATTCATTTGTACTATACATCATAAAATAATTGACAAGAAGTATTTATTACTCCCAAATTGAACAACTGTGATCATTCACCTAGCTATATTTGGATTGAAAGATTAAGAAACACTTTTATGAAATTTTTCCTCAATTTCCTAAAAAAACTAACGCTTAAAAAGTTCCTAATGCAACCTATGTCCTCAACACTCCTAGCCACACTATCCGGATAGAAAACACTTTACCGAAATCCACGCCGATCACCCTCCCGCCGTATCATTACCGGAATGGACCGCGCGGCGATGGCATTGTAATGACGGCAGCCCTATCATTACACACGCGCGCGCCACCTGCGCCGCCGTATATGGATGCGCGTAGCGCGATTTCTGCTCGTGTTATAGATATTGCCGTTGCAAAACTCGCTCACTCTCCACGTTCTACCGCGCAGTTTGCTCAGCCGCTTTATCGCGCGCTTTTGATCGCACGGACGTGATCGGTTACAAGTGTAACGGCAGGGGAGGAAACGTTGCAACGGTTTGGATTTTTCGATGTTGGGAAAGGCTGTGGTATAGAAAGATTTCGTGGTACCGACTGATTTTAGGGGAAAACAAATAGTGATTTTCAATCTTGTTCTCTGATAGACCTTGTTAAAACTGCAGGCATTTTAGCATCGTTTTTAAACTTAGAATTAGTGTCATAAAAAGTAGAAATCTACAATTAAAATTATTTACAAATTTATCAGGTATACATAACATCAATGAAACGTGATGTCAAAAACTAAATATAGAACAAAAACTCAAAAACTAAAATCAGTAATCACTCTTAATTTGAACCTTAAAAACAAAACTATAGAGTCAGCAAAACTTTCGATTGTTACCAAAAATCAAGCTGAAACTGCCGACACTATTTAACTTTGTAAGCACTGCTAAGAAATTGAGCTTTTCAATTATTGTAATTAAATTAACCATCAATATCGAATAGTTCGTATATCGCATAATTCGTATATCCATATCGAATTTTCAACTATGGAAATTGAATTATCTATTATCTTAACCCAGCTGCAGATGAGTTGCCCGGTGTGGAATTTGTTGGTGATAAATTATTACTTAACGTTTTTAAATTATATGACAATATAACACTTTCTTTATAAATAGTCTATATCAAATTTAATTGTGACAACAAAAAGACAAAAAGCAATAAAAATATCAACAGGGTTATAAACGAACGAGAAAATAGGATTTTTTATAGATGGAAAATGAAGCCGTCTTCTACAATCAATTCAAGAAGATTCTGAGGCAATCTAATATCGGATTAATAAACATGTACAATTTAATTATTGTATGTGTGATTCGTTCATTTAATTCTAACATATGTTTTAGTTAAATATTCATGCGTTTTGTATTCAAAGATTTATACTCATCAGCATTGTAACAGTGACAAACCGCCGGGCGGGACTGAGAGCCTTAATAATATATCAAAAGCATCAGGGTTGGGTATCGCTCTACTTCTACAAATCATCACAGAAATAAAAAACGAGATCATATTAAAAATAGTTTACTCAGTATTATTTCATCAGTCATTTCTCATTATTTACTTATCATAAAGCTATATAACATCAATCTTCTACTAAGAATGCTTATAACAAGTAAATACGCAATCAACAGGAAAAAATCAGAAAATAAATTTATATTTCACCTATGCCTAACAATTAGAGACAATTTTTTTCGAAACAAAGATCAGAAAATATTAATTCTATATATTACAGTTTCCAACTTAGAAGAGATTCAACAAAATAAGTACAATTTTTTCGCAAAATTTAGAATCTAAAGTTGAACTAAGCCCGTTGTCGTCTGAAGCGGTGAGATAAAGCGATAAGGAGCTAGAGGGGGTCGAGCAATGACCAATGGGAAGGCAGCGACAGTGGGCTGCTATTGGTGTACCTCAAGGCCCTCTCTTGATATCCAGGCCACTTGTCCATTCAAGGCCTGTAAATTTATCGTCTGGCGTTCTCGCCCTCAGTAAACCACGTTATTGATGTATCAGGGCTATCGCGCGCCAATAAATGTGGGCTTGACATTGCTCTATTACCGAGTGCGGTGTACGTTTTTATGAGATATAATTGGAAGATAGACCGCCAGGGTGACCGTATACTAGCACGGTGGGCAATTTCGCCTTGCACAAGTTTATACTTGAGGTGAAATTGATATTGGAGCCTGTAAAGTGTGATGTAACAGTTGATGGTTTAAAATTTTATACTTATTTTAAAATTTGGTTACTTGACAAGGGTTGATCTGTATTAGTATAGTCAGCGGATCAAAATACTAAGGTTGCAGATACGAGTATTTTTATAAAATTATCTATAGTCCTAGTTTAAACGAACGATGAAATAATTATAAACTTAAGTAAAATTACAAAATACATACCATTATGTAATTTATTGTAATAAAATCGATGTTTTTTTAGGTTTACCACATTTTAGGACAACAGTTTTCAAATAATAAAAGTAAGCAGAATAGGCTACTCTCTTTCCTGGTCATTTACATCCTTGTGCTAGTTGATCATACCCAAAAAGGAAAATAAAGTATGTATAGTTAAGCTTAATTTAAACTTTATCTCAAAATGTTATAAATACGGTTGTGGAATCGCAGTTAACAATAAAACTACATACCGAATCAAGGGAATTGAGAATTACCAAGGAGTGATTATTAAGAATAATGTGCGAATGGAACCCCGATAACACCTGACCATTCACTGAAACAGCGACTTCGTAACCCACAGCATCATTATGACTGCTGAATGCGTTTCAAAAACCAGAAACAAAATATTACAAAGACACGAACAGATCTAAACGACCGGTCAGCCCGAAATTTCGAAGCTTACATTATTGGTCCCGGAGGGTCGTGAGTGATAGTTTCAGCGAGGCTGCAGTTCGGCCAGGCCCGTGCCGGTTCACATGTAACCGTGGGTCACGGGTCACGCGGCGCGTGAGTTTCGAGTGTTTCTGCGATTAGGACGATTATGCGTGCCGATTGGGAGCCGAATCGTGCAACCTTACCCGCCATAAACTGGCTAACGTTATTTTTATTGGGGTTCGTGCCTGAAATTAAATCCGCAACCCCGACCCGCAAATGTTCGGTCTGCCGAGTTTATCGTGCGAGCGCGCCCGTGTGTTACCGGACCGTAGCATTAGTGTATTGGCGGGTCAACAGACAAACGGTCGGCATTGCGTTTCAGATATCCCTATAATGACGGTTTATTTCGGCAGCAGTAACAAATGTGCAATAAACTTTCGAGTGAATGAGATGACAACAGATCTACTGCTTTCAAACCGCTTGATAGTGTTGGTTGATTTTTTTCTGGCTAAGAAGAAATTGTTTCTTTACGTTACAAATGATTAATTAGGTTTGAAAGCAAAATTGGTTACTTGAATATAAAATAAGTTTATATTCAATCAAATAAAAACTTCTTTGAATATCTGTCTCCTGAACCTCTCTATTTTGAAATGAAGTGAAATTTTCGTCTCGTGTTATCATTTTTATCGTGAGTTATTAGAAAGAACGTTTAGTACAGTAGTTAGTTTAGTTCATCGTGAAAAGATTGTTCAGGCCAGCTACATTTTTCTAGCATATAGTATTTCTACTCATAACCTTTTATCGTATGGAGAATATACCATAATCATCATTACAGTTTTTTTTCTTACTGTTTCACCTTTACATCCCAGAACGCTACACCTAGCCTGGAACTGTTATGCACATTACTTCAGGCTAGGACTAGTGGGTCACGGCATTATCACATAGCGAAAAAGTCATTGGTGATCATTGGGGATTTGAACCTGGGCCCCGGAGACCGGAATCCCTTGTTAACCACTATACACCCCACTCATTATTACAGTACAGTCATGGTAAATTTCAGCCCTAACTCTTTTATTTCCATGAAGAGTTAAACATTGTTTTAATTTAGTAAGTTTATGTTAACATTTTCATATATTTCCATTATCTTTTCTAGAATCCCCAATCTCCATCAACATAGTCACGCACAGTATTGTGGCGAGACGTTCAAAATCCAGTTTACTCACTTAATACCCATCTAGAGTTTCAAATTCAAGGTCTCTTCAACCTTCCACATCACCTAGCCTAATTCCCGTGATGATGTGCCGAATTGCAATCCCATTTGGCAAAGTGAATCAGTGGATCGGACGGGTCAATACGACCTCCCCGTCTCGCGTCCGCCCGTCGCCCGTCTGGCCGCCCGTCGCCCGCCCGCCCGTCGCCCGCCCGCCCGTCGCCCGCCCGCCCGTCCGGCCGCTAAGTTTCTGGGCGGCGTGTTCATTGGATTAGCCTCGAGATTCGACGCGCACGTCCACCAGCCTCCCTCGAGCATCGTGGCTGTTTCAAATCGCGGGACTCGGTCATAATATGTAACATTAGAGCCGAGGAAGGACTGGGGACTGGGGCTGCTTGCACCACTGCCTTTCCCTTGACAGACTGCGAACGGTAATGTAGGATGTTTTATGGGGGTTCGCTTGTACAGAAATTATGTTTGACTGGGTGATTCTTTTAAGGTTATGCATGTTTGAATGTTTACTTTTCATGCTTCTTCTGGTAAAGCGATCCTGCATTGTTGACGTTTTTTGTGCATTGCCAAGAAAAAATAACTCCAAGGTGGTGCAAGTCATCAAACAACTCGACAGTAGAAAAAGACAGTTGATCGTACTTAATTGTATTGCACAATCAAAACTGAGAATTCAGAGGAAATCTCTCGTTCCGTCCTTAACATTTTATGTGGAAGGCTTGTGAAGGAGTTTTTGATCGAAAACAGTAAAATATTACGTTACATGTATGTTAAAGAATATAGGACCAATTGCGGATGAAATTTGGATATAAGTAATATAAACTCTAAGGTGTAAATTAAAATTCATACAACTTAGATATTAATCTGGTTTCTGGACTTATACTGTATCATATAACAGTTATATCTATATTTTAATGTGAATCTATTACTCTTGTTTACGTACAAAATCAACGTATACCTTTCATAAAATACCCAATAATACAATTTGCAATTTCAACATTCAGCGGAGCTCTCCTAATTACATTAATTCAACTATAAACCGACCAGTGGCTGGTTCAGCAGCAAGTAATCCAAAGAAACTCACTTTTAATATTACTGTTATTCACAAGTCGTATCTGAGATCAGTTCATTTGCTCCACTGATTAAATTGCCGGCTGTGGAGTAACGATTGGCTTAAATTAAACCTTCCGTTTTTTACCGTCGGCCACCAGTGTAGAAAACAGCAGATCCTCCCACATCGCAACCGCGGGAGGAAACACGGCTAGGAATCTGACAATCAGTGGACGTTGTGTAAGCTAATGGAAGGAAAAGCACTCGTTCGCTGATCCACGGAGGCAACGAACTGTGGAATCACATGTTTCATTCATGATCTTGATGTTGAGCATGTTTTCCTGGTCAGTTGCCTAATGGTGATTGCTTTCTTAATGACTCAATGGCTGAGCGAAGACTAATTTCTCTTATTTTTTTGGGGGGGAATATTAAAAGATAATTACATTTAGGAAGTTTGATAAATTATTACAACATTGATAAGCAATGTTAAAATAATTAACATTTTAATTTGGTTTAAGTTCCCCAACAGCCATTTGCACCAGTTAATTAAAGAAAACGTTACATGGTTAATAACTATACCTAGGTTGGCGTACTTTAGCCTTAAAATCCCTTCAAATTGAACAAGCAAAGAAATCTCTCTTTTTTCTCTTAGGAAATATTTTTTCCCGAGTATACTGGAGTTGCAATAACTGTGTCAAGTAAAAAGTATAATTCGGTTAAAGACGCATACATATCACAGAATAAAAATTTACAATAAATTTTAAAACTGCAAAACATATTCAGTGATCGTGTGTAGAATTTCAGCAAGGATTCACAAGTACTGTATATTTAATTAACTTCTTATGTAATCTGATCCAAGGGTTACCGCATACATGATTTTTTTGCATGACATTTTTAAAAGTAACTATAGCTATAAGTTTTTGGCGCAATAAATTCAACATTCTCACAAACACTTCGTAACAAACGACTTTTTAAGAAAGTTCAGTTTAAACTAACCTCGCTCACTTAAAATACAAAATCAGTTCTAACTGCGCATAATACCATGCTTCACTCTCGCTCGTATTTCGCACAGGTCCTCAAAAGCGCGCCATTTACATCTTAAAGCAAACACGATTTGGTTTGCAAAGCGGTATTTACATTCGAGTAAATTAAACCATTTGCGTACATTTACCTCGGCCGCTGTGTTTACCTTACATTGTAATTATTGACGGCCGTTTATAATTGCAGTATAAACGGCCCCGGTTATTAATCAGCCCTATAAACTATCGGCCAACTAATGGAAAGCGTTTATTACAACCCGGGCGAGAGACAGGCTGAGGCTGTCCCCGACCATGCCGGGCTCTATAAATCTCTCCTGGTGAAATGATAACATTGCTCATCAGCTGTAATGGAATCACGTACACCTCTAGGCACGCAGCGTCCCTGCCTCGCTGACTGCTAATGTGGGCCCGGCTTCTTATCTGGCTCAGGGACGGGAAACTCCTCCAAATACAGCTATCAACCGGTAATTTGTAGTTTTTGTATAAGATTCTCACAATACCGAATTCTATTTTTATATGACCATAAAAAACGTGTTTGTTCAATAAAGTTATTTTAGTATTTATTAGAAACTGGATCCGTTAACCTTTGCGAATTTCCTTAAAAAACGGTAATTAAAACAATTCTTTTTATTTGTCCTGTCAATTAAAATGCTGTACGCTTTTAAGAGCGGTCCAAATCATGGCTTGTTATACTTAACATTGGTCAATTGTTTGTCAATTATTAGTACATCGTAATTAACTTATACCACCTAATAAAAATACGGGACAGGGTAAAAAAATATCGGAGCTCCACAGAATAATATAAGCAATTGTAATGTAGATTAGGTAATATCTAGCATGACTTTGTGACATCAACCTGACATTCAATGGTTTATCGCACAGTTGCGTAAAAAATAGTAAACTAGAAAGAAAACTACTAGAAATTTAATTAGTCATTTAATATAATTTCGTATATTAATCATAAATTAATATTACTAGCGTGGTTTTGTAATACTAGGCCACAATATCTAAATCTTGGCAATACAGACAGCAATGTATCACTTCATATAACAATGTTTTAAAATTGTTAAAAGCAGTTTATTTGTTTACGTTTTAGATTAAAAAACTCATTTCAAACAATAGCTACTTCGTTTCCTAAAAATAGGCTAATATTATGAATGTAGCACAATGACCGTGAACTTTCATTGATCCAACAATCCATTGAGCGGTCGGCGGATTGAGCGGTAGTCGCCGTATCCGTAGCACGTAGCACGTAGTCGCTCTCCAACAATCCATTGAGCGGTCGGCGGATTGAGCGGTAGTCGCCGTATCCGTAGCACGTAGCACGTAGTCGCTCTCCAACAATCCATTGAGCGGTCGGCGGATTGAGCGGTAGCCGCCGTATCCGTAGCACATAGCACGTAGTCGCTCTCCAACAATCTATTGAGCGGTCGGCGGATTGAGCGGTAGTCGCCGTATCCGTAGCACATAGCACGTAGTCGCTCTCCAACAATCCATTGAGCGGTCGGCGGATTGAGCGGTAGTCGCCGTATCCGTAGCACATAGCACGTAGTCGCTCTCCAACAATCCATTGAGCGGTCGGCGGATTGAGCGGTAGTCGCCGTATCCGTAGCACATAGCACGTAGTTGCTCTCCAACAATCCATTGAGCGGTCGGCGGATCGAGCGGTAGTCGCCGTATCCGTAGCACGTAGCACGTAGTCGCTCTCCAACAATCCATTGAGCGGTCGGCGGATCGAGCGGTAGTCGCCGTATCCGTAGCACGTAGCACGTAGTCGCTCCGCAGTCTGCCGGTAGTCGCCGTATCCGTAGCACGTAGCACGTAGTCGCTCCGCACTCTGTCGGTAGTCGCCGTATCCGTAGCACGTAGCACGTAGTCGCTCCGCACTCTGTCGGTAGTCGCCGTATCCGTAGCACGTAGCACGTAGCACGTAGCACGTAGTTGCTCCGCACTCTGTCGGTAGTCGCCGTATCCGTAGCACGTAGCACGTAGTCGCTCCGCACTCTGTCGGTAGTCGCCGTATCCGTAGCACGTAGCACGTAGTCGCTCCGCGCTCTGTCGGTAGTCGCCGTATCCGTAGCACGTAGCACGTAGTCGCTCCGCACTCTGTCGGTAGTCGCCGTATCCGTAGCACGTAGCACGTAGCACGTAGTCGCTCCGCACTCTGTCGGTAGTCGCCGTATCCGTAGCACGTAGCACGTAGTCGCTCTCCAACAATCCATTGAGCGGTCGGCGGATCGAGCGGTAGTCGCCGTATCCGTAGCACGTAGCACGTAGTCGCTCCGCAGTCTGTCGGTAGTCGCCGTATCCGTAGCACGTAGCACGTAGTCGCTCCGCACTCTGTCGGTAGTCGCCGTATCCGTAGCACGTAGCACGTAGTCGCTCCGCACTTTGTCGGTAGTCGCCGTATCCGTAGCACGTAGCACGTAGCACGTAGCACGTAGTCGCTCCGCACTCTGTCGGTAGTCGCCGTATCCGTAGCACGTAGCACGTAGTCGCTCCGCACTCTGTCGGTAGTCGCCGTATCCGTAGCACGTAGCACGTAGTCGCTCCGCACTCTGTCGGTAGTCGCCGTATCCGTAGCACGTAGCACGTAGTCGCTCCGCGCTCTGTCGGTAGTCGCCGTATCCGTAGCACGTAGCACGTAGTCGCTCCGCACTCTGTCGGTAGTCGCCGTATCCGTAGCACGTAGCACGTAGTCGCTCCGCACTCTGTCGGTAGTCGCCTTATCCGTAGCACGTAGCACGTAGTCGCTCCGCACTCTGTCGGTAGTCGCCGTATCCGTAGCACGTAGCACGTAGTCGCTCCGCACTCTGTCGGTAGTCGCCGTATCCGTAGCACGTAGCACGTAGTCGCTCCGCACTCTGTCGGTAGTCGCCGTATCCGTAGCACGTAGCACGTAGTCGCTCCGCAGTCTGTCGGTAGTCGCCGTATCCGTAGCACGTAGCACGTAGTCGCTCCGCACTCTGTCGGGCCATTAGCCACGAGCCTGCCATTAATTAATGCAACCCGATCCCAAAACCTCCACTTTAAACATATTCCGTTCCGTCATCAAATTATAAGTCATTATACGACAGAAAGTGGAATGATTGAATCATAATTGGATCCTTTAATTTCCTCTTCTAAATACATCGAAAGTAGGCCATTTTTTCAACTTCCCCTAGCCTTGTGTTCATAAGTGTTTGTCTGGAAAGTAACGGATGCTGGGTATATGATTTGTATTCTAGAATGAGACTAAATATTGGATTTGTTATAGGTCGATATTTATTCATGCTAAGCTAATCGTCTATTTAACATTCAGTAATATGAGTACAGTATTATATAACTTACGTGGTTTGAGACGTAATACTTAACACGTAGATGGATGTTTTACGTTCGTAAACAAGTATTTAACGGAGAGTGATGTGAAATTTAGGATTAATCTTAGTTGAATTTAAGATCTTACTTTTTATATTTGCTTATTCAACGAGTCAACGAATCAAAACCATGTTTAAAAATAATAAAAAGTACTGAATGGAATTGCAACAGTCAAGTTGTTTTAGGTGTATTGATAGCATGTTCAGTCTTTTGTATAAGATTACCTAATTTAATTACTCATTGAATCTGACGAAAACCAAACAAATTACTGACTATTGTGACTCATTTGTCATATAGTCAGTAACTCATTTATCTAAATAAATTAATATAATTTATTTAGAGTAATAAAATTATATATTGTCACTATTCATTTAAAAGAAATTTACCAAAGTTGCAAAAGATATTACGTTTTGGATAATTTTTCTCGAATAAAATTGAACACCCTACCCTTGATCAAAAAGGTCGTAGCAAGTAATCTCTTTGAGTTGCATGTTATTACTCAGGATGGAATCGAAGTTTCACAATTTTAACGACTGATTTTGAACATTGATAAAACACAAAATCAAAAAGTTAAAAACACTCTCTGAAAGTTAAAAAGTGTCAGATTTCTAATGGTCTCTCCGAAAAAGTTTTTACTTTATGGTGAGTAAATGACATCCACGAACGAATGACTATAAAAGCATATAATAAGAGGCGTAATTGTATAACTACTACACAATATATATATATATATATTTGCAAGCGTTTCTAAGATAGAAACACAACAGGAGCGCGCGCACGCGTCAGTACCACTAGAATCCTCTGCACGTTTATCATATAACTCATCTCAAAATACTCATGATGTCATCCACCACACGCCGTCCAAATAAGGAAGTTAATTCGGGGGTATAAACATAGGCCTAATAAAAGTGTAAATTTTAAACGGCAATTTGTCAGAAGTCTTTTAACCCTGTCATATTTTGGCTATGGGAGACAGACCGGCGATAAATCTGGCGCAAGCAGCTCTCGCAATGGAAGCGCCGCGCGCATCGCATATTGATATGTGATAACACGTGGGCGCAACTGACTCCCTTGATTGATTATTCATAGTTTTTATTTATGGGTTCAACAGATTACCGGGGTAATTCGATGCCGCGATGGGTCTGCGAATTAATTTCGCGGTCTAATCCAATCTCCATTGGTTAGTGCGGAAATGGCCGGCGCACGTGTTCCGGAGTGTAAATATTGCATGAAATCTCTGAATGGATGTTGGTCTAGCAATGAGTGGGAATGGAAATAGGTTAATTTCAATATATTTGATGATATTTTAGGGATGAATAAGTCCTGATGAGAGTGATATCTTATTAGTTCCAAATACTTACCAACAGCCAGCTTAGGATGAAAACGTGACGGCTTACCTGAAAACAAAGAAGTCAATTACTGATTGTACCAAAGGACCCACAGAATAAGCATAATTGAAAGTTTGTTTTAAAAGGAACAGTAAGCAGTAAGATATTTAGCATTTGAAGTACACAACATCAATTGAAAAATAAACCGTTGATTTATCATAGAAGAGGTGGAAATAGCTGTACAAATTGAAGTCGTTCAATGATTTATCAACAAATAATTCAAACTGATTGAATTAATAAGAAATATTATAAGCTGAACATTGATAGAATCAAATATTAATCCACATGCGATAAACACGAGTCTAGTTATGAAGATGACTCTCTTATACCCTTTAAGTGGTCAATAGTTTCCCAAACCGAGTAACGATATAAGTATTGAGATACCAAAACTTAATAATTAATTTTGATCGATATACTTTTAACCAATTTGCAGGGTTGGTAGTTAAAGTTAGTAACAATATTATCTGAGTAATGGCACACGATCCCGACGCAGCAGCCGGCGGCGGTATTCGGCCCAATTTAGTCACTCCCCATATATCCACGTCAGTCGTGGTCTCGGGGCTTCGCCGCGGACGTTGTGGATAAACGCATCACGACCGACCGTTCCCTGGTCCAGGCAGTAATGAGGGGCTTCGCCCGCCAGTGCTTCTGGAGTTCGAGGAAGATTTAAGACCAACACTTCCAATTTGACGTTTTTTGAGCTAGCATTTTTAACAGTTATAGGAACATTGGAGTAATTTATATTTTGCATTAAGAGTGTAGTGTGACAGTTATAAAAGCTCTGGTTTTGCAGACATATTTTGATATTTTCACAATGAGAATACACTTAATTGCTGATTACACTCACGCAAAGTTGCGTAATATAGTGACGGAGAATGCTTCCATCGTAATCTAAACAAAGCTAATCAATCTCATTCTAAAAGAAAAATGGGTAGTTTGTTGGATATGCTGTTGTAATATTTGGATACCAGTAACACACAATTGATCATTTACTTTTTTTTAGGTTAATTAAAGGAATTTAAGACTGTAGAATTGTGTAATTTTATTCAAAATGTATTCCGCTTCGTAATCTTATAACGAGTTGAATATTCATGTTATTCCTGTAAGCCTGGGATCAGTAATCGAGACCAACCCAACAAGATTACTAAAAAAAAATAAGATAAAAATCTTACATCAAACCCAGTCGTTTCAGAAACTTGATACGTACAACCACAGGACGGTAATCTCCAGAGTATTTCTTTGCCAACCCCAACAATTTAACCCTAAGGATGCTTAAGACAAATTCTAAATCAGACACACTTTTAATTCAGCCACCGATCAGCCATGTCCCATCTGATTGAATCGTCCCCACAACAATGCCCAGTCAGCTGTTCGCTGTACACCTGATTGGACGTTATCGCTCGGTCGTCTCGCCCGTCACACCGACTGTCCGTCAAACGCGCTGACGCAAGCAGCGTTTATTTACCGGTAAAAACGCCGAGACTGCCTTATCTGCAAATTAATCTGCCGTCCCGCAGTAGCCGGTTGTCCGGCCGCCTGGATGTAGGGGCGTGTAGTGTCCGCCCTCGCCGACTCTTTTGAAACACTACATGTTGCGAGGTCAAAAAGAGGAAATAACTTAAGATATTAAATTATGGACTATGTCTTCGTTTTCAGTAAATGGGTGATGCAATTTGTTTCTCATTTCAGACAATGTACTTGGACTCTATAATACTTGGTATTGATTGTGGACATTTTAGAGATCTTAATAAGCAATATATTGACCAGGGGTTATGTTTTGTTTCAAAATCTTTTGTTTCTGACTCGTTACTTTGTTTAAATTTAAAGACGCCAGGTGTAAGCTTTTTACCAAGCAATATACGAGATCGTGCTAGACTTTGTCATTGCGTGAACTATGTTAGGCAAAAATATTGCATAGCTTGGGAAACTTAACGATTTTTATCATTAGGGACTATAATAAAAAATTGTTTGTGATTGTGGTGAAAGAGTTTATAAAGTTCTAAATAATGGACGAAAATCCAGAGTAAATGACATTGTTACAAAAATATCGTCTTTAGCCCTTAACTATATCATTAAGTGAAACATAAGTACGTTATAACGCCAAAATATCATTCAGAGAAACACATAACCTCAAAATTCGATATGGCAGGAAAGCCCATGCTAAACATTCATCTCCATCATTTTGTATGCACAAAACAACGTTTGCACAGCTAGTTTTCTATCATAAAACATAACGGCCCCAAGTGAATAGTGACCGTTGTACATATAATTAAACCGAAGAATAAACCACATTGGCACATTGTAATTGCTTGCCCCTAGGATTTATCTTGATTGTGAATGAGGTTGCCGACCACAGACTGCGGTCGGGGAAAGGAGGGAATTGCCTTGGGTAATTAGAAGCATATGGGAGCGACCAGTGAGGGCGATGGGATTAGGCAATGCCGCGCCAAGAGGAAAAGAAGACTGAATTTTAAATCCAGTATCCTGATTTGTGTGTGTGTGTGTATGCTTTCACGTTTTAAAATAATATCTCGATAAAATCTCCTTTAATTTTCTAAAAATGCAATAAATAAAATTGTATTGGTTAAAAACCCTTTTCCTGCCGTTAAAATAACCAGGAAGAATCAAAGCAAAAATGAAGCATAGGAAAATTAATTTAGGGTTATCATAAAAATATGCTATTCATACAAAGCAGAAAAAAATTGCGGAGAACGGTCAATGTATATTTAAATGTGACGGATAATGACTGCACAGTTTAGTAATGAATAATAATTACACATAGAGTATGATAACGATGGTGAATGAATGATTTATTTCTCCAATATTACATGATAAAGTACATAATAGGATGCATTCAATGCATTACGATAAAAGTCCGTCGGATTCTTATTCTAATATTTAAATGTGTTAATATGGGAAAGCTGATTCATGGACCACATGTAATGGAAGTGAAAAGGAAGTAGTACAACTAAAAAAATACTTTTATCTACATTAGAAAGCAATACCTGGTCGTCCTGTTACTCCAAGATTTACGTGGCACACAAGATATATTTTTGGCTTTAATTTTTATAAATATAAAAGCCAAAATAAAAGGTATAAAAGGTGGTGAAGGTTCAATGAAAGGAAATTCCAATTTATGAAGTGAATGTAGGCAGTAAACTGCTAATTACGGCGTGAGGTGAAATCTTTAATTAAATAATATTAATTAAGTATTTTTATAGAGCTCTAAAAGTAACCATCAAACAAAACCAGTTTATCATCCTGAACCAGGATGATAACCAGGGGTCTGAACCTGGCCCTTTGAGAAGATTTTTATTTGAAGGATGAATTGATACAACTGTGTTTAAAAGATCTTGTAATGTACAATAGTGTTTAACGTTATGCTTGTTTTTTATGTTTTCTTACACATTTTTATGACTTATATATATACCTGCCATCATAAAGATTTTATATACTGCATGGACACATAAGATATAATAATTAGCAGATTTTAGTATTTAGTAAAAATTTATAATTAATGTCCTTATAAATTTTGTTTTTCATTAATTCAACCGCCGGGTGAATTTCCGGCTCGCCAAAAGTGATGACCTTTTTTTTACTCGCTTGTGTGCTTTACGGCGTCATTATCGTCGTTTTGAGCCCTTTTCGACTCTTTGAGGCCCCCTCTACGTTTACTCGGGGGGTTTCGGGGGGTTTTGGGGGGGGGGGTTGCAACTATTTCGGGGGGTATTCACCCCCATTTGTTAAGGTTTCAATGCTGTTTCTACAATTTCCCTTGATCAATAACCAGGAAATAAACTCTTGGTTATAACCTTGAGTAATATCTCTTTACATTACAGTAAGAAGCACCACCTGGCGTGGTGGTTGAAACATATATTTCCTGAAGAACAAGGTACGCTTACCATAATTGCAATCTGAATTAACTATTAAGTTATAAAACTGTAAATTCTATGGCAGCTTGATTGGTGGGTCCATGCACATTGTTGTGTTCATTTTAGCGGGAATGATGGTAAGTGTAGAAAACCAATATGATTCTCTGGTGACGACAATTTTCGTCTAAACAAAAAAATCGTTAATATATCAACCTAACCTAACCTAACCTAACCTAACCTAACCTAACCTAACCTAACCTAACCTAACCTAACCTAACCTGACCTGACCTAACCTAAACGAACCTAAAACTAAAACTTTATACTGAAACCTAACACGATACTGAAACTAAAACTTTGCCGGTTTAGTGGACCTACGGCGAGGTGCACAATAGTATATTTTTGTTTAAAGTTCTTCAATTTGACAAGGCTGCACAAATATTTCAATGCCACGAAACTTGATACAACCACAATTGATCATTAAAATGTCTATTTAATCAGTGGTTTTAGTCAGAAATTCGGCTCACAATAAGTGCCCTAGACGTCTGGATCTCTAAGATTATACATTTATGACTCTAACGCTAGATTAGACATTTGAGGACAACTACTGATTGAAGTAAACACAGATTAATCAACAAGGATATTCGTTATCACAGAAATTGAAAATGTCATTGTAAGTGAAGTTGCTACAAATCTAGAGTGCAATCAAACGGCAGAATAAAATACATCGGAATATTTGAATTAGGTACCTATCACGTACCTATTTACTTTACTTATTGTCAGATAAATAGACCTTGTATTAAGAAAATATAATTGAGGAAAAGACAACTGAAATCAATTTTTAATAGTCGATACCCCAAAACTCTTCATACGCAATCGCCTTCCAATCTGCGGAACGCACTTGCGCGCGGTCAGTGTATATCAGCGGCGAACGCAACAGCGCATTGCCGCACTGCGGCGCTTCCGTGACCCACTTGCCGGCCAATCAACATTAACAGATATTAGCGAGATATACGAGCCCGGCCGATGTTGTAATTGAAACAGAGGAAGCCCGCTCGTAGATCTCTCGGCCTGATGGATCGGTCGCCTTGTGAGGAGTTGTAGACAGCCCGGACATTCCCTGTGTGTAGCTCGGCGTCGGCAGCGATGCAACGCCGTTTGTGGACGGAAATTTGAAATGGAGAAAGCGATGGACGGGATGGAAGTTTGAAATAAGCGTAAGTTCTTTTCAGGGGGATTGAAGTAACCAAAGATTCGACAATTAAAGAACATTAAGGGAGTTTTCGCCAAACACAGTAAAACAATGCGATAAACATTAAACGGTATTTTTAAAACTGTAGAAAGTAAGCTGATTTAACTATTTAATGTTTATAGTATTTTTTACCATAGATTTAAAAACCTCCCTATTAGGAAGATTTTGCAATGTACGGTAAAACAACACGATAAATGATCAACTGTTAAATCAGCTAGTTTCTACGTTTAGCACAATGCTATAAAAAATACCGTTTAACGTTTGTCGTATTGAGTTACCGTGGCAAAAACTCCCTAATATTCCTCAATCATGCGTTATTGAGGTTTTCTTAAAAAATTGTTAATCTATTTCATATAAATTCCATGTTTAAATTTCATTAGCTTAAACCTTAGAAAACTTATGTCGTCTTTAATACCAATGAACGTTTCGAGGATTCAACCTGAAGTTGAAGACCCAGAGAATGTTCGGTTGTAGATGAAAACCTGTGTTATTGCTGCAGGGATCTGAGGCGAGATTGCTTATGCATACTAAACATTGGAATAAGGGAGAGGATTGATCTTGCTTTCAGGAACTGCTTGAACTTCACTTATAAGCCCTTGCGTCTTGTAAATAATAAATTCTCTACTATTTTTATTAAATCCTACAACAATATTTTATTCTTATATATTTTCTACGGAATCCTCATAATAAAAATGTTCATAGAACCCCCTAAAACCATAAAATTGGATACAACTCATACTTTTTATTGTAAAGTTTACGCTACATTGATTGACTAGAGTCCATCAGGGCTACCCTGAGGTCATTTAAAATTGATGTTTTGCTGCCTTTACATAAATTGCTTTGAATCAAACACAAACTAGAAAGGACATCTACAGGGTGTTTAAAAAAAAATCGTCCGATTTTATAGATTTATAATTTCAAAACTAATGATCATGTGGACATGAGGTTAAATTTATATTAAAGGGCAACTAATAAAGTTTTTTTACATACCATTTACAGGTGCTGAATATAACCCCCTTTAGACGCACTGCATATGTCTATACGATACTAAAATCCGTCCCACATCTTAGCTAGCATGTCTTGAGTGATGTATTCGATGGCTGCTCTAATGCGGTTCTTCAGTTCAACCAATGTTGTTGGAAGGGGAGGTATTTAAACATCGTCTTTTACAAACCCCCACAAAAAATCACAAACAGTGAGGTCCGGTGACCTTGGAGGCCATTGATGTAACGCGGAATCGTTAGGTCCACTACGGCCAATCCATCTTTGAGGAAGACGACCATTTAAAAACTACGCTACCTGCTCCCTGGCGGAAACGACGTAAAACTCCAGAACTTCATCTTTCGAACGTGTACAAGAAAACCTGAAACCGATCCCGCCGCGTCCAACAAGAAACCGATACTATAAAAATATATCGAATCGAAAATACGAAACTGAAACAAATCCCGGGTCAAAACTAGTAGCCAAACAAACAAGTGTCCGGGACAACCAGGGGCGGAACCGGGCCACCGAGCCACCGAGCTTCCCATTACCGCCGGCCGATAAATATCTTATCAGTCAGAGAAATTAATTTCGTTTCTTTCCAGCCGGCCGCGCGGTCGCTGAGCCGTGATCGGTCCTTGTCCGATTGTATCGGAATGTGGCACCGATCGCGGCTCGCGGCTCGCGGCTCGAAGCTCGGCGACTGCAACGGACCTGCTTCTGCTCGCGATCGTATCTGCCGCCGCTTTTTCAGACTGTTGTAAATCAAACGGTTTTTGAGGAGTCGAGATCAGGTTTGAAGCGAGGAGCGTTGACGTGTAACACTTTATGAAGTGTTTTCGCATGCTGTGTTTATCGCCACGAAGTTGCTGAAACGGGGACACAAAAGTTGGCGACCTCGCTACAGATCATATCCTTTATTGTGCGTTAAGACTGACCGTGTATGGTCATATTTATTGTACAGATTGGCTGTAATTCTTTTCTATTGTGGCAGGAAGAGTAAAAAGTTGTTAAAGGGGGCCCATTATCTATCAAACCAAATTTTGTAGAAGACTTACTAACAGAAAGCTGTTAGAAATCATTCTGATACATCTAAGCATACATTTTGTCCTGGAATAGTGGCTCATGACAGTCATTTATAGCAATTATTGCCAAATATTTACAAATCAGGTGTAATTGAAAGTGTGGATACCAAACTATATAAGTTTGGCTGTAATAAACTTTTTTAGTCCTTATTGGGTAATTCATAACGATCTTTGGATAATCAATTATTAGTTTTTTTTATTAAATAGCCCGCTTTACTGAAAATGACCCAGGAAAGGTGATAGCCAACCATTTTCGAATCCCTAATCATAAACTTTTACTTACAATAATAATTCTCCTTTATTCTTGGGTACGCGGAATCCCCACAGCCAGCCATTATTCTTCCCTCCGCCCACTCTATATACATACGTTCCCGTTGATGAAGCCATCGCCGACTCCCACGACGACAGAGCCGCACTACCGTCCGCCCCGGGCCCGCGCTCTGTCGGGCCCACGTTGAGTTAGGCATGTCTGCGGCTGCGCGGCTAGATTTATACTGATTTAGTCGCAAGTAAAACAAAGCGGCAGATAAATCACGAAGGCGCGGTGGTGTGGGTGGGCATAACTCACGCGCCACTCGCGGCTCGCGGCTAGGCCGGTTGCCGCGGTCAAATTGGCACTGTTTCGGTGTCGATGTGGAGATTCGCCGGATAACCCGACGGGCAAACAGGTTGTTATTGTTTATTGTGATTAATTCGAGTAACGGATGGGAACGGCTCGCAGCGATGTGGACTGTTCGTGTCGATAATATCTCACTTAGTCCGGCCTCCGCGGCTCTTACGGCTAGGCCGTTTAGTACTAATTCCACTCTTTGTTTAATATCTGTCCGGATCTAAGTGGGACGCCCGGTAATTGGCCGGTCGGTCCTTGCGAACCTGGAGTCGCCGCTGGCGCTGCGGACAACGGCCGGGAATATCTGGCTTCGAGATCTGACGTTTTCAAGGTTATATTTACTTTTACTCGCTGATTTTTATCATATTTTTCAGTTAAACATCCTTATAAATAATAATAATAATAATAATAATAATAATAATAATAATAATAATAATAATAATATATCTTTATTGTGTCGACAATAATTACATATTGTATACAATGCGTCAATACTGTATATAAAATTTATTTTTCTAAAATATTACGTAACAAAAAATCTGTTTGCCAGTCACTCTCGCATTCATACATACATTTGTTGCACACTCATACACACATACATACGGGACAACGTTGCCTGAAGACTCGCGATTTATACTACTATAATACAACCCGACGGCTCCTCATGAATTCCTCAACCGAGTAAAATACCCCAGACACCAGAAACCGTTTCAAAAAGGTTTTGAATTGGTCTTGATTTGCTGACATTTTGATCTCATCAGGGAGCACGTTGAACACTCTGAGGCCGACTTGCGTCGGAAGGTGCTCAAAAGCAGTTGTTCTGTGTTGCGGAATCCGGAAATTATCCCTGCCTCTTGTCTCATATCCATGGACATCTCGACCGCGAGTCACAGTTTGCGATCGGACATACGCACTGACCTCGAGCATAAAGAGGCAGGGCAGAGTGAGTAAGCCAAGCTCCCTGAATGAATCTCTACACGACTCTCTGGAATTTAATTTTGCCATGATTCGAACTGCCTTTTTCTGCAGCCGAAATACTCGATCAAATTTGTACTTTGCGCACCCACCCCAAAGCCTGATTCCATAGGCTAAGTGTGGGTAAATAAGGCCAAAATAGGCCATTCTGAGTACATCTTGAGTGACAAACTGAGCAAGGTTTCGCAGAGCATAAATACCCTGAGAAACCTTTGAACAGATGTGATCAATGTGGTCGTCCCAAGTCAGGCCCTCATCAAGGTACATTCCTAGGAACTTTGTGGAATCTGTTTCCTCTAAAAGGACATCATCCATCATGACAGCTGGTTGATTTTCTTGACTTTGCTGTCGGAGAGAAAAGTTGAGAAAAGTTGTTTTTGAGCTGTTTGATTCTAGATTGATTTCTGAAAAATTTTGAATAATGGAGTTCAAGCCAACAAAGGATTTTAGCTCCAGATCCCTTAGGGATTTTTCTTTAAAACAGAGAGTTGTGTCGTCAGCATACTGAATCACACTTCCATTTTGGACAGATTCATTTAAGTTGTTGACATAGATCAAGAAGAGAACTACATTGGTGGTATGTCTATGTGGTTGCTTAAAAGATGCTACAGGCCTCTCTTAACACCTCTGACTAAATTGATCAATACCTCATTTGAAAGAGGAATTTTCCCTGATGCCTTGAAGACCAATACTTCATTCCCGTACTTAATACCCAAATACTTTTATTCCCGTTAATTGTCCATGGTTATCACCCTTTTACCAAAAATCACCTTAACACATAGCTAAATAAAGTTATTTTTATAATTAATATCATCCTAATTAGTGTAATTTCCCATTTATAGTTGATTTACCTAAAACGTTTCAGTCTAAGTTTTTGTTCACAATTAATTATGTTTGGATCATCCCCTTCACAATTAATTCATTACAACTTAATGGATAATTAGCTGAATATTCGCCTGGGCCTAAATGTTATTGTTGATGATAATCTGTGTATATGATTATATTTTAAATTGTTAACAGATTCCAGACCCCTATTGGATTGGAAATATCATGAAAAAATAAATAACACAAGTTTTAAGACGATATGACACGACGTGAATTTTGTTTTTGTGTGTAGAGATGACTAGTTTCCCCAAAGTTAATAGATAACGCCACAGAGAAGAATCTAACAGAGGTCGCTTTTAAATGGGTCTTCTGTTGCGCCCAAGTGCTTGCTAGTTACAGTTAAATCCAGCTACTAGTAACCAGTTACGTCCAGTTTCTAGCTACAGTCAAGTTAAATGAGGTGCTGGTCTCCCGCGGCGTTAATGGTAAACTATTTTTTTATAAGTCCTCGACACCAGCTGAGCGCAACATTAGACGATACCTCTGTTTGATTCTCCTCTGTTATAACACTCTCTTAAGAATTGTATGATATTAAATGTTCTTGTGTTTTTTTATATTATGGTGTTTGAAGTCAAGATAACTCTCGTAAACTAAGAATGAATGATAATAAATTAAATGAACCTTCTCATGCTAACTATCATGACACCTCTATTAAAATATAATCTTTACAATAAATGGGATTGTTGTTAAATTAGAAGTAATAATGAATCTACTAGGAAAAAGCTGACCTGATAAAATTGCGAAATTACTAAAGTGGGTAGGGATTACATAATCATGAAGCAATTTTACTAGGCGATACTTTTCAAACTCGTGTTTTCTAATAGGCAGGGTTTAGCAAGCTATTAAAATCAGATTGCGGTAAATTGGTTTAATAATAGTCTAGTAAAAGCAGCCGAGGAGCTGTCAGGAAAATAACAGGCAAAGCGTGGATATGTAAACACTTCTGACGTGGAGCCAGCTTGACGTTTCTGAACCGTTCGTTCCTGTACTTTTTTCCCCTTGTTTTATTCAGTTATGTATCTTATTCTTGAGGGATTGACCTGAAATCTTCTAGGTTGATTGATAGGTAGCTCCAAATTCATTATTCACCAGCTTATAAAGATAATTATATAAAATCAAATAGTCTGAAAAAACAAGCATACTGATTGTGTTGGTTGCAGGACGTAACCCCGCTAAAGAAGCACAATTCAAAATTCATTTTAATATATTTTAGATTTTAGATTTAGTAGGTTGGTTTTGAATAAATCATCTATTCCGACATTTTTTACTGAAGATAAATCAATATAGTATAACCTAATCCTTAAATAAATGAAAAATAATTCAAACAAAGAGTACCAAAATGTTATGCTATTTAAAAAACCAGGAGTTCACATACCCGTTAAACTAAAACTGCGTTAAAACCCATGGAGACACCCTGACGTAAGATTAGCCTTACAATCAAGATAATAGCGTCCCCAATTTTAGGTTAAGGTTAATATATGCCATAACTCATCGACAGTGTTTAGTTATAAATTAAATTGTAATTATACACTAACACATAATAACAGTGTTTTAACTGCAGTGATGTAAGATGTAAGGAATATAGTAAAACATTTTAACACGTCCTTATACTGTAGTCTTAATAAATCAGAGATGATCCAACAGTAAGGACCAATCAAACACCAATCGGCTCCATTTCACTCTATGACGTCACTCCGCGTGAGTGAGGCACCGTCGGCGGAGCGGAGAGCGCTGTGGCACTGTGGCACAGCCGTGCAAGCGAGTATAACCGATCCGATGTGCAACAGCTCTCGTCGGCCGCCGAGGACCACCGGGGAGGTTGGGGCGAAGCCCTAGGGTACAGAGAGCCCGGAGTGGAGGTCGGCTGAGCGATCGTAGAGTTTCCATGGTTTGTTGCTTGACATTCAGAATTTTGGTTAAAGAGTCCTCGCATCCTCAAATATGAGAGGAAATGAAAGAAGAGTGTGACTCCATCAAGTTATTATAGATTGCAAATTTACTTAAAAAAATTAATGTTTGTTTTACTGACGTACTAACGATTCCCAATAGATGTATATGTTTACAAGTACATTTATAATCTTTTAGGAAGGAGACTTCAACGGTAGGATTTACTGAAGTCTCGAGTTTAACCGAGTTTAATGAGTGGTCTTTTCAGGTGTGAGCATCTAATTGAAATTGCACATTGGAACGTTTGAATGAATATTATTATTGAATTTTTTGTTGAAATTAGAGAAAACTACATAGTTTATACAGGATTAAATTATATACATCGACTCCATAGCTTAGATGATTTTAAAAATCCGTTAAATATAAGTTTATTTAGAAATTGTGTTTTAAAGCAAGATTTCTTGAAAAATGTAAACCGTTCATCTAATTTTTGTGTTTTTTGGGGAAACTGTTTAATTGTTACAGTAATTAAAAAATGTATTGTGACACTGAGAGGAGGAAATTTGTTTAAATACAAGAATATTGACACGAAACCAATGTTTTTGTCCTCTTTCCTTATTGTTTATTGGAAGTAGTACATTTAAAATAAAGGTACTCACACTACTTTCCCCATAGAAGGGATTTAGTTTTATTTACTCCAAGAAATGTGAATCACCCGAATACCCTTCCAAGATTACCTGCATCCATTGTATCAATTACGGCGTTAATTTGGATCCCAATTAAAATGCCACAGTCAAAAACGACTGTGGCACATAACTGCACGTGCGGTACCGCGTACTTCCGTCACAGGAATCCCAGCCCAGTGTGGCGAGCGATACACCTTGCATCTCAAGCTGCTCAGTAAGCTAAATAAATCAGAACAATGTTAACAAGGGAATTCCTCAGATTTTAAACGTTCCACATCATCATTCTCTCTCATTGATTCGTTCTAATGATACCGACAAACAAATAGTTTTGTACTTAGAATGGAGAGAACTGCTAGGTACTCACTATATAAGGATGATGTAATCATTGAAAGTTGTCGACGTCGTCGACCTTAGATTCCCGGAAACCGATTGAATGTCCAATGTGTTACGTTGTAGATTAATACTTTATGTTCAATAAATACCACACTCGACGGTTTTAAATTTGACGAAAAAATTTAAGAGGCCAAAATATAAGAGGCCAAGGCTTAAAATGAATTGTTTTGAAAATTAATGTTTGTTTCACTGACGAACGAACAATTCCCAATAGGGTGTAGTTGTGTAATACGTTTACAAGTACATTTATAATCTTTTAGGAAGGAGACTTTAACGGTAGCATTTACTGAAGTCTCGAGTTTAATCTTCAATAAAACCAGTGATTAGCTTAAAATCACACATGTATTGCCTTTGAACTTCAACAAATCACCTACCCCTTAAGTCAAATCAGCCAATTTTATTTAATATTATAATATTCTGATAACGTTTTTGAAGTATAAATTCTCAATTATTCTGATCGTCTAAGAAGGTATTTTGACCTCATGTTATGCCTGGTTTTATTGAATGACTACTTTCAAATGTATACATTTTTACCTGCAGTTTCATACTGAGCATAATAATATAATGTCGCCTTGACAGGATATTTAATAACTATGGTCACTCATACACTCAAAGTAACTGGCCACATTCAACGCCACCTAAAAATCCGCCTCCTTCCAAACTATACCATACTAAAGCTTATTTGTTCAGTTTTATTTTACCTTCAACCTTTCCTAGCAACAACACTCATGCTCTAATTAATTCCCTTCATACACGAACTACCCGGTAACCGGCAGCAGTCGAAGCTTCCATGATTTATTAACATGTTGCAGTGCGGTGTTTGCCTACAGCCTGGTGTTCGCTTCAATTAATCCCCCCGTGTCCGCAGAGAGGCCCTGGACAACTGTTCCCGCGATACAAATGGGCCGATTCCACGACTATCGCGCCGCGACAACTCCGCATCCATCATACCCCCTTTTAATTACTTCTCTGCGTACCAACTCCTTAATCGGCGAAAACTGCTTTGGCGCTCCGGCCTGACGATTCTATTACGAGCGCTAATGGCCCGGGAGGACGGGTTTGGCTCTGGGAGGGTTGCTGTGGAATGAGAAGTAAGAAGTGTCATTGCCATTGGATAGAGCTGTAATAATCATTTATTTTGATATGAAGAAGAAGTCAAGATAACAATAAGGGTGAAACTAACTAAACAGGTCTAAACCTTTCTCTTGTGGGGACACATCAACAGGAAACATCTGTTCCTTTAAAAAAAAAATTGTTGGATCAATCAAGCTGATCTATATGCTGTTAGGTGTGTTTTTTGAAGATGACTCCAAATGTTAATCAGTTTTATAGCTAATAAAGTGTCAGAAGTGTTCTTCATTTGTAATATACTTTGTTATATTTTAAGTAACTTATCTTAAAACATAATCATCACTGTCATAACACGAAACTAAAAATAAAGAATAAATACTAAAGAAAATAAGAACTACCACCATTTGTCATTTTAAAAATTAATTAAAAACCACCAGTGCATATTGCATTATACAAATCATGTCGCAACGCTCGCCACGACAATGCCTCCCACCCGCGCTCCCCCACACTTCATAAATAACTTGTATTATTGCGACCCATAATCACGGCGACAAGGAACAAATTAGCCCGCCGTTACGGCGGAAAGGCGGGCTCATATCCTATTATTGCGTGTAGGTTCGCGATGCGTTGTATTACAATCCGATGTGGTCAGTCGCTCCGTCGGTTTCCCGCCATTTACATACGTCGCGTCGCCACCTGTTTCAGGTACTATCATTTATACTAACTGCCTTGCCCTCAGCGCTACCTAATTTATCGATATATTTTGGGCTGTAATTTTTCACGACGTTTTTATTTCTTGAAAAAGTGGTCGTGATTTCGGGATTTGAATAATTCAGATGATTTGAGTGAGAGTTCTGGTTCTGATTGTGGACAATCACTTATGTGTCAGTTTTTGTTGAACGAGAGACTTAGTCAGGAATTGCAATTGATTGGATGCACTCTTTAAATAATGAAGACGTTTAATTTACAGCAATGACCGCAAAATAAGCAAGAAAATATTTCCCCTACAATTCTTTTTTATCAGCCATCACTTAAAAAAGGATTTAGTCTAAGAAAAATGTTTTTGAGTTGGTTTTCTTTTGTTGTGCCTTGTTAGTTTGGAGGGAATCGATAACGTATCATAAGATGTGAAATATAAACACATCCATATTTGTTGAGGTGATGACACAATAAAGGACAGTGTGGTGATTCAGAATCTTAAATTTCGAAACTTCTTAAAGATACCATTTTTTTACGTAGGACCTATCTTAGAATTTGAAATTATCATAGCACTAACATTGTGTATAGTTTTCATCCTAAGCCTATGATGTTACAACAAACAAAACTTGCGACCAGATACAAGTTTATTATCCGCACTTCACTGCAACCAACACACAAGCCTTGCAGAATAAAGCGATCACGTAAGCGCTGCGCAAAAACAACAAAGCAAAAAGGGGTTTGAAAGCGTGAACAATGAGGTGGACAAAGCCGCCATTCGTGGTTTTTGGGGCAAGAAATGTCGGCAGAAACCCAATATTGAGCGTGCACTTCCACGAGAGGTCTCACGATATCGGGTGTATAACCTGTAGTAACAGTACACCCGCGGCGGAGACGCTGCGTCCCGAGAGTAGTGTATGTTGTGTTTAGTGCACACGCACTCTGTCTGACATAAAATGTGTGGAGGCGTACGGTCGGTCACCTAATATTTTGTGCTGAATGTGCCAAGGCTGGAACAAAAAAAGGCATTTTCCTTGGTCTAAACTTAGCTTACCCTGTTGGGCTCCTGATAAAGAAGAAACCATGCATGGATATAGGTTCTGCAGGCCTAAATTACAGAGAGCAGTAATGAAGTAAGGATTTTAGAGTTAGTACACTGTTAGAAGCTGCATTAGAATATCACTACTTCTCTGAAATATGAGGAGAGAACTAAAGGATATAATAATTATGATTAAAGGTACTTAATATTAGTTGAAAGTAGTCTGTATGGAATGACGCAACTCCGAATATGAATGCAATAACTCCATCAATTTTATTCAAATACTTGGATCCGCATGTAACTTAAATGGAGACTATCCCTCAAAAATTCAAAATTGAAAATTAACTTTTGTGTTAAAAATAACTTTGTATGTTACTGGTTTGAATGTTGAATCAAAGTGGCCATTAAAAGTAAGTAACAACGAGGTTATTTTCAAAAGAATTGTAATCTACGTAAATTGAAAAAACTGTTATAAAAAATATACATTTAGCCTTATTACATTTTTGTTTTCTTACAAACTTGTTAATGTTTAGACTAAATAAGTTTTCAAGTCAAATTCATTCCCAAAATTTCTGAACCTATAAATTCCCTGAGTGTCATAAGCAAATGAGCTGTAAATTGATAAATATTTGATCTATAGTTTCAGGTCATGGAAATATACGACAACTGAGTCAATCTGATAGTTCTGACAATGACAAAACTGGAGAGGACTAGAGCGAAATGTGGGGTCCATCGAGCCACTTAAAGGTTGCCCAACCGAGGATGATTTACTGGTTTTGATCCTGCCCTCATGTTTATTCTAAATTTACATAAACAAGTGACGAAATAATTCACGCCCCCCATAATTTTGGACCACACCATATTTGTGATCGCCCGAAATTCATACCTGTCATCGACCAGTTGTATATGTGTTTCTCGTTCTATGGAAGGTTCCTTGACCCAAAAATATATTTCCTGATGACGTACTGACACATATATTAACCTTACATAAACAAAATAATAAATAAGCAATCAACAACATATTTTTCTAAGTTCTAGATCATTGACAAATGTATTTGTTTTATGTGCTTTTTAATTCCAACAAAAACTAGAGTTATTGTAGGATTATTTCATCGAGAGAGAAGTGGATGTGTCTAGGGACAGAACCTTACAGATCCTTAGGACCTAGAAACTATCCTTTGCCCGTGATCGAACCCCAAAGCGGCCACACAAGCTGCTTCGGAAAGGGGCAGAACTGATATAATCCATTCATGGAACTACATTTGGCGTTACTTAGTCGTTTGTTAAATATGCTAATAATTGCATTACCTTCCCAAATTCATTAATTCAATTGTTCTTAACAAGTTTTATCTGTGACCCACTTGCGAAAACGCTGCTGCTTAAAAACCAGTACCCATTTCCGTTTCAAGGTCCGATAACTAATGGAGGTAGTAAAGCAGCAACAATGTTTTGCCGTAATTTACTCTCACAAATGGCAATAAAAAGAAAATCGGTTTCGAACAACGTATTATATAAACTCGGGGCAATTTATTTGGCCGCTAATAATAGAGGGTGCGGCCGCCAAAGGAACTGCTTCTGATTCTAATGTGTACCGTTTCGGTCGAAAACCCGAATATGCCCGTTCGGTCGCTTTCGAGACAAAATGACTTTTTATTCGGAGCGACCACGGCGAAAATATGTGGACAGGAGAAGCAGGTTTGGCTCTCGGTAGCCGATATCATATCCATAAAGCTGGCCTCTACCTTGTTTTTACGGAACGACGTAAATAAGAGACCGCGCTTGGGTGGTCTTTCTTGATTAGTGTTGTTTACAACGTATTACACACAATGTCAATCAGTGGAGCTTATTTTAACGAAAATAATGGTGTTCTGTTCAAATTATATGTGTTATGCTCACGTATTCAATGACCTGATTTTTTAAGTGAATGCTGTGTAGGCCTACAATGTAATCTCGGTGCACCGGAATTGCGCACCAAGTTATAATCCCTAAAAGGGCTCTCCATCTATGCGCCGGAATTGCGCACTTGGCCCGACAGGTACCTGAGCCCTCAGTGCCCACCGTAATAGCTCTGGATTGTGTGACTCAGGTCACTCTTGTATGTGGCAATGATCAGGTGCTTCAAAAATTTGTACTTTGCACCCTTCCATACCACCCAACCTCTTCGACCAGTACCCGGGGAATCGTGGCGAACAACAAATTCGTGTGAGAGTTTTCACTCTCGATTCAACAAGGAGTGCCCTTTGCCCCATCCAAATATATACATATTAAAAAAAAACTTGTATGTATGCAGACAGACACTTATGCCCGGCTCAACACATGCGATGCCCCTAAGAGCAAAAAGAAAAACGCGTGAGAGAAGAGCCTCTCTTATAAACAAAATTCATCAGCTGAATCAAAATGAAATTGACCTTCTAAATTTTAAAAAATGTGTTGGATATAAAAATTCACCCACCATTTAGGTTTAATAAATGGGTACTTTGGTATTATACGGAGGCCACCCTTATACAGCGCGCTGCGGCGGTTATATTAGGCTAGGTTATAATAAATATGTTAGTAGGACTTTCCTTGTTTAATTACGAATCGAACTATACCAGATTAGTCATACCTTCGCCCACCAACGCCAAATCCCCTCCAAGAAGGCCTACTTCAGGTTGTTGACCGGAGTGTGTGCATCACTTGCCTACAGGATTTGCCGGGCGAAAGTATGACTCATCCAGTATAGTTTGATTCGTAACGAAACGAGAAAAGTCCTACTAACATATTTATAATAACCTAGCCTGACATAACCGCCGCAGCGCGCTGTATAAGGGTGGCGATCGGGTGTTGCCGCTAGCGGCGGTGACGCTTTACCTCGCCGACATCGCTGCCTTCTGGGAGGCATAACACAAAGACCGCTCATCATAATTATGTCAAATTTGGACACTAAGTCAATCAAAGTATGTTCTCTTCAATTATGTAGTTATTTTTGGTATACAGTTAAAAAACCTCTTCAAAAATAGTGGCCTCCGTATAATACCAAAGTACCAAAATGCTTGTTGATGAACTTGTTATTAATTTTCACACTTGCTTAATTAACCGAGGGTTTTCTTGGAAGAATAAGTGCGCAATACCGGTGTGTGTCCAGGGGCTGTCTCTCGACCAAGTGCGCTATTCCGGTGACTACCTGAATTTTAGTGCGCAATTCCGGTGCGCCCTGTAATCTATCGGCTTATTTGTAGACGTTTTTGCAGTTATTGAAATTGTTATCAATATTTACTATCCTAATATTATTATTTATTTCAAGGCGGTGAGTATAATTTTCCAAACCTATTTAATCATTAAATATATTTTTTGCGGGAGTTTCTGAAACAATCTTCAACTGAAAATTAGAGGTACTTTATCCACACACTAAACAGTAGTTACGAGTAGACACATAGGCAATTGCTAACAAGATCTGTTTATTTATCATGTTTTATGTATATAACTTTGTTGTTGTATAAATATTATATACATGTCAAAAACTGTTAATGATTCAAAAAGTCATATTTTATACCCCCGCCGGCAATTATGTTTCTTCAAATAGAGTTTATCATATAAAACCTATGAATCAATAGCTAGAATATTCAAACTATTGCATAAGAGTTAAGCTCTTCCTTATAAAACATTACAAAATCGCATAGTATGAAGAGAAAGATTCTACGTTTAACAAATTAAGATGAATTGTAGGTAAAGGCCACCCATATAAATTATACAATTGAGAGTGATCTAGCTTCTTAACCAGACATAAGTTTTCCTTGAATCTATCGACACTTGTTATTCGACTACTAGGTTAATTAAATGTACATACGTTTGTGAGTAACCCTACTAAAATAGAGTATCGGAGAACTGGTTACATTTAAATAATCGATGTAAAGCTATGCACGAATAAATTAATAATTAAATTGAAAACACGATTGAGTGGTGAAGTCCCATTTTAATTGGGTGGCGGCCAGAGAGCAACTTGATCTAATGTAATACGTTATACTGTGTACAAGGCTTGTGATGACATGTTGAACAAAAAACGCTTTAGTTCAATAAATGATAAATGAGGAACTTTCCTGGAGAAGCCTATATAGTAGGGGGGGGGGGGGGCGGTTTAGTAGAGAATAACAATATATAATAGGGGAAGCGGGATGGATATTAATTATTAGGGATTTTGTTGAAAAGATAGATGAAAAGATATTACACGAGTCTTAGTTTTCATTATATATATTTTCCTTGCTTTATTTGATGACCAATACTGTTTAAACTTAACAACTATTCCACCGTTACATTTTAAATGAAATTCTTTTTTAGAATGAAATTTAAATTTTAGTGTTTTTAATATAATTATAGTTCTCACAGGAAAGTAACATTGAAAGGTCTTTTCAATTTCAATCTTTATGAGCAGTAGTCAATATAAGCTGTATATTAAAAATGTTGTCTTTACATGTATAAATATATATTTAACCCACTTAAATTGTTATTTGTCAGCTATATATTATTTTATAAAATCACCGTAACAATTTTATGTCAACGAGTTACAAACTTAATAAGTTTTTAAACTTCGTTATGAAAAGTGAACGCTTGGCGATAATTACCTAGGTGAATCAAGATAATTATCAACGAAATAGGTGTCTTAAAATATAGCACCGTTACCAAACCACTTCTAAATAGTTTTTATCACTTCTAAACCAAAAGTGAAAAAAGTTTCAATCGGTCCCCTCCCCCCCCTCTGAAAAACTTTTCAGTACTTGAAGCCCTCACAATCACCTGTGCAAGTAGAAACCAAAACATAAAACCAAATGTAAAATGAAATCGCCTCGGTTTTTGCTCGCTGGCAAGCTCGCCGCCGCAACGAGCGTCGTGCCATTGCCCTTTTACAGAGCCAATAAACAGACAAGTTCTTTGATATTTCGCGGATGGTATGATGTCGTCGTAATGTCCAAACATAGGAACGACCCGTACCGGCCACGAGGTCGGGTGGAATGTCCTCCTGGAATGTCAGATCCTAGAATGCTCATCCTGGAATGCAGCGACGTAACTAGCGGTGCCTAGTAGCCTAGAGAGGTCTCCGTTAATTATGTCGCCCGGCAAACCGTGACATTTCCAGACTAGGAGAACCGCTCCGACATAAGTCATCTTTCATTAGCGCAGTTGTAAATTTGATTGGGGAGGTGTAACCGGGGCAATTTATTCCACTAGAGGGAGCAGTTTAACATTTTAACACTTACTATGAAATAAGATATTGCTGACAAATGTTCCACAATCTGGCTGACATTGTATAGCTAGAATTTTTTTTAAAAAAAGGGTATGTTTGAGTTTGGGATGTAATAATTAGTTTTAAATTAATTTTTTCTGTGTTTTGCTGAAGTACTTACTTTTTAAGCGTTTTGAGCTCAATCTATCCATCCTTCTAGATTCGTTTGCATATCAATGGACAAGTTAATATAACACTTTGATATATATTTAAAAAATTATAACTTCAGTATCACTATGCTTTTTATTGATGAACTATCACTCCCTCCCCCCAAAAAAACAACTAAATAAAAAACAACAGCTTTACGGTTCAAATCTCCAACAACCAAAGTCAGGTGCTCTGTAAAAGGTGACTCGCAGCCCGTGACTTCAGGCTCACTTTCCCCGTGAGACGTTACGGCTCTAGCACTTCTAATCACAACAAATTACCGACCACCAAACAAAGCAAGGCCGACACCGACTCTCACAGATCACTATCTGCCGTCAACCATCCATTGATAGGCCGTTTAAAATTCCCTCCGCGTAGACGATTCATCTAGCGGTAGCGGTCCGTAGAAAGCCCTTGAAAGAGCCCGCATGCTATCTGGGATCTGCAGTTCGCACAAGGCCTGATGGCAAGGTGCAACACCCATTTTAGGTACAATTACCATAGTAGTACATATAACTGTGGGACTTGAATTACTTTACAATTGCTAATGCCTGCTGCGTCACTGCTCACTGCTCGCTATGGCTCCGGCCCGGTCGGGAACACCCGCTAGGCGCACTTGCCGTTCCGCATGTGTGTAAGCAGTATATTTGTTCAAATGTCCTTTAGTTTTAGTCCTTTAATCATAAAGGGGTAAGGTATTATGAACCTTTTCTTTGTCTTATAATTGAACTATCATCGTAGCGGCGTCGTTCTACTGTTCCAAACTCAGCCCTTTAATGTACTTATGATATGCCCTTCTCTAAAATTCTGGGACTTATAGGTAAATTCGTGAAAATGCGTTCGTTTTGAAGTTAAAATCCGTCCAGCAGATATCGGTTTTTGACTACGAAGAAAATATCCTACTGGCAACGTGACCTGTGTAGGGTACTAATACAAGTAAAAATTAGTTATTTCCAGCATTTGAAGCAAGTTCTCGAAGCCAATTTTAAGATACTAGGGCAGTCAACTTAACAAGTAAGCAAACAAGTATGTACACATTCATTGTATAACAGTACAGGATAAGTAGCGGATTTTCCTATCAGGCGTTAGGAAGAAAGTAAGGAATCAAGCATGTTTACTTTAATTCACGAACGACCATTTTAATACGGCAGTGTCAAAATTAATGCGCTTATCTTGCATCAGACTTTTAATTAGCACTCAATTCAGTTAAGAACGACCCCGGCTTAGGTTAAAACCCGGTACGGTCTCGTGTGAACCAAAACTGGTCCGTGCATGACGGCCGGCCAGTCCGGTACACGATCCTTCCTCAAATTTCCCAAGCGTAATGTAGATGAGCTCATCCCGGCCCGAGCATCTCCGGTGTAATTATGTAACACGGTCGAAGCGTTCGCGTTTACGAAATCGTGACCGGTTCCATTCGGTCCGGATTCATTAATACGAGAAATCCGACTCCCGGTCGATATTTCAAACTGTTATGACAACTTGTGCGCGTCGCGACGGAACGCGGACAAATTTATAGAGCGGAATGTCGAAAAAAATATGTCTCGCGCGCTCTTTGAAGCCGGCCATCCGGCACGGAGTGTTTTTGCCGCGGTATTAATTTATACGAGATGGAAGACATTAATTGGCCGGTGGGGCCGGTGGCTGGCGGTGTACGGTGTACATCACCTGGGTCGGTGTGTCGCCGTCAGCCGCTACCTAGAGCCGAGCTGCTACTTCCATCAGTCTACACGACGTCTCTGTCCGTCACCGGGGAAGCGGTGGGAAACTGAAGCCCCAGCGTCCACTGCTACTTACTGACATCTCGGATATAGATGAAGTGAAAGGTTTCTACTAGGAAATTTATAGTACAGGGCTTCTATTTGACAAAAATTTCATAATTTAAAAAAGTTGACCTTTGAAATTATGGTTGTGGTTCCACCACAACGCGGAGGGTTTAAACTAAGTGATAGGGACGTTCATAAGGATAATAAAAAGATCAGAAGTGAGAGAAGTCAGACAGGCTTCAAAGCTTCACATCTTGTATCGCAATCACTGCGAATATTCATATTTTCTTTTCACCAAACTGCGACGTAATAACCTGTTTTACAAACGTCATTTGGTGGCCGAAACCAGCTCTTTTCCGCTAGAGGGCCAAAAAATTTCGGCCCTAGGGCCGAAAGTCAACTGATCATTTATTTACTTGAAACAACGTGAGAACATCACATAGTTACACGGCATTCAACAGGTTCCAAAAACATGATAGTTGCGATCATGTGATTTTCATAGCTATTTTTGTTTAAACCATGACAAAGAAAATGCATCGTTGCTCATAACCTCAAAGTTTTGTTTTCAAGAGTGTCAAATAAATAATTAATTTTTTAATGTTATACAGAATATATTTTATTGTGAAGTGTGGTGAAAAATAGCGTTCGCCTTTCGGCCGAAAAGGTTTTCAGCTGGGGATCGAGCAGCTCTCGATCGTTTCGAATTCTTGACTTCGTCTCGAATTTGAAGCACGGTCTCAAGCCTGCAAAACTTCATTTTTGGCCCTTGTTGCGAAATATACTATTAATGTCAACATATGTTTAAAAAATCATTTTTTAATAATATTGTTGCATAAATCTTCCTTTATCTGTCTACAAAAAATGACTTAAAAATCCTTTTTTGAAACAATTCTCTAAACGCTCACGGGTATAAGAGCATAAATATTAATTTGTAAATATACATGAAGTAAAGATAATTTTCATGTCAGTTACCTTTGTATTTTATACTTAAATCTATCCAACAGGAGCCCCTTGAAATGTACAACCGCTTCTGGTTCATTACACTCCTTAACTTTGTATTCAAAGCACATTTAATCCGACCTTACTGAAAGCCCAGTTCCCACCTTCGTACCGCATTCAATAGAGTAGATTGGAAGCGGCGGCCGTGGCCAAATTGAATATTTATATTTATTAACATAGGTGCTAATGGAAACGAAGACCGTTTATAATCGGTTACAGCTCCATTTGCAAAATACGATTATCTATAAGGGGGTCAGTGTACCAAGGGCGATGCCTTACCGGGATCCGAGCTGTCAAATAAATTATAGATTAGGTCGACTCGAATTCGCACCGGCCACAACAACTTGATGTTGAGGCCCGAGGTCCGAGCCTACGACCAGCGAGGGCCTTCACTACATACAGCTGTAGAGTGGGAGGCGATATGTCACCGTCACCAGGATAACACTGAGGAAACGCACCTCTGGAAGCTCCTATTTGCATTAAAGTAATAGTGATTTTGAAAGAGAGGACGCGCCATTTAATTGTTGGCCTTCGTCTACGAGAAACCATTTTTTGTTTAAGCTGTTTTTTATTAACCTTTTATTTATGAAAGTAATAATTTGGATTTTGTTTGTTTCAGGTGGAGGTCTACGAGAGGCCAGATCTGATTTGTGAATCAGAGATCAGAGATTCTACCAGATCTTGAGTTCGTTGTACGTTTGCAGTATAAACCAAGTAATGGGGATAAGACGTAATTGGTCAAGAGAAGGTTAGAAGTAAAATACAATTAAGCAAGGTTTAACCATTATGAAAATCACTTTAACCAAGTTGTCTTTTACCTCCAACAAAGTTATTCAACACCATATCAGCAGCAAGTCACATACCTAAAACGTCCAAGAGGAAGGTAATAACTGGATCTCCTGTGATCCACTCTATTCCCCCGGTCACGTGGGGCTGATTAAATCCTTATAAATATCACATCCCTCGGCCGGTGGCCGCTTAGACGGGATTTACGGGTTTAAACGGTGGTGCCAGGAGCCATTAGAATTCATGACCGAAGCACCCCGCAGAGTGCGGACAATAAACAGTGCTGGCCGCACGGGCAGTGCCGCACTGAAGCTCCAGTACAGGGCCGCACTGAAGCTCCAGTACAGGGCCGCACTGACGCTCCTGTACAGGGCCGCACTGACGCTCCTGTACAGGGCCGCACTGAAGCTCCTGTACAGTGCCGCACCGACTCTCCTGTACAGGGCCGCACTGACGCTCCTGTACAGGGCCGCACTAACGCTCCTGTACAGTGCCGCACTGACGCTCCTGCACAGTGCCGCACTGACGCTCCTGTACAGGGCCGCATTGACACCTCTGTACAGTGCCGCACCGACGCTCCTGCACAGTGCCGCACTGACGCTCCTGCACAGTGCCGCACTGACGCTCCTGCACAGTGCCGCACTGACGCTCCTGTACAGGGCCGCATTGACACTTCTGTACAGTGCCGCACCGACGCTCCTGCACAGTGCCGCACTGACGCTCCTGCACAGTGCCGCACTGACGCTCCTGCACAGTGCCGCACTGACGCTCCTGCACAGGGCCGCATTGACACTTCTGTACAGTGCCGCACCGACGCTCCTGTATAGTGCCGTACTGACGCTCCTGTACATCGGTGTAGACATTATCTACCCTACCGAGAACCTTATAATATGTATATACGACTTGCACATTAGATACGACCCTTGCACATTTTTATTGAGAGATTAATTATTTGGGTCATAGGTACTGAAAGTTTCTTTTTCAAACCTTTTTAACAGTCCTCCCAGTTATTGAAGTCTAAAAAGCTAAAAATATTCATGCAACGTCTTTTTCTCAACATTATTCACACATTGCATGGATACGAAAGTTGTACAGTCAATTAGTTATTAAACATTATAAAACGAAACTCACAATGAAGAACGCCGGACATTTTGAGATACTGACGCAGTACTCATACCTGCAACAGAAATTAACATTACAAATCTCAAATAAAAAGTATTAATAAGCAGCTCTTGACACTGCTGATTAAAAGGCTCAAACTGGATCACGATGAATTTAACAAATAATTTAACCTGTGTTAATTGTCTTTGAGTAAATAAATAATGGTAAAGAATTTTCTTACTTAATTTCTTATAATAATCAGAATTGTTTAAAAATGCTATTCTTACTTTAATGCTCTGTTGAACACCTTATCTTCTAACCATGTCCATTATCGTGTTTTGGAAATAAATACTTTTCTACGCACAGATGTAGCCAAGAATCTTTGCCTCCTTATTTTTTTCTTTACATCACAACAGGATAGCCAGTGGAATTTGACTTTCCCAATAACATTTATGCTGAACGAACTGTACAATAGATATGGACAATTTCAATCATTATAATATGATGTGTTTAATATCAAGCAGCTGCCTCATATGAGAAGCAAAGATGGCATTTGATTAGACCCATACCCCTTAATTGAGAAAAAAGTCCTGATTACTAGTATTTATTGCATTATTTATAGGAAACAGATTTGTATGTGCATACTGTATTTTTGAATTTCTAAATATGGACATGTAATTCTGCTGGGGATGAGAATAAATGGTGACTTAAGCTGGTGAGGACATTCGAAGTAGTTGCGATTGAGAGACGAAAGGTGAAGGACCAATTCTATTATCATTTGTCTCTTCTGTGTGACAGGTCACAAGGTCGAGTGTTCGACAATTATTCAGTATTCTCGTTAGTTTATGGTTTTATTTTGGACTTTGGTGTTCACGGTTGATCTTACTGGAACTTTCAAATATTCTATGTACTTGCATATAGGAGCAATAATATAGTAAGCTACATCACCCTTTTAGGAAATTCAAATTCAAATTTTAGAAATGTCGTGTTACTGAATACAATTTTCTTTAATTGTTAAGACATCCCAAGACCTCCAGCTATAACGAATACCACTTCAAATATTTGAGAGCCGAGCTTTTAAATGTCCATAACGCAATCTGAGATCTACCAATTTACATACTTGGATTTCTACTTCTAGCCTAATGTTGGATTTAGCTCGGTGTCCAGCCGGGAATCATTCAGGTTAATCCGTTATCTGAACAGGTCTGGTGGGCCGTCCCGTTCATGGTGGAATTAACACGGCAGGATGTTTAAACCCCATCCGTCTTGGTACATAACTAATGGCGAGCTAATGACCGAAAATCCAAATGAACTCAGAAGAAGGCTTGATGAATGATCGCTTCCTGTGGGAGATTGTTATTAGCTTGTCCTCACTCCTAGAGACGAGCTGGCCGAGTCACACTTTCGGTGAATTAACACATCCTCGACGACAGCCGAACTTTGATGGATTAATTTAGCGCGGTGCCGACGTCGTGTCGTGTGTCAAGAAGAAATTTCTAACCAGGTTTTTGGTGGTTTTCAACACATAAATGTGAGTAAGTGGTCCGAAATAATGATCTTGATCCTGATATTGGGCAACGGTATCCTTCAGGGGAGACACGTCAGGCTCATTCAGCCATGGGTTGGGCCTGTACACAGAAATTGTGGAATATTAATAAAATATGTTTTACGTGTTGCAGTAATAAAGTAAATATAGAAAAGATATTGAAGGATTTTGAATTTAATCTGAAATATTCAGATCTATTTGCAAAATTTGCAGCAAAAATTATTTAGCAAGGAATTTTCTAATTTTAGGCGTACAAACTCCCTCAGCTGTAAATATACTTTACATATTTTCAATGTATGACTCGAATACAGAACAATCCAAACACAAACAAACGATCACCGAACTTCACCCATCAACTTTTAATTAGACCCCTACTCAAAATACCCAGTGCCTTTCAAACTTGACAAACCATCCCTCCAGAGGCGAGAATGAAGTAACCAAGTAGCAAGTAGCCCGGATGAATAGGTAGTTCCAACTAGCAGTTTATCGGTGCCGTTTAGCCGTGTCCGCCCAGCGTAATGGTGGCGGACGGACTCGCCACTTACCCGGCATTACCGCTTGACACCTCGCGCGATCAACGAGGCTGGCGTCACAGCAGATTACCGGGAGAGAAACCGCTCCTAGTAAAGTGCGGACAAAGGTTTACACCGCGGTTATTAGCAATCTGAGATAAACGAGCTGCTTAGCGGTGGCGCGTCCGCTAGCCCGCTCCCGCCGTAACTGCCGATCGGAGTAATGGGGCTTCCGAGACAGCCGGGTGGCTGGGTGGCTGGGTGGCTTCCCACAGTAACTCGGGAGTGATGAAACATGGTCTGGACGGTCGTGCTCTGCGAAGTCTCCTTTTGTCTTAAGCTGGATACGCCAACCGTAATTCAAAGTTGTTAACAATAAACTCGAAATGTCTTATTTAGATTAGTTTGTTGTATTTTTCAACTTGTTTACATAGACAGCTTGGCAGTACCGCAGAACAGCAGTACCTTATTTTCAAATGAAAGCACAAAAACAAGCCATATGGCTGTTTCGCGTAATAAGTTTTCATGTTTATGATGGTTGAGACTACTTTCCGACTACTGCACATCAATAAATTTATAGATCTTATATTTTTACTAACCTGAGTCGTCCATTAGCCTCAAATTGCGATATGAAATGTATGTTAATTAAATCTTTGCATCTGGGAAACATTTATGTTCAATATTTAAATACCAGAAATACTTACTGAAATATTTAAATATAGGAATATTATTTTGCTATAAATCTTTGCTGTTTATGTTATACAAAGAGTGCCTAGATAATCTTCGTCAAACGTTACCCGGCTATTATACGGGTCAAAATAACCGAAAGTGGTTTTAGAATGTATGTTAGTCCTATATTGCTCGGTTATCTAACCATCGGTAGAATATTTTTGGTAAATGTTTGGAAATAAACATTAGCCATTGGTAGAATGTTTATTTCAGGTATTTAATTTGATTGGTAATTCTGTCAAGATTATTTATTCAAGCATTTTTAATTCGCTCAGTTTGTAGGTCTGCTGCAACGTGGGTATATTTATACATACTATGCCATATTTTGCTTATTTTCTAGAGTTTCTGAATAGCAAATCAGAAGAAAAATCACGATCAATCAGTTATATAAAACATCTAAAGAGTGAACTCTCGACACTAACAAATTGAAAGTCCACTTGTCTGATTCAATGAACAAAATATGAAATTCTTTCGGTCGTAGGTTTCAATCGACTTGTAAGATCAAAACTTGTTCCCCAACATATCCAGACGCATTCTGATTCACTGACCCACTCAGGCAAATATCTACATATCAAAACCGATCTTTTATTTACAACTCGGATCCGACTTGTTCGGTCGCAAATAAACCATTATGTAAAACACCGGGCCAGCGGCAGTCCGTTCCGACTCTCACTGAATGATCTGAATAATCAGGTGAATTATTCTGCTCGTAACTCGACGGAATTTGTAATTGGTGATTTGAATGCTGGCCCGAGGCGGTTCGGACGTAGGTTTTCGTGCTATTGGGGCCAATTTCCTAATGCATTTCTTGGTCCACCTCGTCGTGTCTCCGGTGGATTAGTCATGGAGATTATTGTGTAGAACGAGGAGATTACTATGTGGCATGGAGATTATTGATGAGGGGCTGCAGGGGATTTTCTCACGTCACTCAATGGTTGTTTGGTAACTTCAATTATGGGTTATAATCTGTTTTATCACATTAGCATAGTTTTTCAAAGAGGCTTTTTCAAACACAGAATTGAAGGTAGTTTGTATTCGTTGTTTTCCCATTGTATACATTAAAGTAATGTTTTTTCTGTTTCCATCTATTTTTCCGAGATTTAAAGAGGAAAATTTACAATTAATTATATTCTATCTATTAAGATATTTTTTAGTACACCATAATTTATATGAATTACTTTTTTAAATTATATTAGTGGATTAGGCCTACATGTTTGTAAAAAATTACATTTAAAAATACATTTCAGTGATGTTTATTGTTTGCAATGAAAACGGTCACCCAAACATATAAGCTTACACACGAGGAAATTGCAAAGATACAACTTTGTTTTCATAAGGTTTGTATTCAAGTTTTACTTAACGTCACGGATCCAGTCATTTTACCATTTCAGGAGTTAATAGCCTCTCAGCAGTGACGACCGTCACTCTCAACTCAAAAAACATGAAAAGGAGCGGTAGAAAAAGTGAATAAGCAAGGTTATGAAGCAAGAAGATAAACTGGTTTGTACGGGGGAGGAGGTAGTCGGAGGAATACCAATGCAGCAGCCACTGCAAGTGCGACCAAAGCAGATAACAGAGATATCCGGTATCTGTGACTGGGACGACACTACTTAATGTGTTCCCATTCTGATATCGTGTGCATATCTAATCCTACCACATATCTAGAAGTTTTTGTAGAGAGGGATCAGGCAGTTCTTTCACAGCTAGCTTTCTAGAGAGGTTTAACTTGTAGCTGCTGTTTACTTTTTATATAATCGTCTGTACTGTATAAGAGATCTGATTTGCTTCGTGTAGAAAGAATCCCTTCAAGCTCTGATATCGTTGCCATGACACTATGTGTCTTGCACAGCCATCTTTAAGATATTCAACACGACTTTATCTTAGGTCTGTTTTCGTGTTTAAAATTGTGGGAACTTTTACGCTAAATCACTTTATAAAAATTTTAATGTCAATTATAATAACTTTTTATTTTGACTAGAGGACCCACGCTGCTCCGCAGCAGTAAATTTTGGTACTAAGACACAAAATCAACTCAAATAAAATAATTCTTCATTTATAAAATTAATGTTGCATGCAATGGAGCTTTACAACGTCAATATGACTTGCCCGGCAGTTGCCTAAGTTGAAAAAGAGGTGCATGTAGCTGGGCCTGGTTATGTTGGAATTTCAGTAAACCAATTAAACCACGATTTATTACCAAGCTGGTAATAATTTGTTCCACAAAGGAAAACTTAGGACTTTCATGAGATGTTCTGTACTTAACTTTTCGGGACAGCGACATGTCAGCCCGGCACATACGACTTTACAAACTAACTATAGACCATGCTAAAATACCCCCGTTGTAGACCTGCATACTCAGCGCAAAAGAACATAGTTCAAGCCAACACAGCGAGATTTGACGTGTTTTTGTAAGCTCCATAAGATTAACGTGGGGAATCTTAACGTGGATTAACGTAAGATTAACGTGGGGAATGAGCATACATCAGGTTTGCTGCCATGAAAATGGAAAAATCGAGGATTTTGTACTATTATACATTAGATCTCATCTAGATGAAGACATAAACCAATTTTTATCAAGCCGAATATGTTGAGAAATAAGCAAGATATAGAATTTTAATTTTACTTATTACCCATAAGGTTAATTGGGACAACGTACCTGTTTACTACTTTCAATATCTCGGTAACCAATGGACATATACCAGTGATTCAAAATCCTAAATTGTTCTTTTTTTTTAGCTGAATTCTTGGGTGCGAACACAAATTGGAAAAATCTTGTTTTTCTGTGTAAAAAATTCAAAAACCCACATTTGGGGGGGGGTTTATCCTCCTTTACCCCCCCTCCGGTGGTCCGATTGGGCTGGTTCACGAATTCGTCCAGTTGATTACCACTTTACACGTCTGTACCAAATTTCATTAAGTTCAGACCATAAACGGACTCAGAAAAAGTAATTTATATATATAAAAAACTTGTTCGGAATTCAGCAGAGTGCTCCAGGTACGTCCGATCATAATAATCAATAGCTCAAATGAAAGCTGGTATTTCATTAAAGGTTCTTAGACTAAAACATATATAATTACTTAATTAGAACTGGGGATATATATTATCTTCAATTGAATTCATAATTCGGGAAATAATCAAATTTATGTTTTTTGGTCGAGTAATACAGTATATTAATGAATACCGATCCTTGATAGCAAATATTTGCATGCATACCTTTAATTTAAGACCTTATTTATGAAAATGGGTCAAGTAGAAGAGCCAAACAGACTCGGAAAAGAAAAACAATTTTTTTGTGTTGTTCGGAATTCAGCAGCGTGCTTCAGGTACGTCCGATCTTAATAATCAATAGCTCAAATGAAAGCTGGTATTTCATTGAAAGTTCTTAGACCAAAACATATAGAATTACCTAATTAGAACTGAGGAAAAATATTATCTTCAATTGAATTCATAATCCGGAAAATAATCAATTTTATGTTTTTTGGTCGAGTAATACAATAAATTAATGAATACCGATCCTTGATGGCAAATATTTGTGTGCATACCTTTAATGTAAGACCTCAGTTATGAAAATCGGTTGAGTAGAAGAGCCGAGCAGACTCGGAAAAGGAAAACAAAAAAAGTTTTTGTGTTGTTCGGAATTCAGCAGCGTGCTTCAGATACATCCGATCTTAATAATCAATAGCTCAAATGAAAGCTGGTATTTCACTGAAGGTTCTTAGACCAAAACATATATAATTACGTAATTAGAACTGGGGAAATATATCTTTAATTGAATTCAAAATCCGGGAAAAAAACAAATTTATGTTTTTTGGTTGAGTAATACAGTAGATAAATGAATACCGATGCTTGATGGCAAATCTGTGCGTGCATACCTTTAATTTAAGACCTCAATTATGAAAATCGGTTGAGTAGAAGAGCCAAACGAACTCGGAAAAGGAAAACTATATTTAACTCCCATAAGAAATGTACAGGGAGGAAGTTGCTTTTGTGCATAACTCGAGTAATACGGCAGATAAATGAATGTGGATGCTTGATGGCAAATCTGCGCGTGCATACCTTTATTTTAAGACCTCAATTATGAAAATCGGTTGAGCAGAAGAGCCAAACGGAATCGGAAAAGAAAAACCAAATTTTTTTAATATATAGATTTGAGGATTTTGTAAAAAACTTTTCGCGTGATCATTCAAGCGAAGTAGAACATTATACAAAGTTGTAGTTTTACCTCTGTTACTTAATTATATATGGAATATCTACAATTTGATATCCTTTAATATATTGGTTTGATATATTGGCATTTACTTTGATATTGGTTAATGTCAGATAACGTTAACATATTAAGAATCAGGGAAATTTTCATTTTTGATTAATTTGACAGTGTTTATTTCTGAGTTTATTGAACATTTGGTGGCAAATTGAATGGAATAGTAGGGTCAAAATATTCAAATGTTTACTTAATATTTTAGTCTAACAAAGGACTAATAATTAAATAAATCAAATAATTTCATGTTTGTCGATGATTTCTTTTGATGCTGCTTAAATTAACAGTAACACGTGAATGTAAGCGACGATGATTTTTGTATGATTTACCTAAACTTGGTCCCTATATTACCTAAGTCAAATATTACATCAACATATGTTTTTGTATGTTTCGATAATCCTGTCCCTTCACCTAAATGAAATGCCGCACCATCAAATTCCTACTATCAATATGTTACTGCTTACAAATATCCCTCTTCGTGTCAAGACACTATTTAAAATACAGTACAACCAGAAACTTCTAAAAGCTAAATCTTACAAAGAATTACGCGAGCGCCTCTCCCGAGGACAACGCCGGAATATGTTAAATACCGCTGCTACACCATTAGCTTCCACTTGTTATATCTGCTCCCACCTGTTTATAAATCAGCCGGGTTTCGTGCGGCATGGGAATTACGGCGCGAAAAGGAGGCGGAAACAGCGACATGGAGTAAGGAACAGCGACACAGAGGTAGAAACAGCGGTGGTGCGACATGGCGGTGGAGAACGTGTACCTGTACCTGGATGGATGTCCTGCAGAGTGAATTAATCGTGGGACGAGGACGGCGAATGACAAATGAGGCAGGGTCGGTATGATGCATCCCCTGACCTCGGGTCAACTACTAAGTGACAACGACATAAACATTCTCATAACCACCTTTATCGCGAGTCCAACTGGTACAACTTATTTTCCTTACTGCTGGAGTAATGGTCGCTTTGTTCCCTGTAACTGCACCGCTTAATCTTTCTGAGTTTGAACAAATGGGTTTTGTACAAAAGACTAAACAAATAAATAAATCTTTGGAAGATTTAAATACATGAAACAAATAAATGAAATGCAACGACGTTGATAATAATATCGATTTCTAATTTTTAACGGGATTAATGTGGTCCATTATTTACGTAACTCTCCAGTAAAAACAATTCCGAGGTCGTTTAAGGACCTGGAATCTTATTCTGCTCTTAGAGGATAAGAGGTATTCTAATTACTTTGATGCTTTCTCTCTACTTAAAGCAGGATCATAATCCAGATCGTGAAATGTTGAACAACTCATTTCTAGTTATAAGTGATGGTTCATGCAAAGAAATATCATAGAAATGGTGTAGGTTACGATAGTTACTTGCTATCGTTAAATTCAATGATTAGGATATTACGAAAAAATAAACGGAAACTATCAAAAGAAACAATAAACTATTCAAACCAGCACAATGGGCGATTATGATGTCTTTCTCTGGGACAACGCTCTGACTTATGAAACGGCGACAAACACAGATATAATGGTTGGAATTATAACTTGGGGACGTTATTCATCACGAGTGCACACACGCACACCAACACAAACACTGCAAGAAATATTGGAGCGTGCCGCATTCCTTTTCAGTCGGAAAATCGAATGACATTCCTCCTTCCCGGAGTGGGCCACATTCTCGACATTCGAGCCCATTAAATAATCCAAAAATATTTTACTTTTATTACATACCGTGTTTTTGTAGTAATTTCCTCCGTTGAAAGAATGAGAGCCCGGGACATAACTTGTAAAGAGTTGTCAACGGCGTCACCCTATATTACCAGTGGCGGCCTGTTGTTCCAGATAAATAAAAAACGAATCGTGACAAATAAACCACAGCTGATTCAGCAGTCGGGGAGCAACAGCTGATACAAAGCTCACTCGTAGTTGCCAAATGTGACCTTGTAGATAAGCTTTGTAGATTAAAACAGTAAAAATAGTTTGACATAGGCATGCTAACTATGATGGTAAAACAGTAAAACATTTGCGAACAGAAACACATATAGATGTTTCAGTAATATAGATCTAAATTTTCAGTAATATAGATCTATCTATACTATTATAAAAAAGAGGTGGTTTCTCTATGTGGGTATGTATGGGATAAATAAACTCGAAAAATACTGAACCGACTGGGTTGAAATTTCACACAGAGGTAGATCTTGAACCTGGGAAACATATAGGCCTATTCACTTCCTTAAAATCCCCTCGGGCTACGCCCCGTGAACGTCCTTGGCTTCAATTTTTACATTTTATAAGGATGTAAACATTCAAATACCGAAATGAAAACAGCTTTGAATTCACCAATTTGACATTTCAAAGAGCAGAAGTAAGATCAGCTGAAATTGTTATCGTTAGCGAAGCCACGTGCAACTGCTAGTAACGAAGTAAAATACTTATGTCTGTCAGTTGTTAAAATTCCATTACTCGTTATAATAATTTCTTCGTCTGCCGAGGACTGATCACCAGACAAGTAGCAGGCAAACATGCCCATGACACGAGCTGATTGCAATGAGTCTCGTAACGCAGATGCAGTGATGAGGGAAACCGTTCATTCATTAGGGCTTGCTCTTCGGAGTAATTAGCTGGCAATAAATTATTGTTACTTGACATCGCTACCGAGATGCTGGTGATAAGGGAACAGACCGTCGCGTCGCTACTCGTAGCTTCGACGTTACTAAATCGTATCAGGGTTCTTGATGTAACGCAGAATAAATTGATTAGAGAGTAGACCTAATGTTTGACTTTTTATCGAAAAGGGCTGCGATATTTTCTAAGATTCTTGTTTAGCTAATCGAATATTTAAACAGGTCTTTTCAGTACACAAATGTCATACCATATGAACTGCTCTTTGCCAACTATAAGTAGTTGCACTTGAAAATATACAGAGTGATTACAAATTAAATTGACAGTTTGGATAGCTTGTAGAAATTTTATTATTTAAAAGTTTAGATCATTACTTCATGATTATATAGAGGAATTCTTTAAGTTTTTATTGAAAATATTTTCATATTCAATGTGTGCAACATTTGCAAAACGACAGATATCAACACGGTAGTCGAATTGTGGCCACACGACTAAGCGTCTCACGGTCAACTGTAGCAAGAAACTTGTGATTAGTTGTTTAAAATCATCGATATCAACAGAAAGCGGTGGTACGATAACTCTGTCTTTTACAGAGCTCCATAAGAAATAGTCGCAGGGAGTTAGATCCGGACTACGAGGTGGCCACGGCTGAAACACAACGTTTTCCTCACTTGCACGGCCGATCCATCGTCTAGGAAGATGTTCATCCAGACACTCTATGACGTCTGAGTGCCAGTGAGGCGGAGCTCCATCTTGTACAAAAATGCGAAGTTACAACTATCTTCATGGAGTTGAGGATTGACCATTCGTTTAACATGTCCAGATAAATTATTCCAGTTACCGATGGTTCTTGGAAGAAGAACGGCCCGTAAACCTTTTCACAAGATAAAGCGCAAAACACGTTCACTTTAGGAGAATCGCGTATATGCTGTACATTCTCTCTTGGGGTTTCTGTTCCCCATATTCGTACGTTATGTCTATTAACTTTTCCACTAATGTGAAAAGTGCATTCATCACTGAAAATTAGAAAAAAAAACAATGTGTCGTCATTCTCAAAGACAATGTTGCATCTCCTGACGAAAACCTTTACGTACAACATTATCATTGGCATTTAAACTTTGTACTAACTGTAATTTGTAAGGTGTCATTTTCAAACGTTTCCGCAGAATTTTCCTCACAGCAGGTTGAAGAATTTGCAATTCTAAACTTGCTGATCTAGTCGATTTTCCTGGGCTTCGTACAAAAACATCACGAAGTCCATAATAATATCTGTATATCGTATCTGCCATCGAGTCAATTAAATAAAGTAAGCCGACAACATTGAAAGCATCAGCAAATAAACAGCTAATCGTTCCCATAACCGTGAAGGAAACAAGTCTCCTTGGGGGTCCGACTCTTGTTTGGCCAGTCATCGGTCGAACGCATCATCAGCATCTGATGATGATGAGCAATGCTGCAGATGATGTCATCAGATGCGCTACTGTCCTGCGGGTCCTTGATGGCTGGAGCTGCTTCGTACCGGGCTCTCATCAAACTGAATGACGCATGAAACAAACTGAGTGAGTATGCCTCATTTTGGGGGTCCCAAAATTGAGCTGACTGTAGTTTTCGTTGTTGATTGTTATTTTAAACAAACACGTAAACACTACAAGTGGAAAACTGTTTTGGAAAAATTGTAATTCACATTCTGTATTAAGTTAGTGTAAGCAAAGTAATTATAGGTCTTAGTAAGCTTAAGACGTTATATATTTAGACTATTCATTGTTTCTCCCAAATCATTGACATGTAATTAACTATAGGTAAAAATAATGCATTAGTATTTAAAAAAAATTAGGTTCCATTTTAATTCGGATGATAAAATGTGAACAATTATTATTTATTTAGACTAGATTTTCTTTTGATTTATAAATAGCTAGCAGTTGCCCGTGGCTTTGCTCACGATAAAAACTATAACTCCCACTGCCTAAATGAAGATAGCGCCACATTTTGAGTTTATGATTGATCATATAAGGTACAAAACTTAATGACGCCTTTAATTTAACTGACTAAACTAAATTGAACTTTTATGTAGTACATATCACTTAAAAAAATCCACAAAACCATTATGAAAGGAACCAAATTAATTATAAATCTGCTGTAAAAACGTACCCGTATGTGAAGCTTAAACCATCTGCTTGATTGATTAAACATTGATAATTCAAACTAAAGTTCATCCATTAGATATATATAGAGAAATTTCAAAATTTCGACCCCACCAAAAACCCCTTAAAATTTCAAATTTTGAAAAAACCGTTCTATTAGCTGATGCTTAAGCCCTAAAAGGAACGTCCATGCAAAATTTCAAGGTTGGTTCTGAGCAAGGCCACACTACACTGAGTCAAGTTTGGGCTGTGCGATGATAGGTCAGTGGTATTAGACACTTCAATTGAGACTTCAATTTAAACATTCATGAACCAGAAAGGTGTTTTTGAAATCCGTTAAGTCCGCATGTCTGCTGTGACGGGAGTATTTTTACTGCTGCCCTCCGCAGGAGGTATTTCTATTTGGCCTCCCTATCCTACGACAATTACCTGCTTCAAAACAGCTAGCGAGAAGACTCAGCGCCCCGCTGACAAAACCCCCAAGGTGCCACTGCCCTAAGAAGGCTTATGTCCAATATCGTCGAATATGCTCGCATTTATAGTAGAGAGAAGCCGGAACCTCAGTCGCAGCAGAACTTGCGTCCCTAGCGAATCCTAAATTAGTTTTCTGTTTCATGAAAGTATATGTTTGTAAAATGTAGAACATGCCTTGATTTAATATCAAACAATTTCTAAGGTTTAAGGGTCTATCTTGAACAAACAAAACAAAGATAATGGCAAATTTGAAAATGCGGTAGATAAAATAAATGGTTTACATTAGTTTTTCTATAACAGCTGTTATGGGGGAGGAAGGTCTTTTAAGTATCTCTAGTCAGTGATTTATTTTATGTTCTCTTCTTGACAGCTGGTTTTACATTCTACTAAATTTCTTGCCTTTTACATGTGTTCAAATATAAACATTTCATCAATTTTTATCCTGCATAAGGATAATATGGGATCTTTGAGAGGGTCCGAGGGTCAGATCAGGATGAAAACCATTTAGTTGTTTTATTTAAGTCCTAAAGAATGAGTGTACAAAATTTTGGGCTTTCTAGGTGTATGGGTAATAGGAGAATTAGTGATGAGTGAGTGAGTGGGACTTTGCCTTTTATAGGTAGATATAGATAAAAGTAAAGTGGAAACAAATCTTAAGGATCATTACAAATAAATCTTTCCGCTCTCCATCAAATCCACCATTAAAGTCTCTGGTTTTCATTTTATACCTGCGCAAGACAATAATCTATTTCTAGCGTGACCGTCAGAAACTCAAGCGACAAACCAGGGATTTACTGCAGGAAGAATATTAAATGAGCCTGCTCTTTGATGTTTACGGCTGAGTGAACGCACACTACTCCACAACTCCACAGCTCCGTCAGAGCTGCAGACGTGTTTCTGTTAGGAGATATTTCCTCAACGACTATGAGACAGTTACACGGCAGTTGCGTGCAAGGCGCGAGAGTTATTTTACACGCAGGTTAAAGGAAAGTTGACACATTTTCACTGCTATTATTATTCACCATGTGGCTCATTGACCGTTTAGGGTGCGTACAAACTGACCAACTTATCTAAGCTGATTCTTCCCAACCAGCTTATAAACAGGTAACTAGACTCAGGGCTCAGTTTGGTCACAAAACTCACAAAGTTTCTGTCCACGGTAGGTACAGGACTTTTTCCTCCCCGGCCACAGGAAACAACTTTTTTTATTTACAAGTATTCCCATTAGGTTAGATCAGGCTAGGTTAGACCACGACTTGAATACATATGCAATAGTGGAGATCTAGGAGCAAGGGGTCCTTTCGAAATAAGCGAAAATATGTCAAGTAGTTTCTCCATGCTAGCGCATAGACAGCTGTGAGTTTACGAGTGGCCTAAATGAGACAACCTTAAAGTTTTTGGTTGGTTATGGTTTGGAAGTAGGTCTGTTTGTATATTGTAAATGCTACAACAAATGAGGAAGGTTTGAATGCAGCCGGTATTTTTTTTTAAGGAAATAGTCATTTCTAGTATCGGTTTTTGTCCCTCTAAGCATTTTAACACTATTTGTGACTATGCGGAAAATATTTTTGTTTTCATCCCCTGTTAAATATGTCTCAATAAAACCCTCAAATTCATAAAAAAACTAATATGTTTTAGTGCACTGTAATGTATGAGTTTTTGAAAACGAAGCATTTTTCATATTTTTATATACAAACACTTTATTACGACATAATGAAAAATGCATTATACATTATAAAAGGTAAAGAAAAGGTGAAAGATCTTTTACATAAAACTTCGATTACTTAACATTTAAAATTTCAATCACCGAGAATTTGAAGCACTATTAATTATTTACTTTGCTGCAGTAACATCAGCGAACATTAGTCTTCGTCAGGCGGATCGAGAGTGGCAGTGCGTGTGGTTGTGACTAGGCCCTCAGATAGCGACTGGCCGTGTCAGTGATAACAGACCTGCTCGCCGCCACCTCAGCCACCGGGGAAATGTCGATTCCGTTTGGTACTGAAGTGCTAGTAAACGTTGGAAATGTGACCCTGCGTGACTCTGCAAGGCTATGTACTGAGTTGTTTCGTAATAATTCGTCGATGTCTGGAAGTGATTTAGGTCTCATTGGTTTTATTATTAACTAGCTGAGAACCCCGGCTTTGCCCGGGAGAGTATTTTTTTTTGTAATTTTCTAGTCGTTTATTTGTGCTGTATTCTGTTAGTAACCATAGTAGCTAGAAATACCTACCATTGGAAATAATGGTAACCATAGCAACAGTTCAAAGCACTCCCAAAATCCTTGACATAGGTCCCTTTCGGACAATCCTGTGCCTAAGTCCTTAAAGATATTAAACCCAAACCACCATAGTGCACATTTTGAGATTCCAAGCTTTGATTTGACACCAAGATCAAGTCTCTACGACATGTAGTTTTGGCTGTGGCCCGAAATATACCAACACACAACTCTCTTTTTATATATATAGATATAGATATATTGATTTCACAGTAAAACCTTAAACAGTAGATAGATTCACACGTATTTGTACGAATCTTTGGTGAGACAATTGTCTACAAAGTAATAACATGAAGTTTTCATACAGAAATTTAAGTCACTGAAATACTTTACCGAGATGAATTTATTTACTTGAATTTAATACCAATATTTCAATCAGGTGTTATTTTAACTTGCAACGGCGATCTTTTCCTTATATCATAATGAGAATTTCTGGCTTGCTCATTCCCATATCTATTCTCCTGTATGTTTTCTCCTTAAAAACTAAAAAAAAAAATACTACAACCGTTCACTGACTCCACACGTGCAGAGACCATTCCAAACCCCTCGACGACCAAACACTCCCGGGACACCTCGTGTAAACTGGAAACCCTTGTTCAGCGAAATGACCGCGGAATGCCCCCAGCTCTGATTTACATTCTGAATACGAAACGAACCTCGGACATCGTCGCCTCGGCCACTCAATTACGCGGTTTACCCAATCACGTAATAGCGCTGAAATTAGATCCCGCGTAAATCCATCGACGGTTATTTATTGGAAGAGAATTCCCAAGAATTTACAACGCCGGTTATTTCCATTCCAGATGCTGCGGACATGACGAATGATCAGGAGCACCGGACCGATAGAGCGGACATTCCGGGGACATGTGGTAGAGATAGGCTTTTGGATTCCGCGAGAGCATTCTCCGCAGGATAGTAATTGGGTTTCCACTGTGCCTGTGCGTCGCGAGAGGAACAGATGGGCTTGTTGCTTTACGCATCAATACCAGATAATTGTTATTAGAATGGTTTGTAATAGAAAATTGTGAATATCGTACTGTTACAGACTTTGGATAATGGAATTTCAGAACACATTAACAAAATAATTGGCAATTTTCTGAATAGAGTAAAAAATCAATTAAATAGATAAGCACTTTCAAAGGAACTTCTGAAAATCACCGATTGATAAAGTGATAGGATTTGTAAATATGCAGGAACAACAGATGGGTTTGTTACTTTTCGTAATTAATATCAACTCATTGATTTATAATGTTTATTAAGAAAAGCTGTTTAGACATTCAGTTATAGGTTTTGAATAATGGAACTCTAAAATACATCAAGAAGATCAAACGAAAATTCTGGATGGAGTAAAAAACGGAAACCCCTTTCAATTAGTCCTCAGAAAATTCTTGTTGATTACAGTGGGAGGATATCCAAATATCTACTGACAACTAAATTCTTCAACGAGGATTCTTAAAAAATCTATGACTGGGATATCTGACCCTTCAGACAGTTACGCCACATCCTATCCACCTCTACGTAGATCTTTTGTGGTAAAAACAATTGAAATATCAATAAAAATATAAAATATTTAGGGCTTTTAGGAGAAAAATTTATCAAGCACCATTTTAGTCATATTTATCTAAATTATTCCTGATCCTAAAAGCCTAAGTGATTTAGAATTTTTTATAAACCTGGTGTTATTGACATATTTTCAATTCCCCACACAAAAGCTCAGACGGTAGGTAGCCCGGCGCAGACACTCCAACACCCACAGCAAGTTTTATCTCAGGGCAAAGGTCTCGTATAACTTGCATCTGCCATTATTTATTCGCAGGATTTGTATGCGCGTCTGTGGGTTTGTTTAAAGAATTATTCTTCACGACGAATGTATTCTTCGTGCTACAATGTAAATAAATAATAAATTTGAATTCCCCATAAACAACTGTCGAACCGTGTTTTGTACCGCGCCTTCTTGAGGGTGTTTGTCAAAACAAGCTAAAATATTAACAGGGAACAGTTTTGCGATTAGGGAAATTACTAATGTTTTCTGTGAATATTATATAAAGTAACGTTATGTAATATTTCAATAATGTAAAATGCATTAATTTTACACCTAAGCATACCAAGCTGATGAAATACTGGACAAATTTCACTGATATCTTTTGTACCCTAACCCTCATGAAAGTTTGATTTTTACGAGTTCCTCCTTTTAAGCAACATAACCAGTGTTAACTTTTCTTTTTTCTCCATTCTAACTGATAATTCATACCCGTTTACTCATGACATCCAATAAAACAAAATTCAATCATCTATATATATATATAAAATGAATATTAGGACCCTGAGACCCAACTTTTAAATAATAGTATATTTCATTACTAGGACCTAAAATGACGCTTTTCGTACAAGGTCAAGTTTTACAACCGAGGCTGTAAGCCGAGATTGAAAAATGACCGATTAACGAAAAGCAGCTTTAGGTCCGTGTGATGAACTATTTTTTCGTTATATCGCTCAATACAACACGCAAACTACTTAAAAAAATGTTACAGCTTGTTTACCTTTAAAGATACCTCCCAAGGATGCTTCCATCTTGAACTTGCTGTTTGAAGCAATCAGCTGATTGTTTCATTTGTGTTAGGTTAGACTGACAACAATGAACAGCAATTGGCGTATCGAACGCATGCAATAATCGATTGGTGAAATAAGCGAGTTTCACAAATTGATTAAATCGACAACACTGCAACAATGAATTGCAAATAATAACCGATAACCACTCCCGATGCAATCGATAGCTCATTATCGACGCTGACGTTCAATAACGATGAATGTTTCGATTATTTGTAATAGAATAGAGATTGTTCGATTATTTACCTCGAATCAAAGGTATCATCAACAATGATCTTTTTGATCCTAGGAAAATAATAATCATCAAATCATGTGTTATTATCCAAGGACTAAAAAGAACAACTTTTGAATCCCAACGTATGTGTTAAAAACAGCTGTTTTTGAAGCAGTATAACGAAAAAGTACGTTTAATTCGTTGAAATAGAATGTGTCATATTAAAGAGAGGCGCACTCCAATCACTTTTATAAAAGCAGTTGATGAATCCACAATATTAGAATAGTAGTCAATTAAGTTTTTTTTTAATATAGCTAATAATATTCAATGGCTTCTAATATTTTGTCTATAGTTTATACAGTATCCTTAGCTTCATGAAAAAAATGAACGACAAACCAGGGGTCCTCTACTCCAGCCTAAAACCCATCGATTACCTAACTCTCCTGCATCTCCAGTAATGCCAACATTTCCCCGGTAAATATTTACAGCGGCGATCGGCGACCTCGGACTCAGATCTGGTTCCATAAACGATCCCGAGAATCCCAATTAGCCCGAGTTGCCTCATCTTCGTCCATGCAAATGACGACCCTGGCTCTCTCTCTCTCCCTCCCCCCCTCTCTCTCTCTCCCTCTCTCTCTCTCTCTCTCTCTCTCTCTCTCTCTCTCTCTCTCTCTCTCTCTCTCTCTCTCTCTCTCTCTCTCTCTCTCTCTCTCTCCGCGAGAGGAGCGATTCGCGGGCGAAATCTCCCCGACTGGTTGGCGATTACTATGAGGAAACACCTCTCCAGCTCTGATTGCAATTTTAGAAAAACGAAATGGTTTTATAAGAAATTTTATTGAATCGCAACGTTGGTGGCATACTGGATATTTGTTGCGTTGCGACACAAATTTTTAAAACCGGAGAGCAAAGTTTGTTAGGTTTAGAATTTTTTAGGGGAAAACTCAATGTTAAGCGAAGATAACGTAGTAAAGTGATCACTATAATGTTATTCTATTTTGAATATTGGTGTTTTGATGTAAAATACAACAGTTTGTTTCCAAGATTGATACTTTTAGGTGTGTAAGGCTTCTCTAGAACATTTATGACTGTATCAGTTCATAAAATTTGCTTATTAAAAATATTTGTATGCACCTTACACAAAAGAAGTTGTAATACCTGTCTTATGTGCACTTTTAATATTGAAACCAATTAAAATATTTTGACTATTGCATTTCAATTTCTTAGCTATAAGTTTACTTGTTTTGCTATAATATTCCAACAGATATTTCTTTATTCGTCTACTTCTCCTAATAACAAAAACATAATTGGATACCATAATTTTGAACAGTTGCAAATTAGTGTTGCCGAAAACTTCTTCTGAAAATTGGAAAGAGATAATTTAACACCTGATCCTAATCATATTTCAAAGCGTTATTTACTAACGAGCTGTTGAAAGCATAAACCCGAAAAATATCGACTGACGTAAAGGTGTCCATAAAGTTAAAGAGCGGCGGCGTTGGAGAGACCAGCACCAGCAGTGGCGAGCGTTGTGCAAGAGTCGGGTTATTAAAGATGACAAATTGCTCCTACTCGCGCCGCAACGTCCACCTGATTGCGCCTCAGATATCCGAAAACCATTTCCACTTCTCTTTCCTTGGAAATATGCAAACTGCTTTTTCTGGACTGTCTAGACCAGGACGGTTTTTTATCTAATTAAGTTGGTGAAGCTATCTAAGCTCAATACTTTGACATATTAACTATGCGATTTAAGACAACTTATTTATTTATTTATACGATCAACTTGGATGACCAGAGGTGTATAGGAAACATAAAAGTATGCACGAACATTTTTTAGTAACTATCAATCTATATGCCAGCTAATCACTCAGTTTTCCTTTCCCAAAGTAGTTAATTATAATCGGTGACAATGTTTATTGGTAACAGTGAAGCACGTATTGTATCGCAACTTTCTAAATTAGTTCAATCAAAGTGATTTAATTTCACATAGTACGTCCAAATCCGACTATATACAACCTTCATTGTCAATAGTGATACACTACATAATCAAATCAACAGTCTTTTTTTCACCGCAGAATTTTTGAAAAAAATTTGTCGGTATGAGTACTACAGCTAAATATTAGTTGAATATTCTATTGGAAAGGACAAAGGACTATAGTGAGTTTTCGATCATAAGATTATGTATGAATATGAATAAATAGCCACGTAGTATAAACCACTACACCCGAACACTTGCTCCTTATCATTTTTCCTCACCTTGCTTGACCAAAGAACCACAGTTCCTGGAAATAACTATTTTACAAATTTTCAACCAGTCACATAGAAAAACAACTACCTTCTCACCACAAATCACATTAGACAACCCATGACCAACCAGCTGGTCCGAAAAGGAAGCGGCAACCCCACAACAAGTGTCGGACTGCGAACGGCCAAGCTTGTCTTACACCTTGTAGACACTAGATAAGAATAATGTCCCTCCCTAGTTCCATAAATTACCGGCGAAAACAATCGAACTCGCTGGGATCGCGTAATAAATACGGCCGCAGTTGTTAATTTATAGTTGCGTGGTGACGACTGGCGCGCTCTCCCACAGACTGCATTGATGCATGAACTAACCGCCGGTGCATTCGTCTCTGTGGCCGCGCCGCGGCGCCGCGCCGCTGCATATCCTGGTGCATAATGTGCTGGCAATGCGACCACGGTGGTGTTGGCCGGAGTTTTGTTCGACTCCGCAGTCATTTTGTATGAAAATATAATTAACATAATTTTGTAATTGTTAATCAGCGAAAGTGTTTAAAGTCTCTAAAATTAAATTTCGCAGGTGTCAATGCTTGAATATTATTTTAATTGATTGTTATTGTATTATTCGAATTGAAAGTCGTGATCCATTTTAGGAAATCTAAGAGCCCAAAAGCGACAAAAGCAAAATTCTTAAATCGTGTTCTCATTATCATCTCATTATGCACTATATTAGAAATACAATGTTTTTTTTTGTAATTATCTGTAAGAAAAATATTCGGTATGTTTGTTGAAGCATGGTAGGTGAAATATAACCGAAAGACTTAAATTACATCTCAAGGCGCTCGAATATTGTTAATATTTTAAAAATGTTTATTGAATTTTTGTGCCAGTAGTTGTTACGGAAGGCCAGCTAGTTATTGCAGAGCGAAATTCTGCGATTGAAAAGGTTGGGTTTTGCAAATTCTTTTGTGGCCAGGAATTTCATAATACTGAGAAATAGAGGAATTTACTCTAAATACCTTTGTGGTGTAAAGCAATAGAAGTGTTACATCTACATGTCCAGTATAGATAAATTTTTAATCAAAAACTTAAAAAGGTAAATTACGTTACTTAAAACACTCTGTCTCCGTCTCCCTCCTTCCTCTTCGGGCTTTACTCGCACCGGAAACTCCCAAGGCCGGATACCCAGAGCATAAACATCGTGACAGTATTATCTGCCTGTGCGGTGTTAACACGGAGCGCCGTGTGCGCACGCGTGGGGCCCGGAGCGAACGCGCGTGCGCACCTCTCGTGCGCGGGACGTTAGAGGAGTGTAGCGCTATTACGCTGCACTGGTGCAGTAGTATGAGTACGCAACATCGCAACATCGCGGCTAATGGTGGTGAGCCGACACGTTTTGAATATCAAGTCATGATTACACCCGAGGGCTGGCTGAGCAATCGCGGGAATTGAGTTTGGGTTTGTTTGGTGTTTCGTTTTAGTGTGGGTATTGGGTAATTTACCGGGTGTTATGACCGTATACAGGGAAGTGTCGAGGAAAAACTATTCTGAAAATGTGTAAGACTGCCTTGTTGAGATGGGCGAAAACACCGGAACTCAGGCGTACTGAATAACCGAACTTGTATTTAGAAATCCAACAGTCTTTTTAAAGCAACATCTATTAAAAATTATACACACCATAAATTAAGATATGTGATTAATTACTGTAATATGTATATGAATTTTTTTATGGAAATAGATAAAATATTTAAAGGCAATTTACATTTAGTTGGGATATATTGTAATGGGGCGGACTTTGGTAGGAATTCGTAAAACCTTAATACAAGTATAAAATTTAATCTTGAACTACTGGATAAATATGGATAAATAGGAGAATATGATAATTTAAAAATACGCAAGGTACTGAAGGTAGGCAAGACTAAGCAGTTTTTTTCATTAGTTAATGATAAGGAATTTAATTGTAGACGTCTCCGAAATCACTCTCATGGTACTATTCGAAATTTTCTACATAAAATCTAGAGTTCAGTAATTGCACCAGTTCCGATCCAATCTTTTTGCAATTCCGATGGTTTGCGGTCTACACGAGGGCATCACTGCGGTCGAAGGCATTGCAGGTTGCCGACCGGGCGGTGTAGGTGTACTGGCCGCTCTAGATCCAGCTTTCACTTCAAAGATCGCCGCCAGCTTCACAATTCCCGCTCCGATTTTGGCAGCGCATTATTTCATCTGTTATTATATCCATATTTGCGGCCGCCGCCACCGCCGGCTTCTTATTAACGCGCTCGGCAACCGTGGAGTACGTTGGCGCCTCAGGCGAACAATATACCTCAACGCATCTTGGGGGGCTTCCTTACTGTCAGTCGGATGAGATTTTCCGATGTAATTTCTTGCGAGAACCCCCTGTAAACCTTAAAAGGCCTTGCATGTGGGTGAACTTTATGTTGACTTTTTCATCCATTTGAGGAGCCTGAATGTGAGATATTTTAAAAACATCATATGTTATATGATACTCCGTTAGTTTTTACTTCTATTCAGACTCGTATAAGTGATACTTACGTACCTTCAGTATATGGATTGTTTACAGAGTTGCAGCTTACCTGGAACAAAAATATTAAAGTCAGATACCGAAAATTATGAAACTAACAATGAAAAGTGAATTGAAAAACATTTAGAACACTTATATGTTTACTTTGATAGATACAATTTTCTCTGAGTAGTTTTATAATCAAACTTAGTGATACAGTGTCCTGTAGAATGATTTATCTCATATTTAAGCAGCGATTTCTTGAAAATAATGCTTCAGTAAAAACATTTATTTACTACTCTGGTTCATTTTCGATTTACGGCTCCTTTGAAGTTAAGTACAGTACAAGTAATAACTTTTAACGACGTTATTTTTTGTAGCTATAAATACACTGTGTTATTGGTATAATATACGTTACGATGTTGTAATTAGGGACAAACCAAGTGACCTGATCTGCTAACATACTAATCTATAGACGACTAATATACGGCACTAATACAGAGAATAATATATAGCCTATAACCTTCCACCGCTACATTTATGTCTACCGCGATAAAACCGCCCATAATCCGCGTATGGCCGCACCGTCGCCTTGAGATGCTGCCGCCACTGCAGATTGGTCGCCAGTGGCCGCCACTGTCGCCGCGAGGTGTCGCTGCCGCTGCAGATTGGTCGCCAGTGGTCGCCGCGAGGTGTCGCCGCTGCTGCAGATTGGTCGCCACTGTCGCCGCGAGGTGTCGCCGCCGCTGCAGATTGGTCGCCACTGTCGCCGCGAGGTGTCGCCGCTGCTGCAGATTGGTCGCCACTGTCGCCGCGAGGTGTCGCCGCCGCTGCGGATTGGTCGCCACTGTCGCCGCGAGGTGTCGCCGCCGCTGCAGATTGGTCGCCACTGTCGCCGCGAGGTGTCGCCGCTGCTGTAGATTGGTCGCCACTGTCGCCGCGAGGTGTCGCCGCCGCTGCGGATTGGTCGCCACTGTCGCCGCGAGGTGTCACCGCCGCTGCAGATTGGTCGCCACTGTCGCCGCGAGGTGTCGCCGCTGCTGTAGATTGGTCGCCACTGTCGCCGTGAGGTGTCGCCGCCGCTGCAGATTGGTCGCCACTGGCTGCCCCTGTCGCCGCGAGGTGTCGCCGCCGATACAGATTGGCCGCCACTGTCGCCGCGAGGTGTCGCCGCCGCTGCAGATTGGTTGCCACTGTCGCCACGAGGTGTCGCCACCGCTGCGGATTGGTCGCCACTGTCGCCGCGAGGTGTCGCCGCCGCTGCGGATTGGTCGCCACTGTCGCCGCGAGGTGTCGCCGCCGCTGCGGATTGGTCGCCACTGACGCCGCGAGGTGTCGCCGCCGCTGCGGATTGGTCGCCACTGTCGCCGCGAGGTGTCGCCGCTGCTGCAGATTGGTCGCCACTGTCGCCGCGAGGTGTCGCCGCCGCTGCAGATTGGTCGCCACTGTCGCCGCGAGGTGTCGCCACCGCTGCAGATTGGTCGCCACTGTCGCCGCGAGGTGTCGCCGCTGCTGCGGATTGGTCGCCACTGTCGCCGCGAGGTGTCGCCGCCGCTGCAGATTGGTCGCCACTGTCGCCGCGAGGTGTCGCCACCGCTGCAGATTGGTCGCCACTGTCGCCGCGAGGTGTCGCCGCCGCTGCAGATTGGTCGCCACTGTCGCCGCGAGGTGTCACCGCCGCTGCAGATTGGTCGCCACTGTCGCCGCGAGGTGTCACCGCCGCTGCAGATTGGTCGCCACTGTCGCCGCGAGGTGTCACCGCCGCTGCAGATTGGTCGCCACTGTCGCCGCGAGGTGTCGCCGCCGCTGCAGATTGGTCGCCACTGTCGCCGCGAGGTGTCGCCGCCGCTGCAGATTGGTCGCCCGGGGCCGCGACTCGATCATGTTTTATTCCCTCTAATGAGCCGGGGAGCATTTGTCAAACCCCATTAGTCCGTTCTGTATCCAATTAAAGCCATTACATCTATGGTAATGGCGCCAATTATACAGTGTCCGCGCCTTGTTGCCGGCATTCCGCAAAACGCGAAATTGGGCCTCGCTAATCAGAGTGGGTTCGCTCCTTTACACGTCCTCGTCATTTATTTCGCCGACCGGTAGCGGAGTGCCCGGCATCCATCAACCTGTTACCGGTACCTGTTTCCGCGGACCTGTTCCCAGACGTATCTGATCCCGGTAACAGGTGCGAGGCGCAAGGTGCGGTGCGAAGTCGTTGGGTTATGCGTATAGAACTTTTGCATGTGGAATAACGTGGTTTGTGGAAGATACCCTAACGTCGCGCTTTACGGATTGAAACCCATAATTGTTTGTCCTGAGTTATGATTAACAAACTTGCAGTGATTTTCATTGTTTGATTGAGATTTTTTTTGTTACGGCTGTTAATCTATAAATTTCAAACAACCAGTAACTATACGCAGACTTATTTATTTTCACTAGATATAGAACCAAGACAGCTTATCTACAAGATAAATTATTTCAGAAAACTTACATATTTATATTTTGCTTTGCAAATTTGAGCAAATTCATAAATATTAAGTTAAGTTGTTCAAATTATTCGACGTTTAATGAGCTTAAACTCACATCTTGAGCTTTTAATAAACAATTTCATAGTTAAGGTAGACAACTAAAAATAAAAACAAAAATCCTGCTGAACATTTGTAACTCCTCTGATTTATTTGAAATTTTAATTTTGAATGAATTATTCATGGTCTTATTAAGAAAATATCTCCTAAAGTTATTACTCGATTTTTAATTGCACCACAAAAGAGTAAAAGTAACCAAAGGCATGCGTTGAAAGATACAAGTAACACATTTTAGAAAGTACTTGGAATAGGGCACATATTTATAACGGAAACAATAGAGCTGGCATCTTTATGTGTAGTCGACAGCATTAATAGATGGTATTTACATAAATACGCGATCTATATGCGGGCAACTATACTTGGGAAAATAACAGTCCCTGTTTACATCCTGTATTTATAGAGAAACTGTAGGAGAGCTTTGCTTATAAATGAGAACAATACACAGGTCAAAGGGAAATATCTTCGCCCTCACCTAAAGACGCTTGGTTTTATGTTTTCGCCGTTAATATTTTTGATTGAAAATGAAAGTTAGTAAAAGTTAGTAACGTGAAATGAATAAATAAATATTGCAAATAAAAATAAATCGTGAAATAACTAAACATTTTCAAAATATGTAACGAAATATATGAAATCCTGAATTTTATATGGGTGTTAATATTAAGGATCGAATTGATTCTACAATTTATTTAACTTAATATAATATAAATAATAATAATATTTAGATAATCTTTACCACTTGTTTGTATCATGATTTTGAAATGTAAGAACAAATGCTCTACATATAAAAATAAAATAATGTAACACCATTAATTTATGGACAAAAGGAAATTATGGTCTAAGAATTTGTTTTTAATAATGAAATGTTTAAATCATTGATTTTGGATTAATGTTAGGTCTCTAGAAATTTATAACGAAATGTCTTGAGTAGAAAATAACTTATTCTTATTATTTAGTCTTTCCAGAATAGCCATGTAGGTCTCGTTAAACAACTTGGCTTAGTCTTTCCATAAGTCTAATCCTTTAGTTATAGCATTGGGCTTGCAGACGGCATGGTCCAACCTATTCGACTCGGACTATAACTGCCTCGTCATCCATCATAACTTGGATAAATAAAGAAACCCTTTTACCAAACCTTTTAGGCAATAACAAGCGATTAACAAACAAGTAAATGTGAGCGTTCTGACTCATGTGATCGAAAATTAGAGGGAGAAAGTGCGGAGGAAGGGGACCAACGGCGAGCGAGGTGTTAAGAGAAACTTTCAAAGTTTCCAAGTTGCGCCACCCGCCGCGGGCGCGGTTGCGCGTGCTGCCCCCGAGCGCCGCCGCCGCCGCCGCCGCGCAACTAGACCGCTTTTTGCTGACGGCGCACAATTTTATAATTATGACAAGCGGTCGCAAAAAAACTACCTCGTTGCTCCGTCGCGCCGGTCAAACTATCTCGGACGCTTCACTACATGACGGGTGATGGGAAAATGAAACAGCTTAGTTCTGAGGAGGGGCAAGAAGTGTTTCAAGTCTGTTAGACATGGCTGAGTGGTAGTTGGTGGCGTCACTTTGTGAGGGCTGTGTACAAAGTTGAGAACGGCTATTCAACCACAAAGGCTGGAAGGATATTTACTTATCACAAATCAACGATGTACGATATAACTATAAATATAATATAACATATAACTATAAATTTTCATCCAAGATTAAGGTCCTACTTCCATTGACTTTTCTAACCGAGCACTAAACTGACCGTCGCTAAATAATACCAACAACAATACAAAATTACCTCAGATTTTATGATACCGGGGTGACAAAGTGTGTAAAACTGTGTGTACTTCAACAAAGAGAATAATCAAAAATTTTAAAAGTTCGTTTTGGATTATTGATCAATTAATTTTCATAGTCTTAAACCTGCAATTTAAGTTTAAATAGAATAGGAGAATTTTGACTTAAACTCAGCCAAAAGAATAAACCACAGATATAACATAAATAAAGAAGTGTAGTTAGTTAGCCCACTCGTAATCAGCCCTTTCTTCTAGATATGTATACATCGAGTTATTAGGACCTGCCAGTTTTCATTGAACTCCTTAAAGTGTTTTTTACTTTAATAATTTAAGTATTAAAATTGTTATAAAATAAGAAAGGAGGTAAGATAAAACCAAATTACGTCCTAAATATTCATTTATTTTTTAGAATTACCGAAAAGCTTAAGAAATGTACTTTTAAAGGCTAAAATTGTTCAGTTGTTTTAAGTTATGCACAGAATAAAATCCGTGACTCGCGAGCGCTCCGAAGAGTGATAGCAAATTGTTGAACATACAGTTGACCTCGGCGCGGAATAACTCTGACTACGGAGCATTTTCTCTACATATCTGAGATAGTTCAAAGTTTTACATAGCTTCTCCAGGCCGTGCATGTACAGTATTAAACATGATACGTGGAATGTGAGAAGAAATAGTTTCTTGCAAAAACTTACATAAAACACTGATTTGTGGCATAATTGCAACCATTAAGTAGTTATAAATGGGCTGTTACCATTCCCAAAGATTCAAAACCACGTTAATGATGTAAGCCTACTCGTTGCTGAGTGCAAGAGTGCGGCGTATTAACTTAAAATTCGCCAGCGAACAATTAATAAGCCTAATTAATAACCTAATCTGGTAAATTATGCAAGGACACCAATTTTTGGTTAGCTCAATTAACATTCCTACTATATTTACGTAGTTATGCAACTGCTAAAACAGGTATTGACTTTTTATAAACACTCAATGTGAAGATTGGAAAACCGAGTTCTAATTACCGAGTGTTGTACTTTATGGAATCATGATTGCATTTTTAATAACACTTTGACATTAAATTTGTGTGAGGGTATCTTTAATTCATTAAACAGTTCATGCCTATGGAAGTTACAGTAATTTAAGCATTACATTTGTGGTAGACCTAGAAATAGCCCTACTAGTAAAAATTCCCATTGCTTTAATACTACAAGCAAGTACTTTTTTAGAGATGGTTAAAATTCCCACTCCTCCAATATTAATGTGTACTATTGTTTGCTGCTTTTTGAACAGTTCATAAATCGTGTCACCGCAGGCGAGAGAGGGAGATTTACCAGAGTCACCAGCGAGGCGGTGACGATGTATAGTCGAACAAGGTGCTTTACCATCAGAACACGCGTGTTAATGACGAGTCACTTGTAGCCGATGCTAATGCTGTCCACACCGGCGGTAGATCACCGAGATTCAATCTCCCACTCTCCACTCTCCACACCTTCCCTGGTAATTGTTTAACCGAACCAGACCTCTTGTTTAATGGACACTGGTAATTTGTTAAGACGAATGTACCGAAGTTACATAAATTATTCATTTCCAGTTTATCTATGAATGTTAATACAAAACCGGACAACATAAATCAGGATTAAACATTTAGAAGAGCGGTTCCGTAGCTAATGTAGTTTTATCCGTGTTAATAGCCGTGGGACCGGGCGGACGTGAGTTAGAGACTGCCGAGAACATTCATCTGCAGCTTGAATAATGAAACTCAACATGTAACATTTCATTCTGGCCGGGGACGTTTCAACCTCGGAGACCTGTCGCCGTTAAAACACTTTTCTTGGAAAGACATACATTATTTCGTTTTTTGGTTTGATCTCTGCCATTACTTAAAACTTAATTTTTCTGTTAAGAATTTTGATGAATTTGTTTAAACTTATAGACATTTAAAGTCTGGATTTGTAGTCTGTTTGCAGTCTGGATTTTTCATAAAATAACTCCTTCTGCAGCTGTTACATATTGCTCAACAATTTTATAAAATTTACAAAAATCAATCTCAAAGAAACTAACTCGGCTTGAGGCAATTTAATAAACACATAAATCGAGTAAAAGGTAAAACTATCAGTGCAAAACATCTGTACTTCAAAGACTCATTATACATCAAGAAAATGTGAAAATTTTAAAATTATAAATTATAATCCTATATGGAATATCTTCTTCGATATAAGATTCTTCACTGTAAAATATATTCTTCTGACTCATCACTCCCACGCCGGATTTCCACATCGATTCGGGAGTGCCACATTTCAAAACACCCAAACGTCCATTAAGATCCATTCGCGAAATTAAATTCAGCGATATGCAAAAACAATGCGCGACGTCCATTCCCAATCTAAACGACGTGCGGTAACGACAAACGACAAACGACGCGGACGAGAGGGACGTAACGATAACGACGCTAACGATACCTCGGCTAACGATAACTCAGCGGCCGGGGCCGTGAGGCGGTGTTTTCGTAGCATAATGATTTTAAATCGGTATTTGGCTACTAGAGTAGCTAATGATAATGCACGCTATAATTTGTCAGCGGGGGAATGAGAGGCTTCAGCGGTCTTGTGATGGGATCGGCGACGAGGCTGTCGTGAGATCTGGTCGTGACGTCATTACCCAGCTCCCCGGCTCATTAATAATCCGCCGCGAGATCGAGATAGCGGCCGAATGGTCTGTTTAACGGCGGGAAGTTTTACTGGCTGATAAGACCTGGGACGTCGCACTGTGGTGCTCGGTAGCGAGGAGTATTTGCATTAGATAATGGTTGTAAGGTACTTACAATTCATACTTAGAATTTTATAGTTTACAATAAAATTATATCGTAACTAGAGGCTTCAAGGGGCTAAAAGCCCCTATGCATAATTCTTCATTAATATAGTATAAAATACATTCCATTTAACTGGGTTTTAGATTCTCTATATTATCTAGCACATGGTTTTCAATCAATTAATTATTCCTATCACATATTTTATGTAAACAAAGCAGACGTGTTTGGATCCCAATGCTTTTTAAAATACAGATACTTTACGTTATTTCTCGTTTTCTATTAACCTTCAAGCCATGTCAGAATTTTTCCCGAGTTCTTGGCATCAAGAACTTCAATTTGAGCCCTCTCCTATCATCCTGCGAAATGTCAATCAGCCACAATTTCGGCGCTAAAATTTCCCTTACGTAATTATATATACAGATGGACTTATTAGATACTACGACTAGGTGTATTATACAAGGTAAATATCATAATGAAGAATGGTGATTCGTTTTAATATTTAGAAACTTGTGTTATGTAGAAACTTTTTGTATAGACGCTACAATTGATAGTTTTTGTAGCTTGTAACAGTATAACGGTGCAGGATACCTAAAATCTAAAGTTGTTTACAACTACCCAGAAATTGTTGGAAACAAACCTATGATCCCTGACTAAAAGTTTGAATTACCTCTTTCGAGAAATAATAAGTATAATCAATTGTTAAAAGTGCATTTCTAGACCTTTTCCGATAATATACTTCGTCTGTGTACAATAAAGTCAGTCTTGAGAATTTAAATTGGAAGGTCGGTACTTGGCTGTGACCGTATCACTGATGCAATTATTGAGAATTATGAACAGGTCTACTAAATTAGTTATGTACACTTTTTAGTAACTTTTGTAACAAGAATCGCTGACTGAAGGGAACGCCTGCATGTCTCGGTTATGCAAAAAAGAGCAGCACTCATATTGCATACTTTGCCCCTTAACAGCCGAAAAACGAGAAAACAGCTCAAAACAGCTAAGGTTAGCTTATTCATTCGCATACTACATAAACTGTGTCTCGGTTGCTCTTTAACTTTGGAAATGGACAATCATCATGGTATTTCGATTACTACTTGTTGTAATTTCTTTATCAACATGTAAGCCAACATAGAATGTTGGTTTTCAATAATTTTTAATATTATTTTCAGGAGTTCTAAAAAATAAAACATGGACCATAATGAGATTTAGATTTTTTCAAAAGTACGCATACACTGAGAAAAGAGTAGGGAATTTTCATGCTTGATGGTGCGATTGCGATCACCTATGAAAGTGGTCAGTCAACGTGGCGTGGTTGCCGGTTTCATTTATAACCCGAACCCGATAAAGGGATTGGGGGATTGGTATATTATATGTTTAAGCCTTGAGCAATTCCAACACGCCAGAAGCAGTTTCCACGTGTGTTTACGCCAGTGATTGCACTCAGGTGTCGCGGTAGGTCCAGAACTGCTCGTAATTCTCATTTCAACACTCAAAAGTCCCGCAATAAAAATGGCGGTTACGAAATCGTCGGCAGGCGGCTCCGCGGACGTTTATTACTGTTATTAATTCCGCTGTATATAAGCCGGAGATGGAGGATTTTATTGTTGCATTAGCCAGAAATGACCACTCGGAATTCGACGTAATTATGTTGCCGGAGGTCAAAACGCTTTCTAATTAGAAGCTGCCGCCCATTTTATTATTGTTTATCTCCGCCCGCGAACGTTACATTTTTCAACCGCATTAGTTTATCGCCGCGCGGAACGGGTTGCCGGTAATTAAGACGATAAAGCCGAGTTGTAATCAGGTTTGTTTACGGCCGGCCCACGACTCCCGTTTATTATAGTTATAATACGTCAGACCCTCTAATACCGATCTTTATACGACCAGTCTTGTCGTCTTGTCGCTCCTTTGAATTATTCGCAGTCGTTAATATCCGCCGTAAATGTCCACGCTGAGGTGTACAACACATTTAACGTGGATCGGAACATGCCAAGCCCTCGGGCGAGGCGCAGAATGAAAGTGAGAAAGTCGCTCAAGTAACCTATATATTTTGATCTGGAAACGCTAGTTCACATAACAAACAAGTAGATGAAGGAATTACAATTGAACTTTTTTTTCGAAAACCTACAAAACTGAAGGTTCTTTTTTAGTAGTGATTACTCGTTGGGTCTGCGAATTCTTTTTCTTTTACGTATGTGTCTATGAGCCTATAGAAGATAAACTAACACAAAAACTTTTTAGTGGTGCTTGACTTAATATTTTTACCTCTTGCCCTTAAGATGTTGTAAAAGCATCTGAAAATCTTTGAAAACTCGTACCTTGGAATAAAATTATACCTTTAATCAAAAAGTTTGCAAATTATCAAGTGCAAAGTCAATTTCATAACACCTCTTTCTAGTGCATTATTATCCTGGCTTCAACGTCTATTACTTGGAAACAGAAGCTACCGACACACATAACTAGTCACGACCTATGTATTACAGCCTATTTCCTACTGCAGAATAATTCTTCTCTTCAAGAGTGGCTGCTAGTTACCCAGTTGAACCACTCTTAAACGCGGACCCCTTGGCGGAATCGGCTGCAACCGCGTTTGAAAACTCACTGCTCATTACCTGCTACACACTAACCAGCGGAGAAACAGAGCTTAAAGTTATCATCGTATGCAAATCTGCGTCAATCGGTGGCCGGCAGCCACTCGGTGGCTGTGTGCGTGTGTGTGTGTGCGTGTGTATGTATGTGCGTGTGTCAGTGCGCTAGTGTGCGTGCTCCGGCACCGCCACCAGCGCATTCACCTGTTTACATGAAGTAGCCCTCATTACTGCAAGGTGGCTGTTGAACTACGAGCGCCGGACTTAGTTCTAATTGGCGAGGTGTACCGACAAAAGCTACTTCGCTGCTCAAATAATAAATCGGCCGAACAAAGCTGATACCGGGCTGGACTTATTCCCTGGCCCCAGATACCGCCTTATACGGGGCGAAGTATTGCCTCCTTCTCGTTGTCAGCTATTTTAATTAAAGTACTCGTTGTTTATAGGGCCCGGCTGCGTGGGCACGCGAGTTTATGTGAGAGGACGGGGATAAATCGACCCAGAGGCTACTTTCTTACGTGGAACAATTGGAGGTGGTTTTCTAATAGATTGGCTCTCAGCGCCGACTTGCTTCTATTGTCCTAGCAGAGTGTAGATTGTTAGGAAATCCTGATTGTTACTTTAGGATGTTTGGTTTGTTGGAGTATCTGGTTTTAGTATTTCATGGAAGCAGTCGGACTTACTAAAGGCTATATGAGGTATTGGGGTATCATTGGTTTGAGTAGTTCTGTAGGCTATTGGGAAAAGTTTAGATTTATGGTTACACTGGATGCATGCATTATTTAGTTTTAAGCAGTGTTGGATGTACAGTTAAAACTTTCGTTTTATGGCGTTACATGCGTTTTAGTGGTCGTTTACTTTAAAGATTGTATTCAGGATCTATACGCAGAGTTTGTTTAAGATCTACCAAAAACTTTTGGAAGTCCTTTAGATTTTTTGCAAATGAATTGATTATATCAATTAAATTTTCCTAGAACTTAATTGATACCAAGGATAGAAATTACTTTCTATCGTATACAGAGTACTTGGAAAACTTAGAAATTCGCCTCTTACACTTGAAATTTACAAGGAGAAGAAGGGATTTATGAATGGGTTTTCTTGGTAGTAACAATCAAGATAAGCCTTACACCATACGTTTTCTAGTCTTTCAAACTATAATTTCATATTAAACACAAAAGACTACCCATAGTTTCAATAATGCTACTTAGAAGAAGAAATATGTTCCCTACTTACCGATGTTTTGAAAAGCTTAATTTCAAAATGCTACGTTATTTGTCATGTTTCCACCACACCTCGTTGAAAACAGTGGGACTAATGCATGCCTTATCTCGTCGTCCGTGGAAACTGCCCGCCTAGTCAAAGCTCATTTAAATAATTTGAATATGCTAAGTCCAGAATTAAAATTCAGCCCACATCGCCCATCCGGCCGAAAATTAGACTCTAACAACTAATTGGACACCGTGAAATTGCCCCAGTTTTAAAAACGTACACAGAAAACATATATTATGCTTAGCAATTAGCACAGGCCAGAATTAAGGTCAGGTAGTAATGATACGCTTACAAACAGATACTATTGAGTAATCAATATGAATTTTCCTAAATATTTTTTTTTGATAATATTATCACAAATATGAATAAAAATTGAAGTTTAAGACAGTAAACAAAGTGTCCCTTAGTATTGAACCTAATTTTTGCAGTTTTTGTAGGAAACCACAAAAAAACAATTTTCTCCGATTTCATTCGTAATTACTACATTTTATTAATACTCGTATAAGTTTGTCTTTTAATGCAGTGATATTAAGCTGTTAGTAACGCTTATCGTGAAGGTTTAAGTACCTACGGTTGCTCTTGAAATAATGTTTCACGAATTCATACATCACAATCCAAAAAACGCACAATGCAAGTATTTATTTAAAAGTTAACTTACAATTAGTATGATTCGTTGTATCATTCCAGTCTACTTTTTGTTGAAAAAACTAAAATATGTTGTGTCGATGGAAGAGATTACCAATTAATTAGTAGGCCCCTACATATTTAGAAAAGATAATAAAGAAGAACATTTTTAAATCTCCTCCAAACTCATACCCCTCCCAATAAATCCGGCGGCACAAACTTGATTAGAAATCGGAATAATCGATAGCCAATAATTTATCTATCGATAGTGTGTACGGCTAACGAAGCCGCGGTTGCTAAAGCCCGCGCAGATTTATGTAGCCTCGCGTTGGGTGGCGGGCCCAGTTCTTATTTTGATTAATTGCCCCGCCAGATGCTATCGTGGCATTTTTGTACCGGATCAGCCCCGCCTGAGGCTACCATTGTGTGCTATCTCGGGCGTGGATCGCCACCTTACTCTGTGCTCCACATTCGTTTATATACTCTATGACCGAAACGGCCATGGGAGGTTATATGGGTGACGGTAGCCGTTTTTTATTTCAGTGCGAAATGGGTATAATGCATATCTCGTATTGTATGAGTCACTACCTTAAACATTCTAATGGTTTCTGAGTGTGACTGATCGTAAAAATGTTTCACATCAAGGACCCAGAGGCATTACAATTGCAAAGGCTTTCGAGATTACAAGTTTAAAGTTGACAACAACATTTACCCTCATACATTTTCTTATGTGGACAACATTTAAGGATTTAATAATTTAAGAGTATGGTACTACAATGGGATTGAATTCAAAAATCTGTAGCATTGGTTCAAGTAAAATGTATTTTTACCATCTGACTTATTACTTACAAGTAAGTGAGTATCAGGAATTAGGTTTCAATTGATAAAAGACATACAGTTATTTATTTATTTTAATTGAATATAACAATGATACAAGCCCTTGACATTGTATGCCTTTGAGTACTAACACGTACTCATATAAATCGGATGCTGTAGCGAAAACTAATGGACTGATGCTTCATTAAATGTTTTACAGATTAAGTTTTCGACAGGCAAATTTGTAGTTTTTAAAGTAGTTTGTGAAATCTGATATAATATGATAAATGATGCAGTTAATATTGTTATGTTGGCGTAGTCAAGACATCTTTCAGATTTCTTAGTCCATTAGCTCTCTTATTTTTCTGTAACATACTGACCAGTCCAAAATACGGCAGCTTGTAAAAAGTGTGATTTGTATTGTTCTCTAGGAGCTAAATTATAAATTCTGAACTATGCTAAGGATTCTCAAGCAGTGTTACACGAAGCATACATTGAAGTCGAAGTATTTAGAGTCCAGCCAGCACCTGGGGCAGGTGCTATCGCAGGCGTGGATCTGAGATCGCAGCTCGCTCGCGGACCATAAGGGGCGAACTGGCCGCACTGAGAGCCTGGGCCCGCGCTGGCCGCCGCTCCGCGGAGTCGACCAAGTTCAAAGTGCCGTTTGCGACGAAACTGTTCTCTGAAATATTCCGAGGATTTATCTATGTACTAATTTTATGCGATTTTAGAGGTAAAATTGAGACAAAACACATGTTTAAATCTATCACAATTGCAGTTATCATTACCGCCCAGAAAATGGAATATTTTTGTCTTCTGACTATTATGGAATTATATTATGATGATCCTAATTTATTCTGTGGAATTTTTCTTTAAAGTTTTATTTGAAATAACCATGTTTCCAATTGCCTTTAGTAGTAAGAAAATAGAGAAAAAATATCTAATCCATTTATAGTCTTTAATTTAGGATTGAAATATTAATCCTATTGAAATCTTGAGATACAATACTAAATTTAGACCAGTTAATCATCCCATGACCTAAATTGCTTTATGAACAATACTTAAGTAAGTAAAAATGCTTTCAGTTAAAGACTGTTTTCAAACTTGACAAATCCAGTTGAATTATTGGTGGTCTCAAATTCATCAGGTTGAGGATATTTAAGGCTAAGGTACATTTTTTCCAATAGTTTCAGATTATAAGAGTGTTATGTCTATTTCTAGTGTTGTAGGTAAGGAGTGCTGGGTATACCCTCCCGCCCCGGGAGTCAATAACTCTGTATGACTGATAATTTGGAATAAACAATTAGAATCAGCGCCAATGTTAAGTCGCTTGAAGGCATCGTTATAGCTTTAAGCCTGTAATATCCCTAACGGCTCATTTCTCTCTTTCCTTCAATTTTCGCTCCACCCTCTCACTCTCTCCTTCGTCAAACAAGACCATCCGAACGTCATAACGAGCCGAGTGGGTCCCATTCATCAACAAAGTAATCTAGCAAAATTCCCATTAACCCGACCGAAAGTAAGTTAACCGCCATTGCTCAAACGGGTTTTTAATTAGTGTTATTATTAGGTAAGGAAAACGAATCACGTTTAAGAACGGTCTTTTTACATGGCCGTTGATCGTTATGATCGAGCATTTTCATTTAAAAGCGATTAAGATTAATGAAGGTAGGACAACATTTATCCAGCAAGGGACCTGAGTGGATACAGGTTCTCAAGGAAAGTCTCTTTTAAAACGTCATGTTCTTGGATGAAAACAACTAAAATGTCTTTAAAATCATTATAACTCCGATAGTTTTCAATATTTCCGATTCTTTTCAGAGATACTGACTAAAAATATGACACCGAAGTAAACATGGTAAAACTTTCCTCACTTTGGTCATATTTGAGAAATGAAACAAACTTGTAAAAGTAATGGAAAAAAACAAAGTCCACACTTTTGCAGCGCAGACGACATCAAGCTAAGTGCCAAACATGCTACAAATATCTAGTAAAACTTTCCAAGATCAACCTCTCAACAGCCCAACAGCAGCTGTACGTTTCCACGAAGAGCCAACCCCGATACTAGCGCCGGTGTTTACAGTTACAGGTGCAGCGCTTGTAAATCGGCGTGTTTATGAGCGGCAACAGCCCACAGTTTGTGCGGCCATTACACACGTACACATACAAAGTTCACCTCCTCATATGGCGGTCCACATCTAAATCATCACCATATCTGGAGCCCACACAAGATTTATAACGAAGATAATCTGCGTCCGAGTTAGTGCTCTTTGTTGTCAGAATATGTTTTAACGCTCCGAGTCGGAGTTATGGGTACGGGAAAGTGGGTTTGTGCCAATTATCTTTGGGGAATGAGAGTCTTTTTTTACTGTTTTTTAACTGTAAAAACATGGCTTTTCAGGAATTTTTCAATTTATACTGTAAAAAGGAAGGTTTTTTGGATACACGGGATACTATAACCGAAACACGTTTTCTTTATTGCGATATTTACCTATCTTTCTCTATCCGTTCTTTCAAATATGCCGTGTCTAACCCTTTACATGTGTATTTGTTCATAGATACATTTTATAAATTTTGCCAAGAAAATTAATATTCATAATAAAAAAATGTACAAAAACATTTGTTGTCAATAGTTTATATTGATGACATTTAAACTAACTGAGAGCTTTATTTCATGAAAAAGAAATTGCTCAATAATGATCATTAGATACATCATTACGGTCAAGCTGGAGATTATTGTTTCATAATTTGATTAACATTATTATCTTCTCTATCTTAATTTCAAAATATACATCATTATGACCCTATTATGTAATTCAATGTAGCTAATCTAATATGTATAATAAGCCCAAAAGCAAATTTGGAGAGGTTCATCAACCAAATCCGATCACATTCTCTACAACGGTTCCTGTAAGAAACGACAGATAGAGCAAGCAGTTTTTATTACATTATTTAATATTCAGATTAGGTTTAAATTTTAAATAATACCATCAAAGAGATATCGATCTATTCAAAGCAAAGTCGTGATTGGTGAAACCTCACGGTCTAGACCGTGACCCCTGAGTCGCTCCAGTGCACCAGGACTAGACCCAATCTGTCAGTGAACTTTACCCAGGCCGATAGTTTCTCTGTGCAACTCCCGCACTTTGACTGACTGTGACAGAAGGTCAAGTGTCGGATTATGCCGACAGTAAGAGGAGACTTATGTCCGATAGACCGCCTCGTGGTGAAACCATCTATCCTTTTCAATCACACGATTTAGAAGCGTGAATATCACTCAGCTACCAGGAGTCGTGGGTCATGGCGATTCGAATGCCGATTGAAAAAGAACAAGAAACAATTAAGCTCGAGGATCTATAGAGACAGTGGACAAGATTTTAATTGAAAGGGCTTTGATTTGAAGTACTGCTACTATATAAGTCTGTGAATTAATGGACCGATCGATGACAGGTGGACAATATATGACTCTCCCCCACGTTCTCCTTTACTGGCAACATTTCCTAAATTCTCTCTGTTTTCAGTCAGTGGTATCAACTTCAACACAATAATAAGGGTTTTGCGATGGGAGGAGCAATCTTGAAAAATGACAACTTGAACAAATAGCGAATATTTTTGCGTAAGTATTCATTATCGTTCAATAATATTCAAAAGTGAATTTCTTCTATGTATTGGCAAAGCCTATTGTCAATATTAAGCGATTAAGAAATTCGTGTTTCGTTCCCTACATCTATCTATCTATCTATCTATCTATACTATTATAAAGAAGAGGTGGTTTCTGTATGTATGTATGTATGGGATAGGTAAACTCTAAAAATACTGAACCGACTGGGTTGAAATTTCACACAGAGGTAGATATTGAACCTGGGAAACATATAGGCCTATTCACTTCCTTAAAATCCCCTCGGGCTACGCCCCGTGAACGTCCTTAGCTTCAATGTTTACATTTTATAAGGATGTAAACATTCAAATACCGAAATGTAAACAGCTGTGAATACTATATTTTGACATTTCAAAGAGCAGAAGTAAGATAAGCTGAAATATTTATCGTGAGCGAAGCCACGGACAACTGCTAGTATAACATAAAGGTTACAGTAGGGCAACATTCCCACAGAAATCATGTACATATTCCTTCATCATTAATCTAAAAACTAGGTTTTATTTTTAATAGCAACCGTCACCAGTTTTCTAGTCGGCAACACCGTAGACTATCGATCATTAATTAAGTTTGATATGTGTGGACAGCTCTTCCTGTCCCCTCTGACTGCAGTCGCTGGTGAAAACAGCGCCAGGAGTCTTATAATACCTGTATCGTATTACTTAGCACACCTGAGTGGCTATATAAGCGGATGAGAGAGCGCAAGTGAAGTTTTATGATTGATTTTTGTGATAAAATGTTTACTCTTTTCTTCTTGTGTACTAATGTTGCTAATGTATAGGAAGGTTTAACCGGCTAACTTACTATTTAATAGCACATACGGGGTTTAAATTAAATGTCCCCTTGAGATTTGCCTCATTTTACGTTTACAATGGTCAACATGGTAAATAATAACCAAAATAATAGATACAATCATTTTAGGATTATCCTAAAAAAATAATTTAGCTGTAAAATATACACTCATCCTGTAGTAGGTGTAGTAAGTAGTATTTATAATGGGAAATTCATGTATAGAAGTAGAAGTAATTTTGTACAAGGTATGAGTTATTTCTATACTTCTCAGTTTATTGAGACCATGGTCTACATGCACCTTTATCGGATAAAGAGTTAAACTTATTTGTACACGATTTCACTTGCAATTTAAGATGGAAATGTCATGTCTCTTGAGTTGGCTTGTCTTATCAAGTACTCCGTATTTGTAGTGATTCAACAAAGCTTGAAGGTAAGGAATAAAGTAACGACCACTTAATTTTTTTTTAGGTATATTTCACCACGAAACACCGACGAGCTCGCTGACGCCAGAAGAAGCGTCCTGAACACCCCCGGTCGGCGACGCGAACACAGCACAAGAAGTGGCCGGTAATAGAGCAATCCGGGGTAGTAGCTTGTCGGCATGGCTACGGCAACTGATTACAGACATTGTTGGCGGTTTATGGCCCGTGGCCGAGCGCCTCGGTCTGTGTAGATTAAAAACGCGGCCCGTGTAAGTGATTTTTAACTGCGCCATTAAACCGCGACTTTGGTTACGAATTTCAGGTTTCACTAAAGATTCGAGGCCCTACAAGGGTAGTGTAGTTGGGTTAAGCTTGATTACATTCGATTCTGTGAGAGTCTTTGGAATTTAAAAAATAAAGGTTCTGAGAGTAGTCAAAAGTGTACGTAAGGACAAAGTTTGCTATAGTTATTCTGCATTTACGTTTTTATTTTTTTTTATTAAGGTATGCAAAAAAATACATTTGTTACAAAATTAGAGGTGTTCTACCCAAGGTATTAGTATACCCCAACTGTGTCTAATTAACATTATTTGAAGTATTATTCCCTCAAAGTATACTTTTTACATTTTAATGTTATAGTTTAGTCGTACTTAATACAAAAATAAGCTCATGAAATCTTATTGGCAAATCCTCGTTTCGGTATCCATCAATGTACATTATTCCCTAAGATCGAAACCATTGTCTCATTAATTAATGGATGATTACGGAAAGTTAAATTAATTATATCCTTTTGCAATAATGACGACTTGTGGCGGGTAAGTGAGTCCTTTCCGCATTGCAGGTGTAGAGAGTAGTCTAGACGGCGAGTGCTGCGGGGTCCCTGTCGTGACTCCAGCACAGATGATCCCTGTCAGCATCGCGGGGCTTGAACCACTTTGACCGGGGATCGTGAGTCTATTTGAAGGCCCCCTTATGCTAGAGATAGGCCCACCAGTATACAAGCCCCTCCGTGAACCAGTTTTAAAATCTTTTTCATTAGATGAAAACACATTACAGCGTTTTCAAAGGGCGGTAATGTAGGATTATAAAGCGCATAATATATATATATATAAAGTCACATATATACATTTATGCACATGTATACAAAAATAGGTACCAATATAAAAACAGTCAGGTAGGCAGACACTAAAAAAACAACCTTAAATTTACTGAAGCCGTGTATTTTTATACCATTGAAATCCGCAATCTCCACTATCAGCAAAAAACTCCTCCAATCCTCCAACAGCTTTCATAACATCACGTATTAGCGGTCAGTGGTGAAAAAGTCGGTTTCGCTAATAACTAATAACGTTCCAGGTCGGGGTCATAAATAATCGGCCTGTCCAAACGAACACTCGTCTAGGAATTCCAAGGTCGAATCAGATATGAACGAACACATAAACATAATTAGTGTAACTAATGAGGCGGGGCGTGCGTGCGAAAACGACGTGTTGCAGGAGCGCGACGTGAGTGCCATAACACGGACGCCGCGCCGCAGCTCACACACGCATGCGAGCGTCAGGCGTACAGGTACACTGGGTATACAGTATACACCATATATCACTCACGCATACGAGTGATAGGCGTAAAGGTATAGGAAAAGGTAGTGAGTGGTAAATAAGGAGGCCCAAGCCGTCAATGCTAAAATTAACATTAGTGTTATGAGCGGTTTGGGCCAGGTTATTCGACTCGACATATACTCGGGGTATACACAGCAGCTCACGACTTACAGCAGAGCAGTGGTAGAGGTAGGGGTGCGACTGAACTCAGGATGGTTTGCGTATCATAAACATTACACTGGTTGAGAAAAATGTCCTGTTTCAAGTATGTGCGCTAAGGTATACGATTCTGCTATGGGGGACTTATAATTTTAGTAAATTTAGCTGTTTCCATTCAGGACATTTGAAAGTGAAATTTTACAAGTCTAGAAAACGGTCAAGGACACTGAAAATAGGTCAGTTTATATCTGTAATCAAAGGAATATTCCCCGTGTATATAGAAAACTGTTTGAAGGCACTTTTAATATGATATTAATTAAAAGTAGATACAAATAAACACGAGCCTTAAAGAAATCAGATATTACAAGGAGGACCACTTTTGTAACTTAAAAGATTTCAGGGATGACTGATTAGTTCCTCCAACAAACGAATAAACAATATTTCAACTAGTTAAATACATGTATCTCCTGATTCTTAGAGTTTAATTCGTATTTTACAGTCCTAAAAATTTGATTTCACAAGCCAATTTCTCACTAGTAGTCACATCTGATATCAGTAGGGTTTATCTCCGTCATCAATACCGACCAAACAGAACCGTAAAGGTGTCAACATTCTCATTTACCTTAATAACCCTTCCATATCCTTAATCCCGGGAACACCGCGTTTAACATGGTAATAGCCTAGTAAAACTCACCGCTCTATAACTGTACAAGTGTTACATTAAATTAGATTTGGTGAATTGGGCCATAGTGACGGGCGCACAATTAAACCGGTGAAATTATAGCCCGAGTTCTCACCTGCCGCCAGGTTTGATAGGCAATCATCGTAGAGTGTGGGCGAGTAGTAAACATTTTGAACACATGGGCCTCCCCTCCCTGCGGGCCCCGGGCCCCGGGCCCCAGACGCACTTCTTCATCGGTGGCTGTCCCCCCTGACCCAAGGTCAAGGGTTAAATGCCCGCCTTAACAAACACGGGAGTAAATCCGGTGTGACACTTTTATTGACGATTCTTTTGTCGGTTTCCTCACCTTTGCTCGTATAAGGTTAATGAAGATTCGTATTTTCGCTGAACGGCTCCCCGGGAGTCGGCTTGGACAGGGGATAAGTCAAGCGGTTGATGCATGGCGGGGACGCGACGGAGTTTGGATTGTACTTTTCACCAAGTCGGCGTTTTATATTAATTTTACTTCACTGACAATGAAAGGAACGATCGGGATAAAGACCTTTACAATCAAATACATTAAGGAGTTGTCGTTTTCATCGATTTACAGTTGAAAAATATTCGTTTATTTTTAGCATAATCATAACATCATCATGAAAGTATTTAAGGCACTAACTGCTGTAAAATTCATTATGCTGCAATTGAAAAAGTCATAATTTGGTGATGAACGTTTGTAAGTATAAATTTTTACAATCCAATATTTAGGAATTAAAATGACTTAGAAAAATTGTTTGGATTTGTTTGATGAATTCGTGTCACGCTCAATTGATTCATTCAAAATAATTTTACATACAAGGAAAACCTTTTGTTTGATACATTCTGCTTGAATCTTACAGAGTCACCTTCTTGTCATTGTGCTCAAGGGCGTAATAATAACTGTAGAAAAACTAAGACATTATTATTAACTTAATGATAGTGTACTGGCTCATACCTTCTGCAGTGGCTGGCATTGTTAAATATCAGTTACTGCGCTGTTTGTGTTAAACCTCGCCATTCTTAGACATGTTTTAAACAAAGAATTCAAATAACTAGGTAGTGCAAAGCTATTTTCATAGTTTCCATTGTTAGTCATGAACTAATTTCGAATCATCCATTATTTTGAGTATTTTCTTGAGCTCTCCTCATTTGAATAATAATATACTTTCAGAAGAAAATAAAGAATCCAGGATTCGCCTATTTTTGTAATCGATGAGCAAAGGAAAATTTTGCTGTACAAGACAGAAAAATGGAACGTTTTGTCATCATTCAATTTTAGACAGCCTAGTTTTCGCAGAAGCATGTATTAAAAACACCATCAAATGGATAACTGCCCGTTAAAACTATTTAATGGTTACTGTATTTTGTAATTCTGACTTCCTTAAATGGCCCTAGTTTTTAAAATTCAGTCACTTTTACCAACTTGACCTCATGTAATATTAAACAGAAAAAACTCGTCCGTTTTTACAACTTGGGGCTGCAAACTGACTGACTGACCCAGGAGATCCAACTTTGTTTACAAATTGCCTTAAAGAACTGGATCTCGCCCGGCCACTGACACAATCTGATTTAGCTCCGATAAATCAAAGTATCCGCAGTGCCCGTATCAGGTTGGCCAACAGAATCATCTTGCACAACAGTGTTACCACCACCAGCTGATCGTCTTCGTAATTATTTGAACAGGTTTCGAGTGTTTATGCCAGCACGCGGTTGCGTAACCAGTTTCGATGTGCTATTTAACTTATTGCAGAGGAAAGGAAGTGTCGTCAACGGCTCGAGGTTCTACTAATTAATGTGATTTACCACAAAGTATCCCCAGAACTTTGGCATAACTGCTGGATTCCCAGTGTGTAACTTGTGTTTGGATTGTTCTTAGGCACGAAAAGCAATAAATCCCGTCTGGATGGAGTGAGATTTGAGAATTTTGAGAACTTGTTAAGCAGTTTCATTGAAGAGTAAATCTCAAGAAAGGCAATGAATAAATATGTCTATAGCTCTGGACAGCCTTACTGGCGGGTGAGTGAGTGCGCTGTTGTCGTAATTAGTGTTTATTATCTGCAATGTTTTGGCAATAAATCACGTGGTTATTTGTTTATGTTGAGGTACTATGCACAAGAAAATATTTTGCTGCAACCGCAAGTGCAACTAATGTTAAATGCATAGATATTTATTGCAAGCTCAACACAATTCATGAAGTACGATGACAAAAGTGTGGAAACACATTCTTAAATGTAAACAATTATTTAAGATGAAAGGTTGCCAAACTAAAAGACCAGTTGATGCATTGCGCAAATATTTTTCAGAAATTTTAATTACGTATGAAATCTCACGGTGAAATATTACAGGGCATTCTTTTGTAGTGTAAATGAGGTGAAACGTAAGCAAAGTTTTGACAGTTCTACCAAAACATGTGTTTATTTAGTAGACATTTTGGGAGATTATAATTTTCGCCACCCGCCAGTAAGGCTGTCCAGAGCTATATTAAGGCTTACATTTTCCTTATTCTTTACGTTTCGTGACAATCAGTTATGCTACTTATAGTTACAATATAAAAATTACAAGAAAGCTCTATATTTTATCATCACAACCGAATTAACCTCTATTGTGTAGAAGCCACCGCGACAGTTGCCACCAGCCCACTCGCACATTCCGCCCCAGTGCACCTGTCCGCCGGTTACGTCCACCAACACGATTTATGTTGTACCCGGTTTGCATTAAGGTCTACGAAGGTGTGAACGCGCGTGAGGGGAATCCAGCAGCGAACTGCTCCAGATTCGCCCAGATCTCGGTCCGCACGGATACGGATCTCGATCCGCGATGTTGACAAGATGGTCATTTACACTAAGGAAAAATCGGTCGGCTCCATATTTGGACGCCAACATCGATGGATTGACAGATAAAGAGTAGTTCGAGTTCATAGACAATAGCGTCTTGTTCTTAGAGGTCGATCCACATTTGAGGTTTGTCCATGGGTTAGATGTTGGATAGTTATGCACATTGTGACAATGCTTGAGGTGGGAACAAGAAGCTTGTTCCTTGTTTGTTACAACGAAGATGCCAATCTTGATTCACGCCAAATGAAATCCTTTCATCCATCCGCTTTTCGCGCTGAACAAGATCCCTAACTAAGAAGTACGCTTGAAGAGTGACCCGATCTTGATTCCTACCCGAATGAATCCTGATTTCATAATCAACAAAAAAATACTGGTAAACATTCTCTTGATATTAGGCCACCCTTTCCATCAACTCTGTTACCAAAGGAGGTCGTTTGCACTGGGGACGATTGGTCGGCTCCCTACTTGGCCGCCGTCATCGCTGGAATGACGGAGAGTGGACTGATTAGATAGACAATAGATGGTTCTTACAGGTCGGTATTTCTATAAGGTCTCCAATGTATTAAATTCAGAATCTATAAATTATGTTATTGAGTATACCATTAACGTATTTTGTAAACTTTCTCCACTTTCAATTTCTTATGGATGGATACTCATTATATCTTCATTTAAATTTTAATAAGTGATTGTACTATACGAAGTGATTATCTGCTACACTAGTGATTTTGCCTTTAAATCAAAGGTGTTTTGCTCAAGGATAATAATGTCATGTTAAAAAAGGATTTTGACTGTTGACTAACTTGCGTCAAACAGTTATAGTAGGCATGACAGGTATAGTAGTTAACATGACCTATCCTAAAATCATTATTTTAAGGTAATCCCACAGCGCGTTAAAAGTTCGTTTCACAACAACAAATAAAATGTTCCCACATATATTTGTGTTTATGAACGAGCAGGGCTTTCGTGGAAATGTCTCTAATAGAAATCAAACTAAAATGACGTTATCGGTGATGTTAACGCTGTTTATCACATCCCCCATTAAGTTTATCGTTCCATGGTAAGGATCAAAACAATTTGATGTTATATAATATTTCCGTTGTTAATCATTATGTAATTTTTACTTTGCTCGCAAGCCACTGATGTCTGCTTGTAATAGTATGTAGGATGTCTACATTCAAGAAATATCAATTCTTTATCACACGAAAAAGGTAAATATCATCAAATAAAATAAATACAATTTTACTTCTCAAAGTACTACAATACAAAGTTCTTAAATATTAGTGAACATTTTACTCTGCAATTTTAAACACATTTAATTCCAAATATTAAATTTAAATACTTGCTTTCGTTAGTTATTATTGAGGTCGGTCACTCACTGGAGTATTAACATAGCTGTCTAAAAATTAAAATGACCATGAGTAATTTGGTTGAGAAGTTATTTTTACTGATGAATCTTAATCCTTAACTGACAACCGAGCTTTGTAAAGTGTAACGAGTGACTGAAAATAAAAAATAAGGGAGAAATGTTAAATTAACATGACACTTCGTCCTTAACCGGTCATTCACTGGTGCACGCACCCTACAGAGCACATGAAAAGCGTAAGTCACCTCAAAACTGATTTAATTTCTCATCGTCTAACTATGACGATGCATAAACAAGCTACGCATAAGAAAAAAACGCGTAATAAGAAAACGCATAAGATTGTTTTTCTCAAAATTACTCATTTCCATTTATTCATCGATTGCACCCTGCATGGGCAAAGTATGATTATGTCTCATTGATACGATACAACTGCTATACTGTATATGGTTTAAAAACATGTGCGCAAAAATCGAGAAGTGAAACAGCGCATTCCTCATTCTGCAATTTTCCGTCACGCTAATTCGGAACACAGCTGCAAAACGAATCAAAATCTCATCACCAAGGATCAAAATGCCTGACACAGCTGGGATTCCGGGCAAATTGATATCACACGGTGATGGGACAGTGTGGGCTCGTCACGGAATGCGCTTTCTCTGTTGATGATCTTGTGACGCGTCGGCGACGGGAGGGCGTAAATGTCAAACAGTTGTCATCGCACTTTCTTGCACAGGTGCTTCGCTCATACATGCTACGCTCGGTTCCGAGTTTCTTTGGCTACTTCCACAGCTGCAGCCGGCTGTCTAAGACTATCTTGTCAAGTGTTATCTAGAATTAATTAATGCTTTCGTTAAAACGTTGTCAGTGAGTTGCACAAATATTACTATTTACGAATCTCTCAACATAATATATTCAATTTAACATATTCAAATTCGCACGTTCCGATTACAGGAAAAGAAACTGATCACTGGAATCGCTGAAACTCTGAACTGGCATTAGACAATATTTAGAGATGACCAAACTTTGTTTGTATCGTAGGAACAAGTAAGCTGCCACTTATCTTAAGCTTACTATACTAAAACTAAAAAATTTATTACGCTACAATAAATTTGGAAATACGTAAATTAAGAAGAAGAATTTAGTTTACAGTCATATAACGGATTTTTGAGCATGATTTGTGATAAGTGAATTTAGATCAAAGATGGATATATTAAAATTATTTATAGCTTCAACACTTGTGGATTGTCTCACAATTGATTAATACTTATAAACTTGCAGTACTAAATGGTGTGCAAAGGTAACATCTACACCTTTACACCGTTTGTGACATTTACTTTTTGGAGGTCGTGAAAGACCTTTACCAAGTCGAAATTGAACTGTTAACGACCTGCGTGATATCACAAACTACTAACCTAACATTACAATTAGTTAACTTCGATCAATAGCGAGATAAAATGGTAACGAGCGATAAGTTTGAGAAATAAAATTAATAGCTCAAGCTGAAAAACGCGTAACAGTAGGGCGAGCCGCATTTCTGACCACTTCAGATGGTATCTTCGAAGGTATTTGTGAGCGATATTTTCGGGTGTGAATGGGCCGACAACGCCCGGGGCTTCCGACATGCAATCATAACAATTTATACCTCGCCCGAGATCGCATTGAAACTATAGCGTCATAAAAATGATAATCGACCGATATAAGGCGGCCGTGATTTTGGCCTCTAACGCCGAACTAGGAGATATCGGCCCACATTCTACACTTAGCTGGCCTCTATTTCACTATTTCTTCATAAATAGTCAGTAGATTGTTTGGATCTGTGAGTTTTTGGATCTGGGTTAACTGTTGGTAAACAGGAAGGTGTGACAAAACTTGGCAATATTCTGGGTTAATAAAACGCCTCGTGTTATAATTTTATGTAATCAGTAGTTTTCTGAGAAATCACCGATAAATGTCAACATAAGTGGGGTCTAAATCACCGGTGATTTTCCTAGCAGTTTTAATGTCATCGATTATATTGATGAAAATAAAATATCATTAAAAAGTGATGGATTATATAAATGTCATTTATAATTTTCCCAGGCATCTGAGAAGCTATAAAAATATTACGGAAGGTAACAGTCTTTATGAATCTATGATTTTTTTATCAAGATATTAGATAGTTAAGCTTATGGATAAGACCAATTTTAAAATACTTGATATTATTCTTATCTAACGTCAACATATGCTTGCCCTGTAATGTTTTTAACTAACTTCTTCGTAAAAAAGGTTTTTGTCAGCCTTACTTCCTTTACATAAGTAAATTATTAAAAGTTGAGCATTCCATTATAATTTGTGTGTAAAACTTGCTCTTTAAAATATACTTATTGTTGCAACCGGTATAGAATAGTTTTCTTTATAATTAAAAGCTTATGAACAAAATAATTGTTTATGACTCAGTTTCCCACGCAGGCTCGCAGGTCATGCATATGCAGCGGCGGAGCGCGACAGTTCGGTCTCCTCTGGGTGACGCAAGCGCGTCATTATATTGTCATTTGTATAATAATTCGATTTTACCGTACGGCGAAATTGGATTAATGTGAAAGTCAAATTTTAAACGCCGATGGTACCCGTAGGCACCTAATTTGTTTTAAGGCTCATTTATTCAATTAAGTTTTTAATAAGGTTTCCTAGAAGGCAGGTAAATTATACGAATTAGATAATTTGAAATTCCAACTGCCAGAGTGGGCGTAGTATGATGTTGTAAAGTTTTTACTTGGAAAGGCATTTCGACAAATAACTTCATTTTGCTCTACAGGTGTGTCGTTCACGTTGATTATACTACCATATGTTCTTTTGAAAGGGAGGAAAATTGTTTATGCATTCTATTTTAACACGTTTCGATCACCATAGTATGGCATCACTAATAAATTTCCAAGTACTGTAACGAAAACGAAGCTTGATAGTTTTAGACTCAAGCCATCTATTAGATTCCACATGAAGTAAGTATATTTGAGGATATAATTAATCTAACTAATTTGCAATACTGTGTATATTTAGTTTATTACTTGTTATTAGTACTATATAGTATATGTATGTATTGCTCTGCACAGATGCATTTATTTATTTAAACTTTCCAAATAACTAAGCTGATGATGCTAATTTATCGAAACGATACTTTAGAGTAGAAATCCATCCCAATACAGGTGATTTTCTGGTCAAAAATTTGCCAATTGCTTTGATTTGTTGTTCGTCAATTGAACATTTTTCGTTTTTATTTACAAAAGTGGAATAAATATATTATCATTCCATTCAATATTTCTTATAATTACAATTATAGAAGAATTATTCTTAGAATTATTAATTATTATAATTATTAAATTATAACGTATTTTAGCAAGATTGTTGTCAAATAATGCAATAATGCAATTATTTTACCCACACTGGATGTATGCGAATGAAAATTATTGTTCTTTCTTATTTTAAAGCCATACTTTTACATACTTTTTTGTTTATTGGCTTGATATTAATTTGTTATCCTAAGTCCTGCGCTTTGGTTTTTGCTAATTTCAACTAATTAAGTGACCGTGAATTGTTAATTTTAAATCCATAATTGTTTTAAATCTAATTTTAATACGTACTAACCGTAAAACTTATTTAATTTAAACGCTGACATATTAATATATAAGCAATATGGATAAAGATCGTTCAAATGTATTTTCATTATCTTTCTTTTAGTTTATTTGGGATAGATTTAGATTTTCGGGAATAATATGAGATTTATATCATTTAAAGAAACATAATTGGTTTAACATTTATAAGATTATTTAAAACTTGCAATGCCTGATTAAACATATTAATTTATTCTTATCTCGTTAGAGCATATCATTTTTGTAGGGATGAAAATTTTGTTTTGCGAGAGAAAATAATAATCATAATAGTTCCCTATCGTGTGTTATTATAACTTCTCATAACATGTTTTATGTTTTAAACTAATTCACACATTAATTTAAGATTATAATTTATATTAATTAAAAGGTTATTTTCATTACGACGTAATTTATTTCGTTACCTACAGAAAAAATAAACATTAAACCTTTTAACTAGAGCAGTAGAGTGCACGAAATAGGGTGGGCGACAAAAACTGTAAACTTGCCAGATTTTCTGTTTAGCCTCAGCTGAAATGACTAAATTTGTTAACTTGTTAAAACTTTGTTGACGTTTTCCTGGGCCTTTTACTTGTAAATTTGTGTTTTCTGTAACATATGATCATATAAGTTGATAGACTAAGCAAACAGATAATAAACAATTATTTCGCCAGCAGCGCACTCTCTCACCCGCCCTATTTGGTGCCCGCGATTATAGGCTTGAAAAACGTACCAATAAGGTATAAAACCGACCAACAATAAATTCGGTTTAAAATAAATAAAGTTTCTTTCGCATATTGTGACAAAGTATAGGAGTCGCGCTTTGCATACATGATGTGTTTAAACCGAGTTTTACGAAGATGCATTGAAGTTTTACTGTTTCGTTTTAGCATCTTATAAAATAAATTTCATACCTTATTGAGGAAGGTCCTGCGGAAGGTATCCTTGGTGAACTTGACGCCCACGCCCTCCACCTCGAGGATCTCGGCGGTCTGTCGCAGCAGCAGCGTCCGCAGCCGCTCGCGGATCGCCTCCTCCTCCATGCAGGACATCTTCATCGCCGTGTTGGGCGTGGGCGGCATCGACGACGACCCCGCGGGAGTCTCGTTCACTTTCCTCGTTTTCTCGACATTTTTCTGCACCGGTTTCGGGTCCTTAGGCGCGAACACGATATCCTTCCGCACAGTATCGTCGGCTTTGATTATGTCGGACACTTTCGTTTCATCGGTTTTATCTTTCTCTGTTTTGGAGTTAGGGGTCTCCTCGACTTTGTCGACCCCCTTGAAGTCCAGGGGGCACGCGGGGGCGTCGTTGAGGCTGTACTTCCTCGCCGGGGGCTGGGTCGACCAGGAGGTCGTGAAGGAGAGAGACTTCCTTCTCTCCTCCGGTGGGGGAGGATCCGTCGGCAGTGGGGGTGGGTCCTCCACCTCTATAACCTCGGGTTTGTCCGCCATCACTTCACTGTCATCACACTAAAAGTCTGGAATTCCGAATTCTGCAATTTTAAGTCGTTATTATTAATACGATGTCACTTTCGATCGAACCGAATTGAGAATTCAGGGTGGTGACATTTCAGAAATTAACTCTTTTAGTTAGCAAAAAATGGGCATGTAAAATAACAATGAAATGTTACTAGTTTATGGGGAACCTTCTTTTGTCACGCTATTATTAGTCATCAAAACGGCAAGCTTCAATGAGTAATAATTCAACGTAAAACTAATTAAAACCTGACATTGATAACAACTTTACTTTGCAACTATGACAATGTTAGGTTTGTATGATTGAGTTAAGTTACCACTTTTATAACCACTAAAAACTTTTGCTTTTTATACTGATTCCGTTTAGGGGTAGTTTGTGTATTGTTCTATATGGTATATTATTTTGAAGGACAGAAAATCAATACAAATCAAGGTAGGATTGAAAATTTAAAATATTAGTAGTACGAATTACAATCGTCACAATTAAAACAAACTACGTTATTCAGTATGAAAATTAAAAAAATTAACCGCACTTTTAGTAATAATGCTCAATATCTTAACACCCTGCACTTCGAACACAAAAAAATATAAAAAATGAAGCGAGAACAAGCCGCGCAACCACGTGGTACTCGACCGCTGACCGCACCGCGACTAGAAAGAAATCAGGAAACCGGCGGCGGCGGGACCGGCGGGAATTTCTGAAATATCACCATATAGGGGGACAGTTGCGCAAGTACACCTGATTACTCTACATAACTTAGCTGAGGGAGGTATCCGTGCGGACGATGCACGCGGCGGCGCGTACGGGAGTAGACTGCGAGAGTCCGCGGCTCGGGGCCCGTTACCTTGTCAAGGTCGCGGAGGGTCCGGCCGCCCCGACCGCAGCCACCCTCCGCTGACTCACTGACCCACAGAACCAAGAGGAAGTCGCGCAGGTTGTGGGAGAACGAATTGCGGAGGTTGTTGGCTGAAGTGCAACAGTTTGTTATCAGGATTTTTTTTTTGAAAATCAGTGTATGAGTATAATTTGTTATTAATAAGTGTCTGTCTAAAGGTAGTGAGGGACATAATGAAGCTTGTGTGTTTGCAAACAAAACCAGATGAATTTGAATTTTTAGAGGAGGGGAAATTACTAACAACTGCATGATCAACTAAATTTGTTGTGTCAATCATCTGTTACCTACTAAAGTAAAAACATTCCACCCCTTTATTGATTGCGTTTCAAAGAGCAAAAGATAGTTTCCAATATTAAACCACACCTTGTTTTGGTTTAGGATTTTTAGCTACCAGACTAGTAGCATAATCATATGGATCTGTTTACTTCCACGTCATCTAAGATTTCTTCCCCTCCTCTGCCCAGACGTCAAACTCAAGCTTCAACATATACCTCACTACCTCTACACTATTTGATTGCAAATTTAATGCAAAATTCCTTTAACTTTTAATGAAAGGTTTTGTAAAAACAATTATTGCAAACTCAAGACACAATGGTCTTGGATGGATGCACCTATAATGATTATGGAATGACGGATCATCCAACTTAAAGAAGTTCGTCTCGAAGGAGAGTGTAGGCTTCCACGGTCGTTTTCACAAGATGTAAATTCTTGACTTCTGGGTTAGACCGCGACGTATTGTTGAACATTTCCGCCGACATTTTGGAGACATGCGCCAGATAATAGATTTAACAGTCCGAAGCAACGAGAACATCAACAATAATAATTATTTCAAACATAGTGATAACAGCAGATACGTTAGTAGATGTCAGTAGATGTTGGTTAAAGGTTCTCAAAATACCATTTACCTTGAATAATTCAATTTTTCATATCGATATCCCTCAAACTTTTTAAGGACTCTTGGTGTATTTTCAATGGTTTCATACAACCACCTTTTAGCAAGCCACTCTGTCTATGACAGGTTTTATTCATGTTGCTTTTGTGCCAACTGATTCATACCTTACGTGCCATAATGTTTAATGGTTCGTAAACACTACTGTGCTTATTCTCTTGATCGGTACGAAGAATTCACACCCACTGCTTTCACAGGCAGTTGTGCAACATAGTGGATCACAAAGTCAATGCTGATAATATTGCATACGGAAATTGAGAAGAGAATGGTCGACTTTTTATCATTTGAGCAAACATAAATATTACTGTGCCGTTTATTTCGTGTAACATTTTCGTATTTTTACATAAACATGACTGAAAAGAGTAGTTACGCTATATAATTTGTGTTAAGTAACAGTGTACGCTACAAATTGTGTTGTGTATCACATTTTTTTCCCTTAGAGTTTTTTGTGGTCTATTGTTATGTTCTATGGCAAAAAATGAGTTATAAATTCGGAATTGTTTCCTGAAATATTTTTCGATTATGGCGGGTTTCAGTTAACACATTTTACATTTGATAGTCGTCTACATAAGTTAGAATTTTTTTTCATGGAATAAGAGTGTTTATGATTAATTGGTACAGTATACCTATGGAGAAACATGATTATTCGTTTGGATAACACAAATTTCCATATTTACAAAGTTATCACTAGGCATACACAAAAAAATATTTACTGTTTACAAGGGCCATTAGCAAGTGCTCCACTATGGCGAGTGTTGATTAATCAGTCAACTGACGTTCATAATAATATTCTCTCATCCAAAATTATGACGTCAAAAAAGAATGTAAGACGTGACTGATTTCTAAAAGTTAGGTGTACTGTGCCGATTTTCAGCACTATGTAGCCTAGACTTCTGAATTACAATCACATATAATTGTTTTTGGACCTTACCCTACCTTTCATTACGGTTACATAAGAGAACAGCCTGTGGGCTATTTATATAACTCACGGATCCGAAAGATGATCAGGTATCCGGTTCCGCACGATCCCAGGTCAAGGCGAGGGAATACCTGGCGCCGTGTCAGCGAAAACATAGCTAGCTGATATCATTGTTTACTGCCTGTTGAACACAGTACAATTATGTTCCTTCTTGGAAGCGAAAACAACTCTCGAATCGTGGACGTGTATCACGAATTGTTTGGATTTGAATGTTTATTATTTGTTCTGTTGTATCTTCATACCTAGCAACACTAGTTCACTATTTTAGCATGCTAATTACTAGTTGGATCTGGATTAATGTTCCCGATCCTATCTAGAGAATGCGATTGGCTGTATCAGCAAATGTGTCACTTTTATATCAGCAAAGATTAATGTGTAGATCAAGAATTGCAGCATAAGTAATTTATAAATGAGTTTATTTGTGAGTAACCGTCTACATTCGTGTACTTTGATTATTCATAAATGGATCCTCCACTCATCCTTCACTTACATTCGCCTTTAAATACCCCTTACTGGTGGCCGGCGTCTTAATGGTCATGTGATGTTGATAAAACCTTACTTTTAAATAATCAATCAATTACGATTTAACACTTCATTATGTAAAGTGTTTTTGGGGAAAAAATGGGAAAACTGCGTGGGCATAATAAACTAAAAAATCAGTTAAATAAAATAAATTCCAGACAGTTACCAAAATATTCAAAACCTCAAAAATTTTCGGTAAAATTTTGTTACGTAATCCTCAAGTATTATTACATTCCCTCGCGACCCATTCATGACACACCTCGTGGGGCTGCCCCCCGGTGGAGCGGTGGAGGGGGTAGTGGAGGGGGTGGAGGTCGCCACTGACCAATCGCACGCCGTCCTTCTGCCTCAGGTGCCAGTCGCCCGTCGCCCTTGACTCACATTCGGACAGGAATTTGATGACGTATCGCCATAAATCGGCCGAGATAGTTTAGTTTTCGTGTTAACAGTTTCGAACACTAATTGGCCGCTGACGCAGTTCTGCGCAAACACAAATTACTTCTAGGAGGTCGGGAGGTTGGAGGTTGTTCGGGAGCGGGCGTCAGTGTCGGTGATGTCATGTGTTGGTCAGTTTGGTTAAGTGGAAATTTACATGTCGATGCTAACGGTAATAGTTGTAATGGATTTCCACTTATATATTTTCTGTTTTCAGTCCTTATATAAATTAATTTCATTTAAACTAATAATAAGTTTAAATGAAATTTATATAAAGACTGAAAATTTATTTAAATTATTTAATCTCGTTGGTTGACAACGATTTTAATCATCACGATCATCACACTCATCCTTCGCTCATATTCAGGGTAACGTCCTCCATGAGGTACCTGTCTTACCAAAGAATGATAAATAATGAATGAATGAATTTGTCCTCTTCTTAAGTGCGCACACCTCTGGCTCTCTGGCTACGGCTTGGTTACTCGTGCACTTCCAACACGTGCCCACGCTTACCAACCAACCAACCAACTTATAGGGAATAACTTCGTTTATTTCTTAACAGTTTTCACAAGCCACATTTTTTACGACATGTACAAATTAATCGTTGGACATTTTAATAACTGCATGTCTTAAAACATACTTAACTTTTACTAAGTTTTTAATTTATAAAAACAGGAGATTGAAGCAATTCTTAAATCGTTCGAGAATGCAGGTTTAACAGACAGTCGTTTAAGTTTTGCACATACACCGCTCTCATCGCATTTATCTCTCTACACACGATTTTATCTCTGTACACACGATATCCGTCAGTTAATTACAAAATATTGTGTCGTGCGCCGCGCCGCGATCCACCGGTCGTGTTCCAGCTGCAGCGTAGTTTATACAACAGTGTGAATAGCTAGTTAGGCTGCGGTGCTAGATAAAGCTTCGACACTAAGCTTAGCCAGTCAGGCTATGGTATTCACAATGCTTCGACACAAGCTTAGCTGCCCTTGTTGATTGTCGCGTGCGTGCTTTATCGTGATAAATAATCACCTAGTGTTGATACAAGAACAACAGTTGCGTCTTCCTAGAGCAGAAGTAAATGTGATATAATTTTACTCATTTTGATGTTATTTTTAACGTTTGAATTTTTTAACTTGTGTGTTTTCACGCCATCTCATATTGGTCCTGGGTTTTGTTTTCATCGAGCATCTTAAAAGTAAAGTCCCAAAAAATCCACTCTGAATTTACTAACGGAAGATTAGACTGTAAATTATTGCAAGTCTAATCAAATCCATCAAGCATATATTAAATTGTAAAATAAAAAGTATTTCAGTAAACTTCACTAAAACCAACAATGAGCTGATAATATATATTTTTGCAGCCCAGCAAGAAGACAAAAACCAAACCAAAACACAAGTAACGTTGTGAAGGAAATAAATCAATTCAAACGTACTGAACGGCTTGAAAGACGGACCATCACTAACAACGAATTTAAATAATCCAATGACAAAACTTTATAATACGTTTCCACACTCTCCACCGTTAAAATCGATGATTAAAAACGAGATTTTTCGATATATTTACAATCGCTATTACGTTAATCATGAAAACGTTTCGATATCGTAATCGAAACATCAATTCTATATTTTTAATTTTTAACTATAACGTGAAGAAACCTGACGGTCACACTTTGTGAATAAAACTTATTAAGTTATATTCCAACGTCAGTGAATAAAGCTTATTAAGTTATATTCCAACGTCATCAACATTATCATAATCTATCTATACTTTAAACCAACATGATGTAATGAAAACTAATTAATTTCACATCGTTCGCCACCTTGCATTAGATTCATTGTCAGTGTCGTGCTTTAATTATAATAGTAATCGTGCCCTGCAATTGCGCCATGGCTACATATTCAATATTTATACAAAATTTCACTCAATGACATGTTGGAATCTTGGAGCCATGTACCTTTTCTCAGTGATTTAGACGTTTAACTAAATAAGCTAGCAAAACCAACAATTTATTCAAAAATAACAAGAATAAAACATATTTTTATTGGCAAATTCGATGAATTTTGTCAAATCAAAAAATCTCGATTTTAATCATCGATATTAACGGTCAATTAACGGATTCTAAAGCTTAGCAGTTTTGTGGAGACATTGCAGTTTTGTGTCTACTCAAAAATCTGCATACACGGACGATGCGTCCGAGGACGAGTCAGTCGGCGGAGGAGCGGCGGCGGCGGCAGGTGCGGAGGAAAGTGGATCCCCTCGGCCGTCCGGACCGCCGCCGCGCCGCTGGGAGAAAGGTCTGCGCGGTGTGTGGTGGTCAAGCGGCTGATTCTATAACGGTTTACGTATTTTGGAATAATACTGGTATAAAGTCAAGTCAAGTCGTAGGTACTGCATAATTTTGTATTATGTGAGACAAGGTTTTTGGCCACGGTGAGGAATGAAAAGTAACACGTGGTTTTGAACATATACAGGATATTTTTTAAAACGCGACCCATTCTAAGTTTGAATAACGCACAAATAAACATGAAATGAGTATTGTTTCGTTTAACTTTACATTTTATATAGCCTATTAAGTAAGTTTGATTTTAGCTTCATTATGTGATAAAACAATCCGCTATTGACATTTATATACAAAGTTTTGCTCTCTCCATCAAATCCTGAACACGTTTTGTAAAGGAACCTCTTTGAATTTATTGTATTTTTTATTTTGTGTATTTCACCGCAAGTGACATTTTTAACGTTTTGATCGGGAACGGTCCAAACCCGGGTCTTGTTATTATCCAACGACGATTTTATGTTAGATAAGCATAATTAATTTATAGCCCAATGACAAATAGCAACTGGACCCAGTTTCGATCCTGTCAGAAATCGAACTGACGATCCTCAGGTTATGAGGTGAGCGCTTTATCCACTCGGCTATCCAGTCAATATTTTATCTATTAAATTTTGTATGTTTGTTTTGAGGTGCTGAATATCCTGTGAAATGTTTTCGTATGCCTTACTTTTTACGTGTCCCAAAGAAAACAATATAGAGGGGACGATTTCAGGGATCTTGGTGGGAATAATCATTCATTAATGAAATAAATTTTTGGTTTGCGTTAAAAAAACAGCACCCTGTACTTGTTACTAGTTAACTTTAGTGAACTGTAATGTAAAAAAAATGATTCATTGTCAAATTTTAGAATAAAAACGTGTTACAACTTGTTCCAGCATTGACCACTCTTAAATTTGTTTTTAAATTGTTTTGGCGAGTTTCCGATTATGAGGCGAGAATTTTGGAAGTTACCTACACTGAGAAAAATATCCTAGCGGAAAAGCAGAGTTTTTGCCCCAAATCTAGAATCTGTACTCGCGATACGTAAATAAGGACTTGGCTCACGTACAGGAGTGTTGTGTCTGGACCCAGCTCAATGACTCGGCAGAGTTTTGGGCATTAGTACAGACGCAGGACTCGCAGTCCTTCTTTAAGAACTATTTCTCTGCAATTACGCTCGAACTGCCGTATTTGCAAATAATCAGGGAATTTACCGTGATTTTAAGGAAAAAACATTAGAGTGACGTCATGGATGGTTTGTATACGTCACAAAAAACGTCATAAGTTTATCCATGATTACTTTCTGCATGCAGCCCACTGCATTTACGGTAGGTGTATGGATGAGAACTTCAAATTATTTCCATGTGATTTGGTAAAAGCACTTAGTCTTTACCTTGTTTTAGTTCGCACTCTCATCAAATATTTTATTTGAATCGAATAAATTTTTTTACCAAATCTGGATCGATTTTAGGTCCGTTGTGTTGTTAGTTTTATATTTGGGATTGAAAATTTACTAATGTGATACAAGTTTGAATAATAACATTTGGTTTCAATAATACATATTTTATTAATTTTTTTTTGTAGATTTACTTACTGTATTACCATTGATAGTAAATACATATAAAGTAAATGGTAGTGAAACGACAAAAAAGAATATCAAATTTCCAAATTTTCAGAGAAAAAGCTTAGATTATTGAATAAAATCAAATCGTTTTATTTGTCAGCAGTTACTTTTGTTAAATATTGTTTTATTTTTAAATAGTTGCAAGGACACATTGATCAGTTTTAGACCTAAGATTAATTTTATCTGCCCATAGTTTACACGAAAAAATTACCAAAAAAAGTAATTGCACTGTTTAAGATTTTAATAACTCAGGTATTTTTTAGCAAAGTCTTAAATAAGATGAATTGTAAGAAATAGAATGCAGGTCGAGTATAACCTTGCATTGATTTGCTGCCACTTTTAAATGTATCAAATAAATATGTTAGGGTAATAAATTGTAACTATTAATGGTGTAAATACCTTGTACTGTCAAAGTGATCCTTTGTAGTCTCATATTATGGGCTACGACAGTTTCTATCTCAGAGAGATCTTCCTCAGGCGATGGAAATCAAATTTAATTCCAGTGGAAGTCGTCAAGAAGTATTAAAAACCATCATGGCACATACCCACGTAACACAAACGGACAGATGCACACAACGAACAAACATTACTTTTTATAAAAATTCCGATACCGGGAAACATGAACGATACCGGGTACTCTAGACTCTATCACGCAATAAATTGTCACTGTAGAGAAGTACCATTAGGCGTAAAACTACACTTATCAATTCTTCAGATGCTATTCAACAACTACACTCGTCAACAGGCAGCCGTAACGCAGTGGATATAGCAGTCTTCACCTGAACATACGAGTCAAGAAACATCGGGCGTGGTTAGAACTTGGATGGGTGACCGCTAGAAGAACCCAGACATCTTTTACTGATTTTAAATAAAAAATACCGGTAAATGCAGAGACTAGGCAAGTCAGTGCATAGAAATCGGTTGTATTTTACGAGAATAGGAATGTACATTCTGTGATAAACTGTGGTAAAGGCAAAATGAATCGCAGGATATTCTGAGAAAAGTCTCTGCAATTACGAGAGGCAACTCTGATCTGCAGGACTTACAACCGACAGTAATGACGTCATAGCCAGTGACGTCATAACTATGTAGACAAACTAAGTCCTGATTTTCCGTGTGGCGGCCTCACTGCCGGAGCATTGAGCCGGGTCCAGATTGCAGTGGGTAACCCGCACACCCTTATTTACGTGTATTTTCCACGTATTTCAGGACAAAATTTCTCTCAGTGTAGCCAATTTATTACTGAGAAATGATCCAATATATTATAGAGGGACGGTTAAGGAAATAAAGTCTTTAATTCATGTTTTATATATTTAATTGTTAAAGTATCAAGAAGATGTAAGAAAACACAAAGCTTGGGTGTCATACTCCATAGGCAATACTGTTGGTTTTAAAGAAATTTTATTTAACAGTATAGTTTCACTTTTTAAGTACATCCATACATTAAAATAATATTATAGACATTTAAACGTAAAATACAACCTTTAATAAAGTAACAATTGGATATAATAGTACTGAAGAAGAACCAGGCAGTACCATTGATAACCGACGTAAGTAAAAATTTTGCTCAAAGATTGCTCTTCAATAGAGTATTTGAAACAAAATATCCTATAAAAAACTTAATTTACAAAAACAATTATTCTATAACATTTTAGGTAACGTTTTAACCTGCTTGCGTATGTCACGAAAGGAAAATGTATGTAGCCTGAGGTTCATGATCTTGAAAGAAAAAATGCACTACGAATACGTCTCGCCACTGAAAGCTTTGACGTACAAGTTTCCTTAGCTGCAAAAAGTGATTGCATCAACTCTAAAATTACAGGGCCAGTTACTTTGGTTACTATATTATACAGCTAGTAAAATGCCAACTCAAAGTGAAACTAGTTACATATTTCACTCACTACGAACAGCCATCGGGTATGAACTCACTGATGTACTGGTAAAACATATCTCAAAGTTGCATTTAACTGATGTAGGAAGACGTCGTATTTCGTGTTGTTGTTGTGGTCACATCGGCCATTACATGTAATGAAGTTGGCACAACCGTAGGTTCCCCGCTGGGTAATTTCTGTTTATTTATCCTCTCTTGACTACATGTTGATGTAGTCCAGTAGTAAACATCTAATTCAATGCTTACTTCTATTTACAGATACTAGTTTCAACAGATTTATTAAAACTGCATCGTGTTTTTCGTTACATGCAAATTAAAACTGTTAAGGAGGTGTTGCTGGTAAGCAACGCGGAATATGACATTTTATTTGAGATGAATTAATTTCCATTCTGAATATTTAAGTATGTATAATGGTCATGCTCCTTATTAGGAATGTTGAAACGTCTGTATTTGAATTCTTGATATGAATTATTGTTTAGCAATCATCAATTTGATGTTCAATTGTTTTTATTTTCATTCACTGGTTACTCACTCAATACAGTTAGTTTTGATAAAATTTAAAAGAATTATTAAAAATAATTACATATTTTCTTACAATATCACAACGATATGTAATTTTAAATTGAAATGTACATAACACACTTCACAATGAGGTTTGTCCAAAATACCGAATCGAGGTTTTATTATGTCTTTTCTTTAATTATACGATACTTCAACAATATTTGAGTACTCCAGACAGAATATATAGAAAAAAATATTTTTTTTATTCCGAAATAAAATTTTAATTAATGTTTGAGGCATTTTTGTTTGCCATATAAATTATTCTATAACACATATTATATAATCGTATTAGGTCCCGTTGACTAAATAAATCCCCAATTTATCAATGCCAGCCTCTAATGCCAGCACGCGCAAAGGTAAGCTTGAGTCAGGGGTCAAGAGTCTGCTTTTCAGAGGTCAGACGTGAACCCAATTAAATAACTACTTCTAAGTCGACAGCGAGCGTTTGGCATGCAGACCGTTACATTTGTAAAATTACAGTAACTGAATTCTCTCAGTTTCATATGGTACTGAAAATTATAAATATAATAATACCTAAATAAACTAAACATTAGTTGAAATACTATCTCTATGAAACTAATGTAGTGGGAAAGGCACATCTAAACGATAGATGTGTTTATAGACCGTTCTGTGGAAAGTTATAGTGCTTGAAGGCAATGAACGGCTGGAGCACAGCTTTGGCTCCACCAAGCATGTCTGGACAAATATCGGTAGGTTTTACATAAAAAGATTCTTAAACTAATCAACGGAGTAGAAAAGCAATCAATTCTTAATGTTCTACTGGGAGATTTCAGTATTTTTAAAATATGCAAAAATCTGGGTTTAAAACTATTTTTGTGTTTTCTGGAGAATGGTTAACCTCCTTTGCTAATCTTTTGACTAAAAATTTCTTTCAGTTGGAAATACTTTAACAACATACTGGTTGTTTGAAATTAGCTTAAACGAGTATAACTTCCTCGAAGATGAACAAATCATAAAGGAAACTCAATCATTGTCGTCTTTCTAAGATTCTAACTGCAAATTTTCAACCACCCGCTGTGTTTTGCAACCGTTCTAAACGATCTCGATTTTCCATTGGAATGGGGAGAATTGATTACACCAGACGCGTTCCCAGTCCTGACACTGACACTAACACCACGAGCGTCGGTGCTCGTCGCTCGTGAGCCACAGTTTACATCTGGCGAAGGCTGGAAAATTAAATTGCCCAAACACGACGAGGCGCCGCGGAGCTGCGGAGGTGTAGCGGCTCCGCGTTATTGAATTGAGATCACGTCTGACCCTGGCAAATTGGATTCTTGCCCTTTGTCCTCGCTGTAATTCCGCGCCAACTCGGGGAAAGTGTTTAAATCATTCGGTCGTTGTGAAGTGTGGCGGTTGTCGTTAGGGTAATTACAGATGATAATTAAGTGACCTGGCTAATTGGATAAAGGAGAGACACGAGTTTGTGGTTAAGTGGAAGTTAACTTTGAAATTAATTGTGAGGACGAGTTAATGATAAAATGTCAGATACCTCATTGGTGTGGGTGAGAATTCAATAATAAATTTGAATTTTACGAGAGAACCTTTTATTAACAAAACCTTTATGTAAAATTAAAATTATTTATTCATTTATGATTTTATTAAAGAATAATTTAACACTTTGACGTTTGAATCAAATCAAATATATATTTGATTTGCTTGGTGTTGGATTGTTTTGGCATTGTTGGATTGCGGGTTGATTGAATGGACAAAGATAGCGTATTTGTGACATTCCATCGTTTTATGAAAAAATTCCCATTTATTAAAAATAGCTTATTTTATTTCTAGATTTTTTGCGCCTTGGCCAAATTTTTTATTTTTATTTTTAAATTTTAGTAAAAATGTAAAATTAAAATAATTTCGTGTAAGCCACTAGGCCTACTCATTAAATAAATATCACACCTTTGAATAAGCATGTCTCTTTTTATAGTTCCTTGTTAAAATATTTATATAATTTAAATATTCAAACCTTGTATTTTTTATAATTTTCTCTTGTGTTTTTTATCCTTATAACCTTGACTACATATTTCATAATAATTTAGGACTAGGACATTGTTTTTTCAGAGTGGCTTATCTTAAAGTAATAACCAATCAACTAATACGTGCTTCGATCGCAACCCAGATACTTGTTCTATCGATTTACAATTGTAGTTGTCGGAACGCAAAATAGAAGTGTTAAAATTACAGCTCACAACCATTAATAAGAACAATAATAACAGGTTTGCCGACTAGGAGACTATTGATCACACTGTAATTGGTAACGCCGATTTCACGCGTTCGTATTTCGTCCAGTACACAAGACCAGTAAAAAAACTTGATGATTCTCTTATAGTTTATTGATACGAAACTCTTTGAAATATGTTATTGTCTAACTGGCTAATGGGATTAAGATTGAATCAGAAGAAAGTATATAATGTTAAAGCAAAAGGCCAATCATTCCTTATTTGACACCCTTTGTAATTCTCCACAAGTAAATATTGTAGGATGCTCTGTTTATGTTTAATGTAATTAAAATTTTCTTTTTTAATTTATATAGGATTATTACATGTCATGTTCATTTGTAAACCGATAATTAGAAATATCGATTCTCAACCATATTAAAGTGAGATACCGTTCTTTTACACAGGGCATTGATATCAAATTAACATTGTGTCTTGGTCTTAGCACTATAAACAGTAGCCACCTTCTTAAGAACTAACAAAAAAAGCAAAAGGGGTAAGTGATAAAGTAGTATTTCTTCAAATTAAAATGTTTCAAAATATACATTTTTTATCCGTAGAGGATAAAGGAAATGTCCTACAGCCCATGCAGTGTAATATTCCTTTTCTTTCTATTCTTCATAGGATGAAAAATATCATAGTAGAACATACTCTAAGGCGTAAGGATGGTGCTGTGGAAAGAGTTTTATATTTTTCATCAATTACTTTCGTCACTGATAGGTCTTCCTAAGCCGGGAGAATCGAGTAGTCATGAGTATTTAAATATGACATCAAACAGCAAAATGCCATACAAAATCTCTTTATCAAAGTTTTATTTTAGGCAACTCAAACAAAAAATAGCAAACTGTAATGAGTGGTTGGAAAACGTAAACATGAATTGAGTATAGTCTCAAAATAAAAGTCACAAAGTATATAGAATACGTTGTGTCTTATCCTAATCTAAACCTCAATTGCTTCTATGGCCACACGGAATCGCAGAAGTTCCTTGTCCCTCCACAGCCGTCCAAGACATTTAATTCACGAAAACATGGATTCCGGATGATTTGTTAAAGAAAACAACAAAGCAGTACAGCTTCAAAATTGTACCCCAGAAACCCGCGGAGAAACTTGGCGGTGGTCGACAAACCACGATTTAGTATGGGAGTTTCATTAGTTTTAGTATGGAGTAAATCCATACTATTGCACATAAACCATCCTATATAATGTATAAACACTTTGAGTATTTTCTATAGGAAGAATAGTTTACAATATATAAAAATAAATTATAAAAAATTCACAAAACATAGTGGTTTTTCTACCATCGCCAAGTTTTCTTAATGCTTTCGAAGCTGCTTACTTGGGGCCGAACTGCTCTAATGTATCTTGAACATATATAAAAAAAAACTCCGGGAGTAAATTTTCTGCGAGCTTCTCGATTTTTAACCTCTTGGACGAATGTATCTTATGTAGGTGTTGTGTTTGATGAGAGCGCGGCACGGATCGCCCGGAGCGCTGTCTAGCGGCTGTCTGGCGAACCAAGAACCACTTCGCTGCACGCACCCACTTTCCATTCCATTCAAATAATAGAGTTTTGCGTCTCGCGGACGGGATAGCGCGGCAGGTAAAAGACACTGATTGGTATCCATTATTACGTGATCTCGCCCTATCAGTGGGTTTATAAGAGGAAATGCCGTGTCATTGGTTTGCAAAGCTGTTGCTTAACTCCGATACCACCAAACTTGTTTATTCTTAATTTAAAAACATTATGTGGCTGACTCGAAGACTAAACCATTATGAAATCTTAAATTTCTTTAAATGAATTCTACCTTTTACTAACTGTGCATGGGGCATCCCTAAAAATAGTTGAAATTATCCGTACTTTGCCCACATCCTGAAATTCAATATGATTTCAATCTAACAATTTGAAAATGATTGTATAATACATATATCCATTTCAAAATACCCGAAAAATAACAAAATAGATAGGTAAACAATTAATTATTACGAGAAATTTTTATTTAAGCGAAAGTGCCCAAAGTGCCACTTTTCTGCACTCCAGAGAAATGTTAACGCACGAGCCATAGGTGAGACTCTTTGCGCACGAGTTGCATATTAAATTTTTCCTGAGTCAGCAAAATTTAAAAAACGCCTTGTGAAATCCCATCAGCATTGTCCTTATCTTTCGATATCATATGTCCCGATATATCGCAAACACAATCTATCGATATTTACAAGGACTTGTCCTATCGGCAACAATGAGCAAATAGTTGATCAGCTGTTTACATTCAGTATTGCCAAAATAATTCATGAACTAGTGGATCCGAGCGCACGGAATCGTGCGCTACTCTAGCAGAGCGATAATTCAAATGGCGACAAATTTAAAACACAATCATGCTAACACGATCCGTCTTGAGGGTTATGTTTACACAAATTAAAAAAATAACAGCAATTAAATTATCCAGCTGATCAAAATGTAAACAATTATGTTCTTCATAAGGATAACATGGGAACTTTAAAAGCCAATGGGGCAGAGCCCAAGGGACTTTTTCAAAAATGTAAGGCCAGTTTGCAAATCTACGCAACACGCTCTTTCCAATGAGCCGTCAATGATCAAAATCGGTTAAGAAATGACGGAGGAGTTCATAAGACAAATTTCATGTTGGCGTATTAATTATATAGATAAACGACAATGACTGGCTAATAAATGCATACTGTTTTTTACTATTTGTGTGTTCTTAAGTTGAAACACTGGAGTATGCAAAATAAGTCGAGCGTGTGCAAAGTAAAATGAATACGGGAATCACTTGTTTTGCGACGAATATCGAGTGCGAAAACAGCCACTTTCTGGGTCAGGCATAGGAAATAGTTATTTTTGTGTTGAGTGAGTAAAGAACAACATTCTCTCACGAGTGGAAATGTTGGCGCCCGAGCTCGCTGAGGGCGACAATTTACACGAGGGAGACATGTTTGTTTTACTCTCGAAATACGCACAGTATTTTTCCCCCACTTGCAATAATAAATATCCTGACCATAAACATTTATTATATTGACTTAGTAAGTAATAAAAATATTCATTTTGTTTTGTTGTGCTATTAGCGCCTACAATCGGGAAGCTGCAGCCATTCATGCACCAGCGATCAGCTGATTTTTGCAACGTTCTTGCATGCTTAATTCTTAAACGTACTCACAGCTGATTGATGTTAATGTTATTCTTATTAGACTATTCCTGCATCAAAATTAGCTGTTAGCGCCTGCATTCGTTGAGCTGTAACATATTTTCTTGTGTGTAAGGAAATTTGAAGGCGCTCTAGTTTTTTTAATTATTGATTTCAATGTTATTCTTACGGGTTTACTTTGTCTACCGCCGGGAGATGATGTAATCATTTTACTCCCGCTGGAAGACAAATTCTTATTTTACTCACGCATTACAATGAGTATATAACATTTAAATATAGCAGGTGGGGGGAAATGTGTTTGTATATTAACGTGGTGAAGTAAGAGCAAGCTAGTGAATTCATTTTACTCCCGTAATTCTTAGGAAATCCTCCCTGCCCCAACTTACGAATAAATAATTCATAAATAATAAATTATTTCAACATCATTCCTATTGGTTTGCTTTGTTTTCCACAGGGAGACAAATTAACCACTTTTCCCTCTCGGCTTTAAACAAAGTATTATTTTCCTCCTTCATCACAACGAGAAATATAGGAGCGACTCAAGATAGCAGGTGGGGGAAAAACTAGCATCACAAATAAACAGCCCGCTGCATTTTATACTACCAAATCTTTCCTGAAATATATGACGCAAATAAAAATATAGAGGTAATTACGCAAAATACCATTGGGGTGCCCAGCAAAACTCGACAACCACAGTTTTTGCTGCGTGGTATTATCTCGCCTCAATATACACCACACCTGACATGCGCAGTTAGCTCGGTGTAGAAGCATTAACGAGCATTGCGGCACAACCAGCCATTCACACTTCCACATAAACATCGTTCGCCGGCGACACTTTACCGAGCACACACTGTCGCGCTGTCAATATTTTGTAATTAACAGGGTATATCGTATATCGCTTGATAAAAGCTGCTCGGCTCGGCTGTGGGGCTTGGTCTAGTTATGAGCATGGAAGTTTGCGGTTTAGTATTCACTAAACCAACACACAACCGCCGTTAGACCAGTGGAAACATGTTTTATGAATAATATATTTGATTAGTAATGACATAAAACATTAGGAACTACAAAAACCTTGTTATTAATTATTTAGTTCACATACCCAAAGATAACTACTTACCATCATATATGTGTTTCAAAATGTAAAAAGATAGGCTACTACTTGGCTTTATTTTTTAAGTTGTCTATTTTACCTGCTATTGCTTTGTTTTCTTACCTGACTATTTTGTGTAAAAAAATTTTTTTGAAAAAGAAGTACCAGAAGTGGATCAGAAAGCCGAAAGGAGGCATTCCCCCGGTCGGTAAATGGTAATACTCTTTTTATATTTATTTTTTTACGTTCTAAACTACGTGGTCTAATTTTACAGTTGTTTTCGTCTGTTTAGTTTATGTAAAAAAAAGACTGAGGAGTGCTGTATACCACAACCTGATGTATAATAGTATTGCTAAATTACATTGGTTTGCAAGACATCATGTAGACATATAACTTTTATTTTTCGAATAGGCCTAGTGCTGACAGCATGAATTGCTTCATGTAAATCCGACTTAACTCTCTACCGTCTTCTCCACTGCCAAATCCAAGAATATATTTAGTGAATATTGTATAAGTATAACTGACGCCAATTCTTAGGGCCCACTGCGGTGAATGCGCGGTAGCAAAAACGGCTAGTGCACATGCGCGACAACGCGTCGCTAGAGCGCAGCACTGTCATTCTGCTCTCAGCCGTCAACAATCGGACATGTCGTCCTAAAACATTAACCGACTGAGCATTGACTCTTATTTACGATTAAAGTTAAATACAGCATAAGATTTAAGAATAATGTTTCATTAGTATTTATTAAAGCGTCTTGATACTCTGAACAACGATTGACAGAGAAGCAGTAACTATGTGCGAGCTGCCGAATCTACGCAGCCAGGCTAGTACACTGTCGGCCGCCGCTGTCACTACTACTCCCCTCTCCTCCCAGCCTACCCACTCCCCGCCCCATGCGCCAGTTACATGGACTGGGCCCAAAGAATTGGCGCCAATTATACAGATATTTGAACTCGCTCGTAAACAGCTGGGCGGTAATGAAATGAAATCTTTATTGCTCCTTGACATATTCAATTACAATACAATGCAGAATAATATACAATACAAACTTACTAAAAAACATAAAAATCCAAACAGAACAGTTTTAATCTCAAGGAACAATAAATTGGACCCCGAGGTTAATACCTGTATGGGAACCTACACAAAACCTTACACTGCGCTCAAGCGGTAGGTTTGGGGTTGGCCGGTCGAATTATATCTTAATACCTAATCCAACAATTTGAAAACTTACATTGATTTACTTCCAAAATTTAATTATAATATTAAATACAATTGTGACGCAATTATTCTCTCCTTCAAATTACGTTCAAAACCGAAAAATTCTTTTTATATACACTGACGTCAGGAAAACTTAGCTATTTTTCTAAAGGCATATTTAGTTTATGCAATTGTATTGAAAAATAATCCTGTATTACTGTATTATGATTTAGTAAGGAAGTCTTTAATAGTTTTCAAAACTTATTATTGTTCAATTCTTTAAAATTGTCTGGTAAATGGTTGAAAAAAGTTGGTATACCAAGTTTGCGTACAATGTCTTATACAGGGAAAGATTAGGTTTAGGCACATCAACATAAAATTTATTCCTGAGATTTGCTCTTGGTCTATTATATGATGGATTATTACCACTCTTACAGTAAAAAACCCTTAACACTTTAAACACAAACAAGTTTCTCAAAGGTAGAATAGTAAGGTTTTTAAAAAGCGGCTCGGTGTGCTCGAGTCGAGTTTTTCTTGATATCAACCTTATAAAATGCTTTTGAACTATCAACAAGGGCTTAAGTGTTGTGTAATAAGAACCTCCCCATACAATGAGGCCATATTCTAATTTGGAATTAATAAAAGCAAAATAAGCTTTTCGAAGTGCTGAACTATTACACAAGAATAAGGTATAAAACACTCTTAAGAACTTGACAAGTTTTTCTCTTAAACTATTAATATGCACTTTCCAACTCAAGTGATAGGCAACATTTAAGCCTAAATATTTTAATAATTTACTTCCTCAATAAGCTGGCAATTACAAGCATTATTTTGGACACAACCAATCTAATGATATCTTAAGGAACAGGTGAAAACTAAGCTTCCTCGTAAACTAAAATTGACATACTTTGTCTTGGGGCTTAATACCATAAAATTATCTGTAAACCAAACTCTAAGTAAATTCAAATCGTTTTGCATATTGAGTTTCAGCTTCTCCTTGCTGCTTGCTTTGTAAAACAAAGCAGTATCGTCTGCAAAAGCTACCAATTAACCTTTAAATCTTCCACTGCGTAAATTGTTAATATAAATGAGAAACAAAGGCCCAGACAAAACAGATCCTTGAGGGATACCGTGTAAGATCTCAGCTTGGTCACTTATTTCTGAGCCAACTTTTGCACGCTGTGTACGATGGATAGCGCTTAGCTTAGCCGGCCTCTCTCTAAACGTTAGTGATCGCAATGAAGACCCATCATCACAGGTGCATTAACCTTTGGAGGTTACGTGTTCATAAAGTGACGCTGTAGAGTAAGAGTTGCAGATAATTTGCTATAATCTAAAAGATAATCTGTCTTTCCCAGTACTTTATAACAACCAGATACGTCAAAGAAATAATTAAGGAAATGGTTCTAACGAAGTTAGATTTTTTCAACAAAATAATAAAGTTATTAAGAACTGTCATTCATTGAGCAAACCACAATAAATTGAATTGAAGACTGGAAAGGCGAACATGATAATCCCAGTCCTGGTTTGTAAGGTTTTGTAGGTGCTTGATACCGGTTACCGGTTTGATGGATGTTTACTTGCTGCATTCCATGGAAATGTTTGCTTACTTTATTAGTAAAATTTACAAAGCGGAGTCTGTAAAAAGGGGTTTCTACTGGAAATGGGTTTCAGTTTAAAAATAATTTTCTTTATAAGTTGACAATATCCTTAAAAGACGTTCCTTAAAAGAGTCCCCATGCAGTTTTAAGCAAAACCGTTTCTAAATTACCACAAGAGTGGAACAAACCTTTTTTTATTTTAGTATTTTTTCAAGATAGATTAACATGATTACTAGTGTTCTATCACAATTGAAATCTGTGATAATAGAAACGACGGCCAAGGTCAAGCTCTGAAACAGGCCATCTGATTTTAAACCATTAAATGAGCCTAGAGTCAGGTGACGGCTTGGCCGGTCAAAGTTTGACCTTGACTCGCTGCGCCAGTTCGAATAACGCCGATTTTGGTTATACGAGTTTCTGATTTATTCACATCTAATTCATTTGGATTGATTTGTAATGGACAAGAATTAACAATATAGTAACTTTTAATGCTATGAACCCTGTCATAATTTACAGTTTGAACGTTCAAGCTACGTTTTTCTTCATACCACAACTAAACTGTTGAAATAGGTTTCTCAATATTTGTTTTCGGGAAAATAGAGATCCTTAATATAATAATCAACCACAGTCAGTCTTATACATAAGAAACCTCTAAATTGAAAGAAAATAATTGTAAAGCATAAGAAATTTAAAAAAAGTATACAAAATTGGTGTTTGCTTATACAGTGTAGTAAAGAAGTCCAGGAACGACTTAATAACTGTTGGTAGACAGCTTTTGGCATGGATAAGGAATTGGAACTTGGTAAATCAATAATAGGTATACTTTTTAGGTGGTTATCAATACTTCAGGGGGACCACCTACGAGAAGACAGATGAAATAAATATTAGGTCAGATTATGTATCTTAATGTATGAGCTAATATACATAACCTCATACATTAATATTATGTATGCCACAAATCCGACTTCAAAAGGACCACCTAAACCAAAATTACGGTGTTTAACTTATGATGTGTACTAATATATACAAGGACTATGAGGATATTAGTCATATATCATCCCAGGGCAATGTACGATATGCTAGTGTAAATTAAATTAATAATTTATACTTATAAGTTCTTATAAAAGCGATTGTGTTATCACTGAATATAATATCTTAATTTCTTAATTTCTCTTTCTTTTAATATCTTAAGTGTAAAAAAATTACAGTAGCAATAATTGACTTTTATTAAACTAATTATCTCAAACGTTTTAAATATTATACGAGGTATGTTCGGAAAGTAAGTTCCGTTTGGAAGTAAAAAAGTTCTCAATGCATTTACAACATTATTATTATATACATCTTAAAGAGCGTACCTTAAACTACTTTTCTACATAGTTCCCACAATATTTAGGCTCTTGCCTAGCGGATGTTTAGCGTGCGCAGCGGGTGGCTGCGTGCACAGGCGGCAGAATTATTTTCAGTACGAATTGAAATGCTCCTCCCTAGATATGACAAGTGCCTAAACATTGTGGGAACAATGTAGAAAAGTAGTTTAAGGCACGCTCTTTAAGATGTATATTATAAATATGTTGTAAATGCATTGAGATTTTATTTACTCCCAAATGGAATTACTTTCCGAACATACCTCGTATATGTGAATCTGTTAAAGCAAACAAAAAATATAAATAAAAGATCTTGTCTAGACATATAATGTGGAAAAATGTTTGCGTTTGGCATCTCTCTCCACTTCTGTAGTGCACGTCCAAGGGCTGATCCTTTCTTTTCTAAACAATCTGTGCTCGGATGTGCACCAAGAACAATAAAAAATAAAATTCTACAAAAATAACTAATTCAAAGCCTACAAGCTTGTTTCTTCCCCCGGATCGGTGACGTCACGCCCCGTTACGTCACTGTCGCAGGTCGCAGGCCTATCACTAACAGGCGGCTGACTAATGCCTTCTCTCACCAGTGGTCCATGTTTGCTTAATCGTAATATAATTACCGGCCGTGAGTTTAGCCGAAACGCCATCAATCTCGCTGCAAGTTGAACGCCCCCTCGACCGGTCATTTAATGACAGTGGCATTTGTCCTTTTAATGTATCTGTTTCATCACGGTAACCGTGTGGGTATATTGAATTATAAGAGTTGTAATTACTTCAGGAGAATTTTTACGCTCCTGTTTTCTTTAGTAATACTTTAGCTATCGTACGACGTATTGTTTTAAAGGGAACGAGTAATGGTTAAAATTGACTTTTCATCATACTGACTCAGAAACATCTGTTTTCAGTTCCTTTTTGTTGGGTCGAAAGTTACCCATTGCCGTCCAAGGCCGGCAAACACTTTATTGGTTTATGCAGGGACGTTATGATTGAAAGTATGTTTTTTTTTCTTAGTACTTAGTATAATGAAAAGTATCGTACGTTACACGGCCAGTAAGTTTGTTCATAATCGCATGAAAATCCCGCACTCGCTTTCGCTCGCGCCGAAACTATCATCCTCGTCCGGCAAAACAGTTCTTCCCGGCCTAGTAAACGTAATATACTATTTTCGCTCTAAGGAGACTTTAGGGCATTTATAATGTAAAAAAACTGCAAACATGTGTACGTCAGCGACGATAGTGAGCTGTCGATTGCATCGAGAGTGGTTATCGGTTATTAAGTCGGCTAGCGGCGACTTTTAGAATTTCGGCTCCATAAGAGCCCATACTAAATCAGAGTACATTTGGCAATATAAGGTTTCGCGCAGACCTATTTAGCGCCCATATTTTTTAATATATCCATACTATGCGATATTATTTAAATAAATAATACTCTAAACTACTGGATTTTTTTTAAGTAATAAAACACGTTACATTAATGTCCAAAGTTGCCTATTTTAAATTGATTATGGAAACAAAACTATTTAAGTTGTCGAAATTTCAAATAGCAATTCTAGTAGTTTGGGCATTTCCCGTCACAACTATATTGAATTTAAAATTTTCCCTTACCTAACAGGCGTCTATATGGGTCCGCGTGAGAGCTGTTTTTGAAAATTTTTGGCTGGGTAGGAAGGACTCAAGTCAAGTTGCATTGTTGTCGGTTTAAACTCGCTCATTTCACCAATCGATAATTTAATGTGTTCATTACATCGATAGTTGCACATTGTTATCAATCTAACTTTTAAAAAAATTAAAAAAATCAGCTGATTGTTTTAAATAGTAAGAACAAGATGAAAGCCTCCTTAGGAGATATATCTTTAAAGGTAAACAAGTTGTGACATTTTGGTTTTCTTAAGTAGTTAGCGTGTTGTATGTAGAGCGGGATAACGAAAAATATAGTTCATGCACACGGGCCTACAGCTGTTTTTCGTTACTTGGTAATTTTTCGAACTCGGCTTACAGCCTCGGTCATAAAACTTGACCTCATACGAAAAGCGCCACTTTAGGCCCTAGTAATGAAATGTACTATTCTCACCTGGTTAGCGTCTTTACCGTATTCCATGAATCCAACAACACAGGACGGCACCACACTCGTGTTCTCAATGCACAACTCTAAATAACACTGAGCTGAATGTTTTGGTTCCAACGTTGAACTGTTTCAGGCGACGCTATATCGGCAGACCAATCTGAATAGAGTTGTTTGTCAAGGAAATGCTTCGTTTGTTTTTCACTTTCGACGCCTTTGGTAAGATAGGTATAGACGGATTTAAGTTGACCCTAGCTAATCAGATTTATTTATTTTAAAAAACACACACACACGAGAGGGTAATTTATCTTCTTCAAAAGTTAGAAATTTTAGTTAAGCATTGAATACTAAACATTTGAAAGTGAAATTTTAAGTATATTAAAAATATTTTATTTTATGATAGATTTTAAGGCTAAAACTAATATTTTGGAAAATGAGATTATTCAGATATACACAATTACCCCGTTACAACATGCAGACCCACATTTTCTACGAATTTTACATCCGTAGAAACATATATTTCAGTCCAACTTAAGCGAGATATTAATAAGACACGTTTTGTGCTCTCAAACATAGAGAATGAGTATGGATATTTTCTGCAAAAGATACATGAGCAATGGGTGGTTTTAATTCAATATCCAGTAGAGGTAAATTAGAAAAAGCCATATACTAAATTTTATTAAGATTTAAGAAACGAGGAAGATATAATAAAGCTTTTTTTCTCAAGAGTAAGGGGAATGACTATGTAGGTTTGTTACGTTATGGGATTTTTGGCTAATATTTGATTTATCTTTATTTTACAAAACAGCATACTAAGTTTTAATATAATTAGTTGGGAATTAGGTAATATGTCGAATTTAATGTTTTACCCAAAAGCGTGGGACCATTTACTATGTTTACCACTATCGATAGGCCTATTTCGGCAACCAATGGACACAGAGCAAAGACCCGAGATACTAGATTATTTGTTATTTCGAGCTGAATTCAATGCTGCAAATTAAAATGTAAATAGCATAACTTTTCTGTTAAAAAATTATTTTTGGAGTGTTCATTCCTTTTTACCGCCCCGAAAAGTAATCGTGGTCTCGGACTTATGTTTTAGCATGAGACCTACATTCTTACTTTCTATCCTAAAAGGGAAATAAGAATCAAAGCTTTCTTTGGGACAAAATTTTCAAAACGTCATTCCTTTGATTATGTGTCAAATAATAAGTCAACTTAACACGTTTTACGTCAACGTTGATCAAATTTCTTTTCCAAGAAAAGCTTGGCGTCAGTTTTCACAATGAAATCCTGTGGTTTCAAAAGCCACCCATGAAGAGAGCTGAAAACCAAATTCCCCCATACTGACAGTGTTTAGATGTTTATGACGCAATAAATCTAGATTTTACGGCTTATTTAATAGGTGCTTACGCTTACACCACAATGAACTATATGGTCTGAACACCACCATAAATTATGTATATCACCTCATAATCGAGTTTAAATTATCCTAATAGCTTTTACAAAAATAAGCTATATACAGTTGCGTACAGTAGAGTCAAGAAAAGTAAAACATTTTATATTACTCAATCTGAAATAAATTAATTTGACCATTTTCCTTATTTAACCATGAGAAAAATTCTCATTTAAGCATTATTTTTGGGAGAGTTTCTAAGAAATTGGATCTGTTATTTATGTATGATAATGTAACTTGTTCATCTTATATATTCAAGAATAAGCAATATCTGTAAACCCGTTGTTGTTATATATGTGTATGTATATATATATATATATATATATATATATATATATTTATTTATTTAGTTATTTATCTAATGTATTGAAATAATTCAAACATTTTTTGTTAATAACAACAAACATAATCATAAACGTACAGATGAGGACAATTTGATTTGCTGTTACAGTTGGTTTGGGACAGTTTATGAGGAGTCAAACAATTTTTTTAGCTTTAAATATATACATATATTACAGATATGTAGTCTGCTGGAATAGGAATGAACCCACCCAATTTGTATTCCATTATTCACGCAGAACAATAATAATAATTCAATTTTGGTTTCCACAATTGAATTCAGCTCGAAGAATACTACTATTTTGAATAATTGCTCTATGTACAAATAAATAAATAAATATTTTATTTAGTCAATAGACATGTTCACATGCAATAGACATAGTCAATTTTCAATCATACAAGTACAATAATTGGCAGTGCAGTGGATTACGGGATCTTAAAAGCGTTAAACTCAGTATATTGCTGCTATATGTTCTTCTAAGGGGAAAACAAACTTTATACCTTCCTGTTTCTCAACGTATCTTGGTGGAACTTGGTATATGGCTTTTTGTAGTTCTGTTCTACTGGTTATTGACTTAAAATCTTCAAATTTTTCCATAGTTAAAGCAAAAACCCGCAAAATCATTTACCGGGTTAATCTTATACAGAATATGCTTTTCGTATGCTTTTCGTATGCTTTTTCATGGACATACACACAAATTATTGTAATGAGGCTTTATCTAAACTACGAGTATTTAAGTAAATTGAGCAATTTAAGCATTGCAATAGAAGCAATCGAAATTCGCTGAGATTGCAGGTCTGCTGCAACGGAGACCTGGCTTATTGGTGATTATTTTAAGTGGCTTAACTAATATTAACCAAGAATATAAGGAGCTACGTAGAGACGTACAAGTACACTAGTATTTTTAACTAAACAGAGAAACTTCGTGCCCAGCTCAGCAAACTTGTGCACAGCCCAACCGATTCAACAATAGCCAATACGTGACTTTAAGCGTAACTTATACGGGTGAATGGAATCATTTCATCCATACTTTCATAAATCTAATGTTGAACAAACTTGGACAATACTTGTAAACTCTAAGAATTGCAACAGTTTTTTCAGGCGCGGAGAAAGGAAGATGATGGCGTTCCTACCAGTCCATTCTAAGTTATCAAACAGTAACTAAAATTAAATCGACTTGAGGGTTTCCAGTTCAAACTAGTAAATACGTTAAATAGCCGTTAAATATATGCATGTATTAAGTATATACATTGCTGTAGTCTATAAAACCTTTCCTGTCTTTGAAACCTTTAACAAACAAAACATTCTACTGATTAAGATTAACTATTGTTTTCAATAAGCGTTTTCATTCGCCATTCTCTTATTTGGAAATATATTTCTTTCGTGAGATGTCCAAATAGACAAGAAAAACGCGGTCGACGAATCTCGCCTTGAGCTGACATATCACGAGCGCTCTGGCCGATACGCGGTGACATTTGGATCTCAAATATGGGCAAACACTCGTTTTGCGGTATGACCACTATGGCAGGTCTCCTTTCAAATAGATGTATTTGTAGTGTTTTTATATCGATTACCGTTAAGGTAGTATTGATGTTGAGATTTCAATAATATTGTGTTTCAAATCTATTTAGAGAACAGGCTTCAATTGATTACTTCATAAAGAGTTGAGATCGGTAATACGTTTGGTTTTTATACATTACCATTAAAAATAAGTTCAGGAGAGAATAAGTATTGTTAGGAAAAGTAAATTTCAAGGTGCCGATAAAAATCATAAGTTCGTCGAAGGGAGAAAGTGTTTTACCAAAGGGTAAAACATAGACCTTTATTATTGGAGGTGTTATGGAGACTAACAACAGCAAATTAAGTGGATAATATAGACAAGATATAAATATTAGTAAAAAAATCTCTCAGGACTATTTTTCAACATATTTTGTAACAGGCTTTGCAGGATTTGTAAACATAAATTTCCTAATATTTCCCGTTAAGTTTGCAAATTCTAATCAATGCTTCAATGCATTAAAACTAAACGTTTTAAGAAGAACATTTACTGGCGAAAGTACGTTTTAAGATTTTCTTTGTGTCTTGAACTCAAACAAAATATTTTGTTTAATTGAAAAATTATGTTGAGATTGTAAAATGAATAATCTCAAAAAAATTTCCAAAATTAGTAATAAGTAGAAGATTTATATTCTTTTAAACTGTTTGAAATTCCACTGGGGTATAGGTTAACGAGAAAACCCGAAATAGGCACTGTGTATCTATTTGTCGACCTAATCTAATACAATCTGTTTAGCACGACTGATATACTGCTTATAATCCTTCCAGGTACACATTTCACATGCTGAAAATCCCCATCTCACGTTTTCAATTACTATTAATGTCCCATTAGGTGTGGATTCGTTTAGAGAAACATCGCCGGATGGTGATCGAAACAACAAAAGGGTGGAGACGAAAATTCAATTAAGGTTGTGAATAAAGCCGGTCGGAACAGCAACAATCACTAATGAGAGCGGTCGCTAATACTGGTTCGAATTAACAGGAGTCAAGCCTAATACAGGCGTCCGCGTCCGCTGCCTACTAGGGAGCGAGGCAGGACGGCGACGCGACGAAACTGGCTAAATCTCGGTAATTAATGGCAGTCTAGGCTGTTGAGCGAACCGTTTAGGCTAGGAAACTCTGCGAACAGAGTCGCTGCTTCGGAATCGAATGGGGAAACGAGGTATTTATGCTAACGTCGTGGTTTCTTCAACCTCTTTTTATTTATTTGTTTCAAGTAACTACTCGTGTAGTGTACAAATCTTTTAAAATAGGAATGAGAACATTGGAATCACAGTTAATCAAAACAGTACAAGACAAAATGCTCTAGATAATGAATGGATTGCAATGGTATCGTGACGCCGCGCTGTATTATATAAAATTTTAAATGATGCGCTCTGTTGCACCTGATGAAGCGTGCCTACATTGTGAGTAGGCCTATAACCATCAATAACTCTGAATTCGGTCATTGCGTACAGTTATACTTTATTAAAACAGTAATGTTATTAAAAAATATTCCTAACAATAATAATTGTCTTCCCATGGAATTTTATTCTTTTGACCCTTTTAGTCCAGGCAACGAAAAGGTATAGAAGGAAATTTTAGGAGCACAATTTTTGACTTTCAGCTATGTTTGGACTTGTTAGGAGGTAAACATATCAAAAGTCCCCGTCCGTAGCCCTTGAGCGTGTGGGGGGTCTGAAAATACCATTTTTAGGTTTTTCCTAAATATCTTGAAACCATCAACTTTTAGTATTCCCATATTAAATTGGAAAATGGAAGGAAATTAAATTTCCTGTAAGAAAAGTATATGTATGTATATTTTGGTCCAACCATTTACCAGGTAAGCATTAATTTTATTAATATTTAATAAAATATCCCTTCCATAAGAAATACATGTAAATTTGTACGTAACATACATGCCCAATGGGGCAATGTTTTAACACCTAATGGAAAATTAGCAACATTCATGAAATATTGAAAAATTTCCCTCTATACCTTTTTTTAAGCATTCGTTGCCTAGACTATTTACAGTAGTTTGAATAATGTAAGATCAAACATTTTCTCTGCCCATAGTATATATAAAAAAAATCTAAATCTTAAAGTGCTAAAAAGTCCTAAATCTTAAAGTGATTTTGATTTTAATGTCATTCCAGTCTGGAAGGGCTAAGCAAAAAAAAATGTATCTTAAGCCCTCGAAAAAATAGACTGATTACTGACAAAGTTAAGATTTGTTGAGTTCCAATGGATTTTATTATTCAAACTTTATTTGCCTAAATACAAAGGTACTAATTTTTCATTTCATGCAAGTCACTGTTTAATGAAAAACTTTATCTTAGAAAGTTATAGCTGTTTCAGAAACTCAAACCTGACTCCTGAATGTTTGGTACCCAAGAAGGTAAGTAGGCTTCACACTGAAACTTTTATGATTCACTACAATTCCTTATAAGCACCACGGTCAGTCTTTCAGGTAATTACCAGGTTTTAACGTTCCAGCTGACATATACTATTTAATCATGATTATAGCTGACTATAAACATCCCCTGAAGCTGTTGCTTTTCTCAGGAGCTACTGCAATTGCAAGATGAAACCTTTGCCTATAAATTTCTTACCAACAGAGGGTGCTTTTGTCAACCCCTTAATTATTTAGTTTCTTACTTTAAAATTCTTTACTCTTCAATTCGTAAATCAAAAATTAATTGAATATTGTTTGGTTTCCGTGTAAAAACATAGATATTACTGTACCTGTCCTAATGCCAAAATTAATTGGTTACATCAGTACCCTCTGTTGGCGATTCACTATAACTAAGAGCTCTGTTAATTCTGAGTCACTCAAAATATTGATATATTCAATGCTCAAAAGCCGGTACACATTTTCTTATGCGATGGAAGGTCTGCTTCAAATTCAAAGTCAATTATGAAACTAATGTAATGACATGTTGATACTATTGCCTTGTTCTCTTATACCATCTCAGGATTGAATGACATGAAGACAATTGCAAAATAAAGCGTTGTAAACTGAAGGATTGAAGAAGTAAAGGAATGAAGGATTTAAGGCCAAGTTTAATTTTGGTTATGTTAAGTTTTAAACGTTCCAGTAAATATGCACTATAACAGTTTATGCTAGTAAAAAGGGTCGATTCTAACTCCATTAGGTGCTATTGGATTTCCAGGAGCTCCCGCAATAACCTACATTGATTGTGATTGTATCATAAAATCGCAATATAAGTTGAAGGAGTAAAAGAGAGTAAGGTATTCATAACCAAAGAAAAAAACGAGTTAAATATATGCACTTCACAGTTTTTAACTTTAAAGCTGGCACATAAATATGCGAGATCTTAAAATAATTAGGTGATTTTTAATAGCAGATACTAGCAGAACTATTGTATTATTGATGAGTATCCGTTACTTCATTTACATACTTTTAACGGACTAAATGAACGTACTTTTTTGAAGATACTTTTACGTTTATCATTTAAGTTTCTTAAGTTAGACACAGTTTACTAACACTCTGGGAAAGACCTTTAGGTGACTTTCAATTAGCAAGTATTTTTAAATCACCCTTAAATGACAATGTGCATTAAATCAAAATCTAATGATTAATGTGTACGTCAAATAAGCAATTAAGAAATCTATCGAAATGATCTTAAACTCCAAACAAAACACTTGAACAGGCAAAAGAATGTTTCGTCCAAAAATTTTTGATTTGTTGTTTAATATGGTGTTTTAGGCCACGAGAAATCGATTAGAGCTGATGGTCACTATGCTGGAAAACATCCGGTTCCCCTCCTACAGCCCTTCAAAGTGTTCAAGTTATCGTAATGGAAAATTTTACCCAAAACATCTGATTAATAAATTCAGGTTGTTTTTATTTTATACAAGTAGAGCTCGCCCCTGGTTCAGTTCGCGCATTATGTCTCCGGCAATGGCTTCTATGCTGCTAACCGTATCATATGATATTTTCAACACATGTTATTGGTAAACACAGCTTTTGACAACACAGGGGGTCTGTAAAACAATGTTTTCAGAATAGTACCCCATCTCCCCCCGCGCCCTGCAACCAGCTGACTTTGCCATAGCTGGAGATATAATGCGGGAACTGTACTGTAAATAATAAAAAAACATATGGTGGCTCTCGACTAAAAGCCGTCTATAAATACCAGCAGGGCAGGAGCGTTTCCAGGAACCACCGCGGTGAGTCTCAGTGTCGATGTGACGCGATTGTCTCATTCCCCGCAACAAAATCGTCATTGCACATGCGCAGTGGACGCTAATGAACCGGACAATGACATCTCTATACGGGGCAATGGGCCGTAAATCACCTCAGCAGCGGCAGCGTCGGCAGCCGCTCAGCAGCTCTCTGTATTCCGGCGGCGACGTCAGCCCGGCAAGGCGTTGTAGGCCGCATGGATCATTCTGGAGATGTCTCATCCCTGTGAGGTTCTCAGTACGTGCAGGTAGTGGACGAGACGAGTGCTTGTGTCAAGAGCATTAAAGGTGTATTAATGTTGATTTTAAAATGTATCGCTAAACAAAAATGTGTTAAAATCAAAATAAAAGTCCAGTTAGTTAGAGTTATTAAAAAATAAAATGTAAGAAGAAAATACACCCCTCAAGAGAGTCACATTGTCTGTGTGGGTGACTAGTTCGTAAGAGTCAGGGAGAAGTGTTCTCTCAAAACATATTCAAAATATAAAAATAATAAAAACATTTTATTAAAATAATTATAATTTTTTTAGTATCAAAAAGAATGGGGGCTGTTACTTCTTAAAAAGTAACTGCCCCCAGATAAAGTGGACAATCAGCATTATATTTCGATTTAAGGATTTTAGGTAGTTACGTGAACAGGTAAGAAATAATACAGTAAATAAAACATGGGATATTTATTTTTCGTATTTGTTGCATTGTGGAATCTGGCCCTGTTAACTAACGCTGAGCTCTTGATAGATGCTAACACATTATGCAAATACTTCCAGTCTTAATTAATTACGAACCATAAGGGTTAAATCGTGTTTTGAGTTGAGACTTATGAGAATACTCTTGTCGAGCCTAGTACATTAAAGCCTTACTGACAAATATACCACTGCGGGAACGATAATCTGCGCTAACGAGATAACTGCGTTTTAAAAACGAACACTTCACGCAACAGATGTTGCAACAATTCTAACCATGTAATATAATATCTTGAACGTATGATATTGGTAAACACCGTTGTTTTTACCATATTATAAAACAAAATTTATTCATGATATTTTAAAAAACAAAAGTTTTGATATGCAACGGGGCTGAAGAACTATGTTTCCAGAAATGTACCCCATACCATGCAACTAGTTGACTCAGGCATAGCCGCAGATATACTACACGAACTTACAACCCTTTCCAGAATTTAGATCGTAAAAAAATTATTTTGAGAGAATAGAAATATTTTGCCAATAATAAGTCCAGCCACTCCTCTCTACCCACCGTTAAAGTCTTATCCTTTAGACATGGCTAGCCACCCCTCGTCCTTGGACCAAATTATTTGTGCAATAATTAATTTAATCTTATTGTTTTGGGTTTTCTGGTTCGTAATCTTTCTGTTTTATTGTTTGTTGTGTATACTAGCCCCTCAAACATTGATAGTAGCTAAGTTCCAACCGTGTATGGAAATAAATAAATATTGTAAACGGTATATCAGGTTACTCTGTTCTATCAACGAGCATAAGTTTAAAAATCTATTTTCCATTAATTGTAATAGTAGTAAAATTAGTTTGATTTTTAAAAAGAGCTATTTTCTATAGCAGGGGCCTATATCAGGTCATACACGTTTTAAAATAAAATACTTTTTAATCGGAATAGAGAATTGCGACTGGTGAACTTTGAATATACGATTTTACTTTCACGAAACCTAAAAACCAATTTATTTTTAAACTAGAACCTTTGACTTTATAACTGAAAGGAAACTGCGCATGCTTATGGGTATTTTGAAGCCATAGAAATCGATCACTATGCAAAATAAGTTAAGCACTCGCCACTATAGATTGCGCCAGGAGTAGGAGTTTCTGTGTGGCCAGGGGTGTGAATTCAAGTTTAAGATTTGTATCCCTGAAATGGAACATTTTTGCTTATATCGGACTAAAATATGGTTTAGGGCAAAAAAATATTTTATCTTAAAACTTCAAAACTAGGAGTGCAAAAGAGAGGATACAAAGGTATTTTTAATTTATTTAATACAAAGATTCTCTGCCAGAACGTGCTAACTTTTGTAACATATGATCACTTGTTTGGCTTCAAAATTTAACATTACTTGTATTATCTATTTTTTCTTTATTATCAATGCTAGAATCTAAAAGCCGCAGGCAAAACTAAAATGAAATCACATAATCCATCTGATTTCGAACCGCATGTAACTAATGGCCCGCAAGTCAATTCAGATTACATTGAATGCAAGCCTCCCACAGCTTTTACATTAATCACCCCGAAGTCCCCTGCCCCCTACAACCTCGCTCCCGGTGTTATTATACATTTTCTTTCCCATTAAAATATGCAAATGCAGAACAAATTATATCGCGTTATCAGATATGATCAACAAGCACTACCTGTTAATTAGCTCATTTCAGATTGACATGTTAAAGCCGAGACGGTTTCCCGAAGCAATTATTAAAACGTATTAGTATTCAAAAGGAGATCGGCTGAGCGGACAACACGATGTAAAAGTGTTAAACGGTTCCACAAAAACGTACGATAAAATCTCGCGTCTCGTTAATGGTCAGATGTCTAAATATTCCGGACTCAGAAGAGACGGACATTGATTGGTTTGTGTGCCGAGTGTTACAGCGGTGGGCGGTGAGTGGGCGCGGGAGAGCGTCTTGTTCGAGTTCGCAGAAGCCACGTTTTTTTTATTTAATTATATATTTTTTCGCTTAGTTATTACACATTATGATAATCGACAAACTAGAAATAGTTATTTGTGTATTAAGAGCGCAAAGTATGTCATTGCCGCTCGAGAATTGTAGATGGCCGCACGAAGCGTTAGCTGAGTTCGGCCAAATATTTCGAGAGCGGCAATGACTATTTGTGCTTTATTTAACAGTTTAGCTTATTAACTAACCTGCACACAAAATTGCGTTTGCTTATTCTATTGGAAGCAATCGGAAGTTGAGATAGAAACGGTGACAATGAAATCAGCTGATTTAGAACAAGGCAACTAGAATTTAGAATACGGTGAGTGTCTTGGGGTTTTCTGACCAATAGAAACTGGCCTATTGTGTTTGATGTCAATCGTTATCTCTCTTGTGTGAAACCTTAACCTATTCTACATTTCAAGAAAACGTGATCCAGCGAGCGGTAACGTATACATTACCGCTTGCTTTTGCGAGCGGAAATGGAATGAAAGCGGAAATGAACCTTTTTGCTTACTGTTTACAGGTGTGGCAATGTGATTATTTCCATGGTAGGAAAATAAATAAAACAAACCATGTGAGATTCATCATAAGTCTTCTACAGTGCACATTTCGCGGACATGAGCTACTGAGGTTGATTATTTAGCGACCGAGGTTATTATAACGATGATGTAAAGTTTGCAAGGCCTCTAAAAATCTGAAAATTAAAATGGTTAAATATTAAAACGGTCTAGTCTGGTTAATCATTCTTTTTCATTCTTAATCATTACTATACATCATTAATAATATATAATACTCTATATTATTTGTATTATAATATAGAGACAAAACATTTCCGCTAATGTATACAGAAAAAATTTGCGATCTATGCACAAATATTTGATAATATAAAGGTTTAATGCATTAAGTTAGATTTATTTTTAATATAAACAAGAAATTGGAATTTAAAAAAAATTAAATTTTAAATATAAGAGTGAACTCAAGTAGAATCAAGTTATAAAACATCCAGTACAGACACACGCAGTTAATGACGTTCTGTGATTAACTGGCTATTACACTGAAAACTCTAGATATCAGACGTACACCATAAATGTTTTACGAGAGTGACCCTGCAATAAACACGAGCAATAGGAGAAAGGTTGAACTTTATTACATGAACCTATCGTAACGACCGCGGCTTCATGTCTGCAGTAAGAGTGCAGCTAATTAAGCTTGGTCTGAATATATCGGCAGGCCTAAACGCATCGGCTGCACACGTCATTGAGCTTTACTCAGGTGGTTACATTAAATTAATATGTGAACCAATAACCCTTTCAATTAAAAGAAGTCTTAAGGTGAACCTTGCAAATGCATGGGTTTCTGATATTCACATAGTATTTCATTACTACACCTTAGAAAGTAGCATGATTGACTTGAGTTAAAGTCAATGCTAGTAGAAACCTAGGAACCTCTGTGCTGCTCCCATGGTACAGGAAAACCATGAATACTACAGAAAACAGGCGTTGGAGTGGCAGTGGCAGTCAGAGTGGCAGTGGCGATGGTGGTGTCAGGTCCACCACACGTCACCGCTGACCCCAGGCCTGTGGCTTACCAGGACAAGATACTGCGGCCCCAGTAGCAGTGGCGGTGGCGGTGGCAGGACCACCACACGTCACCGCTGACCCCAGGCCTGTGGCTTACCAAGACAAGATACTGCAGCCCCAGTAGCAGTGGCGATGGCGGTGGCAGGTCCACCACACGTCACCGCTGACCCCAGGCCTGTGGCTTACCAGGACAAGATACTGCAGCCCCAGTAGCAGTGGCGATGGCGATGTCAGGTCCGCCACACGTCACCGCTGACCCCAGGCCTGTGGCTTACCAGGACAAGATACTGCGGCCCCAGTAGCAGTGGCGATGGCGGTGGCAGGTCCACCACACGTCACCGCTGACCCCAGGCCTGTGGCTTACCAGGACAAGATACTGCAGCCCCAGTAGCAGTGGCGATGGCGGTGGCAGGTCCGCCACACGTCACCGCTGACCCCAGGCCTGTGGCTTACCAGGACAAGATACTGCAGCCCCAGTAGCAGTGGCGATGGCGGTGTCAGGTCCACCACACGTCACCGCTGACCCCAGGCCTGTGGCTTACCAGGACAAGATACTGCGGCCCCAGTAGCAGTGGCGATGGCGGTGGCAGGCCCGCCACACGTCCCCGCTGACCCCAGGCCTGTGGCTTACCAGGACAGGATACTGCGGCCCCAGTAGCAGTGGCGATGGCGGTGGCAGGTCCGCCACACGTCACCGCTGACCCCAGCCTGTGGCTTACCAGGACAAGATACTGCGGCCCCAGTAGCAGTGGCGATGGCGGTGGCAGGCCCACCACACGTCACCGCTGACCCCAGGCCTGTGGCTTACCAGGACAAGATACTGCAGCCCCAGTAGCAGTGGCGATGGCGGTGTCAGGTCCACCACACGTCACCGCTGACCCCAGGCCTGTGGCTTACCAGGACAAGATACTGCGGCCCCAGTAGCAGTGGCGATGGCGGTGGCAGGCCCGCCACACGTCCCCGCTGACCCCAGGCCTGTGGCTTACCAGGACAGGATACTGCGGCCCCAGTAGCAGTGGCGATGGCGGTGGCAGGTCCGCCACACGTCACCGCTGACCCCAGCCTGTGGCTTACCAGGACAAGATACTGCGGCCCCAGTAGCAGTGGCGATGGCGGTGGCAGGCCCACCACACGTCACCGCTGACCCCAGGCCTGTGGCTTACCAGGACAAGATACTGCGGCCCCAGTAGCAGTGGCGATGGCGGTGGCAGGTCCACCACACGTCACCGCTGACCCCAGGCCTGTGGCTTACCAGGACAAGATACTGCGGCCCCAGTAGCAGTGGCGATGGCGGTGGCAGGTCCACCACACGTCACCGCTGACCCCAGCCTGTGGCTTACCAGGACAAGATACTGCGGCCCCAGTAGCAGTGGCGATGGCGGTGGCAGGTCTACCACACGTGACCGCTGACCCCAGGCCTGTGGCTTACCAGGACAAGATACTGCGGCCCCAGTAGCAGTGGCGATGGCGGTTGCAGACCCACCACACGTCACCGCTGACCCCATGCCTGTGGCTTACCAGGACAAGATACTGCGGCCCCAGTAGCAGTGGCGATGGCGGTGTCAGGTCCGCCACACGTCACCGCTGACCCCAGGCCTGTGGCTTACCAGGACAAGATACTGCGGCCCCAGTAGCAGTGGCGATGGCGGTGTCAGGTCCGCCACACGTCACCGCTGACCCCAGGCCTGTGGCTTACCAGGACAAGATACTGCGGCCCCAGTAGCAGTGGCGATGGCGGTGTCAGGTCCGTCACACGTCACCGCTGACCCCAGGCCTGTGGCTTACCAGGACAAGATACTGCAGCCCCAGTAGCAGTGGCGATGGCGGTGTCAGGTCCGCCACACGTCACCGCTGACCCCAGGCCTGTGGCTTACCAGGACAAGATACTGCGGCCCCAGTAGCAGTGGCGATGGCGGTGTCAGGTCTACCACACGTCACCGCTGACCCCATGCCTGTGGCTTACCAGGACAAGATACTGCGGCCCCAGTAGCAGTGGCGATGGCGGTGGCAGGTCTACCACACGTGACCGCTGACCCCAGGCCTGTGGCTTACCAGGACAAGATACTGCGGCCCCAGTAGCAGTGGCGATGGCGGTTGCAGACCCACCACACGTCACCGCTGACCCCATGCCTGTGGCTTACCAGGACAAGATACTGCGGCCCCAGTAGCAGTGGCGATGGCGGTGGCAGGTCTACCACACGTCACCGCTGACCCCAGGCCTGTGGCTTACCAGGACAAGATACTGCGGCCCCAGTAGCAGTGGCGATGGCGGTGGCAGGTCCACCACACGTCACCGCTGACCCCAGGCCTGTGGCTTACCAGGACAAGATACTGCGGCCCCAGTAGCAGTGGCGATGGCGGTGGCAGACCCACCACACGTCACCGCTGACCCCAGGCCTGTGGCTTACCAGGACAAGATACTGCGGCCCCAGTAGCAGTGGCGATGGCGGTGGCAGGCCCGCCACACGTCACCGCTGACCCCGGGCCTGTGGCTTACCAGCACAAGACACTGCGGCCCCAGTAGCAGTGGCGATGGCGGTGGCAGGTCCACCACACGTCACCGCTGACCCCAGGCCTGTGGCTTACCAGGACAAGATACTGCGGCCCCAGTAGCAGTGGCGATGGCGGTGGCATGTCCGCCACACGTCACCGCTGACCCCAGCCTGTGGCTTACCAGGACAAGATACTGCGGCTCCAGTAGCAGTGGCGATGGCGGTGGCAGGTCCGCCACACGTCACCGCTGACCCCGGGCCTGTGGCTTACCAGGACAAGATACTGCGGCCCCAGTAGCAGTGGCGATGGCGGTGGCAGGTCCGCCACACGTCACCGCTGACCCCGGGCCTGTGGCTTACCAGGACAAGATACTGCGGCCCCAGTAGCAGTGGCGATGGCGGTGGCAGGTCCGCCACACGTCACCGCTGACCCCGGGCCTGTGGCTTACCAGGACAAGATACTGCGGCCCCAGTAGCAGTGGCGATGGCGGTGGCAGACCCACCACACGTCACCGCTGACCCCAGGCCTGTGGCTTACCAGGACAAGATACTGCGGCCCCAGTAGCAGTGGCGATGGCGGTGGCAGGTCCACCACACGTCACCGCTGACCCCAGGCCTGTGGCTTACCAGGACAAGATACTGCGGCCCCAGTAGCAGTGGCGATGGCGGTGGCAGGTCCGCCACACGTCACCGCTGACCCCAGGCCTGTGGCTTACCAGGACAAGATCCTGCGGCCCCAGTAGCAGTGCCGATGGCGGTGGCAGGTCCACCACACGTCACCGCTGACCCCAGGCCTGTGGCTTACCAGGACAAGATACTGCGGCCCCAGTAGCAGTGGCGATGGCGGTGGCAGGTCCACCACACGTCACCGCTGACCCCAGGCCTGTGGCTTACCAGGACAAGATACTGCGGCCCCAGTAGCAGTGGCGATGGCGGTGGCAGGACAACCACACGTCACCGCTGACCCCAGGCCTGTGGCTTACCAGGACAAGATACTGCGGCCCCAGTAGCAGTGGCGATGGCGGTGGCAGGCCCGCCACACGTCACCGCTGACCCCAGGCCTGTGGCTTACCAGGACAAGATACTGCGGCCCCAGTAGCAGTGGCGATGGCGGTGGCAGGTCCGCCACACGTCACCGCTGACCCCAGGCCTGTGGCTTACCAGGACAAGATACTGCGGCCCCAGTAGCAGTGGCGATGGCGGTGGCAGGTCCACCACACGTCACCGCTGACCCCAGGCCTGTGGCTTACCAGGACAAGATACTGCGGTCCCGGGGCGAGCCGAGACCTCCACTTCTACCATAATTAACTTTTTATTTAATGTGGACCTCGAGCAGCGTGCGGTCCACTTTCACAAGACAAGCACGTCCCCCGTCAGTGCATACTAACTCCCCAACTCGCCCACATACGAGTATCGCACTAAGAGAATTTTCGGTTCACAACCCGAGTTCCAGTAACCATTTGATCCATTTATTAAAGTAAATATTTAAAATATCACAATCGTTCGTCATAAAAGTAAAGGAATTAAAACTTCAGGCCACATTGACATTTACACAAGTTTAGGGCACTGTAATTGTTCCCTTCTTGCGCTCTCTGGAAGTATTTACATTTTTTCTCCAAAATGGCTGTTTTGGTTTGAAAACTCAAAAAATGTCACATATTCCCTCTTTTCACTCACTGCTTCAATTAAGGACTCAAAGCACATCTCCTTCAACCTTAGATAACAAAGTATAAACCGATTGCCACAAATCATATATTTGTGCTTTAATTCAAAGTACAATATACAGAGTGTTTCTTCTGATTTTCCGGGTATTTGTTCCTTTCATCAAGACGAACATATTTTGTCATATTTGGTCACATTTACAAATGGCGGCCATTTTCACTTTTCACACAGCTTAAAATCTCAAAAATCATTCAAGTGATAAACTAATGAAAGTCTATATGAAAAATGTGGAATGTAATATACTTTACTACTTCGTAAATTTTTGACAGGGTTAAACCAGAACCATAGCTGAGAATTTTTTTCTCAAGGTACTATTGCGCATTTAGTCTATTTAGAAAACAATTCTTCAGCCATTTGTGGTAAAATTACTATAAAACTATAGGTTGCTGTAAAGTAAATAATATTCGTATATTTTTGGAATCATTTAATAGTTTATTGCTTTGGGTGGTTTTTGATGTATTAAGCCCTAAGAAGAAAATTACCGCCATTTTAATTATCTTAAAATAAAAATGTCACACTAATATCAAAAACAGGCCTTATTAGTCTCTGTACTGGGTTTTAAGCTGACACCTTGAGTCGTTTACAAGTAATAATTAATATGTGAAAAATACGGGCATACACTGACAGTTGGAAAACGATGCACTAGTAATGATACACTCTTAATGAATATGTTTGCATTTATAAAAAGAACAAATCCAAAAAAAATATGTCTAGAGGTTTTGGAAACAACTTCGAAATATAGTGATAAAGGTTAATTTATTGTGTAGCATTTTTAGTTTTTTTTTGTAAAAATCTCAAAAATGTGTGTTTTTTAACATAGTTAAAATGATTTTTAACAAACACCGAAATAAAGAAACCAATAGACCCTTCCTCTTATTCATTAATTGAAACGATTTTTTATGAATGCTGGAAAGAATTTAAATATTTGGTTGGAGAGACCAAAGTTCGTGAAGACATACGAAATGGTGTATGGAAAATTTTAATTAATAAAATTTCATTTAAAGTAGACTTTTAACTTAAAATTAAACTATTTGGTATTGAGATTAATATCGAAGTTGATGTAATATAATCAGAACTTTCTCCCTTCCTTCATGAACAAATCTGTGAACCGTATATATTGTAATGCATTTGGCAAAACAAGAAATCATTATTATAGTTTGCCGCCCAATATTTGTCTATATTTAAAATTCCAGCTCGTTTGAATTGCTAATGGCTGAGCAATGTATCAAATTATCCTCATTAAACCCGCAAAGAAGCTTACTAAAAGTGGGACTGCGTATATGGCGAAGCCAGTCTGTTGTCACCGTCCCGCTGACGCTAAAAACTCTGTTAGCATACCGAGCCGTGTAGTGTGCGATATCGTAGGAGTTGAATGGTGAAAGACACAATTTTCGTCGTCATTGTGCCGCTTTTTGCGAATTTATGTAGTTTTTTCCTCGCCCAATCTAGATTAAATGGTTTTCTTACATAATGGATCGCTGGAATCCCAATTAAAAACAGAATTTGCGAAATTGGAATGCCTACCTGCGATAAAACTGCTGTTATTGGCTTCAGCTTGAAATGAACTCTTATGTTTATGAGATCTCATCATTCTGTAGCCTGCCTTAGTTCCTCACAGATTACATGACTAACTCTACTTCCCAGTGTTCTATTGAAACATACTCTATATATGATAACAATTACAAATGGCTTAAGATACAATACAACAACCAGCACTGTACAGTAAAGCACATGTTCATTGCTTCGACGATTTATCAAGTAGTTGTCATTCGATGAACATCGATGATACGCGTATAAAGCCATCTGTCATGCGTAATGTTTGATAAATAAACATGAATCGAGTAACCGGGCGGGTATTGATGACTCGTGTTTCCATTGTGATCTACCGACCGTCGCTCTCTACTCCTGGGTAAATATTTAAAATATTTTTATTCGCATATGAAATACACGGGTTGAAGACACAAATGCTCATCGAGTTGTACATAAACATGACTGCAATCGTGTATGTGTTTGCTACTGTTTTTCCTAGGGGTTTTGTTGTTTTTTTTACGATAACGATTATTATTTTTGCAGTCACCGGAGATGGCGGCTGGTGCACAGCGGGATTTACGGGGACTTTTGATATTAGTCGGGGACGATGACTCATGTTTCTTAAACATTAATCCCTTATTTTATAGTTACAGTTATACATTACACTTTACAAAGTGCATCTTGCAGCACGTTAAAATTATATTATAATTAATATCTAAATTAATTTCCCTATCTACTGGATATTGATTATTAATATGAAATTAAGATTAGGCATACCTTTACAATATACAGGATATTGAAAGGTAGGCCAGACCTAGTCTGCATTTCATACGATTAGTATGTAGAATCACAAAAGTAAAGAGAAATACGTGATGTAGGAGACTCTATTCATCAACGGCAAACCTAGCCACATATTACATTCAAACAACTTACAGCTTTGTCGTGCGTTGAATGTTTAACTTAGCACAGGAGGACTGAATGAGTCACTTGCCTTAAAGAATGACGATGATCCATTTAATACATGTATCAATGAAATCAGCATTAAATTACAAGTGAGAATATCTATGGGCAATCACGATTCGTCTTGTAAATTTACATAAAAAATCCACACAATTAAGCAAGTTTGAACCGATCGTTTTTCAGAGAAAATTGGGAACGAGTACAAATGGCACTAGACCCACAGTATTATTCACAGGAGGTGCCAAAATAACTGACTTGAGTGGGTCCAGTTTGTAAAAGTTATTCCTGACATCTGGGAGGGTCAGGGGAGTCAAACGCATTATACCAGCGGGGTTCCTCCGTTCCTCGCCCGCGAACGTCGCCGCCCTTCGTCCACTTGTCTGCCGCTCGTCCCAAATAATCCTGGAGTCGTTACAAGAATAATGTGGTTTCTTTCTAAAAACTATATTCAGAGAATCGTATGATAAGTGTTATATGACGATTTTTAGGGATCTGATATTATGGCAGAGGTATTATGCCACATGGTAATATTCCGGTGGTCATCTAAAGGATAAAAAGATCGGTAGTTTGAAAGTGAGAGAGAGAGAGAGAGCAAGAGATTACCATAAAAATGCAAATCGGGGCTGCTGTAACTATATTTTAATCCTCAAAGGTCGTTATTTTTACTTATATTTGTCAACTACAACTACAAACCACTGTTCAATACGAGTTGAGTAGTCAAAGAGAGGATATTTCTATATTACAATAGAGTCTTCTATATCTACTATGAAGGGTCTGCTGTCAACGGTATAGTTGGCCATACAGGCCACAAGTGAGAAATGAAATTTTCTCCTATAATACTCAAGTAGATTTTACCACACATAACGGAAAGTATTTTCCCACTTATTAAAAGGGAGCAAAGAATTACATATTGTTTGCAGCAGGAAACAAATTTAAAGTAACCAGAATGAAATGTTACGTATATTATATTAACTCAATATCGTATTTAGCGGCGGAGTCGGTAAATCTGTATGAAACAAGGACAGAATATCCTCACGTCCCTTTCTATCCAGAAACGAAACTGAGTGTCTGCCGCTATTTTAACAGAAGGCACCCACTGATTGATTGGCAGCGAAAGGTAGGATTGCAAATACAGTAGCGGGGCTGACAGCGAGGAGGGAGTCGCAGTCGACAGTGGGAGCAGATGCGAGTGGGAGCAGCACTCGGGTGGGAGCAGCACTCGGCTGCAGCCAGCGTGCAGCTCACACACGAGTCTCTAGGTCTGGTTCCAGAAAGTTTAATTTGATAAATGTTCCTAGCACACCAGATAGAATTTTTTTTGAATAACGATTTATAAAACAATTTTCATCTAGCTTTTAAGCTTTCAGAATAGGGAGATGATTGGATTATCGATTTGGAAATGATTAACGTCGTTTTACTATTTCCCACTATACTACGTGTGCTTGACTCCAGTGCTCACCTGACTAAATCACAATACGTATAGGTATTAAGGATTTAAATTAACATATTATAATTATAATTTTACATGAGAAGGAACGAACCACAGACCTGACTTCAATGCTGTGGACATAAAATGCAATGCAATGCAACCGGATAAAAAATAGAATGCTGATAAAGTAAAATTAGATTCAATAGAGGCCTGAAGGTCACTAAGAAAATACAGTTTCAATAAAACAAGTTTCTTGAGACAAAATAGCTAATAATCCTTGGTAACTCGGAGGAAAGATGTAGATGTCAAAAAATAAATTATACCAAGCGTCACGAAAAAGCGACGTTCAAAACTTCAAAACAGGTGTCTCCTCCCGATACAACCATATGAAAATGTGATTGACCAGCGATTTAAGTTTTCGCGCAACTTCGTTACGCCCGGTTATCTGCAATGCAGTTTTATAAAATGGCAATGGTGTTTATAAATCTTAAGTTAAAATAGTGAACGTACGTAACAGTAGTACGTAAAATAGTGAACATGAAATTTCATTAGTGATCCACACTCGATTCTCCGCTTTTGTGTATAGATACTATATTACTCAAATCTGGTATGACTTTATCGCTTCTCTTGTCGTAGCGATACAATTCGCTATTCAGCTATACAATAGTTAAGCTAAGTTTTATGAAGTCTTGGCCTAAGTTTGAACTAACCACTGATAGAAATTAAAGCAAAAGAATCAATAAAAACAAACTATTATTATTTACGTCAAAGCGATCCTTTGTTCAACCCTGATGTACATAATGCTGAAAATACTGTATTTTAATGGGAGATACTAATTTAACCCTTCGCAAGTTTAAAAATTCGCAAATTGTATTTCGGATTTGAATATGTACATGGCAACGTGTATGCTCAAAAGATTCTCTAATTATTATTTTCCTTATAACAGGTTTTATCGTCAGGAGCTTCTCAATTTCATTTCCAATCCGTGTTACTTTTTTAATAAATAAGCAACATTCTTAGAAAATATTTCAGCTTTGTTTGTTTTATTTGTTAAAGTTTATTGTTAATGTTTATACGCCATTCTGTAGAGCACGATGTCGAGATTTTAGGGTATTATTCGGTTCACTTCGAGTTGTTGTATCCTTTCCATCAAATGATACTAAAAATGTTGTTGCATCATGAAACATTCTTAATCATTTCTCGTTGCTTTTTTATACTGATAAAGACATATCAATTCATTCTGGGACAAATTACTTCATATTTCAAGTTTAGAAATCAAAAATTTGAAATATGCTTGGTGATTAAGAACGAGAAAAATAATATACATATTTAATTGTTAATTGATTATAATCTGGAATGTTGGCAGTGGATTGATTGACTAATTAGCGTGACTTATCTGTCGGACTGGCTCCCGTCGTTGGTCGGGTCACCTTGAGCAATATATAACTCTCAGAAATGCGACTGGAATTCTCTTTCATCATCTGGGGCATTCAATTTCGACTTCTACATTTTGGCTGTTTCTTTCGTGTCACGGTTTATAAGCCCCTTTCAGAAGTTAATATTAGCTTTAAAAATGGTACAGAATCTGAAGTTTATTTATTGTCTTTCTATAGCCAAAACGTTCCATTTATAATGCCATAAACGGCATGCAATCCGAATAAAGAAGTTAAAACGTAATATGGACCGCTTTTCTGTTATTTGTTTCCTCCCCCAGAATATTAGGAATTTACTCTTATAATTGTGGTATAAGTTAATATAGTTGACTTTGAAACAGAAGTATATTTAGAGTCAATGGTAATATTCTAAATTAACTGTACTTGATATTCGAACTCTGTTTATTCGCCGATTTTTGAAATTTTTTTTATTCTTTATATAATCTATAAAGTTAATGACAAATCAATCAGAGCTCTGGATTTAAACTAGTTTATACCAATGAATTAGAACACCACATGCCCTTTTAAATAGGAACATGTATGTATAAATATAAATTTTATGTTATATTTGTATTTATTTACATTATTTGTATATTATATTTTATATAATTTATTTAATAGGAAAATGTATCAAAATAACATACAATTTTATATTTAATTTTTATTCTAGTTTGGTTTGTTGTATGTAACTATCATTTATTGAATACACTTTGCATGTATCTTTTGAATTGTGCCTATACGGTGCTACAAATATAATTTTAGGATGAGAGTTCCTAACTTTTCTTCGTTTCGTAAAACCTGGTTTGAAGCCAATATGAATTTTCCCTAATGAATAGTTTATCTCTCGGTCAAAAATGTGATTAGTATTGTTCTTGACTTTTCAATACACTACCTATATAAGATGCAACTATATTTTTCAAGCTTTTGAAGATTATATAAACAATTTTGTTTTGTATCTGGTTCTGATTTCTATTTAGAGCATAATTAACATGAATTACATTTTCAAGTGAAATTCTGAGCCAAAATTGTTCACAGAGACAATGCAGTGTACAGATGAAAAATCTAAATTTAATGGGTAAATTAGTTCAAAGTTCCTAGTCATTAAGATTTTCGAATGAAACGAAAATAAAAGAAGAGTATTCAAGTCAAAGTATAAAATATTTTATTCCAATAAATTTATCTTACAGAACAAAACGTATAGGCTAGACCAGTGCGGGGAAGAAGAGTTGCGTTCAACTGTGTGCTTTGTCTTTGTCCATCAGTTTTCTAAGGAACTACACGAAACGTTTTTTTTTAATTTTTACAGTCAATACCTTAGTTTTCAAAAAGCATAATAAATGGGAGATATCGTAAAACAAGAAAAAGAAAATAGGTAATTAAAAACATAAACCAAATATAAAAATTTCCGTCACGCGTATACAATAATAAATGTAAATGAACGTACGAACTTATGAACGTGTGAATGAAATGAGGTTACGTATACAGTGAGCGAATCAGTGTCTCAGCAGCATATCAGCATATTCATCAAGAGGCTATTATTTAAGAAGACATTTTCAATCGCCAACACAACTAAACACAGAGAGGCGGCGGTCGGGTCGGATTCCTCGCCTCTTGTTCCACGGTTTCTTCTGCGATGACAACCTTCTATCGCGGAACTCCTTTTTGCCTCTTGCTCTTCTACAAGTGGTCACGCTAATTTCAGCTTGCCGTTTCTTCAAAGACGTTCCTTTTGTGGACATCACTTCTAGCATGTGTTTTGCTATAGCGGCAATGACTTAATAATGCAACCCTCGAGCTCGACGATTAGTAAATGCACGAAGACTTAAACGTTTAATAGCTTGTCTCACGAATGTTTCACGTTTGCAATACATGTCTTAATAGGAGGCTGTCCCTTAAATATGACTTTTTGACGTTCCTTCTAGGACACGTTCAGAAAATCGAGTGCAGTACTCGAGATCCTCTTTTAACAGACCCTAATTGGCCCAGTTGCATATTTTTCCTTTTTAATCTCTTTTAATTAGCATTAAAGTTTTCCATTTTACCATCAAATTTAAGTGAACAAATCTGATTCTGATCCTCCGATACCTGTGAATCGTATCACGGAGGATGGAAACGTAAAAACCGCAATTCTCGGACCACCACCACACTGTTTTAATCATTCTTAATCATTCTTATTAAGACAAACACTGTTTAACCACCACATTGTTTGGTGGTTAAACCAAACAGTTCTTTTAAAAAAGTTAAATTAAATTACCTTTATTTTCGCGGTTAAAGCTAGGTTAAGAGAGGGTTTGCTGTAGTTTAGGCTTCTTTCGCTATTTCAATACACGTTCTTTAGCTACAAAATATATTGTAGCGTTTGTTAATACGAGTGGGATCCTAATAGGCTTTTGCTAGTTTAGGTACCAATATTGGGTACAGTAATGGAAGTTGTCACGATTGGAGGCAGTGTTGTAGCTGTCTTTCAGTGAACAACTTCGGTTCCCAACCAGGGGAGGCAGGGCTTGATGGCAGGGTGGGCGGGGGTGTACTGACGACCAAGATGAGGGCCATATGAGGGTCACCCGATCCCTTGAGACACTGTTCCACAGCATCCATTGGATAAAGGTATACCTTTGCCTACCCATTCTAAGCTTGGCCGAACCTATTCCATCTACATATTCGTTTTTCCTTTTGTTTCCCTTGCATTAATCTACTAAATGCTGGGATCCTAAGGGATAATCGAAGAGAAGCTTCCTTTCCTTTCCGGTAACCGTATAAAAAGACAAAATAATGCCTGAAGTACCCTCAGAGGGTTTTCCTGTGGGCGGGGAAACCCAGACTACCAAATCCCCCTACAAAAAAAAGTTTGTTACAAATATGTTTTACCCAATCGATTTTATGAAGATTTTCAATTGCATGACTCAGGAGTCAACCATTTCAATACATCAAGGAATAGCAAAAAATCGATTGCATATAATTAACAGTCGTTATGTTTGTGGACCGGTGACGGTGACGCGGAGCTGCGACGGCGCGGACGCCCCGGGCGGCGGGCGGCCGCGGAGGGCGCCGAATGGAGGGGCGGAACTATTAGGTGTGTAATGTTGCGCCCGCGGCGCCAGCGAGCGGCCACTCAAGGTGTTCGGCCGTTGAAAGGATAAACGCCATAACTGTAACAAGGCCCCCTACAGGCCTTGTGGAACACCTCCTGGCCTAATTTGAATCAGAGAGAATGTGGAAACATTCCGGATGGTCTCATGGGATTTTCCGGGGCTACGCAGTCTGTAAACCTACTCACAGAAGGGAATATTGATATTTTGTGTTTTAGTGCTTCAGACAGCGGTGAAGCATGAAGCCATTGTGAAGGTTGCTACGTAACTGGTTTGACGTCGATCCAGACTTAGATGTAAGATGGAAAAGGTGATCCCGTGATTTGGAAGTCACATTAAGTCGTCATTAAACCAACAGGTCCTGAAAAATAAAAATAATGTATGAACACAAAAATACAAACAATTTAATTGAAAATCCTGGTTTCTTACCCGAAAGGACTGATCGTTTACTAGGACCACAAAAAAGAAATTTGTTATTTGAAAACACTATTTAAGTGGTCAGTAGTAAAATATGAAGAAATACACTGTAAAATATATTATTTTGAGATTGAAAAGTTTGATCCTGTCACTAATACATTTCCAAACACGCAAAAATACATAATGGGAATATTGCAATGATGGTGTTCAAACGTGCCTAGGAATGGTTTAACTGCACTGGTGCGAAATTGTGGACAGGGAATGCTACGGAATAATTAATCAGTGTTCAATGAATACCACTCGCTTCCTTCAGATCAAAAGCAGTTACAATATATATACTAGCGCAGCTTTTACAACCCACTAGAAAGACCCTACTACTATGTTTTGATTTGAACATTTAAAAAGGAACCAAATCTTCATTCGGATGAAAATATTATAACTCGTGACCTGACCTATGGCAAATCCGTACTTTGGTTGCCAACAAATTCTTGCATGTTCCATCGGCACATGGACAGAGCTATTAGTCATATTAGTAATCGAGAACATATGTGCTTTGCTTGGGTACCGTGATGCTGATGTTAATACGTGTTCAATTTTTGGCTTACCTAGTTGAAGTTTAATAAGACTTAAAATCACCATCTTCTAATATTTGAACGTACTGGCTGATTATTTTCAGCAGTATTTTTGTAGATGGAAATTTAATTTGTCTTTTTATCATACTGTATGAAAAACAGCCTTGTAAGTTCTCTAAATCGCCCTAAAAATCTCACTTTTTCTGTCCTAAAAATTCAGCTGTATCTTTTCAGTACACTAATCTAAAAAAAAATCAAGCATGATTCATCTCTGGATTACCGTTTGCACGCCATATACAGAGTGTATGAGATAATTAAGGCTATCATAATGAGAACTTTAACTGGTTCGCCCCAATTTGGAGGCACTAAATAAAAATAAAGAAAAGATTTAAAAAATTAAATAAATAATAAACAAATAAACATTAACAGTAGCATTGTAGAGTCCCAAGGGGAAGCAGTCACCTACTTTTTGATTACTAGTCCATTTCAATGACATCTTGTAAAAGCCTAGCTTTTAAACGTCTGCTCACAGTTATTTTTCCAATATTAAACACTTTAGCCTCTGGAAAAAGTCCGGAGGAGTCTATAAGTTTCATAGAGCAATTCTTAAATAAGTCTGCAGTTGAACACACAGAGTTCTTCATGAATGTGATAGTTTCTTACAAACCACGGTGAATTCACATCAATTCTAAAGAATTTATTTTGAAATACCTGAAGTATATTGATTTGTTTATGGATAAACCACTAACGGGAGAGGTATAAACTACCAAAAACGAACTTAAATGTTTGTTTTTTACCTCAAACATTGTTATTGTTTCATTCATTTGTAAGTGCGGAAAGCGTGGTACTTGGAATCTTGGAATCGTTTGGCTTTAGAATTAGAATACGGTTCAGTTATAGTAACCTGCAATAGTTTACAGTTCTCAAATTTTGGGGATGAAAAACGAACTAGCAAAAACGTGTAACCCAACCTTTTGCTTCAAACGTTTTATACTTTCACCAACGTAAGTTTGTTGAAATTTTTAAGTTCATGATAGCTATACAAACAATTCAGTTTCACTCAACATTCTCGGCAGGTTCAATAATTACTAAGAAGGCTCCTTTTTTGAAGATGCTCCCCCTCCCCAAATAATCCTATAATCGCCCTGGTGGAAGCTTTCGTACACACCAATCCACTGTTCAATAACCCTATAATTATTTATCATTAGTTGGGTAGGATCCTATATCCTACCATTATTTTGATCAATATTAAACCAAGCTGATCAAAATTTGTATGCAATACGGGAAAATGTTGTGTTTCAACCCTGAATTTATGAGTGTGTAATCGGTACCGTAACTTGTAAAGAAACTTTTTCCCGCCTGCGGGAGACAAAGTAAACCCGTAAGAATAACATTGAAATCAATAATTCAAAAATTAGAGCGCCTTCAAATATCCACGCACTCATGCAAATATGATGCAGCTCAACGAATGCAGGCGCTAACAGCTGATTTAGTGGCAGGAATAATCAAATACGAATAAAATTAACAACAATCAGTTGTGAGAACGTCTAAGAATTAAGCATGTATGAACGTTGCAACAATCAGCTGGTCACTGGTGCATGAATAGTTGCAGCTTCCCGGAGGCAGGCACTATTAGCAGAACGAAACAAAATGGATAGTTTTATAAGTTATTAAGTTAATAAAATAAATTTCGTTATACTGCTTCAAAAACAGATGTTTTTAATGCATGTCTTTCGGACCTAAATACACTCTTTTTATTCCTAGGAATTAAAAGCTGATGTACTCGATACCAGCTGACTCTTTTTAGTCCTAGGACTAAAAAAGTCAAAAAGTGCCGAGTACGTCGTAATAATCGAACAATATTCATTCGATTACAAATAATCGAAGCATTCATCGTTAGTATCGAAACATTCATTGTTGTCAGTTTAATCAATTTGTGAAACTCGCTCATTTCTCCAATCGATTATTACATGCGTTCGATACGTCGATAGTTGTTCATTGTTGTCAGTCTACCCTAACACAAATGAAACAATCAGCTGATTGCTTCAAATAGCAAGAACAAGACGGTGGCATCTTTTGAAGGCATCTTTAAAGGTAAACAAGCTGTAACATTTTGGTTTTCTTTAGTAGTTCACGTATTGCATTGAGCAATATAACGAAAAATATAGTTCATCACACGGACCTAAAGCTGCTTTTCGTTACTCGGTCATTTTCCAACCTCCGCTTACAACCTCGGTTGTAAAGCTTGACCTTGTACGAAAAGCGTCACTTTAGGTCCTTGTAATGAAATAGGCCTATACTATTTTACGGTCAGGATATTTATTATTGCAGGTGGGGGAAAAATGTTGTGTGTATTTCGAGGGCAAAGCACATTGTCTCCCTCGTGAAAATTGTCGCCCTCACAAGCTCGGGCGCCAACATGTGAGACAATGTTGTACTGTAATCAATCAACACACAAATAACTACTTAATCATGTCACATGTAGAGAAGTACTAATATGTCATCCTGAAATGTATAGCAAGTCATTATCAAAATTAATCTGCAGTACTCGATAACAATAATGATGAAATAAAAAAATCAATATTGCTTAACTTTAAATCAAGGAATGTCATAGAACTTTCTGAATCAACATTTTATGCTGATTGCAGTACGCAATATTCTTACAGTACGAATCACACAGTAACACGTATGTTTATATATTTATATATGTTTATATGAATTACATAAAACAGCTTACAATTCCATATTTTTTAATCTAATATTTTTATGTTTGCGTATTTAAAGTCTTTCTTTGTGAACTAAAGGACAAAGAGGTACTACTTCAACATAAATAAGCTAAATATCTTTGTGTCTTTATCAACTTTCTCATTCAAGGTTGTCCAAAAGTTCTGACCTTAACTTCCCGTTTTGCTATTTAATTTATTCAGCCAGCAACGGATTATCCGCTATCTCATCTTAAAATCGACTTAATTTTTTACCTCCATGGTGAAACCGGACCTTGCTATCTCCACGAGCAATCAGGACTTGCAAGGAAAAACACAAGAATGATTGTAATAAGTGAACCAACAGTTCCCGTGGGAGGACATGTTTATTTTACCACTTACACTGCGATCTTATCTATAATTACTTATCTATTGCGACCTGATTCCACTAGAAATAGCTTTCTCATAAACACTTTAATCTACCTAACATTCAGGTTTTTAATTAGAACTCGGGCGATTTTGCAATTTAAAAAACTTTTTTTAATTTGGAGGGGGGGTCATACTGACTGGTTAATTTTAAGGGTCCAAAGTCGAATAAGTTACGAATAAGGTTTCTCTAATCAATAACTAGTGGACTTGTGGATATTGAGTCCAACTATACAATAGATAGATCTGTATAAATAATGACTATACTGTATAGATCCATAGAGTAGCTGTAAATATAAAAAAAATACAGACATTCCTTTTAAGATAGAGGCACTGCTTTCAAACTTTTACCCTTAAGTAATAAATTAAGTAATACAAGTCGCCTTGAAAGAATGAAGAAAGGGTGTACAAGAATTAATAAATAATGACAATAACAACATTTTCATTAAATTTGTGTGTTGACGTGGCCTCATTTCTGTTAAACATACTCAACACAGATCTGTTTAGTGATTTTGTTTTCTTTCTTTTACAAAGGCTACAATAAAGTCCCAATCTTCCCTTGAACTCAAAAACTATTTAAATCAATATGATTTTTAGTAACTATTTCAAGTAAAAACCCTTCAAAAACAAAATTGTGAGTAAATTGTATTTGCATTCATATCTGAATTAATCCGGAAGACTACCAATCTAAAGTGTTTTTCGATTTACGCATAAAACCATCAACGGCAGCACTTTAAAATACAATCTCGATTTGACCATAAAAATGTATACGTTCTCAGCCAATAAAATGTCCAATTAGAGAGCGTTATCGCTTCATAAATATCACCTCAACCAATTAAAAACAGTTTCTACGCTCGTCGGGACCTGAGCAAGTCGCCAGACTGCTGGGATGCCGCGCGATTGTGGAATAAAAATCGCGGCTTAAAAACACTTTCCTAGAGACCACCGCGGAAGCCAAATTTACCATTACTGTCAGATCGACTGTTGTTAGTATAACCTTCCATGGAATCTGTTAAGAACTTGAATATCTGAAGTAGCAAGTACTATACAGGTGGTCTTTGCCATTAACAAAGATTTCATATCATCCGTCCTAGACTCTTATTCGCCTTAAATAACACTATTATTAAATCTAATATAATCAAATCTAGTAAGTAGTTTAGGGGTATGAAGAAGAGTTGTAAAACGTGATCAGACCCCACGTGAATTTTGAAATCTACGTACCATATATTACCAGGTATAAGGAGTAAATACCTCATTTAAATACTGTACTAGTTTTTTAGGGATTGTGAATAACTATTCCGCACGCTGATTTTGGGCAAAAAAGTGTATATTTTAATTCTGCAGAAAAACATTTTGGCCCAATTTAAGAAAAATATTTACTTTGTATCTGTAATAAATTTTTCCACAAACATGACTATATAAAGTAATTTAAACAAATGTGGAAATAAATAAGGTCTTAAGAGTATTGACTTACGCTTTTTCACTAAGTATATGATATTTTTTTAACAATTCTTCACTTCCGACAAAATAACTGTAGACTTAACAAAATGCAGATTAACCGTAAAGGAATCATGTGATGATTTTAAATGTTCTCATCCTCACTTGAACAAACTAATTTATATTGTTATTGTAAGGTGGTGCCTTATGTGCGGACTTGTAAATGACTGTGTGGATGAATAGTAGTTCTTGTGCAAAATATGCATTCCATTCAGTGAGTAAGTATGTGTGAAGGACGGATGTGATTGGTTAAGGTCATGGATGTGCTTGTGTTATAAGAGGTTTGCCCCTAATATTGTCAAAATTACAGATAAAGTAATATTTATCTTACAAGGTCCAAAACATTTGATTCATTGATTTTTACCTAACAAAAATACCAGCATATATAATCCCCAAAAAAGCTCAGGAATCGGTGACACATCTACGAATTTACGAACAATATGTTCAATAATTTCTCAAAATTTGACAAACTGGCGACAAAAATCGATGTTTTTTAAATATAACTTGCCAGTTCTGTGGGTCGAGGCGACACGGGGCCGGCACGGCTGACAGGCGGCGCTGTTCACAGCTGGAGCCAGCTGATAACAGCTGTGACGTAGACCCAAATCCTCATTCAACCTCTTTCTCCCTCTTTTCAATTCCTGTTAAAAACTCAAATTGTTAGACTTTTCAAAATCGCTCTTTCGTTTCACGTTTTATCGCTCTTTTGTTTCAAGTACCACCCAAGTCAATAAAAGAATGTTGACCTCCAAAAATTCAATTTTACAATGTAATACAAATCATTTGAGAAAAATCCTCGTAAAAATAATAACCTGTACGTGCAAATCTATAAGTCACTCTAAATTATATTATTGTGGAAAACACAACTTATTAAAATTAATAAACTAAAATGACATAAAACTGGACTTCGTTGTCCTTGTTATATTTTAGTATAATGTATAACAAGTTCAAGTGACACATAACTAACAGAATCGAAAATTGGTCCAAATTAAAGGTCTTAGTGAGCTCCTAAAAAAGTTATTTTTCAATGAATCACAACAAATATGTGGTTACTACACCCTGTTTGTGAGCTCGTCCACACCTTACCTTACAGAAAATTTAAATTTCTTTAATTTCCAGATTTAATAGGGAATACTAAAAATTGATAGTTTTCAAGAAATTTTCAACAAATGGTACCTTATTCAGACCCCCCTCCCTTCCCCCGCTCAAGGGCTACGGGCGGGGACTTTAAATATGTTCACCTCCTAACTAATTCAAACAAAGCTGCAAAGTCAAAAATTGTGTTCAAAAATTTTCCCTCTATAGCTTTTTGTTGCCTGGACTATTAACTACCCCACCAAAAAAAACCATGCGGTAATCAAACAAATGTCTCCGCAGCGAGTCCTCACGCTATATCGCCGCACCAACTCATCTACTTGCGGCCCGAGTAGTTGAAAACGAGGGAATAAAAACCAGAAAGGGATAACAACAATCAGGAGGCGGGCAGTGTCGCAGGTGGCCGGTCGAGCGACGGCCGCTAACTATCGAGATAGCCTTTAGTGTCGATTACCGGGCATAATGAGGGCCCCTGCGGAGCGTGTGCAAAAACTGGCTGGGACATACCCACAGCTGCCGGGGGCACGAGAGCGATTTGAGTCTCCAAAGGATAATCGGATTTTTTGCGTTATACGTATACCACCATTCCAAATTTACCCTTCAAGCTTGATATTTGACAGAGCACCTTAAACTAGGTCAAATAATTGCTATTAATCGTTTTAAAGTGGAAACTCCTTGAAAGAATATTTTACCTGCGGTTTCGTTATCTTATCTACCGTTATCTCAGCCTAGACACGAGAAGCCAGCGTCTGCCCGTCTAGCGTTCCCACTTCCAGTTTCCTAGGTTAGGTTAGGTAAGGTTACGTTAGGTTAGGTTACATTACCTAACCTAACCTCACCTATCCTAACCAAACTTACCACCTACCTCACCTACCTTGTACCTTGTACCTATTTATGCCTCCGTCTGGCCGCTGCGGCGTTGGAGTTGTCAAGCGCCCGGTGCAACTGGGACACTATATTTATGATTTGATGATAGATGATAGGTTGATGGTAGAATTGATGGAATCCGGTTGTTCGCGGTGGTTGACATGTTACCAAAATCAAGCTTGAAAAAGAATCCTGAAACAGTGGTATACGTATAATGGAAAAGATCCGGATAATCGGTCGCGAAGATTTTTTTAACAAAAGTTGCCGAATTCTATCTTTAGGTTTTGTTTTACCAGCCCACGTCAATACTGTCTTATCGCAAACTCTCCGCGCCTCATAGTACAGTTTGGTATGGATGATTGTGGCCCTAGTTTGACCGAATTTGGATGTTAGTAATTTTACTGGGAATAAGGCTTATTGTATTTATTTTTATTTCGGAAATAAGTGCCTGGAGAACTTTAGTTCACCACCTAATTTTTACTTGCCACCAAAACGAACGTTTGATTTAAATTAGGATGCTTCCTGGGGAAAACATAATAATGTTGGGCTTATTCTAAACTTTCCTTGCTTTTTACTACAGGGCTGATTACTTCCCGTTAAGAGGCGTCCAATCCTGGCAGTTCAATGGCCTCATGTTTGATTTGAAAGAAATTATTAAATTTTATTTAAACTGGAATTAATTAGTTAGAATTTGAGCAAAAGCTCATTACATACATTAATTGAAATGGCGACCTTGAACTTCAAGTAATCTATATTTTTCTAAGTAAATTACGATTCATAATTTCTAACTTAGTAAAAACTGGGCCATCCAGGTCCACGCGCTACCTGAGACTCCCTCCGCACCGACGCGATGGCCGCGCGTTATTATTAATCGCTTTATTAATAATTGCATAAATATTTATGGTCGCGCGACAATAAATCGCCCGGGCGGATATTTATCTACGTCAACATGTCAATTACACGTGTCATGTTGGGTGGCCGGCCAATGCCATCTCGCTCGTCGTCGCTGACCCATTCGACTTTCCTGGCTAATCATCGTGAGATAATTAAATTAATTGATTTTTTATTCTAGAATTTATAATTAAGTGATAGGGAAGAGACAATTAAGTATCTTTATTAGTGTTAAAAATGTCTTGAAAGTGATAGACAAACTGCAGTGATACACGATTTACAATTTTTCGAGTGATTTTTTGTAAACGTTTTGTAAAACAAAGACAAAATATGAAGTCTGTAAACACCTGGCAGGATACGAGATTTTTTTTCTATTGGCATTATGAAAACTAATTGTAGAGAAAGATAAATCTCAGTCTCCTCTAACCCCCTAATTTCTTATGTCTTCCGATATCGCGTGAAGCTTTTTTTATCATACAACTAAAACTCATTACCAGCCCCGTCAGTTTCTTGCACGTGTACAAAACCACATCAACCATTAGCTTCAATATGATCACTTTCTTTAAATTTAGCTCGGCCCTTGAGAGGGAAAACCATAGCAACATTTTATGTTTTATGTACGATACATATGCAAAGCCCAACATTTCGGTGCCGCGTATTCAATGCAGTTAGTTATCATTTATTTTATGATCATTTGGAACAAACAGATTCGTTTTCAGGACAGTAGGCCTTTCTAATAGTAGTTTAAGCAACGATTGTATAATGAATGTCTTTAAGCCACGAGTGAGATGTAAGTGGCTCACGAGTGGCTTAAAGGCATAATACAATCGTTCAATACACTACTTTATCTACGACCAACAATATACGCCAACATTTCCCCGGAAGTTAAACAAAACTCATGACTTTAACTAATAATGGAATAGGTAAACTCAAATTTGAGGTTAGGCACATAAGCAGACTTAACCATGAATCGTTGTGGAACAATCAGCTGATGAGATAAGTCAACTCAAACATGAATCGTAATGCAACAATCAGCTGATGTGCGAATTGCGTAATTGTCATTATGATACTACTTTCGTCAAATGCTGCGCTCCCATTGGTCTAGAACCTGTATCATAAAGTGACACCAGTTGCATAATGTTAACATTATGCAACTTGTTTGTATTTGGTTTAATAATAGACCTCATTATGACATTAGTTGTAATATCGTTACTGGTGATTATTGCAATGGTCGTAGATAAAGTATATAAATACCTTTAAATCAACAAACATATACAATTTAATGTTAATCAATAAATATTTCAATTTAAATTAAATATTATTTCAAGTAAAAGTATTAAAGTAGGCCTATTTACATTCTTAGAAAAAAAGGGAACAAGCTCCCCTCAAGTAACGAAATAAGGCTCAACGTGTTCGGCCGAACAGAACAAGATAGAATTTGATTTCGATTTCACGTTGATAGCAGCTCGAACGCCGTAGGCTCGCTGTACCAACGTCAGCGTCAAGCAGTATTGAAACATTACCCCGACCCACACTGGGGGCTGCCTGGAGACCTGGAGCGGCGGAGTTACCAGGGGACAGGTACATAAAGTAGTGTAAGTTTTAATTCGCCCTCGCTGTATAAGGCGCCACCTAAGACGCGGCCCGCGGCCGACATGTTTATGACGTTTCCCGGGTTTGAAGAGATAATTGTGGCTCACCCATCCGTCATGGCGGCAATGGGCGGGATTCCTGCACCTGATTCACTTACCACATGCAAATCGACCGTGGGTTTAATTATTTTGATTGATGATTATTGGAAAATGAAGTTTCGTCCACGGATCACATCGAAACGGCCCAGAGCGTTTTTGGTGGGCAGCGCAATCATAGCTTTATCGTGTTTACGGAAGAACATGTTTTAATTCAATATCATCATACTTACTCAGTAACATCTGTTTTCTGTTCCTTTAGGTTGGCTCCAAATTTACCCATTAGTACTAAGCCGGAAAAACGATTTTTGATCCAATCAGAAATCAAAATCGTTATGTGATGCAATCAAAATACCCACATGGAATGAATTGACGAAATGAATGAACTTTCAACTTCCTAGGAATATAAAAATACAGGAGAATTAGTGTCAAAAGAACGAGTTGGTTATATTTTCTATTGTACAAAAATTAAATCCCACAGGCTCAATTCAATGACAGGTTACATTTTTTTAATGAGGTAATCTTATAACTAAACATATGGAATCGCTAATTTTGAAAACTAAACCTTCGTAGCTTACCAGATAACGTCTTATCAATATATTCGGGCCTCCCTATAGTTCATCCGGCCTTCCGGTCATCCAAACAGGTTAAAAGTGCATTAGTATGATTAATATACAATATTGTATGTGTACATCAATGCTGAAGTAATATTTATTACCCAACTGACTAAACTTTGTCATGGAGACATAATAATAAAATTTTGTTTTCAAATTCACTGGAGATGCAGGTTTGCTGCAACTAGAGTATTTGTTGTTATTTATGTTATCGTTGCCATCATGGTGTTTGTTACCATTTATGTTACTGCTAATTATATTTTTTTAATAAAAAAATATTCGATATTTTGAATCTGTCAGCACCTGACGAGATTTCGTTTTGTTACTCAACCCTTTCGTAGGATTAACTTTTTACTGAAAAGACTGAGTTGTCGATATGTTTGGTCATTTTTGCCAACACATCACCCCATTCATTTGCCAATACATAGCCCGACTTTGTGTCGGAGACTGAATTTAAATATTATTGAACAAATGATAAGGCCTGTATGCAAGTATAACCGTTTTATCAAACTTGCCAACAACTGTTTCAAACAGTTTATGACATCAATCCTCCTTATACATACTGAAATTAAATTTATACAAAAGTGTCAGTCTGAAAATGAGTTAAATCCTAAATGCCCATACACCTCTTAAATTATAAAACTAATTTACGTTTTTTACATTTTCTTTATTTTATATTTTGAGGGTGCAACATATCAACACTAAAAGGCACCCTTCTAATCCCAAAATAAATTATCAAAAAAGAACGCCAATTACAAAGTATGTTTGTGCCAATAACCGTCATAATGACTGCTACCGCTATGGTAATTCCTCGTATAACATGCGCTCCTTGTCAAAAGAGAAATTTATCGAGAGTCGTTTCCAAAAATTAATGCCCCCTTAGCCTTCGCCTACGTTCAATTTTCGGCGCTGCGACCGTGTCACTTCCCGGGAATGAGATATGCGCCAATTCATTTAATCGAACAAGTCTTTTATTAACTGGTATTTATTAGTGTGAAGCTAACATTTTAGCAATACATTGCGATGTCCCCGTTTATTCAAATAGTAATGAATGTATCACGTGTCAACTGCATAAATTGTACAATAACAAGACAGCGAAAATTTATTTGTACATTATATTGCACGTTGCATTCTTTTACCTCTTTCGTCTTTGGATATTAACTACTAACCAGATATGGTTGTTATCATCGATGAAGCCCTGGATATTTAAGGTGGTGCAGTAATTATACATAAAAAAGCTAAAGAAAATGCTAAAAAAATATATTCCAAACATTCTTTAAAAACTTGAAGATCAAGAAAATCTAATAAAATTTACGTAATTTCATGGAACTGAAATTGCTGGTAAGCCTATTAAGATAAACGCAAATGTGCCTAACACTTAAAGAAACCATGTGCAGTTATTAATAACATGTGGTTTCGTAAAAATATATATTTAACCTAACTTTTATTACTCTATTAATTGCAAGTGATTCTAAATTAAGATTGATTTAAAAAATTATAGTAATACAGGGTTTTTGAATATTTTTTAGTAAAATTTTTCAAATCAACACAGCTTTTGTCCATGTTCCAGTGAATGACCCTAGTACACCATAATTAAAATCATAATTTCATGTACTTATATTTAGAATGAAATATTAAACTTAATCATTTAAGTCATTTAACTAAATCATTTTTTCTTAATCATCAATATCGCTAAAATTTCTATTAAATACTTTTAAATTAATATTAAATTGCTACTCCTTAACGATTCTGGTTAGGAGAGCACCAAACAGTTGCCATCAATTATTGTTTCCTTAAAAGAGATTTCAGAACTTCTTAGAGACTTGATCCATTTAAACTCCTGAAATTCTGTGACGGCTTGTTCTTCACTAATCAGATACTCGTCTAAATCACTTATCCTATTTTCCTAGGTTTTTTTGGTATTTTGTTTCCAGCGTCAACTTTCGTCAGCATTTCCTTTAAATAAGCATTAACCTTTAATTAAGATATTTTGGCGAATGATTAATTAAGGTATTCACCTACCTTCAGTGAAGTATTTCGGGTATTAATTCCACCACTGCTTTTTCCGAAAATATTCCCGCAACATCATTCAATATAGGCCGCAATATCATTCATTGATTTAACTACATTTAAATTAACTGAAATATATCAATTACTTCAACATTGATTAGACGTGTGTCTTCTTTTACGTTTCTCAACTGATCGTCCATGGTAAAGTTGTGATTGTGTTTTGGTCTGGTCCGCACAAATCAGTAATGTTTTCACTAACGCCTTAAATTCGCTTACTACTACATTCCCCTGTGTACTGCAAGTTTGTATCACTATTATTGCTGGCGCAACTGAATAATCTGAGCCTTTAACTCTTAAAAAATAATGAAAACATTTGGAAAGTATATGTTTTGAATGCGTGATTAATTATTTATGAAGGTATTTATTTTATTTTCTTGCTTTAAAACAGGTTACAAAACCCAATTACATTAAAGCAGTTATACGTTATACATTAAAGCAGGTATAGAGTACAAACATTCCACAGATAGAGCGTTTTTAGAGTTTTAAAATTAAAGGTAAAGGACTGTATTTTAGGGCGATGTCCTCTATGATGCTGTCTCCAGTAAGTGTTCATGAGGTGGCTCGTGTGATCCAAAATTTTCCCTCAAAATTGTTTGAAGATGTCAATGGCGTGTCTATGTGGTTAATAAAGCTCGGAGAGCATTGTTTCCCATTGACTACAATGATCAATCTGACTTTTGAAAGCGGTCTCTTTCCAACGGAACTGAAAAAGATAAAGGTAAGGTAGATGCAATTTTCAAAAAAAGATGACCAGCAACTACCACCCTATTTCGCTCTTACCGGTACTGAGCAAAGTTTTTGAAAAGGGTTTTCTGGAAAGACTTTTTGCGTTCCTAGAAAAACACAAAATCTTTGTCGGATAGGCTGTAGACCAGAAAAATCAATCATAGACGCAGTCACAGAACTCGTTGATATGGTTGTTGAAGGCTTGGAAAATAATCAACAAACGCTCAGCATTTCATTGACCTGTCGAAACGCAGCTTTTGACTGCGTGGAGCATTCATTTTTGCTTAACAGGCTAGAGTGCTATGGGGTTCGTGGCACTCTCTTAAATTGGCTGAGATCATATTTAAATGACCGAAGTCGAATCGTTCAAATTTTAAGCTCAGTGTTGGAACAGACAGTGATTCGATTTGGAGTACCCCAGGGTTCGATCCTCAGCCCTGTCCTCTTTTTTTATTTATCAATGTCCAAACATCCATTTCACAAGGACATATTATTCAATATGCTGATGACACGACTCTCTCTTTAGATCTCAGTCTCTAAGAGCTCTGGAGGTCTCAGCATTTGGAGAATTAAATTCTTGCATTCAATACTTTTAAGCCGACAATTTGATGAAAAAAAAAATTTTCCATACGCACAGTCTTTACTTTCATTAGGCATCATCGCGTTTGGCAGTGCGTATAAAACAGTTCTACAACCACTTTTTGTCATCCAAAAACTAATTCTCAAAGACGCATTTAAAACGTTCAAAAGATATCCAACAAACGATCTTTTTGCTGAAACTGGCATCTTAACCGTACGTCAACTTTTCATTAAATTTTTGCTGGTCCATATCTACAAAAATTCTGAGACAATATTTGATAGAATAGCACTAGATTTTCACGCTGTTTACAATGCCAAAATCCGTTTTTGAACATCTTGACTCGTTTTCAAGATCGATATCGATATATAATTGTTGTAGGCCTATTATAATCCTTATGGACGTTTCGAGCTTGGATTATTTTCTGGGATTTTATTTGGACTATTTTCCTTATAGCTCTGGATGTAATTAAAGTACCTTGTTCGTTCTAGCCTTAAACTATTCGGTAGTATTTTGGCTTCCATATAAGCAACTTATCAATTGATTCAGATTCATTACAGATGAGCTATGATACCTTTATTAACCATAAGATGAGATTTTTCTAAAATTACATGGTCAAATAAAGGATTATAATTCAGGTTAGAACTGTCGGATTTTCATGATCAATAGTTCAAATAAAAGCCAATCAGTCACCAATTCATTTAAGACTTTAAAAAGGATTGCATCTCTTTAAGAACTTGAGATATGAGTCCTTACTTAAGGACAAAACTCTAAAATAATTACATTTTATTTTGAATAAAGGATTATTACTCTTCTTATAATTGACTGATTTTCATGATCAATAACTCAAAAGAAAGCTCATAGTTTACCATTTAATTTAAGACTTTAATGAGGATTATGTCTCACTTAGAGCTTGAGATATATGTCTTTAACTGAAGATTGAATGCCAAAAACGTTAAATTTTATGTTAAATAAAATAACATACCTCGGCTTAAAATTGTCCTATTTCCATGATCAGTAGCTCAAATGAAAGCTAATATTTTACCGATCGGTTTAAGACCAGAAAGAAGTTTATAAATTATTTAGAATCTGAGATATAAAATTAATTTTTATTGAATATTGAATTTAGAAAAATCACATTTTATGGTTAATAAAGGTATCATAACTCATCTCTAATGAGTCTGATGAGTCTGCTTAAATGAAAGCAAAAATCATACTCAATATTTTAAGGCTAGAACGAACAACGTACTTTAATTACATCCGGAGCTATAAGGAAAATAGTCAAAATAGTCCAAAAAAATCCCAAAAAATATTCCAAGCTCGAAACGTCTATAAGGATTATACAGGGAATAATCTTTGTTTGGGTATATCTTGAAAACGAGTCAAGATTTTCAAAAACGGATTTCGGCATTGTAAACAGCGTGAAAATCTTGTTTGAAATGATGTGTCACAACACAATGTTTACATTTGAAAATAATTACTTCATCCAATATGGCGGATCCAAGATGGCGGCCGGTTTTTTTACCTATAAAAACTGAAGTTCATTCCTCCCTTCAATTATCGGCAGTGGTATTATGACACCAAATTCATATATACATCACCTTTGGCATTTGTTTCCTATATCTTTAATGCTATTGTCTCCTTCTTGGACGCCACCTTGAAAATGAAGCACTTCCGATGGTTAAACTTTGGTAAATTTTTAGTATGTTGTTTAGCACATAAAATATGACAGTAAAAGGCAAAAATCTCCCTTATAGGAATTTTTTCAAAGTTAGGTGGTTTTTTTTTCTTATCTTTCCTCGACTACTGAGTGAAACTTATCAACCCTATACTTGAATGAAAGGTCTCAGTGAGAAAATAACGTGAAAAATTGTTAGGTTTTTGATAAAATTTTCTTTAAGGGCACTAATTTAAGGTGATGCATACTAAGTAGAGAAAGATGTTTCATCATCTTTTTGGAGATAAAGTTTCAATAATATAAATTAAAATCTATGTAACCGACAGTGAATTCCTTTGCTCAAAGAATGTTTTAATTTTATGAGAATTACTATTCAACCACTATTGTAATTGTAAGGGCTTATCTGCCCCCCCCCCCCAAAGAAAATTGTAGACCCTTTACCACTTATTTGATTCTAGAGTAAAATTAGTACACACATCAAATGAAGTAACTATCAGTTAAGATTTTAATTCTTAAGATTGGGGAGTCAGTAAAATGTGTCACCAGATATTTTGTTATCTTATCCACCTTATCTCATTTGTGTGTTAATTTCAGTATCATGTACCTTTTTGAGTCATTAACACCGAGTGTCATGCTTCCCGAATGCATCGCATGCTGTCTAATTATTATTTTTTATTCAGGTAATTTGGTTTTTTTCATTTTTTATCTCCACTAATAATTGCAAAACTTCTTTGAGTTCTTGGGTTAGTAGAACATATTAAAAGTTCTTTATATTATGTACAAAATATGAATTGAAAATGTTTTTACTCTAGAAAAACACCTTCAATGGTTGAAAATTTAAAAAAGTCTGGAATCGTGTCTGTGGCCGGCCACGCGTGTAAATTTTAAATGTTTATATTTCGTACTGTGAATTGTCCGTGTTTGTGTTGTGTCAAGATTTTAATGCTGACAAAGATGTGTGTTGTTTAATTTTTATTATTTGACGAAGGATTTGATAATGGGATAGAATCCCGAAACTAGTCATCCAATTGATTAAATTTATGGATTGAAGACGAAAAGGTTAGTCACCTAGTTATTTTAAGTCAAAAATCAATCCAGGAGGCAAATCATGAATAAAATTTAAAAAGCTGTAAATCCCTCATTGAAATATTTTCTCTATATCATAAAACCTTGCAGACATTTAACGTCATATTTTTATTGTAGATTACATATCTTTCTGACAAAACCAATTTCCTGTTTTACTGAAAGGATGTAACATGGAATATTTCTATAAAGCAGTTCAGGAAATAAAGAATTAATCAATACGTTATTAGTGAATTTTTCCTATAAGGAATAATCAACTACTGTGGTCTGATTTGATAAGACCTAAACTTGGGACCATCATAACTTACTGTTTTAGGATCACCAGTTGCTATAAACATCATAAGTTGATGTTTGAATAATTCCGGCTTAAAGAAAAAAAAGTTGTTATGTGTGTATTTTAAAAACCGATAACTCTTGCAAAAATGTTCCAATTTTAGTTTAATTTAGCAAAGACATGTAAAATTTTAAATATTTGTATGGGGATAAGGGGGGGGGGGATAAACCCCAAAAAAACTTTTTTTCATACAATATCATGAAATTTTTGTTGGTATCACTGGTGATTTCGTTTTGATTTTTGCGGACATTTGCCATCACTGATGAATAAAAACAAGTTTCACAATGTTTCGGATTTGGACTCTGATCCCGTCTTCAGGTGGAGAAAAACTAACATAACAAAATTAATAACACGTAGCCAGGATAATCTGGACAAAAACATACCGTAGCTAAGACAGAGAACTGTAAAAGCAGCCACAAACAGGGCCGCCAACAGCAGAGGGGATTGATGGCGCAAGATTCGCCATTAACTAAGATTTTAGGGGAATAACTTTTTTTTTGGGGGGGGGGGAATTATAGATGAATATAAGAAAATAATTTCATTATGAGCCATAAAATATTTATGAAAAACCGGTAGTCTGGATCTATTTTATTCTCTAACCATGAGAATGCACTGCGGCGGAATGCTCCCACTCGCTCAGTCAGCGCTGACAATAGCTATGTGGTAGAAGTCTGTCATACTGATCTATTCTGACATTTGTCTTGCAGGCTGTCAGGAAACCCCAGTTCTGCCGCTGAAAATATTACAAAACTTCAAAACTTTATTGCCCGCTTATTGTGTTTTTTGTACTACGCTTTGATGCACTTGAAGTAAAGATTGCTAGACTGAGAAAAAAGACTGGACTATCATAGCTATTGTTCTGACAACTACCATAACTTCCTAAGTTTACATGGATTTATCATGATTTTTCATACTGTATATAGTTCTACCAATTTATTTACTATAGAGCTGTTGTACTCTTTGCTATGACAGCTGAGTATTATGAATTAATTAAGTCGAATTAATTGATCCAATTTATTTAAAATATTAGGTTTTATGGTGTTGAAACACAAGCTTTATATAGACTTGTTTTTAACAAAAATATTTTTAGCATTGGCCCTCTGCTTATATTATTTAGGGGTTTCAAGTTCCTATGATAAATAGATATCTATGAATCTTTTTCAGGCTCCGCAGAACTTATTCTTAATTTGTTCTCAATAATTAGTATTTTATTCGTTTGAATTATCTATTGCTTTTTTACTGTATTTGGTTATATTTCAATTAATAATTAATTGAATACATTGAACAGTATTGAAATGACGATTATTGTTTTTAATTTCATATTTTTTATCTATGTAAAGCCCAAATTACCCTTATCTTTTAATAGAACCATTAGTCCAACACCCATCAACTCTATACTTGAATGAAAGGTCTAAGTGAGAAAATAACAGGAAAAATTAATAGGTTTTTGATAACATTTTCTTTAAGGGCGCTAATGTAAAAAAGGGCTGAGCAGCTGTTGGATTTGTTTTTATTTACAATTCATTGCACTATAGCCTCGATATAAACAACCTCAATGTCACAGATCCTTGATATAACACATTTTGAAAAATCCCCTAGAGTCTGCAAAACACGTAAAAACACCTCGACATTTCATGATACTACATACTTTTTTTTGTTCCCTTCAGATTTGTTCTATCAAAGTTATACAGTAGAACCTCGATAAGAAGACACTCGATAACATAAAAATCTTAATAAAAAGTGCACTTTTCAAGTCTCCTTGATACTGTATTGACACTTAATATCTTGTTAACAAGAACCTCGATAAGAAGACCCTCTTGATAACGAGACTTTTTTCCAGAATCCCCTTGAGAGTCTTCTTATCAAGGTTCTACTGTACTGTATTTGTTTACTTTTTCCCAGCGAAGCGGGACACCATCAGCTAGTATAAATAAAGGAAAACGTATGTTTGAGAAATATTACTCATTTAAAATAATACCTTGTACCTTAATTGCAAATATTTTGAGATATCAAATTTGGTATCATAAATTATCCTTAAAAAAAGAAACTCTCCCTTAAGACCTAAATGTATTACTTTCAGATAAAGTTATGCCAACCCCTTTGGAAGCAGGAGATGACCATGATTTTCTAGTTGTCAGCCTGAATGGGAAGACAGTTCAACAGGTAATGTTGATCCCAATACACGTTGGAAAGCTGGATGGGTAAGTTCTGCTTAACTTGTTTCCAATATTGACTTGTCAAATTAATGAGGAAATAAAAGCGCAGAAGCTCGGCTAAATATTTTCATACCTTACATTTGCTTTTAGGAATCTTAACAGCTTTAAAAGATTACCATACAATTCTTCTTTTAAGATGATGATCAAAACAATTCTGAGTCTAAATGGTCTCTGACCACAAACGACAAAGTCGGACGGCACCAAACTCGGACAGTTTTGTTTTTTAACCTTACTCTACTGGGCTCCTCCCCTTTGTTCTCATTGGCTCGCTGTAAAGGGGACGATGACAATGGGCTAGTATTGCGCTTTAAAATTATTAGACTATCATTTAAGAATAATTTTACGTTTAATCCAACCCTTTTCTCGATCATAATTGGTTTTTCTGCACTCATTGTTGAATAATGTAATTAATTTCCTTTTGAACTAAATATGCTACATAATCTATCTATCTTATTATTAAAAGAATTTCTGGGGTATTGTACAGAGCATATGGACTTCTAGAAATTAATTTTTCTACACATATTTGGTATCAAATTAAAGCTATTCCTCTCTAGATGTTCCTTTTGCGAGTTTGGAAAATATCCCATGAAAAGATATAATCGTTGAGATTCAACACATTTATATGTCTGCATGGACATTTGAAGGCGTTCTATTTTTGATTTACTGTATTTGATTTCAATGTTATTCTTATGGGTTCACTTTACTCCCGCTGGAAGACAAAGTATTATTATACTCACTCATTACAAGGAGTAAGAATTATCTAGACGTAGTAGGTGGGGGAAGAAGTTTCAAACACTCCACAGTACCTATAATCTTTATACGGTAGGTATCTTGCGCAGGTGAGAGTAAGAAAAAGATGTGACGTCATGGTAGTCTAACACTTGAAAGAAGATTCAGCAAGTTCAAGTGCAAATCTCGTGAAACTACGCCAAATCTCGGGAGATTTTTCATTACTAGAATGAAACATAGCCTTCATTTGTTGACAAATAAATATTTAACCTTGAAATAAAAGATGAGTTAGAAGCTTAAGAAACATGTTATAATAATTAATCAGATGTCTGTGGTTGGTGCTAATTTGGCTTGCAGTGAGACTTGCTGGTGCGTCGACTTGCGCAATAATAAATGTAAAAGTAGTCCCGTCGCTGGTGCGCACCACCTACCAGCATAAAGGTTGCTGATTGGCTGGTCTACTGTGCATATTGTTTATGATACTTACCGTATAGATGTTCAAGTTACTGTGAAACACTCTACTTCACTTTTACTGTAGATACAAAACAATTAATTACATCATCAGGGGCTGATCCAAAATCTTCCGGTGCAGATATAACTGCATATAGTTCTTGCCCATCAGCTATTAGTTCGGCACCAAATTACCTTAAAATTGTTTTCTTAAGGGGATATATATGCAGTAGAATTTATTTTTGTATCCTGCTGGTGATCCCTTAACAAAGCAGAATAGCTTTTTTTGGGACTCCATGTGTGTATCTAGCATCTATATGTACACCAGCTCCAATAATACTAACAGAGTCGGAATAAATTCAAATTAATTAATACAAATACTGCAAAACAGGAAGGAGTTTTAGTAATATAAAATTTAAACAGTTTTCAGAACTTGAAATGCAGTTTAAGGAATTCATCACAGCCTTAGCAAGAAAATATTGCAAAGAAAATAATTTTGAAAACTATGGAGGAATAAAGTGAGTAATAAATCAGTTGTATGTTTAATATGGTATATAGTATATATATTAGTAGCATCAGAGATGAAAGAAATTAATTCATCTGTAGTAGCATCTTCGAAATATCTTTTGTTTCTTGTTGTAATTTAAAAGAAAACTTTTTAACAGTTAAGGTTTATTTGTGATACAAGTATTATGAAGATTTGTTTTCAGTTTAGATGGTTTTAATTATGATAAAATCATTTCACATACAGTTTCTGTAAAATTGGCAATAGCATGAATAATTAACTATAAAATAAATAATTACAAAATCTCAAACTGAGAAGACAAAAGAAGTCTAGCAATGCCACTGACCTGGAACAAATTTGCTATTGAAACCTAGATCTCCCGTTTAATCATACATTTGTAAGGTAAGACTAAAATGATAAATAACGATCCGAGGCTTCTATTGATGATTTCTGTGAACATTGCCTCTACATCCCTGTTGCTTGTCAGACAATGTGTTTGCCGATATCATATTTTGAAAATATCATATATGATACGGCCAGTAACATAGTTGCAATAGCAGAAGGTATACTGTGCAAACTCTAATTGATATTTACTTTTTCACTACAATACTACGAAATTATCTGTTTTAATGATTTGCTTATTATATTATACAAAACTATCTTTACATTGATTACTTGGAAACATGTAAACATTCATGGAATCTGGAGGAAGGGTTGGAAATGTATCTCTCTTCCTTCAGTGGTGAGGCTGACTGACCATAATTATACCTGTCCCATCCTGACAATCCCCTCTTTCCGTAAGCTGCACAATATCCCTTGGGAGGTGTGCCTAGCTGGCAATGCTAGGGCTTTCATTCCTCTACAGTCTAACGGTCTATCAATTACAGATTTAATATTCCACAGCTCATCAAACATTGAAATCCATGGAGTAGTGAGATGTCCAACAGAATGGCCTGAGTCTGATCTATGTGTCAAGGTTAACATTTCTGTGACTGTGAATGACTCTGAGAGCCACGAGCTCAGTGCCAAGAGCCTTCGCAACATGTGGAGGACTCACTCGCCAGAGCAGCTGAGGCAGCTAGGAATGGAGGTAAAAAATAATATAATTCATGGATTTTGCTGATGATATAGATTTACTTACTTTGATAGTTCATAAAATATTGAAAAAATAAAACTGAAATCATTACTAAAACACCAAATTAAAAAACATACATAAGCAGAAGAATTTTAGCGAATTTCCTCTTTTGGGAAGAAGCTATTACCGTAGGTCTCATGATAAGCCCTAAATGTGAGACCACAATAACTTTTTGTTTTGGTGCCCCCAAATGTAAAAACACTATTATTCTGAATTTATATAACAATATCCGTAGCTTGGCTCAGGAAAAATCACATCACCCCTCAACATATCTGTTACTTTTTTAATGTGCTAGGGGTTTTTTTGTGATCAAGGCTCTTCGATCAGTTCTAAACTGATTTTAATAATTTAGGTGTCGTTAGAAAGAGCTTGGCAGGGCCATGAAGACCACAGGGGCAACCTAGCCCCGAGGCCAGAGGGCCTCCAATCGAGGTGTAAGCTCATGTGAAACAGCTTCCTATCATCAGCAATAATTTGCTTTGAATGTAAACATGTTTATAAAGTTAAAGGTGAATATTTTTTTCCATTTTGATTTTTGTACCTTGAACTTAAAAGGCATTAAAAGTTAAGTACTTAAAGTAAATGGTAAAATTTGTTTTGATTTGTTGAAAATATAAACAGTTAATTCAACGTTTCCTTAAATTAAAGCCACCCGATTTTCAAATACTTGTTGCAGCAAACCTGCACCCCCATGTTGCAGGTTACTCATGCTCCATGTCATTCTTATGGAGAATACAAAAACATGACATATCTCACATACGAGGTACAGTCAAAAAGTTCTTGGAATGAATATTTGTAGACATATAGCGCGATCGCCAGCGGGAAATTTGTCTTGCAGTAGTTGGTACGACTCCTGGGGAGGGAATATCGGTGGTGGTTGCATAGCTGACTTGCCATAGTGCAGCATTGGAAAGCGCTTTTCATGTACCTGCAAGCAGGGTGACCAGATGAAAATTTTGACGAGTAGGACAATTAGGTTCAAATAGGAAGACATTTGCTGAGAAAGGAGGACAACGATAGATTTCCTAATAAACACCTTTATTTTTAAGAGTATATAAATACAAAAGAGTAATATGCAAAGGTATAGTTGTCCTTAATATTTAAAAAAAACTTATTTGCTATATAGTTATACATATAATAAGAATTTATAATTCATAATATAGCGGAAAAAACACTTGTTTTGTTTTAATGAGACATAAATAAAACATAAACTCTTTTACCTGATATAGTAATACAAGAAAAAGGTATTAGCCATTAATAAAATATGTGTATCTATGCTATTTAGAAACGTTAATAAAAATAAATGAAAATTCATAATACAGTGGATGATTAAAAAAACCGAAGTAAGTATCAAAACACTTTTGCTATTACAACTATAACAGCTAAGTAAAATGTATGAATGGATTATAGTTCTCATAATACAAAAATGTATATTATGTCTGGAATGCATTAATAATTAGTCTTAAATATTAAATAAAAATTCACAATCCAGTTGCAAAGTATATGAAAAATCTGAATTGTGAAACCAATAACTCTCAAATACTCTGAATTTGAAGTTACCAATACTCTGCAAATGCAGCCTCTAATGCATATGAGTGTAATACTAAAGGTATACACTAAAGGTACTAAACAAATGGCAATAAAGGTGTAGGTACTCAAGGTATACTAAGGTTTTAGATCTTAGTGTAAAAAATACTAAGTCTACCTTGTATTCTATCCGCCCTCGCAGTCTACAGTAGGCTTCCCGTCTTGCCGCCGGCCGCGTACTAGCCTGAAGACGCGCGACACTACACTCGCAAATCGGCATACTCATACAACGCGACAACTACATCACACAACTCTGTGCCTGCTTTAAGCAGCACCGTCCTCGGGTATAGATTTACTACAGCAGTAGCCTATTTATGTAAGGTAGTTATAGTTTTTAAAATACCTGTCTTGGATTTAGTAAAAAGCCAGACATTTTACGTATTTTTTTAAAGCCAGGAGGACAGGTGTTAAAAAAGAGGACATGTCCTCCTCAAGCCGGAAGTCTGGTCACCCTGCCTGCAAGTCGACGTCGTCGGATTTTTGAATAATGGCATTTCATGAACAGCGCACTGGGTGATGCTGATGAAGAAAATATTAGGGGATTTCTTCATCGCCTCTTCTCTATAAGCTTGAATTAACAACTCAAGAGTCTCACTGGGTGATTTTTAAAGTAAAACAAGAACAATGTTTGTGTGCTGTTCATGAAATGTCATTTTTCAAAAATCCGACAAAGTAGACTTGCAGGTACACGAAGAGCGCTTTCCAATGCTGCACTACGGCAAGTCAGCTATGCCACCACTACGGATATGCCCTCCCAAGGAGCGTACCAGCTATTGCAAGACAAATTTACCGCTGGCGATCACGCTATATGTCTACAAAAATTCATTCTGGGAACTTTCTGACTGTACCTCATATATTGGATTAAAATGTTTTTATGCCTTTGAAATTCACTGAGTATGTAAGTCTGCTGAAAGGGTTTATTTTTTTAACTACTATGTGATTTATAGAACTCTCTCCCCTATTATTGAGCAAATAAAAATTTCATTTTCAATGGATGTAAACGATGTTTGTTTTTCAGGAGTACAATATACCTTCAAGTTCAACAATACTCGTTCTCTGGGTGTGCGTTACAGCAATCCTTTTTCTATTGTTTTTCATCATTTTGATATGTGCAATAAAGACAAAATTTGTGGAGAGATATATAAGGAGGTAATATTTTAGTTTTTACAAGCATTTATTCAATAAATAAAAAGTCAATGAAGTTTTAGGGAAAGTTGAAAACTTGACGTCATCTAAAACGGGTTGCTTTACAAATATTTTCTTTTGATTATAATTCTAGCTAGTGACACTGGCTTCACCTAAGATAAATTTTTTCTCCATGCAAGAATTGATAAACGAATTCTCACACAGCATGCTGACAGGACGAAAAATTTCAATTTCTGGGCTTAAATTAGTTATTTTAGACCCAAAAACCCCAAATTGGCCCAAAATGTTGTGATATATGTCCGTCCGTCTAAAATGGGGACAGGGTTTCCAATTTATTTATTTACTTTATCAACTTACTGTACTGGCCCATCAGATCATAGGAAATAATATCTCTTTCAAATTTAAAGCAAATCAGGTAATAATTGCGGCCGCTTGAGTGCACAATCCCCTTTAGACAATGTACGTGTCAGTAAATTCACATTATTTTTGATCGTAAATCTTTTTTAGGTGATATAATTAAAGGATAGGGCTTAAATTTTTGTATTTTTGTTGTCTTTAATAATATGTACACTAAATTTCATTCAGGGCTATTACTTTTTGGACCCAAAAACCCCAAATTTGGGGCATTTATCCCAAAAAAGTGGTGTAAAAAATGCTCAGGTTTTTTGCACGACAAACTTGACCTAGATATCATAGAAAGGGTTGCTCCTACCAAGATTGAAGAAAAAGGGAAAACAGATAGTGTCTTTGGCATCTGGAGTCCCAGTTATCATGGTCCCATGCCTCAGGGCCATACAACTGGAGTACAACCAGATGTTACATTAAATTCTATTCATTATTAGTGACCCTAAAGGGAAATAGGTAAAACATTAAATTGTTTTCTATCAGTGATTCTCTTAGCAATTTGACCTTTTATTAAAAAAAATTATTTTTTATGAGAGTTGGAAGAGAAAGGAGAGAAGGAAGGAGAAGGAGTAGTGGAAGAGGCCAGATAGGGGGTGAAAGGGGAGGGGAAGGAAAAGAGGGCTGATGGTAGAAGGGAAGGAAACATTCAAGGTAAGGAGGTGCAAACTGAATGTCTCAAGCAAAGATCGGTGCAATCTTTAAACACATATGTCAAATCTCAATAAAAAACAAGAGCCTAAACCACATTATCATGCCCCGAAGATAAGGTAAGAATAATTAGCCAACAAATTAGAGGGATTATCATATACAGTAAATCCCCTCTTAACCGACCCTTACAGGACCGGACCTAAGTCGGATAGCTTAAAAGGTCGGTTAAAATGGGTAATCTTTTAAACACCTAAAAATGAAAGCTCTGTTGATTTAGGATTCTATTAGCATAATTATAAAGCAGCTCTTGGATTATTTAGAAAATAAACTACAATTATCAACCTATTTTCCAAAATAATTACTGTAGAAATGTCACAAATAACCCCAAAACAGGGTCAAAACAAAACACTTCAATAAACTAAATATTAAACGTAACGTTCCTATCGCCGGGTATAGGAACGGAAATGCCGCAATTCCTAGAAAAGGGCGGTTAAACCGAACTGTTCTCAAAACAGAGCCGGTTAAAACGATCTTTAATATTTGACCAGCAAGGGCGGATAATCCGATCGTCGGTTAAAACGAGGTCGGTTAAGAGGGGGTCTACTGTAATTAATTTTGTAAGACGATTCTTTACGTCAAAATTGTGGGCGTCTGACAAGTCGTAGAAAGATGGGAGAGGGCTCAAATTGAAGGTCTCTATTCATGATGGCGGGAAAAATAATAAAATTGCTTGAAATTCACCAGATAACGAGAAATAACATAAAATATCTGCCATTTAAAAAACATTGGGTTCTAAAAACGTCTGCTTTGTTAACATAAAACATGTGATGCTGTTACTTGATTGAAAACCATGTGGTAGGCTAGATATCAGTATAAGGTAGATTCAGTTTGCTATGAAGGTATTTTGTACAATAATAAATAAGGATTGTTTGAATTTTCCCTCCTTAGGGGCTTTTAGCCCCTTCAAGCCACTAGTAGTTCTAATTTTAGGATTGGGATATTCTTTTAAATCTATCTATCTAAGAATATTTAATTCAACATTCCAGCAAAAAAGACATCCTTGGATCCTCAAACAGGTCATGGTTACCGAAACATGGAGAACAACAATTGGTGCCACCATTTTTCTATCCCGAGCCTCCAAAGATCATTGTAGAGGAGGTGAATATGGGATATGGTAACTATACATAATATTTTATCCATAATGTATTTCACCAACGTAATGATAGGAAAGCATGATTTTTGTGACCTTTTTTCTCAGCCTGCGTGCAACATAGGAGAAACCTACGTATAGGTACACCTTTAGAAAAGTACTTTTATTTAGGTTTGCATAATCCCATTATAATTATTGATAAATGTTGAGAATCATGGAAAAATTAATTTGAAATTGCTACTTTGGTTAAGAATAACAACATGGTAAAAAAATGCAGTCACAGGTTTTATTGGAGCAATGAGTAAAATTTAAGAACTAAACTCAAATATTTTCTGGAAGAATTTTGACCAGTAAGCAATCTCTAGTAATAATTATTAATCATTTCGCTTTCAGTTTTGGGGATAAAGATAATAGTAAAATTAATTTTATCTACGACCATTGCAATAAGCACCAATTATGGTATTACAATAAACATTATAATGATATACATTAAAACACCAAAAACCAAGCAGTACTCTAATGACGACTTTAGAGTACTGGAGTCACTTTAGAGTACTGGTTCTAGACCAATGAGAGCTCGGCATTTGACGGAAGTAGTGTCATAATAACAATTACGCAATTCGCACATCAGCTGATTGTTGCATTACGATTCATGTTTGAGTTTACTTATCCCATCAGCTGATTGTTCCACAACGATTCATGGTTCAGTCTGCTTATTTGCCTAACCTCAAATTTTAGTTGACCTATTCCATCATTATTAAAAGTCATGAGTTTTGTTTAACTTCGGGGAAATTTTGTTGTTTATTGTTGGTCGTAGATAAAATAGTGTATGCAACGATTGTATTATGCCTTTAAGCCACTCGTGAGATATTTAGAACACTCGCTTCGCTCGTGTTCTAACTTACATCTCACTCGTGGCTTAAAGACATTCATTATACAATCGTTGCATAAACTACTATTTTAATCTTATTGACAGTAACAAACCTGTCTTCTTGTCTATTCTGAACACTTACTTTCCTTCATATTTTAGGTTGGAATACCATCCTAGGCCATATCCTGTTCTTTAATTTGGTAAATTATTATATCAGTCTACAATTTTTTTTTAGATTTATATTCGAGAGGTAAACATTTCCTTAACTAAATTACAATTGAAACATATTGATTTATTATAGAATTTTTAAACTTTTCCGAGAATGTTTTTTATTTAACTAAATAATTTTGCTTTTGATAAACTTTGACCCTAGGGATTTTGGTAAAATTTCCTTCACACAACAAAAAAAGTAGGAAATTAATATTTCAAAAATTTACTGCTACAGCTGTTTACCCGCTTTCAGTAAATCTATCGGCACAATTGCTTTTAATTGCTGTAGCTGTTTGCGTCGTTCGCAACGCAATACTTCACCCGTGATCGGTGAGCACGCATGGTTATTTTTCAGCATTTTATAAGCAATCTAAAACTTATTACTTTTTACTCTAAGCCAAATGGCACAAGCTTAATTTCAGGGGGATTTTATTTTTATATTTTACTACATGGTCAAGGCAGGGAGATACATCCCCCTGATCAACCCCTGTATCTACACCTTAAGTATAGCCATATTAAGATTTGGCTATACTTAGTTTTGTTATTTATATCATTACCTCCTCATCTGCCTGTGTTATTTAAAACCATCATAACTTTTGTACTCTAATCACCTATACAATAATGTAGATTCTTACTAGAACAAATTGTTCGCATTCTAATAAGTTTTATGCGAATCTGGTGTGTGGTCACAGGTGTTGAAGCAAGTCTGAGGAAGCGAAGCATGGGGATTGACAACCCGGCTTACACTCATGACATGGGGAGAAACCAGGGATTCACCTCACAAATCTCCCAAGCTACAACTGCCGTGGATGATTTTGACTCTGAAGATGAAACTATTTATCCCCCAGCTCCGTTGCCTCGACCAGTTTTGATCAGGTAGTAAACCTTTAAGTACACTTGGCACATCATCAAGAAACCATGGTGTTTACTATTGCCGTAGCTGTCAGACATAATTTGACAATATTTATTTTACAAAATTATAAATAGAACCATAAAATATCATTCCAAATGTTTAAATAGTTTGATTCCTGCTCCATCTTGAAATTCTCTTGCTGACCTCCACTTTTTCCATTATCACGATAAAGGAATGCTTGAAGCTCATGCTTGAGGCTCTCAGAATTGCACTCGTTAATTGTATTTTTATCAAATTCTCTATGCTACGAGGCTTCCCCCACTTCTCTAAAAGCCCATCAACTATCGCTCTGAAAAAATTTTGAAATTGCCTTCCCACAATCCCATCAACTGTTTTTTATTAGGGGAGTAAAGGTTGTGTTTCTGTTTTCACAGGCCGATGCATATTTTTTATTTTCGCATTCTTGATGGATGTATCTTATTTTGATTTGGGACAACTTTTAAACAAAATTTTAAAAAAACGTCAACTGTATTTGTATCCAAATGGCCCTAAATCAGTTATAAATTGACAGCTAATAGGAAAATGTTAACATGACAGGCTAATAGTTATTTTGGTACAACCAAACGCATCACCTGTGGAGTCCATGACTTCCACTCCACCCCAGCTGCTCCAGGAGTAAATAGGTCCCAAAGGTCAAGATATAATGCGCCAAGTGTATCCTTGAAGTCTGACGGAGAAAAATTCATTGCTCTATTACAGTAATCCAGGGCCGGCCCCATGGGTGGGCGGACCGGACGGCCGCCCAGGGCGGCAGATTTTTGAGGGCGTCAAATTTTAAGAAATGGCAAATTTTAAAATATGAATAAAATAATAAATTTATGTCATGAATGTGAAGAGTAAAATTTTCTGTATCACATTTTACCCAAAGAACAAGCCTAAGAAAATATACGGCAATGCAAGCATCGATTTACAATTATAATTCAAGTCCAAATATAAAATCAAACCACTCGGCTTGTATCGAACAACCGTCGCCGCCGCTGACAGCGTCAAAGCAACAGCACAGCGGTTGCGAGTCGGGAGTGACCTTGATGGAATCCTCTCTTCTCCCCCGACGTTGTGTTTATTATTGTAGTAGCAATAAGATTTACATTTGCCAAAGCCTTTAAATAGTTTAAACCTAAAGCAAAAGTTATTTGAATTTATACCACAAAAATAAATTATGTATAACCTACTCGGGGAGTCAAAAATTACATCTGAAAATTCACGTTTTTAGGCAATCTAGAGGCATAACAACAAACAGAATAACTCCCGAAATTTGAACTAATTTGACGCTGCTCGCAGATTAGATTCTGAAAATTTTAGATCACTTTGTAATTTTAGAGGGAAAATTTTTTTCACAATAAAAATAGCATATTTATGAAGTAGGCCTAACACTAAAGGACAAATGAGAAAGTATTCAAGAATTATATGTTGTCAACCTTGGTAAAAAAGAATTTTTTCTGTTAATTTCAAAGTAAAAACTATGTCTCACATATTGCCCGCCTCGGACCTTCCGAACCTGAAGCATGCGGATCCTACATTATCCGTCCGAGGTTGATGAATAGAATTAGAAAATGCTGTTTTCTCACTTGTGCAGTGTTTCTCAAGTCCCAGAACGCAACCCTATAATCGTAAGTCCTCGTAAGCATCGTAAACTTATCACAATTGTGCCTAGATTTGACGGCGAGACTTGCGTGGTTTTCACGCGACGACGTAGGCAGACGAGATTCGTCTGCCTGCCGCGATGCTGCTACGAGATTGTCCGACAGACGAGTAGTGTTAAGTACACGGCCTTGAGAAGATGACAATGTTTGTGTACCTCATTTTAACATCGTGATTTTTTTACTATGAATATTTCACGTAATACATATGATGAGTCCTTTGCCACATGTGACAACGATGGTGATGGCGGCAAGACAGCGGACACGATAAATTACCACTGTTGTTATCAGGAGTTTTTGCTTGTTTGCCATAGGCCTACTCCCGCCAATTACTCAAGATAACCGTAATAGGTAAAAATACCCTAATAATACATTATTCAATCCCCATCCCCATCAATTATCTTTAAAATAAAAGACTATAACTATTTACAAACTTTATAAAAGTTTGAGTAATTCTTGTAGTGTTCCATGTTTTACGGCAAGTTAAGTGATACTACCCGAGATATTATTCTTCTCAAAAATATTCCAAAAATTTCGGGGGGGGGGGGGATATATCCTGATTTCCCCCCTTGGGTACGCTTCTGGATATATGGGTGAGGGGGCGGCGCCCGCCGATTTCGCCCAGGGCGGCAAAGTCCCTAGGGCCGTGCCTGCAGTAATCAATGAAAAAATTAGGAGGAAAAATGAGGAATATATCCTCATGACCTTTGCAATTTTGCAAATGTTTGCAAAATTTGCAAAATTGCAAAGGTCATGAGGATATATTCTTAGTGAACCCATACAGCCAGGATCTTCTAATCAAAACCAATATAACCGGCAAGTCAAGGTTAAGGCCACACTGGAAAAACAGACCATGCTGTAGCGATCCCAGCGCTGCGCCTCATCACACAAGTAGGCAGGGAACTAACATCCTATGTTTACATTTTAATACTAAATGTCAAATATTCCTCATTTTTCAACGTTTTTCAGGTTTACATTTCATCACTAATCGTCAAATTATTACTTGTTTAATTACTTTTTAATGTTTGGGTTTATAAGCACAGCTGTGAATCTCAGCCTACCTACTTGTTTGACATCATAAATTCTGCAGCATGGCCCGTATTTGTAGTGCGGCCTTATCAAGGTCAAGCTCTAAGACTGGCCAGCTGATTTTTATAAGCATCGCCAAGGGAGCCCATGATTAGCTAGTTTCAAAGACTGTTATGCAACCTTCTTATAATTAAAACTTGGTCTAAAAATTGATAAGAGCTACCCCTCCATAACATTCAGACTTTCAAACTAATAAAAATATGTCCTGGTGATAAACTAAGTTTGTATATAAATCAAATATTGATATAGAGGGTTTCCAATCTGCTATGCCAAAACACCCTAAACCTATACTTACTTATTTACTAAGGATGTTTTTTCATGATCAAGACTCCTCTTACAGTCCTGAACCTATTTCAGTGTCGTTGGAAAGAGCTACGCATGAAGTTTTGCAGGGAACTAATATTTATGAAGGATGGACTAGAGCAAGGCCACACTACACTACAGGCCGGAGTCTTCCCCCTCCTCCCTGATGCCACGTCACAACACCGGCCGAACTCCTAGCGCTGTGTTGGAAATAACAACTAAAATCATATGAAAATCGTAAACATTTACCAACAAATTATGACATTAGAACATCAAAATGAAAACAATTAGAAACAAAACTGTCAAATTTCCAATAAATCATCTGATGAAAAGTAAACAAATTACTTGCCTGTAATGTTTACCGGTTTTTAAGTTTATGAAATAAAGTCTTGTTTTCTTTAAAATTATTTTCGACCGCATTTAGTTATTCATTAATTAATGCAGATTCGAAAAAATAATGGTTTCTAAACGAAAACTTAAACGAATTACTTAGGGCACGATCTTTAAGAGTGTGACAGTGAATTGCCACAAGAGTACATTATAAAATCGTCTGCGATTCCGTCTGATAATGTGACGTCACCACAAAAGGACTCCGGCCTGTAGTGTAGTGTGGCCTTGACTAGAGGGAATAGCTCTTCTTAGTAGTAGACACTCCAGAGTTTCAAATTTTTCCATGAGATGAACATTGAAGAATTTCAAGGAACAGCTAATTTTAAAATGCGTGTGTAAGGTATTGGTTTGTTCAATAGTTCATGTTTATTTCATTTTATGACGTACTTTTTACTAATGACGATGTCATCAGAAAACAACATTATGTATTTGTTGTGTTTCAGAAATGATAAAAGAAACAATACCTTCATGAAGAGTGAGCCTGAAAATGAAACTGAACTTTAAGATTAAACTGAACTTCTAATATAACTGTAAATAGTTGTGGAGTAGATTAGTAAGATGTGTTTTTGTAAAATAAATATTTATTCATTGATACATTTCAAGCATTTATAATGTCCCTAAATTGACCATATAGTTAGGGCTGCCATACGTCCCAGGCTGACCGGGACAGTCCCGGTATTTTGCTCTTGTCTCGGGGTCCCGGCCGGTTTTCCTAATGTCCCGGTCAGTTTTTAAATTATTGCGCACTATGTTATTAAATAATGAACTAAACCGGTAGTTTAACAAGTTTGCTGTGGCGCTGAACAGCTTACAAAAAGCAGATCAACTTGCGACGGTTTTAAAATGTGTTTGTAATTTAACAGCTACCTTCAGATGGATTATTAACCGAAGTCTGATTTTAAACAAAAATACATAGACTATAGTTCATGAATATTAATTCTTGAATATAAACTACTTATTTTGGTAATTTAGCTTTATTGAAGAAGGAAAATCATTCTTTAAGGTACAGAAAGAAGTAAGAGGCAAAGAAAAAACCGATTCAATGAGATTAGGGAAAAACAAACGTACTGTAACCTTCGACAAGATCAGAGAACTTCCGAGAGACAAAGACTGATAGAACATCCAAGGGACACTGCACCACCTACCTACTTGCCGCAACTTAAAGATAATGTAAGGGCATGATGAATACGCGAAGAAAAACTTCCTGTACACTACTGCTGTGCCAGAAGACAAATTAAAATACATAGTGATGGGGTGGTGAACAATGTGTATGTTTTGTTCAGCTGAGCTTTTATTTATTTAAGCGAGACCTTTAAATTGCACTTGAAATGTGAACTTGATTAATAACGGTGAGTTTAAAGCCTATAATTTCTTCTAATTGTAGGTGAGTTTCTCACAAAGGGAAATAATATTAAAATGTGCAATTTGCGCATGGGCCATTTTTTCACAATAGAATTTACTTCTTTAGTATCTGCTTTAAGCAACCCATTTAAAATCATGTGTATGGTATAAACAAACTTGCAGTCCATTTTAAAATAACCGTTTACTTTCTTATATTATATGAATTATGTTGCCTATAATTATTGAAACTAATAATTTAAGTATGACAAAGGTGAACTCGATTAAAATTTTCCCGTAGTTTATGGTGATAGTTAATGTGAAGTTTGTTTGAGAGTAGTGATCTAAAAATGAAAATGTAGCCTTATTAAGGTGCTCGATCAAGTTGATTAAATACAACAATTTGTAAGGTTTTCATCAAACTATTTTAATTTTGTTCAGCCATGATGTGTTAAGTTATAGTTATGCGAAAAATTTATATTATTAAAAGATCATAATTTCAACAATTATTTTGGTACCAAGTGATGTTCTGTGGTTGTTGTGAGGATGTTCCACATAAACTCGAACTATCTATGATTTTACCTATATCAAATCATCTCCTAAAAGATGACAGAGTATTCACAAGAATTATTGTTTATAAAGAATCTCAGTGTTACCGGAAGTGACTTTGAAGTTTAACCATAATATCAATAAAATAGTTCTAGAATACTTTACCACAAATATTTTTATTTTGAAGTCAATACATGACAATTGCTCGATTCCGAGCAACAGGTTTACTAGTATTTAATACACTAGTGTAGAGAGCACGGAATATGGCTGGCGGCAAAAACTGTAAACTCATAAAATTTTCTGCTAAACATCAGCTGAAATGACTGAATGAAATGTTTTTCTTGAACTGCCAAAGCTTTGTTTGCGTTCCTCAAGGTCATTTATATGTAAATTTGTGTTTACCATATGATGTTATATTTGATTAACTACCCAAACAAATAATAAACAATAATTACACCAACAGCGCACTCACTCATCAGCCGTATTTGCTGCTCGCGATTGTAGGAGTTTTTTGTGATCTTAACTCCTCCTTAAGTTCAGGACTGATTTTTATAATTTAGGTTTTTTTTAGAAAGAGCTCGTTGTGAGGGTTTGCAGGTAGTGAAATCAATGAAGGCTGGACTAAAGGGAAGAGCCTTAGCACCCTTAAAACTTCGTATTTGTCCATAGGATTTTTCAAAGTAATAGTAATATCAAAGAGCAGCTGTTTATTAGCAATTGAGACCCATTATCCCATTACTTTAATGAAAGGTCTTGGTGAAAAAATCCCAGGAAAATATTAGAATTTTGATAAAATTTCTTCTAAGGGCACGAATATAAAGGAATGATGCTATTATTTTTATTTTCAATTATTTGTTGACTTCTTCCCAGCGAAGCAGGACACCATCAGCTAGTACTCAATTATACACACAAATTAAACAGAAAATTCTATATTTTTCTTACACATATTAAGAAGTATTGACCCTTCCTTTCAGCATGTAGAGTCCCTGCGAAAAGTTAACCTTCTTCCAGTTGCAATCAATCAAGGGAGAGTCACTGCTGCAGTATAAGAGATGTTTATATTTAAAATCATGTAGCTTTTCTCCACTTTCCTACCTAACTTCTCACAAATGAGAAAAATTACTGCAGTAACAGTATCAATCATAATCAGGCTACTCTTCAGCGAGACTTTTCAGAACAAGACTCAACTTTAAATCAATGTCTGATGCAAACCAGGGTGTTACAACTGAACACTCAAAGCATTCAGTACTGAGAAAAAGTTCAAAATAGGTGGTTTCAGAAAATGTAAACTCTACAACACCAATTAAATATAGCTGTATGATTTTGGTTGCCAAATCTGCACTGAATATTTAGAACTAAACTGAATTTTACTTTAACCCTTTTAGTACCTAGGATCTCGAAGCGAGACACACCGTCTAGGTATCGCTTGTACCAAGGATCTCGTAGCAAGATCCCAGGTCCTACTGCATGAAATACCAGGATCTCTTAGCGAGAAAATCTTTTTTACTAATAAAATATATATTTTTCGCTTTTACTGGCTGAAATTTGAGCCAAACGTCTTTCTACAAACCAATCTTTCGTTTTATGTCACTTTTCTCCTTAACTTTCTTTATGATCAGCTGAAATAACATACTGAAATGCAAGCAGCTGTTGGTAGATAAATAAACCATGCATTTATTATGGCACTTCTCATACATACTTTTATTATTTTTTACAGCACTAAAAGGGTTAAAATCAATAAGTCTACAATCTCATATTTCGGGATCATTGCCACATCAATACTGAAATGCCACTAACCAAGGAAACTGAATAAAAAGGAATTAATTAATGTTTTATTACAAAACCTTAACAAATTTACATTACATTGACCCATGTGCTTCAAGCGATGTGCGATGTGCTTCATGTGATTCTGAAAATAAAAAAGTCAGAATTCCAAATTTTGTTCTCATGGGTCGACAATAAATAACATCTGCATATTTACAACTTTAGTTCAGCAATCTTTTTCTTCAAAATACATTGAATCTTTTTATCAAAACCAGACTTTATTGCTCTATCACAATTTTACTGTTATCATGACACACTTTCCTTAAACTAAATATATAAAAAGACTTTATATTAAAATATCTTTGAGATTAAGACTCAAAACAAAGGAAACCAACTAACATTATATTTGAAGAAGTGCAAATTATAAAACTCCTTGCATTCATAAATAACAATACCATGTAAAATATCAATATAAGTTCATGTGTAATTCATTTAAATTAGAGGTAGCTATGAATTTAAACCCGCACAAGCCTGCTACACTAACCTCACAATTAAATCTTTCAACAAACACCAGAAAATTAAAAAGTCAGAGTTCCAAATTTTGTTCTCAGTAGGATTTTTTATAACATTTCTTGTTTTAAAGCTAAATTTGTTGGATATTTATAAAGTTACGGGAGTTTGTGAGCGCCATCATGTCAAAAATAGTAGTTAACATCACAATCAAAGACAATAACAGTTTTTTAAGCTATAGGCCTATACAACTTTGAGATGAAAACTACTTCCTTGAATTTACCGGTATCATTCCTTATTTTAAGCTCCTTCGACCCTTTTAATGCTTAACTTTATTAAGCCTGTGTTTTTAATTGAAGTGTTTAAAACTCAGTCTATCTTCATAGCCTAACTCAATATTTGATTAAAATATGAAACTAAAAATTTTCTTCTTTGAGTTGCTCACCCAAGTAAGCTTGCATTCTTCTGCTTGTTTTTAACAAAATGAGTTTTTAATGTTTTTATATTTTTAAAAACATATAACAAAAATCATTCAAAGAGAAGGAATATGAACTACCCTAAATTCTAGAAAGGAATGAAGTGATGAAAGTTTACAAATATTAATGACAAAAAAAACTCCTTGAAAAATCTCCTTAAAAACTTGATTCTCGGAGTACTCACATACCCCTCCTATTGGCATTCACAACAATATAGTGTTCAATGCAGCCACAAGTTTCACGTTGCATACAACTTAATAGCATCCGATAACTGATTTGTCCTCCACATTCCATTTGGTTTGACATTAAATGGGCTTGTTTTCCAATCCCATGTTGTCACAGGGACGAACCACTCTGGGCCATAGTTGGCTCTGATGTATTCTTCTGTTTCACATGGAATCCGAACCCTGAGATCTTTGAACAGCGTCCAACATAAGGTGAACTTGGGAAATTCATATCTAGAACAAATTTATTAGGTCAATTTTTAAGGTTTTTTATGTAATATAGAGTGAAAATTTGATGATTCACCCCCCCCCCCACACATTTCATTAGTCCCACATTATTCATTAGGGACATTTTTCATTAGTCCCTAAAGGGACTAATGAAAAATGTCTAATCACCCGAAAATTTTAATTACACAAGTTTTTTTTTTAACTGGCAAAGCACCTAACCTCTAACTTTAAATCTAAGGTCTTTATTTGAAATTATGATAGCTGTTTCAGGTTTTGACTTTTATTACACTCTCTGTAAGAAGATAAGTTATTGAAAATATCAAGAAAGGAACATACGCATCAATATATGTATAATATTATGAATACTTTAACAAAAGCTTTGATGGTGGCAATGTTTAGACAAAAAAACCTAAACTGCAGACAAAACAGGACTAAGAATTATGCAGCAAAGGCATGAAAGACCGCAAAACTTGGTGTGAATGAAAGAGCAACATACTTTAATTATGTTATTCTAAGCTACAGTAGTAATGAGAATAGTGGAATTATTTGGACTGAAATGTATAATGAGGAATGACCTTGAGGATACATATAGAGGTGATTGCCCATAAGTTACTTTATTACGAATACTATTGGTAAAGTGATATTGAGCAGGCGCAGAATCAATTGGCATTACTGTCTTTTGAAAATATTGTATTCAAAGTGTATTTCAAACTATGAATTTTACATTTTCCCAGATATTTTTAGCCTAAAAAACGCTAACAATTTGAATTTTCTCAGTTTCGACCATTTTTAAACATTCTTAACACATAAAATACTGGTGACCAGAGAAAATATTTGAATCAAAGAAGATTTTGAATCATAGAATTTCAAATTAACTAGGTTCTACTGTAAAACTTCATCCTAAACTGGTTAAATAAATATAAAATAATTTTCAACTATAACGTAATATTTAGAACCATTGTAATTTAATAACCTATTACATAGAACCATTCTAATTTAATAAAGTAAAATGGTGTACTCCGGGGTATGGAATGTGTCCAAGAGGACTAGCTTATAAAGCCCAATTTACCCATTACTTTTTGAGAAAACCATAAGTACGACAACCGTCAACCCCATACTAGAATGAAAGATCTCCGTAAAAAAATCCAAGGAAGAAACCAAGAAAAAAATAATTTTTTAATACAATTTTCTTTAAGAGCAAGTAAAAGGCTGAAAAGCTGATAAATTTGGTTTTTAATTTACAATTATTCGTTTACTTTAAAAGCTGCTGAGCAGCATGTGTCCCCAGTGCAAAGTAAATGGCAGTGTAACAATTTTTTCGGCAGTTGGATTTTAAAATAAAAGAAAATCGATTCCATTTTTACTGAATATTAATTAATTTATACTAATTTAAAAAAATTATATCCAGCTAGAAAAGGATATATTTTCTAGTGATGAATATTGCATCTTCCATGCAGGTCCATTTTTAATGGCAAGCCAATGTGAAGTGTCAAGTTTGTGCCTAACTCCTTGTCGATGTGCTCTGATCGACAAGGGCTCGATGTGCTCTGATCCTCGGTAGGGATAAAAAATCTTTGATGATTAAGATTTGACTCATTATGTAAAATTTGTAACAGCTTTGAGAACCATACAAACAAAAAATAAGTATCTCATAAATTACTTATTTAGATGCTACTCACTTGAACTTTTTACCACTTTTCACTTGAGTTCCCCCATTCCAGTAATAGTTCTCATTTTGGTAAAAAAAGAAAATATCTAGTTTAATGCCTGATTTATCAACAAATGACAACTCCAGAGAGTCATTGGGCAAACCTAGAGATATTTTCAAATGAAATCCTCGTTTGTGCATTTCTGTAACTATTTGATCAGTATAGGAGGAAGCCCAAACACCAATATCCACATCCTTGCTGTGTGCTATGATGTCACACTCTCTGAAGTAACCTTGAAAACAAAACTCATTATTACTATAGCCCGAATTCTTAGTATCCTTCTAGCAAATCTATTATATTACTATGTGAGGGGTTTACTTTTCTCAGTCATAACTGGAGAAAGGCGGGCCAGATTTTAATTTTTGAGGTGTAAAATTAAAGGTACTTTTATATTGATTTGCCAATACATCACAGAATTGTTTAAAATGCATCAATGTAAAGGGCTAAAGTTTTGGAACAGTGGTGCTATCCATCGACACTAAGTCAAACACAATTCACTTTGTAACATAAATAAACAAATACACAATAAATAAACAAATAAAAATAAACATACTATGGACATTCTGTGCAATAGTTTTAAAAGTTCAGCGCAGATTGCAGCACTTTAATAATAATAAAAAACAAGCAAAATGCAACAGTGTAATTTAGTTTTCCTTAAAAAGAAAAGGCAATTTTCTATGGTGACAAATATATTATATTGGTATAGTAATTTTGTCCAAAAACGATCTTGATTTGTCCCAAAACAATTTTGTAATCTGAGGTATTAAGACATCAAAACCAGCATCCAATATAATTTCTACACATATGCCTTCAACTGAAATGGTTTCTTAAGTTTACTTCTCACTGGCAAATGAGCACAGTCCAAAAAGAAAAAAAAATAGATGAAAAAAATATCAGCTGTATAAACTTAGATACATCTTTCGGTTAAAATTTAGAAAAACCCCCAAAAATGGCAGATATGTGGAGATAGCTTACAACTGTGAAATAAAACCAGGAGAATCTCCCTAATTTTTCATAAATGTGAGACTGGTTGCATGAATATTGAAAGAAGAATATGAGAATACTGTTGAAAAATTAATCAAATGATTAGCTGTACAATGTCTTAACCAAAATGTTGCATCATACAATTTTAAGTCAACTTTTTAGATTTTTATTAAGTCTCTGAAGTGAATTCCACTGAGCTCTTAAACTCGGATGGGAGAGCCTTTTCCCGCAAAAATATTAAACTTACCTAATGCAGTAAGAATATGAGAATACTGTTGAAAAATTAATCAAATGATTAGCTGTACAATGTCTTAACCAAAATGTTGCATCATACAATTTTAAGTCAACTTTTTAGATTTTTATTAAGTCTCTGAAGTGAATTCCACTGAGCTCTCAAACTGGGATGGGAGAGCCTTTTCCCACAAAAATATTAAACTTACCTAATGCAGTTCCGCTGCTCAACCAAAATGGAATTTTCAAAGAGTCAAAAACTGTTTTGACTCTAGATAACATTTTCCAAACTTTATGTCTAAATTTCTTAGCCTCTGGACTTTGATCCGGTTTAAACTTGCTTCGAAACAGACTGGCTCTTGTTTCATTACATTCAATAAACTTTGAATTGTCAATTTCAATCAAAAAAGAATTTATGTCCTTTGGTATCATCACTGATACATCTTTTCCTAACTGATGAGGAACAACTTCAAACCTGTAACAAAGACAGTTTCTTGGTGATAAGATACTCAGACCTCAGATGGCTTTCTGAATAAAAGGTAAAAGATATTTAGTAAATAGAAACTCTGAATTGGCAAATCTGTGTGACTATCCATAACCAGCTTCCTGAATACTTTTGTTCTTTTTTGTCCCTCTCTGGGAACCTTGATTCACAGCGGGGCTTGGATAGCCAGTCAGGTCTGAGCCCTGGGAAAAGTAGTGGATCATTCATGCTTATATATATATATATATGCTCTTTATGGCTTTATGGCTCCCAATATATACTCTTTGGGAGCCATGATTCGGTATCCAAATTTTTTTACAGTAAAAACTTTCTAGGACTATGAAAACAACTGAAATCCTTCTTGAGAGTTCAGCCGTTTGTGTACATTCAGCAATAATAGAGGTCAATGCAATTTAATGTACCCTAAGTGTACCTAATACGCAATTTTAAGAAATTTGGTGCAGACCTCATTAAAAAAATATTCTGGTTCAATAATCATTAAAATTCATTTTGCTTTCAGCATGATAAGACTCCCATGGCCAGGTTGATGTGACCTACAAACTTTGTGAACAAACCTTGGTCCAACTTAATACATATTTTATTTTGTAGATTACCTTTCTACAGTTCCCTCGGAGTTCATCAGTTCAACATTTTGCAAAGTCAGATTGAGAGAGGCAAGCTTCGACTCAAAATTCAGGTCACTCCTGAGCTCCCCAAACCACCAAGTATTATCCTGTGAATAAAATTATGGTAACAATTACTCTTGCTGGGGCCCAAATATTCAACATTTTTGATAAAGACCACCCTAATAGAACAAGAGTCTGCGACTGCCAGATCTTTGTTTTTGTTTTTGTTTTTGTTTTTATATTCAAAAGTTTCTCTGCACAATATTTCCAACATAGGTAATAAGAGTCAGTGACGGATCTACACTTACTGTCGCCCGGGGCAAATTCGGAGTTTGGCGCCCCCCCCCCCCCCCTCCGGCACCAAACAGAAGAAATGTATTATATTTTTAAGTGTCTTTGATGTGATGGATAAGCAATTATCTCGTATATAATTATATGATTTTATCTTATGGTTCTTATGATTTTTTACAACCGATGTTCATAGGCTATGGTACAGCCTAACCAAGAGCTGTTATTGCCAATATGACCGGGAAATTTGCCAGCCGTTGTAAAACCAAAGCAAGGTGTCTACCAGATTTCATATGAAACTTCTGACTTTTTTCTGACCTTTCCCAACTATTTCAAAACAATCCCCGACCAATGAAATCGGCCATGTTGCCTCCTTAAACGAATACTTGAGCTCAGCAATCTATGTAAAGTAAAATACAATATTATTTGATGGCTGCAATGCGACCTATAGATTTTTCAGCCGCGATATGCCCCAACATATTTAACAGCCGCAATGAGACCAAGAGATTTGCTGGTCACAGAAACAGTGAGCGATTTTTTCCGGCCGCAATACGACCGAGAGATTTGCCAGCCGTGGTTTATACTCCGCGATTTAATAGCCACGACGCGACCGCGGAAGGTATAACCGGCTATGAAAAAAGGCAAGCGGTAGTTGCAATGCGACAGATATGGGCCGGCCGTGCTCTAAACGACAGATTTTTCGGCCGCAATGTGGTCATGAAATAAAAATGACGACCTCAAAAATAGCGAAATACTTGTCGGCAGTGAAACAACAAAGAATTATGCCTGTCAGCAACGACTGATTATCTGTTCAAGATATGGCCAATAGATGTGACGGCCGCAAAAAGAGTGAAAGAATTGTCGCCCATAATAATACTACCAAGAGATCTGCCGGCCGCAAACTGCGATTTCCGACCACGAAATGAGCGACCGCTTTTTTGGCCGCGGGACGAGTGAGCTATTCTCCGTCCACGAAACGAGCGAGCGGTTTTCTTGCCATCAAACAACGAGAAATGTGACGGTCACGAAAACAGAGACTTTCTTGACGGCCGCGATGCGACAGAAATTTTCCTGAAGTGATGCTACTGAGAGATTTGCCAGCCGCAAAACAAAAAAAAATTGACTTTATATAATTATTTTTTTGAATTTTTACTTAACCGAAGCCAGCCAGTTGGGGCACTGGTGGCGCCCCCTACTGGCCGGCGCCCCCGCTGCCCCCCCTAGATCAGTCACTGATAAGAGTCAGTGACTAAGAACTTTGGACAGATACTTTGGCCGGTATGCTCGGTGTCATATCGTTAAAAGCTTTAAAATTACTAAATTATCTGGTCACTTCCGTTTGAAAGTGGAATCAATCTGCTGGTTAAGTTGTAGAAGCAAATAATATAATGGGAGCAAGGGTAAAGTAGTACCAGAATATTGTTGAAGTATAATAAAGTTAGTGTATACACACCAAACATAGAAAATCTGGAAATATGGCAATTCATCTCTCAAATGTATTTTTGAGAGTATTATTAGAATATATATGTCATCTTTTAAATGTACTGTATCTGAATAGATTTATACTCCACAGGAACCATCTGGCCACTGGGGAAACACCAAAGTTCCCCGAATAATACATGAACTACAGTTTATTTTAATCTGTAATGCAAGATGAGATTACAATTTACTTATGATTTAAGGAGTCAAGCAAAGGGAGTTGAACCTGGACCAAATATATGGTAACAGATGAGTTTATTTATAATATTATTATACTGGAAAGAATGTTTCAAACTGAGCTATTTTGTACACCTTTTCTCTGCATCATATCATTGCAAGCTTCATAAATTAAACAGCATCACTTCCCTCAATTTTTAATTATGTAACCGGCCATTTAAGTACTGGTAATGTCAAAACTTGCAAAAATATGTTGCTGAGTACACCAGTCGAGTAACAATGATTCTAAGTTCATAATCGATAATTATTTTTCTAACCGGTTAGGAATATTGTACAGTGAAACATTCAGCTTATATAAAACAAAGGTCTGATGGTCATGGACTCAGGAACCTTAAAGGTGTTTTAAGCAAACAGGAGGCATATTGAAAACTTTAGGGTTTCACTAGGTCAGGAACCTTAAATGGACATGGTCACCTTTAAGGTTCCTGAGTCCATGACCATCAGACCTTTGTTTTACATAAGCTGAATGTTTCACTGTACAATATTCCTAACCGGTTAGAAAAATAATTATCGATTATGAACTTTGAATCATTGTTACTCGACTGGTGTACTCAGCAACATATTTTTGCAAGTTTTGACATTACCAGTACTTAAATGGCCGGTTACATAAACCAAGAGTCTGCGACTGCCAGACCTTTGTTTTTGTTTTTAGCAAACAACAACAATCCTCAAATCCTCAATCCTCTCTTTAGGTTTCATTGAGGGAAGTGATGCTGTTTAATTTATGAAGCTTGCAATCATAGCTCAATTGAACGTAGCTCAATTAAAAATATTTTTAGCTAGGATTCTTCTAATTGGTGCAGACCAAGACCGATGTCATCACTGTCCTTTGTTTTAATTCATAGTTGGTGATGGTGAGTTTATATTTTGATTTTTATTTGTATTGGCAAATATCCGCAAAACCCAAAACCAACATATGTCATCATTGTATTTTTTTCTGGTCTACAGTAAAGAGAGTTGATGTTTATTTCAGTAACTTCACCATGAAGCTGGTAAATGGACTTCATCTCATCTTATTAGGTTAAAATTGGAATCCAAAGGCAAATGAGAGTCAGAAGTAGTGTATATGAAATATAAGCCATAAATTCATGTACAGAAACAGCCTCCACTGAGGAGTTTCACTCTTAGGGCCTAATAAAATTACAGTAGATTTGATTCATTTCAGAAGCTTCAAGACTAAACTACTGTAATCTTTTTATTTGTCCTTGGCGACCTGTAGGCCTATGGTCTTAGGCTGAGTCAAAATACAACCCATAAACTATAATTTCTTATTCAAACTAATCAAATTACAGAACTGATGACTGGCTCTGAATGAAAATTCTCTTGAGAGCCGAATACAGGATCCACCAGCTCGTAAAATTACGCAGGCATTAAGTAATTGAGCACCAAGACAAGGCAAACAAACCTAAAAAAAGGAAGGAATATTCAACATAAAAGTATGGTATACAAACAAAAATTGGTAGGACATACAAAAGGAGATTCCAGGGTCATCCAGAAAGTAAAGAAGGGTTGGTGCTGGATCTAAATAAATTTTAATATGACTATGTAGATGCCATACACATGACCCGTCCACACAAAGCCTATAAGACTATAGCTGCTTCTGGTGCGGCCACCTGAGTTGTTGAGATGTAATCGCATGACTTGGCCGCCTGATTGTGTTGTGTTCCGGTTGACTCTCTTTAGGTTAAATATACTGCAGTAAAATAATTTCTAAAAAAGCGGATTGTTTACGTCTTTTAAATGAAATTATAGATTAAATGTTTTAAAAAGAGCCGCTCTCATTGGCCTCAGAATCGCTGGCTTAAGTGTCTTGACAAGAGCAATAAGCCAGTATATTGAAAAATTAGGTCCCTAACTGGAAGGATTCAAGACAGGAGAGGGCTCATTAATGGTAACACTTAAACTGCGCTGAAGCCAGCCGCTCCCTTCCACCTCAGTGGAATGCCAAGCCACAGAGTAGCCAAAGGCCGCTGCGGAGTATCGGAGAGATAGGGAAAAACACGGCGCATGCTAATTCAAATTGTAACTGCTGCCAAACTTGGACTCTTGTGATGTTCGCCGGAGGCATTTTTAAAGTAAATTAAATTTTAAATTCGATGGTGTAGTTTGTTTTTACAAATATATTTTTAATGTTTCATATAGAAGGTGGGAGTTATGAGAATTAGGCTATCCTAGACTAAAAACATGCGATTACTTTAACATTATTTATGGGGAAAGATAGTAAGTTTTTATGAAAATAAAGAATTTATTCTTGTATTTTAAGAGATGCTTGATGTACTACTATATTTTACCATATTCAGACAGAATAGCTATATATATAATTACATGAGCAAAATTTTTGTACACAAATTGTGGGCGTTTAACACGTTTGCGGCGGTGATAGCTCCCACGCGCAATCCTAATGCCATCCTATTGGGTGCGATCGCTCCCAAGCTGCATTGCTTTACAATATGATTTATTTTTAAGCCAGGATCTGAGCTGGAAACCTGTATCTTCACACGGCACTGCACAACAGTATATTGTATTCTTTGGCCATGCGGGTTTCCACTGGAAAGTGCTCCTGCCACGGGAGGTGTGACGATTTTAGTAACTATAAGTCAGTGCCTAGGCGAAGCACGTACGTGACTGTTATTATCGCTGTTTTGGTGATTTTTGTGTTCATTGCTCTCCTGACATCATTCATTGCCACGGAGGATCCGGACTTCATTTTAGTCAATCGTTTCATTATAATAGGATAAGTGTCTCAAGTGAGTGTGGGTGATTGTACCCACAAAAATTTATGTTTTCTTGTATGTTCTAAATAAGTTAAAATTAACATCCTAATGATTCAATATTAGTGCGTTTGAGGAAAAAAGTCAATAAATAAATATATGCTATTTGCAAAAAAAACAGTAACATTTGTTATTCAACCTAACATGAGTGCAGTCTGATCGCCAGGTGCGGGTGGGTGCGATCGTTCCCACGGAAGTAGGTGTCAATTTTCACACCTCAAGACGCGATGAAAGTAGTCAAAAACCCATCAGTGACATAATTACTTGCAAAGGTAAGATTTTAATGCCTGTCCAACTTTCAGGATGGCAGTGAAGTACTAAAAAAACCGTGCCACCGCGAGTGTGTTAAAAAGTCCCTCTATGATGGGTGAGGGCTAAATCACGTAACTAGGTTTTGAGACCTGGGAAAATATTGGTAAAGTTAAGTATATTGGTAAAAGTAAGTAAATTGGTAAAGGCCTTAGGGAAAATATTGGAATTTCTTTGAATTCACAAAAAAGATAATTATTGTAAAATATCAGCCAATTAAAAAGCATTAGGATTGAAAAATGTCTGCTTCTTTTACTTAAAACGTGTGATGCTGAAACTTGATTTAAAACCATGATGTGCTTGATAGTAGGTATAACATATTATGGATCAAAAAGCCAGTTTCATATGCAGATATTTTGTACTGTAATAAATAGAACAATTGTTTTAATTACATTTTTCCCTATTACAATTTCAAAGCCACTAGTTTTTATAAAAATTTCAATAATTTATTTTTATTAAGACGAGCTAGCTAAAATCTAGCTGGTAGATATATACAATTCGGATGTCAAAACATACAGGTACTTAATTTGCATCCCTTATTACATTCTTGAACTTTAAATACCATTTTAAGCTACTTTTATGAAATGTATGAGTTAGGAAAACAACTAAATCTAGGAAAACTCAAGAAAAAGTTACTAAATCGTTCTTACATTAATTACACTTGTGGCTAAAAAAAATATTAAAACTTCAAATCATCAATGGAAACATACACTTCCTCCTTCCTTTAAACAGGCAAATAATTGTGTTAATGAGCGTTTTTTGTTGTCAAAATCAAACTAAATATTTTTAACCTTAACAAATTTAAAACATATTTGTATAGGTAATGAGCAAACGGGCTGTCCCCGCCAACGCCAGGCGGTAAACACTGGCTTTGACGCAACGTGTGTGTGTGTGTGTGTGTGTGTGTGTGTGTGTACGTGTACTCTCCAACTAGTATATCCTCCTATGTCCCTACATGAGTACTAGTACGGTAACAAAAACACTTTATTTTAAAATATAAAAAATACAGTCAATAGGCCTAGTAAAAATGTGCTAGGGAATACTACAAGAGATTGAATTTTAGAGGATCATATTAAATTACCACCCTATACCTTTCTGTGAAAGAGCTACAAATGCTAAACTCACCTTCAGTTATTCTACACTGGAAAGAAATTTTTGACTCACCTCTCTTGGGTGAAGAAAAACAATTTGTACAATAGCTCTTCTAGCCAAGAACATCGCTGTTTCAACATGATCCAGTTCAGGTACAGGCTGTGAAGGTTGAATGTTATAAAATGTGACTAGAGAAAATTCTTCATCTAGGATTTTGGTTAGTAGCTGAAATAAAACAAGCTTAATTGTCATATTTCATTTAAGCGAATTCCCCCTATAGGGAAGAAGCTGTTAGGCCTACCACAGGTGTCATGGGAAGACCTGGGACTGGGACCAACATATCTGCAATTGTATAGATATATAAGTAATACAATGTATGATATATTTATGAATAATATTTATAAATCGCATATGTATATATAGGCCTATATATGAAGGGCATCCAACAACCAGGCTATTAGATTTAGAGCAAAATTTAAATGCAGGATTTAATCTTTAAAATAAGCCTAATCAAAAATATGACTTCAATTTTCTTGTAAGAAGTCGCCATTTAACAATGTGGTGGCAACTTTTATTTTTCTTGTGGAACACTTAATTTGAACCCTTAACAAAATTTGGGACTTTTCCTCTCCCTTAACTAAGCTTACTGGGACACGGGACAAAAGTATAACTTACAAGACTGTCCCTTTAGAGAAGGCTATGAAACTAGCCCTGAAGTGGGACAGATGATTGTCACCTTAAAGATGAAAGGTCCTTTGGTCTTTCTATAGATAGAATTAATGTTATGCTAGGTAAAAACCTTTGTAACCTAGGTTGGTTTTTAAACTTACCTGCTTCCGTTTGTCAATCAATACAGAGTAATCAAGGGCTAAAACTGCCGGTTTACAGTAAGAACACTGTAAGCATTTAAAATGTGAGACATCAGCTTTTTTGTTGATATATATATGGCTAAATCGCTTATCAAAAAGGACCAAATTAAACCCTAGATTAAAGCAAATTTTTGATAGTTTTTCAATATCTTCCTCCAAAATCTGATAGCAGTTTTCACTCACTTTCTTTACATCATCTGCTCCCTTGTTATCTAAATAAGTAAGTAACGTAAAAAGAATAGTAAACTGCAAAGCAAGACTTACAACACTGATGTAAAAACAGATAACAGTGAAAGATTTTGTTCTAAGAAAGTGTGGTGACCAGAGATTCATTAGGCTAGTATCAGTGAGATAAAATAATTATTTTTACTCAAAACTCAATTATTTACAGTTGATAAGTTCTAGAAGACATTGAGTTTTGTTTGTTAGATTGTTGTTTGATGTGAATTTAGAGTTCACAAACTTAGGCCGCCGAGCCTAGCCCATGTCTTTCACAAAAACAATGAAAAATGTTAAATTCATATGAGGGACGATTTTCAAACCGATTAATGCTTGAGTTATAAAAAACCATGTAATGTTCCCAACTGAAGTAGTTTTTCCATATAAATAACAACTCTTTCGTTCTAACCTCCTTCCAGCAAGACCATTACAGTAAGTGAAAAAAAGAAAATTGACATTTTGATTTTGACAGAATTGAATTGAATTTAGTTGAAAAACCTCATAAACATAGAGTAAGGCCAGTCACTCTCTGAACCGAACTCGATCTTTTGTTACTCTATGATTTTATACGGAGAATCCCATAAAGTAAAGTGTCAGACTTCAGAAATATGTTATATGGGTCAAAATAAAGGGAAAATGTAGAATAGTTTTTTCCCAAAAACTTTGTTTACCAGATATCCACCATTCTGTATTTTTATAAAATATTTTTTTATCTCCCAAGTTTTACAGTTAGATTTTTTTAACTAGAAGCTGTTAAGACGAGGTGGAATATCTTTGGCAATGCACTTCTTTTGTTTAAAGTAAAATCATGTGTTTCTGTTTATCTTGTGATGCTTTTGTTTACAATCCAAAAAAATAAACAATTGTATGAAATGGATAAAAATATTGTTTGTTTTGATTAAACGTAACCTCAATATTTGACAGGTAGAAACATGTGATTATATTACAAACAAAAAAGTTCATCACCAAAGATATTCCTCCTCGTCTTGACCGCTTCTAGTTAAAAAAATCTAACTGTATAATCGATTTTTTTTAACTCGGTATGCATCAATCTGTATCTATAGCTCTGGACAGCCTTACTGGCGGGTGGCGAAAATTGTAATCTCCCAAAATGTCTGCTAAGTAAACATATGTTTTGGTAGAACTGTCAAAACTTTGTTTACGTTTCACCTCATTTACACTACAAAAGAATGCCCTGTATTATTTCACCGAGAGATTTCTTACGCAATTAAAATTTCTGGAAAATATTTCCGCAATGCATCAGCTGGTCTTTTAGTTTGGCAACCTTTCATCTTAAATGATTTGTTTACATTAAGAATGTGTTTCCACACTTTTGTCGTCGTACTTCATGAGTTGTGTTGAGCTTGCAAGCATTTACAGTTAGACTTTTTTAACTAGAAGCTGTTAAGACGAGGTGGAATATCCACGGTAATGCACTTCTTTTGTTTAAAGTAAAATCGTGTGTTTCTGTTTATCTTGTAATGCCTTTGTTTACAATAAAAAAATAAACAATTGTATGAAATGGCTTAGAATATTGTTTGTTTTGATTAAACCTAATCTCAATATTTGACAGGTAGAAACCTGTGATTATGTTACAAACAAAAAAGTTCATCACCAAAGATATTCCTCCTTGTCTTGACCGCTTCTAGTTAAAAAAATCTAACTGTAACATTAGTTGCACTTGCGGTTGCAGCAAAATATTTTCTTGTGCAAAGTACCTCTACACAAACAAATGACAATGTGATTAATTACCAAAACATTGCAGATAATAAACACTAATTACGACAACAGCGCACTCACTCACCCGCCAGTAAGGCTGTCCAGAGCAGCGAGAACAGAAACATAATATAGGGGACATCTGTATCTCCGTAGCATTGATTGTTGTGAAGCCGGTCCGCGGCCCGACTGTGGGCAACAGCCATGGATCGTCGCTCAAAACGCTACAAAATTTTAATGCACGCTTTTCAAATAAACTGCGGTTAGAGGCACTTAGAATCAACTAAAAATTACCAAATTTGGCAGAGAGCATGTCCGTTAGTGCTGCTCAATAACGGTACAATTTTTAAGTCGAGAAAAGTTATACTGTAATTACAATAATTAATTTAATAATTGAAAATGAATTAAATTTATATTCATGACATGAAAAAGCGTAAGCGTAAGCGTAAGCGTGGAAATTTTTTATTTTTTGGTCAGGAAATTTTTGATTGTTACCACGTTTCAGAAAAATAGTTGAAACGTAACATATATTTTTTGAAAACTCTACGACCAGCCGTCAACGAGAAAATCCAGGTTGAAGATAAAAAAATTCCGCGGCGCTCGGGACATGCAGACGCCGGCGCCGCGCGCCACAACGCATTCTGATAACTATTTGATTAAACGTTCTATATGCCGATGTTCCCTTTTATCAACCACTTCTCGTGTTTTAATATTTATTTTTCTAGATAGTTATTATATTTACGTTCATAGTTTTACGTTGTATAATCTATTGTTGGCACTATTACTGTAAGGCCCCCAAATGGCCAATACCTAGGTTGTATTAGATTCAACTTCAACTTATTAACTATCAGACATTACAGTTTATTTTTCAGGACAGAGGACAATTTTTGATTCTGAATATTTTTATTTCCCTTTTACTAAGATCGCCCAATAATTTTAACTCTAACTTGAAATTGGCAGCCTTTTGAAATTGTTGTGCCCGGGTACTCTTATAGAATTGTTGAAAAATTGTGTCTAATTTGATTTCTTCTCTAGTAGCATATAACATGGCTCTTAAGGAAGGATTTACGTACTAACTCCCTCAAAAACTTAAGGGCGGAAATAATTGTAGGCCATGGGGTGCCTGAATGTAAAATATGACCCTTCTTATAAAAGCAAATTAAATACAAGTGACCAAGGGACTCCTGATTTTTTTAAGTTTTACGACTAAATTTATATTTTCTCATCTGTACTTTGTATGCTTTGTCTTTCAGAAACACCACTAATGAGTCTTCGCTTTTTTATCGTTGAGAATATTTCTGACTTATTTTCAAGACACTTGGTATCTTTCGAGTCCTCTGAACATAATTTTTTTGTAAGTCAGTCTCTTTCAAACGCTGGTTTCGATTAATTTTTTCCATTTTAGACATACGCTCATTGATAAAGTGAAAAATCAATGAATAAACAAAGCTAAAAGGCATACTAGTGGCTTGTAGGGGCAAAAGCCCCTATAAATAAAATACAAATGCTTAATAAAATATATATTTAATGTTTCCTTCACACTCACAACTCGGTAACTGTTTGGCGGAATTAAATGTGTAAAGTGAAATGTTAATTATACTTTGACATTTGCTTGTGCGTATCAGAATTTTAAGAAAGGGCGTTAGCCTACTTCAGTAGTAAACGGCTAAATTTTTGAAACAATGGCGCTATGGATGTCGTTCTCAAAACAACTCAGTTCACATCGTTTGCAATTATTAAAAATATGGACATGGTTTAAAACAATTCTTAAGGTTAACCACAGACTGTGAAACTTAATTTATTTGCCAAAGAAAGTCGTGACATTTAAGTTAACTCAAAAATGTAAACAAATGTCTATAGCCTCCACCTAGTTCAAAAGAATATTATATTGGACAGTTAAAGGGTACTTGTTATGGAATTCTCCGTTTGAGGCTACATTGTACACACTAAGCAAATAAATAAATAAATAAGGATTAAATCCGAAAATGGCCTCCCGTTAACGACTCCACACTCCACCTCTGGTACCCTGCGTTCAACACTTTTTTTATGGTTGCCCGTGAATAAATACTGCTTTGTCTTGGTAGATTCAAGATTGAATATACTTTTGATTGGCCAAATTTAAAGGTGAACCTTTTTGGTGGAATCAAATTTAAAGCTGATGTTACACTCAGCTGATCTACACTGTTAGACGTTTTTAGATTACAATGATTTTAAATGGCAGATATTTAACGTAATATCTTATTTATTGATAAAATTAAAGACATTTTTGTATTTTTCCTCAGTCCCTGGCACCAAGACCTTCTATTTGAGCCCTTTCCCATTATCTTGCAAGTGCAAGGCCTGTGACTTGTCAAATGCCCATAATTTCGGCGCAAAAATTTCGCTTACATAATATATTTATATCGATCATTTGGCATTAAATCGGCATCGTTATAACGTAAAAGAAACACTTAACCCTTTATAATTTTATATTGTAAATATATACTCAAACGCGTAATTATAAAGTCTGAAATCTTAAAATTAAAATATTTATTTGTTATAGTAGGCCTACATTGAACATAGTTAGCTGCCTTTTGAAAAAAACCCCATAGTCAACATCTATCATATGGCTTTGAATCAAGCATCAGCACCACATGTTTGAATGTCAACAAAACAGACGTTTTTAGATCCCAATGCTTTTTAAATGGCAGATATTTTACGTTATTTCTCGTTTTCTGGTGAATTTCAAGCAATTTCAGTATTTTTCCCGCCATCTCGGAATAGAGACCTTTAATTTGAGCCCTCTCCCATCTTTCTACGACTTACCAGACGTTCACAATTTTGACGCAAAGAATCGCCTTACGAAATTAAATATATGATTAGAAAATAATAAGATATATTCTAATGAAAAAAACCTATCAAAAGCATTTTTATGGAGAGGGTTTCTCATACTACTTTTATTAACGTTCAAGGTAATCGTGTAGGTAAGTAACCATAAAAAAACTAAAAGATTTTTTCTGGAGCCTCTTGTTCACTTGTATTTAATTTAGTTGTATAAGCAGGGTCGTATTTTACATTTGGGCGCCCCTAGGCCCAATTTTTTTCCGACCTTAAGTTTTTGAGGGAGTTAGTACGTAAATCCTTCCTAAAAACTCATGTTATATGTCACTAGGCAGGGAAACAAATTACACCTAATCATTGTAATTCTACAAGGCTGCCCGGGAGCCGACAATTTACCTTAAAAACACAATTTTTGCAATTTGAACACAAAAAGTGAACCACGAGTGCCGGCAAACTTTGACAAAACACTCGGTTTGCACTTTGAATAATTTGAAAAGACTCCACGAGTGCCAGCAAACCAGCAAAAACACGTATTTCACGTTGAACAATTTCAAAAGTCAAGTTAGAATTAAAATTATTGGGCGATCTTAGTAAAAGGGAAATAAAAATATTTAGAACCAAAAATTGTCCTCTGTCCTGAAAAATAAACTGTAATGTATGATACTTAATAAGTTGAAGTGGAATCTAGTACAACCTAGGTATTGGCCATTTTGGGGCCTTACCGTTACAGTCCTAACAATAGATTACACAACGTAAAACTACGAACGTAAATATAATAACTACCTAGAAAAATAAATATTAAAACACGACCTAGAAAAATAAATATAAAACACGAGAATTGGTTGATAAAAGGGAACATCGGCATATAGAACGTTTAATCAAATAGTTATCAGAATGCGTTGTGGCGCGCGGCGCCGGCGCCGGCGTCTGCATGTCCCGAGCGCCGCTGAATTTTTTTATCTTCAACCTGGATTTTCTCGTTGACAGCTGGTCGTAGAGTTTTCAAAAAAATACATGTTACGTTTCAACTATTTTTCTGAAACGTGGTAACTGGTAACAATCAAAAATTTCCTGACCAAAAAATAAAAAATTTCCACGCTTACTAACTTTTTCATGTCATGAATATAAATTTAATTCATTTTCAACTATTAAATTAATTATTGTAATTACAGTATAATTTTTCGACTTAACAATCATACCGTTAGTGAGCAGCACTAACGGACATGCTCTCTGCCAAATTTGGGAATTTTTAGTTGATTGTAAGTGCCTCTAACCGCAGTTTATTTGAAAAGCGCGCATTAAAATTTTGTAGCATTTTGAGCGACGATTCGTGGCTGTTGCCCACAGTCGGGCCGCGGACCGGCTTCAACGCCAACAATCAGATGTCCTCTCTATTATTTTTCTGTGCTCGCTGGTCCAGAGCTAGTCAAGGCCACACACTATTGTGGCCCATCGATGTAAATAAATGTGTGGCCTTGATTCGATCATGCTGATTATTTTTTCATAAACTAACCTTGACTAGTGCGTACCGAATTTTAAAAAAATCGATTAAAAACTTGGGAGATTTAAAATTAATCAATATATATATATTTTATATATATATATATATATATATATATATATATAAAGAATTGTGTGTTGGTATATTTCGGGCTACAGCCAAGACTGCATGTTGTTGACACTGGATCTTGGTGTCAAATTAAAGCTTGGAATCTCATGATGTGCACTATGGTGGTTTGGTTTTGATATCTCTAAGGGCTTAGGCCCAGGATCGTCATAAAGGGAACCATGTCAAGGATTTTGGAATTTTTTTAATAGTTACTATGGTTACCATTTAAAATAGCTACTAGTTACTAACAGTATTAATTCAGCACTAAGAAGCAACAAGAATACAACCAAACGCCGTCATTCTCCGTTGTTGATTCTCCCGGGCAAAGCCGGGGTTATCAGCTTGTATTTTGTAAAAAATACAAAATGGCGGATATCTGGTAAACAAAGCGTTTTAGGAAGAATGTATTCTATTTTTTCTCTTTATTTTGACCCATAAAACCTATTCCCGGAGTTTGGCACTTTTACTTATGGGACACCCTATGTACCTTGGGAGATGCTTTTCACTGGCCGAGTGGCCGGGCCATGTTAGAATTTAGGAAGACCATTTTTACTTTCTCCCGCCTATACATAGTATATGGAGAAAGTATTGTTTTCGTCAACATTTTCGAATTTGAGTTGTTAGTGGATATATTCGTTTTAGTGCTCCCTGAATCCAAAAAAGTGGTTTTTGGCGTGGTGTCTGCCTGTCTGTGTGTGTGTGGATGTGTGTGGATGTGTGTGTGTGTGTGTGTGTGTGTGCGTGTGTGTGTGTGTGTGTGTGGATGTAAACAAAGCTAAAGACGACACCAGTGGTCCGAATATCATGAAATTTGGCATGTAGGTATAAAGCCATGGTATCTCCAGGCGTATTTTTCATTTTTTTGAATTTTTGATTTTTAAGGGTATTTCCCCCATAAAAACCCATAAAAAATGACAAAAATCCGAATTTCTCAAAAATGGCTCTAACAATTTTGATAAAAATTTCAAGGTTTTTAGTGCTTAAGATGACAAACAAAATGACACCTCCCACATGTCTGTAAAAATTCAGGTTCAGAATTTATGGGGGTTTAAGTGTTAAAAAATTCATATTTTTCAAATTTCGCAAAAACTGTGACCTCTAAAGAAAATATACTTGCAGCCATTAAATTTGACTTGAAAAACTAAATAATCTAGTATTTTGAATCGTTAGTTTACGTCAACTGGTTGTGGAGATAATTGAAATTTTAGTTCGGCGGTAAACGCAGTACGTTGTCCAATGTTATTCTTATGACAAATATTTAAAAACCGGTATCTCCGTTATTTACTACCGATTTTGATAACATTTGGTATATATTTGTGTGATAATTAATTGTTAATTTGTTTTATTCCACTAAATATGTTTTCTGGTTTTTAATGACTTAAAGGGAGAAAGTATGTGTCAGTTTCCTATACCGTTTATTTACATTGTTTATTGTCCAAGATCATTGGGAATAAACAACGTTTGACAACCCCGGTAACAGAGTAGGCCATAGCCATAGCCATTGAGATGGTCATGTCCATATAGTTCAAGATAAAACGGACAAACTGTTCCAAATAATTTCCTATCTAAAGCGATTTTATAAGATTATCGAATATTACTGAGCTGAAAGGTCATTGAACCCGAGTTAAGAATTGTTATTACTTATTTTTCTTAAAGGCGACTTTTTATATTGGTGGTGGTAGTATCCAAGGCCGTAGCCAATGGGGGGGGGGTTAGGGGGTCAGAGCCCCCCCCCCCGAAATTGTAGAAATAACATTGAAAACGTAGTAAATGGGGGTGAAACCCCCCCCGAATTAGGTGAAACCCCCCCCCCCAAAAGGTCGCGGGTAAATAGACAGGAGCCCGAAAACAGATAAAAAGGGTGTAAAATTACGATAAAGGACCCGAAAATCACACTCGTGAGTAAACAAAATGGTCACCACTTTTGCCGAGCCGGGAACCCGGGAATTCACCCGCCGGTCCTGACCAAACCCCCCCTCGAAAAAAATTCTTGGCTACGGCTTTGGTAGTATCAATTACTATAAATACATTGTACATTCTAAATCATGGATTATAATAATTAGTTTTAAAATTCACACGTACCAGGCTGGTGCAAGGCCACACTACGGCTGGTGTGTCGCTGGCTCAGAGGGTGAATAAATTTGTTCTTTGCATTAATGGGAACCATACCATTTGATTGACAGAACATAAAAATATTTATTTTTTAAATTGAATAGGATCAAATTTGTTTAGTCGTGTAATCGTACTTCAGTTAAAGAAAGTGATCAAAACATTATTGAGATTAAGCACTCTATTAGTATTAATGCCTAAATTTTAGTGAATTGATTCGAATCTTTGGTGATTCTTCCAATATTCGAATCGTTTTAAATTTCGTTCAAGGATCGGTAGTTTATAACTAAACTACAATATTACTCTGTTTCCTATTGCAGACCTGGTAAAATCTAAGGGCCGCTTTTTCGTCAACTAAAGCATTGTCGAAGCATTGTTGGGTACATCCAGTTAAACTCAAACCTCCTTGGGTATAATTGGTTATCTGAAATTCCGACAACCTGTTCTGTTGGCAACCCTGAATGCTCCAGATAACGAGGCTAACGAGGTCATATCGAGGTAAGATAAGGAAAGTAGCTGCTTATTGAGAAATTGAGGAGGTAGTTGGAAAAACGACCTGAGGCCACTCAGGTCGTTTTTCGGTAGAACGCTTCAATCGATCCGCCATTTCATTCTGAACAAATCAGTGTTCGTTTCATTCAAATATCTTTTTTCTTCATTTAGCTATGATTATTTTTCTACAAGCTGTTCTGTAAAACAGCTGTCACCAGTTGGAGGGTAACTGGCATCATAAAGAGCAAAATATGATGGAAGAAGCTATTCAAGAAGAAACAGTTGGATCCGTGGACGATGAAGTTTCAGACTATGAAGCTATTACGGCTTATGAGTTTCCACAGTAACCTTTATTTGAACATAGAATAGTAGGCTAATGTAATAAGGCTTATGAGTTTCCACTGTAACCGTTTTGTGAACCTAGAAAAAGTAATGTAATAATACACTTAACTTAGTTTGTGATCATGTTGTTGCTTTATTTTATCCTATAAATAACAAATGAAGGGTTAAAATACAACTTTACTGCGTAAAAAAATTGTTCTATGGAAAAACGACCCCTGACACTACCCTATATTTTACGTAATAACTGCGTTGGGAAAATATTTATATATGTTTGAAGATATTCTTCTTAAACTAGATAAATGGACCTACTAAAGTTATATTCTATGTAAGCTTAGAAAAAATGTATAGTTAAAAAAAATATTAGTTAAACTTTTGGAGCTGATTATCTCAAAACAGGTTTTTTCGACTCAGGTCGCTTTTCCAGCTAACTCCTCAATTGGGAGTGGCAAGGGGGGAGAAGGAAATCGCAACCAACAACCATCGAAGTAAATAATACAGCAACCAAACAACTAGCCAACTTGCAGCTAAAATTTGTCTGAGTCGGACTTCGGAGAAGATAGAAGTGTAGGAGAGTGTGCTGATTGATTCTTTCTTTAGTGTTTTTTTATGATTTTTTTACCAGCGTGAGTTTTACTCCATATAATCACATTACTTAAGTGGAACCTGGACCCGCATCGTTGAAATGACGCCTTCCATAAGGAATGAACGTTTTAAAATGCCCAAAATGAATGTAAAACGTAAGTGCCTACATCCTAAGCCAGTAAGAAGTAGGCCTCTTTACAAACGGCAGTCTCATGAGAAGGCCTAGATATATATAATTGAGAAAAGAATCGTTAAATCTTAATGATGATCTTAGTCTTAAGTTAGCCTAAATCAATGTTGCACCTGTAACAAGTCACATTTATTTAACACTTATACCGAAATCCCCGGTCCTACAGACCTCAGGGGAATTTCACTCATTAATAAGTATTGGCAACACGACTAGAGGTCTGGCACTACCCCTCCCAATACCTTGCCCCCTCCCCTTTCCCCTTGAACTTTGCACAGTTTTTTTCAGTTAATTTGAGTGGTTCTTCTGTACCCAACTTCCCGACTTTCAATTATGTGCCGGTCTCAGAGACCGCAGATTTCGGTTCTCGTTAGTCGGTTGTTCATTGTTTCTTACGCACGAGTCTCACAGACCGAGGGTTTTGGTTACTGATTAATTGCTGTCCATTATTTCATATGGGGGTCTCACAGACCGAGGTGAAGGTTAACGTCCCACAGTGAGGGTTTCGGTATAGGTGTTAAATACGCATCAATGTAAAATGGGTTCGTGTATAAAATTGATTGTTGAAGCTGGATAGAACTTATTCCAATTTTTTGGGCAAAATGTGAGAATGTGTGACTTGTCAAAATATGTTGACAACATTTTCTTTATTTGGAGGAATAAACTTTCTTTTCATTTAATTTCATGTGGACTGACCCATTTAATTTTATATATGTGCTACATAAGTGACACTCCATTTCTGATAATACTATGAAAATGGATAAGAAAGGCTTACTACTGTCCGCCGATAGCTTGATGGCTAGCGGAATAAGTGCAGGGGGAGGGGAGGAGTGCGCTTACTATTGGCTGAGCCGTTCCCCTCTCGCCGCAAACGCGACTCTAGTAGCCGACCTGAAAATGTAGTCTGTACCATACTGATGCAGATGCCACTGCGTACTCCCCGCGCTGACGTACTCACCTGCAGTGCGCCGGGCGTTTAGTTGCACGCCCGAATGGTATGTCCATTTTTACGTAAAGATGCCATCACGAAACAGGAAAATCACAAAATCTTTACCACAAAAAAAACTTATTTTAAAACTTTCATTCGCACGAATAGAGCATAATGCCGTGAATAGAAGAAGCTTGGATGTTTACAAACACAACTGGATCAATTTGGATTTTCAAACGTGGAAAATGAAACAATAACATATGATCAATTGATTTAACTATGAATTTCTTGTGTTTATCATCTGTTGTTTTTAACAAGGTAAATGTAGATGGGTAGTAGCGTCGTTGTTATGGTAATCGGCCCGCAATCCCCTCCCCTCAAATTTATCCCGCTAGCCATCAAGTCATCGGTGGACAGTATATGAATATGATTGATGATTGCTAGAGAAAATAATTTTTGAGGAACTTCAAAATTAATTTCTGCTTTGAAAGCAGATTATATTGGAGCCTATTTGAACATGGTCCTTCAGCCATTTAAAATTTCTTGATTGAAATACACATTTCAACTTTTTGGCACAAGTTCACAATAACATTTAACAAGTAAAACATTTGAAACTAAAAACTGGGATTAAAACCAAATAAACTTAAAGTGGAAGTAAACCATACAAAAATAAGTTAAGCTAGGCCTTTTTTCTGCCATATCTCACCAAAAATCAGGGGGTAACGGGCACCCCTCCCAGAAATCCTCAACAGGGCTGCCACGAGGGGGGGCAACAGGGACAGTTTTTCCCAGGCCGCCGGCTCCCAGGGACCCCTGAGAGGCCCCGGCCTCACGGGAATTGTACATGTTTATATAAATACCGAAATACCGTTGAAACATTTGTTAAAAAAAGCATTTTTACATTCAGGAAACAAAGGAAACAAAATCAAGTAAGCAAATCTTCCCGGGCTACCCTTCAGTTAATATGTAACAATATTGACATTATTTAAAAAAAAATACATATGCAAATTTGAATAACAAGCCAAGGTTATAAAGATTTGCCTTGGCTTGCATGCTTCATCGTTAGTTAATTTCCTCATCAAGTTCACTGAGCAATCTGAAATGTCGATGAGTTATCAAGTGCTGAATTTGTGGAACTCTCTCTTAATTAGATATTTGTTTCACTCAGATTTATTATTCCAGTGGTCAAAATGTTATAATCTTATTATTTTTAGATTACTGTATTTATTTTCAATTTTAAGGATTATACATTAATCCAACATTAATTTTGGTTTTGTATCAACAGGACTTTGGCATAACTTAACGGCTAAAGAAAAAGTAGAAAGCAAGACAGAATATGTTTTCGACTCAATTCCTGACTACCTTCCTGAAAGCAAGGCATCAGAAGATTCAGCCCAAAACACCAATAAACATAACGCTTATGACTCTGATGAAGAATTTACTGAAAAGAAAGAAAAAAGGCAATTTGCAAAGAACACAAAATCTAAGAATAAAAATAATGAAAAAGATGGCTCTTCTCCACAAATAAACTGTAAGAAAATTAATTGTATTGAAATATTTTGGTCCACTCAGCTAAATTTATCTGTACAGCTCGCTCATTTTATCTCCGGCTTTGGCTGAGTCAGCTGGTTGCAAGGTGCCGCATATAATGTGGAGCAAATATCAACAACAATGTTACCCATCATCATCATGGGTTTATTGAAAACATTTTATTTTGTTTTATTTGTAAAAATAGAAAAAAAGATATATATTCGAATTCTTAACATGGCTTAATTGATACCATAACAGTCTACAACTGAATCACAAATCGGAGCCCAGCTGACCATCCAAGCATCAGTTTTCTACTCTTTTAGGGGAAAGTATGGTTGGGTAGTAAGAAGAATATATTTATTTCATGTAGATTAAGTTAAACATCATATTATAGTTCATTTGTGGTCAGTGAACATTTAATTCTCTGCGTTAAGTCTCAACCTAATTCTATGGTTTATAAACGTCAGAATACGTTGCGGTGCATTACAACTGCTTTTTTTTACCTGACCAAAAAATTAAAAAAAACATGTAGCAGCCAACTACTTTTTCATGTTCAGTTTTAAAATAAATTGGAAACATTTTATTTTGTTTTATTTGTAAAAATAGAAAAAAAACATATATTTGAAATATAATTGATACCATAACAGTCCACAACTACAAAAAAATTTACCTGCAAAAAATTATAAAAAGACTTACCTGCAAAATTTCAACAATTTACCTCCATCCCAAGTGATATGTAAACTATGAGTTATTTGCTAGTGGAGCAGAAACCTGAATAGTTGCGGGTACCCCAGCGCCTGCAATATCTGAAACGCATCCACGACTGTCGGCCCGCAATTTGGAGCCCAGCTGACGATCCAGTTTTTATACATCGATGGTTATACCTCTGCTTTAGGCTAGCAATTGGTTGGAAGTTGATCAAATGCCAAGTTGACTACTTGTCTTATCTCCGCACATGCCATTCTTGTTTCTTTCACCTGTAAATGCTGTTTTGACAAACTGATTCTTTGTTTTCAGATTATATAAATTCTGAACATGGAAAATTGCATATAGGACCTGAAACTATTATAACACAGAATTACATCTGTAAGCAAGTGTTGAATCCCAAATCAAAGAAACAAGACGAAAGTATGCCTGCAGAAATTCGTGGTAATGAATTTAATTTACCGTAACAAATAATTTTAACATTGAAATTTATTGAAGGGCCAAAATCTAAAAACCACACCCTCTGGTGACGTTTAACTGGTTTAAATGAGTTACTACGTAGATGTTCAACCTGTACTCTGCTTATTTGATTAATGTTTTTGGAGTTTTAATATTGTAAAATTCTATGTGTTATACACTTCCACTTACATAATCATAATGAAGCATTTCCAGTAAGAACTTTTAGAAATTGGAAAAGAGATCTGAGGCCAGAAGGCAGAATATTAGAGGAATAGAAAGAATAATTACATCAGGGTGGTCCATGTCATTTCCCATATATAAGCAACAAGCAACCAGGACTGCTCTGAGGGTCACCCCATATGCTGAGATTAGGTGGTATCTTGATTAAAAGTACAACTTAGAAGTATTGTCAATTGATATACCATAATATACCAAGCTTTGCCAACACAGATATTTGTTTTGTCATATCATGCTGGCATTTAGTTTACTGCTTCCCTCTGTGGCATGCTACCCATATGGTACAGCGCCGTAGCTTAGTTGGTAGGGCCGGGTTCAATTCCCGGCCGCGGCTCTAAGTAATTTTATTATACGAAATGCTGTGAGTACAGGTACCTTCGTCAAGAAGATAAAAAAGGTCTGAAAGGTTCGTTAAGGACCTTGGGATTTGACAGAGAATGAAGGCCTACCAGCGGAGGGTGCACAATAAGCTAATTCTGCTTGCTGTGTTGCAACACCATGGTCAAGTGAAGCCATGGCCCTTTTTTTCAAAAAAAGAAAAGAATTGGCCCATATCAGTTACCACAAAATTGTGATTTCCTCACCGCTATGGGATATAACCACTTCTACTTACCCATATAGCACACAATGTCATTTTGACGTCAAAAAGTGATCAATGATATGAAATTGACATCAAAGTAAAAAGCATGGGCGTAATTTCAGCATTTCGATTGGGGGGGCAAGATCTTCTAGGTCATTGCCTCATCCTGATTTGATTGCATACACCATATACCCCCCCCCCTTTGCACTAGCAGTTCGTACTGAAGAATATGGGTTGGTACTTTGGTATTACACGGAGGCCACCCTTATACAGCGCGCTGCGGCGGTTATGTTAGGTCAGTTTATCATAAATATGTTAATAATACTTTCCTCGTTTCGTTACGAATCGAACGATACCAGATGAGTCATACTTTTGCCCGCCAAATATCCTTGAAATAGGCCAAGGTCAGGTCGTTGATCGGAGCGCTCGCATCACCTGTCAAGGGATTTAGCAAAGTATGACGCATCTGCTATTTCGTTTTTTGTGTTCCACGTGTTTCCTACTTGTTTCGTTATGAAACGAACAAGTAGGACTGCTTGTTCGTTTCATAACGAAACAAGGAAAGTCCTACTAACATATTTATGATAACCTAACTCAACATAACTGCCGCAGCGCGCTGAATAAGGGGGGCAATCGGGTAAAGTCACTAGTGGCGGTGGCGACTCGATCAACTCAATCCTCACCAACATTGCTGTCTTCTGGGAAGCAGAAAACAAAGACCGCTTATCATAATTATGTCCAATTTGGAAAGTAAGTCAATTAAAGCACGTTCTTTCCCATTACAAAGTCATTTTTGGTAATCAATAAAAAAATCTCTAAAAATAGTGGCCTCCGTATGATACCAAAGTATCTATGGGGTATATACACTGCCAATGCATATTATTTTCTTTATATCTAACTAGCTAGTTAAATATCCAACCACGATGATATCACAACACAATGTGAACTTGTAATCACCATTCACTTCACTCAAAGCCGTAGCCAGAAAAAAAAATTTGGGGGTTTGGGCTCCGCGGTTACAGGAAGTGAAAAAAATAACTTTTTAACCTTTCATTTAAGTGAAATTTCAACATTGGCTATGGCCTTAACTTCAGTCAGTAATTGTACTATTTATTTGTAAAACTGCCTCACTGCAGTCAAAGCAGGCACACCAACTGTGCTTCATACGACTGGCGATTGACTGTTGCTATACTCTTATCTCTAATGTCCAGTGTTGCATTACACAGGATTTGGCAGTTATTATTTACCCGCCAACTCCATTGATAATCCTCACTTTTACCCGGTTTTTCGGCACTAATCCCTGCAAAATCCCTCCCAAGGACCAAAATCCGGGTAGTTAGCCGAAAAACCACCTAAGACTTTAAAAACACCAAATACCGGACTTTTTCTCACCTTACATGGACATTGAATATTTACAAACAAATCACAATTCGAAAATCCCCGGCTTTACCCGTTTTTTTATGTATTTAGGATGCCGAGTAAATCCCCGCAGCTCAAGTCTAAAATCCCCGATTTTACTCAATTTTTCTTAATCATGTTAATTAAGTCCCCGAACGGCCAACAAAAAACCCACTAACCGGGCTATTAACCAGTTTCTGGTTACACTGCAACGAAATAACCAATACAGCAAAACCAAATGCATAACACCAACTTTCGTTTGAAAAATAAAATATCTAGAGTTCCAAAAAATCCTTGTACCTCGATCGTCAAAAATCCCCGATTTCACCCATTGTTTAATATCCAGGTTGATGAGTAAATTTCCTCAACCCAAGTCTTAAATCCCCGGTTATACCCGGTTTTTCTTAATCACTGCCAAAACTCCGCACGGCCTCCAAAATACCCGAAAACCGGGTAAATACCCGGTTTTGGTAACATTGCTAACGGCTGTGTCAGACCGGGGCCACAGACCCTGTCTGACACTATGTCTCCTGGGCCCGATGTCAGACAGGGTTGCCAGTCCAGTCGACCATTGCCAACCGCCCTTCAAAATAACTTAACACATGGATTGACTTGAAGATTCAATGGATGGTTTACATAGCAAACTTGAATATATGACGAGTTCAGTGACGGTAATCCTGATGAAATGGTTAGATAAATAAACAGTACTTTTAACTGTTGCGTATGGTTATGATAGTTTATTTTTTGTAATTTTCCCTTATTCGCTGGTTCGAAATTCCTCACAAAACCTATATCCCGCCCAAAAAATCATGCCCCCCCCCAACAATTTTGATGGCGCAAATTGCGCCATGCCCCCCCTTCTGGGCACCCCTGGTGAACAGTGTCTTATGGCAGGCAACTAACTTACACTGGCTTTGAACAGCACTACAGAGTTTAGAGGTTGGACATCGTGGAGCGTTAGTTCATTGGTGGACGTGTCATTTGGCGTGGGAGTGGATTCTCGTCGACCGCCGCTCCATAGTGGATAGCGTGTATGTCTGTATTCGTTCGCTAAACGTATCCTTGCAAATTTGCAATCGGACTTCAGACAAAACTACGCCACCAGCGTACTTATACGGCATATCGAAGAGACTCATATTAATGAAAAATTTATGTCAATAATAATATAATTTTACAATTTAAAAAACATGATTATAGTCACTTTTTGTTATTTATACCTAAAAATTAATTTTAATTTTCAAATTTTTGGGGGGGCAACTGCCCCCCCTTGCCCCCCCCGAATTACGCCTATGGTAAAAAGTTGCACAGAAAATTGATGTCAAAATGATGTAAGTATTTTTACTTGTATCCTCTTATTTTTAAAGTGAAACACTGCCCATCAAATTTATGTCAAATTGATGTAAAATTATTTAATGTATCATTTTTACTGTTAAAATACATTTATATATAATAATAACATTTGATAGTTTATTCTCCACATAAAAATTGTGTAAAAACGACGTAGAATGATTAAAAATAAATAGTTTGGCAGTAAAATTTTACTTTCATTTTCAAATTACTTAATGTGATAACCATCCAGTTAAGTTAATAGGTTCAATTTATTGTTATTATTTGACTTAATTGGTGCCTAAGTTTTTTTAAGATTAATGTTTCTACTTAAAAGAAGTTATTTATAAAAAATTGAGTATAATTGTTTTAGTCAAACAGACATCGTTTAAATGGGGCAAAATTTATGAATGAGTCTTATATGTAAATTCGAAAAGAAAAGATAGTCCTATAAAATATTAATATTTGCATTTATTTTATTCTGAGTAGGCCTACGATACATTTGAAAGTGCTATTACTAATATACACATAAAAAAATCATTTATGGAATTTTGAAGTAAAAGCTTAATTGAACTAACTATAAATTTTTAATTATTTTTATTCAAAATTCTTGAACAAAGCATCTAAATTCACTTCTTAAAAAAATAGATTAAGGTGATTAAATAAACTATGTTAATTTTTAAAGATAACATGCCAAATACACACCTAATTGTAGACAAAGCGTTAAATTTTTAAAATCTTTGTGAACTAAGTATAAGCACTTTTCTCTCAATAGATATAGGTTGAAATAGCCGAGAGGTCTAAAGCGTCATGACATTCAGTTCAAGATTCAGGGTCGCGGGTTCGAATCAAGCAGAGTGGACAATTTTTTTGTTCTGCAATTCCGTTTTATAGTAATTCATTTAGCCCAATTAATGTGTGTTTAAATTATAATTCACTCATTTTCAGTTTAAAATAGATTCATTTAAAAAATGGAAGCTTGACATGAACATCAAATTGATGTAATATTGGCATCCCCATAGCAGAACTACGGGCGGCAGTGCGACATTTTGCAGAAAGAAGACGAGGCCTGCAGAAAGTTCAGCCTGACCGACTGGTTGTTTTTTAATAGTGGCTGGAGAAAATCCTAAAGTAATAAGTCAATAAAATTATTTTTTGCAGAAAAAAGTTTCTGTATTAAGTCGACAACATTATTTTCTGCAGAAAAATTCTCCTTTCTGCAAACTATAACGCTATAAAACGTCATGCATTTTAAAACGAAAACAGCCAAGTCGATAGTCGGTGCATCGATTGTGAGAAACTAAGTATTCCATAGAATAACCGAATTACCAACGCGACACAATGTTATAGTAATAGGCGTATCCGAACCCCATTCGATTGTTTGAAAACTAATATCAATATGCGATCATATTAACCATTGACAGAATGCGAAGTCGAATGCGCCGATGCGCGAAGTGCTACTGCGCATCGTCTGCCGGCTTCTGTCAGCTGTCAGCTCACGATCTATCTAACCCAAAGAACTATCTAACCTCAACATTGTTTTGTTTGTAATGGTCTGTCCTTACGGCTTAGCAGTTTTCGGTGATAAATATTTGACTTGGAAAACATTTTTATGATTGCCTGCTGTGTAAAGTGATGGCATCAAGCGGTGAGCGATTAATTTGCTCGGTTTGTTCGGAGAAAATAATCTTAAAAAATCTCAAAACTCGTTATTTGAAAAATCATCCGTCATTGCCGGTCAAATACAAATCGGCCTCAAACGAAAGCAGAAGTGATCGATGCTAGTATCCGATCACTAGTATCCCAAAGTGATGTTGTTTACATCACTTTAAGAGGTATAAGTTACTAAATTAAATATATTGGTAAATATTTAATTTTGATTGATGTAAACATTGGATATTTGACTTTAAAAAAATTAATATACAAACAAACACAAGTCAGCCTATGATTAATTTGCCAATAGTAGAAAAAACTGAACTCATTGAAATTAGTCAATAATTTTGTCGAGCTTACTTGGATTTCTCTATTCTAATTTCTTACCTAAAAACTATTTTATGTGTTCGTATAAAAATTAAAATAACATTAAATGGAATTGTTTGTTTGTTTTTTAATCAAATTTTGTAACAGTTCTTTTAGAATTTTTGCAATTTATTGGTCTGGCAAATAACAAAATAAGATTTATGATTTTGGGCCTTTACACTCAGTTTGCTCTTTAGGTTTAAATTATTATTATATAACATGCTTTAAATATTAAATTGCTAGTGTATTATTAATTTTCTTTGAAGATTTAGTTAGTATACTCAAAGTAATTTAAGTTGTTGTTGTTAAGTTGTTGTAATTTAAGTTGTTTCTCGAATTATTTTTACTCAACATGTTGGAAATGTTAAGTTATAGCCCAGTCAATTTACGCGATGACCTCAAAAAAACTGCAAGAAAACATTTTTTGATGGAATTCTATTTAAAAAAATATGAATTTTAACAAATCCAATGTTTACCAAAATCGGACCATGGGAACCTCACTAAAATCATGTTTCAAAATGGCGGCTTTTCCCACCATACAAAAATTTTTGAAAAAAGACATTCAACTGCATTTTGTATCAATGTTTTTTGAGATATTGACTTTGGACCGCCGCCAATCATCGTTGGGTGATTGGTTCTAAATTTTGACAGAGTTTACATTTTCAGCCGCCATCTTGGATCCGCCATATTGGATATAAATATTTTTTTCAAATGTAAAGATGGTGTTGCGGCACATCATTATGGACTAAATTTTTTCCCTGAACACAATGCTGAAATCAGCTTTTGAAAATATGCATTCGTTAAAAAGATTGCTCAAATAAAAAATTCATTCCTATACATTTCTTATGGACGTTTGATTTTTTAAAGATTTTTTAAGAATTATCTCTTATATCTCCAGTTCTAATTAAGGTACGTAGTTCGCTTTGGTCTTCAAATACTCAGTCATTTAACGGTTTTTATATGAGCATGGTTCGATTTTGGTAAACTTTGGATATGTTAAAATTTATATTTTTTTAAAGTAGAATTCCATCAAAAAATGTTTTCTTGCAGTTTTTTTGAGGTTCCCCATTTTCGTAGAATGACTGGCCTATAAGGAACTATTGTATTATTAAATTCAATTTAATTATTCATTTCCGAATTCATTTTAAATTATCATTCTCGCGGCCCTTATTACACGGAGCTTGAACCGTATCGAGCTGCAGAAAATTTCGGCTTTTTCAAACCCCGTTGCAAAAAGGTTGAAAATGTTCTGCTTTGGGGATTGGCATCAAATAGAGTGTGTTTTTTACTTATATTTTACATCAATTTGATTGCCATTTTTACCTCCAGTTTACGTCAAAATCATGTAATTTTTATTAAATATGACATCAATATTACATCAACGATTTCATTGATATTGACATTTTGTACATCAATTTTACATAAAATTGATGTACTTGTGCCATGTGGGTTAGTTTATGATGTAACTAAAGCACCGGCAGTGGCAAGTGTAAGACCACAAACCAAGAATACATTTACTGTTATATATGCATAGGCTATAAGTTGGTCTATTTGGTTTTTCAATAGTGGCAGTACGCTCTCTATGTTTTTTGTATGACTTCCTGTTAGTCTCTCTCTCTCACTTTGTAACTTTGTAATGAAGCAATGGCTTATGATGTTTATGTTTTGTACTTAATAAATCCACCAACATCAAGACAGTGTTTTAATTTAATAACACCTGCAGCCAAGAATTAAACATGGCGCTGCGAACAGTTTGTGTGGAAAGTGAATGATGGACATAATAAAAGTGATTGTCAAGGACAAAGTTGAACAGTGTGTAATAACCTCAAAACTTAAGAAAACATGGTGTAGTAATCCAAGATTATAGTGAAGATGGAATTTAAGACTCCAAGCCCTCTTTCCTTAAATGGAAATTTTTAAAGTGAAAATTTCAAGAGGTTTAAGCATTCATTTAATATATACATGAAGGCGTCTGGCCATGACAAAAAGGACTCTGAAATTAAAACTGCAATCCTGAAATTAAAACTGCAATCCTGCTAAATGTATTAGGGAAAGAGGCAGTAGATCTCTACAATACTTTCAACTTGAAGGATGAAGAAAGGAATGACTATGAAGCTGTATTAAAAGCCTTTGAAGAATATTCATGTCCTAAGTCCAATGTTGTTGTGGAGAGATTCAAATTTAACTCCAGGAACCAACATAGGGGTGAACCCTTTGAGAACTTTGTAACTGACCTCAAGACAGTGTTTTAATTTAATAACACCTGCAGCCAAGAACTAAACATTTACATCCTTAATTGAGGAAATAAATCATTTATTCATTTATTCACCAACAACACCAAATAACAGAATAAACCTTTAACTGAAAACTTGAAGAATCAAATTCAATCAAAACCTCATTAGACTTCATTTAACTTTAGATGGATGGATGGCTCATCCATAAGACCATCCTTATAAAACCATTTGGCTGGTTGGTGTATTGGTTATAGTGCCCACCTACAAACTTGTAGGTAGCCGGATCGATCCTCAGAAAAGTTAGTAACTTTTTGAAGGGTTGTTTCTGGAGCCAGCTGCCATTGGTTGTTGGGCTATTAATTAACAGTCCTGTCTAAGGAACATGCCAACCTTAGTCAGTAACAAGGCTCCAAGATCGCGCACTCATCCTTCACTCATATTCAGGGTAACGTCCTCCATGAGGTACCTGTCTCAAAAAAGAATGATTAAGAAAAAAGAAAATAATTAGACCAGATCGTAAGTGAAGTTGGCAAAACTGTGGTTCGGATCCCACATTTATGTGGAGGTCCCAAGTTTCCACGGGCTGTTGGGCTAACAATTAACAGTCCTGACCAAGGTTCATGTCGGCCTTAGTCAGTACCAAGACTACAAGATTGTTGATCGAGGCCACTCATCTTTCATCCATACTTGGCTTAAAATACCTTGTAGGTCGCTATTTCAATTGGAAATATTAAAGCATTAGATTCTCCTATGTTTTTATAATCATAGCCAGGTTCTAAAATAATTAATACCGAAATATTGATTTATTTCTTACAGACATCCAGGATGAAAAGCTAGATATTAATCACATCGAATTTTTATCAAATCACTTTGGTGAAGGCTACAGAGAAATAGGAGTCAAGCTGGGACTGACAAAAGGACAGATGGACATAATAAAGCAAAACTGCGAGGGGAATTTGAAAAATGTAAGTAAAAATGTTAAGTGTAAAATGTTTCTTGAAATCATATTCAGTCGTGAAAATGATTGAGGGCATGTTTTTTTCACACTGTACCAGTGCTTATTTGTATTATACAGAACGGAAATTTTGGAAAATTAACTTCCCGAACAATTAAGACAGATGAACTTACCAACCAAGCCTGTATTTTAATAAATCTTATCAGTGGCAAAGCATGAAGTTTTTGCTAGGTCATCGCATAATTATTTCTACAATAATGGAAGAGAGCAAATTTAAGGAAATAAAGCAAAAAATCACGAAATTATTTATGATTTATAATATAAAAACGTATATTAGGCCTAAGTATTGTTCTTGTTATGTTAATAGAATGTTAGACTTATTGTAATCCACAATGAGACTGGCTGTTTTGCTGTTTCTTCATCGTCTGCTAAACTACTACAATTTCTACGACGTAAGCCATTACACTGTTTGCCTACGCGTCGTTGTCGTCTGTCAAAGTCAAAAGTCTGCTGTGATCAACTACTGTAAAATATCTTGTGTCTTGTGAGCCTAAGACCGATTCCTATCGGAAACAACGACAGACAAATTTGGCAGATTTGGACATGGTCTGCCATTTTGAATTGTTTGTTTGTAGCTCCCATTCATAACAAAAAAACTGAACGGTCATTCTTTTATTTTTTTAACTATATCCGCGTCTTCTACCATTATTATTTAATAAACTTGAACTTCATTCATTCCACGAGCGGAGAAAGGCACAATAACTTTTAATTTCAACAAAAACTCAAAAACAAACATCAACGCATACTGACGTTTATAACTCACAAGCTAAGATCGAGAATTGCATACAGCAATATCGCAGTCGTCTGTGCTCGCTATCTAAATCGTGTTGTCGTACCACAGAGAAGAAAAAACGTATCTTCTTTCTCTATGCGTACCATAGAGAAATAAACAATATCTTAATATCTTCTTTCTCTGAGGTCGTACTCATCGAGGCCATAGAAGACATCTTGTCGTCTATGGCCCCGTGTACCCATTGCCAAACCCCCGTGAAAGCTACCGAGAAGTTACCAGAGTGGCCGACAATCTCCGAAGCTGTCCGTACAGGAGCGGGAGTCTAAAGGCGTTGTGATTGGCTGTAAGTTTGGGGGGAGGTATGGGAGGGGCTTTCTTCGATAGGCACGGGAGGGGTGTTCCAGAATCGCACGATCACCGGCTCTGTCGCCGACGGCCTGGTCGCTACCGCTACGTTGGCAATGGACACGGGGCCACATCAAGGTCGAGAGTTTGAAGCGGTCGCTTTGGCGCTATTATCGACCAAAGAGAAATATTAATATTATTCTTTGCTCGCTGGGCGCCACTAGCAACACATTGACGAGATTTTCGCCAGGAATTAAATTAATTTATTCTTTCTGGTCATCGCCGAATCCAACGATGACCGCACGCTTCGCCACTGAATCTTGGTAACTATTCAGTTTCTTTATTTTTACTATAAACGTGTACCATGGAGCATGTCAAATCTCGCTATGTTCTCTTGCATTTGAAATTCGCTGAGTATGCAGGTCTGCTGTAACGGGCTATTTTATATCATCAGTTTCATAAATTTGTTTGAAACTATTTTATAAACATTCAGTAAATAAATGGCATTCAAACTTTAGATTGAACATAATCAGTTTTTGTCACCGACGCAAGATCTTTTATTACTTGTTTAATAAACTGATCGCCATATTAGCTCTTTGTTTCCATAATATTGTTTAATTAATTTAACATCTTTCAATTCCTTATTCAGATCGCCAGAGAAATAATGAATGTGTGGATACGACAGAATGGAAAAAAAGCTACTGTTGGAAAGTTTTGTGAAATACTTTGGGAGTCCAAGATCCGTCGAGCAAGAGAGGCTGTGAAGATGTTGTCAGAAAGAGTTGAGGACTTCAACTGAACATCACAGTAAAGGTTCATTTGCTTAACAGTTCACCAATGAATTAACATCAAGATCAATTTAAGATAGATCTGGTATCTTTATTGAGTAATGCATAAAAATAGGAGAATGTATCTATTTTAACTATGTATCTATGCTTAACTACTATAGTGTAGAATAATATGCTTCAGTTGTGTATGTAAATAATTTATTTGTTTCAAACCAGAAGTTTTTTGTAAAGTTGGATCTGTTACATCCGGCCTTGGTGTTATTGAGTAGAGTAATTCGATGCAGTGGCAGCCTAATGCAGTAGTGGCTGGCAGGTTAAATATAAAAAGGGGAACTTACTAATAAACAGATTAAAATTACATTATATAAGGTTTTGTGTTTTGCCTTTAATATTAATTGTAACTTGTTTCTTCACGACCTATGTTGTTTCCAAGATTCACTGAATCCACTATTAACTATCACTTAACAACAATTTACTGAAACTTAAAACACTACATATATTGCACATAATTGTAGTTTGACAGCTCCATTCGCTTTCCATTCACTGCACTGTGGCGTTTTTGTGGCAACATAAAATGACCTGTCAGCGTAGCCAATGGATGGTCAATTTATAACACAAATTTAGCATTACGGCTTCAAGAAGCGCTGGTTAGTGCCATAAGAATTAAACAGATGTTTGAACGTTTTTCAAAAGAGTTCCTACATACTAGTTGTCCTAGAAACATTTCTATTACAACTATTGTCCACAAAAGCATTTGCTCAGATGAACACCAACTTTTGACTTGCTGTAATATAGGCATATTTTGAACTGATGTGTACCTCAAATGAGAAGTGCCTTATTATATTTGTCCCGTGCCTTTTTGTATTAAAGAATTTTACTATAATCGTAGAGACATAGTTGAAGAATATAAATGTAACTTGAACTTTGCATGGATTATGAAAACATGTTTAAGATCCAAGTCTGAAACTATAAAACTGTAAATATTGTATTGGTTGAACAAAAAAATTTTTAGTTTTCTGCTAAGATTTGATTAGTGAGCTTCTATGTGTTTATTAGATTAAAAGTGTCAATATTTTATTCAACACAGTCTAATTAAGCTGAAATTTTCTATTTTTATTTAGCCTCATGTTGCCTTAACCTTTATAAATTATGTAATATTACACTGTTTTAATTTCAACCGAATTGGTGAATATGAACTGAAGACATAACTGCCTGGTTGGAATGTTGTAACTACTGCCGGCCGGTAACCTGATGGCTGGCGGGGAGTACGCAACGTTCTCAGCATCAGTAGTAGAGGCTCCATTTTCAGGGTGGCTAGTAGCGTCATGGCTTGGGGAGAGCACTCCTCCGCTCCCCCCGCACAAACCCCACCAGTCTCCAGCCATCAGTTTCCAGTGGACAGAATGGCTCCAAATGTCTTTGTCTTTGATGCATTTACCATAGTGATTTTGTGTAATAGTGTTGAGTTGCCACCAGAAAAGTAATACCTGACCTACGGACCAGCTGATTAGTGTTTCCATTTGAGCAAATTATATCCCATTCGAGGTATTCTTTAGGCAATATTTCATTTTTATTTTATCTAAATTTATTATTCAGACCCATTTTCTTGAAAGATAATTTGAAATCAATGAACATTCCTTTAAAAGGAAAACAGGACAGCAGGTCAAGAGGTAAGGTATCGTGGCGCAGGCAATACAATGTTTGCTCAATGTTAGCTGTACTGGTTGGGTTCAGACAATGTTGTTCAATAATTGGTTAAAAAAGTGAGTGCTTTCTTTTTTTAAGCTTGTACTTAATTTACAAGTCACTGGGAACAAAATATATTTTTTTAATGTTACTTACATATATGTATAGGTTTTATAAGTGTTAACATTAATACCGTTTTTATGAATATATTATATTGTTATGAATATTGTTTTCATGAATATTAATAGTTTTAGTTTAAATATATTTTATTATGACCTCGACCAAGGTAACGGGAATTCTATAATTTAATACCTGTGTCAAAACCTTGAAAGTTCGATACTTGTAGGGATGTTGAAGTATTGAATAACTAAAGTAGTTGGGGTTACTCACCCCAGATAATGTTGTCGATTCTGATTATAATCAGGGATGACTGTAGTTTCACCCCCATTAGGCGATTATCAAATCAATAATGACATGCCAGGCTCCTTTTACTTCAGTGATGTGAAAATCGTCATGGTGTTCACACGTTTTGACACATTAAAACACAAAAAGGCACACATTTAAAACTTTATAAAATATGTTTTTATAAAAATACATGAATTGCGCACAATTAATTATATGGACATGCTACCGGCCGGTCGCGCAATACCGAACTCCGGAGAATTTTTATTGAATACATTATTGTAGTTTGTGCAATGTTATGTAATACTTTATTATTGAATTTAAAGTTTAACTGATGAAAATATGTTCTGGCATTTTAACCAGAACTACCTGGTATTTGATTGAAATACCTGTTGATAAAGGATTACACAGACTAACAACAAATATTTAAACCAGATCTAATCATAAACTTCAAATACAAACCAACATAATCTTTCTAAATTTCACCATAATATAGATATAGATACCAATAAGTTTTAACTAGTTAAAATATTTTTGGTCCTTGATTGTTTATTGTCTCTATTTTTGAGTGTCAACCTGTATCAAAGAATAAAGAGTGGCCAAGTATCGAACTATCAAAGATTTGCCATATTTACAAAAGCTAACTATTAAAATAAGTAAATCTTACAAAAGACTTCCTTAAGAAATGTCTTAAAACACATTCCTTCAGTCAGGAAATGAAATGATTTTTTTAATTGGTGCTTATTTTGTTATTTTAATATAAATTGAAGGTCTGTGATATTTTTTGATAAAATGTTTTATTCTTTAAGATCATATTTTCATTTCCCCAATTACTATCATTTACATGTAGTTTTTTCAAAGTTTTAGTTATGGATGTATCATCATTGATGTTTGTATTTTATGAAAATATTAATAATGTATAACTAACAGTAATATATGTGTGGATTATATATGTATTGAGATTCATCCTTTTCACCCCTAGACTTCTTTCTTAAAGTTTTGATTACCATGACAGTAATTGACTTTTTTGTATGAATTAATAATTGCTTCACAGTATGGGAATTTAAGTATATATTTCATTCAGTACCTTTTGTTTTGGATATGATGATTTCTGCTGCTAATTAGTGTTGCTTGAAATTAGTATCACGCCTCATGCTAATATGAAAATGTTGGCATAAAGCAGTAATGTATATCCACTTAACTTTAGTCAAAAAGTGCTAAGCAGTGATGCATTTTGCTAAGTAAGTAGGTAAGTGTAAGCTTGGTTTACTACTTCCTAAATAACCCATCCTGTTCTTACAGTACATATTACGTTACTACTGACTGAATTTCCTCAATGGTTTATTTCAACATAAAATTCCCTAAAATTGCAAACACATCACCGGATCTATGGGAGTGCAGCGCTAAGCCCAAATTCATGTGTAGCCCACACAGCCCAGTGGAGTTAAATCTCTTACTCAGTAACCATGTAGAAACCTTCTTTTCATTTTTAGCAATACTGAATTCTGTAGCTTAATTATCTTTTCTAATTCACAATCCCTTATTTTCTACCTTGTGCAGCCCCCCTGTTACCACACGGTAACGGCCGGTCCTAAGCCCAGGCTTGATGGGCCTACAGGTAAAAACGCCACTGTGCATATAAAACTTCAGTAGTAGCATCACAATGGTTAAAAACCAAAGATATACCATCTACAAAAGGTGCATGCATGTGCATCACTGCACTCTTGCATTTGCCTGGATTCACACTGACCTGGCAAAAGTGAACTTGAGCTATAAAATGTAAGAACTCATATATCTGTCTTAATGAAAGCCTTGTGTGGGAAATCGCCTAGTCAACATTTAGGGAAGTCGGCCTCACCTTGATCTGGCGATAGTTAACTTGAGCCAGCCACTCTACTGAAAAAGTTGGAATTGTGGAGATGAGTGTTATCACTCCTTTAGCACCAATTCAGAACTCCAAAATTGTGAACTCCTAGTGTTCATGTGATCGCTAAACACAGTTGGTTTACTGCAGATTGTAAACTAGTCAAATGAGCGATTGTGCATTTTATCTTTTTATGGTTACATTACATCACCACATATTTGAGCAGTTCTTTCAATGCTAGAAAAAAAACGGTAGATGGACTTACGAAGATAAATTTTTCCCAGTATGATATTTTCATGAGTACAGTCAATCACTACAATACAGTCAGAAAAAACATTGAGTGCAAAATATTAGCTTTTTGTGTCCTTTAAAACAAATTAGTTATTTAACTGTGTAATTTTATTTCTTATATATATGAGTACCTAATAGTATTTTGTTTAAGAACTAAATCATCCCAAGTTCAAAAACCCTGCCCGTTCCAGGACCCTTAGAGCGTGGGCCCTGAATTTCAGTCGGCTGACGTATGGCTCTCGGCAGCCCTGATTAAACATCTTTTGCATTTAATATTTTACATAGTGAAATTTATCATGTTGACACACTGTGTGCAACTTGCAGCTGTTCTTATGTGCTATCAATGGTACATCAATAACCTTGACAAATAGAATCAGCTAATATCTGTAGTAGTATCGGCACTTCAGTGTTCAATCAAGGATGAAGGAGAGGCAAGTTTTTTCTCAATAAGCCTCCTCCTCCCTCCCTCTTTTTCTTGGTGAATGAAAATTAAATACTAGCCTTAAATTCCCCTGATTCAGACAATCTACCTGCTTGACCATCTTCTTCCCTTGAGGGAACTATGATGGTAGAGTATGATTTAGAACTTAAATGATCATATTTCATCTTCAGAATTTTGAGCACACATGTTTTAGAAATGTGACCGTGGATGATTCCGAGAAAATTACCATGTGTGCTGATTTTGGGCCATCATCAGCCTCCTAATAAAGTGTACTTGGAGTCCTGACTGGAAAGGAGTGTGTATCATCTTGCTCTGATTTTCCAAGAGACTTAATGCTAGTTGGATATATGATAAGGTAGAAGGCATCCTTCCAGTTGGCTAGAGGGTTCATAATTTTTTTCATTTTTCTCTGGTTCAACTTTCAATACCCAGCCTGTACCCTACCCCTCTGAACTCTGACTTGGAAAAAATTAAGTCTATGGAGAGCTACTGTTTTATTTAAACTATGATCCTGACCACTATAATTATGAAAATGTCATTTAAATACAACACTAATATTTTAAATCTTTAATAATAAGCTTTTTTGAAAGAACATATCTGACATACAGTTTTTAGGAAAAAAACAATATTCTTATTTTCTATTTTGTATGCTAGAATCATCTAGTTCCAGCTAATTTTCAGCATAAATCCATTTCATAAAAGCCTCTTCATGTTCATGTTTGGGATCATACTTTTCAACAATTTTCTTCCAGTCATCTTTTCTTTTAGCAACGAAAGCTCTAATAGTCTTCCTCAAGAGATATTTTTGGTCTTCAGAACACTTGCTACAGTTTGTTTTATAAATTTCTGGCAAGTATTCTGAAATCAGTAAGAAACAGATATTAGAAAATTACATTGAAGAAGGATAAATTAGTTGTGATTATTTTTCTAAAAGAAGCTTCCAAAAATCATAATATAGTAAAACCAATTGGGACACCTTACAGCTCAGAGGATTTTTTCAGGGATAGAATGTCAAGAGAAGATTTCTACAGATACAATTTATTTATTTATTTATTGTCAAAAATACCTCTTTTTGCTCCTGAGAAAGCATGGGTAGCTTATATGATAGAACATCCCACATACCTGTTACCTGTTACCTCCGAAGTACGTCCCGCAGACCATACTGGCATGAGACCCGTCATTCTTCTTACTTCTACAATATTTCTCTTCAATTTTCTTATTTTCTACCAGCAGTCATTCGACTTTGTCAATCAGGTTTGGGTTGGAAAATGGCAGTGTGGTGGATGGAATTTTAGGAAAAATTAGGCAGGTCATAATAACATTGTTCAATCAAATGTGACATTAGGGCCTTCTTAAATTTCTTTATGTTGTCTACTTGTCTTAATTCTAAAGGTAATAATGAAAAATATTTGGTGCCTATGTAACTGGGCTTTGTTTCAAAGAGTCTCAGACTGTGTTGAATTGATGGATTTAAATTTCTATTTCTTGTGAGATATGGATGTTGATGAGCCTGTATTAGATTGTTTTCCTTAACATAAATAACTGCTTCATATACAAAAAGGGACGGAACTGTCAAAATTTGTAATTCTTTGAATTTATCTTTGCAAGAATCCCTAGGCCTAAGCCTAGAGATACATCTAATGGCCTTTTTCTGGATAACAAATATTCTATTTAAATTCTTTTTACTGGAAAGACCCCAAAGCACTATTGAATATCGTAAGTAGCTTTCAATTAAACTAAAGTAAACTAATTTACAAAGAGCTAAGTTATTAAGAGCAACAAGATTCCTGAGAATAAAAATATTTGAATTCAATATTGCTGCAAGTTTGTCAACATGTTGTGACCACCCCAGACCATCGTCCAGCCTCACTCCTAAATAATCCACACAATGTGACTCTTCCAAAATCTCCTCGTCTAAAATAACAGACGGAAGTGATAAGCCAGCTCGCTCTAGACATTTTCTTTTCTGATCTGTTGAAATGAACATCCAATTTGTTTTCTTGGAATTTATATTCAGATTGATGTCAGAGAAATATTGGGAGACAGCGTTGAGCCTGCCGAAAGTCTCTCTTTCAAGTTCTGGGATACTGGAATTACAAATGAAAAGAGAAGTGTCATCTGCAAAAATTGTCAAAGATTTTTCTGGTGCTGATATTGCTGTTGAAATGTCGTTAATGTATACTAAGAAAAGGATTGGGCCTAAAATCGACCCTTGCGGAACACCTAGTGTGTTTTGTGCTACTTCGGAAAAATAACGTTCTTTATTTCCAGACTGAGAAGTGAAGTTAATAGTCGTTTGTTGCCTTCTATTGCTGAGATAAGACTCCAGCCAACCCAACGCCGCCCCCCTCACTCCCAAATTACTAAGTTTCTGCATCAAAATGCTATGATCCACGCAATCAAACGCCTTAGAGAGGTCAATGAAGCAGCCAACCGCCACCTCACCACCCTCCAAGGCGTCGATGCACTTACTTACAAAATCTATGAGAGCTGACTTAGTTGATTTATTTTTCTGATATCCGAATTGTTGTGAAAAAAGTAAACTATGATCATGCAAAAACTGAACTAATTTTAGACAAACTGCTTTTTCAAGTATTTTAGATACTGTGGGTAGGAGTGAGACTGGCCGATAGTTCTGGGGGAGAAGTCTACTGTCCTTTTTATACAATGGTTTTACCCAGGCTAATTTTCCACTATCAGGAAACACTCCCTCCCGCAGAGAGGCATTCACCAAATGCAATAAAGGTTCCTCTATCTCACTAGAACAAGCCTTGATTATCTTACTTGAAATTCCGTCATGACCTGCGGAATTTTTACTTTTAACCGAAGTCAGAATATACCTAAGATCTTTTAAACTCAAAGGATAAAAGGTGTTTATTTCAAAAGCGGAATCTACGCAGGAATTAAAAGGTTTAGAAGTGTTTGTGTTACAAGTAAGAAAAAAACTATTAAAGGTGTTACAAATTTCCTTTGGATCTTGAATTGAAACATCATCAAGTTGCAAACGAATGTTGGGTTCATTGAAAGTTGATTCATTCTGTCTAAATTTGTTAATTATTTTCCAAGAAGTTTTGCTGGGATTGTTTGAACTCTTTATTTCCTCAAAGATATGTTCAGATTTAGCTTCCAAGATCTTATTTCTATACTCCTTCTTAAGCCTATTGTATTCTCTCTTTTTTTCATTACACCTGGTCAATGCCCACTCCGAATAAGAGTTTTGTACTTGAATTTTCATTCTTTTGATCTCATCAGAGACCCAATTCAATCTTTTAGTTCCCCTCTTTTTAGTTCTTTTTAAAGGACAGGAAACCTCATAGTTATATACAATTGTTGAAACAAAATTATCATACATGCCATCTACTGAGTTAGCAGAGTAGACATCTGCCCAATCTTCCCATTGAAGGCGTGTTTTTAATTCTAAAATGCTCTGCTATATATATAAATAAATATACATATAAATAAATATACATATGCTATACATATAAATAACCAAGCTACAATATAATATGCAGTAAAATATCAATTCACAAAACTAAAATAAAAAGATAGTAACTATCTAACCTAATTCAAAAGTTTTACTTTGGTGTCTGGAATTTTAGCAAATCATCAGTTTATGTCTGCATCTCAGTAAAACTCAAATATTAGGATTACTGTAATTGAAAATATATTCTAATGGACTTATGAAATATACTGATTTATGGGGGAAAAGTTCTTGAATCTCATAGAGCTTTTTTTAAATTAATTTTGGTAATGAACTAGGAGGATACATACAGGAGTAGGCATGGTGAAGGTAATAAACATGATGTGATGAAGCCAGCCGCTTCCGTCAACCGGAGGGGACAGAAGGGTTAAACTTCACATCAAACTGCTTAATTTTTTATTTCAAATTCTAGATTTTGCTGTTTTACATAGAAAATCTAAGTTGGAAGAATTATCCCAGACTATGAACACACGATTATTTTAATAACATGTATGATAAAAATATTAATTTTTTATCCTAATAAACATTTTATTCTTGTTGAGAAACGCTCAAAGTTGCAATATTATTTTTCACCACATTCAGTCAAAATATTTTTAGTTTAAACTATACAATAATTTTATTTTCTAATGTACAAGACAGGTTACTAAAATGTAGCTATTATAGTGTGTAGTGGTTGAAATGCAATGTAGATGTTGAAACAATCAGTTGGTACGTATTCTTTATCATATTCTTAAACTTTTAATATAATTTTTTGCTATTTTGAAAAATTCATGAGTTGGGCAGACAACTGAAAACAGGAAAACCCAAGTCAAATTATGATACAGCAAAAATTATTTAAAACAATACTGAAGAAAAAATCCTTGAGTGTCAATGGTGCTCAAATTAATCTCACGTATGCTTTTATTGGAATGAATTTAAACCATGAAAAGCAAAGAATTTTATTGTCCTTTGAATTCTCAAACTTTCAACGCCATATGAGCTATATTTAAGTGGTTAAAGTTGAAGAAGATTATTTATTAATTTTGAATTATCAATCGAAACTTAAACAAATTTCTGCTCTCCTGAATAGATTAGTTATAATATTTTTGATTGTCTTTATCAAAATCTTTGTTTTAAAACCGAATAAAAATTGTTTTTCAACCTAAAGCAGTTCATTAAAAAATTCACATATTTACATAGTCGATTGAATTTAGGTATTACACAGTGATGTGGAGCTGTCGGCAGCACAGCTGGCTAACAGATATGCCACACAACTCTCGCGCTGTGTGTGTGTGAGCGCGTCGTGCTCATAACACGCTGTCGCGTTATGTGTGCTGGCTTAACACAACTCTCGTTTATGTCCTCTCCTACTAACATATCCTCCTAGGTGGTGATACAGCACTAAAACAGCAATGGAATTGTAACGTTATGCAAGTGCACTCACTCTTTCCTTCTCGGCCCTCTGGGGTGCAAGGTCCTTTGTCTTGGAAACAGTTGATGTAGGATTGCAGTACTCGTTGGTTGCTAAGAATAGCATCTATATCGATTTTCGCATACTTGCTCTTGTATCTGCAATCCAAGTCGTCAATATAAATGGCTGCAGATATGATTGTACATAGATTTGTTTGAATAAACAAATAGAAGTGCGCTGCTTTAAATTTTTGTCTATCCATTTTGTTAGTTGGTGCTTTTATAATTAGGTGTTTCTTGAAACTTCTTTCCTAATATTAAATCTTAATGAAAACACAAAACTTTAAGAGCCTCTAAGGTTTTACCATATGAGTGATCTCCAAAATTTTTGTTTCCAGCAAAACTTCATGCTGATTGAAAAAAACTTCCTGCAAAACACCCTAGCTTATTAAATAAGCAATGGATAATATAACTAAAATTTTTAGATTAAGAATTAAATAGTAAATTAAACTATTTGAAGCTTGGAATTACCTAACTAAAGTAGTAATTCATTTCAGGAAACAATAAAGAAATATGATTTTCCCAGCCCAAATGACAGAATCAAATCAAATTATGATACAGCAACAATGATTTAAAACAATATTAAAGGAATTAAAAACCAAAATTGCAAATATTTTTATTCTTAAGAAACTGGCAGGTACAGTAGGGTTCCTTGTTCCAAGTTAATTGAGGCAAACCAATTTGAATGTGAATGGTATGAGTTTTTGTGCTAAATTAAATAATAAAACATGTAATTTGATCAATTGGTAATTTAAACATTAAGGTAAATATTTTAAAAAATAGTTTAGTTTGAAATATTAATACTTTGAGCTAAAAAATTAATAATTTTTCCTAATAGTTTTTGATGAATTAAAATAATACATTCACCAGTAAAAAAAAACTTTTAGCTTTACATCATGGAAATATTTTCAACATACTGGTCAAACTTATTTATCAAGTTATTTTACAAACTGCTGTCAGCAAGAAAAAAAAACAAAATAATTCCTTATACTATAAAATAAAAATGAGACACATGACTCACCCTTCCTGAGCGAAGACGCAAGCAGCCACCGAGACTGTAACTAGCACCACCAAGCTCTTCATCTCTGACTGGCGGAACCCCTCTGGGCTCCGAGATGATATATACCCGTATAATTTACGAGTGACGCAATTACAAAACGACCTTCAGTTTGCTTCATGTCCAATGGGACGAGTTTTGGAAGTGCCGAGTAATAACAATTAAATATCATTTTTCTGAGGATCTGCTTTGCCTTCTTGTTGTTTTGTGTTTTGCATTCTTGGTTGGACTAGACTGCAAGGTTTTAGTTGGTTTGTGAAAAATGTCTGAGTTATTATGTGTGACAGTCAAAGCAAATTTAAATTGAATGTATTTAATTTTGGAAATTTTGAGTCAAAACTTTGTTGAACCATGACTTTTTTAACTCTAGATTGTTATAATCAATGTAGGCAGACAAATAAGAGACATCAGCAACAATGACAATTTTATTGGTTTTTTAAGAAACAAAAACTTGATTTCTTCTCACCAACATAAAATTGGCCAAGGTTTCAAGAACTGGTTCTCATATATTATTTTATATCCTCTCAATATGTAAAATAATACATACTATTGTTGTTATATGACATGTTAAGACAATGTAAATAGTAAGAGGAACAAGGGAGTGCAAAGAACAATAGTTAAGGTATGTTACTGAATGTCCTAAAACTCATGCCATGTAATAGATGCTGATTGGTAAACTCATGCTTACTCAGTAGATTTTTTAAGAGGTTGGTATCCTCTAGGCCTTGCATTTGTCCGTTGTAGAACCATTCGTGAGGAAAAATGTAAAGCTCAGTTTGATCATAAGTGCAATATATTATAATGGTCCAAACACAGACCTCAGACTTATGTAAAAACGGTTTGGTTGTTATATTTTCAGTATCAGTTAGTAATAGTAATATACCTTATGTAAATTTATTTAATGATTAAAATGAAATGGAGGAATTAGAAAGATTATTAATTTTGAACCAAACAGACATTCCTAGAGACATGCCTTTCTGTAATTTAATGTTTCATTATATCTCTAACACAATACCATTGACTGTGAATCTGAAGTTTATTTATTATTTATGATTTATAATTATTTGTAGTCAAATACAATACTCCGGCCCTGGGATATGACGTTGGTTATGACCCAAGAAAGGGGATTTAAGCCAGAGTAAATTATATGGTTGGGAAAAACCTTTAAAACGTCTCGATATTTGAGTCGCCAATCTATGTTTTATTTAGAATTTACTCAGATAAATGCATTTTAACACTCACAATTTTTATTTTCTTCACATTTAATAGCAAGGAACATTCTTATGATCTTTTGGGCAAGAAACAGGAGCAATCTTAACCCAATTTCTGAAGGTTTCAGAAATTTGAAATTATGTCTTAAAAAAACTGACCCATATAAAATAAATGGAATTGGAATAAAAATCATAATTTAGAATGATATATTAAAGTTGTTCGATTGAAATTGACAGCCAATATGATAGCATGTAACAAGTAGATTCTTTTCAGTGGGAATGTTTCAAAGAACATAACTGTAAGCCATGAAATTCAATCTGTACAATTGAAAAAAATTTCTAAAGTTGTAAGTCATTAAATAAATTAATATTATATATCTACATTTATAAAAGAGCATGCTGGTTTATATATATATATATACATTTGAAGTTCATGGACACCGCTGGACTGTTTGCTAAGAAACTTGGCACATAATATATATAAAACTTCATGGAGAAGGTTTTTTAAGCCATCAATTTCGCTCTAAATCGATGGTTTCTCCCCCAGAGGCCCAAAGGGGTTCCCATATTAACCTTATGCAAAGATAATCAATATCAGTATATATATATATATATATATATAAAGAGTTGTGTGTTGGTATATTTCGGGCTACAGCCAAAACTATATGTCGTTTAGGAGTTTTGACACCTGATCTTGGTGTCAAATTAAAGCTTGAAATCTCATTATGTGCACTATGGTGGTTTGGCTTTGATATCTTTAAGGACTTGGGCTCAGGATTGCCCGAAAGGGAGCCTTGTCCAAGGTTTTTGGCATTGCACATTACATACCTGTCAAAGTTTTTCTAATAGTTACTATATGGTTACCATTTGAAATAGCTACAATGGTTACTAACAGAATTCAGCACTAATAATAATAATAACTAGCAGTTGCCCGTGGCTTCGCTCACGATAACAATTTTAACACCCACTGCCTAAATGAAGCAGATGGTGCCACATACTGAGTTTATGATTAAATAGATAAGGTACAAAAACTATTGGTGACTTTAATATACTACATATCACCTAAAAAAAAAAAACAACCATGATAAAAGGAACCAAACTATAAATCAGCTGTAGAGACCTGTCTGTATGTGAAGTGTAAACCGCCTTCTTGATTAAATGAAAATTGACAATTTAATCGAAAAATCATCCATTAAATTATACAGAAAGATTTTAGACCGTTGACTCCACCGAAAACCCCTGAAAACTTTGAATTTTGAAAAACCCGTTCTCAGCGGATGCTCACTCCCTATAGGAACGTCCATGAAAAGTCTCAAGGTTCGAAGTCAAGTTCAAGTAGTTTGGGCTGTGCGATGATAGGCCAAGGGTATTTGACAAATATAAAGTAGATATACTTTCATCAGCCAGAAAGATGTTTTAGGAATCCGCTAAGGGTGTCGCTGCTGACGGGAGTACATAGAAATATTGCTGCCCCGCCGCACGAGGCATTTTTATTTGGCCTCTCTATACTACACATACCAGCACATTCCAGCGCCCCCGCCGACAAAACCCCTAAGGTGTCGCTGCCTGGGAAGGCTTATACTCAGTAGGCCTATCGTTGAATCTGTGCTATAGTACAGAGTGACCCTGAGGCAGGAAATACCCTCTTCGCAGCAGACCGTGCGTACTTAGTGAATCTTAAAGCAGTTTCCTGTTTCATGAAAGTTTATGTACGGAGAGTAGAAAATGCCTTGATTAAATGCCACCAAAGTATTTTCTAATGTTTTTAGGGTCTATTTTGAACAACAACAAAATAACAGAGCCGTAAAAAAAATGGTTTACATTATCTCTTTCATTAACAGCTGTTATAAGGAAGGAAGGACTTTATCTCTAGTCAGTGATTTATTTTATTTTTTATAGACAGCTGGTTTTACATTCTATGACATGTCTTGCTTTTAACATCTGTTTGAATAAAAAATATTTCATCACTTATAATTCTGGCATAAGGATATTAACATGTGATCTTTGAGAGGGTCTGTGCGCGACCTTGGTCTGTGGTGGATTCCGAGATGAGATCAGGATGAAAATCCTGATAAATGTATAATGAATGGGAAAATATATAGTACATTTCAATTAAAAAGAAACTAGAGGCTTGAAGGGGCTATAATAGCCCCTAAGGATAATCCTTCTTTCCTCTAGTACAAAATACCCTCTTAGAAAATAGGCTTTTGGATCCACAAAATTATGATTATTTCTAGCATTTGGTTTTAACTAAACAAAGCAGACCTTTTTATATCCTAATGGTTTCTTAATGACAGATATTTTACGTTATTTCTCATCTATATTATTAATTCTGTAAGCGATTTTTTTCAATCAAAATTGTGAGAGTTTGACGGCTCACAGGATGATGGGAGAGGGCTCAAATAAAAGGTCTTGGTCCCAGGGGGTCGGGAAAAATATAAGATTATGTCCAAATCTACCAGAAAATGAGAAATAACGAAAAATGTCTTCCATTTAAAATGCATTGGGATTGAAAAACGTCTGCTTTGTTTACATCAATCATGTGGTGCTAATGCTTGATTCAAAGCCATATGGTAGATGTTGACATGTGGGATTTGTTTCAAAATGCAGCACGTTCAATGTACTATAACAAACCAATGTTAAATTTAAGATTTCTGATTTTATAATAAGGGTTTGAGTTTTTTTACAATTTAAAATTATAAAAAGTTAAGTACGTTTGTTTAGTTTATCTTATAACGATGCAGATTTAATACCAAATGATATATATATATATATATATATATATATATATATATATATATATATATAAAATAACGTAAGGGACATTTTTTGCGCCGAAATTGTGGGCGTTTGGAAGGTCGCAGGATGGTGGGAGGGGGCTGAAATTGAAGGTTTCCATCCCAGGCACTCGGGGAAAATACTGAAATTGCATAAATGAGAAATAACGTAAAGTACCTGTCATTTAAAAACCATTGGGATGTAAAAAGGTCTGCTTTGTTTACTTAAAACCAAAAGCTAGATATAATCAAAATTTTGTGGATCCAAAAGCTTATTTTCTGAGAAGGTATTTTGTACTATAGTTAAGAAGGTTTATGCTTAGGGGCTATTAGCCCCTTCAAGCCTCTAGTTTTATAGTAAGCTTAAAGCAATTTCAGTATTTTCCCCGAGTCCCTGAGATGGAGACCTTCAGTTTCAGCCCCCCCCCCTCCATCATCCTGCGATCTTCCGAACGCCCACGATTTCATTATAAAATCAGAAAATCTTAAGTTTAAAATATTTTTTGTTATAGTACATTGAACGTGCATAGTTAGCTACATTTTGAAACAAATCCCACATGTCAACATATACCATATGGCTCTGAATCAAGCATTAGCACCACATGTTTGATGTAAACAAAGCAGACGTTTTTCAATCTTTTCAATCCCAATGCATTTTAAATGGAAGATATTTTTCGTTATTTCTCATTTTCTGGTAGATTTAAGCAAAATCTGATATTTTTCCCGACCCCCTGGGACCAAGACCTTTAATTTGAGCCCTCTCCCATTATCCTGCGAGCTGTCAAACTCTCACAATTTTGATTGAAAAAAAATCGCTTACAGAATTAATAATATAGACATAATAAACCAAAACATAAAACTGAATGAAATCATAAAACATCTGTAACGACAAAACCATCAGTGAAGGTAACTACCATCTGTTTGGAACACTGAAAATGTAAACAAAACGTCATCCCCGTGACTTATGGGGAAATTCAAAACAAACTTGGTCGAAATTGAATAAAACCTGGTTTTTAGAAGCTTGCTATTTAATTTAAAAAAGACGTTCGCTAGTTTTAAGTCGTCTAAAACCTTCTCATATGTGCATACTACACAGGAAAAAAGTTTCAATCAACAGTACTCTAGCTTTTGCGTGAAAAGCGGTCTAAAGTGTGATGTTGAGCGTTACCAACACACATCGTGACATTAATTGAGATAAGGCTTGATTAGGATCTCTGACCTTCAAAACGCAAAATGACAAAAAATTTCATAATTCTAAGCAATGTACAGACAAAACTCTAATTTTATTTATATAGATAATAATAATAATAATTCTTTTCATAATATAGATACCTAGTAATATTTATTTGCTTTGACAAGATTTTGCATCAGCATTACATTTATTATACTTAAAACTAAATTTGGATTATGTTGATTCTTGACATATTAATTTTGATGTTGATCTTCAAAAAATCTTCTGTTGAACAGTATGTTTTCTTAATAAGATATAATTTAAATTTATATTTGAATTCATGAATGAGTAAGTTTTTAAACTGTTCAGGCATTTTGTTATATAATTTCCTCCCATTAAATGGTAAATTTTGTTTGAAAATGTTGTTCTGTAGTATTCCATATTGATTGTATTGTTTTACGAAGATTTGATTTGTAAACATTATTTTCTGAATGATGAAAAATTGATATGTTACATTTCACAAATTTTAATGTTTCATAAATGTAAATGGACCAAAATGTCAATGACTTGTTTTCTTTAAAAGTTTTTTTACAACAGTTTCACCAAAAATCAAAAAGAAGAAAATAATCTCCCGGGCAAAGCCGGGGTTATCAGCTAGTGTTTCTATAAAAGCTTACTTGAACAGGTGATCTTTGGGTAAAAGCATTGACTTTGAATCAGGAGGTAAAGGTCAAAGCATGACAACGTCTACCAAGTTCAGCTACCTAAATATAAATGCAAATACTTTTGAGGCCATTTTCACAATTTATTAATAATTGGACAATTATTTAATTGGACTTAAATTTAAATTTACTCTACACATCGGTGCAAATCCGATGTGTAGAGTAAATTACAGAAAGTCTTTAAGAAGTAAGAAGTAAGTCTTTAAATGAACAGATTGATTTAGCCTATTCAGTCGTGCTCATCCATCAGGTGGTCACTAAACCTACAAAAATAATCCTGCAGAGGATTAATTTGCATCAAATAACAAGCAAAACAATGTAAAATGGGTGTCAGAATTAATATGCACATCATAACAACATTACTGTCATTAGGGTATCAATCTGGAGATCTCGTCATTAACCATTGCCGTCTGTAATCAGCAGCAATTCTCTCGAATTAGACTGCGATTCTTTTAATGGCTGTGACCTTGAACTCGAAAACCAGGAAGTTTATTCACTTCTTGTAAATATAATACTTAGTTTTCTTTGAGTTGTAGTATTACTAATTTGTTTAACTCCTTTAATATCATGTTATTGATTTAAGTGCAGTATTGTAATTTTGTGACTTTACACATTTTTAAGAAATTGTTTTCTTTTAAAATACATTGCAAGTACCTTAACCAGGTTCAATTTAATTTGCGGTTTTGATCATATTCCCAAAATTTTATTTTCATATATTATATTTCCTTTTAGGTTACTATATAACGAATACTTTCCAGTAGAATAATAATGGGGAATCGGTTTAAAACACGTTAAAAACGAGCTTCAAACTTTGGCGCTACATTTACGAAGGGCGGTAAGTTATCTTACAGGTCGATTTTGTGCATATGTTCCCAACGTTTGTTTTTACATACTATACATTAAAATTTAGTTAACTATAGTTAATTTATATGATATAATGGGTCGATTTTGATAATTTATTCATATACATTACATATTTTCTTTCAGTTACTATTCAACGAACATTTTTAGCAATAACAAAGGAGAAATTCTTTGTTTGAAATTCATTGCTGGTGATGGTGATTTTATATTTTGATTAGGATTTTTGCGGACATTTGCCATCACTGATTAGTAAAAAACAAGTTTCACGACGTTTCGGGATCTGGAATCTGATCCCGAAACGTCGTGAAACTTGTTTTTTACTAATCAGTGATGGCAAATGTCCGCAAAAATCCTAATCAAAATATAAAAGGAGAAATGTGTTTAGAACCATAGCCATCTCTCTCTAGTAAGATCTTAGACTATAGGGACAATAATTCTGTCCCTAGTCTAAGTAGGTAAGATTAAAACAAGGAGGTTAGAGTCTAAACTGGAGGTACCAGACAATGTCATACAATGCTTTAGCTAATGAAAAAATGGCCCTTTTATTTTGCCAGGTTGGCAATGATGAGGGCTGAGGGGAAGATGTGCACTAAGCTAGCTAGAGTTATACCATACCTAACCATCTCTACTAGAGATGGCTATGGTTATACTCTTGCTCAGTGGAGATATGCATTAATTTAGTAATGAGCTACCGTTCTTTGAACGGTAATAAAACGATTCGAACCCTTTAATTATCACCAAAGATTCAAATCAGTTCTTAAAAATAAGTCATAAACGCTAAATAGATCAATCTCAATAATCTTTTCCGTAATTTCTTAAATTATTTGGGTACGGGAACACGATTAAACTAATTAAATATCTTCGAATATTTGGAAATCTTTTTTTGTGTTCGATCACTCAAATGTTTTTACTCTCATTCCTGAGTTTTTTGATTTTTGATCAGTAATGCAAAGAACGAAATTAATTAATTACTCCCCCTCATCATTGCCAACCTGACAAAATCATAGGGCCGCAGGAATACCTATTGCGTGTTACCTCCAGTTAGACTCTAACCTCCTTGGATTAAACGTGTTTCAAACTTTGCCGATTCATTGTCTAAAAATAGTAAGTTGAGGTCGATTTTGATCATTTTTACAATTAAATGATGTTTAGTATTATTAACACGATTATTCTTAAGACGGTATAATATTTAAACATGGTTAATTGTCTTCTTTAAATTCGTATTTAACGTTGAAGCCGGGGTAGCTCAAATTCATCTTGAAAACATAAGAGGACTACTGTAAGGGTCAATTACTGTACGCTCCAGAGATGCTCATCCAAGGTCTTTGTTCAGAAAGAAGAGAACAATAATAACTTATTATTCTCCTCAGGTTTACCTAATCCCCATGCCTGTGGATCCAAGCGGTTATAAGCTTCCTGTCTAAATTACGTCACGATCCCAGCTGTAGGTTAAATGTTTCCGGTCCATAGAACACGTCACGTTTACATTTAATTAATTATATAATCAATCAAATTACATTTATAAATTATTTAATCTATCAAGACTTGTTTACATTTTAGATTTAGACAACCTGAGTACTGTTGTTCTTCTCTTCTCTTGTTCTCTACAGACCTTGAACTCTAGCCTGCAGTGTCTCCACCATAACCGACCAATTTTACCCTATATTCTTCAGAAAATGACCCTAAATTACCCTAAAAATTCTCAAATTACCCTAAATCCAAAATAGTAGTTTATGCAACGATTGTATAAAGAATGCCTTTAAGCCACGAGTGAGATGTAAGTTAGAACACGAGCGAAGCGAGTGTTCTAAATATCTCACGAGTGGCTTAAAGGCATAATACAATCGTTGCATACACTATTTTATCTACGACCAACAATATACGACAAAATTTACCCCAAAGTTAAACAAAACTCATAACTTTTACTAATGATGGAATAGGTAAACTAAAATTTGAGGTTAGGCAAATAAGCAGACTGAACCATGAATCGTTGTGGAACAATCAGCTGATGGGATAAGTAAACTCAAACATGAATCGTAATGCAACAATCAGCTGATGTGCGAATTGCGTAATTGTTATTATGTCACTATTTCCGTCAAATGCCGAGCTCTCATTGGTCTAGAGCCAGTACTCTAAAGTGACTCCAGTACTCTAAAGTCGTCATTAGAGTACTGCTTGGTTTTTGGTGTTTTAATGTATATCATTATAATGTTTATTGTAATACCGTAATTGGTGCTTATTGCAATGGTCGTAGATAAAAGCTTTTTATAACAAAATAAATAGATGTTTCCTTGATGTGCTTGAGTTCTTTTAGCCCTTATCAGTACTAGGGTTATTTTTCCTACACCACGATTGTATATTTAGTTGAAAAGTGCTAAGAACTGTTAATTTATAGAGATTTCAGGCACACCTTAAAACTTAAAATTAAAAAAATTAACTGATGTTTATTTTAAGTTAGGTCTAAAAACTAAACAAGACATTACAAATTTTAATGCTTATTTTAAAGTTTTTTTATTTAAAGGCCTAACTGTTTATATTAATACAATTTAAAGCATTTTTGTAGTTGGTTCCCTGTTTTTTTTTCAATGGATCTAATGAAAGAATACAACATTTTGTTTTTACCCTTAAATCACCCTAAAATGCCATTACCCTTAAATTACCCTAAACCGGTTGAAATTACTCTATAAAAGGGTAATTACTCTAAAAGTGGAGACACTGCTAGCCTGGTATGTTATGTCAGCAAGAGAGTCGTCTGCTGCGCTGTGTTGCTCCTCCCGCTCATGACTGAATATTTTTAGTTCACTGAATTGTGAGGTTTTCATTGTTTTATCTATTAAAAGATGGGGTTTGGAGTTTTGAGACAGTACTTTGCAGCGTTTATAGGTGAGACACAAATCTTCTCTAGAGAATAAGTCTTGATTTTGAAACTTATCCTCTTTTAAAAAAAGTTTTCAATGCGGCTTTATTAAGTTTTAAAGTGTAAAGAAAAAATGTACCACAGTTATTTTAGCCTTCCTTTCGATAACCTATGCCTAAACATGTCATTAGATCCTTTGCAGGGCTGTACCCAGGTTTGGCGGGCCCCGGTGAAGATATTAGGCCGGGCCCCTCATGTCCTGGTACTGCACCCCAATCAAAACCGTAGCTGATTTCTGGCCCGTCAAAAGTGGTGACCTTTTTTTTTACTCCCACGTGTCGATTTTGGCCCTTTTTACCAGTGTTTCGACCCCCCCCCGGGCCCCCCTTCGACCCGGCCCGCGCCCCCTCTTGGCCCCGGGCCCCGGTCAAATTGTCCCGCAAAACCGGTCTCAGTACGGCCCTGATCCTTCGTCAAAAGCTTATACTCTCTTTAATGTAATCATGCACTTTTCAAAAAAGTTTATTTATCTTTTGTTTTTGGACCTCTGTCTGTCTTACTACTGCATTCTTTTTTTATCCTACCTTTTTTATTCTAAATCTGCCTCAAACTCTACATGTGAATAATCTATCTGTGTGTTTTAAGTTTTTTTCAAAACATTTGTAAATCTTGATTTTTTTAATTTTTTCCACAGTATTTTGTCTCTGTTAGTCAATATAAACAATATATATGTCCCGCCAAGCGAAAAGGGACCTTAACTTCTATTTTTACGAAATTGAGTTAATATCCTTAATCTACATTAAACACCAAACAAACTGGTGGAAGAATTTTCAAGATACCTTAAAAAATGCCTGTATTATAAATATTTGAATTTTAAATTTTAGAATCATCAATTTTAGGAAATCGAGGCCTAAAGTTTTGCAAATTTCTAACTTCACTTTTTTTGTTACTACTTGCGTTATTGGTTATGTTTTATTTATTTTTTCAGACTTTTAAAGCTGAATATGAATCCACCATTGAATATTTGTATCAGTTGTTTGTAATTTTGTCAAATGTTGCTGAAATAGATGGTAGTAATAAAAAAAAACACGTTTTAAAAACAAAATGGATTGTTTATATGATAAAAACTAAAGTCAATTTTAATTTTATATCGAATAAAAATTATTATTGAAAATCTTAACAAAATATGACATTATATGTGACCCGCCAAGGGAAAAGGGACCCTATCTTCCCAGACAAAATTTTACAGGACAGCAAGTTTTCGAGGGTAGGGTCAAAAATACAGTAGAGCGCCGATTATCTGAACGTCGTTCATCTGAACTGTCGGTTAACCGAACGCCGTAATAATTCATATTTTCAACATGATTCTCAAGAATTTCAAATTTGCGCGCCAAATTCGCATGTCAGGGCTGAAGCAAAAACAAATTTTGGACTTTTTCTCTCAATAATAAGTATACAGTGTACTCTATATATGTATGATAAATTGTTCCTTAAAAATTTATACCCATATATTCTGATCAATTTCATAATAAAATTACATGAATAATTTTTGTTTGATGACTTTTAGCCTTTTTACTAGTAAGTATTACGTTACATATATAATTTTTAAATTTTGTCTTTTCATGTTCGATTAACCGAATATTCAGTTATCCGAACACCCCTTGTCCCCAATTAGTTCGGATAATCGACGCTCCACTGTACACATTTTCTGATTTTTATTGTTTTGTACTGTTTATATATTTATTTGTTCCATCTTACACCTGAATTTACCTTTGAACAGGGTTAAATTAATTTTTTTCGAAACCCTTGCAATCTGAAGAAAGGGGACCTTGACTTTCCCGATGCTTTTAAGTTAAGAAAATCCGAGAGTTCTGTGAGGAATAAAAAGCAGGACTTGCTAAGCCCTGATCCAGGAATCAGATCATGAAAATGTACAGGATCTTCCAAAAGAAGTAGTCGACGACGTAGCTGGGGGACGGATATCCGGGCCGGTCAAGCGCAGGACTGTCGCGACTGTTCTATAAATAAATAGCAATATAGCAGTTTACTCCGCAGTCCCGTGTACTCCTACACTATCAGCGATGACTACGCAAAAATGTCACGCGTCGCCACTGATAGTAACATAGACTTTAGAATTTTCAGATATTGAGGAACTCCTCGTGTGTTTTCGTATGCCTTCGAGGGGTTGGCCTGTCACTGATGAATCATAAGTATATAAATTTCCCTCCCTCTTGCGCTCCATAGTTGTATTAATTCAATCATATAAAAGTAAAATCCCAAACAATACACTCAAAAATAGCTTTGAATTTGTACAAACTCATTCCCTATGTTATCTGCATGGAACTCATAAAAACATGTCATATCACGCCATTTTGGATTAAAATATGTTTTTGCAGAGTTTGCTGAGTTTGCAGGTCTGTTGCTGCGGGGGTATTTTCAAATGTACTATATCAGTTGTAAATTTTAATATTATATTAGTTATTTTCAGCTGAAAATAGAAAAGCTACTGTAATTAATTGTATTAGCCTATAATATTTATATTGCAAATTTAGTATACAGTAAGCCAATATAATACAATACAAAATCATACTAAACAATTTTCAACAAATATTAATTTTTAATGCTTAATCCGATTTGCAATGAACTGAAACAATTAAGATCTGTCCATCTTCAATTGAGACTTATATAAAGAGCATGTGAAGTTCTATATTGTGTTCTATTTTCTTATAACTGAATGTCAGCTTTATCTCATGATATCTGTTTTTAAGCTTTATCAGTACCTCTCAAACGTTTTGCAGATTAAGTCTATGTAAACCCTCCACCGGCTGCATCTAAAAAAGTTACATATTACACATGAACATAGAGAAAGAAAAGAAAAGTAAAGTAAAGACAGTCACTTTTGTTGTTTATATATATATATAGATGATTTATTTATGAAATTAACATCTTTTACTACACATTGTAGTTTGCTGTAATACAAAGAATATTTTAACAAGACTTAATTTACATAAATTTTGATAGTTTGAATTCTAAGTTTTGCCATATAGGTGATTTAATAATATTAACTGAAAAATTGATTGCAGTCAGTGATATTAAATTCAATGTATTACTTTACAATTTGAAATTCTTTCAGAATTCTTGAATATGGGAGGTATGGTACCCCTTGCTCCAATTAGCAGTCTATGCACTTTCAATTTTGAGATATTTTAGAATATATGACACAATTAAGAAATACCCCCGTTGCAGCAGACCTGCATACTAAGCGAATTTCAAGTGCAAAACAACATATTTCAATCCAACATAGCGAGATTTGACGTATTTTTGTAAGCTCCATAAGAATAACATGGGGAATGAGTATGCAGGTTTGCTGCTACAGGTATGTTTAAACTGGTTGGTTTTAATTCAATATTTAGTAGATTTGAACTAGAAGAAGCCATATACCAAGTTTTATCAAGATATGTTGAGAAATAACCGAGATACAGAATTTTACTTATTTCCCATAAGGTTACATTGAGACAACGTACTGTGTTTACCATTTTCAATATCTCGGTAACCAGTGGACATAAAGCAGTGATTCAAAATACTAAATTGTTTGTTTTTTCGAGCTGAATTCAATGGTGCTAACAAAAATTGGATCATTTTTATTTTTCTATGTGAAAACACCAAAAAGCCCATTTTTGGGGGGGTTTATCCCCCTTTACCCCCCCCTTCCAATGGTCCGATCAGGCTGGTTTTCGAACTCATCCGAATAATTACTACTTTACACACCTGTGCCAAATTTCATTCCGATCGGACCATTTTTGCGAGCGCTATCGTGCTTACAGACACATATATATATATATAGATATATATATATATAGATATATATATATCTACAAATTTGAACGAATGGTGTTTTTGGTATCTGGGGGCACCAAAATGAAAAGTTATGATGGTCCCGCACTTAAGTCTTACCATGAGACCTACGGTAATAGCTTCTTCCCTATAGGGGAAATTCGCTAAAATTTGTTAACAGTAATAATTACAATAGAATTGATTGCTTTTGAAATGTTCTACCTAATTTTCTCAAGGAATTAAACCTCAAAAAATTTAAGAAAACGCTCAAAATCTCTTTGATTGAGTCTTCCTGCTATAAACTTCAAGAATACCTGGACACAATAAACAATCATAATGTATATTAATTGCTGTGAAAATTAATGGAAAAAAATTATGTGTATAATAACTGAGTTAATGCAACTATGGTGTCAATTCTGGCTCAATAAAATGATTATTATTATTATTATTATTATTATTGGAATGTATAGGTGCTACATTTAATGGTTTATAGTTACTAGTACCGGCAAATCTTATATATCTCGGCAGTTATTTGTCATGATGGTATCTATTATTAAATTTAATTGGCTACATATCATTAATGTAGGTGTGGCTGCCAACCTAAAACACAAGTTCAGTTTGGTATGTTGGCAGCCTCGCTGTCGGTGCTGATGGCTGGCACGTCGTACGGCTGGATCAACCCTCTGCTGGTGCGGCTGCTGTCAGCCGACAGCGAGCTGCCCATGACGCCCGACCAGAGCTCCTGGGTCGTCGCTCTCATCGGTGAGCCCTTCGATAACTTAATTGATATATTCATATAACGATCATCACACTCATCCTTCACTCATATTTAAGGTAACGTCCTCCATGGACAGCCACTGAGCATTTAAGGTAACGTCCTCCAGGTACCTGTACCTGTCTTAAAAAGAATGGATGAAATGAATGAACAAATGAATGGTAGATATGATGCTTCAATCGCATGCCAAATTTTTCCTTGGTAGTTATATTGAAAGTTCATTTAAAAAAAAGATGAATTTAAGGAGTGAAGCACAAGGCTTGGATATTATTTGAGAGGAGAAGATAGGATGTAAAGCTTATTTGCAAGGTGAGTTAGCTGTACATCCTATCTTCTCCTCTTAAAAAAATGATGATTTCTTTATTTTTGATGTCTTAATTCTCACTGGTAGGGGTAGGCTGGGGAGAAAAACTAGAATTATTTGGTTATAAGGTACAGTACAAATAAACATACAAATTTATACAAGATAACTGGGTAGGAAAGAACAGTTATTTACACATTGTCTTTGGCCACCAGTCGCATTAGATAACGGTCAGTTGTAATTAAGGAACTATCAGTTTGTTGTGGTCTGTAGGTTCATTAAACCAAATTAATTTATAAATTTACAGATTTTATCAATACTCAAAATGCCTAATACCAGTGTATTCTTTCCAGCATGAAAATACAGGTAATCATAATTAGTCCCAAGCTTTTGAAGGTCTAGAACAGGCTAGGGAACTGCGAGGCGGCCGGCATCGGCAGTGACTCCACTGCATCTAAGCAATCAGGGCCATCGAATGCGAGATTCCAATAAAAGTCTAAAACTTGGGTCCCAAGCTCTAAAAAGGCCCCGGATTCTGCGGGATTTTTTAAAATTTGAAATTTTTAGGCCTTGAATATATTTACAATAACTTAGGCTATAAGGAACCAAATCAAACAGTGGAAAACTTGACATCATTTTAATATATATTATCATGGTATTTTTAAATTATCACACAAATTACTTTGAATAAAAATCTTAGTACAATAAAATATCCATACTTTTTTGCTTTACTGTGTACTCTAATTAATGGCACATTTTTTCTACACCATAATATTGAAATCCATCTTGGTGAAGTCCAAACACGACTTTCTATAGCTTATCTAACAGTTTTTTTCCTATCAGTAATACATTGATAAGGATTCCAATCCCTTTTGATTGAACTACCCAAAGATTAAAGCACATAAATTAATTAATAGACAGTTTGTTAATGGCCGTAAAAAAAATTTACTGCGGGTCCGCAGGTGATTATTGACGGGATAATGTATAAAAACCAAATAAGCGGCTGTAGAAAACAGTCGTGCATATTTACGGAAAAGTGGCAGAAATAACTTTGTGAATTACACCAGCGGCCGGAAAAGACAATCACACATATTTACCGAAACGGGTAATCAACCGGAGTAGACTCAATTGTTCAAAACTCGATACTTCTCTATAGTTCAATATGGACTGACTCAACAAAAATTCAAAGACTGCCAAATATTTTGTCCAGAGATATTTATTGGAACCTATATTAGGACCAAAGTTAATAAACTAGCTGTGCAATGGTATAGGATCATGGTATTTAATATATTTTGGTAATGTATTTAGACAATCTGTATTTTTAAATGCTTCTATTAACGTAAAATACCATATACTCCTTATAGTTTGACATTTTGATTCTTCAACACCCTTGAAGTCAACTAATAAGTGTTGAACTATCAAGAGTCTAATGTAGTAAAGTACAAAGTACCAGTACTTTGTAGTTTGCCAAAGATTCATAAGAAAACTTAAAAAATGTCATTGTGTGGTACAGCTTTTAATGGCAAATGACAACTGGATTAAATAGTTTTGAAACTAAATATTGTAATTATTGTATTCCTTTCTCCATGTTTCCTAAACAAAAGTTTTTCGTTCTGCATGTTAACTCTTTGTTTATTATCGTTGGTAACATTGTCTTGTGGTCACAGAGCTAGGGGATCTGTTTTCCCCTCTGCCTGCAGCTTATCTTGTAGATTCTATCGGTCGCAAACCCCTTCTGTTATGGACGGCTCCAATGTACATTGTCAGCTGGGTGTTGGTTCTGGCAACGAGAAACTTACCTGTACTGTACTTTACGAGGTAAATTTAGTAATGATGTGTCATGTGCATTAAAAAGTTCAAGTGTCATAAATTTTTCATCTTAATTTGAATCTTACTTGTCAAAAATATCCAAAAATAGTTTTATGCTATATAGGCTAGCACATGAGCAGATTCAAATAAGATACCACATAATGTAAAAATTCTATTAGATAATTTTTCTTTTTTATACTTAGCAATTATATTCCTTGATCAGAAATGGATCCATAAGACTTAATTTTTTATCCTAACACTAATTTTACTTGATGGAACATTTATACTTCATTTTATTTGATTTAATGCTGAGTCTGACATTCACAATTAATAATTCAATTCCAGAATCCTCCAAGGGTTCGGTATGGGCACAGTGTACACAGTTCTACCGATGTATCTAGCCGAGATTGCAGAGCCCAAGATTCGAGGGTCGATCAGTGTTTTCTTCGAAGGCATGTGGTGCCTTGGGATCCTCCTTGAATATTGCCTCGGTCCCTACCTAACCTACCAGGAGCTGTCTGCCGTCTCACTGGTCGTTCCTGTCATATTTCTGACATTCGTTTTCATGCCAGAATCACCCTACTTCCTAGCTATGGCTGGCAAAGGTGAAGGAGCTGAGAAGGTGAGAAATATTTTCATCTGCCAACTTTGATTTGATCTTAATATGTAGTACAATTTTAGTGGGATACATCACCTTTGATATATTCAAAAGGGCCTTAGAATTATCAATCACAAAGGTTTTCAGTTCAATTTACTGTTTGTCTCCCAATAGCTAAGTTTTCTTGGGTCTCTAGACGTATGCAGCAGTGAGATCTAAAAATGTTGATACAGTGGAACCTGGATAATTCGAACTTGTATAATTCGAAATCTTCTTTAATTTGAATATTTTTCTTGGTTTCATTCCATGACTGGAAATAGTTACAAATTCATTGGAAAACACGTTTTACTACGACGTTCAATAAAACATTAACGCCAGACCTATGGCGTTACAGGTTATGGTCAAATGACCCATCCCTTTCACCTCCCACCATGCCCCAACATCGCTTGTAACTCGACACCAATAATGCAAACTAAAACAGTACAGAACACTGACTGGGTTCGGAAAAGGGTTGCGCTCGCCGTGGCAGCGCCGCTAGTCTTTTCGTGCTTGATTCTGTGCAGAACGGCTCCTGGCAGACGAGCCATGCGCAGATCTGATGCGCAGTTTTCTGTGTCGACACAAAGACTACTCAACACTGCGACCCCCTTCCCTCCCCCCACCTGCCAAACTAACTTCCGAATTCCCAATTCTAGTACAAAATTCCGTTGTTTTCTATCGTCCTTCAAACAAAGGGTTTTTTTGTGCAGTGTCTTGTTTTTAAGTGTTTAAAAGTTTTTATGTAACATTATATAAGTGTAGTGACCATGTCGACAAAATCTCAGACCTACAAAACACTCAATTTAGCGGAAAGACAATGAGCGTGCAATTGTCAATGTTACACGAAGTTAAGTTGGTAGCTTATATCAAGTTCAGAAGTAGCAGAACGTACCGTATTTTTTCTAGCAGAAATGTTTCTTTGTATTATAGTACGTCGCATCGTACGGAGTTTATACTTTAAGGTAGTCGTTATTTTTGTTTTATGATTACTGTTTTTGAACCCTTATAATTAACGTTCTTTGATGAATTTATTCTTTTAGAGTGTCAATTTCATAAAGAGGTTTAATTCACAATGTTAAGTTTTAATGTTTTGGCCCCATTCTTTAGAACTTCTTTAATTCGAATTTATGGATATTTCGAAGTTTTTAGCTGGTCCCTTGAGTTTCGAATTATCCAGGTTCCACTGTATTCTATTATAGAATAATTTTCATAGTTAGGTTAACCCATTCGCACAGACTAACGTGCTGGTTACGTAGTCGGCCGTGCGACTGAGCGTGGATGCTGTTAGTGAGGGCTTGGCCTATTAGTTCACTGGTTTGCTACTAGGGTTGACTGTAGGCTTTATGCGCCAATCGTTCTCCAGGCTGACTGTGGTGCAATCCTTATCAGGCTTGCAAAAAGTTGGTGGGTGGGCCCACCTAAAATTAACGTTGACCAGCTTGGGTGGAAGTTGATGGCATTTGAACATTTAATAGGGATTGCATTGCACACCTGTTTTGCTTCTTTTTACCCTTGTATAGAGGAGGAGGACACTTTTTTATTTTTTATGAATTAATTCAGCATATTGTCAATACATATTGACAAAAAGGTCATAACCAAAATATTAGACGAAATACAGAGAAAATAAAAATGTTACTATTAAAAAATTGATAAATATAAAAAAACTGCTGCTACGTCAGACAACCCCCTAAACGTCTGATGAAGATATGAAAAGACGAGGCCGAAAATATAGGGGAGAAGATGCTGAAGGGTGCAGAAAGCCAGAGATAGGGGAGAAGATGCTGAGGGTTTGAGAAATCCAAAGAGATAGGGAAGAAGATGCTAAGGAGTTGCAGGAAGCCGAAGAGATAGGGGAGAAGATTTTGATGGTTGTAGAAAGTCGAAGAGATAGGGAAAAAGATACTGAGTGTTGCAAAAAGCCAAAGAGATAGGGGAGAAGATGCTGAGGGTTGCAGAGAGCTGAAGAGGTAGGGGAGAACATGCTGAGGGTTAGAGAAAGTGAATACAAACAGCTGTCAAGACCAAATACACTTTGGGTATAAATTGCCAAGAACCAATCAACGAAGAGATAGTCTTATGTTTATATGATTATTTATTGGTTCTTCTCAGTAACGCATGTTTTTTAGAGAGGGGCTTACCTTAAACAACGAACCAATGGTTAACTTGAGGGCATGTTCTACTACAAGCTGCAAAACTGTACTCTCTCACTGTTTATATCCTTTCTCTTCTCTGAGAATTATTGGTGTAAAATATCGCTCTACTCAATTGATCTCAACAGTTTGATTTCTTTTCAGTCTCTGCTCTGGTTGCGAGGACGAATGTGTGTTCAAGAGGAACTGAATGAAATTGAAGAATCTGTTAAAAATGAAATGAAATCCAAAGTAAGTGATATAAAATTATCTTATTCTTGATTTTTTAAACCTATTACAAGCTGTGGTGATGATAGTTTTTTAATTTTTTTTTAATTTCGTGGAGGTATCTTTTTTGAAACATTTATTTTATAAAATACAGTGTCAGTCTTTTTCTCTTTACATGAAGAGAAAAAACAGAAACTGTTACTGACCATGCATACATGGTTTGCTTGATGACACAGTGTAAAACATATATACTGTAGTTTTTTAGTATGTTATTGGTTTTATATTGTGTTTACCATGTATACATGGTCATAGTTTCAAACTTTATTTAATAAATATTGTTAACATTGGATTTTTTATAAAGATAGGTTAGTAGTATATAAACATTAAAAAGTTCCAATCCACTTTTAAAGTTATAATGGTAAGACCAAAGCATTACAAATAAATATTTATTTTACTCATAAAAATATATAAAATTATATACTCTGAAGATTAATTGACCAAGTTCCAAATTTCAACCATCAGTTAAACTTGAGGGCCTTTCACTATATTTTTGTTGCCTACTAACCTGTTTTGTTTATGCCACAATTCACTTTTTCATATTTTTTAACTAGACTGACATTGACAGAAGCAGAATTGGAAAGATGTATTTGCAACACCAGTCGATCGCCGGGCCTTCTTTATTGTTCAAGTAGTGACGATCGCAAAGTTCATGAGCGGGATTGGAGCCGTGCTGTCGTACTCGTCGCAGACCTTCACTGGTGCCACCAAGTCAGTAAGCTGAGTAGTTAAGACTGACACTTTGCTAGCAGTTAAGCCTGGTTTACACGACGACCAGTACAGTGGACAGTAACACCTTAAAACAACAGAGAACAAAAGAATTCTTTTCTACTGTTTTACTGTCTGGTCGTTGTGTAAACAGGCCTTTAGAGTTTATACTTTTGAGTAGCTTTCCCAGTGGGTATTTGTTTGTTATTTTTCATCATACTGTCCCGAAAACAGCCGTTTTTAGTTCTCTAAATCGTACGCAAAAAGATCGTTTTTGGATCACTTCGAATAGGAGTACTGAAAAAACATGTGGTAAATGTTGCCGTACTCTAATGTCAAAAATTGTTTATGTTACGTTTGAAAGGTTGAACGATTTCTTAACTTGTGTTTGTAAACAACCAACAGATGTGCAAATGACGATGACTATTTTGGATAACCTCAAAATTATGTAGTCTAATTTTTTAACGATTAAATGGTTATTTTACATAATGATGAAAATAGTTGTTCATCACAGGGAGCAAAAGTGTCTCCTTGGTACTCGATCACATTTCCAAGCTCGGCTGCGCCTCGCCTGTAAATTACGATCTCGTACCAAAAAGAGCCACTTTCGCTCCTAGTAATGAAAACTACAATTATATTGAAAATCGTCATTGACAATGATAACCTTTAGAAATTAGATTTGAGTCATCTTGGTGCATTATTGACACAATAGGTTATCACCATTTTTTTTAATCAGTGATTTTAGAGTCACTTAATAAATTTAAAATAGAGATAACTAACTGAAAGGGTTGATGCCTTGAGTTTGGAGCAGATCAGATAAGAAGCATCGCATGAATCATAGATTTGGGGGGGCACAGCCTACCGGGCGGTCTGGGGGAATGGAATACCCCCATACTAGCAGGGAGCCCAGCGACCCTCCCCCAGAAAATTTTTGGTTTTTCGTTCTTAAAAGTCGGGTTTTAAGCTTTTAATCCTGTGAAATGTCTAGCATTAAAAAGCTTAATTTATTCAAGATTTTCAAAGTAAATTTTCAGGAAAACTCAACATTATATACTATTTAGATTTTGAACACGTGACTGTTGAACAATATATTGTAATGTTTACCTAAAATTTTAATAAACTATTATTTTAGGAGGAAGATAAAAGACAATTCATTGGAGGATAATTCAACATAATTTAGTTGGTTTAAAACTAAATTAAGTATAAGATTTTGCAAATAAGTATAATTATATACAATTTAACTTTTTAATCTTAAAATACATAAAAATGATCTTCATTTGACTATGTGGAAAAGAAAAGAAGTGTTACTGCTAATAACAAGAATCTAAACAAAACAAATTTTAAGACGTTTTTGGGCTTTATGTTATGTTTGAAAAATGACTTAGTGTAAATGTAAATGAAGTTTTTGATTTATTATATCATTGATTAGTTATTTATTAACTATTATGATAGTATGATTGGAATATGAATAAATGTTTCATTGATGTTCTGTAACTTATATTTCTATGCTTCTTTGATAATAATTATTACTGGTTTATTTTGAGTGGCTGAGTTATATTTGAATAATTGTAACCAGTGCCCTGGCAAGCAACTTAAGGGTTCCACAATGTGAGATTCAAGATTCTATTTTATAACATTCAGATTCAAGATTTGAAATTCTCTGAATCGACCATCACAACCATCTATTATTGTTTTTATACGAAAAGTTACATTAAAGTACATGTGCCAATATGATTTATTGAAGTAAACTGCAAAACAGATAATATTCTCGGTGACAAACTATACTGAGTGTCTAAATCACTACAACAGCTGATTTATAGGTGTGATGAACTGACCAGTTGTTTTAGTACAGTGGAACCTCTTTTAACCGTCACCCTTGGGACCGGGACTGCGACGGTTAAGAGAATAGACGGATAACAGAAATATCATTATAAATCTGTACAGTAAATAGATTTCAAAGCTTTTGGAAGAAAATAAACCATGTACAAGTGCATAGTTCATATTTATATTTTAATTACATACCTACAGGAGTAATGTAGAACTGCTATACTGTATGTTGTATAGGTACTTGCATCAATTACGGTACATTGAAAGTTCAGTAGCAGTGACGGATAACAGAGAGTGACAGTTAAAAGAGGTTCTACTGTAATTTCAAAGCTTACAATTGTAAGGAACTGATTATTGTAGACAAATATGTGCTTAGATAAGTCGCTTTCAAACCTTGTTTCGTAGTTGAAATTATGAGATTTGTCAAATGAGTTACTGTATCAACAGATCATTGTATTGTGTGGAAGTGGAAGGTTCTCTTGTATATGGTACTTAATCTGTTGTAGGTCGTTCCTGACCCCAGATCAGTTCACAATTCTGATGGGGTTATTGATTACGGTGAGCACCGTAGTTGCCTCCTTCATAGGTAACTTCTCTTGTTTCACTTTATGTCATTTGTTTTTTTTAGTATTCATTTTCAAGATCCTATAATTCAAGTTTGTGATTTTAGATGTGTATCTAATGTAAGCAATAATATTGCCTCTCTTTTGGGATCAAATGTCAGATGGTTTGGACGGTTTCCTTGAAATTGCTCTTGCTTGGAAATCTGCCTCTGTAATCTGTAAGATCGTCTTTTGGCATAAAACAAAAGAAATAGTATTACGTCACTAGGCCGGAAAGTACTGTTTTGCTGGACGAGCAAGACAGGGATTTTCATACAAGTACGGTAAAACTTTCTGGCTATGTAACGTACGATACTTTTTATCACACTACTCAGAAAAAACATACTTTCAATCATAACGTAGTCCTTGCAATAACCAATACGTTTCTCAATCCTTCAAACCTAACCTATAACAAACAGAACAAACATTTGCTCCTGCTGCCAGTGCTGCCACTACATTCCTCTAAAAAGTAACCAATAAGCAAGCATTAAACATCGGTTTGCTGCAAATGACCTGATTGTTTACTTCCATTTTTACCGGCCTAGGACGGCAATGGGTAACTTTCGAGCCAACAAAAAGGAACTGAAAACAGATGTTTCTGGGTTAGTATGATGAAAACACATTGTTTGTTTACGTCCATCCCACGACATATATCAATATCCTTTCCCGAGGAGGTAGCTCAGAGGTAAGGTGTTGGCCCCGTGTGCCAAAAGTCACTGTTTTGATTCCAGCCGCGGGCGACTCCAGTTCCATCATGAGCTATCACCTGTGGCTGGCTTATGTGACTATTGCCACTATGGTACCTTGCTGTCTTTAGATAGGTTTTCAGTGACCGAAGATGCATTGTCAAAATGCAAAACGCGTCTCGCAATAATGAGAACAATTTTTGACATCTCAGGCAGGTTATTTACCTTGAATAATATATTTAACAGATGTCAAGGCTATCAAACCAATTAACCTAATCTATCTGCTCAGTGGACGGGGCAGGCCGGCGACCGCTGCTGCTGGCCAGTGCTCTCGGCTGTGGTGTGTTCGAGCTGCTGGCTGCCTTGTACTACTACCTAGACGAGCGAACCGCTGTGGATGTCTCTCGCTTCAGCTGGGTCGCGTTCGCCAGCGTGGCAGCGTACTGTGTGGTCTTCAGTCTGGGACTGGGGCCCTTGGCACCGGTGCTGCAAGCGGAACTGTTCCCGTCCAACACTCGGGGGATGGCTTCAGGTGGGTTATTTAGAAGTTAATTTTGTTGTTACAAAATCAGTAAATACACGTTACTACTGCTAGATCCTTGATTAAAGGTCTTTAGAATATGGATGTTACATCCATCCTCGCTCCTTAATTTCTACCAAATCAAAAATCCGCCGTGTAGACTTGAAGCTACCTGTTTAACATCTTGATGGCATGTGCCAGATTACTTTTTTCTAGCTTAGAATACAATTACTTCAACTGATTATTGTGCTTTATTACTAAACTTGGTTTTTGAATATGTTTTGTTTCTTCAACATAATTTTCATAATAAACAGAATGTTGAAAAAATTAGTGTAAAAAAAACTGGTAAACCAAACTCAAAAAGAAAGGACTTCAGTTTTTTAAAAACATTAAAAAACATGATTCTCATTGCTCTTTTCTGTCAAGAAAATTCCTCCAGAGTTAAAATTATGTTCCAATGATCAAGGCTACTTACAGGATGGCTGAGGAACAGAATTTGGTCAGCATTGTGTTGGTAAAATTAATTTCTTAACATTTTAAATGTTCTTTGGAAAAATAGTTTTTAGAATTAATTTTTTATCTCCCATGTTTTAACTATCATACTCTCATTTGCTGTTTCCTTACCGTTTGTCTGCAGCCATCACAACTCTGACGGACACCACTACTTCACTCCTCTGCATGAAGATGTATGAGTCTATCGCTACAAGTTACGGAGTGTACCTGAACTACCTCATTTACGCCGGCTTCTCTCTGACGGGATTGGTCGTTATGTACCTCATAGTCCCGGAGACCAAGGGGCGTACATTTGCTCAAATACAGGCGGACATGGCTGCTGCCCCGGAGGAAAAAGCGGGACTCACTTCCGAATATGTTAAAAACAATGAGAGAGTTTATGTGAATTGTTAACATGTTAGTTTTTAATTTAGGGTTTCATTATTTTGGTAATTATATACGCTCTTTTAACCGACCCTAACTGTCCAGATATCTAAATAGATCAGTTTAAACGGATACTTCATCACTGTTTGAATCCGTCAAATGCACTGTCTGGACTAAATGAGTGCACTGTCATAACTAAAAAACATTTTTCAATAAGGATTCACTTAATGTATTAAGACTGAAAGCTAAGGTCTATTAATAAGAGATTAATCTTTGTCAAGACATTCTATATTATTATTTTTAAGTTAGCATTGTGTATTCAATGTCTAAAGACTCCTAAACCTAACAATTCAATTAACCCTCCAAACAAATCTGATGCGATGTTAACATTCGCACAAACAAACAGAATAAGGCTTACTCAGAATAAGTACTTAAAAAGTTATTCTGTGTATTATGGAAATGTACTAACAACTGAAGTAACACTATATTTTGTGGGATATTAAACCAAGAAGAGACCCGACGGGTTGTGCATTGTGCCAATGGACCACAATTCCTAGATAAGGACAGTCAGTCCAAACTAAACTCAAAATTAGGTTGATTAAAAACATTGTGTATCTTTTGCTTGCAGAGGTAGTAAATCCAATCAGCGATTATAGCAGGGTCGGTTAAAAGAGGGTTTATGTAGAAGTAAAAGCCTACCAAACTTTTGGAATTGGAGCTTTATAAATGTTATGATAGGGCATGTGCAAGAAAACTGTTAGCTTTTTTTGGTCATCAGAATGGCCATAAAATGTTTTATGTGTCAAATTTTTATTTACTTTCTTGTGAGTAATGTTGGTTTTATAGTTGACAACTTAAAGAGGTTTACAGTGTGGTCTTTAGGTCTTGCCACCAAAACTACAAGACCTAAGAAACTTGAAGTATGGTAGGTTTTTGAAGTTGGCCATGGTTTGCCTAATGACTTGTTCATTTTTCCAAAAACTGCCCTAGTGAAGCTAACCTAGTCTTATTTTTCAATCTATAATTGTTAAAGAAAGGTCTTAGAGCTTTGTAGTCAGAAACTTAACTGCTAGACAACTAAGGAAAAGTCCAAGTAATTTACTTTTGATCAATCTCTATGTTTTTCTATTTCGTTTACTACGGTGGGCTCACAAGGGTGGGGCCGAGATTTGAAGGTGCAAGGCAGTGGCCAATACTATTGTTATGGGGGTGCTATGTGGGTTGCAACGTTTTTGGTCCCAGAAAAGTGAGCTTCTTAGAGCAATTTCCTTTATTTTCATGGTTTTCCATAGGAAGTAAACACACATAAAATCTTGTACGCTGTATTTTTACCCTACCATAGCAAATATTGCTAACCTATGAAGATGACCTTAACCTCTTTATCTCAAATTCAGTTTGGACTGAATTAATAATTGACTGGCATCAGGCTGACTGAGAGAAGGAAGTAGACAGGGATCAACAGTATGAAGCAAACTCGGTCGATTATTTTGACAAACATCTGCCATTGTTGAGAGTTGTCATCGGTTGTTACCAATGTCGACCCCTCTTCATTCTCGGTGTCCATCATTTTGGCAGCATTCTGGAAATTAAATTTAAATTACAAACTGATTACATTTTATGAAATAAAGCAAGGGTTGTAGTTGTTTTTTTTTATGTGGATTTAGTAACTGTTCTGTGAATCAGTGTCAGTGACAATATTTTTATCATTTTACATACCTTTGGGTCCATGTCACTGACAAGTAAGAGCTGCAGGACTCGGTGGCTGGCTACGAGTCTGGCGGTCGTCTGCAGGAAAGGGGGGTTTGACGTACACGAGGCCAAAGTGCGAGTGACGACCGTCAGAACGATCAGAAGGCCGGAGAGGAACATGGTGTCTCGATAGAAACAGACTGGAACACAGAAAACAATAGCTACTAAGACAGGGACATTGAAAAAAACTTCATGATTTATAGAGGTATCTTAATTACGAGAAGTAGGTTTTTTTGTAGGAAGTGGAATGCGTTTACACACACTGAGGTGCTTGTTGTCCCCTCAGTAGTGTCGGACTCCCACGAGCTCAAAGTGCCTTGAACTACCAACTAAATCACCCCCCTCAACACCGAGGACACTAGCCTGGAACTGTTTCTTACATTACTTCAAGAAAGGCCTTTGATATTACGCACCTAGGGTAACCTCCGAGGGTAAAAGCTGAGGATTAAGGCCGATCGAGGTCAAACTTATTTGCCCGAAGAATGGCCTGGACATAGTGCCGGAACAGTTCCAATTGCCCTCTCCCTGGACCATAGCTCCGATGATGTTATGTGGGCTGACGACCACGCCGATCTCTGTTGAAAGCGAGACTCGGCGGGCGTGTCAACGGTCGCACTGAAAGAAGGTGTGCTCGGACGTGACTGGGATGCCGGGGCAATACAGACAGTCCAGACCAGCAGGGGATACTGTTAGTCATTCTGTCCCGGCCCAACGCGGGGTACGAGAAGTAGGGTTAAGATGTTAGTTGGTTGTAGTATTAAAGGGGAAATTGGGAGTTTTTTACAAGCAATATATTGGCGTGAGTTGATTTAAGCAATATGAGGTTTGTCACATTGAAACAATTTATACATGGGCACGGCACAGACTGCCTTTTTTTCTAATTGCTTGGATTGTAACTAATTGTAAGAAATGATCGTAGTTCCTGGATATGTACAAGTCCATACCTCATGCATATGGACTTAGTCTTCGGCTACACATTAAAAACTTGTTATAGTGGAAAAAAACTGATTTGCAGCATTCTAGGGAAAAGATTATTGCTGCTATAAAATTGCAATTCCTGACATGCTCTCAGTATATGTGGTTGGAAATTAAACAATAGTTTGATATCTGCTGGGCAACTAATGGAGCACATGTTGAACCTTAAATTCCCATCTGTATTTGCAAACCCCAAACTACTCAATATCTTAATCCTAGTTTCATTATACATAAATTTTATTTATATGTATATTTTTAAATCTGGATTTTTTTATTTTGATGATGCTGTACTCAGTATCTAAAAGCCAGGATTTTTATATAATGAAGAGATATTTTATACAAAAGTTAAAGTTATGACTAAGCCTTAATAATAATAATATGAGTTAAGTGAACCCTAAACCTGTATTCATTTGTTGAGTTTTGGGAACAAGCAATCTTAACTGTGGCTCATAGACAATACTTAGCATCACAAATTTTGATAGTAAGCCAGCTACTTGGAGGTCATGAATTGTGGATAGTTATGAGCGATAGCTTGTGGACGCGGTGTTCCTTAGTGAGGATTAACTCCGCACTATTCAATATGCTACGTTCATAAGGCCGTCCTCATGATTACACCAGTTCATAAATTGTAAACCAGACAAAGTAGTGGTTCCGATCCCACGTTAAAATGTAGGTCCCTCAGTTGCCATTGGCTGTTGGGCTATTAACTAACAGTCCTGTCTAAGGAACATATCGGCCTTAGTCAGTAACAAGACTACAAGATCGTGCCACAATCATCCTTCACTTATTTGTCATACTTGGCTTAAAATACCTGTCTGGGTAGGTCGCCATTTCAAGCACTGTAATGTAATGTAATGAAAATTGGTGACCTAAAAACAGCTGACTTTTCCAATATAATCGTATGGGTAAATGACCAATTGTTCAAGTTTTTGAGTGTCGTGATTTCATGATGCGTAGTATGGTGAATTTCTTTGGTATTCATTATGTAAAAATGTTCTATGATTTTTACATATTAATATGTTTTTGGGTGTAATTGTAGAAAAAATATTATTTTTACATATTAAACATATATTTGTATAATAATATTTTGAAATTTGCACCAAATTGTTAGTATTAATTTTATAATAAATTTCTTAACTTATTGCAATATTAGTAAGTATTATTTAATCAATTGTATAAATAAATTTATGCCAATGACGGTACTTAATTTTGTATAGGTTGATTAAAACATTTGGAAATATTTTCAATTTGCATTTTTTTTATTTCTTACAGTGAATAGTTCATTTAGACTTATTTGACTGAACAAGTGCCTTTTATTGTAAGTCTAATTAAAAGTATTCCTTTTATAATGAATAAAATTGAATGTTTTAAAGAAAATGGTTTTTGACTTAATTTTGAACTTGTTACTTCAAATATTAACTCTTAAACTAATATCGTTGGGTTCTTTCTTATTTATAAGTCATTGTGTGTGGATTTTCTTATGGCCTACTGTAGAATCCTGCCTAACCAAATCAGGCTCAACCGTAATCTCAGTAGATATCAAAATTTAAACGTTTTATGAACTAATGCTGATCGGACAAGGCTGCTCACAGTCCTTGAAATAAAAATTGCAACAAAATAAATCTTTCAAAAACATTTTTTAATAAATTAAGTAAATAAATAAGTGGATATTTTGAATTTCAAAACAGTTACATAAAGAAAGCTTTGTGCATCTCTCTGTTCTGAACAGTTAGATGCAGTTATTCTCACGGATTCAGATGTTGGGATGTTCAAAATATTTAGTTGGTTTGGACCACTTTTTTTAAAAAGCTTTTAAGGGAAAAAGGAAGCTGTTGACACAGTGACAGCAAAAAGTAAATAAAATAACATAATAAGTGGTTTTCTGTAACAATCCAAAAAAAACCTTGATTAAATTAAAAAGAATCATTTTGGAACGTTCCTGCCCATAATATTATGTTGTTCTACTGTACTGTTCACAAATTAAGATCACAATCTGACCGTGCCATTGTCGTTACTAACTCTGTCAAATCTGATTAAAATGTTTTACCAATCCATCCATCAGTCACGAAATGGATTGTTCAGTTTTAACTCCACTTTGTCAAGATAATTATTATCATTCAACTGATTATAATAGGCTCCCTCTTATCCGGACAACTTTTAATAGGACATCAGTTAAACTAGACTCTACGGAAATGAAATTTTTTTAACCGGATAATGTTTATAAACCCCTTTGGATACACCTGATATGATAGACAGAAATAGGAGGTTTTCTGTACCGCCTATTCCCATGGGCACGATTTGAGACCAGAGATTTAATGATAAATATTTTTAATCAAATGTCTAAACTATGAGTATTGACTTATTTAATGTGCACTAGTAAGAACGAAACCGGGGAATCAAACAATGAGGAAAAAATGTTCACTGAAGTGTAAAGTACAGTAATCTCTATTTGAAAAAAAATCACTGAAGTGTAAAGTACAGTAATCTCTATTTGCAGTAGGGTCAGATCAGCTCGAACTGTAACTCTGAGTCTGTGCAGCCCGGTGGGTAAAACCCAGGGGAAGTACCCAGTGCAGCAGCCAGAGCAGCTGAGGGGGGGAGAGACAGAGAGAGTATATAATCAGCTGACTGTAATCAGCTGGCAGTCAGTGACCTCCAGTCAGCTGTGAACACCACTACCAGAATGTCTCCCTCTCTCTCTGTCTGCCTGAGCCTCCTACTGGCCACAGCAGTCCTGGCTGCTCCAGCCGACACCTTTGTTGATGAAGGTAGGTTTTTGAACATGCTCTGTTTGACTTTAATAGATAAAAAATGGGTAACGTTTGTGTATGATACATGATTTGATGGTCCAATTGATAAAAACATATTAACTTTAAAAATTATAGGTACAAATTAAATTTAAAAGCATTAAATTATTTAACTACAACATTTTACAAGTCTGTTAATATAACATAATCAATAACATATTAACATCAAACAGTTTTTTAGAAGTCCCCTGCCCCTTTCTGGTATATGTAAATAATCACTCTATAAATCCTTAAAACGTAAAGACACTAAGGACTTAGAACATTGTCAGTATTTGAATAAAGATCTGTCTTACAACAATTTAAGAACTAAGGTACTATACAAATGAAACTATTAAAAAGCAGTAAATAATTTTTGTACTCATACAACTTATCACATTTAACAGTTTAAAGCACCCATTAATTTAAAGGAACTAAGCATATTTTTCCTGAGGTAAAAAATTATTAAACTATTAAAATCTTTATTTTAAAATAATTTTACGAGAAAAACTTAAATTGAAAATGTTTGACTAAAACACTACTAACAAACCACATTACGATTTTCTTTCTCTTTATAAACTTACCGAATTCATAAGTAGAGCATATGATAGAGTAATAATTATATTTTCAATGCCTAATTGATCTTGGTACATTAATAAACATTTTATAGTTACTAGGAGTAAGCTTTTATTACATAATTGAATGAACTCACTAACCATAACCAGCCGAATCCATTGTCATAAAATTAACAGTGGCAAAAAATTGTGTTTATTAAACCATGGAATACAAGTAGGCCTAAAGATGATTTCAAATACAAAAGACACCAGCGATGAAATATGTAAAAAATATAATTTCTGAAAAAAATCACATGAGAGCAGGTCAAAAAATACATTATATATTTTTTTTAATCGATTAGGGATCAGATACTGCTGCTTTCTAGCAGGTTTCTTGTATATAATTTAGTACTTTGAGAGAATAATGCCTTGGGATTTTTTCATGTGTAAATTTTGCGTTTTCCACTAGTACTGATTAAGAAACATTTTCCAAAGTAATTGAAGAATCATTAACCAGACAACACATGACATATCTTTTTCAGAAAATATTTTTGCTGTATATTTAATTACTTTTTTATATTCTAAATTATCTTAATTTCCATCCCATTGTTTAATAAAGACAATTTTCTACCAATGTTAATCTGAAGATTATTGTAATTTTAAAGTCAAATTGCTAAAAAACCGTTCAGGGGATTTGCTTAAAAATTTAATGGCATCTTTCCAATGAGCAATTAAACATTTGTGCAAAATATGAAAATGATCAGTGCAATCGCTTGAAGGTATCACGGTGTTACGTTAGTACTCAGTACCGGACAACGAATCTTTGACTCCCCTAATTCATAGCTTCACTTAACTTTGTTCCTCATCATTGAATTATAGGAAACACATAAATATCCAACATTGCATGCTGTAAATGTTGCAGACATGACGGGCGTGCGTCTGCCGCGTGCCACCTGCGATCTGCTCAGTTTCTCCATCGGAGGCAATTCGCTCGGCCACGCGGCGTGCGCGGCCAACTGCCTCTCGCTACGACGCGGCTTCAAAGGCGGCCGGTGTCGCGACGGCGTCTGTCACTGTCGCAAGTAGACCTACCGCAGCGTCGCGAGTGACGACCCGATAACTCGGATACATGACAACCCAGTGCCATAAAATATGTGATATTATTTTTAAGTTTAAGCCCCAAAATTAAGTTTTAATGCTTGATATTCAAGAGGTCGCCTCTCTAATGTTCAGTACTGCTCACAACAAGGTATGGGAAAATTTTTCTGACATACAATGTTAAAAGGGCAATTTATTAATTGTATTTTATATTTAAAATAGGTATTTATTTCCAAAAATTATTTTTACTCTGAGAGTATTGCAATTTACTTACTTTTTTTAAAATAAACATGTTACTGACAAAATCCAGTTCTATTATTATTCTTTACCTAATCACTAGCTGATAACCCCGGCTTTGCTCAGGAGGTTCTTTTCCTTTCATTGGTTAAGGAAGTGCTGCATTCAGTCGGTAATCCTTGGAACTAGTAAAAATATGACCATGATTTTATATTAACGAATTCTACCAAAAGCAATTTCTAAACCTACGGTGAAGCCTTACCGTAAAAGTTATTTCAAAATTATTTAAAAAATATTTTTAAAAAAATATTTATTTATGATGGATCTATTGGTCATTTGGGATTCCAGACAGCCGTCAATTTTTTAATAAAGTTGATTTCTCCCTCAAAAGGTCAACCATCGTAGTGCACATCATGAGATTCAAAGCTTTAATTTGACACCAAGATCAATGGACTATGACATGAAGTTTCGCCTGTAGCACGTACTATACCAACACACAACTCTCTTTATAATAATATTGATTAGAAGTTTTAATTTAAAAGTTTCAGGAGTCATCACTTTAACTGGAAAAACTGTAATCTGGAAGGGTATCGCTCCCGATGTTTCTAGAGAAGAGGGAATCTATTGTAGTCCACAATGAAATGACATGGGCCAGCCCACCTATAAGGCTAATGGTAATTTTAGTGTGGCCTGGGATAAATCAGTTGACATGGACATACCTATGTAGGGCGTGGTGTCTCCGTTGGTGTGGATTCTGTACGACAGGTACTGCAGGGTAAGTGTCTGAATGATCATCACAGTGCAATGGACTGCAACTCGCTCAGTTCTGTGTGGTGGGATCCATAGCGTAAACAGCGACATCAGTATCAACACTGAAACATGAATGTAACCATCAGGATTGTGAACCGAGCGACATCATTTACTTTATTGGAACGGGACTCAAAAAATAACAATCGTGAACAACATTATGCATCAGTATCAAAACAAAAGTATATATTAATTTAGAGGCCTTGTTGCTGACATTTTGACTTTGTGAAATTCAAGCCAAGCACCTTAATATTTTTATTTTATCTCAAATCAGAGATTTATATCAAAGCCAGTACTTTCCTTGATTTCAAGAAACAAGTGTGGAAATTTTCATTCATCCACACAAATTTATATTAACTTCATTAAATGTTATGAATCAGAGGGGGTTAATTTTACCTGCGGGCTTAAATACAGTTTGGAAGCTATATTAAGCCTCTCAGTTAACTGAGTCAAAATTGGTAGCAGAATGTCATTGACCGATCGGACAAGGACATGAACCTTTTTAAGCTATCAATCCACCTAAAGGGTTAAACCTAATGTGCATTATTTAGGCTAGGAGAACTTAAACTGGTGTTCTCCCTCCAATAAATTCTTACATTATTTTCTTTAAAGAGAAAAAAATTTCAAAAGAAATCATATCCACGTACCCACTCCAGGTATGAGGTAGGTTGCAACATACACAGAGGCATGTCTTCTCAGTGTGAACTGATAGTTGAGTGACACCAGGTACAGAGAGTCAGTCTCATTCTTGGGTCCAAGTTGGGTCTCGTTGCGAGTCGTGTTGGTCTTGACAAGTTCCCACTCCCTGCTTGGCAGCAGATATTTCAACCACAGCCCCTACAGGAGAGGTAAGTTTATGTTTTCTCTTCGGATAGTGCAAGGTAAGTATCTGAATGCAGGAAGTCTCTGTTTCCTATCTGAACATAGGAAAATACTCCTGAATCTATTTCAGGGTGATTTTCTTGTCAATGACGTAATCACAAAGAGTATATTGAGACTTTGGACAGGCATAGTTATATAGTCATAGTAAAATTCTTTATTCATTTCATGCATGTGGTACAAGAATAGAGTCACATTAATGTATATATAGCACAATACAACATTGTAAGTCACAAATAGGGCAGTGATCTTCCTGCAGAAAAGGGCATCACAGATATGGGTAACACTTAAGCGATTTGATAACTAATGTTGCCGCCTCAAAGCAGTTTGCATTGTTGAAGTGAAGAAAACCCTGTTTTTCCATGCAGAATTTATTACTCTCTTACTGAAAATATGGAGATATATTCCCAAACACCACTATTTCTTTTTAAGCTATACCTACTGATGTGAAAAAGCTGTTTTAATCAAGAAATTATAACAAGATGAGATGTTGCTCAGAACATTTTTATCAGCAAGCCATGTGTGTATCTCAAAAACAAAGAAAAGCTCAAATGACACAGTTATAAGTTGACAAACTGGCTGTACTAATGATGCAAATCACGTTTCAAGACTTAGAGAGTTAGAGACCTCCCAATTTTGTAGTGCTATAAAAAGTACATACTTATGACATTTATGACATATACACTTGCAACTGACATCCGAAGGCACATGTAAAATTCACAAAAACCACGTTTTTACTATAATTTTTAATTTTGTATTGCAAATAAGCTTGTCCAGATAATTCCAGAGGTATCCTGCACAGAAATTAACATCTGAACACGGGAAAAGACTCCTAAATCTAATTCAGAGAGGAACCTTTGACCTCCACTTATCAAACACACCATTTTGATTTCTCTTATCAGCAACATATTCAATAGGCCTAATTTGAAAAAAAATCCCTAATCGCCAAAACAAACCTCCTTATTCAAAAAACGAAAGTCGAGCGTGGAGCCAATGTAACGCTTGGAGCCGAGGGTCAGTGTACACTCGTGGACGTCGTGAGGCCAGTGGGTCCAGTCGGGGACGCAGTGGCCCTGCAGCACCGGGGACATGAAGGCGTAGACTTCCCCGTGGTAGTCCACCACCACCGGCGCCAGTATCTGGTCTAGGCTCGTGTCTGACTCCTCCTTCCTGCGGACATTCAGCATAAAGTTGAAGGGTTTTGATTTTGATTTTTGCGGACATTCGCCATCACTGATTAGTAAAATCAAGTTTGACAACGTTTTGGGATCTGGAGCCTTCAGGTGGAAAAGGGCCTAGAACATAACAAGATTAGGAAAATGTTCAGGTTTAAAATTTTCCTCTCCTCCCTCTTTGCTGTGCTCTAATTGGGTGTGGACGTCTTGCTCCTGGTTGGTGATATTTTTGGCTTCCTAATGGCAAATGTCTACAAATATCAAAATCAAAAAATTAAATCACAGTCACCAATAATGAATTTCAAACAAAGTTGAGGTTTCAAGCCAAATCTATCATCATTTGTCCACGTTTAAATATTAGTACCTGTGAACTGAGCTTTGCTCGGGGGAGTATAACAATATTCAATTGTGCTGTCTCAGCTCTATTCTACTCTCCTGGCTACGTGCTAAAACATAATGGCTTGTTTATGAACAGCTGGAAGATTCTTTTTGCATCTTCGTTGTTAATCCATAACCAACATGGCTACCCATGTGACCCAAACTTAAAATTGTTCAACTTTAAATTGCATTTTTCTAAAAATGTTGTGTTTCTACAACATACTACAACTAAGTAGACAAACTTGAAAATCAAAATTACAACTACATGCAAAATTCGATGAAAATTGCTAGAGCTATTTTGGAGGTAGGATTTACAAGACTTGCTCACTTAAAGTAATAGGATGATGTACAGATAAAATATAATTTCAAACAGCTGACATTTAAAAACCATAGCTTCATTTTTCCCTGGAAATAACACTAAGAGAAAATCTACAAAATTTAAGGGAAATTACTATTTTCATCCCTCTTTATCGAAAGCAGCTATTTTCTATGACAGCTGATATTAACAAAAATGATCGTTTCCCAAGCTCTAATTTAGATCAAGGGAAAAACGATCAGCTGACTTTTTCCTTGCTCTAAATTTACTTTCCCTTGCTTTCAATCTGTCCTCTACGTGCAATAATGTTTCTTTACCATTTATTTTTTTATAATTAAAATCAGCTGTTTTACTATGTAACAATTAAATGTAATCAGAGATAGACTAAGCTAGTTTGGCTGTGTTGTTAGCATAGTGCATGTTGGAAATTCCTCCAAATATGTCTATATTCCTTATAAAAAATACTAATTGAGGAATATAAGAGTTTTGATTTTAGTGAGATTTCTTAATCCGTATGTGTGTATTTTTGTGTCGTGATGAAAAGTATCGTTCATAACTTGAACCGAAAGTGATTATCCGGGATTTGCTACAATTATTTCCATACTTGGCTTCACCTCATATATGAAACTCGGAGTCCCTATGTTTAGCTCCTCTTCTAACATGAAACTAGAGCGTGTACCGGAAAATACCACTTTTGGTACGAGTAATGAAATATACTATTTCTTAATCTACTTACAAAACTGTATTACATGTCAAGGTGACTTCATACACTCGTGTTTTCATCTGGATTGATGTGTCAAAATAAGACAATTTCCTTTTTTAATCTTAAAGTATGACATCAAAAATCAGGAAAGGGAAAACAATTTACAATGAGGGAAGCCAAGAATGCACTGAAGAAAGTAATCATGTCATTCAGAAAAAAAGCAAGGAAAAGTAAAAAACTTGGGAGCCAAAACCGCAACAGCAGAGGACACAAGTGCATGGAGGCTGGGGTTTGTCTAGGCCAACAATCATCTAAGTTTTCAATGGTCTTAGAAATATGAATATAAAAATTATGATAAAATCTCACTGGGTTTGATTTTCATGGGCGCTGACACAAATTCAGAATTGTGTGTCTAAATAGTTGTCACAATCATAATTTCTTTGACACAAATCCACTTACGTATTGTAAACAGACAAGTCAGGCATCCAGATCATGCTTGTGTCCAGAACAATGCTGTCGATGTCGTCATACTGCAGCTTGTCCCATGCCAGTTGGTAGTCTTTCCAATTCTGTAACAAAGCATGAAGTTCATTGACTTATACATAATATGTCACTCATAAATCAAAAATGCAAATGTGAACCAGATGACCTGACCAGAATACGGGGAATTTAGGATGGCTTGGAAATGCCAATATGAATGGCAAAATAAATAATAATAATAATAATTATTATTATTATTATTATTATTATTATTATACTGTTATTAAAGAGATTCCCTACTGAAAATGACAAAATTTATTTTTCAAAAAAATCTTTTTTACATATTTTTGTTATATGATATGTCCTCTTTCAGAAAAACCATACATAACAAGGTATTTTATAAGGTTTCATATATGAAAAAGAAAAAATTATATTAGACTCTGCATGCCGCCGCTCCAATATCAAATAGCCTAGCCAGGATGACGCTCGCGAACTTTCAATGCGCGATTCCAGCAAGTTTGGTTTTTCAACACTAAAATTGATATATCTCATAAGACTTGTAGTAAAAGGTTGAAATTTTTACTCAATATTCCTTATTAGTATATCTAAAAAGTTAGGTAAATTATGCCTGTAACACAACTAAGAATTGAATGAAAAAATTTTCCTTTCAATAAACTTTTTTTTTAATTGTTAGCTTTTTTCCTAATACTTTTTTTTCTTAATAGTTACAAATCTAATTTTACCTACCTTTTTAGAAGACTAAAAACCCTCTAAAATGACACTTTGATGATGAAGTTCTAGCCAATAGGACCTGAGATATAATAATAGAAAAATATTAACAAATTTAGCATTTTCAGTAGGGAATCCCCTTAAGTAATATTTTTAATAAGTTTAAAACTAAACTTACACTTTAACTTATGCTTACACTTATACTTCAATGTATCAATGATGTACAGATGACGAATAAAGAAATTTTGATTGATTGATTGATTAATTGACACAGTTCTTTATGTATGAAAGTAGATATGTAACGAGTTTTTGACCAAAATTGTAGGTCTATTCTTAAAATACTGATGCAGGGTTAAACCCTAGTTTTTAAGAGGCTAAGTACTAAAACTGAATTGATTAACGTAATAAAAGCTATGCACTTAGTGTGTTCTAGCTTGCGATATAGCCTGCTCTACTGATGTACTCAGAAAACCCAATGATCTGGAAAAAATGCAAAAAATGACAACAAACATGTTCACTAAAATCAAAAATTTTAAATTGCCAAATAAAAATAAAATGAAATATATTATTAAATTAACCAAGTAAAAAAATAATATTTTGCAATTGTAAAATACTACAGTGGTCTATGTACTACAGTAGCTTGTATGTTTATTGTCTTAATTAATACTATTTTTTTTTTCAAAAGAACTAATCAAGGAAGAAATATAAATTCATCCTTACCATGCTCAACCAAGTTTTCACACGAAGTGTGGTGCCATATTCATCCTGAAATACAACAAACACTTAGGACCCATATTCATATATTAATTAAGGAACGAATGAGGTGATGTGAATCCATGTATTAGCAGAGTCATAAATGTATTGTCCTTCACTGTGTATGTAATATGATAACCCAAATCCAATTGCATTGATTGTTTTGCAAAAATATATTTAAGAGATTGCCGAAATCTGTTCATTTAACCACTTAGTAGTCCATCAGGTATGAAGCAAATCCCTTAAACCGTCTTTAACAATATTTATTTTATAAATTGCAGATATAAAAATGTATGACCTCTTCTTGGCTGGTTTATTCTTACATTCTTACACTGTGTGGGTTGTGATGTTTTTTTGGTTTACTAAAGTGAGTGTTTTTAAACGTGACCTAAAAAAGACAAATACTCTACTGTACTTTGTACTTAATTCATTAGCTATGTGCTGTGTACGTTAATTTTAGGTAAAAATAATTGTTTTTATAATAGGTTTATTATCCGGCCAAATCATTATCCAGCCAAGGCTCAATATGTCATGGCCGGATGAGGTGTTCTACTGTATACACTATACTATGGAATTAAAATTAAAATTATTTCAAATTCAAAAGAAACTAATAATTAAATTGGTGATAGATTGGAGTATTTTCCAAAATGTTACAAACATGTTGTTTAGTTAATGATTATTAAATTAATTTGTAAAAAGTTTTATAAAGAGTACTAGTTGAAAAACAAAACATAAACAGGATATGTCCTCTTATTGTTAAGCAAAAATCCTGCCAGATAGCAGCGTCTGATCCCTATCAGGTAGTGATCAGGTAATGATACTCAAACAAAATTAAGCTCCAAATTGAAGGTTTTTCAGTCATTCTCAAATTAATTGTAAAAGTCGATAATGAGAAACAATAAATTTTTCCTTCCAAAAACAATATGTTTTATTTTCAATTGTGGCCGTCCAATCATGAGTTTGAAGGGACATCAACTTACAAACTCTATGGTCCTGGGCGCCAGTATAAGCCCCACCGAGGTCTTGTTGGAGTGGTGAGCCACGGGTCGCAAGTACTTGTCATATCCACACAGCAAATCCAGCTTCAGTCTCATCATCTTGGTCTTGGCCTGCTCCTTTTGGCCGCAACTCAGTGGCTGTCCACCTCAGGATTTGGGAAAAATAATTATTGTAGTAAATAAATTGTATTGGGACACAAATCAAATATAAGTAATTATAGACAAACAACTTTACTTTCTGTTTTTTCACAGATTTTTGAAAAGCTGTATGTATAAACATCATTTTTAATAAATATAAAACTATTACACCTAATCAATTTAAGTAACGCACGGACTTTCAAGCCTAATTGAACATTTAAATTACCTTGTGGTTTTATTAGACAAACACAAAGAAACAATTTACTTATATTTTATTTATCAAAAACATTTGACATGGTAAATCACTATATTCTACTGTATATAATATGTAATATGGGAATAAGAGATTAAAATTATGACTGGCTATAGCCTTATTTGAAGAATAGCAGCCAGTAAGTCAGCGTTTCATATTCATAATATAACCACATCGTATCACAGCACACACCACCAAAAGTAGGATTGCCACAAGGATCCAATCTCAGTCCCCTTCCTTTCCTCATATGTGTCAATTACATGAATTCTAAAATACATAGTGGGTTTCACCCATCGAAAAAACTTCCTTGGACTTGGGTTTTAATTTGCCATACTTCATAAGCTTCCCTTTTGTTTAACTTTAAACTTGGAATTACAGTAGGGCGCAGTCCTTAGGAAATTTGGTTAAAACTGTTTGTAGCATGCATCTAGATCTAGGACCCAATGGAAGCAAGCAAATATAAGCTCTGTGGGTCTTTTGATTTTGGAGTTGCGTTGTCTGATAGAAAACCCTTTCTCTTTTTTCTACAGTAATAGGTTTCCTTCCCAGATTCAAAATTGATTTTGTTCGCCGATGACACATCAGAAGAAAATTTAAAAATAAACTCTTAAAGACCAAGTTATAGGATATTTTGAAAACAATAAGTACAAATTAAATAATGAAAAAAAATATAAAATAGCAAAACAAGAAAAACTAATAATATGGTAATTGAAACAAAAAGACTTAAAATATCTAAGAATTTGTATTGATCAAAACCTAAATTGCTCTGTATATCCACAAAGTTAAAAAAACCAATGTCATATAATACTTTTTGTGAAAATGATTTTCCTTGTTTACAAATATAAAATCAAAGTTTAATTTATACTACTCTTTAATAAATCTGCTTTTAAAATATACATTACCAACATTGCGGGGACAGGGAGAGGAAACAAATCAAGTATCTTTTCTTATAACAAAGGCCCTATAAATGACAAACATTTGGCATCTTAACTTGGAATCATGTAAACCACTCTTTAAACACTGGAAAATACTAACACTACCCTCACTATGTATTTTTAGAAACAATAATCTATTCAAAATTACCTTTAACTATCACTGAAGATACAGAAAATTTAACCTACCACGATTACACAAGTTTATACAAAATTGCCTATAGAAAGACACGACACTTTCTTCCAAACACAAATAAAATACATATTAAGATGACTCCAAAGATGATAAAGTTCTAATATACCATATATTAAAACAAAAAATCCAGCAAAACTAAAAATAAATTGAAATAAAATCTTGCTTAAAGATAAAATACTTTTATAATACATAGAATATGTGGAACATTTTAATTTGTAACTAAGAAATTTGTAACTTTATAACTAAGAAATTACACCCATGCAATTTATAAAGTTGTCAATGGCTATTATAAATAAAAATATATAAATGAAACTAGTGTTAAAGCTTTTTTACTTACATTGGCAAGGTAGAAAAAAAAGACAAACAGAGAGGCAGACCCTCCAGATCATTGTAGAGCTTTATTTGAGATCTGTAGAGTGGGATGATACGCCAGACACAGACAACTCCCCTAATGTGTTATCTCTCACACCTCCCCTGATAGCAAGCCAGCTGTGACGTTCAATGCAGCTGATATGTCATCCTGATGAAAGGAGGTTTTAAATGCAGAAGACAAGATAAAAATATCTTTTTTGAAAAAGATGTTTAGTCTTTCTTAATCCGGATGGCTTAAAATTAAAGTATTTATATATAGCAACAGTTCTTTGACTACCTAAATGACAAATAAATAGCAGTAACCTGCAGCTTCGCTCTTTAAAAATTTTAAATTTAGATTAGGTTGGATCTTTACACATGAACATTAGGACTAATTATTTTTAACCAAATACCAGTTTATTTCTAAGAATTGTCATTAAATGTTAGAACTTGAATTTTGATTTTTATCTTTGTACTCGCGGGTATGTGCAATACTTTGTGTCTTTACTGTAGGTTTTGGCCAGGTACGGATAGTGGTTACATTCTTACTTAATAATACTTATTGAGTCTACAGAAAAGCATGTTCCTGATTTGTTTAGTGATAGATGGGACTGGGAGGCTCGAAATGAGTAAATTTTGTTCTCACAAAGGGAACTGAAGTCCAGTCGCCAAATAAGAAATTAGGCATGAACCTTGAAGTACGGTTTGACTAAAATTTTATGACTGATTCTAGTACTATTTGATGTACTGAACAAGAGTATGGCGGGTGCCAGACTGGCATCCTTGGGCAATTTTGAATGTCGAAGGTCAAAGATTAAAGGGCCGAAAATAAAGAAACAGATATTGAAAAAAAATTATTTATGGTATCCAAGAAAATATTCCTGAAGGTATTGATTCTAAACCTCCGCCGATAGTTGCTGGGTGGTAAATACATCATTTTGATTGGGTATTAGTTTTCAGCCGCCATATTGGATCTGCCATGTTGGATACAAGATAATTTTTTCAAATATGAATGTGGTGAACACATCATTATAGACTAGATTTTCACGCTGATTATAATCCCTCAAAATTTCAATTTGGAATAAAATATTTAGAGGGAACCATGGTATGAAGCAAATAAATCAAGATTGTCAGGCACTGGAGCAGGGATAGGTGATTGTGGGTTTACTTTAAGCAAATGACACACAACTTAGGTCAACCCTAACAAGATAAAAGGGTTATCCATAGTTTTCAATGAATTTTTTATTTATATATGCAGAACTAGATGTGTAAAAGGAAAATAAAGCCCGCTAAATGGCAGCAAAAGGTGTTTTATTGTGAATGAAGAACCACAAAAGAAACAAACTGAGTGTCCTTGTCTTTTCATGGATAAGTAAACATCGGCTGCTCAGACTTTTGCGGATTCATGCATCTTGTTGTAAAAAGTTGAACAGGTGGATGCATTCTTTCTTATGGTGCTAATTTTTGCCTAAAACTTTGCATAAGCCATCACAAGGATAAATACCCCCGTTACAGCAGACCTGCATACTCAGTGAATTTCAAATGTCAAAAAAATAGTTCCATCCAATGTAGTGAGATATGATATTTTTTTGTAATCTCCATAAGAATAACATGGGGAATGAGTATGCAGGTTTGCTGCCACAGGCATATTAAAACTAGGTGGTTTAATTTCAATATTTAGTATATCTTATCTAGAAGAAGCCGTATACCAAATTTTATCCAGATATGTCCGGAAATAATGAAGATATGGATTTTTTTTTTGTCCATAAGGATAACGTGGGGAATAAGTATGCAGGTTTGCCGCCACGAAAATGGAAATTTCGGTGATTTTAGACTAAAATACATTAAATCTCATCTAGATGAAGCCACAAACCAAGTGTTATTAAGATATGTTGAGAAATAAGCGAGAATTTTACTTATTCCCCATAAGGTTAACATTGGGACAACGTGCTGTGCTTACCACTTTCAATATCTCTGTAACTAATGGACATAGAGCAATGATTCAAATTACTAAATTGTTTGTTTTTTCGAGCTGAATTCAATGGTGGATAATTTATATTTTTCTATGTGAAAACCCCAAAAAACCCATTTTTGAAGGGGTTTAACCCCCATTACCCCCCTTCCAGTGGTCCGATCGGGCTGGTTTTCGAACTCATACGAATAATTACTACTTTACACCCCTGAGCCAAATTTCACTCCGATCGGACTATTTTTGCGATCGCTATCGTGCTTGCAGACACACATATATATATATATATATACAAATTTGAACAAATGGTGTTTTTTGCTTCTGGGGGCCCCAAAACAAAAAGTTATCATGGTCTCGGGCTTAGGTCTTACCATGAGACCTACCGGACTATTTTTGCGATCGCTATCGTGCTTGCAGACACACACACATATATATATATATATATATATATATATATACAAATTTGAACAAATGGTATATATACAAATTTGAACAAATGGTGTTTTTTGCTTCTGGGGGCCCCAAAACAAAAAGTTATCATGGTCTCGGGCTTAGGTCTTACCATGAGACCTACGGTAATAGCTTCTTCCCTATAGGGGAAATTCGCTAAAACTAGACATTTTACATTAACAAGTAAGCACACAACACAGTGACATGATGTAGCGAATTTCAATTTCAAAGGACTTAACTGCACCCCCAAAGCCCCAAATTTAGACCCAAAACCCCCAAGTTTTGGGGTTTATCCTTCCCAAAAAAGGGCATAGGTGATTTCGTTTTATTCCCCAAACTAATTTGCCAATCGGTTCTAGATGCCTTTCCAAGTAATTTATACTGTTACATAGGTCGAAAAAGGTACCTAGTAACTAACCAAGGTAACTAGTAAGTCTCTGTGGCCACCGTGAAACTTTGATTCTTCCTTGTCTCCCTAGGAAGTTTGATTCCCAGCGGAGCTTAGATACCCAGTCAGGTCCGAGCCCTGGAGGGACTAGTGGATTATCCTCACTTGTCCATATGGGATGGGATGAGGGACATTTACCTAGGGCTGTCAGTCTAGAGGGCGAATGGGCAAGACTCTCCATTGTGACACGGAGGGCTCCGGGGTGAGACTCTCCATTGTGACACAAAGGCCTCCTGGGTGGGACTCTCCATTGTGACCCAGAGGGCTCCTGGTGGGACTCTCCATGGTGACCCGGAGGGCTCCTGGTGGGACTCTCCATGGTGACACAGAGGCCTCCTGGGTGGGACTCGCCATTGTGTCATGGAGGGCTCCTGGGTGAGACTCTCCATTGTGACCCAGAGGGCTCCTGGGTGAGACTCTCCATTGTGTCATGGAGGGCTCCTGGGTGAGACTCTCCATTGTGACATGGAGGGCTCCTGGGTGGGACTCTCCATTGTGACACAGAGGGCTCCTGGGTGGGACTCTCCATTGTGTCATAGAGGGCTCCTGTGTGGGACTCTCCATTGTGACACGGAGGCCTCCTGGGTGGGACTCCCCATTGTGACTCAGAGGCCTCCTGGGTGGGACTCTCCATTGTGTCTTGGAGGGCTCCTGGGTGAGACTCTCCATTGTGACACGGAGGGCTCCTGGGTGGGACTCTCCATTGTGACACGGAGGCCTCCTGGGTGGGACTCTCCATTGTGACATGGAGGGCTCCTGGGTGGGACTCTCCATTGTGACATGGAGGGCTCCTGGGTGGGACTCCCCATTGTGACACGGAGGGCTCCTGGGTGGGACTCTCCATTGTGACACGGAGGCCTCCTGGGTGGGACTCTCCATTGTGACACGGAGGGCTCCTGGGTGGGACTCTCCATTGTGACACGGAGGCCTCCTGGGTGGGACTCTCCATTGTGACATGGAGGGCTCATGGGTGAGACTCTCCATTGTGACATGGAGGGCTCCTGGGTGGGACTCCCCATTGTGACATGGAGGGCTCCTGGGTGGGACTCCCCATTGTGACTCAGAGGCCTCCTGGGTGGGACTCTCCATTGTGACACGGAGGCCTCCTGGGTGGGACTCTCCATTGTGACATGGAGGGCTCATGGGTGAGACTCTCCATTGTGACATGGAGGGCTCCTGGGTGGGACTCCCCATTGTGACATGGAGGGCTCCTGGGTGGAACTCCCCATTGTGACTCAGAGGCCTCCTGGGTGGGACTCTCCATTGTGACACGGAGGCCTCCTGGGTGGGACTCTCCATTGTGACATGGAGGGCTCATGGGTGAGACTCTCCATTGTGACATGGAGGGCTCCTGGGTGGGACTCTCCAATGTGACACGGAGGCCTCCTGGGTGGGACTCTCCATTGTGACACGGAGGGCTCCTGGGTGGGACTCTCCATTGTGACACGGAGGCCTCCTGGGTGGGACTCTCCATTGTGACATGGACTCCTGGGTGAGACTCTCCTTTGTGTCATGGAGGGCTCCTGGGTGGGACTCTCCTTTGTGTCATGGAGGCCTCCTGGGTGGGACTCTCCATTGTGACACGGAGGGCTCCTGGGTGGGACTCTCCATTGTGTCATGGAGGGCTCCTGTGTGGGACTCTTCATTGTGACACGGAGGCCTCCTGGGTGGGACTCCCCATTGTGACTCAGAGGCCTCCTGGGTGAGACTCTCCATTGTGACACGGATGGCTCCTGGGAGGGACTCTCCATTGTGACATGGAGGCCTCCTGGGTGGGACTCTCCATTGTGACACGGATGGCTCCTGGGAGGGACTCTCCATTGTGACATGGAGGCCTCCTGGGTGAGACTCTCCATTGTGAAACGGAGGGCTCCTGGGTGAGACTCTCCATTTTGTGACAGGGAGAGCTCCGGGTGAGACTCTCTACTGTAACACAGAGGCCTTCTGGGTGGGACTCTCCATTGTGACACGGAGGGCTCCTGGGTGAGACTCTGCATTGTGTCATGGAGGGCTCCTGGGTGAGACTCTCCTTTGTGTCATGGAGGGCTCCTGGGTGGGACTCTCCTTTGTGTCATGGAGGCCTCCTGGGTGGGACTCTCCATTGTGACACGGAGGGCTCCTGGGTGGGACTCTCCATTGTGTCATGGAGGGCTCCTGTGTGGGACTCTTCATTGTGACACGGAGGCCTCCTGGGTGGGACTCCCCATTGTGACTCAGAGGCCTCCTGGGTGAGACTCTCCATTGTGACACGGATGGCTCCTGGGAGGGACTCTCCATTGTGACATGGAGGCCTCCTGGGTGGGACTCTCCATTGTGACACGGATGGCTCCTGGGAGGGACTCTCCATTGTGACATGGAGGCCTCCTGGGTGAGACTCTCCATTGTGAAACGGAGGGCTCCTGGGCGAGACTGGGCTCCTGGATAGTGGTCAGGTTAGAGGTTGAGTCATTCCTAGAGGAGCGTAGAGGATATTTTTGGGGTGCCACTCCCTTCAGGGGTGAGGCTGACTGACCATGATATACCTTTCCCATCTCTGAAAACCCCTTTCTTCTATAACCTGCACAAATCCCAAAGAGAGACAAGGTTAAACCTCTTTTTTAGGTTAAGCAAGTTTGGAGAAAGCAGCCCTTACTAGCAGTTGCCAGTGGCTTCGCTCACGATAAAAATTACAGCTGATCTTACTTCTGCTCTTTAAACCATCAAATTTTAGTTTTCACAGCTGTTTACAATTCAGTATTTGAATGTTTACATCCTTATAAAATGTAAACATTGAAGCTATGGACGTTCTCAGGGCGTAGCCCGAGAGGATTTTAAGGAAGTGAATAGGCCTATGTCCTTTTCTGATATAGTGGCTCTCTTCCTGCCAAATTTCAGCTCAGTTGGTCCAGTATTTTTCAAGTGGCTGAAAGACACGAACATTCACACAAACATCCATACTTTCACATTTATAATATTATAGTAGGATATTAGTAGGATGTCAACGTTTCCTTGGCTAAGGTTTTAATAACTATTATTTTGGGAGGAAAATAAAACATAATTCAATCTTTCAGTTATTAAATTTTGCAAATTAGTATAATTCTACACAAAAAACACGGAGTGTTTTGTGTGGTGGCTAATTAGTATAATTCTACACTAATTAGTAATAACACTTTTTCAATTTCCACTTAGTCAAATTAAGATTAATTTTATGTAATTTAAGATAAAAAAATTAAATTGTGTAGAATTGAAACAAAACAAAATTTAAAGATAATTTTTTATTTATTTATTTGTACATGGAAAACATACTTTTACAAAACAAATTAAAACACATAGGCTGAGATGGCTAAATTAAGAACATGGTGCAAGGTTGTATAGCAACTAAGGCAACATAACTAAACTCTAAAAAAACAAATGCAACAGCAATAAACTATAAAATAATAACAACTGTCTAGAAAATATACAAATAAGATGTATTAAACGTCTTTAAAACATGAGTTTATTCAGGTAGGCAATTTTTTTAATAAGTCTAATAAGAAAAGTAAACAAACCATTTGTTTGCTAATAATAATCTTGGGCTATGGGCTAAGTTTAATAAATAACTAAATGTAAATTAAGTTTTTGGTTTATTAGATTATTAATTAGTTATTTCTTAAACAAATCTAACAAAAATATATGATTGGGTTACAAATAAATGATTATTTACTGATGTTCTGAAACTTATATTTCTATGCTTCTTTGAAAATAACTACTCCTATTAATGGTTTATTTGTAGTGCCTGACTTATATTTGAATAATTATAACCAGTACCCTGTTACTACAATTATTCAACCTTTTTAAAAGTTACAATTTTCATCTATTAATTTTTTCTTTAATTTCTTAATTTAGCTTGATTTTTAAAATGGTTGTAGTTAATTCATGTGATAGTAATTATTTAAATATTTTTGGTCCGACCCAATTTTGGCCTAAGACCCGAAGGCCATATAAAGTTCAAATCCATGATTTTAGCCCCTGAGCTGCAGATATGATTGTAAGACTATATTACGTCTAAACAGCTCAATAGTTTGACAAAAACCACAACAATTTTACATGACAAAACTGAGAGTACTGTATTGTGATGTTTTAAATTTTGATGTCAAGACCATAAAATATTATAGAATATAAATTTAACTTCATCGATAGTACCAACTGAAGATGATGTATTCACATTGAAACATGTTCTGAATGAACATGAAAACTGTTGAGCTGTTTAGACGTAAGTAATATAGTCTTACAATCATAATTAAAAGCCTGACCCAACCCGCCCCGAACTTAAAAAGTCTGGCCCGCAGACCCTACAACTTGTTAATCAGACATAATGAAGCAACATCTCTACCAATTATTTTAAAGGAAATGAGTTGATAATTTTGGCCACTTGAGTGTAAAATGCCTTTAAGACAACATAGATCTTTTCGGGACTGTGCCATCAACACATTATAGGAGGACAAAGTTTTATAAGTTGACTACTTACAAAAGAGCCAAGTCTGGATAAGACCTTGGTGACCTGAAAAAGGGTTTAACATAGCCTTAATTATTTTATTTATATGCTTTCTAAAACATGGTAAAACTACATTAACTAAGACTTGCTTTCTAAGTCTTACATGGTCAAGAGTCTTGGTGTTGTTGGCATTTCAGTCAGAAACCTATTTGTTGGACAACTTAAAATATTTCTAAGTTGTCTATATATACAGTGTGTAAAAAAAGTCCGTCCCCCCCTCCTTAATTTTTTTGTTTGTTAAGACAAACAATTAACCTTTGGGGAATGATACTAACTCAAACCAAATTACTTTCTGACGTTACCAAAAATTTTGAGTGTCCCCCGAAAATGGGGGATTTTGGCGGCAACTCAAACTTTTCAAATGCAAACCCCTTTTGAGTGACCCCTCATTTTAAAGAGCTTTCAAAAAGTAGATGAATGGTGAAAATTGGAGGTCTCTAACGTGTTTCTATCCAAATTGACAGCTTGTCAAAGTTTTGAATACAACACATCCTTGAAACATGGCGTCTAGGACGTTTGGAGTTTTAATTCACCTTTGGTCACGTAAAAATGAAACGAGCATGGGAAAAATGTTATTGAATGAAAAAGTACTCTCTTTTGGTGATATTTAAAATTTTGAGTGTCCCCAAAAATGGGGGATTTTGGGGGCAACTCAAAATTTTCAAATGCAAACCTCTTTCGAGTGACCCCTCATTTTAAAGAGCTTTAAAAAAATAGGCGATTGGTGGAAGTTGGAGGTCGCTAACGTGTTTCTATCAAAATTGGCAGCTTGTAAAATTTTCTAGGAGTCGTATGTAAAACTTTGACTAGCTGCCAATTTAGACAGAAACACGTTAGCGACCTCGTACCTCCACCAAACGCTTATTTTTTTAATTCTCTTTAAAATGAGGGGTCACTCGAAAGGGGTTTGCATTTGAAAATTTTTAGTTGCCCCCAAAATCCCCCCTTTTGGGGGGACACTCATAATTTTAAATATTACCAAAAGAGACTACTTTTTCACTTCATAACATTTTTCTCAGACTCTTTTCATTTTTACGTCACAAACGGTGAATTAAAACTCCAAACGTCCTAGACGCCAGGTTTCAAGGATGTGTTGTATTCAAAACTTTGACAAGCTGTCAATTTGGATAGAAACACGTTAGAGACCTCCAATTTTCACCATTCATCTACTTTTTGAAAGCTCTTTAAAATGAAGGGTCACTCAAAAGGGGTTTGCATTTGAAATTTTTGAGTTGCCCCCAAAATCCCTTATTTTTGGGGGACACTCAAAATTTTTTGTAACGTCAAAAAATAATTTGGGTTAAGTTAGTATCATTCCCCAAAGGTTAATTGTTTGTCTTAACAAACAAAAAAATTAAGGAGGGGGGGACGGACTTTTTTTACACACTGTATATATCCTTTCTATGTTTCTCTATTCCATTTAATTTCTTTTCTATTATTGTCATGCTTTTTCATTGGAGGTGAAATACTCATTTAACTTTTTTCAAAACATTCTTAGACTACCATAGCAAATATTGCTAACCTATGAAGAAGACCTTAACCTCTTTATCCCAAATTCAGTTTGGACTGAATTAATAATTGATTGGCATCAGGCTGACTGAGAGAAGGAAGTAGACAGGGATCAACAGTATGAAGCAAACTCGGTCGATTATTTTGACAAACATCTGCCACAGTTGAGAGTTGTTATCGGTTGTTACCAATGTTGACCCATCTTCATTCTCGGTGTCCATCATTTTGGCAGCATTCTGGAAATTAAATTTAAATTACAAACTGTTTACATTTTATGAAATAAATTAAGGGTTGTAATTATCATTTTTTTAATGATACATTTGCTAGATTTGGATATATTTAGTAACTGTTCTGTGAATCAGTGTCAGTGACAATATTTTTATCATTTTACATACCTTTGGGTCCATGTCACTGACAAGTAAGAGCTGCAGGACTCGGTGGCTGGCTACGAGTCTGGCGGTCGTCTGCAGGAAAGGAGGGTTTGATGTACACGAGGCCAGGTTCCGAGTGACGACCGTCAGAACGATCAGAAGGCCGGAGAGGAACATGGTATCTCGATAGAAACAGACTGGAACACAGAAAACAATGGCTACTGAGTCTGGGACATTGAAAAAACATAATGATTTAAAGTTCATTTCGAGATGTAGGGTTAAGATATTTGTTGGTTGTAGTATTAGAGGGGAAAGTTGGAGATTTTTACTAGCAATATATTGGCGTGAGTTGATTCATACAATATGAGGTTTGTCGCATTGAAACAACACGGGCATGGCAATGATTGCCTTTTTTCTAATTTCTTGGATTGTGTGAAATTATCGTAGTTCCCTATAACCTCATGCATATGGACTTAGTCTTCTGGCTACATATTAAAAACTTGTTATGGTGGGAAAAAACGTGATTTGCAGCATTTTAGGGAAAAGATAAATTCCTGCTACAAAATTGCAATTCCCGACATGTTGTCTGTGTGTGTGGCTAGAAATTAAATAATAATTTGATGTCTGCTGGGCAACTAATGGAGCACATTTAGAAACTTAAATACCTCTCTTTATTTGCAAACCCCAACCTACTCAATATCTTAGTCCTAGTTTGAGTTATACATTTTTTTAAATATGGATATTTTTAAAATTTTGATTGCTCCTGACGTTTCCAGATAAGAGGAAGTTTACCATAATGAAATGACATGGGCCAGCCCACCCAAAAGGCTAATGGTAATTTTAGTATGGCCTGGGATACATCAGTTGACATAGACCATACCTATGTAGGGCGTGGTGTCTCCGTTGGTGCGGATTCTGTACGACAGGTACTGCAGGGTAAGGGTCTGAATGATCATCACAGTGCAATGGACTGCAACTCGCTCAGTTCTGTGTGGTGGGATCCATAGGGTGAACTGCGACATCAGTATCAACACTGAAACATGAATGTAACCATCAGGATTGTGAACCGTGCAACATGTTTTACTTTATTGGAACGGAACTCAAAAAATACGAGGGCTGTTCAGAAAGTAACAGACGTTTTGTCTTTACATCTAGCCCAGTGGTCTCATCTCCGCGACTGATAGTGCGGCCTAAGCCTCCACTCCTGGTTCAAATCTGAGCCAAGTCTCGTTGCCGACTGATCACGCATTTCATTCTTACAGCGTTTCAAAATGGCGATATCCTTTGAAAATCCCGCCGAATTGATTTAACTTGATAATGTTGCTTCTTTCAGTTCCTTACCAACACTTTCCTGCCTATAAATTCCCTTAACCTTGAAAAAAGTAAATCATTTAAGACCAGACATGGGTTACACAGGTTCGTCCAAAAATGTCTCACTTGAGGCGGCAAAGTTCTGTGAAGTTGCTGCTGCTGCGTGGGGCGAGCGCCGCGTCGACATGGATCAGCAACACTCTCGCCTGCGATTGGATTTAGCCATGTCGCATGTTTTGAATGGCATATCAAGCCAACATAGGGCCTCACAATAGACTCAGGATTACTTTTTTCTCTTCTAGGCTTAAATTCAACACGGAATGAACTTTTTAGGCTGCAAAACACTATCAAAACCACAGGAAAATCGGCAGGAAAATCGGCAGGATTTTCAATTAACACCGCCATTTTGAAAAGCTGTAAAAATAAGGAAATGCGTGGTTGGTCGGCAACGAGACTTAGCTCAGATTTGGACTAGGAGTGGAGGTTAAGGCCGCACTATCAGTCACGGAGATGAGACGACTGGGCTAGATGTAGAGACAAAACGTCTGATACTTTCTGGACAACCCTCGTAACAATCGTGAACAACATTATGCATCAGTGTCAAAATAAAAGTACTTTTTAATTTAAAGGCCTTGTAGCTATAACATTTAACTTTGTGTGTGAGGTGCCAAGCACCTTAATATTGTAAATTCCAATCAAAATTTGTATTCTATACAAAATTATAAAATCTGATATTTATTTGCAGAGATATGACAAGAAGTGGAAATCAACTATTAAGTTTGTTAATTTTATCTTAACTCAGGGACTTGTATCAAAGCCAGTTCTTTCCTTGAATCAAGAAACAAGTGTGGAAATCTTCATTTAACGACACAAATTTATAATAAATTCATTTAAATGTTATGATACAGAGGGGGGTTCATTTTTCCTGAGGGCTTGAATACAGTTTGGAAACTATATTAAGCCTCTCACTTAACTGTGTCAAAATTGGTAGCAGAACGCCCTTGACCAATGGGACAAGAACGTGAACATTTTTAAGCTGTTACTCCACCTGCAGGGAAGAAAGTACATTCTTTAGGCTAGGAGAACTTAACTGGTGTTCTCCCTCCACTAAATGCATACATTATTTTCTTTAAAGATAAGTCTCAAAAGATATCATAACCACGTACCCATTCCAGGCATGAGGTAGGTTGCGACATACACAGAGGCATGTCTTCTCAGTGTGAACTGATAGTTGAGTGTCACTATATACAGAGAGTCTGTCTCATTCTTGGGTCCAAGTTGAGTCTCTTCGCGAGTCGTGTTGGTCTTGACTAGTTCCCACTCATGGCTTGGCAGCAGATAATATAACGACAGCCCCTACAGGAGATATTTAACGTTTAAGTTTAAGTTTTATCTTCGGATAACTCAAGGTAAGTACCCTCTGTTTCCAATTTGAACATAGGAAAAGACTTCTAAATCTATTTCAGGGTGGGCCTATGATTTTCTTATCAATGACATTATCACAAAGAGTTTAAACTTTGGATTTTTTAAACTTGAGCGATCTGATAACTAATGTTGCCGCGTCAAAGCAGTTTGAAATGTTGAAGTAAAGAAGTGGTAATTTGGAAGCAGCCTTACAGAAACACTGTGAATTATAAAAGACTAAACAGATTAGTGAATTGAGAGAAAACATAGTTTTAATCGAAAGGGCCGTACTCAGACCGGAATTTCCAGACAATTTTACCGGGGCCTGGGCCCCGCCAAACATCTACTTCAAGAGTTGGCCTAGACGGACGGAGGTGCTAAGTCTGATGGCTATAATGATAAATTAATTACGAATATTTATGACGAAAGTTTTACTTTTACAACAGTAAAAGACAAAATATAGTGTTGAATTTATTCATACTTTGTACCTGTGATTAAATTATTCGCCGGTTTGTTTTCTTTGCTTCGCTTAGGTAAATGTTCTAGAGTTAGTTACCTCCGTCCTTTTTCCAGGATTGATGAAGACTACGCGATCGCGTCAAGCCTAATTACCGCCTAGCGCGCCGCTGCTGCGCTGAATACCCGCAAACGGTAAATTTGCGCGATAGAGTTAAACGGCCATTTGCTTATTTTACAAAGTTGTTCCTATGACGGTAAATTTCATGGCTGTTAACTTTTTTGCAAAGTTATTCCTACAGTTACCTGCGATCTATACGTTTCATCGATCCTCAGTTGGCAGACATGTGAGATCGCATAATTTCTCCCGCAGATTTTGCGCAATCGAATTTAAGGCAATTTAGCCTTAAGCAAAGTTTTCTTTTACTCAGGATTTGGGAACATTATCCTTCCCAATAGCATTTCGGATTGAGCGGACTTTCGGATTACCGGATTTTGGATTTATCGGGACTCTACTGTAAAATTCAAATTAAAACAGCACATTTTGCAGAGAATTTGTCCAAAATCATTTAAAAACCTAAATATAAATAATTAAAAAAAAAGGTTCCCGAGACATTGAAAGTGGTAAACACAGTAATGCGTAAAACACGTGCAATGTTTAAGAATATACAATCGCCGGCGAGGACTTGTGTGTTGCGCTAAGTGTAAAGTATGGGCCAATAAAGATGTCCGACCGAACGACGAGGACGTGCCCCGGCTGCCGAGAGTTCCGACCTGTCTCATACCCACCACGTGACGTTTGCCTCATCACACTCATCATGTATCACCTTTCCTACTGTGCGATTTTTAGAGGATTTACATTCCATACATTTAAATATAAATACATTTTTGCTCGTATTTCTTAATAAATTGTTTATCATATTTAAACGCAACGCAACTGATGAAAGATGAGTTGATTAGCCACTATTATCAACATTGAGGATTTTGTATTTATATGTATGTATAGAATACATTCATTAAATAGTTATGAATTTCTTTAATTTACCTGATATACTCTCCTTCACTTCGAATATACCATATATATAGATATCCTTCTGCAAAATCTTCGTCCATAGGGACGATTCTGCTCCAGTATTGTTTTTAAATCAGAGCACAGAATTGAAAAAGTTGAAATCAAGCTTAAAATTAAAATAATGGTTAGTTTTTAAATTTTTTTTAAAGTTTTGAAACATATTATTATAAACAAAACGAAGCAAATATATGCTATATAACTAAAGTCAACTTGTAATAGTATTAAAATTTATCCAAGCAACACCTTCTTACCTAGAGAAGGTTTTTTTTATCTATTTGTTTGTCCAAAATTATTATGTAGGCTTCAAAACATATTGTAAAAGTGAAAGTTAAGTTTTTTCAAGAAACTTTTAAGTTTTGGATGTTAAATCATGACGACATCCAACAATCATGACAACGAATAATTCATTGCTAAACTTCTTTGCTGTCAATTTTTTTCTAGAATTTTATATTGAAACTTTTATAGTAATTTCCAGTTAATAAAATTAACTATTTCAATGAGGATGAGTGTAAAATGAGTAAAATATATGTTAAAATAAATTATGATTGTACACATGATTTTTCAGCATTCACACAGTTTGGTTGAGGATGCTTGACACTAAAATTTTGCCAACTATCTCTCAGGAATTTTTAAAGATTTTCTAAATTGCATAGTTCCTGTTTAGGGTTCCTTATGAACCAAAATGAAGTCCATTGAATGGTATGAGCTTTTACTCGAGGTATAAAAAACCTAAGGTTTTTGTTACGTTATTTATATATTTTTAGTTGTATATACAGATTGTACAACTATCAAACCAACAAAGTGTTTGTAGAATTTATGGATTTGATTTAAAACAAACCTTAAATAGCCCAATGAAAACTAGTTTTCTCATTTACTTAAGCAAAATATAGATACATTTTACTACATTAAAAGATAGTAAAATTTGTCTGGAATACCATCACGGAGGGAGGGGTTCGCAGCGGTAAGGCGGTCGGGAACGGGTGCAGTACCAGGACATGAGGGGCCCGGCCTAATATATTTAACGTGGCCCGCCAAAGCTGGCTACGGCCCTGTTAATCAACTTAAAACTTGTACATGTTTTGGAAATAATTCATTGTCAAGCAAAAGTAGATGATTAAAATATATGTCATAGTTTAAATATATTTGTATATATTTTAATTTTATATATACTACACACTGTTTGTCCATACCAAATGTATTACTCTCTTACGAAAAATAGAGAAAATATTCTCAAACACCATTGTTTCTTTTTAAGCTACGACTAGTGATGTGATAAAGTATATTAATCAAGAAATTATAACAATATGAGGTGTTGCTCACAAAATTTTTATCAGCAGGCCATGTGCATATCTCAAAAACAATGAAAAGTTCAAATGACACAGTTATATGTTGACAGAACGGCTGTACTAATGGCGCAAATCACGTTTTAAGACTTTTTTGTTAAATTCCTACCAATTTTGTAGTGCTATAAAAAGTACATACTTATGGCATATATACTTACAACTGACAATCGAAGGCACATGTAAAATTAATAAAACCCATATTTTAAGTTACCCTCAATAAAACTTATGATAAATCTAAATATAGCAAGGTATAACAAATTTACAGGGTGCCATTAAAGTCTTGCAAATATTAATAAAATCAAATCCTCAGTTTCTTCTTTGGCATTAACATTAAAAACATTTAATTTGCATTTAATTTTATTATTTTTTTGTTCATTTTACATTTTTATCAGCATTAATGTAAATTTAAGTTTTAGGTTTTCTTTTTGTTAGAAAAAAAATCAATTAACATAAAATCATTATATCAAACATTTTCATTGTAATAAATTTTTTATTATTTGTTTATAGAATGATAAAAAATCTATATGAGGTGTCCTGTTTATATAATGGATTTTCAGTAATGTACTTTAAAGCGTTTCTTATATTCCTTCTGACATCAGTAGCTCAAAAGCCTAAGTTTATATTATTTGTCAAAGACTTAAATTTGTGAATTCATATGAATAACTTGTCTAAAGGGATAACCTATGAAATTTAAAAGTTATTCAAAGGTAAGTGGTTGCTATGAAATGTTCAATTTTTGATTTCATTAACTTTTTCTAATAGCATTAATAGAGTTAAATTTGCTAGTGTTTAATCGATAATTTTATGCTATTGTTTAACTGTATGACTACTTGAAAACTGCAATATTGTTTTTTGGAACTTTTGAACCAATCACAATTATTCATAATGTTTTATTCTAGAATACGTGGTGGTTACTATTTAAATAACTAAGTTATTGCTGACTGTTTATTTTAGACAGAACTTAATCTATAAAATACAATAGCCTATTTGTTATCAAAATACTGCGTACACTAATTATATTTTTAAAATGCGTAGGTAATTAAAACCAATATTTGAAAAATATTGAAAAGATTTAACAGTAAACATTGGTTACTTTAACTAACATTGTGATTTAACATAAACATTTGAATTTACTTAAACAAAAAGATTTTATAGCTTCTGCCCAACACGCCTCGATAGTTACAGCATGTGTCCAATGAGCATTGGGCACTTCACGAAGTGCCCAGGTGCGTTAGATACATTAGGTACATTACTTTGAAACGACGACCTGGGCACATGCTGTGATTTTGATTGAAATAATTGAGTTAAACTGTGTGCCCAGGCAGCATTTTGGGCACTTCATGAAGTGCCCAATTACAGCAAGTGGCTACGACATAAATAATGTACAGAAATTACAATCATAAAAAATCCAAATCAAAATTTTTAATTCAGCTTCATGATTAATCCAAATTTCAGTGAAGTGAACTCAACATAAGTTATACTTCAAGATGTATGAACCCCATATGACCAACAATGTCCTGAACTCACCTTGAGAGACTCTTGTTCCAGCTTCAAGAGGAGAGGGATGTGTTAAATTCAGTAATGGGATATTGTTCCTTTTTTATGCATATCCCAAGTCAGAGGACTAGTGTTTGTTTGCTAGTACCTAAAGTAGGGACATTTCGCCAAAAAGTACTAATTTAATGCCAAACCCTTTTATTTAATAAAATCTGAACATTTAAGTACCTGGCAAAGAACTTTCGGTTGGAGATTGGTAAGACCAAACCAAATCATCTTGTCTACTAAAGGAATATCGACAGAACAATGGCTAGCCTAATTGGTGTATCTATTATTTGAATAGAACTTATTATTATATTTCATTTGAACTAAATTTTGTGTTTAATTTGAAAAAAACCATCAGTGAATCATCTAATTTGGCCATCTTAAGATTGAAGCTTTACTGGCATTGTTGTGAAACCCAAAATTTATCAATTCTAAATTCATATTTTATTTATTCTATATATGACCGAGTCACCTGGCACAAACCTGCCCTTAAGAGAGAGATATGTTTCTACTACTGAACAGTCGCAATTGTTTTATGTATTCAAGTTCCTCAGGACTAAATTTTGGACATTGGCCTAGAGCCTGAAGTTAAACCTAAAACCCATTTTTGTAATAGTTATTGTGATCCCTAAGAAAATCATATCTTTTGTAATTTCCAAATAAGTCTATGGTGATTGTTATTATAATTTGATGTACTTATTGAGTACTCAGATAAAACAGCTAAAAATAAGACACAGTACATTAATATCGTAAATGGATTATAAACGAGTGTTTTACAATGCTTAGGCCCTGGAAGGTCGTCTAAAAATGTGCAGAATTCTTCTAATTTTTTATTGAATTCTTCTTCATCTAATTCAGAAGAAAACGCACTTTATAGTATAGTAAAAAATTAGGTTTTAGATCGGCAACTGATGTCCATTTACTAAAATTTGATCAGAGCTTCTTTTGAGCACTGTAATTAAAGATCCGATGAGTCCCCAAAAAATAAAGTTGGTTTAAGCCTGGTCCACACGCTACGATATATTGCACCAATCTGATCGTTATCGACCGCATCGTTACGATGATCGGAGCGTGTGGACGGGATATCGTTGCGATATGTCGGAGTTGGACGGTTGATGAAAACTTTCATCAATCTGGCAACGATATCGTAAGGTTGCAACGACAGGTTGGAGCGTGTGGACATTGCTCCAACTTATCGCAGCGATCACCCGTCCAAAACAGTAAACAAACATTGAGTGTTCCCACGACCACGAGTTTTCGCATAACTGTATCCTGTTTTTTTATCAGAGGAGAAACTAAGTTTAGCAATTCAACGTAGGAGTCTTCTGTCATTCTCAAATAGTTTCGCCATTCGTTCGGTTCATCCCTCAATTCCCTCAGCAGTCTCACATGCGAAAACTGGCTTCTCCTGAGAAGCCAAGAACGACACCACCCTCTTGGTTTGCGTCGTCCCTTTCTCGCTACTCTCACCAAACATATTACATAAAGTGACCACAACAGTGCTTCTTCCATCTTGATCACAACTGAGAAAAAACCGGGAAAAACCAACAAATGGCGAAGGAAGTTGGCGCTAAAATCGTTGCGTGTGGACACAACGTCAATCATCAATTTATCGCACCAATTTGTTGGTGCAATCAGATCGGTGCAATTTATCGTAGCGTGTGGACCCGCCTTTACACCTTTAAAATCACGTTTCAAAATGGCGGGTTTTTTATAATGGGATAAGATTTGAAAAAATGCTTCCCCTTTTTATTTTTTACCTCCATTTATCAATAAAATGTCTTGGGACCGCCTCCGATAGTTTTTGGGTGGTAAATACTTCATTTTGACCAATTTGTAATATCGAATTCTAAATATGAGACAACGTTAATTCTGGTCTTAATTCATTCTGGTTCATTCTGGTCTCATTGAATCATTGGCCCTCTTTGGAGTTATTAATTGTTTACATCCATTGGATTTTAAGTGATTTATGACTCTCCAATCAACATAATAGTCTATTTATTTGTTGCTGGAATTTGTTTTTAGTTAAAGAGTTACACCTCAAATTGTAAATGAGACTCAATGTTCGTTCTAGTCTTAAATTAAACAGTACATTAAAGGTAAGGTGACCAGACGTCCCGTTTTGAACGGGACAGTCCCGTTTTTTAGCGACGTGTCCCGTTGTCCCGACGAACTCTCTCGGGACGCCCATTTGTCCCGTTTTGGCGTTAATGGTAAGAAAACTACTTTAAAATACGTTTTAATGCGTAAAAAACTCTAAAATTTTCCGGTTCTTATGTAGTTTTTCCTAGTACTGTAACTTAAAATTAATGGTTAATATAAACTAGAATATCCCACATATTTTCAATCTGAAAGTGTCTAAAAACCCACCAAAATGCTCCTAATTTTTCAAAATTTTCCGAGGGTGAATCCCCTTTAGGAGGTTATGGAAATACGTTTTAATGTAAAAAACTCTTATTACGTTTTTTTTCGGTTTTTTTGTAGTTTCCTTGTAGCCTAACTTAAAATTAATGGTAATTAAAATAGAGTCTAGCTCATATTTTCAATCAGAAAGTGTCCAAAACGCTCCAAAATGTTCCTAACTTTTCAAATTTTTCGGGGAGAGGGCCCCCCGAGCCCCCTCTGTTTGTGGGGGGAATGAGTATTCCATTCTCTCCTTACCCTCCCGGAGGTTGGCGTCCCGTTTTGGCTGTCCCAAAATCTGGTCAGCTTAATTTTAGGCTTTATTTGTAGCAATTGGTTATTAAAATCGAATAAGTTTAAGATGAGCTACAATACTCTGTTAAATACAAGTTATTATTATTACTTCTGAAATTTAGGTTAAGTTATAATCTTATAAATCGCTTCAAATCCACCAAAGACTGTGACACAGTCTTTCTCCATCTTTCCACCCTTGAGAAAGGTCCAAATAAGTGGACCAAAATATTGGGACTTTTCGTGTGTTTTGTGTTTCTGATGGCCTACTCAACTTCAGGTAAGCCAGTTGTTTCCTCTGTAATCCTATTTTCACTTTCTGATGTGTCTGTACCCCACGAACCACACGATGATAGGCTGTGTTCTGCTGCTTCCGACGCGGTGGCTTCTGCAGATTGCATCCGCCGGTATCTCAATGCCTAGTTTGTCATGGCAAAGTTGTACGACCAGCACGTCTGTTGTGTCCTCCGCCAGCGTCTCCTCATGCCAAAGAACATGAGGTTGTTGCGGCGCTGGTACTGCTCAAGATCGTCGGCTCTGTCGGTGGTGTTTAAGGTTAGCTCCCGTAGCTTAGTCCTAAGGTCGATCACCTCATTCTGCAGCCGCACAACTTCATCAGTCAATGGCTTTATCGCAGATTTGACAGCCTCTTCTACGATTGTTTTTATTTCTGTAGTCAGCCGAGTAATGGGATCCGACATGCCATCTTCGCTGGGCAGGAGTGCTTCAACAGCACTCTTGACAGTCTCCGGGTCAATGTTTTTGTTTACGTTTGGGCTCGGGTTCGGCATTGTTGATTTCTTGGGCGAGCTGAGCTCGGAAGACGCCGAAAACGATAGCTGCAGTCCTCGCTTATCAGTTGACCATAACGCAACTGCTCTGCCCTTCAACCCGACCACAAGTTGGGTGGCGATCTAATCATGAAATTTATTCACCAAAACTGATTATTCTCCTCACAGTCACAATATTTAGATAAACTGAAGCCACAAACCGTTGCACTAAGTGTTTCTGCACAGACTGACACTATTTTTAAGTGATGCACTTTAAAAAATACCACTAAAAAATTATCGAGCTGATGTCGAGCGTGTTCACTGAGGCAAAGTCATCCCGTCCACTGTATGTGAATTAACACTCACTGAATATATGAATGGAAATGACATGAAACATATCAAGTCTTTGCAAGGTTTTGCATGTTAATTGTTTTTTTTACACTTATCCATTTTACATTACCGATTAATTCTGAAATGTCCTGTTCCATGTAACTGTGCATAATAAGGTAGTTACATACAGTGAATCTCACTGATTACATTAGTTGGGGTTAGACTGTTTTTTCAGCAAATCTTGTGTTCAGTATATAAATAAATAAATTCTTCATTGAATGCTTCAGTACAGCAAATTTGCCAATTATACCAAGCATTAAGACAAATCACAAATTAACATGCTTGAAGACAGCAGCAGACAACTTTTGGTTAACATTTACATTATAGAAATAAATAGTTTAGTGAAAACAATATAACAAGAACAAGGAACTTAGAATCTTAAAAAGTAACTTAGAAATTACTAGCAAATTACAAGATTTTTTATTTTTAAAAATTATTTATGTTACTTAACAATTTAGTCTTGAATATATTTATTGGGTCAAAAAATATGTCAACTTCATGACAGTAACAGTTATAAAGCCTACACATATTGTTAATGGAAGAATTGAAACCCAGATTGGTCCTTGAATATTTTTGAGAAAAAAGATATTGGCTGCGAGAGCCAAGGCGAGGGACAGCAAAAGCGATCTGTGACATTAATGCATTATCGTCTATTTGACCCTTTAACAACTTGTAAAGACACAATAAAGTATTTAGCTTATATCTTTTTACCATACCAGACATTTCAAAGATTTCAAGTAGCTCAGTGTATGGTACTAAATTTGTATAAAAACCAAAAGATCTGTAATGAAGGAATTTCAAAAATCTTTTTTGAACACTTTCAATCATTTCAGAAAGGTAATTGATGTGAGGATGCCAAATTAACGAGCCATACTCAAGTTTCGATCGCACAAGTGAGAAAAATAATAATTTTAGAGAATTGGTGTTTTCAAAAAATAAACTTGATCTTTTAATAAATCCCAGCAAAGAGTATGATGACTTGCATACAGAAACTATATGATCTTTGAATGTAAATTTTGAGTCAAAAATTATACCTAAATCTTTGAAAGATGATTTCCTATTTAACTTTACATTATTCATCTCATAATCAAACACAATTTGGAGCTGAGGGGTTTTTCTGGTAAATGAAACTACTGAGCATTTGTCAATATTAAATTTTAAATGTTTGGAGCTCCAAATCATCAATGAATTTAAATCTTGCTGCAATTCTTGACAATCATCTAAGCTTTCGACGGTTTTGAATAATTTTAAATCATCAGCATACAATAACAACTCAGAATGCTTTACATAATTTTGTATGTCGTTTATGAAAATTATAAAAAGTAATGGCCCCAAATTTGACCCTTGAGGAATGCCCGATCCTACAATTTGTTCCTCAGAGAAATACCCTTCATAACTGACATACTGTCTTCTTTTATGCAAATAAGAACAGAAATTATTTTAAGAGAATCAGTTAGGCCATAAAAATTCAATTTAGCTAGCAACGTCAAGTGATCCACCTTATCAAAGGCTTTTTCAAAATCGGTATCTAACATCAACTTTTTTGTTATTATCAATATTTACACTACAATATTGTGAAAAATTTAGTAAATTAGAAGTAATGGATCTTTTACACAAAAAACCATGTTGATAGTCACTAATGTATTTTTTGACATGTGAGAAAAGCCTGTTATAGATAATAGATTCAAACACTTTAGCAGGTGTAGATAAAATAGCAATTGGTCTGTGATTTTTTATGTCATTACTAGTTCCTTTCTTAGGCACTGGTACAATTTTAGCAAGTTTCCAAAAGTCAGGGAAATTACTATTTATTAATGACAAATTGAACAAATGATGTACGGGTGGAACTAAAATCTCAGCACAAGCTTTAAATACATAAGGAAGTATGCCATCTGGGCCCATCGTTCTCTTATATTTGCATGTTGTATATATATATTTGCACGTTATATATATTTGCATGTTGTAACTTATTAAATATTGCATGTTAACTTATTTACTAGAGACGTTAGTGAATTTATTCATTGTTGTGTTAATTTCAAATTCAAATTCAAAATATCTTAATTCATAGAATACATAATATGTACATTGAATATTGATTGAATGGCATCAATAAAACTAACCTAGTAACATAATATGTTATACATTAAAAATTAAAAGTAAAAATTTTACAGTAGTCAGTAGTATGTGCATTAGGAAGTGGAAAAGAAATCCTCCAACGAATATAGGGATCTATTTATCAGATATTCTTTTAGTTTGCTTTTAAATTTAATAGGATTGTTTTCATTAGGATTGCAATTGTTGTTTAGTTCAGTAATTTATGCAACACATCTGTCTTGTACCTGATATTACTACTGTTGATGTAGAAATGTAATTATGAATTATTGCGTCCGTTGATAAATAAATAAATAAAACAAACCTCGTCTCTTGAAAAATGAAAGTCGATCACGGAGTGGTAGCGCTTAGAGCGGAGGGTCAGTGTACACTCGTGGACATCGTGAGGCCAGTGGGTCCAGTCGGGGACGCAGTGACCTTGCAGCACCGGGGACATGAAGGCGTAGACTTCCCCGTTGTAGATCACCGTCACCGGCGCCAGTATCTGGTCTAGGCTCGTGTCTGACGCCTCCTTGCTGCAGACATTCCGAATAAAGTTGAAGGGTTTTGATTTTGATTTTTGCGGACATTTGCCATCACCGATTAGGAAATCAAGTCTGACAACATTTTGGGATCTGGAGCTTTCAGGTGGAAAAGAACCTAGAACATATCAAGATTAGGAAAATGGTCAGGTTTAAAAATTTCCTCTCCTCCCACCAGTCTTTGCTGTGCTCTGAATGGGTGTGAACGTACTCGCTCCTGCAGTGGGTGGTTTTTTGTGGTTTCCTGTGCTATACTGTGTTCTTGTTTTGTTTTCAGCATTAGTGTTTTTGTGGCTGCTTTTCAGTTCTCTGTTTCAGCTGTTTTTGTCCAGGTTATCCTGGCTGTGAGTTACTAATCTTGTCATGTTCTAGGTTCTTTTCCTCCTGAAGACAAGATCAGATCCTAAAATATGTTTCGAAACTTGATTTTACAAATCAGTGATGGCAAATATCCACAAATATCAAAATCAAAACATAAAATCACCATCACCAACAATAAACTTCAAACAAAGTTGAAGTTTCAAACCAAAACTATCCATCCCTGTTCAAATATTAGTACCTGTGGACCGAGCTTTGCTCGGAGGAGTAAAGCTATTGTACGTAGCTATTACAACAGAGCTATTGTATGCTATTGACTACTCCTTGTATTGACAAGGAGAAGTCCATTGTGCTGTCTCAGCTCTATTCTACTCTGCTGGCAACGTGCTAGAATAATGGCTTGTTTATGAACAACTGGAAGATTCTTTTTACTGGAAGATTTGTTGTTATTCCATAACCAACATGGCTACCCATGTGATCCTAACTTAAATTTTTCAACTTTAAATTGCATTTTTCTAAAAATGTTGTGTTCCTACACCAAACACAACTAAATAGATGAACTTAAAAATCAAAACTACAACCACATGCAAAATTCGATGAAAATTGTTGGAGCCGTTTTTGAGATAAGATTTACAAGACTTGCTCATTGAAAATAATATGATGTACAGGTAAAATATACTTTCAAAACAGCTGAAAACTAATAACCACAGGTTCACTTTTCCCTGAAATAAGATATTTGACTTTATTTATTAGATTTTATTTACAGTCGAGTAATAAATAAGAAATTCTATCTAGATAACAACATAACCTTCAACCTTTTATATATAAACAAAATCATGTACACCCTCCTTAACCATTTTATCAATTATATTTTTAACTGCTTCTGTAAGAGCTTTTGGAACAGGTCTAGGGGGTATTATTTGCGGTTTTGCATCTTCCTTAAGTTTGATGTCATATAATACCGGCAGTTTCCCTAAGGTATCATCAAAAACATCCGCGAACTCGTCGAAAATGACTGAGCTAGATCCTTTCACTGAATTAATTCTAGAAATAAGTTTAAGCTCTTGACATGTTACCAACCCCAAAATGGGACAGCTTGTCTCGTTAACTACATAAAATTCTATCTTGAAAATTAAGTTACTGTTATTCAAAGGTTTGCAATCTAACACACAAGTTCCCACAACATTTATTTCATGGCCAGAGTAGGATTTTAGACACTTTTTTGTTGGCTTCAAATTATCTGGATAAGCAAGTTGATTGAACACACTCAATGGCAGGACATTTACTTCTGCCCCTGTGTCTAATTTAAAAGATACTTCTGTACCATTAATGAGCAACGCTTGATTCCACTCATTGTTGTGCGGATTTACGGTAAAAACAGATTTAAGTGTTAAAACGTCAACAACATCCTTAACAGTATCGTCTTTATCTTCTCTAAAATTTTCGTTTTCCTCTAAATCTACTGAATTTAACGTTTTGGCCTTACAGGCCTTTGCAAAGTGATTCATTCTTTTGCATTTAAGGCATACTTTACCCCACGCTGGGCACCGTCCAAAAGCATGGTTCATCAGACATTTACTACATAACTTAATTTTCTGGCTAAAGGTAGACTTATTAATTTTGTTTAGACCTAGCTCATTAGAATATGAGTCTGATTGTTCATCTTGACAATTTCTGTCTTTATCCTGCATTAATCTTACTTGTTTAGCACTTTCTTCTCGAGCCCTACAATATTGGACTGCTTTTCCTAGTTTTAATTCAGGTTCTATCAAAAGTCTTTCTTTTATTTCATTGTCATTTATACCAATTATTAGTAAATCTCTAATTAAACTTTCTTCTTGATCTCCAAATTGGCAAACTTTTGCCTGAGTTTGTAACCTATTAATAAAAACATCTATAGGTTCACTTGAATTTTGTCTCAAATTGAAAAATTTATACCTATCTACGACAGTGTTTTGCTTAGGTCTAAAGTATTTATCAAAACAATCAATAACTTTATCATAATCATTCTTGGAATTTTCATCTAATTCAAAATTGTTGAATATGTCTAAAAAAGAATCTCCTAATGAACATAAAAGCAAAGCTACTTTTTGTTTTCCTGATTTCTTTGATTTTTCGGATGCTTCTAGGTATAGGTTGAACTTCTGTTTAAATTTATTCCAGTTTTGGACAACATTAGTATCTAGGGTAAAACCAGTTGGAGCTTTTATATCCATTATTTATAATCTTATCTAATCACTTACAACATTTTTTTACCGCTGCCACCAATAAGATATTTGACTTTATTTATTAGATTTTATTTACAGTCGAGTAATAAATAAGAAATTCTATCTAGATAACAACATAACCTTCAACCTTTTATATATAAACAAAATCATGTGATGATAATTCATAATTCACTCATATGACACCTGATAGTCCAAGAGCCTACGTCCGCCAGACCTTCGTTATTTTATAAAGGCTGAAAGTTTCTCTGAGCAATGTTCCGAGTACAGTCAGGGCCGCGGCAAGGGATTTTTCCTGAACATGCGAGATACATTTTTGGCGCCCCTATGTATATATATACATTCTGAGTATACACACGCACGCACGCGCGCACGCACTCGCGCGCGCGTACACACTCGTATATATATATATGGCTGAGTATTAGTTCTTATTTAAAGGTATGATAAATTGGACTGTCGGAAAGTGAAAAATAAAAAATAACAAAAATGGATTAATTATGTTCATTTATTGCACTGATAAGAAGGAAAAATAGAGAATAATATGACAACTACAATCGGACTTTTCTTGCCTTCATTTTGGCAAAGTCTCTCAAAAATGTATCACAGTCCAATGAGTTTAGGACGTCGTTCTCGATTGCTAGTGTTGCCAACCCACTAAGTCGTTCTTGTGAAGTGGCTGAACGAAGGTAGTTTTTAATTATTTTGAGTTTCGAAAAACTCCTTTCTCCACTGGCTACTGATACTGGTAGCGTAAGAAGAACTCTTAGAGAAATGAACACGTTTGGGAAAATGTCTATCAATCCATTTTTCGTTAGATAACTCAATGTAACTTCAGGGCAGTTTTCCTTAGCTAACATTGGTGCTAACATAATGATTTCTTTCAGTAGATCCTCTCCGTTTATGTCGCTATTATTAGCTGCTGTCAATACTGATTCTAGGTTCTTACATTTTTCTTTGAGTTCTTCTTTTTTAAGATCTTCTGCCAGTTTTAGATCATATACAAACTGGAAATTGTTGCCATGATCTCGTAATAGTTCGAATCTTTCTTCCAAAGAGGATATTGCTTTGTCCAAAACAACAAAAAAAAATTAATTTTGAAAGACTCTTTTCCTGATTTAATGGGCTCATCTTCTCCCTCATACGTAAATTGCCTTTTTGACTTCCTTGGTCTCACTTGATCGTCATCGGGGAATTCTGGCGCAATTTCTAGTTTTTCAGCTAGCTCCCTTGCATCAGTGATTACACTGTTGAGTCCATTTTCGGACCTCATCTGGGTTAAAAACTTTTTTACACTTTCAATTAGCTTAAGAGCACTCGGAAGGTTGATTTCTTTTTTCTGAAGTGTTTTACTGACTAAGTTCACTTGAAACAAAATTTCATACCAAGTAATCAAGGAGCAGAGAAATCGGAAATCCGTTAATTTCTTAGCAATGCCGATAGCTTTACTTTTCCCAAACGGATCGATCTTATCATCATTGGTTGCTTCATATACAGCATCGTATACTTGATCTATGTAATACCTTAGAGGTTCGAGGGCATCAATCCTGCTTTCCCAGCGGGTTTCACTAAGAGGCTTTACAGTCAAATTTGTGACGTGCTCAGTTAGAATACTCCATTTGTGAGTAGATCCTGAAAAGAAATTGTAAATTTCTTGAACAACACTGAAAAATCTCACAGCTGCGATGCAGGAAAGAGCTGCGTCATTCACAACAAGATTCAACGAATGGCTACCACACGGGACGTAAAAGGCTCTTGGGTTCAGGTCAAGAATCCTTTTTTGAACTCCGACATGCTTCCCCTTCATGTTGGAGCCATTGTCGTATCCCTGACCTCGCATGTTTTGTAAAGGTATCCCTCTTTTTTCCAGCTCGTCTAGTAAGCAAGAGGCTAATCCTTCGCCAGTTGTATCGGGCACATGAATAAATCCAAGAAAATGCTCCCTAACATTGACTTCCTTTCCTGACACTGCAGTAACAAACCTAACCACCATCGTCATTTGTTCTTGATGGCTGACGTCTGGAGTACAGTCCAGAATGATAGAATAATACGTGGCTTTCTGCAATTCATTCAATATGTGTTCATTAACTTTACTAGAAAGGAGAGCAATGAATTCATTTTGAATTGTATCACTTAAATAATGAACCCTCGTTTCTTTTGATGTTACTCTGCGAAGATGTTCGGAAAGAACAGTATCAAATTTAGAAGTGTACTCCACTAATTTCAAAAAGTTCCCATTGTTTTCTTTGAAGACTGTGTTATTCGTGCCACGAAAAGCCAACCCTTGGGTTCCTAGAAATTGCACAATGCAAAGAATTCGCTTCAAAACCTCATACCAGTGATCAGTTTCAGATTTGATTTTCTGTTGGTTCTGATCATCAATTGTTTTTCCTAATAGCAGTCTTTGGTTCAGTTCATGATAAGATAGGGCAGCTTTCACATGTGACGGCGACTTTTCGTGGTTACGTAGAAATGTTGACATATTTTGCCAATCGGAAAACCCCTCTGTTCCAGACAGGGACACATTATCCGTACTAAAAAGTTTGCAAAAAAAACAAAATATTGCATTTTTTGATACTGAGTACACAAGCCACTCTCGGGTGATTTCTTCTCCATTCGGTAGTTTCGTTTTGTAATTGGTAGCGGTGAATCTTCTACCAGAATTTCTGTCGATAGGGAAATTGAAGTTTTTAACCTGTATAGGACCTTTTTCAACGAGTATTTGGCGAATGTCATCCGTAATTCTGGCTGGCCATTTTCCGCTATCTTCAAGCGAGTTGGACGATGATGGAAATATCTCCCTCATATTTGAATTTGAATCCTAAAACACACAGAATAATCTCAAATGCTGTTATGCTATAGTAGGGAGAAAATATTACATTATAATAATTAATACTGTAGTAATAAGATCAGGGAACCCCTAATTTTTATTAGATTTCATGAAATGCATTAAGGGTTCAAAAAGTTTAATCTGACTATCATTATATCACTATTTTAAGACGCCGACGCTATCTAACACAAACCTCAATTGATGGTGACGGCCTTTCAGGACTGTCTTCTATAGGTAAACATTTAGAAGTTTTTTCAGTTTCAGAAGGAACCCAATCAAAATCTTGAGCTTGGGAACATTCTCCTTTTGGACGCTCATCCTGAAGTTCCTGAAATAGCATTCAAATTTTAATTTATTTTCATATAGCTGTATAGTATGCAGTATGCCAGTACTGTATGACAGAAGTAGTGGTAAAAGTGTTACATAAACATAACATGACTGCACTTAACTTTTTTAATAATCATGACCATAAAAAGTTTTCTTGGTAGGCCTACATTTACCAATATGAAAAACATATATAAAGTTTAAAAGTGATGAAGATGAATAAATTTAAAAAAACACTTACGGTTAAAAAAATGGGACAAATCGCCCCATTCTGAGAAATATTTTATGTAGACTATCATTAAACTTTATTTATATACTAAATAATTAGCAACTAGCAACAATAAATAAGTATATACCTACAGGATAATAGGTATATGAAGTTTATAGTGTAGGATGAACTGAGGATACCAAGCATCAGGAATAATTAATATAACATTCTGAACTAAATTTAGTGAGCTCACGTTTGTGGGGCCGAAACGACGCAACACGCAGAGCATGGTTGCGCCTGCCGCCTTCAAATCTCCCACAAACTGAGCGAACCCGCGTGGCAACCAGTAACGGTTGGTCGTCGAGTTTGTATTACCAGCGAATGAATTCATTGAATGCGTACAGATACAGAAAATAAATGTAGGAATAGCAAACTCCAAAAATTCAGTCCAGTTTTATTTAAATGTTAACAGCTAAGAATAAAACAGAATGCAAATTTTAAGGTGACCATTCACAAATGTGCCTTGCACGCCATGCAATGCATGTCATGCAGTCCTACAGCTTGGTCTTATGAGTATGCCGTTACGTGTGTGGGCACGGCGTGCTTTTGCTCATAAAGCCGATGTTGTATACTTTGCACGACGTGCAATGCACGGCGCCTTTACGTACTTGACTGGTCACCTTTGCTATAGAGCCTATAGGCCTAAAGCGATTGCCGCTAAGTGGTAGCGTCTCGTCACTGTCCGCGGCTTACTAAACAGAGTGGTATAAGTAGTAACCGTACTCGTTGTCATTGGAAAATGGAAACTCTGTGCACAGCAATTCCATCGAGCATAGCGCACTCAAATTTAAATTACATGCATTCAATTATTATAGTTCTACAACTATAAACTACAACTATTATCAGTAAACTCTTACCTGCGGCTTATGTTGTTCATTGTCTTGTGATTCAATTGAAAACTCGGCTTCAGAACAAAGAGACTCTGTTTTACTAAAAAACTTACTTAATAATTTTGCCTGTTTTTTATCTTCTTTCTCTATTTCAGCTTTGCGTTTTCTATAAAAAGCTCCACTGGGTTTCTTTTTTTCTGCCATGATTCATGATCCTAACCTAACCTAGCTAATTAAAAAGCGAATAAGCTTTCAATACCTATATAATTGTTATTTGTAAAACTAGTAAATAATTCACTTTTACTCTTACACTTTGAAAATATAAACATAAAACAAAACAAGTAATGTTATTCACCTAACTAGAGAGGCAGTTTAATAGTATAATCCCCACTTATATGGGGAACTGTCACGTTGTTGACACTACACTCTGGCGGTAGTTAAGTTGTTTGGTTAGGTTAGGTTAAGTACTGTGACAGAAAAGGATTGCGCGCGCATCATACTACACCCAAGGACACACTACACCCCTCACCTCACGCAACACAAACACGTGACTTTTTTGTTTGTTAATTGTATAATTTTGCTTCCCATATATGTCTCTACAATTTAATTTCTTCAATATATCACACATCAGTGAAATCTTGAAGACCAGTCAAAAGAAAACAGACACGCTTGTAAACTGTCCGGCGTCGTATACAAATTAATGTAATGTCCACTCATTTAAACCAAAGGACGCCGATTTAAGAAAGATGGCGCCCTAGAGAGGTTGAGGTTGTCTGTATCTAAAAGGGGCGCCACTCAGAAATAGGGATTTTCTCTCATATTTCGAAAAGAGAGGCATCAAATACAAAAATATGTTTTTTTAATCTAGAACTGTAGCTACGTTTTGGTATTAAATAAAATGAAATTTGTTAGTCACAAACATTTATATGCGCAAAGCTTTTTTTGGGTAGGCCTAATTTACTAAGCCCCGCGCCGCCACCACCGCCCGCCGCACCGTCACGACCGCGCCTTCGGCGCGGCGGCGCCCTCTTCCTGGCGGCGCCCCATGCGGCCGCATGTTCCGCATGGCCCTTGCCGTGGCCCTGAGTACAGTTAACAAGAATCAGCAACTATGAAGTTGGACTAGTGGTTGCTTTGGCTGATATACGCAGATTCATATCATTACAAGCTTCAAAATTACTTAAACAGCTGTTAACTTCCATTTAAAATACAAGAAAGTGAACAGCTGTTTTAGTAATGTTGAAGCTTGCAATGGTGTGACAGAGAAAATGCAAACGAATTAGCTTAGCTTCCCTCTTATTTCTTCGGAATAATATTATAAATAATGTCATTCACTGCCAGACATTTAGGACTGTTACAACCTGCTTTTTCTGACATCTTTAAACTTGTTACGAAGGGTAATTATACTAACGTTATAGTATAAAACCTGAATTTTACATATGTTACATGGGGGAATATCATAAGATGTTTCCCCGGTAGCCAGACAGTTCTGATGGTTTTAAGATTTCGCCAGACAACTCTGCAAGTCTGAGGTATATTTGCTAATATATCTCTCAAAATAACCATAAAGAGAGTAGAATTGCCAAAATTTACAAGTGGAAATCATTTAAAAACCAAACATTATACTTTAGCGCAGTTTTCACTCATTTTTCTATTCTCTGCGTCACACCATTGCAAGCTTCAATATTACTTAAAAACCTGTTCACTTCCCTGTATTTTAAATGGAAGCTACCAGCTGTTTAAGTAATTTCTAGGCTTGCAATGATATGAATCTGTGAATATCAGCCAAAGCAACCACTAGCCAAAATTCATAATTGCTGATTCTTGTTACTTGCATTCAAAATATTGCTCAGAAGAACTTTCAGCTTTTATAAAATAACGAAGGTCTGGCGGTCGTGGGCTCTTGCTCTTTGAAAATAACACTAGGAAAAAATCTGTTACATTTGAGGGAAATCACTTTTTTCATCCCTCTTTAACAAAAATAGCTATTTTTGTTGACAGCTGATATCAACAAAAATGATCGTTTCCCAAGCTGCTGCTGTTTGCTTTTTAGAGCAAAGGAAAAACGATCAGCCGATTTTTCGTTGCTCTAAATTTACTTTTCCTTGCTCTCAATTAGTTTTCGATTTGTCCTCTACGCACAATGATGTTTCTTTACCATATATTTTTTCATAATTAAAATCAGCTGTTTTCACCATGGAAATTGTCAATTTCTATTTAACAATTTTAAATGTAAATAGAAATAGACTAAGCTAGTTTTACTGTGTTTTTATCACATTTGAAAATTCCTCCAAATATGTCTAAGTTCCTTATAAAAAATACTAATTGAGAAATATAACAGTTTTGATTTTAGTGAGGTTTCTTAATCCGTATGTATGTATTTTTTTGTCGTGATGAAAAGTATCGTTCATAACTTGAACTGAAAGTGATTAGCCGGTACTTGCTACCATTATTTCCATACTCGGCTTCCCCTTGTATGTGAAACTCGGTGTCCCTATGTTTGGCCCTCCGCCTCTCACATGAAACTAGAGCGTGTACGGGAAAATGCCACTTTCAGACTAGTAATGAAATATACTATTTCTTCATCTACTTACAAAACTATATTACATGTCAAGGTGACTTTGTAAACTCGTGTTTTTATTTGGCTTGATATGTCAAAATAAGACAATTTCTTTACTAATCTTAAAGTATGGTAAGAAGAATAAGGAAAGGGAAAACATGATACCATGAGGGAAGCCAAGAATACACTGAAGAAATTAATCATGTCATTCAGAAAAAATAAAGCAAGGAAAAGTAAAAAACTTGGAAGCTAAAACCGGAACAGCAGATGATACAAGTGCATGGAGGCTGGGGTTTGACTAGGTCAATAATCATCTAAGTTTTCAATGGTCTTAAAATAAGAATATGAGAATTACGATAAGTAATCTCACTGGGTTTGATTTTCATAGGCACTGACACAAATTCAGACAATAATGTGTATTAATAATTGTCACAATCATAATTTCTTTGACACAAATCCACTTACGTGTTTACAACAAACAAGTCAGGCATCCAGATCATGCTTGTGTCCAGAACAATCCTGTCGATGTCGTCATACTGCAGCTTGTCCCATGCCAATTGGTAGTCCGTCCAATACTGTGACAAAGCATGAAGTTCATTGGCTTGACTTTTACATAATATGTCACTCATAAATAAAAAATGCAAATGCAAACCAAATGACATGACTAAAATACGGGGAATTCAGGATGGCTTGGAAACACCAATATGTTTCCTGATCATACATAATATTTTTAATAGGTTTAAAACTTAAATCACACAGATTTTTATGTCTTCAAATAGATATGTAACGAGTTTCTTTTTTCTAAAATTGTAGATGTATTCTTAAAATACTGACGCAGGGTTGAAACCCTAAGTTTTAAGAGGCTAAGAACTCAAAGCGAATTGATTAATAAAAAACGCTGTGCACTTGGTGTGTTCTAGCTTTAAATATGGCCTGCTCTACTGATGGCAACAAACATGTTCAATGGAATCAACAATTTTTTAAATGCCAAAATACACAAAATAATTAAATTCCTATCGTTTTGAATATTGACATTAAAATACTATTAAATTAGCCAAGTAACAAAATAAATTTTTTGCAATTGTAAAATACCACAGTGTTTTATCTGCTATACTAACTTGTATGTTTGTTGTCTTAATTAATATTGAATTTGTTTTTTTTTCATAAGAACTAATCAAGGAAGAAAAATTGATCCTCACCATCACCAACCAAGTTTTCACACGAAGTGTGGTACCATATTCATCCTGAAATACAACAAACACTTAGGACCTATATTCATCAATAATTGAGGGACAAAGGAAGTGATGTGAATTCATGTATTAGCAGAGTCATAAATGTATTGTCCTTCACTGTGTACGTTATATGATAACCCAAAAACAATTGTATTGATCATTTTAAATTTTGCAAAAATTGTTTAATAGCTAGCCGAAAACTGCCCATTTGACCACTTAATAGTCCATCAGGTATGAAGCATATCCCTTAAACCGTTTTTTAACAATATTTATTTTATTAATTGCAAATATAAAAATTTATAACCTCTTCTTGACTGGTTGATTCTTATACAGAGTCATGACCACATGATCAGCCGCACCGCGTCGCGTGAACTAGTTCACGGGTACATGATCATTTTTTATCGTCCGTCCGTTATTGTTATGTTTTTTGTGTTAGTTAAATGTACTGTGTATGTTTTTAATCCTCCAACGATCTCAAGAGAGTGAATCATGTTCCTTAGGAGCCTGATGATGAGGTTTATAATGTAGCCTCGAAACCGGTAGCGCAATAGTTACCTCATAGGATCATTGACAGAATTCAGGTAATTTTATACCATTATAGAATCTTATACAGCGTGGGTTGTGATTTTTTTTGGTTTACTAAAGTGTTTGTTTTTTAAACATGACCCAAAAAATACCTAAACACTACTTTGTACTTAATTTATTAGCTATAGGTGCTATGTGCGTTTGTTTTAGGTAAAAGTAAAAATAATTGTTTTCATAATAGGTTTATTATCCGGCCAAATCGTTATCCAGCCAAGGCTCAGTATGTCATGGCTGGATGAGGTGTTCTACTGTGTTTATTTATTTATTTATTTTTGTAAACTCACCGTCATAAGCAATCCAATTCTTTTTATTTGTGGACAGCTGTTTCGCCCCCTTGTCCTAGGGGCATCATCAGCACCGTTGAGGTTAAATCATTAAAATCCTATAACTAGTCTATATAACATTGTGGTAAAAAACACAAACACTGTCATTGTCACAAACTGTATAAAACACATTTAAAAACATTCAAAATATTTGTCACAATAAATTTCAGGTTAGGTGTGGCTCAAGTCAAGTCATTTTGAATGTTTTTAAATGTGTTTTATACAGTTTGTGACAATGACAGTGTTTGTGTTTTTTACCACACTGTTATATAGACTAGTTATAGGATTTTAATGACTTAACCTCAACGGTGCTGATGATGCCCCTAGGACAAGGGGGCGAAACAGCTGTCCACAAATAAAAACAATTGGATTGCTTATGACGGTGAGTTTACAAATTTGATACAGCAATTCCTTGATAGCCATTTCACCATTATTTATATTTATTTATTTATTAACCGATACACCATTTTTACAGGAGTGACATTGAAATTGTGACAAAAATCAATAAAGATACTTGCATCATAAATTGCAGTCCTAGTTAGAATGGCTAGAGAAATTAGCATAGTGCATTTATTATAATATAATAGTTAACAGTTGGGAGAATGTTTACAGCAAGGAAGAAGTTGATGCAGCTTATGGTGAATTCCTTGGAACTGTCAGAAGAGCCATGGGCTGTGCATGCCCCAAGAAAAAAAGAAAGAGAAAATCCAAATCCAAACCAAAGTCCTTCTGTGATAACTATGCTAAAGAACTGAAAGCAATGTATATACAAGCCTTACATAAATATCAAATGACTGGCCAAGCAGAGGACAAAAACAACATGAATGCTATTAAAAAGCAATATGACATGCGCTTAAGAGCCTTACAATTAACAGCTACCTGTCAGAAGATCTCAAAGGCATGCAATAAACCCCAAAGCCCTCTGGGGTATAATTAACTCTGAGAGGAAAGGAAATCAGCTTGAATCTAGCACACCAATCATCAGTATTCAGGGAATACCCCAAAATGATCCTTACAAAACTGCAAATCATTTCAATCACACCTTTTCACAAATGGCAGACAAAACCCTGAAGCCCAGTCAACATCACACAACAGACCCTACCTCAATTTCAACAAATCATACTTTTAAGTTTAAAGCAGTAACACCTGAAACAGTAAGGAAACTCTTGAACTCGCTTAAGCCTAAGTTGTCCTGTGGTCTAAACGAAGTACCCTCCAAACTAGTAAAGCATTCTTCACAATATCTAGCTGCACCACTGGCACATATTTTCAATAGATCCATCCTCCAAGGAAAGTTACCATCACCGTTAAAAGCTGCAAAAATCTTTCCAAAGTACAAGAAAGGTCTAAAGTCAGACGCTGAGAACTACCGTCCCATTTCCAATATCAGTACTTTTGCCAAAGTAATTGAAAAAATTGTCTTGGAACAGCTTATGAACTATCTGAAGGAACATGAACTATTGGCTGAATATCAGCATGGGTTCTTGAAAGGCAGGTCTACAACCAGAGCTTTGATTGACCTGATAGAACATGTCATAGACCAGCTGGAAGATAGAAAATATGTCTCTGCTACTTTGTTGGATTACAGCAAGGCATTTGATTGCATTGGACATGAGCAGGTTTTAAACAAACTAGAGGCTTTGGGAGTGCGAGGCAATGAAAAGACCTGGTTCTCCAGCTACCTAACAGGTAGAACTCAGGTAAAGGGCGTCTCAACTTAAGTTGAGGCAGGCTACCTGACCGAGGGGTTGACCAGGACAATAACCGGGCCGCCCGGGACAATGGGATTTACTCGCCGGGCCGGCCTGGCTGTTGTTCTGGTCAACCCCTCGGTCAGGTAGCCTGCCTCAACTCAAGTTGAGACGCCCTTTAGTTGAAGTCCAACAAGACATAAATAGCAAACGAATGTCAGCTCAGTCCAGGCCTCTGCCAGTAACTAGGGGTGTTCCGCAGGGTTCTGTCCTTGGCCCTGTGCTGTTCATCCTCTTCCCATCCGTGTTCCAACATCAAGAAAACATCAAATGCATAATGTATGCTGATGACACGTCAATCTTGATCAGCAACAACTCAGCACAGGGCCTTGCAACTGACACCACTGATGCTCTTAACAAAGCCATAAGGTACAGTTCACAAAATGACCTTGCTATCAATCCAACAAAAACCGTTCATCTGAACTTTAGACGCAGACAAGAACAACTCCCAGAAATACCATCAGTCAATTCTGCACCAGAAGCTAAACTTCTTGGTATCACTATCGATTCTGACCTTACATGGACAGCTCACATTAACAACTTGTGCAAAAAACTGAGCACTGGAGCATATGTAGTCCGACGTATGAAATGGATTGGAGGGCTAACCACCGCTAAAACTGCATATTTTGCATTGATGGAATCCTATATCAGGTATGCCCTCGCTGTATGGGGAGGTACGTCTGAAGAAAATCTTTCCCGGATTCTAGTTCTGCAGAAAAGGGCCATCAGAATCCTCTCTAATCTAAATTTCAGAGACAGTTGTCGTGAAGCCTTCAAAACTCTGGGGATAATGACTGTTGTGGGGCTCTATATTCAATCGGTAATTCAGTTTGCTGATGGAGAAAAATTCCCAAGAGCTGAAGAAATACATTGCTACAAAACAAGACAGGCTAACACCTACTACCTGCCAGCCCATCGAACAGCTCAGTTGGAGAAAAAGCCTTCCTACATTGGCCGAAGACTGTGCAATGCCCTACCAAAAAAATATGAGGACACTAACTGGTGAAGAACTAAAGAGGGTACTTCACAAGTGGTTGCTTGATAAGTCATATTACACACTAAAGGAATTTTTTGAAGACAAAAAATGAGCTATATGAAGAAAAAAATGAACAATGAACTTTCAAATAATATTGTAAATACATCGACTTGTTTACTTTTCTTAAAGATCATGTAAATAAAGAACTATGACTATGACTATGACTATGAACAGTGATATTGAACATAAACAAAGACAATAACAACAGAATGAACAATGAACCAATAAATAACATGATATTTAAATAACATGACCAATAAATAACTGAACAAATGTAACAACAACAGTGAAACATGCTAAAAATAATCTCAAATTTAAACATGATCGAACAACTATATAGGTGACTTTAAAAAATCCATGGAGCCAGTAAATTATTCAAATTCAAATTCAAATTCTTTATTGTGATTGACAATTTATACAATTGTATTACAAGAGTCAGATTTAGTAATAATTACAATACATTTGTTTTAAAACTAAAAATTACATCTGTATAAAATCAAAATTAGCTAGTCAAAAACTCATCAACAGAGTAAAAAGCCCTTTCCACTAGGATTTTTTTAGTGCCTTTTTAAAAGATGCAGGTGTTATTTTATTTTGTAAAATGGAGGGGAATTTGTTTAAAATTTAGGACCAATATTTTTTGGAAGAGGCCAAATCTAATCTGTGGGAATATTGCCTATGTAGAAACCTATTTCTTGTAAAGTGGTCATGAATGAAAAGGGTAAATGTAATGTGGTGCCTAGTTGGAATGAAGAATTTATAGAATATTATGACCTGGAAAATGTATTGCGACGCCTAAGTCAAAATGCTTAAGGGTTTGAAAAGTTCCCGGTAAGACATTCACCTATTGACTCCGATCATTATTCTAACAGCCCTTTTCTGTAAATTAAAAATGTGAGAAAACAATGTATCGAAGGCTGAGCCCCAGAGCACAATGCCATAAGACAGTCTTGATTCTATCAGTGACGAAAAAATTAGTTTTGAAATAAATAAGTTTTTGAATTAGGCAAATCTAGAAAGCAGAAACAATTGTGAAGACAATTTTGCACATAATGTATTAATATGTTGCGACCACAAAAGTTTGTTATCGAATATCAATCCGAGATACAGTACACCTCGAATTATCCGGATTAATATGGCGGAACACCGATCCGGATAGCAAAAAATGCGGATAATCCGAGGTCATAACAATATCGCCTGAAGAGCAAATGCGCACATTAGCCCCTGTTAAATTGATGCTGCAATTGGCATATCAAGACTGTACAACATGGTAGACAATCAAATTTAGAAACTCAATATCAGTTCATACAAAGAGTTCACATCTATAAACACGTCAAGTAACAGCAATAAACTAACTCGCAAAATTGCTGTAGACTACGCCTTTGTTGATTACTGTTATCCCCTCAATTAGCAAACCAGAAAAGTATGTTTACGAAAGTGTTGTAATGTTTAAGCAATGCGACTCCTTCAATTATTGTGATCCCGGCGCATTTCACTCGTAAACTCGCTAAAATCACGTTTTTACCGTGATTTAAATTTTTTAATTTCTCGGATGGACCGGTCCGGATAATCCGGGATCCGGATAATGTGGGGTCCGGATAATCCGAGGTTTACTGTATTTGCTTTCAGATAAAAAGGGAAGTTCAAAATCATTCATGAGGATCAATGGATTGGTGGTATTATTCTGATTTTGGCTAGAAAAAAACAAGCAATTAGATTTTTCTGGATTTATGTGTAGATTGTTACTATTAAGATATTGATTAAGTTGAGCAGGGGTGCCCATCCCCCCCTACCACGATGGCGCAACCCCCCCCCCCCCCCACCCCCAAGCAACAATGCACCCCCCCCTCCAAGCAATGACGAACTCATTCAAATCAAATTATCTTTATTATCAATGCACACTGATACATATCAATAGCGTCAATACAAAATAAAAAAGCAAACACCTAATAAAAGAAAAAACATATTGTTACTATTTTTTTACAATTCAAATGTCCCATACCGATCACCATCATCGCTTCATTTAAGAGGAGTGGAAAAAATCATCCAGGGAATATATAGCCAGACCAACCAAATAGGTACTCCTTCAACAACCTTTTGAATTTTCCTAAATTTCTTTCATCCTTTATTTTTTGAGGAATTTGTATTAAAAATTTTTCCCCATATAAGATGGTTTTTTTTCATAGAGTTTTAAGTTATGTTGTTGAGGATTTGTGTCCAATTTTTTCCTTGTGTTATAGGGATGAACTATTTTTAAAGATTTAGTGTCACATAGACTCCTTCCTTGCCATTAGAATACAGTCAAGAATATATTGTCCATAAACTGTAAAATTTTCAAGCTGATGAAATGATTTTTAGCAGACTCATCATGCTTTAAATTTAACATTATTCTGATGGCTCTTTTTTGCTGTTTTAAGATTTTATCCATGTTCGATTTTTTTGTAGCTCCATAAAGACAAATGCCATACGAAATATGAGAATGTATATATGCAAAATAAATGGTTCTTAAAGTTGTTGATTTGCAATAATATGACATTTTATTCAGAGCATAAATCCCGGAGTTTATTTTGCTCAAAATTTTATTTATGTGTTCATCCCAACTGAGGTGTTGGTCTAATTTTAAGCCCAGGAATTGTGTGTATTTTTTTTGCTCAGTCAGCTTAGAACTAAGGATTATTTGTAATTTATTTTTGTTTTTATTTTGACAAGTGCTAAAATGCATGCAATTTGTTTTTTGAGAATTCGGTTGCAAATTCTGTATTTTTAAATAATTGCATAAATTCTCCAATTCCTTGGAAGAGAAAACCTCAGCTTGTTTAAGTGTTTTAGCTGATATTTTTAGATTTGTGTCATCTGCATAAAGACATACAAGGTGAGTTTTAATTGTCCCTCCCCTTACTTTTTTTACATTTCTAGAAATAACTACCCCAGACCCCCCCAGACATTATTGGCTAGTAAATACCTCGTTTTGAGGGGTTACTCATTTTCGGCTGCCATCTTGGATCCGCCATATTGGATCCAAAATATTTTTTTCAAATGTAAAAGTGATGTTGTGACCCATCATTTCAAACTAGATTTTTTCACTTATTACAATTCCGCAATCCGTTTTTTAATATCTTGATTCGTTCTCAAGATATGAGTACTTGTAATTTATTTATTTTCAACTAATTTTAACATTACAAATTGATAAAATAGGCCCATAACCACAAAATAATGCTAGATAGTGACGAATAACCACCATCAGTCATTGTTGAACGATTTACACTTAACTTTCACCGATGTAAATTTTTTGGCCGCCATCTTGGATCCGCCATTTTGAAATGAGGTAAGTTATTTCAAATATGTAGTTGGTGTTGTGACCCATCATTTCAAACTAGTTTTTTGCGCCAAATTCAATGCCGCAACCCGTTTTAGCTAAAAAATTTAATTTTTGAAAAATTCAGATTTTTTGAGATTTTTATTAGAAATTTGTCAATATCTTGAAAACTAAACACGATAATAAAAAACATGTTGCGGCATTGGATTCAGCACAAAAAACTAGTTTGAAATGATGGGTCAAACACCAACTTCATATTTGAAATAACTTACCTCATTTCAAAATGGCGGATCCAAGATGGCGGCCAAAAAAGTTACATTGGTGAAAGTTAAGTGTAAATCGCTCAACAATGACTGATGTTGGTTATTCGTCTCTCTCTAGCATTATTTTGTTGTTATGGGCCTATTTTATCAATTTGCAATGTTAAAATTGGTTGAAAATAAATAAATTAAAAGTACTCATATCTTGAGAACGAATCGAGATATTAAAAAATGTTTTGCGGCATTGCAATCAGTGAAAAAATATAGCTTGAAATGATGGGTCACAACATCACTTTTACATTTGAAAAATTATTTTGGATCCAATATGGCGGATCCAAGATGGCGGCCGAAAATTAGTAACTCCTCAAAACGAGGTACTTACTACCCAATAATGTTTGGGCGGGGTCTGGGATAGTTATTTTTAGAAATGTAAAAAAAGTAAGGGGGGGAACAATTAAAACTCACCCTGTATGTTGGTGTTTGGTTTGAAGAGAAGTTGGTTATTTATAACCTTTAGGTAACAGATGAAAAGCAAAGGGCCTAAAATGGACCCTTGAGGCACTCCAAAGGTGTTAGGCAATAACTGAGATGAAACTTTATACATCCTGTTACAGTCTTTAAAGTGAGTAATTTCTACAAACTGGTGCCTATCAACCAAGAATGATTCAAACCATTTCAATGAGTTTTTTTACAAACCCAAGTCTACCAATTTTTTAAACAATATTAAATGCTTAACACTGTCAAAGGCCCTAGACAGGTCCATAAACACCCCGACAGTACACTCACCTTTGTCAACTGATTCAATGATTGACTCAATGAATGAAGCTGCCGCAGTAACAACAGACCTCTCAGACCTAAAACCATGCTGAAAGTTATCTAAAAATGAATTTTTTTCTAAATATACCGTTAATTGTTGGCTCACTTTTTTCGTAAATTTTGGAAATGGAAGGCAGTAATGAGATTTGGCGATAGTTAGTTGGGGTGAGTTATAATCTACTAGTAAGCGTAAAATTTAAAAATAACTCATCTTTGTGTTGTAATGAGCCTGAAAATCCGTTTACAACTCAACCGATTTTATGGATCAACATTTCAAACAAAAGTCGACGTATCACTGCGTATTTTAAGACCAAAATGAACTGAATGCATTATTAAGAACCGGAGACATAAATTCTTAACTAAAAACAAATTTCCGAAAAATTGGTTCATGGTCTATTCATGGTTCCTAATAATTGACGAATCAATCTTTTTTAGATATAAATCTGAAAATATTAACGTTAATTTTCTTTAAGAAAGAAAATCAATTTTACAGGATGCAAATATATTAGACAAGGTTTTCAATTTAATTTTGAAACCCAGAAGGGGTTTAAAAATATATACTCAAATGAAAATTCATCCATATACATTTATTATGGCCGTTTCATATTTTCAATTTTTTTAATTATTTTTATTATACAGGGTGTTTTTTTAACGAAACCCATAACGTTATTTTATCCCATAAAGTTATTTATATGTACTGAATAATGCACATATAAATTTGAAATTAGTATTGTTTTATGGATCTTTACATTTTATACAACCTATTATTTAAGTTTGATCACATTTAGTCTACATTATGTGCTCTAACTATCCGCCACTGGCATTTCTATGAAGTTATGCTCTCTCCATCAAATTCCCGAACACGTGTTGCTAGGTATCTCTTTGAATTTGTTGCATTAAATTTGTTATGTTTGTTTTGAGGTGCTGCATATCCTGTGAATTTGTTTTGAATATTAGTTCATTTATTTACAGCTCGTAGCAGTAGGAAAAGGGCGGGGGCTTGTTATAGTGTGGCCTTGGTAGGGGAGTCACTTCCCCTCCTCCCCCACACTCCGATGCGAAAAAATTCACATGCTGCGCGAACTGTACTTTTTTTACTATTTAAGTACCTTAATGTTGTAAGTCAATTTGACGCATAAATGTTTATTATTGAATGCTCATTAAACAAGTAAACAAAACACTGTTGCTTCACGCTCAAATTTAGGATTTTACGAATAACGCTCAAATTGCGAATGCACGTCTTCGTCTGCTTTTTCAGACGACGGACGCCACATCGGTAGCTTTAGCAATGTTAGCGAGCTACATTTTAAAAGTAGCTTCCCCAACACTGTTTATTTTGTTCTATTGCGATGTATCATCAAAAAAAGGGGCAAATCATTCTCACAAGACCTCATTATGTAAACAGTTATACGTATGTTACAAGGGCCGAATGTTTTGGGAAGTCAGTTTCGCCCTAGGACGACGATACTGAACTCCCACAATCAAATGTTGGGCTTTGGTCAAAGGCAATTGATTAAAGGAACAACAAAGTCATTTACAATCACCAATCATAACAAAATAACAACAAAGAACACTATGATTTACTGAGAATCTTCGTATGGTCTGAAATGTTAAAATACCGGTTCATGAAAATAAAAATTTTTGTATTGCGAAAGTAGTGGAAAAGTAGCGTCAAATTCCGCTACCCGCTACTCAATATCGTAGCTTGCTACAGCTACAAGCTGCGCATTTTAAAAAGTAGCGGCGCTACAGCCTTCGCTACTAAAAAAGTAGCTCGCTACTGTAGCGCTGCTACTTGTGGCGTGCTACTCCCCAACACTGGGCCATTGACTGTATTGACCATAAAATTATTTTTGATAGACTTTATAACGTTGGAGTGTGTGGCCTCTCCTTACAATGGATGATGTCATTTTTAGGAAACCGAATCCAAAAAGTTAAAATAAATAATTTGAGCTCAGAGAGTATTAAGTTAACTTTTGGTATTCCGCAAGGCTCAATATTGGGACCTATTTTATATATACTTTATATATATTGCCGTGATTTTAATTTTTTAATTTCTCGGATGGACCGGTCCGGATAATCCGGGATCCCGACAATGTGGGGTCCGGATAATCCGAGGTGTACTGTATTTGTATATAGTATATACACCTTTATCAAATAACCTAAAAGGTGAAGATCGTATTTGGGTTACCGTTTTGCCACCTTCTTAAATTATAGTTTTAATATTACATGTGTAATCATTCTCATGGTTTAGTAAATATCTCTGTGCTGTTTCATTGTAATTTTATTATTTATTGTCAAACAATGTAAAACTCCTATCGGAAGCGCGAGGCCCTCCTAGGTGCGAGGCCCTGGGTGGCCGCCCCCGTCGCCCTCCCCCCAAGGCCGGCACTGTACACAAACATCCTGCCAAATAGCAGCGTCTGAACCCCATCAGGTGGTGATCAGATAAAGATGCTCAAACAAAATTGAGCTCCAAATTGAAGGTTTTTCAGTGATTCTAAAATTAATTGTAAAAGTTGATAATAAGAATCAATAAATCTTTCGTTCCAAAAACAATATGTTTTGTTTTCAATTGTGATCATGCTAACCATGAGTTTCAACGGACATCAACTCACAAACTCGATGGTCCTGGGTGCCAGTAAAAGCTCCACAGAGGTCTTATTGGAGTGGTGTGCCACGGGTCGCAGATACTTGTCATATCCACACATCAAATCCAGTTTCAGCCTCATCATCTTGGTCTTGGCCTGCTCCTTCTGGCCACAACTCAGTGGCTCTCCGCCTCGAGATTTGGGAAAAATAATTATTGTAGTAAACAAAATTATATTGGGAGACAAATCAAATATAAATAATTATAGGCAAACAACTTTACTTTCTGTTTATTCACAGATTTTTGAAAAACTGTATGTATAAACATCATTTTCAATAAATATAAAACTCTTACACTTAATCAATTTAAGTAATGCACAGACTTAACTAATCATCTATCTATCTATACTATCATAAAGAAGAGGTGGTTTCTGTATGTGTCTATGTATGTATGGGATAAGTAAACTCGAAAAATACTGAACCGACTGGGTTGAAATTTCACACAGAGGTAGATTTTGAACCTGGGAAACATATAGGCCTATTCACTTCCTTGAAATCCCCTTGGGCTACACCCCGTGAACGTCCTTAGCTTCAATTTTTACATTTTATAAGGATGTAAACATTCAAATACCGAAATGTAAACAGCCAAGACCGGCTCAAGAGTTTTAGGTGTCCTAGGCGAAAATACTGCTTGGCGCCCACCACACCCCCCCCCCCCCCCACCATAACTTCATAACATTAAGTTTTAATGATTTTATTAAAATTTTAATAGTCACTTAACAATTATTTTTTCCTCCTTGTGTGGTTAATTTTTTATGAGTACTTTTGTACAAACTATACTATAAGATACTTGACTTGTAGTGTCGTAAATAAATTACAATTCTTCACCTAATTTTTTGTCAAGTCTTTTAGGAGATACAAGCATATCATTGTTATTAAATTTAAATAAAGATAAAAATCAAATCGTCCTATTATGAGATTTGTAGGATTTTTTATTTAATTAATATATTTTAAGATGATTTTTTTCTTTATTATTTATTAAATTACACGCATAATTTTGGGAACTTAAATTCTTTTATTTTATTAGAATCTATCACCACAGTAAAACCGTAGGTGATACGTGTGTGAAAGTTGCTTGGGGTCATTGGTGACAAGGGGTCGATCAGTGCACATTCCCCAAACAATTTTATTTACTTTAAAGATAAAACATTAAGCAGCCAATAGCAGACTTTTTTTTAATACACAATGTAATGAAACAGTTACGGTTTTATGATAATGCTTTTTTAACTTGTCAGTTGTTTTTCCTTGGTCACGAAGTTTCTTAAGTAAATATTTTTTTGTAATGAAAGGAAACTCACCCCGTGTAATTTTGGTATTCCCAAGGCAAATCTTAAAACCTTAATTTGGAAATGGAAAATTTTGTTCAGGTTTTAAACCAGTGACTTAGATATTATTGAAACCCCTCATCGTCTTAAGTAATCCCACAGAGAAGAAATAAGGGCCTTTTTAGCCCTCTTATTTCTTCTCTGTGGTAATCCATATGAACAATTGATTCGCCCCTATTTATTAAGGGGCATTATCAGGACTATCCAAATTTGGTTGCAATTAATGTTTTTTTCATTAATTAAACAGTAATTCCTTGTAGCCAACAACAATAATTAAACCAGTGAATTTGAAGACAAATCACACTTTACAACACTGTCAGAGTCATATAACATGTATGCTCTTTTAAGTGATATTTGACTTTTTATGCTTGGTTGCACAATTATCTCAAAAAACGGCTTTGAGTTCTTCCGTCATATTCTGAAAATGTTGTAACTTATTTCTGGCTAAAAACGAGAGGTGTTCAAGTCACATCGCTGGAAAATAATCTAATGGCGTGGGCAATAAAAGAAATTTGAGTATAAAAATTCAGTACTGTATTTAACATTGGACCTCATGGGTTGCCATTTTACGTATTGGCAAAATGAAAAGTAAATAAATGAGAAGTACTGTTATAATTAAACTGTCAATTTCCAGTTCCTACAATATGTTTTTACTGTACGATACTCAATATTGAAGACTGCACATCGAGTAATCAATATACATTAATTCTATCCTCTTAATTCTATTTCTGTGCTCATAAAATGAGGCTTTATAAAATTGAGGTGGAGATGATTCTTTGGGCAAAAATATAAAAATAATGGTAAGAGATTTAAATAAGATATGATTTCAACAGTTTATGAAATAAAAATAATATAACAATGTAGAACAAGAGCCGGATTTACGGTTGTCGCGGCCCTAAGCCCTGTTTTCTGTGCGTCCCCCCCTGAGGCCCCCAAAGGCCGCGTGTAAAGTGTTGACCTTTTTTTAGCTCAAATTTGTAACCAAATTATCCCCTCAAATTCACTCTAAATGCCTTATTTTCTACCATGTGTGGCCCCCTACAGTCGCGTGACCCTAATCCCGGGATTTCCGGGCCTAGTGACAAATCCAGCACTGTGCGTACAACTCAAATAATCAAAAAAACTCTTAGGCAAGTTATTAAAAAAAATAATTTACAAAGCAAAAACATACTACTTGCCAGCATTGGAAAATAGTGGACTACAGTGGACCGGTCTTGAATTCGGCTGTCAAGATAAAAATAAATCTAAACTACTACATAGCGGCCATGGCGCCTAAAGAGCAGAGAATATCGCATGCTTGTCATTGGTTTATAGTCATACGTTTAGAAGGGTAGGAGTTTCCCATTGGAAATAAGTTTATAAAGTGTTTAGAAAAGTAACCAGCAGAGCATAATGTTCCCGAGCTATTCCCAGATTATAAACTTGTAATTTAATAAAATGTAAATATAAATTAGCATTTATGCTATTTTCATAATTTGCCTTCCCAAATTAAAAGTTTTTGATTGCTCCTGCCATAGCATTTTTGACAAACGGGGCTGCTCAGCGCCCCCTTTGGCGCCCCTCAAGCCCTGGCGCCCTAGGCGGTCGCCTAGTTCGCCTATATGGTAGAGCCGGCCCTGTAAACAGCTGTGAATACTATATTTTGACATTTCAAAGAGCAGAAGTAAGATTAGCTGAAATTTGTATCGTGAGCGAAGCCACGGGCAACTGCTAGTGCCTAATAAATTGAACATTTAAATTACCTTGTGGTTTCATTAAAAAACACAAAGAAAAAATTCACTTACAATTAAAAAAAAACATCTGACATGGTAAATCACTATATTCCACTGTATATAATATGTAATATGGGAATAGGAGATTAAAATTTTGATTGGCTACAGTCTTATTTGAAGAATAGAATCCAGAAAGTCAGTGTTTCATATTCATAATATAACCACATCATATCACAGCACACAACGCCAAAAGTAGGATTGCCACAAGGATCCAATCTCAGTCCCCTTCCTTTCCTCGTATGTGTCAATTATATGAATTCTAGAATACATGATGGGTTTCACCCATGGAAAAACTTCCTTGGACTTAAAATTTAATTTGTCATACTTCATAAGCTTCCCTTTAGTTTAATTTGAAACTTGGAATTACTGTAGGAAAATTTGATTAAAACTGCTTGTAGCCACTATCTGTCGTAGCCACTTGCTGTGATTGGGCACTTCATGAAGTGCCCAACGCAGCCCGGGCACTTCATGAAATGCCCAGCGCGCCTGGGCACATAGTGTAACTCGATTATTTCAACCAAACTTACAGCATGTGCCCAACGAAACTGGACACTTCATGAAGTGCCCTACACTCTTTGGACACATGCTGTAACTATCGCAACATGTTGAGCTGTCGATTTAAAATCTTTGTTAAAGTGAATCCCAATGTTTATATTAAATCCCAATGTCTAAGTTACAGTAGCTAATGTTAATGTTTGATTAGTTAAAATTCATGTTTTTAGCCCCTGAACTGCAAATTTTAACCTTGTTTTATTGTTAATGTTTGCTATTAAACCTTTAAATATTTTTCAAATCTAAAAAATTTTATATTGGATTTAGTTACAAACGGTTTTTGAAAAAATAGTTAGTCTACGTTATATTTGAATATTGAATTTTTTGTTTTATAAGTTGAGTTCTGACTAAAATAAACAGTTAACAATTATGTAGTTATTTTCCTCAATTAAACAGCAACCATTATTAATCTAGTATAAAACATCAAAACTTATAATTGGTTTGAAGTAAAAAAAAGAACTAAACAACAGTATAAAATGATAGGTAATGCGCTATTAAAAATAATAATAATGATGATTAAAAATTGAACGTTTTCTAGCAACTCCTTACTTTTGAATAACGTGTAACATTCATAGGTTATCCTTTCCCTTTAGACAAATTCTTCAAATGAATTTCAAATATTTGACTTAATAATATAAACTTAGATTTTTAAGCTACTGATGTCAGCAGGGATATAATATAATAAAATATATAAAGTACTAAAGTACATTACTGAAAAACTTTTAGGACACTCCAAGTACATTTTTTATTATTCTATAAACAAATCAATGAAGAGGCTTGATGTAGTGATGGTATATTGATTCATTTGTACTGGTATGAAAAGAAATTCTTTAATCTAAACTGATGTTAATGCTGATAATATTGTAAAAAGAGCAAAATAAATCTTAAAATTATATAAATTAATTTTTTTCAACTCTGACACCAAAGAAGAAACTATAGAATAATTTTAATAATTTTTCAATACTCTAATGGCACTTTCTTTAAAAGCTATATTTTGACTTATATTATAAGTTTTACTAAGGGTGACTAAGTAGGAGGTTAATCAATTAAAACATGAAAAAATAGGTTAATGTCAATTTTAATGGATTATGTTACATATCAATGTGTTACGTAAAATGTTTCATGTTTTTTGTTTTATTAAAGCATAACATAAAAAATTTATTGGATTGTCTGGTTTGTGTTTTCTGAGGTATTTTGGCTACACATCATTATTACTACTAATATTATTTAAACATTAAACAATTTTAAAAACGTTTGTTTTTTTCAATGATGATAATATTAATAATGATGCCAAAATAACTCAGAAATCATTGAAGAAACTATAAAAAATACAGGCAATAATCGTTGTTTAGTAAAAATAATAAATCAAATACTACCAAGAGCGACGAAAACAGCTGTTTTATGTATTTACATCAAGTGCCCAGCATCAGAGCTGGATACATAGGGTAACAAAAATAATTACAGCAAGTGCCCAACGAACGTTGGACACTTCATGAAGTGCCCAGTTTTCTTGGGTCACATACTGTAATTTTTAATGAAACCATTCAATTACACTATGTGCCCAAGGGAGCTGGGCACTTCATGAAGAGCTCAATTACAGCATGTGGCTATGACATATCTACGACCCAATGGAAGCAAGCAAATATTAGCTCTGTGGGTCTTTTGATTTTGGAGTTGCGTTGTCTGATAGAAAACCCTTTCTCCTTTTTCTACAGTATTAAGGCCTTTTCACACTGGCGTCCTGGACGTCCAGGACGCCCGGGACGTCCAGGACGCCCGGGACGCGCCCCTTTCACACTGCAGCAACGAAACAAATGTCCACGCTCTCTCATGATGAGGATAGTCAAGTGTCAATTCTCACTCAGTGTAGTTGTTATTTAGGCAAAGATGTCTTTTCCGACAGTTTCTTGGTGTGAGACCGGGTTTTCTGTTCCGTGGATGAACGTCTCGAGTAGTAGTGATAGTGATAACGATTTAGTATTATTGTATTCGTTTCGGTAAAGAAGTAAACTTCGAACTTCCTCCAACAAAATTTCCATTGCACAAACTCGCAGAACACCAGCAACAACAAACACAATAACAGATGATGCGGGGTTTCGCAGACAAAGGCTAGAGCCCCCGAAGTGAAGGCTAGTGGTTCTGAAGTGTTCATTGCGCATGCGCTAGGCCGTGGACGTCCTGGACGTTTCAGAAAAATCGCTCGCCGAGCGATCTTTCGAAAACCGTCCCGGACGTCCAGGACGTCCGCGACGTCCTGGACGCGCAGTGTGAACGGTCTGATTTGATAGCATGGACAGCGATTTATTTTTTCAAAAACGTACCGGACGTCCAGGACGTCCTGGATGCCAGTGTGAAAAGGCCTTTAGGTTTCCTTCCCAGACTCAAAATTGATTTTGTTTGTCGATGACACCTCAGAAATCTCATTTCATTCATCAGGAGAAAATTTCAAAATAAACTCTTAAAGATCAAGTTAAAGAATATTTTTGAAAACATTAAGTACAAATTAAATATTTAAAATATTATAAAAGAGGAAAAGAAGAAAAACTAATAATAGGGACATTCAAACAAAAAGACCTAAAATTTCATGGAAAAACGTATTCATCAAAACCTAAATTGATCTGTTTTTATCCACAAAGTTTAAAAAAAAAACCAATGTCATCTAATTTTTTTGTAAAAAAGATTTTCCTTGTTTAAAAATATAAAATCATAGTTAAATGTATATTACTCTTTTATAAATTCGCTTTAAAGTATACATTACCAGCATTATGTAACAGGGACAGCAAACAAATCAAGCCATCTTTTTTTTATAACAAAGGCCCTATAAACAACAAACATTTGGCATCTTTGGCTCCTAAATTGCTCTGTTCATATCCACAAAGATTAAAAAAAAACAATGTCATTTAATTTATTTGTAAAAAAGATGTTACTTGTCAAATATAAAGTCAATGTTTAATGTATATTACTCTTTAATAAATCTGCTTTTAAAATATACCAGTATTACCAGCATTATGGGGGCAGGGAAAGCAGTCAAATCAAGTATATTTTCTTATAACAAAGGCTCTATAAATGACAAACATTTGACATCTTAACTCGAAATCACAAAAACAATTCTTTAAAATCTGGAAAATACTAACACTACCATGTATTCTAGAAACAATAATCTATTCAAAATTAACTTTAACTATCAATGTAGGGGAAACTCACTGATAGGTAAATCAAACTAGCATTAAAGCTGTTTTACTTACATTGGCAAGGTATAAAAAAAAGACAAACAGAGAGGCAGACCCTCCAGATCATTGTAGAGCTTTATTTGAGATCTGTAGAGTGGGATGATATGCCAGACACAGACAACTCCCCCAATGTGTTCTCTCACACCTCCCTTGATAGCAAGCTAGCTGTGCCGTTCAGTGCAGCTGATATGTCATCCTGATGAGAGAAGGTCGTCTGAATGCAGAAGACAAAGACAAAAAATTCTTTTTTGAAAAAGATGTTTAGTCTTCCCTAATCCGGATGGCTTAAAACTAAAGTATTTATAGCAACAGTTCTTTGACTACCTAAGACTTCTTTGACTACACTTGGCACATTATATCTTGACACTTGGGAACCCTTTATACCTGAAACATTTGTTGTGGAGCGAAAGTCATCAGGACACCACAGCTGATACGATAAGTTGTACTAGCCTGACATATAAGCATTTTCCAACAGCTGTCAATAAATATTTTAATCGTCACTTGTAAACAAAATACAGTTGATGTTTGTAGAAATTTGTTTTTATATTGTTTGTTGTCCAAAATCATTGAAAATAAACAACATCTGACAGCTCCAGCAATGGACTAGGCCATGGTTCAAGATGTAATGCGCCAAGTGTAACAGTAAGCTGAAGCTTCGCTCTGTAAAAAATTAAAAATTAAATATTAGGTCAAATCTTTACACATGACCAATCGGACTAATTATTTTTAACCAAATTCCAGTTTATTTCTAAGAACTGTCAATAAATGTTGTACAGTACTTGAATTTTAATTTTTATCTTTGTTTGTACTCGAATAATATATTCCGTTCCTAGACCGGTAAGTACTGTTTTACCGGACGGGCATGACAGTTACCGTGCAAGCCAGAGGCGAGTGTGGGATTTTCACAGGAGTATGGTAAAGGCCCAGCCACACCGGAGCGGGACAGCGGCAGGACAATATCCCGCCGATTTTAAAACACATAGTGATAAATATGGGCGCCCACACCAGAGCGGTACCGTTGCCATTGTCCCGCGGCGTTACCCGATCGTCCCGCCAGTTTGGAACATGTTGGATTTTCCCGCTTGCACCGCCGTGGGACGCAGTGTAATAATTAATTAATACGCATTTATATTACTTTAAATCTAAATTTTCTCTTATGTTGTTTAGAAAATTTTCTCTTAAGTCATGTTGTTTGTTAATGATAAAAAATAGTTATTCCGAAAAAATTGTTTTAAACTCGTGATATATAATATCCAAATTCTGTTCGGTGTTTAGAGTTCCGTTGTAATGCAAATAAATAATAGAAAATACAGAGTCCAATGAAATTTAATTATAATATTTTAGGTTGTATATCAGGCCCGTTTTCAACCCTCTTGGCGCTATGGGCATATTAAACTGGTGCGCCCCCCCCCCCAACCATAATGGCCTTTTTTACAATAATCGATCGGCCGCGGCATCGCGTTGCTGATCCCTGTTGTTTTTGTTAAGTCACTGTCACCGGGTCACCACATGTCAACACGCAAAATCACTGCATTCAGGTCCAGATGAATATATAAGTATTCACCAATTATGTTTGTTTGTACCAAATCAATGTTAGGATTATTAGCCTCTTGCCTTGATGGAGTCGAATTTCCGCATGGAATTGTTAGGTTAGGGTTAGGGTCAATAACGCCAGCTTATGTAGAAGGTACAAGAACAATTTCTTGTAGGTCGATGTTTGAAGTTTTTTTGGACATTTTCTTTGAATTTAGCTTCAACATAGGGAGTAGTAAAAAATGTATTAATGCGAGGTACTTTCTTGAGGAGGTTTTCCTGTTGCACCTGTCTCTCAGCAGCGCACTTGCGAAACTCAGCGCCACTAGGTTTTTTCTTTTCAGCCATACTAATTTGTAACTATCATCTTAGTTCAAATCAAACATTAAACCACTAATAATATAAACAGAATTGCGTATTAGCGCCTTTGACAGGAAAGACTAGTAATTATTAATAATGGTAACTGGATAAATGGTAACTCGTAGTCCAAACAGAACAAACTACAAACTGTAAACACTGCAGTAATTTGTACGTGAAAATGCCAACAACTGAACAATAACGAAGGAGTGGGGCGGGGCTGCGCCGCATGGCGCACGTGCACCCTCGCAACAGTTCCAAGGTCAAACTCTCAGACAACACCCCCACTTGTCTAGGTTTTACTTCTCTTAATGTTACTTTTATGCAAGTACAATATTGTGCATATGCCAATAAATTTACAAAGGGGAGGGTGGCTTGGTGGCAGTGGTGGGGAGGAGGAGCAGGAAAATTTACATTAGGCATGAAGGGCGCAAGCGCCCTCTCAGCAGTTCTGAAGTCGAACTCAGTTGACGTCACGCGGCGCTCGCGCGGCGCGCGTTGTTCGTTTATTTTTTTCTACCGCCCTCTTTCCGCCCCTAAACCCTGGTGCCCCTGGGCACGTGCCCATTGTGCCCAGTTATGGAATCGGGCCTGTTGTATAATAATGTCTGAATTATAAAAAAGACAAGACAAGACACTAAAAAATGCTAAAACTTACATTTTATTACGTATTTAGCATAAATTTCCAAAAGTCATATTATTTAATAACTTTTGTATTTTTCAAGATGCGATCTCGGACCTAATAATTATTATTGTTTGCGATATTTTTATCTTCAAAATGACGTTGTTACAGAAATTTTATCTCATACCGTCAACGAGATACAGCTGTTTAGACATGCTGTTTAGCCTTTCCGCTATGTTTGCCCCCCTCTACCCACGTTGTCGACCACCTGGGAAATAGGCGACATTCGTAATTTAGATCAACTTCGTCTATATTACAATCAATAAAAATATTGCGTTACACTCTTTCATGACACAAATTAATCCTACTTTCGTTAAAACCCTATCTAAAAACCTCAATTTTTATATTTTATTTTATAACTCATCTATTTTTATAGATACAACCTTAGACCTAACAACCATTATTGTTGGCAGTATTTTTGTGATTGAAAAGACTTTTTGACCTATGTTCTATCTTTTACCGTTTTCGAGATAGCTGCGGTTTAACGCAAAGCGTTACCCGCCATGTTTGCCCACCTTCCCCCAAGTTATCGACGTTGGAAATAGGCGACCTTTGAAATTTTCATCATTTCGGTCCATATTACGATAATCAACAAAAACATGCATGCTCAACCCCACTGAGCTCCTGGACTATGAAAAACTGAACTGAGGAATCGTCCCACTTCCCGCTGCCTGTCGCTTCGGTGTGGGCTACCCCTGTCCCGCCACGTACCGCTGCCGCTGGTTCCCGCCAGTCACTCACCCCCGTAACGCTCCAGCGCCTCTGCCGCGCCGTTACTGCTCCGGTGTGGGAGGGCCTTAAAACTTACCGGGCGTATGACGTACAATACTTTACATCACACTACAAAAAAAATAATTTTTTTAATCACAACGTATTCTTTGCATAAACTACTACGTTTCTCAATTCTTCAAACCTGGCTTCTAGTAAACAAACTACTGCTACCAGTACGCTCTTCTGCGAACAAACTAGTTCGCTCGCGCGGGAACTATCATGCTCGTCCGGCAAAACAGTACTTCCCGGCCTAGTAACGTAATATACTATTTCCCGTGCCAAGTCAAGAATGCCACTTAATTAAACAGGTGAGTTTAACTTTCACCTGCATTTTATAGTACAGTCAACTCTCGCTAATTCGAAACCCCGTGGGACTGCGATTTTTCTTCGTGTTTACAGTGCAGTATTTACAGTACTTTAAATACTATTATATTATATTATATTATAGGTTATTATATTATAGTACTACAGTATTTATAATATAATAACCTGTAAAACACAAAAGCAGATAAGATCATATTAATTCTGACTGAAAAGTCTGTAATCTTCCTCTGCTTAAACATGTAAAAACAATTATTACAGTATCGATCATAATTTTGATTAAAACAATAATATAATGAAACTTTACTGTATTCCCTACAGATACAAAAGTAAACTTATAACTTTGAATATTACTCTTTTTCTTCGATACGGTATACAAAATAAAAACGTGTAAAATAAAATAAACAGTTCAGAACGACGGAATTTCGTATTACAGAGGTCCATTCTGAAAACTTCGTGGTATAGAGGTAAACTTCGAGTTATGGAGGTAAAGCGCGAATCGAATTCGTCTTATCTACTGATGAACTTCGTGTCATAAAGGTAATTTTTGTGTCCTTTCGAGTTATAGAGGTAAAATATACCCGAAAAATTAGTTTGTGCTATGAAAATTAGTTCGTGTTATGTATAGTAATTTCTTCGTGTTAGACAGGTTTTTCCAAGGGGGTTAAAAATAATTCGTGATATCGAGGATTTCGTGATATCAAGGTTCGTGTTAGCGAGAGTCGACTGTAGTATTAATTGCATAGTAGTATTGAGAGTGGAATGTAATAATAGTGACCATACTTACTGTGTTTTATTGTTCTCTATAATTTCCCTAAACAGTTCAGCTATAAATAATTTTAACATCTATTTAGTTTTAATGTTCCTTTATATTTACAATTTCAAAGCATTTTACAAAGTTAGAACTTAAAACAAAAGTACATTCAAATTTTACAGCAAAAAATACATCATACTCGGTGTCCTAAAACCGTGAGCTTTAAAATTACAGCTTGCCACTTACCTCTCCGTTGGAGTACTGCTGTTTAAGCATTTTTGAGGGTCACAATTTTATGACAATGACTGTAGTATATTTTTTATTGCTTGGTAAAAAAAAGCCAAGATAAACAGTTTATGACGACATTTATGGGCTATTGCCCACTATTGTGGCTCTCAAAACATATTGGCATCATCAGATGAATGTTCATGTGGCCAGTTATTGTTGAGTAGGGTTTGGGTAATGCTATTATGGGTTTGCTTCTTAAAACTGAAGACTGTTTCAAGCAAGCAAAAAATTACAAATGTGTGTTTTAAAATATAGTACAATATTACATTAAATAGTTTTAGGACAGTAATTATATATTTTTTCAATATAACAAAGGTTATCTACTTACCATGTATTATGGTTTGTCAACAAAAACAAAGTGTAATAAATATAATGGTAAAATTTTGAAAAGATAATTTTTTTTATGAGTTTTAATTACTAAAACGAATTTTTTTTCTAAAATTTTCTACGTTATAATTTTTTTAATATACATGTTAAGGAGATAACTTTCTAAGTTTATTTAGATTTTATAAATTACACTGAATTTTTGTTGTACAAATGGTTGCGTAGAATTGAAACTGAGTTTCATTGGGTGTCACTAGCACTTGGTCGATCGACTTTTTATTTTTGAACTTTTTTCAAAAAGATATAATAGTCTTTATTTAGAGTCCCTCTGGAACCAAACAGAAGGCCAATCACTGACAAATTTTTTATTTTATATTTGTTTTTAAAAAATGGTATGGTTGGTTCATAAATAATTCTTTGCTCTTCATTTACTTCTTTTGGCTGGCCAGTAGCAGATTCAAATTTGACAGTTGGGTCAATTATCCACCCTTTGTTATTACTCCTGTCCATGGATATTACGACTATTCTTCGGGTGCTTCATCCACTTTCTGATGTACAGTTGACTTCTTCATACACTTCTAGTTTCAATTTTCTTAACTCATCTAAAATTATTTTTTGTACGTCTTTATACCTCTTATTTTTCAGAAGGTCGTTATGCCAACAAGACCCCAACACATGCGCAAGTGTTTCAAACTAATTACAGTGTCAGCAACGGTTTTTGTTGGGGTCTCGTCCCGGCATGGTCCTTACTGATATGACATGTCATTTTCAGGCAATTTCGCCATTCTGAAGCAGATAGCCCGTTTTTTCCAGTATATCCAAGAGTTTGCAATGGGCACTTATTTAAAAAGAGTCACACCTTTTCCCTTTTGTGGATGGCTTTCCCATATTTTGAATTCTTTACTTTTCAAGATTTTTTCAAGTTATCTCCTTTTATGTTTTGGAATGCCTTTGACCTCTAAATAGCTTACGTTTACCGTTTTAAGTACAGTATGATGTTCTACTCTTCTTCATAAGACAAGGGGATAAGCTTCACTTTGGAATTTTCAAGTAGGATACATTTGTTAAATTGCTGAATGTACGCCTCCCATTCTAGTCTCATAATTCCTAATCCCTTATATTTTTTATCTGAATATGAAAAACTATTAGGGGTGTCACCTGGTAATTGTAGAATTTCCCTTACAAAGGAAATTTTGTACCTTAGAACCCTTACCTAAGGAATTTTAGGTCCTTTTTTATTTCTTGTATATTCAAATGACCTTCCTTTCATAGTCAATCATTTTAGACTCTTAACTTATGCTGATGATACATCTTGTATTATCAAACATCATACTCCTCATGACTTAGCAAATTTGTTCAAAGGTGATATGGAATTGATGAATTCCTGGTTTCAGAGTAATGGTCTTCTTCTTAACAATAGCAAAACTTTTGCCATAAATTTCCATTCAAATTATTCAAACACCAAACAGTCTGATGATTCATATTTACATAGCCTAATTACTACATCTCAAAATGGCAAATTCTTAGGCTTACATCTTGATTGTAGATTAAAATGGGACCTTCACACCAGTCATCTCTCTAAGATATTAAGTAAAGCGTTTTTCCTCATTCCCGGACAGGTCGGTTGAGGCCCATGCGGGAATATTTTTATTCCAAATGCCATTTTCTTTTGTAAAATGTAATATTTTATTGTATTTCTTGGAAATAAACAGATTTCATTTCATTTCATTTCATTTCATTTGAACTCTCTCTAGGTCTTTAGATATTGCCACTCTAAAAATGGTTTACTATGCATATATCCATTCACACTTAACTTATGGTGTAATCTTCTGGGATGGTGCTCAATCTAGGGACTTAATTTTAAAGATTCAAAAAAGCATTGTTCGGACAATGTTGAATAAAAATTTGATGACTCCAAGTAAACCTCTCTTCAGAGATTTGAATATTTTACCTCTACCTCGTATCTATATTCTACACACTCTTCTGTTTGTCAAGAATAATTTTCAAAAATTTACTCTGGTCAATTCAAATCATAACTATCCAACACGTAACAATCAACTTCAGTACCCTCTCCATAGATCCACAGCCTTTGAGAAAACCCCTTCATACCAAGGTGTCCGATTTTTCAATAACCTTCCCTCTAAAATAAGAGAAATTTCATATTACAAAGATTTTAAAAAGAAATTGCATGATTACTTATTCGAAAACATGTTTTATAGTGTCAATGAGTTCCTTGGCTTAACACAATTTTAAGAGCAGACAATTGTATGAATTTTATTTTGTAGCATTATTTAACATTACTGAATAACATTACTGAATAACATGTTGAATATGATGACTCCAAGTAAACCTCTCTTCAGAGATTTGAATATTTTACCTCTACCTTGTATCTATATTCTACACACTCTTCTTATTTGTCAAGAATAATTTTCAAAAATTTACTCTGATCAATTCAAATCATAACTATCCAACACGTAACAATCAACTTCAGTACCCTCTCCATAGATCCACAGCCTTTGAGAAAACCCCTTCATACCATGCTATATATAGCATGTTATTTACATATTATTTAAGTAGACTTAGTCATCTACCATTAAGGCATTCCTACCTTTGTATATGGTGTAACATGACTGAATAAATAAAATGAAAATGAAAATGAAAGCTTCCTATAATTTTATCCCCTTCATTTAAAATTTCTTTGGTATTTGTTTTAATTTTGCTGTGTGCAGCGGGTATTTTAATGTTGAGGAAATGTATTGGTTGACAATGTTTAACTTTTGGTCAGCACTAAGTAGAATACTTTTACTTAGTTGATGAAGTTTTTCAGTCAATTCGATCAAAATATCATTTGAGTTAAATACGATATAACACATAAAATTAACACCGAGGTATTTTATTTTGTCCTCCTTACAAATAGATTTAATCTCATCATATGTCCAACTACTATTTTAATTTTACTGCTAAGTCCGTTTTCTAGGCAAATTTAAGTCCGTTTTCTAGGTAAGCGTGTGACTTTATAAAATTGATTTCCAGTCCTATTTCTTTGAACCTATTTACAGCCATACTTGTTAAGAATTCTGCAGATGTCTTGCTATTAGCTATTAATACAATGTCGTCGGCAAATCCAAGAACAGAAACACAATTAAGGTCTTCACCAAGTCTGAATCCGAATTCATTTGCTACATCTGGCTCTGTTAGTTCGTGTAAGATGAAATCTGTACTCAAGTTATATAGTAAAGGAGATGGTGGAGATCTTTGAAAAACTCCTTTTTCAATTTTTATCGTTCTTGTTTTATGAAGAACAACGTGTACTTCAGTTTCATTATGTGGTAATAGGTTCATTATAAGTCTCTGGAGTTTGCTTGGGAGAGCTCATAATGGATTGTCTTAAATGATCATGTCCTACACTGTCAAACATTTTTAGAATACTGAGTTTATTAGCCCTGATCAACATGGTTTTAGAAAGAATAAATCGGTAGTGAGTGCCGGAATTGAATTTATTGAATCAATAAAAAATTCAATTGACAGAGGTGATAAAACGATCAGTATTTTCATGGACCATAGTAAGGCATTTGATAGTGTATGTCATCTTATAAATTAAAAAATTTTCTAAAACTAATGACAGCGACCCTGACTGTTTTACTGGACCGATTTATATGCGGGTAGTACCAAAACAAAGGTCAGTGGCTCTAAATGTGCAGATTTTATTTATATTTTGAAAGTATTTATGTTAATTGGGTTAAAAATGAAAAATAAACTTCTCTTATAGCGATTTAACATGGGGGAAGAAATTTGCAGCTTATGACAGCGAGCCTGGCCACTATTGGATGGATTCAAACGTGGGTTGTACCAAAACAAAATTTATTAGTCCTATATGTGCAGGTTTAATTTGTATTTTGAAAATTTTACGTTAAAAATGGAAAATAAACTTTCCTTATGGAGATTTAACATGGGAAAAAATTCAACTTTTTCAGTTCTTCGGAAAATTTGTCTCAGACTTCCATGCAGTTTATATCAAATAAAAGCTTGACTTTTCTATCTTTGCCGGTTCTATTTATTTCTACATTATCTTGCATTTTTTAATATAAAAAAATCAACATTTCCAAAATTTTGCAATGATTTTATTTTACAATAATTTATTCAGCTGATTTTAAAGACATGAGGTATTTTGTTTAACAACAGAAGAAGAGCAAATGCTTCAGAAGCATTTGGTTTGTCATGGCTAGTACCCAAAAACGTTTACAATGTATTACGTTTTATTATGGACCGATACAACCGGGTTCTACCTAAACAAAGGTTAACTGTCCTATGAAATTACTCTGGTAGTGGACTGTAAAAATATAAATTAGAATATTCAAAAGAAAGAACTAATTTGAAATGTACATTGATTTTAGTTATAAAGGTAGAAAAACAGTATTATAAAGTCACCTGGTTAATTGACATTACACAATAACATCACAGATTCTGTTTACTTAGTAAATAGTAAGAAACAGTAGGACAGGACTGAACATACCGACTGATTTTTTGCCCAATGAATTTTTAAAGGCAAAAAATAGAAATAGAAAAGTTGGCACAAAAAATTCCATATAGTTTGAACAGTCATTTAAGCTTCTGTTGGGGACACAATTTAGACACAGGACGGACGAAAACACCTCTTGAGGTCTTAAATTTTACCACTCTTGCAATTCCATCTTTTGAAGGGCAAGTTTCAATCACCGTATTCTACCTACCATCCAAGATTAAGGGGTAAAAGTTTGCGCCGATACCGCTTTTAAAACTTCCAGCCACTCCCTGGTCCATCGGCTGAATAAGGCTCATAATGTTCGCAAGAAGAAAAAGTAATTTTATTCCTGGGGCATCTTCACACTCAATTTCATGGGAACGGGTTCCAACAGTATCGAGGATTAAAATACTGTTTTCCGGCAACTTACACTCCTTCAAAGATCTCTTAACTTTAGAAATGATTTGATTTACAAACCAGCAATCAGTACATGTCAGCACCAAGTCAGCATGTATGAGTCCATCCATGCTGACTTCTGGGCACAATAAACCACAGGGAAGGGACAAAACATTGATGTTTTTGAAGGTTCGTGGTTTCTGGGATTTCCCGATGACCAAAAGTGGGAGTTTCTGATCCCCTGATGCGTTTGAACACAGAGCCGACGGTTATCCGTTCTTTGTTTAATTTAAACCCTGAAGCAGAACTTGAATCCCCAGGAGAGAATGTCTTTTGAGGCAACTGTTTGAAGTTCAGCCCTGCCTCGTCTCATCGATGTTGTAAACTTGATCTGGGACGAGCTTCTCTTCATCTATTATTTTCTCCAGTTTCTTCACAAATTCACTTGCTGACGGTGCATTTGCTGATATTTTTTCACCGCAAATATTTAGAAATGTAACCCCATGTCGTTGTTTCTAGCGGTCTAGCCAGGTGTTTCAGTGTTTCTTTCCAACTTTTTGTGTAAAATCATAGCATTTTCTTTTAAAATTGGTCCAGAAATAGGCGTTCCTTTCCTTCTCTCTTGCAAAAACCAAAGCCACGAGTCATTGACCATCTCATTGGAAGGTTTCCTCAATTAATGTCGTTCGGATAAAACCTTTTCACTCTCTAAAAGACCATCAGAGTTTTTCAATTTCCATGCCAGTCATTAACCGTACTTTTAACCACATTCAGTTCACTACATATTTTGCTCACAGATTCCCCTTTATCAATTTGTTCGATCGCACTAAGTTTTTGTTCCACTGTCACTACGTTCCTTTTTCGTTTTGACGACTCATTTTTACACTTAGTAGCATATAAAAACATCACTAAAACACAACAAATTACGAAAGAAAACAATTTTTAATTGCACTGGATAAAAATCAACATCGCGGCAAGTTATCGTGCGCGTTTACGCGTACGTAAGCCGTGGGAAATATATTTTGGAATTTACTTCCAGGAAGTGGCCAGATAAACCAAGGACCGGTAAATCCGAGGCCGGATATGAGGGGTTCTACTGTATTAGTTAAGAATTCTTGTTGTTACGCCATTCTATACATCTTAATCATCTTATATTGACTGGATAAAGAAGTTTTTGTTCTGATTTGTTAAAGCAGGATAGTACCTTAAAACTATGGGAGTAAACATGGCTAGCGGAATAGTTGAGGTGGAGGGTCGCCGATATTACCCAGGGCATCAACGTCCCTAGGGCTAGACCTGTCCCTATATCCTTCACATCTTTCATACTTTTTATAGATAACTGTATTTTTTTCTGAATGGAGTAAAGACTGGCACTCTTTTATCCAAGGCTCATTCTATGTTCTACTACATAGAAATTCTTAAATGTCAGGATGGGCCCAGAATGGTATGAAAATCGAATTAAAGATCACTTTGAGTAAAAGTGGTATTTGTGTATACAATGCCATAAAACCAAACTATAACAGTTATCCTAGCCAAAAATTGCAGCATGTAAATTGTCTCCTTAAATTTGACTAGGTAAACTTTAATATCTGAACTTTGGAATCCATAAAGATGCAGTTTGTGACAATGTTAACTCTAAAGTGATATACAATAAGTCCCGATTCCCTCCTATTGAGAACAGATTGATTATAGCTTAAAATATATTAAACAGACATTACAGCTCATAGATTAATTAAACACAATGCCACAAACCAAGTTTTACAAGGCTAACTCTACCGCACATCATTGCAATTTTAAGTTTACTCAAATTGTCAAATTTTATAAACTGCCATTTTTTTTACTTAATCATTTGTTTGAGAATGAATGTGCAACAATTCACTATAATTTAGTAAGAGTTATCTTCAATTTTATGTACATTCAAACCATGATAGATTGCGTGGCCATAAAAGGTGTGTGGTGTTTGGTTGTAAATCAAGTACAAGAGATAAACTAAGTTTTTTTTATATTTCCTATTAAGTGACCAGATATGATATATGTGTTGTAAACTGAGAAAATGAGGATTTCCAAGAACTTGATGAAAAAAGTTTGTGGTCTCGAGTTGTTAGTGAGTGACATTTTAAAAGAATTGTTGTAAAGTGATTCATCCAAAAAACACCTAAAATTGGTTGCAGTTTCAACAGGTGTGTTCACCAACAATAGTGACTCAGCTCTAAGTCAAAATAAGGCAAAGACTTCAAAACTTGTACAATATAATAGGACAAAAAATAATTTTAAAAACATGATTGTGAAATTAATTTAGCTAAGCATCCAAGATACATGAAAACCTTCAAAAATTATACTGTTTGTATATGTAAATTATGTTTTTTTTTATGAAAAGCATCAAATGATTTTTTGATTTTTTCATTTAATCTGGTTTTTTGGGCACAAGGAGTCAATTGGAGCTGGTCACAAGACTGTGAGGAATCTGGTTTACGTTCTACAGCCCTTCAAAGTGACAATTTTTTTGGAAATGTTTAACCAAAACAGCTGATACATATATTCAGGTTTATTTTATTTTATCTAAGCTCAGACCGAGTTTCGGTCTCCATCACTCTTAAATTAATTTTGAATACCAAAAAAAGAACCAAATTTTACTTTGCACAGTATCTATACATTGACTAAGGTCCACAGCTGTATTAGTAAAAATTAAACCTATAGATATGTCATCTGGGTGATCAAAAACTAAACCAAATAAACAGCATTGCGGTGGAACATGACCACCAGTTCACTCAAACCTTCAAGGAGCTTACTAATACCACAGGCGCACTCTGAGGCTGATGGAGCAAACTAATTTGAAGGAACCAAAAAACCCAGTAAAAATGCATTTTAATTCGTTTTGTGCTTTATTTGAGCTAACGTCACTTGTCAGCTACTAGGACACTAATGTTTTTTTTTATACCAGTGCCTGACACTTATATAATTTTAAACCCACCATAGTTGAAATGATAATTTTTAGTTTAAAATCATCATACATGTTTTTTTGTACAAAATATTAATCCTCCTTAAAAATATCGCTAAATTTAATAAAAACCAATCCTACCTCCTTAATGATTCTGATAGAACAATTCCGAAAAGTTGTTTTTGGGTAGTGAAGACTTTAAACAACAATTATTTCTCAGCATGAGCTAAATTAAACAGATTTTTTATAAAAATACTAAAAATAAAGGTCCCTAACAAATTCAATTAGAATCAAATATTTTGAGGGAACCACGTTCTAAGCCAATAAATCAAGATTGTCAGGCACTGGAGCAGTGATGGCTGACTGTGCGTTTACTTTAAGCAAATGACACACAACTTAGGTCGACCCTTGCAAAGTAACAGGTAGGTTTAATGAAGTTGAATGAACCCAAAGTAGCCATGGGTTTTAATGAATTTTTCCTCTCTGTATACGAAAATAGTCACCATCAGCTGCCTTCTCCTTATGTAAACATTACATTTTAGTACCCTAACATTGTTTTCCCGTACCCAAACAATATTTTGCTGTACCCAAACAAACTAAGTTCCTATTCTGAAAGTTATACCAGCTGACTTTATAGACCAACTAAAGCTAACTAAAATAGACTGTACAGGATTGCTTATAGAAAAATGACTAAGTTATGAAATGTCGGATGATTTTTTTATAAGTTTTGTTACTTATTTGCATCGTCATGAAAAGTATTGTTCACAACTCATCACAAAAGTCCCATTTCGGGGCTCGGTAGTGCTTTACATGCTCGGCTTACGCCTCCCAAGTAAAGCACTATCTTGCCCCAAAACGGACTACTTTCATGATTAGTAATGAAATATACTATTTTATTTCTACATTTAGAAATAGATGAATAAAAGTGAAATAAAGCCCACTAAATGACAGCAAGAGTGATTCATTGTGAATGACGAACCATAAAAGAAACACACTTTTATGACTTAAATGTCCTTGTCTTTTCAAGAATAAGTAAACATCGGCTAAAAGTGAATGTGCTCAGACTTTTGTGGATTCGTGCATCTTGTTGTAAAAAGTTGAATAGGAGGATGCATTACTCTTTCTTTTGGTGATGATTTTGGCCTAAACCACACATAAGCCATTCATAAGCATAAGCCATTACATAAGCCATACATGTGGATAAAAACTAAACATTTTACATTAACAAACAAGTAAGCACACAGCATGGTGACATGATAAAACGAATTTCAATTTCAAGGAACATAAACTGCACATTTTGGACCCAAAACCCACAAGTTTTGGGTTTTATCCTTCCCAAAAAGGGTATGGGTGGTTCTATTTTATTCCCCCAACTAATTTGCCAATCGGCCCTAGATGCCTTTCCAAGTAGTTTAGACTGTTACATAGGTCGACAAAGAGTGCAGTAAATGGATGCTTTCATTCTATCGGTAACTAGTAAGTCTCTGTAGCCACCGTGAAATCTTGATTCTTCATTTTTTCCCCAAGGAAGTTTTATTCCCAGCGGAGCTTAGATACCAGTCAGGTCAGAGTCCTGGAGGGACTAGAGGATTATCCTGACTTGCCCATATGGGACGGGATGAGGGACCCTTAACTAGGGCTGTTAGTCTGGAGGGTGAATGGGCGAGATTCTCCATTGTGACATGGAGGACTCCTGGGTGGTGGTCCTTAACCTGGGAAGTCGTCAGGTTAGGGGTTGAGTCGTTTCTAGAGGAGCGCAGAGGATAGTTTGGGGGTACTTCTCCCTTCAGGGGTGAGGCTGACTAACCATGTTATACCTTTCCCATCCCTGAAAACCCCTTTCTTCTACAACCTGCACAAATTCCAAAGGGAGACTTGCCTAGCCGGCAATACTGGGGCTATCATTCCTTAAAAATATAACAAGCCTAGCTTGTTAATCAGATATCATGAAGAAACATCTCCACCAATCTTAAAGGAAATGAGTTTATAATTTCGGCCATTTGAGTGCAGAATGCTCTTAAGACAACATAACTCTTGTTGGGGCTGTGGCCATGAACAAGTTTTAGGAGGACAAAGTTTTTTAAGTTGACTACTTACTAAAGATCCAGGCTTGGATAAGATCTTAGAGACCTGTAGCAGGTTTTTACTTAGCCTTAATTATTTTATTTTAACTAATCCATTTTCTATAAAACATGGTAAAACTATACTAACTTAAGACTTATTTTCTCAGTCTTACATGGTTAAGAGTCTTGGGGTTGGACGTCTTGGGTTGGTTAAGAGTCAGAAACCTATTTGTTGGACGACTTGAAGTATTTCTAAGTTGTCTATCTATATTTTCTTTATTGTTTTCTCTATTCCATTCTTTTTTTTCAATTATTTTCATGGTTTTTCATAGGAAGTGAAACATTCATTTAACTTTTTCACTGCATTCTTATACTAACAAAGCAAATATTGCTGACCAATTAATAAAAACTTTTAACTTCTTCATTCTAAATTCAGTTAGGGCTGAATTAATAATTGATTGGCATCAGGCTGACTGAGAGGTGAAAGTAGACAAGGATCAACAATATGAAGCAAACTCGGTCGATGATTTTGACAAACATCTGCCACTGTTGAGAGTTGTCATCGGTTGATACCAAAATCGACCCCTCTTCACTCTCGGTGTCCATCAGTTTGGCAGCATTCTGGAAATCAAAATTGCAAGAGATTACATTTTATGAAGTTAGGGAGTTATAAGCGATTGGGTACAAGCGCAATGTTATAGTTTTGTGTACACAATTTGAAACCTTCAACTCCTAGGCTATTGAAGTTTGGAAGTACTTTAAATTAACCAGAAAATCTGTGACACATTTGCTTACTGTAAAACATTAGAACCTCGTTGACCCAAACCTAATTTGGATTACTAATTTATGTGGATTGATTAAATACGGCAAAATTATGTTCACCGATCACATGCGAGCATCTTTTTTGGGACAAATGCGTACGCTGATGTCATGCAATTGACTTTTTATGGCAAAGTTCATTCTGCTGATCATGCACAATTATCTTTTATAATGGTGTTTTTAGCGAATTTCCCCTATAGGGAGGAAGCTGTTACCGTAGGTCTCATGGTAAGAACTAAGCCCGAGACCATCATAACTTTTCTTTTTGAGGTCCCCAGATGCCAAAAACACCATTCGTTCATAATAATAAATAAATATATAAATATATATATATATATATATATATGTGTCTTTAAGCACGATAACTCACGTAAAAATGGTCCGATCTTAATGAAATTTGGCATGGACGTGTAAAGTAGTAATTATTCGGACAAGTTCGTAAACCAGCCCGATCGGACTACCGGAAGGAGGGGTAAAGGGGGGTAAACCCCCCAAAAAATGGGTTTTTTGAGTTTTTTATGTACCGTAGAAAAATAAAAATAATCAAATTTTTGATTGCACCATTGAATTCAGCTCAAAAAAACAAACAATTTAGTATTTTGAACCACTGCTCTATGTCCATTGGTTACCGAGATATTGAAAGTGGTAAACACAGTACGTTGTCCCAATGTTAACCTTATGGGTAAATAAGTAAAATTCTATATCTTGCTCATTTCTCAACATATCTTGGTAAAACTTGGTAAATGGGTTCTCCTAGGTCAGATCTACTAAATATTGAATTAAAACCACCCAGTTTTAATATACCCATAGCAGCAAACCTGGTTACTCATTCCCCATGTTATTCTTATGGAGCTTACAAAAACATGTCAAATCTCGCTATGTTGGATCGAAATATGTTGTTTTGCATTTGAAATTCGCTGAGTATGCAGGTCTGCTGCAACGGGGGTATTTTTTATTTCTACGCATTTCCTTTTATTAATATTTCTTAATCTTGCTTTTACTTGAGTTTTGGATTTATTTTATACTTAAACTTTTGAACCTCTAGTTTTGATTAACAGCATGTTCGAATCAACATGGTTCAAGTTGGTAAAGTTCTATTGTACCTACAAACATTTAGCAAATTTTGTAGCTCGCAATTGATGACAATATGCCTTTTTTTATTTTACTAGGCTAACCTTTGGGTCGATATCGCTGAGAAGTATGAGCTGCAGAAGTCTGTGGCTTGCTACAAGCCTGGCAATCGTCTGCAGGAAAGGAGGGTTTGACGGACAAGAAGTTAGAGCTCGAGAAACGACCGTCAGGGCGATCAGAAGACCAGAGAAGACCATGGTGTCTCGATAGAAACAGACTGAAACACGGAAAACAATACGATCAGAGGGGTGAAGAGGAACGTGGTGTCTCGGTAGAAGCAGACTGAAACACGGAAAACAATACGATCAGAGGGGTGAAGAGGAACTGAAACATGGAAGCAGACTGAAACATGGAAGACAATAACTGCCTCATCAAATTCACATATACATGGTCTCCAAAAAATACCGGTTGATGATTTAAAAGTTCATAGATCCAAATAGAATTAAGATGGTAACTTGAGTTGGTTGTTGTAGGTAGTAAATTTGTTAAGAGCTTTTTTTACACGGAAATATGATTGACATATATTTATGTATGAGGTTTGCCTCATTAAAAATTTATATTAAGTAAAAATTTATACTTTAGATTAAAATAATAAATTTGTGAGTATTTTCAATTTAATTACACTTACATCAGGAAACTAGAGCATCTCTCTAGTACTAGTTAGCGTCTTAGACAAGTTCTTAGGTCATGGGTTCAGGTCCTTGGTTGTTCTTCATTTTTGGACATTGAACCACTTTCCCTAAAATGCTTTCAAGGCAAAAAGTCGGCCGAAAGAGAAGAAATAAAAAATAAGCATTTTTCAATAAATATCTCTTGAAAGTAACAACTTATGGAAAAATAAATCATTGTGGAACAATCCTAGCCATATTATTCTAATGTTAAACCATGTTTTCTACACATTGAGATGACAATCCGTCCCAACCCAAAGTTGTTTTCAATTCTTTTAGATTCTGAAAGATAAAATGATTTACCGATCCATCAGAAACTAAATGAATCACCAATTTGACTCTACCCTGTATATACATACATTATTATTGTTATTATTACTATTGAGTTCAACTGTTGAAAATAAAAAATATAACTAACTACGCCCATAATGTTATTGTAAGTTTTAGCACTGGGCATACATAGGGCCTGGGCCACATTATTTGATATGAACTGTACCTATGTAGGGCGTGGTGTCTCCGTTCGTATGGATTGTATAGGAGAGGAACTGCAGGCTAAGAGACTGGATGATCATCACAGTGCAAAGAAGGATTACTCTCTGTGTTCTGTGTGGCGGGATCCATAGGGAACACAGCGACATCAATATCAACACTGAAACATTAATGTAACAATTACTGTTGTGAACCAAGCCACATCATAAACTTCACAAACAGAAGTAAAAACAAAATCACTGTTGTAAACGACATACATCGGTGTCATTACACAATTATTATTTTACTTAAAACGATATGTTTCTGATTTTTTTTAACGTTAAGGGATTCTCGCCAAGCACTTAATATTGTAAACTTTAAACAATATTTGTGAAAATTATAAAATTTTAAAGCTTATATTTCTTTTTATATTTCTACTGCTTAGGCAGGATTCCAAACAATCAAAAGTTTTAGTTTTATTAGTGTATATTATCTAGAAATCTTACACATCCTGGAAACCGGAACCATACTTTGGGAATTGACTATATACTTATAATTCAGTGAAAATCAGCCGGGAGGCAAGCTTAAAAATATTTATGTAACGGGCAGTGACATCATCAATATGGCCGCTCAGTCAACTATAATAATGTCGCTTATCTCGGAAAGCACATAACCGATTTTGACAATTGACATCCTGTTTGAAAGGTCTAATCATTATTTATAGTAAAGATTTTTACACTTTTAGTGATAAAAACAACGGTTTTTGAGTATTTTGTAAAATATTATTTTTTTATAAATATTTGTGTTTTTGAAATTAAATGGAAAATTCTTTATTTAATCAGGTAAAGTTAGGGCCACATGACCCTTTCTTACACTTAACCTGTAATACATAATTTGAGATATAATAATATTTAAGAACACTATATACAAATTAACTTAAAATAATATATTTGCATGAAGAAGAAAAAAAAATAAATTTTAACTACACTGAGTCACTCAAACATTCATCCGTCACTGACCCCACCCAAGACGAAAACCACCAACGACACACCTACCAAGGGCATCCGCTGAAAGATAATGTTTTCAGCACCACCACAAACCAACGACGACCCTCAATTGGCTTCAGGGAATCTGGAAGATCATTCCTTAGATGGTGAGCAGTCACAACTAATGCTCCGTCATAGACTGCTGTTCAGTGCTGAGGCATACGCAACGTGAGGGAAGCAGAACGTGAAATCCTTTGACTACCTTGAGCTATGAATTAAAAATCAATTTGAAAATATTTAGGAAAACCGGTTTTGAATGTTGAATAAACCAATGAGAGAATTTTGATTGATCTTTGATCAATTAATTTCAATAATTTTGACTCAAGGTAGTAAGGTGTGATAAGCTCCACGCGTCTCAGATCATAAACATATCTTAGACAATAATTCTGAGACCATTGGAGCATATTTGAATGGGCCACAGTCATGTCATTGATCACTGAGTTGCAGTAGGTAAAATGTGATTTAAGGTAGTTAAGTTGCAGTAGGTTGTGGGTAGTACAAGTGATTTAACGAGATGTAGTTTAGTATGTAGTGGCAAAAAACTTTGTAACTTCTTTATTGAGTGGATTGAGGCAAAGACCTTTTTTCGAATATCTAATACTGCATCGCTCCAAGTAAGAGTCGAGTTCATAGTCAGACCAAGATTTTTAACTTTGTCATAGTAGGAAAGAGTATCTCTGTTTACTTTTATTGTAAGTGTATTGTCAAAATCAATTCATTGAGTTTCGTAGATGCGAATGGCAAACAATAATAGGTTTTGTCTTTTTGTGATTAAGCCTTAATCCGTGTTGACAAAATTTTATCTGTGTTTAAATTTGTCCTGCCTTGTGTTTATTTTTAAGTATTTAATTTAAGACAAGGTAAAATTTAGGATATATTTATTGTTATGTTAACATTTGCTTCATGTACAGCTAACTATGTGTCATTCCTAAGCAATGACCTTCACAAGTACGTAATAGGGTGCACCGACATCCCATTTTCACATAGCAACACTTGAGTCCATTAAACTAATAAATCATGGTGTCCAAAGGTCGGGTATTTGTGATTTTTTGATGTGTTGTTAGTGTTAAAATGACAACATAAAATCTAAGTTTTTGACTTCGGGCTTCCCTGGGTTGCCACAGGGCGGGCCACTTACTGGTACTTTTTTCAAATTTCTACATATATACAAAAATACATGCATCCATCAGAAATTTATCAAGTACAAAAAAACTTATTTTATGATCAGTTTAAAGAAGATTAAATTCCCTACAATTTGAATGCTTTTGCAGCTATGTAGATTTAGTGAATCCTGAGATATGGTCCTTCATAGATAAAGAAAAATTCTTCAATTTGATTAACATAGGTCCATTTGATTAACATGGGAAATTTTAAAAATTTTGGAGACCACTAGGGTAGAGCCCTAAGTAGTTAGGACGTAATGGATTGCTAAAAAATAATTTTTGTGTAACCAAATTTAATGGTAAAAGGTCAAATGGTTTCCGCGCCAATTAACGTCATACAAACTCATTCTACCCATGTAAATGCATGCAAACCTGTAGAAAGCTTTAAATTTTTTTAATTTAATTGGTTTGTAGACAGTTGGGCTGTTTAGCATTGAACTTGGCATACATATGTAAATTTGCATTGTGAAAGTTATAAAGCCATAGATTTTCTCCTAACTATTTAGGGCTCTGCTCTAGAGGGCTCCGAAATTTTCAAAATTCCCCAAGTTAATCAAATTGACCTATGTTAATCAAATTGAAGATTTTTTTTTGAAGGACCATATCTCAGGATCCACTAAAGATACAGAGCTGCAAAATCACTCAAATTGCAAGAAATTTAATCATCTTTAAATTTGTAATTTGATAAATTTCTGAAGGGAGCATAGTCTTTTAGGGAATAGGTAAACTGCTCCCCCTTGCTTGGCGCGCCAGCGAGGCCGTGGTGCGAAATGTTTGCATTGACTGTACTCTTTATTAACTGACCTAATATCCTAGTCCCTCACGCACGGGTGTAGGTAAACTGCTCCCCCTTGAGATTCAGACAAGTTAGAGTTCAATTGTGTAATATAATGTTAAGTAATAATTTGAGGTAACAAATAAATTACAGCAACCCATTTAGTTATCCAAACAATTTGCCAAAATGATTATCTTTAGAAATCTCACGAAAAATTAAACTTTTTTTAACGTTGTACCACTACGGAAATAACATAAAGTGCGTTATCAAATTTGGTTTGCTTTTGAGTTCAAAGCTGAAGATCCAATGCACACATTGGTAATCACTTACAATACTTAGTTTAAAAGTTTACAAGTTTTAGGGAGATATTAAACAATTGAAAACGTGTTTCAATAGTAAAATATTTTATTGTCTTTTCTATTCATTAATATCCTATACATTCATCAAAATAGAAAGCACGCTACGGTAGTGATTCATACTTTGGTTGTGATTCGGTGATCCATACTTTAGTTTCACAAAGCACGTCGTTCTCTTTCTTTTAAACGTAAGTATTTTAAGTGGAATACAGTACCAATGTGTGCATTGGATCTTCAGCTTTGAACTCAGAAGCAAACCAAATTTGATAACGCACTATATGTTATTTCCGTAGTGGTACAACGTTAAGCAGTGTTTAATTTTTCGTGAGATTTACTTTATCTCAATTGAATCTCAATTGTTTAGTGAATCTAAATCAAATGTATGCAGCAGCCAAGGGGGAGCAGTTTACCTACCTGAGGGACTAGGAGATTAGGTCAGTTAATAAAGAGTACAGTCAAGGCATACATTTCGCACCACGGCCTCGCTGGCGCGCCAAGCAAGGGGGAGCAGTTTACCTACACCCGTCTTTTATATATATATACATTGAAATTTAAAAAAAATTTCAGCAAGTAGCGCGCTCTGTGGCAACCTAGGGAAGCTCGAGGTCAAAAACTAGGATTTTATGTTATCAGATTAACACTAACAACATAACCAAAAATTACAACCACCCGATCTTTTGGACACCATAATTTATTATTTTACATAACTAAAGTGCCGCTGTGTGAAAATGAGACTTCAGTGCACCCTTTTATGTACTTGTGAAGGTCATTGCTTAAGAATGACATATAGTTAGATGGGTAACATAAAGTATATGTTGACAATAAATGAAACCTTATTATTTTACCTTGTCTTACTTATTGTTAAACTTAATTTAAATAGATAAAAATACAAATATTTATAAAAAAAATTATATTTTACAAAATAACCAAAAAAGAGCTGTTTTTATCACTAAAAGTGTCATAACATTTATTACAGATAATTAGACCTTTCGAATACGATGTCATATGTCAAAATCGGTTATTCCGAGATATGGGACATCAAATTGTCCATGTCTGCATAGGCGTCGTGCCGGGGGGGGGGTGCATGGGGGGCACGTGCCCCCCCAACATAAAAAAGTTTATTTTTGTTTTTGTAGCCGCCGACCAACATGAAAAATCCAAATAGAAATTATTTTCTCCTATTCTCTAAAGTCGTTTCCCTATTCACAGGTAATTTAAACCAGTTGTTTTAAGTTAGATGTTTGTTTTTGCCATATTAATCGTTCAAATTTATTTTATTTTCATATTTAATCATTATTACATTAATTTTATATGAGATTAATCATTTGGGTAAAGAAAGAGATTGGATGAAGAGTTATACATTCGTTGAGTAGACCCGTTCTTTGACTGGGTGAAGGTTGGTCATACTGTGCGCTGTGCACCTATCATTCTGCCATCCACTAATCTACCACAACATTCCACCCGTTTGTACTGCCACATACTTCAAAAAATAGAATAATAGTACTGTTATACTGTCAGGATGCCTAAATCCCATAAGGCCTGTGGAACCAAAGCTTGTAACGTCAATTGGAGACCCAATATCCGGTTACAAGCAAGCTCTATTAGCCCATTGGGTAAAGATATAGCCTCAAATGAGGTGTCAGTTATATGCCTCCTCTGACTGGTCAAGATTATTTTTCTCACAGCTTGAGGCTGACAAATCGAGACGTCTTTAAAGTCCGACTGCTATCAGTTTCCGGTCTATTAAAGATAATCACGGTTTGTTTACATTTTTGTCTTAGATAACTTGAGATATTCTTCTCTTCTTCTTTACAGACCTTGAGTTTGACCTGCAAGCTGCAGACAAGAATGGTATTACAGCAATGAAACATCCAGGAAAGTAAGGGAATTGTGAATTAGAGGTGTTTTTCGACCGTCTATTTTCTTAGCGTAGAAAACAATAACTGCAATGGTTTTTAGGTAAACATTCTTCAACAGACACGTTAAAAATCTAAGTAGTATGTAGTGGAACTTTCCCCGCAAATTTACTTTGAAAATCATAGATAAACTAAGCTTTTTAGTGCTGTATATTTCACAGCTTTTAAGGCTTGAAACCCCACTTTTGAGTACGAAAAAACCAAAATTTTCCGGGGGAGGACCCCCCACACTCCCCACCAGGCTGGGGGATATTCCATACCCAGACCCCCCGGTCAGTTGTGCCCCCCCCCCAAAAGTTTGGTTCGCGCGACTCCTATTCATGTCTGTACCACCATCACATAGCCAGTCACCCATCGCTTTATGACAAGGTGAAGAATCACATGATTCATGGGCCATGTGGCATTTTAATTCCTCATTCGCCATGTAAGAGGGGAGGAAGTTGCTCCAAATGTTTCGTAGTTTTCAATGAAGCTACTCGGGATAATGTGAATGGGTGGCCTATGCAGTCGAAAAAAGGGGCAATGAGATGACAATGAAATCGCTCATGTCAGGGGTAAAACCGTAGATGATCAATATTCTGTGCCTGAAATCCTTATCTCCTGGCTAAATATGATTCTTACATAAATGGTCAGTCTGTTGCAAAAAATGTAATTTATCTTCCCCAGCCAGTATTATCTCATGGACAACTGAATGTGGCGGCAATTCTAGCCAATTTCTTCAAGGGGCTCAAAATATTCATAGAAGAAGGCACTAAAGAAGAAGGCATATCCTAGAAAGATATCAGCGTATTCACAAGAAATATTGTTTATAAAGAGCTTCTCTGTCCCATAAGTGCTTTATTTAGAAACAATACATGACAATTGGGCCATAGATGGCTCTCTGACTGGTCTATACCAGTACAGAGGTCGTCAGTGGCTACAGTAATTAGAAACTGCCATTGTTCTACTGGCTGGTAAGTCTACTGGCTGTGCAGATTGACCAGCTTCCTGTTCACCTTGGTTCCTCGTTATCTCTCTGGGAACTTTGATTCTTAGCTGAGCTTGGATACCCAGTCAGATCTGAGTCCTGTAGGGAGCTGTGGATCATCCTGGCTTGCCCATCTGGAAGGGGATGAGGGACCCTTTTCCGACAAACTTCTAGCCCTCTGCTGATCTGAAGGGCGAACCAACCTGGGTGGGACTCTTCACAACAAGGAGATCTCCCAGGTGGAGGTCCTTGTCTGGGGATGCTTGAGAGGTCTCGGGTTAGAGGGTGAGTCGTCCTCGGAAGAGCCTGGAGGATGGGTTGAAAAACTTACTCTCTTCCTTCAGGGGCAGGGCCGCCGAGAGGCCATGTCAGCCAAGTCTGAAACTTGGGGCCCGGGCTCTGAAGGGGCCCGGGGTCAGCGGATTTTTTTTAGGTTGAGGAAATATTGGTATCGACTTCTTGGAAATAAAATTAGGCCTACATGTTAAAAAATAAAATGTCTAGCTTTATCGCCAAAGTAATTGTATTATCAAATTACTTTGATAATACAATAGTACTTAGTTAAGGCAAAACCGGTTGTTTTGTCTGTCTGTACTATTGTATTTGCGACTAACTTTACACTACGGTGATGGTGGCCAGCGAGTAGTGAGAGTTACTTATACCTCCCCCTCCATCCATCTGCATTAAAATATATTGACAACTGTAATAAAATACGTTACGATGAAATTATCCACGATGGTAAACAACAAGAGTGCAACATAATATGCTGCAACTACGGCGGGAAAAAAACAATTGTGCGCATTGTGTTGTGAAAAAACAGAAGAGCAACTTTGTGAGCACCCCCCCCCCCCCCCAATTGTTCAGCCTCAATTGGTTCGGATTTTTGGAGTTCCTATGATGTTCCACCTCTAGACTGCCTAAAACGTGAGTTTAGAGACCTAATTTTCAACAATTTTCTGGGGGAGGGCCCCCAGACCGCCCTTTCGCTGGTGGGTATCCCATGCCCCCTGACCCCCCGGAGGGCCCGTGCGGTGTGCAGACTTGAGGCCCGACTTGGCTCTCGGCGGCCCTGTTCAGGGGCGAGACTGACTGACCATATCATACCTTTCCGATCCTGATGATCCCTTCCTTCCGTAAGCTGCACTATATCCCTAAGGAAACATGCCTAGCTGGAAATTCTGGGGCTTTCATTCCTCCAAAGTCTAACAGTCTATACATGAGAATAGCACAATTTTGAGCAAAAAGCCTACTAGTATATATTTATAAGCTGTTGAGCTTTGTTTTTCTGTAAAGTGTCTTGTGTTCAAGGTTTTTCTTTGGCTGCTCTATACAGCAGCTCTCCTGGTTTAAAAATCACACCAAGCCTTCACTTGAACTTGTATTGTGTGATGTGATTTGTGAGTTACAACTATGTTAAAATGGTAGCAGAGCATTCTTAATTGATATGATGGGCAAGTTCCTTTTTGACACATTGTTTGCAGGCCACATACCCCTAAACGTACCTTTTAAGTTTTTGTTCCCTAGTGCACTCCAGACCCCAAAAGACGTACTGAAGTGAGAATTCGCCATTTTTAAGATACCACATTCCACTATGTGGTCCACACACACCGGAACACAATAGCAACATAGCATACAACAGGTGCACAAAAACTGTTGGGAGACACGTTTAAACATTACCATTACAAAGAACATATTCTGAATTATTGTAAGCCAATCCTACTGATCAAATGCAAACAGCTCACTAAAATAACTCATTCTATATGAACGATTACAGCTCCTTATGTGGCACGCACAGTGGCCACAGTGTGAACCAAAATACCAAAATGGGTAGAGACCAGGGGTTAATTTCAGCTGGGGCATACCGGAGCACAGCTCCGGTACTTTTTAGGATACCAAAGCTCACCGGAGCGGAGCGCACACTCCAATATTTCTCAATTCACAGGTGCGGATCCGGACCATTTTTCTGGTCATGTAATTTATTAATATTGTTTAGAAAACGATTTTTATAAAAGTGCACAACTCTTTCCCATTTGGGAATTACCTAAGTAAACTTTACAACTCTATTTTCATTTACATAGTTTGATGCACGGTAATAGATGGTAGCTTTTCTAACCTCTATTCTCGATACTGATCACTTTATAAACTCGAGATCGGCTTTAGTGAGTGATTAGATGGTGGAAGTTTATCATCGTCGATCAAGGGCGAATCCAATCCTGGCCAATACGAGCGTGGACTAGGTGCGTTCAGCTTTACTAAGCCTTTAAGAACGGCCTAACACCTCATGTGGCAAAATAGTTCGTCAAATGTTTGACAAGTCAGATGCGCCCTTGATCAACGATAGTAAATTCCCACCATAATCGAGACGCGAGTGGCGCTAACGCACGGAGCGCTGGAGACCATAACCTTCGCGATTACTATGGCACTAGTACCTCTAGCCGTGGCAGGGCAAAACCTAGCTAGCGCAAAAGTGAACAAGGCGTAAACATTACAAAGAGGTCACAAGCGTTAAAAAGGCACAAAATTGATTTGCAATTTATAACAAAATTCCTGGTGAGGGCTCCTGGACCCTCCGTCCTGGCTGGGGGTTTTTAATACCTCCCAGTCCCCCGGTGTGCCATAGCTCCGGTACTTTTTTCCTTAGAAATTAAGCCCTGGTAGAGACACACAGAAACTATACCTCAGACGCATATATCCCGAACTAAATGCAGGCAACAAATCAAATCAACAGTCCCAAGCAAAGTGCTGGGGCAGAGTAGACTGTTTCATTTTGAGTGGCACAACCACAGCCCAGCATTTGACAAGGACCCTGGTCGTTGAACCGATCACGTTCTGGAATGTGGCCTGCAGTCAATTTTTCCTCAGGTCAAGGTTTCCTCAGACAAGGAGATCTTAATTGGTATTCTTTCTCCACTAAATCCATACCAATTTTAATAGAGATAAAAAAGTCTCAAAAACGATCTGTCTACAATCACGTACCTACTCCAGGCATGAGGTAGGTTGCGACATACACAGTGGCATGTCTTCTCAGCGTGAACTGGTAGTTGAGTGACACCAGGTACAGAGAGTCTGTCTCATTCTTGGGTCCGAGTTGAGTCTCGTTGCGAGTCACGTTTGTCTTGACTAGTTCCCACTCTCTGCTTGGCAGCAAGTGTTTCAATGAAATTCCCTACAGGAGAGATTTAAGGGTAAATTTATTATTTATCTACACAAACAGTTTGTTGAGACTCTGGACAGGCAGTGATATTTCTTCAGGAAAGGGTATTTAATGTTTTGACAAAGTTTGAGTGATTTGAGAACTAATGTAATAGCACCAAAAAGTGTTAAAATGTTGATAGTTTATTTAGGAAAAAAAACATACACATTTACTGTTTTTACAAATAAAAGCTAATCTCTCATTAATTTTTTTTAACTAGGGCAAAAACTTCAAACATCTTTGTTACTTTTTGAGCTGTATCTAATGATGTGAGAAAGGTTGTCTAGTCAAGAAATTACAAGGCATGTTTTTAAGTAAGTACTGTTTGATGGATAGAGAAGAAAGAGGTAGGGGTAAGACATCTGATGGTTGACGTTGGGTAGATAAGACTCATTATAGGAGTATATCATTAAGAGGTAGAGATCGAATGCTATATTAAGATCTATAATTCAAAAACAAAATAACCGCTTCCAGCTGCAGTGTTACTGGTCCCGACATGGCAGTTAACAATCATTTGTGATGGATGCGAAATGCATCATCGTTCACTTTCTTTGGGGGAAAATAATTAACCCTGCTTTTTTCATCGGAACTGTGATGAGTTTATCAATATCACTTAAACTTTTTGCTTAAAGAAGAAAGCGCTATTTTTCCATGCCGAAAAGAAGAGTGGCTGCCGTCTGTGGTAACCGACTATCTTTTTTTTCATGAAGGCTGTCACTCATTGTCTTAAACACATACAGTAGTTGTGATTTTTTTTTTAATAAATTGGTACAATTTTTTTACTAAAATGTCGTCAATTATTATAGTTTTCCAGCTTCCAATAAACTTAACACAATTTTGGGTGAATCTCCGAAGGTTTCATTTTTCCCCCTCCAAAAAAAACAAATGATAATGAACTTCATATTCAACACGACAGTCAACCATGGGGGCGGGTCCAGCAAAACTGCCGCTGAGGCGGACATTTTGATATTAGGTTCCACAGCTTATAACAGCCATATCGATCTCCACAACGAACTGACAGACTCCTAATTAGTCCATCTACTCAATACTGATGCCCACATGCATCTAACCCCAACCCTTTTTTCTCTATTCATAAACGGCGCTTACTTTTTTAAAAGACAATCCTTGTATTTAAAAAAATTTAAACCCTTTGACAAACATTTCTCATGAAATTTTTATCATGTCTGCGCCATGTGCATATTTTGACAAAAAAGCTAATCAACAAAAGCGAAAAAGGCACAGTTATTTGTTGAAAGACAGGCTGTACTAATGTTACAAATCATATTTCAAGACTGCACAACCTACAAGACCTACCAATTGTGCAGTGCTTTAATGTGTACTTACATTTACAGTATTGTAGTTGTTGCTGACAGTTGAAAGGCACTATAAATTAATTAAATTTAACAAAACCATGTTTCACTATCATTCTTAATATTTTACATCGAATGAACTCAAGATAATCTAGGATCCAGATAATTTGGGACCAATTAATGAACATTATCTTGTGCCGTTTATAATAGACTGGGACTGTGGCTTGTCCTGTAATCCAGCTACTACTAGGTCACAAATTGTAGATTGTTATGAGCGATAGCTTGTGGACGCAGTGTTCCTTAGTTGGGATTAACGTCCGCACTATTGAATACTACGTTCATAGGACCGTCCTCATAATTAGACCAGTTCATAAATTTGTTTACCGGGGAAATTGTGATTCGGATCCCACGTTAAAATGTAGGTCCCGTAGTTGCCATTGGCTGTTGGGCTATTAATTAACAGTCCTGTCTAAGGAACATATCGGCCTTAGTCAGTAACAAGACTACAAGAGGTAGGGGTAAGACATCTGATGGTTGACGTTGGGTAGATAAGACTCATAGGAGTATATCATTAAGAGGTAGAGATCGAATGCTATATTAAGATCTATAATTCAAAAACAAAATAACCGCTTCAAGCTGCAGTGTTACTGGTCCCGACATGCCAGTTAATTGGGACCAATTAATGAACATTATCTTGTGCCGTTTATAATAGACTGGGACTGTGGCTTGTCCTGTAATCCAGCTACTACTAGGTCACAAATTGTAGATTGTTATGAGCGATAGCTTGTGGACGCAGTGTTCCTTAGTTGGGATTAACGTCCGCACTATTGAATACTACGTTCATAGGACCGTCCTCATAATTAGACCAGTTCATAAATTTGTTTACCGGGGAAATTGTGATTCGGATCCCACGTTAAAATGTAGGTCCCGTAGTTGCCATTGGCTGTTGGGCTATTAATTAACAGTCCTGTCTAAGGAACATATCGGCCTTAATCAGTAACAAGACTACAAGATCGCGCCACAATCATCTTTCACTCATCTGTCCAGGGCCTGATTAAGAGGTGTGGCGCCCCTAGGCTGAGTTGATTTGGTGCCCCCCCCCACCCCTTCACCCACCTTCCGAACAATGAAATACAATTACGAATTTAATTCCTCGAGAACTAATAGCTTAAACACTACATGTAAGCTAGAAAATAACTGAATTATGATCAGTGCAGACAAAAATTATCACAAATATAATTAACTAGTAGATATACCCGCGGCTTCGCTCGCTGAAAGGATAAAAAATTAATGTTTAGTTCAATTATACGTAAAATTATGGTCTGTAAGCCAATTTGACCTAAAAGAATAAGAGGCAAATGTATGATGTATAACTGATGTAAATACCACAAATTTAAAGGCCGCAAATTTAAATACTGCAAAAGGCGGACACTATAGACCTAACATCTGAATTTAGTACGTTTATTAAGATGCCAAAAACTGTTAGAAAGGATATAAAACTAATGTGTAGGCCAAGAATGAGGACACCTAATTCTCCAATTTTTTTAAAATCATATTGGAGATTAGATTACGGGTTTAGCAGCTTGAGGCAAAAATTTTCGGTAGAAATAGTTTAATATTTGATTGAACAAAGCCTAAATCGCTCTCAGTGAACACGCAAACCCTCCTAAAAATTTAGTTCAGAAAAACCCCGATTCTATAAAAAATAACGGAATGACATGTCCATGCAGTCTCAAGACTTTAGTTCGATTACTTCGGGTGATCCGTAAAAGGCGAGTAGCGTAGGTAGGCCTATGTGGTATCTGAAAAATATTTAATATAAGATGAGCGTGTTGTACAAATTATTATTTTAGGAAATGGAATTCCTATTTTTTGTCTCTTTAAAATATTCTAGAGAACTTCTATTGATATTTGTTAATCATAGCTCAAAAAACTAAAAAGGCCGCCATTTTGAATTTTTGAATTTGTTTTATTTTAGCCTTTCCAGAGGTAGCATTTTAAAATCATTCATTAGTATACATCTAGAGCCTATAAAGAATATTTGAGCCAAGATTCATGGCCCAAAGCCCTACATTGTTTTAGAAAGTAAGCTTTGAAACATAAAAATGGTCGCCATTTTGAATATACCCTATTTTAGCCTTTTGAGATAAAATATCTTAGAATCCTTTCTTAGTACGCATCTAGAACCTTTATAGAATAGTTTCATAGCCCAAAGCCTTATAGTTTTCGAGAAACTGTGATCAGTGAGTCAGTCAACCGTTTTTGGCTTTTATATATATATATATATATATATATATATATATATAGATAAGTCTATTCTAATCAGTTACATGTTCAAGGACAAGTCACCCTCCCTGTGACACTTGTTCAACTGACATTCTCGCAACTTACACCCCCCCTGCTCTTCTTTTCTACTTTTGGCTTTTGCCACATCTGACTCAGATATCTATTCATCGAAACAGTCTTCATTAGACTTTTAAGAGTACCTAGTGGACCGAGATTTCTTCGTTATTATTTCAAATTTAGTAGTTCATCAGCTTAATAATATTTTACCAGAACCAACTGGAGGATAACAAAAACACCCACATCCCGGCCTCACATGGGTTAAGGCTGGGAGTATCTCTTTTTTTGCTCTGCATTAAGAGTGCAACTAAGAGTTGGTAGTTTTCGGTGTTATAAAATTGATTAACTTTTTTTATTACTCCATGGATCTTTATATCACACACTGTATTTTTCCTAGATGGCTATAGTTTGCAAAAAGCTGTTATTTGATTACGTTAATTTTTACATTTTTGTTATTTATTTGTTTTTGTTCATGGCAACTCATGAGGCCCTCAAACTCATAATGTAATTTTTTCCCACGTAAAAAAATATTATTATTAAGTAATTTTTTTATAGTCAATTAACCTGATAGAGTGCCTTTTTTTGATCAGAAATTTGTTATTTCCAGCCTTTGAAGGAAATCCTCGGAGCCGTAATCGAGATAATTGAGCAAACAATCATGATCAAGCAAGCAATCAAGCAAACATTGCTCATGTACAGTAAGACCATAGGATGTAACGTTAGGTTTGATAAAAAAAAACATGCTAAGCAGGCCAAATTTAAACAAAAAGGGGGCGTGGAACTTTTGTTTTACTTTTTTAATTAATTAAAAAAAATAAAAACAATATACATTCTCCATTCTGTGGCGCCCCTGGATGGCTAACGCCCTAGGCTGCAGCCTAGTTAGCCTAGTGGTTAATCAGGCCCTGCATCTGTCATTCATACTTGGCTTAAAATGCTGTCTGGGTAGGTCGCCATTTCAAGTAAAGTATAAAGTTTAACAATTGTTTAGAAATATTGACTATGTCATTCATAAGAAAATCATAGTTTCCACTCTGAATTTGATTCAGAAGTCTATTCCTGTGTTTGTATATGAAATTACATTACATTGCTTGAAATGGCGATTACCCAGGAAGGTATTTTAAGCCAAGTATAAATGACAATTGAGTGTAAGATGTTTGTGGTGCAATCTTGTAGTTTTGTTATTGACTAAGGCTGACATGATCCTTAGACAGGACCGTTAATTCATAACCCAACAACCAAAGGCAACCAGGGGACCTACTGTTTAGTGTGGAATCCGAACCACAATTTCGCCAATCAACCAAGGAGGATGGTCACATGAATGGCATTAATGGCATGAATGGATAGTATTCACAATGGCACACCTTTTTTTTATTCATAAAATGAAAGTCAAGAATGTTTCCTCCGTAGCGCTTGGAGCGGAGGGTCAATGTACACTCATGGATGTCGAACGGCCAGCGAGTCCAGTCGGGGACGCAGTGACCTTGCAGCACCGGCGTCATGAAAGACCACACTTGACCGTAGTGTGCCACGATGACTGGCGCCATTATCTGGTCTAGAGAGGTGTCTGATTCTTCTTTCCTGCAGGCATTCCAAAAAAAGAAGGTTTCATACCATAACTCTTCAATTTGCAATGCCCAAATATAGTGGAGTACCGATGATCCAAAACTCGGCAATCTGAAATTCCGCTTATCCTGAAACGCTAGTGGGATGGGAAATTTACCCCAATCCTGGGTAAAGAAATGTAATAGATCTTTGCTAAAGACGCAAATAGCCTTAAATTTGATTATGCGTAAACAATGGAAGTAATTTTATGAAACACAATTGCACATGTTTACAGAACATGTTGGTGAATGGACACAACTGTAAATCGCAGATAATCGAAGAACTTTGTAAATTAAGCAATTGGCTGTTCATTTTGATTTGCTAATCAGAAATAGGTCCACTCCTAATTATTTTAGATTATCACGACTCCACTGTATTATGTTTATGCACAGATAAAAAGGTTCAAATGGAATTACAAACAAACAAATATTCACAAAGCACGCTGACAAGAGAGAGAATTATTTTTCAAATTGTCCTTTAGAGACCCACAAACCCTAAATTTTGGGCTTTATGGGCTTTGCTAAAATGGGGAAATGGGAGTCCATTTTATCCCCCTTAATAACTGTAGGCCAGTAAAATTAGATCAAAAATTTGTCATGCCTGGAACAAATTCCCGGAAAGCTAGATATCGTCTTAATCTTTCCGTTTTACATCCAAGTATATGAATTTGAAGTTTGTCCCATTTTTCCTAGTGTGCTTTCGACCTGGGACCAAAAAAAAACAGAGTTTTGGGCCATTCTTTATTCTTTTGTAAATAAGTAAAAAACCGTTTATTCTACATAAAAAGTTTAAATACAAGAATTGTAGATGACAAAATTCTGCATTTATTGAATACCTTCTGATAAAGATACTTTGAATAGTAATTGATTTATGGTAAGATAAATAAAGGGTTTTGGTAAATTTCTCTTTTAGGGAAAGAGCTATTACTGTAGTCTCATGGTAATCCCTAAGCCATGATAACATTTAGTTTTGAGACCCTCAGAAGCCAAAAAACCCATATGTTCAAATCTATATAAATATATGTGTATCAATGTAGATGTATATAAATATATATACTTACTAGTGGCTTGTAGGGGCAAAAGCCCCTAAAATAAAATACAAATGCTGGATATTTAATGTTTCCTTCACACTCACGGCTCGGTAACAGTTTGACGGAATTAAACCTTTAAAGAGTAATGTTAAAGATGTTTTGACATTTGCTAGTAAGTATCAGAATTTTAAGAAAGGGCGTTACTTCAGTATAGTAAAGGGCTGAATTTTTTGGAACAGTGGCGCTATTCATCGTTTTCAAAACAAACTCAGTTTACTTTGTTTACAATTAACCATATGGACATGGTTTGCAGAAATTCTTAAGGTTAACCACAAACTGTAGCTCTTAAATTATTTCCCAAAAGAAAAGCAAATAAATAAGGATGAAATCAGAAAATGGTCTCCCGTTGACGACTCCACGCTCCACGTTGGAGACTTTAGCTATACTTTATAAGGAAGTTAGGTTTGGGGACCATGAGTTTGGTAAATAGTTCAAATCAAATCAAACCAAAATCACTTTATTAACAAAACATAAAGATTTTTGCGGACATTTGCCACCACTGATTAATAAAAAAACAAGTTTCACGACGTTTCGGGATCTGGAATCTGATCCCGTCTTCCTGTCTTTACAAGTGATTCCTGTGTTATTTTGTGTTAATGTTTTTCTTTTCAGCATAGTGTTTTTGTGATACAAGTGATTCCTGTGTTATTTTGTGTTATTGTTTTTCTTTTCAGCATAGTGTTTTTGTGATACGTGTGATTCCTGTGTTATTTTGTGTTATTGTTTTTCTTTTCAGCATAGTGTTTTTGTGACTGCTTTTACAGTTCTCTGTTTTAGCTGTGCTTTTTGTCCAGGTTTTCCTGGCTATGTGTTACTAATCTTGTTATGTTCTAGGTTTTCTTCCACCTGAAGACGGGATCAGATTCCAGATCCCGTAACGTCGTGAAACTTGTTTTTTACTAATCAGTGATGGCAAATGTCCGCAAAAATCCAAATCAAAATATAAAATCACCATCACCAACAATGAATTTCAAACAAAAAAACATAAAGATTTGTAATGGCGTCATTAGAGTTACATTAGAGTTTCAATAAAGTACATTAGTATTTGAGGAGGTTTTGCTTCCATTTCAGGAACAAAAGGGGAGTAAAACGGGTTTCTTGTCAGCCAGTTGGTGAGGGCGATCTTCAATTTTTTTTCCTGTTTGATTTCTGACATCTTCTGGCAGTGCGTTGCAGAACTTCCTTCCACTGTAAGAAGGTGTTTTCTCGTACAGTGCGCTGTGGTGATGTGGTAGCTGGTAACTTGATGCATGCCTGGTGTTATGGCAGTGGATGTCTGACCCCTTTAGAAGAGGTTTTCCATCCACATAGAGAATCAATATTAAAGATAGTTAATATTAACCACATAGTTAATATTAAAGATTTTTTATTGTTGCCCGGGAGTAAATACCGCTTTGTCTTGGTAGATTCAAGATTAAATATACTTTTGATTAGCCAAATTTAAAGGTGATCCTTTTTGGTAGGGTCAAATTTAAAGTTGATGTTACATTCAATAGCTTTTAGTGCAGCACACTGTTGTTCCTCAGACAAAACTAAAACCATTTCCGACCGCACATAAAACTGGTAGAGCTGGCCTCTAAAAGTGATGAATGAGGTCTTCTCTGTACCTATAGCCTGCGCTTATTCGATTGTATAAATGTTACAAATCACTTGGCTTTAAATCAGCATCAGCTACAACTACATGATACAATGTAAAGGTCATATTTAATTCCTCTTGCTTTTTAAGGTTAAGATCACTAAATTATAAGAGCAGAAAATATAAAAGTAAAAAAAGTCATTTGTTATAGTACGTTCAACTTATTTTGCTGGACTTTAAATAAACCATATATCAACATCTATCATGTGGTTTTAAATCAAGTATAAGCAACACATTTTAATGTAAACAAAGCAGACGTTTTTAGATTACAATGATCTTATTTTCTTATTTTCTGATAAACTTTAAGAAATGTCCGTATTTCATGAGTCCCTGGCATCAAGACCTTCTATTTGAGCCCCCTCCCATTATCCTGCGACTTGCCAAACTCCTACAATTTCGCCGCAAAAATTTCGCCTATATACATATTTATATTGACCATTTGACATTAAATAGGCTTTAAATTGGTTATAACGTAAACGAAACAAACGCACTTAACTCTTTATCATTTTAAATTATAAATGCATACTCAAAGCCGTAAAGTCTGAAAATCTTTAAGTTAAAATATTTATTTGTTATAGTACATTGAACATAGTAAGCTGCCTCTTGAAAAAACCATATGTCAACATCTAGCATATGTCTTTGAATAAAGCATCAGCACCACATGTTTTAATGTAAAAAAGCAGACGTTTTTAGATCCCAATGCTTTTTAAATGGCAGATATTTTACATTATTTCTCGATTTCTGGTGAATTTCAAGCAATTTCAGTATTTTTCCCGCCATCACGGAATAGAGACCTTTAATTTGAGCCCTCTCCCATCTTTCTACGACTTGCCAGACGCCCACAATTTTGAAGCAAAGAATCGCCTTACGAAATTAAATATATGATGTATTTGTTTCCTCGATAACCCTCGCAAAAATGGTCCTATCTTAGTAAAATTTGGCACGGACGTGCAAAGTAGTAATTATTCACAAATGATTGAAAACCAGCCCGAACGGATTTAGAATTTTGAATCATTGCTCTATGTCTATTGGTTACCAAGATATTGAGAGTGGTAAACACAGTACGGTACATCGTCCCAGCAATGTTAACCTTATGGGAAATAAATAAAATTGTACATCTCCCTTATTTCTGAGCATATCTCAATAAAATTTGGTATGTGGCTTCATCTAGTTAAGATCTACTTGATTATAGCGTAAAATCCACAAATTTATATATTCTTGAGGCAGCAAACCTGCATACTCTTCTTCCCAATGTTAACCTTATGGGAAATCAATAAAATTGAACACCTTCCTTATCTCCAATATATCTTGATAAAATTAGTTATGTGGCTTTATCTAGTTAAGGTCGACTTGATTACAGTCAAAAATCCCCAAGTTTATAGTTTCCTGAGGCAGCAAACCTGCCCACTCATCTCCCCAATGTTGACCTTATGGAAAAAAATAAATGTCTGTAGCTTACTTATTTCTCAACATATCTCGTTAAAACTTGGTATGTTGCTTAGTAAAATAGACCTTAACTAGATGTTGCACAAAGTTTTATCAAAATATTAAGAAATAAGCTAGCTGAACAATTTTACTTATTTTCCATAAGGAAGGTGAGTACGCAGGTTTGCTGGCTCAAGAATATATAAATTTTAGCAAATTTCCCCTATAGGGAAGAAGCTATTACCGTAGGTCTCATGGTAAGACCTAAGCCAAGGCCACACTACATATACAGGCCATGCTGCAGGATTTATGACGTCAAACAAGTAGGCGGTCTGAAAGTCTGGCTCAGGACTCACAGCTGTGCTGCTCATCAGTTACTTTGAAATCAAAACAAGAAAACGTAAATAAACAAGTTATTTTTGACGTTTAGTGATGAAATGTAAACAGAAAAAATGTAAACAAACAAGGGATTTTTGACATTTAGCAATAAAATGTAAACATAGGATGTTAGTTCCCTGCCTACTTTTGTGACGTGGCGCAGCGCTGGGATTGCTGCAGCATGGCCTGTATTTTCAGTGGGGCCTTGCCTAAGCCCAAGACTATGATAACTTTTTGTTTTGGGGCCACCAGAAGCAAAAAATACCCCCGTTGCAGCAGACCTGCATACTCAGCGAATTTCAAGTGCAAAACCACATATTTCAATCCAACATAGCGAGATTTGACATGTTTTTGTAAGGCCCATAAGAATAACATGGGGAATGAGTATGCAGGTTTGCTGCTACAGGTATGTTTAAACTGATTGGTTTTAATTCAATATTTAGTAGATCTGAACTAGAAGGAGCCATTTACCAAGTTTTATCAAGATATGTTGAGAAATAAGCGAAAAATATAGAATTTTACTTATTTCCCATAAGGTTAACATTGAGACAACGTACTGTGTTTACCACTTTCAATATCTCGGTAACTAATGGACATAGAGCAGTAATTCAAAATACTAAATTGTTTATTTTTTTGAGCTGAATTCAATGGTGCCAACAAAAATTTGATAAATTTTATTTTTCTATGTGAAAAACTCAAAAAAACCCATTTTTGGGGGGGTTTATCCCCCTTTACCCCCCCTTCCGGTGGTCCGATTGGGCTGGATCACGAACTCGTCCGAGTGATTACCACTTTACATGTCTGTACCAAATTTCATTAAGATTGGACCATATTTACGGCCGCTATCGTGTTAACAGACATATATATAGATATATATATAAATACCCCCGTTGCAGCAGACCTGCATACTCAGCGAATTTCAAATGCAAAACGACATATTTCAATCCAACATAGCGAGGTTTGACATGTTTTGGTAAGCTCCCTAAGAATAACATGGGGAATGAGTATGCAGGTTTGCTGCTACAGGTATATTAAAATTGGGTGGTTTTAATTCAATATTTAGTAGATCTGAACTAGAAGAAGCTATTTACCTAATTTTATCAAGATATGTTGAGAAATAACCGAGATATAGAATTTTATTTATTTCCCATAAGGTTAACATTGGGACAACGTACTGTGTTTACCACATTCAATATCTCGGTAACCAATGGACATAGAGCAGTGATTCAAAATACTAAATTGTTTGTTTTTTTGAGCTGAATTCAATGGTGCGAACAAAAATTCGATAAATTTTATTTTTCTATGTAAGAAACTCAAAAAACCGATTTTTGGGGGGGTTTATCCCCCTTTACCCCCCCTTCCGGTGGTCCGATCGGGCTGGTTCACGAACTCGTCCGAGTGACTACCACTTAACATGTCTGTACCAATTTCCATTAAGATTGGACCATTTTTACGGCCGCTATCGTGCTAACAGACAAATATATATATATATATATATATATATATATATATATATAGATATTATTTTAATGTTCACTTCTAGGGCTACTATTGTAATTAAAGAGAGAAAGAAATTCCTTAAGTACCCTTTTTTTAACATTTTATTATACACAACACGTTTCGGAAATTATTCCATTTTCAAGTGTGTAAAATGTAACCTTAAAATTAAATACATATATAAAATAAATATACAAAGATCATATGTTTAAAATTCAAAAAAGTATAAATTAAAATTAAATTGTATAGATATGTAGAAATTTGTCGTTATATATATATTTGTCCTTATTTCTTATTTATGTCCATGATTTTGTCGAAGACTGGATTTTGTCTGTCAATTTGCATTATATTAAGAATGTTGTTTGGTTCTGTTTTTTTATGTCTGTAAATATGAAATTCTTCGTATACATTCATTTTTTCTCCTTTTTTCATTATATTTAAAACGTCCATATTTTCATTAATAGTTTTGTATTCATGATCTGTGTCAAGGATGTGTTCTGCAAATGATGATTTTTGGGTGGTTAAATTACATGATTTTATTGCTTGTATATGTTCTTTGTATCTGCAATTGAAGCTACGTCCTGTTTGTCCAATGTATATTTTAGGGCATTGGTGACATTTTAATTTATAGATACCACTTTGGTCATATATATTAGCTTGTTGGTTGTTTTTTGGATTACTTAGTCTTTGTATCATTTTGAATGTGTTATTTTTTGTTCTGTAGCTTACTTTCATAGGTGATCCTTCAAATGTTTTTCTTAAAGCTTTATTTAATATCGTATTGTAAGGAAGACATATGTATTCATTTTTGTTGTCTTTTTTACTATCAAAATTATTTTTCATTTTATTCAACATTTTATCAATTATTTTTGATTTATATCCGTTTTTCACTGCTAAAGTTTTAATGGTACTTTTTTCACTTTCAAAATCTTCTTTCTCCATTGGTACTTTTAAAAGTCTGTGTATCATCGATCTGAAGCTTGCTGTTTTTTTGTTGCCAGGGATGGTTTGATGATGCAGGTATTATTAAATCGGTTTGGGTATTTTTACGGTATATCTTAAATAAATGTTTATTATTTTTCTTGTATATCGTTAGATGAAGATAGTTTATATAATTATCTTTACTTTCCATTGTGAATTTTATTTTTTCGGATAATGAATTAAGATATTGAAGTAATTCATCACAAGTTTGTTTATTTCCTTTTATGAGACAAATAATATCATCTACGTATCTGTGCCAGTATATTATATTTTTATTGAACGGATTTATTTCATTAATAATTTTTGTTTGTTCTAAATTGCACATATATATATTTGATATTAAACCAGAAAGTGGTGAGCCCATGGCTAATCCTTCGGTTTGCTTATAAAATTTAGTATCAAATTCAAAATAGTTTTGTGCCATTGCAGTTTTAGTTAATAGTATCGTTTCATCGATGTAATTTTTGTTGAGGTTGTGGTTTTTCTTGAGTAAATTTCTAAGAATATTTAAAGTTTCATTGGTAGGTATATTGGTATACATGTTTGAAACGTCAAAAGATACAAACATGCAATTTTCAGCAATATCTATGTCCTTGATTTTCTCGATTAATTCATATGTATTTTTGATACTTAAGTTGTTTTCTAGTTCAATGTTATCTGAAATTTAAGAAAAACATTTGAAGGATCACCTATGAAAGTAAGCTACAGAACAAAAAATAACACATTCAAAATGATACAAAGACTAAGTAATCCAAAAAACAACCAACAAGCTAATATATATGACCAAAGTGGTATCTATAAATTAAAATGTCACCAATGCCCTAAAATATACATTGGACAAACAGGACGTAGCTTCAATTGCAGATACAAAGAACATATACAAGCAATAAAATCATGTAATTTAACCACACAAAAATCATCATTTGCAGAACACATCCTTGACACAGGTCATGAATACAAAACTATTAATGAAAATGTGGACGTTTTAAATATAATGAAAAAAGGAGAAAAAATGAATGTATACGACATAAAAAAACAGAACCAAACAACATTCTTAATATAATGCAAATTGACAGACAAAATCCAATCTTCGACAAAATCATGGACATAAATAAGAAATAAGGACAAATATATATATAACGACAAATTTCTACATATCTATACAATTTAATTTTAATTTATACTTTTTTGAATTTTAAACATATGATCTTTGTATATCTATATATATAATTCCGTCAATCAAATTTTTGTAAAGAAATTGTGAGTGACTGGATGGCCGTAGAAGGATGGGAGGGGTCTTATTTTAAAGGTCTTGACGTGAATTTTGAGGGAAAACTATTCATTTTTCTTATTTTTTTACCATAAATTCGCAACAGAATAAAATTTTTCCCATTAAAACAACATGGGGTTTAATTTGTTTACATCTTTTGAAATTAAAACAGCTGTGCCACAGAGTTGTATTAGTTGTATTTCTGAAAATCTGTGTACTCATAGCCTTTGATATAGATACCAGCTGTACTTTTTATGAATTTCAGTTTGTTTACTACAGCAATGTATAATTTTTAGTTATGGTGATCTATAGTTATCTTATCGTATTTCTTCTTTTCTACCTAAATATAGTAATGAACAACGGAGGAAGGCCGCGTCGCCGAGGTGTTGGCTTTCGAAATCAGCATGACAGACGACAGCGTAGGCAAGAAATTTATAATGAGGAAAGGAATGAACAACCACATCATGACGTCGAAGATACTCCTATTTTTAGATTACCACTTATAAACGAGATACCAACACACAATTTGGGCCTGATGAATGATCAATGTATGCATTGTGGTGCGTTGCACTTTGTTGAAGAGTCTACAAATGGTCACTACAACTCTTGCTGCCATAACGGTCTCATATATCTACCACAACCTGAAAATAACAATGAACTACAACAGTTGTTTAGGAATGGACATTTTATTAAAAACATAAGACAGTATAATAGTGCTATGGCATTTGCCTCACTCTCTGCCACGAAAAAAGAAGTTCAAGGCAATGGACCATATTGCTTTAAAGTCCAAGGTCAAATTCACCGTTTTATTTCGGACTTATTACCAGGTGATGAACAAGCCCCTTCATACGGTCAGTTATATTTCATTGATACTGCAGTCGCAAATAATCTTAGACTACAAAGAACCGAAAATAGTGCCCTCAAGTTGGAAATAGTAACTCAATTGTCTGACATATTATCAAATAACCCATATTCCCAGAATTATAGAAAAGCTAATGAAATTATGACTAATGAAAGCATTAAAAACATTGAACTTCGATTCGTAGACAACATTTCGATGGATATTAGACGATTCAACAGACCTTCCGCAGATGAAATTGCTGGAGTGTTTAATTCAGAAGAAGGTGAACCTCCACACAATCGTCATGTAGTAATTTACAACCGCCAAAGTGGGCCTAAGCTTTTATCAATATTGAGCCCACACTGTGATCCAATGCTGTATCCTTTGTTATTCCCGAGCGGCGAACCTGGGTGGGACGCAGAAATGACTCACAATGGACAACGACGTCAAAGACTGCGTGAGAAGCTTACCATGCTACAGTTCGCCAGCTATAGACTTGCTGTTCGGCCCGGCTTCTCAAATATCCATGCTGCTAAAAAACTATTTCAACAATTTATTGTAGATCTATACACCAGAGTTGAAAGTAATAGACTAAATTATATTAGGCATCACCAATCGCAGCTTAGAGTTGAACACTACCACGGATTGCAAGATTTTGTTTTGAACAGAGCACAACTAGAAAGCGTCACTGCGGGTAAGATTGTTGTGTTGCCATCAACATTTGAAGGTAGTCCGCGTAACATGACTCAACGTTATCAAGATGCAATGGCTATCGTTCAAAAATACGGAAAGCCTGATTTATTTATAACAATGACATGCAACCCTAAATGGACTGACATACTATCTTCACTGAAAGACAATGAAGCACCAGCCGATCGACCAGATATCGTTTCCAGAGTATTTAAATGTAAATTAAATGAGTTGAAAAAGGACCTCCTAAAAAATAATGTATTTGGAAAGGTTATTGCTTTTGTGTACGTCATAGAATTTCAGAAACGAGGCTTGCCCCACTGCCACTTACTTTTAATCCTTGACGAAGAATCAAAATTTCGTGAACCAGCCCAAATAGACCGATGTGTTTATGCAGAGTTGCCTAATCCCAATGAGTTCCCAAGTCTCCATGACAAAGTTGTGCGGAACATGATTCATGGGCCATGCGGAGCGCAAAATCAGAATTCACCTTGCATGAAAGACGGAAAATGTTCAATAAAATATCCTAAAGAGTACGTGAATGAAACATTTGAGAACAGCAATGGATATCCACTTTATCGTCGACAAAACAACAATACCACAGCTCAAAAGGGGGTTAACCTGGTTGACAATAGAGATGTTGTGCCATATAATCCTTATCTATTAATGAAATATAACGCTCATATAAACGTCGAGGTTTGCTCAAGTGTCCGATCAGTGAAGTATTTATTCAAATATGTATATAAAGGATATGACTCAGCTTGCCTAGAATTTGTAAATAGTATACAAAATGAAACTCTAAACTTTGATGAAACGACCCGCTTTGCCAACATGAGGTATGTTAGTTCTCATGAAGCTATTTGGCGTCTCCACTCTAATGACATGCATGAACAATCTCATACAATTATTCGCTTAGCTGTTCATGAAGAAGGATATCAAAATGTTTATTTTCATGCTGGGAACGAGGAGCACGCACTTCAAAATTCAGCCAAAAAACACACAACACTTACAGCATGGTTTGTTTTAAACAACCGAGACCCCAATGCACGTCAATATCTATATGCAGAGATTCCACAGTACTACAGATTTGTTTCAAACCAATGGGTACGTCGACAGAGATGTGGATCGAAAGTAATAGGTAGAATGTACGGTGTTGCACCAAAAGATCAAAACAGATTTTACCTACGTATTTTACTACTACATATCAGAGAAGCTATGTCATTTGATGACATACGATTCTACAATGGTACTGCATATAAGTCTTTTAAAGAAGTTGCAGTTGCAAGGGGACTCCTTCACGATGATGCAGAGTGGCATCGTTGTTTAGAGGAGATGCAAAATAGCAAAATGCCTAAACAGTTAAGAGGTTTATTTGCATACATTTGTTGCTTCTGTGAGCCATCCTCTCCATTAGCACTCTGGAATAGTTTCAAAGAAAAACTTATCGAAGACTTCCAAGAACTTGGTGCAGATGAAGCTGAAAATGTAGCGTTACAACAAATAGACTTAATCCTAAGAGAGAACGGATTTAATTGTGCCAGTCTGAATTTACCAGTACCACGGAACAATAACCATCATTTGAATAACAATAATAATATAGAGTACGAGTCTGTTGTAGGTGCCGAAATGTACTCAAAATTAAATTATGGACAAAAATTAGTTGTGGATGAAATTCTAGATTCTATATCAGGAAATTCTACGGATAATCTGTTTTTTTAGAAGCTCCAGGAGGATATGGAAAAACGTTCATTTATTCTTGCCTTCTACATATAATTCGAGGACGAGGTCAGACTGCATTAGCTACAGCTTGGACAGGAATACCTGCTCTGCTCTTAGAAGAAGGAACAACACTTCATCGATTATTTGGACTACCAGTCCCCGTACAGCCCGGATCAGTATCTTCAATTAAAATTAATTCAGAGAAAGCTAAAGTACTGAGAAAATCAAAAATTATTATAATAGATGAAGCATCAATGGTCCCTGCCGCCGCTATAGATTGCATTGATCGTCTGTTAAGAGATATAATGAAATTTGAAAACCAAATCAATGAAAACATTCTAATGGGAGGGAAAATTGTATTGTTTGGAGGAGACTTTCGACAAGTGTTACCGGTTGTTCCCATGCAAGGAAAGGTTCAAACATTGGAGGCATGCTTGCAGAACAGTAAAATTTGAAAAAAGTTAAAATTTCTTAAACTAACACAAAACATGCGAGTCAACCCTGGTGAAAACGAGTTTTGCAATTGGCTTCTCGAACTTGGAAATGGCACATTAAACAAAGGTTTCGATGTGATTGACATTCCTGAACAGTTTATCCTCAGAAATCAATCTATTATTAGTTTTACTTTTAATGAACAAATTAATTTAAACAATGTCAAGACATTTTCTAAAAATATAATAATGTGTCCATTGAATGAACACTGTCAAACCCTCAACAATGAAATCCTACAAACAATGGAGGGGGAAGCGAATGATTACTTTAGTGTGGACGAAATAATCAGTGACGACCCAACCGAACGTTTGAATATTCCTATTGAATATTTACACTCAATACCTCCCTCAGGAATGCCACCTCACAAATTGACATTAAAAGTAGGTGCCATAGTAATGTTAATCAGGAATATAAACCTAGGGTCAGGTTTGGTTAATGGCGTGCGGTTAATCGTATTAAGCATGTTTGAGAAATGCATAAAATTAGAAATTATTACGGGATCTGGAAAGGGAAATATAATATTTTTGCCTAGAATAAAGCTTATTTCAACAGATCCTAACATGCCTTTCCACATGTCAAGACTGCAATTCCCCTTACGACTTGCCTTTGCTATAACTATCAATAAGGCACAAGGCCAAACCTTCCAGAAAGCTGGAGTTTACTTAGATAAACCAGTTTTTACACACGGACAGTTATATGTTGCATTTAGCAGAGTCAAGTCATCAGATGGAATTAGAGTATATATGGCAAATACAGGGAACAGAACAATGCAGAAAACAATTCATATACAAAAAACATAGTTTATCCAGAGGTTCTGACTAATTATCAAATGCAATAAGTAAGTAGTGATTTCTATTCATGTAAATAAAACTTGAATTAAACCAAATTTTAATTGTTTTTTATGCTTATTATTTTCAAAATAAAAAAGTTTACTGTTTTAGAGGCTATTGTCCCTACAAACCACCATTTAAATGTAAATGTATCTACTGTACATAATATATTGTATACAGTTTGTGTTGTAAAATATATAATAATGCTAGAAAATCAGTGCTTATTTATAAATGACCAATGAAGGTTGATAAAAAATTTATGTATTTTGGTTTTTTAGGGGCTTTTGCCCCTACAAGCCACTAGTTTATTTTATATATGTATTTAATTTTAAGGTTACATTTTACACACTTGAAAATGGATTAATTTCCGAAACGCGTTGTGTAAAATAAAATGTTAAAAAAAGGGTACTTAAGGAATTTCTTTCTCTCTTTAATATATATAGATATATATATATATAGATATACTAGAGGCTTGAAGGGGCTAATAGCCCCTAAGCAAAATCCTTCTTTACTATAGTAGGCTACAAAATACCTTTTTAGAAAATAGGCTTTTAGGCCCACAAAATTATGATTATATCTAGCACTTGGTTTTAAGAAAACAAAGCAGACCTTTTTAAATCCCAATGTTTTTAAATGACAGCTATTTTACGTTATTTCTCATTTTATAGCAAGCTTAAAGCAATTTCAGTATTTTCCCCGAGTCCCCCTCCCATCATCCTGCGACCTTCCAAACGGCCACAATTTCGGCGCAAAAATTTTCCTTACGTAATTATATATTATATAAATCACTTGGTATTAAATCTGCATTGTTATAACATAAACTAAACAAACGTACTTAACTTTTTATAATTTAAATTATGAAAAAACTCAAACCCTTAGTTAATATAAAATCGTAAAATCTTAAATTTAAAATATTTTTTGTTATAGTACATTGGACGTGCATAGTTAGCTGCATTTTGAAAAAAATCCCTTTTGTCAACATCTAGCATATGGCTTTGAATCAAGCATTAGCACCACATGTTTAATGTAAACAAAGCAGACGTTTTTCAATCCTAATGCATTTTAAATGGAAGATATTTTTCGTTATTTCTCATTTTCTGGTAGATTTGGACATAATCTGATATTTTTCCCGACCCCCTGGGACCAAGACCTTTAATTTGAGCCCTCTCTCATCATCCTGCGAGCTGTCAAAGTCTCACAATTTTGATTAAAAAAATCGCTTACAGAATTAGTAATATAAAGATACAACTCTGTGGCACAGCTGTTTTAATTTCAAAAGATGTAAACAAATTAAACCCCATGTTGTTTTAATGGGAAAAGTTTTATTCTGTTGCGAATTTATGGTAAAAAAATAAGAAAAATTAATAGTTTTCCCTCAAAATTCGCTTCAAGACCTTTAAAATAAGACCCCTCCCATCCTTCTACGGCCATCCAGTCACTCACAATTTCTTTACAAAAATTTGACTTACGGAATTATATATATAGATATATATAGATATATATATATATAAAAATTCGAACGAATGGTGTTTTTTGCTTCTGGTGGCCCCAAAACGAAAAGTTATCATAGTCTCGGGCTTAGGTCTTACCATGAGACCTACGGTAATAGCTTCTTCCCTATAGGGGAAATTCGCTAAAATTCGAACGAATGGTGTTTTTTGCTTCTGGGGACCCAAAAATGAAAAGTTAACATGGTCTCGGACTTAGGTCTTACCATGAGTACTATTGTAATAGCTTATTCCTTTAAGGAAATTCGCTAATACTATTCGTTAGAATTTTTATATATATCTATATATATATATATATATATTTGTCTGTTAGCACGATAGCGGTTGTAAAAATGGTCCAATCTTAATGAAAATTGGTACATACGTGTAAAGTGGTAATCGCTCGGACGAGTTCGTGAACCAGCCCGATCGGACCACCTGAAGGGGGGGTAAAGGGGGATAAACCCCCAAAAATGGGTTTTTGAGTTTTTTACATAGAAAAATCAAATTTATCGAATTTTTGTTTGCACCATTGAATTCAGCTCAAAAAAACAAACAATTTAGTATTTAGAATCACTGCTCTATGTCCATTAGTTATCGAGATATTGAAAGTGGTAAACACAGTATGTTGTCCCAATGTTAACCTTATGGGAAATAAGTAAAATTCTACATCTCGGTTATTTCTCATCATATCTTGATAAAATTTGGTAAGTAGCTTCTTCTAGTTCAGATCTACTAAATAATGAATTAAAACCACCCAGTTTTAATATACCTGTAGCAGCAAACCTGCATACTCATTCCCCATGTTATTCTTATGGAGCTTACCAAAACAGATCAAATCTCGCTATGTTGGATTGAAATATGTTGTTTTGCATTTGAAATTCGCTGAGTATGCAGATCTGCTGCTACGGGGGTATTTTGATTTTGTGCCATAAACAAGTAGATCTCAATTAGATGAAGCCACATACCAAATTTTACTAAGATATGTTCAGAAATAAGTGAGATATACAATTTTATTTATTTCCCATAAAGTTAACATTGCTGGGACAACGTACTGTGTTTACCACTCTCAGTGTCTCTGTGACCAATGGACATAGAGCAATGATTCAAAATACTAAATAATTTGTTTTTTTCGAACTGAATTCAAGTGTATAAACCAAAACTAGAATATTTTGATTTTTCTACATGACAAAGTTTTTGGGGTTTACCCCCCCCACCCCCCTTTCCAATGGTCCGATCGGGCTGGTTTTCAATCATGTGTGAATAATTACTACTTACACGTCCATGACAAATTTTATTATGATCGAACCATTTTTGTGTGGGTTATCGAGGAAACAAATACATAAGTATATATATTTATATACATCTATATTGTAGCCCTTAACACTGAATCAAAAAATCATATATCTATATTGATACATATATATTTATACTGTGTGTCCCAAAAGTCCCGGAACGGTTTAATATCTTTCAAAGTAAGCCAGATATCAAAACAATATTTTGCATACCTTATAGTACTAAAAAAACTAATTTTTGATGTATGTGTCATTTCTGCCCCTGCCCCCAAAATTGGATTTTGGGGGGTAGCCCCAAAATTTTAAATGTAAACCCCCATCGTGCGACTGCTTATTTTAAAGGGCATGTTAAAAAGGAACACAATGCCGCAAACCAGAGGTCGATATCAAGCTCCAGTCCAAAATGGCAGCCATTCAAAAATTAAAAAATGCTGTCGGTCAATTAAAATTGAGTATTTTCTGTGTTCGGCAATTCACATTTAAATCGAATAAGAACCACCAGAACATATATTAACTACTTAAAAGATTTAAAAAAAAACTCTGACATTTTTGTGGTCCCAGGTCGAAAGCACACTAGGAAAATGGGACAAACTTCAAATTCATATACTTGGATGTAAAACGTAAAGATTAAGACGATTTCCAGCTTTCCGGGAATTTTGTCCAGGCTCAATCTTATTTTTACTGGCCTACTGGTCGATCAGATTAGAAAATAACATCTCTTCCAAATTTAAAGAAAATTGGATGATAAAAGCAGATGCTAGACTGCGAATCCCCTTATGACAATGTACTACTGTTAATAAATTCATTCACATTTTTTCTCATAAACAGGTTATTTCCGGTGCAACAATTTGGGAGAGGGGCATAAAATTTTTTGTATTTTTAAAAATAATCTTATGTTACAAGGGTTATTAAAAAAGGTTTGGCCAAAAAAAGTATTAAAAGGGGGCCAAACAGCTTTGGGCCCAAAAACCTCAAATTTGGGGTATTTATTCCCCAAGGGATAAATAATTTAAATATAGGCCTATATAACATTGATGACTTAACCCTTACGTGTTGTAAACAGACAAATCAGGTGTCCAGATCATGCTTGTGTCCAGAACAATATGGTCGATGTAATCGTATTGCACTGTATCCCATGCCAGTTGATAGTCCTTCCAATTCTGTAACAAATTGTGAAGTTCATTGACTTTTACATGATAAGTCACATATAAATTCTAAAATATATTCTGGACTCTGAACCAAATATGTGCCAGCTCTTTTTAAAATACAGGGATTTTAGAGTGACTCGAAAACACCAGTATATTTCCTGAACTTAGGTACTTTTTTTATTTGGTTTATAACTAAAGTTATACAGATTTGTAAAGTATGAAAATAAGTATGTAACAAGTTATTTTAAGACAATGGTTGAGCATTCTTCAAATACTGATACAAGATTAACAGCCATAAGATCTAAAAGGCTAGGGTATTAAACCGAGTTTAAAAATTGATGTAAGGAATAATAAGTGGTTAACTCTATGCATTACATCTTGAGAAATAACCTGCTATACCGATGTAGCCAGATAAGCCAATGATCTGGGCAAAGACAATGGGCAGAAAATTTCAACAAAAATGTTTACTGACATCAAAAAGGTTTTGAATTGCCATCTACTATAAGATGTTAACTGACAGGCTGTTGGACATTATGCAGCAGCTGTATGTATACCTCATCATTTTTCCTTCATTTCAACTGATTGAAGTACAAACAGTCCCTATATCTCAAACTATTAGCTACCACCAACTGTAAAAGAAAAGATTTGACAAATCTCCTCAAAATTAGGTTTTCATGGAGCTTGCTCCTGCAGATCTTTGAAAGTTCAATCAGTAAACCTCTATTGTGGACGATTAGAATCCTTTGTATTCCATTAAACTGACAGTAATGGAGTATTAAGTTAATTAAGTATGAAATTAAAAGATTATACCAGCCAAGTTCAAAATAAATATTTTGCTAAGGGAAAATACTACCATATTGTATTAACTGCAGTAATTTGTATGTTTGCAATTTATATTGGAGGGATTTCTTTCAAAACAAGAAAAGAAAAAATACGATTGATCCTTACTGTGCTCAACCAAGTTTTCACACGAAGTGTCGTGCCATACTCGTCCTGAAACAAAACAAATCTTAATACCTATCCTCATTTGTAAATATTACAAAGTTACGACTTAACTTCAAGTACCAATTGAACCTGGAGAACTGTAAAACATCTTTTTATAGCCAACGTACCATATGTGAATACTTAAGCATATGTCTCATAATAAGATTATAATGAAATAGGGTGAGTGCACCAGTGAATGACCGGTTAAGGACGATGTCTCATGTTAATTTGACATTACTCTCTTAATTCATAGTCACAGTTATACATTATACTATAGAAAGTTCATTTATTCTTTAAGGATTAAGCAATATTAGTTAAATATGTTACTTAATGAGAATACTGGTTGTAATATGAATTAAAAGGCTACTATGTCAATGCTCCAATAAATGACCGGGACTGCACCAGTGAATGACCGATCTTGCACCAGTGAATGACCGGTCTCTTTTGGCTGAATAACTGACAAAAGATTGAAAAATCAGCTGACAACATAATGAATAAGAATAATTCAGCTGAGAATATAGATCATAGCTAGTAAATGACCAATCTTGTTCCAGTAAATGACCGCTAAGTTCTCCCCCGGTCATTCACTGGTTTTTGCCCTAGTTACGTTCCAATTTATGACCGCCCTCAGTAATAATTAATTATAACATGTAGAGAAATAAAATTGATTTTAAATACAGTAGAGTCCCACAAACCCGGACTAATGTGGACCGAACAGTGTCCGGGTTTGTGAAATTTCCGAGTTATCGGGAAATGAGTAAAAATAAGGAAAAATAAGACTAGTTTCTGTTATTTCTATAAGAAATCATTTATTTATTGCATAGAAAAAAAATACAAAAACTACATTATCAGTTACTAAAAACTTAAAGAAAAACCAAAACTGTTTTATATGTGTCAAACCGTGCTCTAGCACTGAATCTTAGTGCACTTTATTGCTCTGGCAGGCTTTCCGAGTTATCCAGAATTCCGGGTTATCGAAGTCCGGGTTTGCGGGACTCTACTGTAATAGGATGGCATGTTAAACATTATTCAATTAAAACACATTTTTGAAATAATCATCAAATACAGAATGAATGTAAATCTAGGTAAGCCTTGCAGGGATAGTTACTATAGCAAGAAACATCAAAATCAAAGATAGTAGGACACTCAATATTAAATATGTTTAAAAAGTATTTTCGACTCCGACAATTTTAACCAATGAAAGATTATTGTTCAATAATATTCCAAGGCTGGTTGCACGCTTGTTTTTAATTACCTAGCCCATAGAATATGCTTAATACCGGGCTTTTTAAGCAAAATGGTCATTCACTGGGGGGTGGTCATTCACTGGTGCACCCACCCTATTAGTTCTTTGATAAAATGTTTTCTAAGGGCACAAATAAAAAACAGCTAATGCAGCCCTCATACAGCTAATGCAATTGTTTTTATTCAAAGTTTTTTGTTTACTAACAGCTGCTGAGCAGCATGCGTCCACTAGTACATTTTAGTGAGTCGGTGGCGCAATTGGTAGCCCACTCATCCCCGGTTCTGTGGCGGTAGCGTCGCAGGATCGAGTCCCGATGATGCCGCATACTTTTAGCAGTACTGTTCATCCTAGTACTGTACTGGCTCACTCCTTGGGTTTGCTTGATAACTTCCACGCACAGGCCTGAGGCCCATGTGGGGGGGCAAATGCAAGGTAAAAAGAGGCCGCCACTCTCTTTTTTAAAAAATAAATAAATAAAAAAATCTATATTTCTATCTATGTATCTACTAGCAGTAGCTATACATAAAAACTAGCTTCAGCTTTTTTTACTAGCTTCGCTTACGATAAAAATTACTGCTGATATTACTTCTGCTCTTTGAACTGTCAAATTTTAGTATTCACAGCTGTTTACAATTCAGTATTTTAATGTTTATATCACTATAAAATGTAACATTGAAGCTTAAAACGTTCACGGGGCATAGCCCGAGGTAATTTTAAGGAAGGGAATAGACCTATGTCCTTTTCTGATATAGTGGCTCTATTCCTGCAAAATTTCAGCTCAGTTGGTCCCGTATTTTTCACGTGGTTGAAAGACAGATCCATACTTTACTTTACTGACACAAACATCCATACTTTCACATTTATAATATTATTAGGATATTTGTATGAGTCATGTGTAATATCTTTGTATACATATATGCAAGTTTTATCTAATCTATTTATTAGCACACATTAAACCATTAAATATATCTTTAACATCGGTTTAAATTATCTTTAACTAAATATTAATTTATAAGTACACTATATTAAAGCACGATAACTATTATGAAAATGGCCCAGTCTTAATGAAATGTAGGAATTGTTAGGACGAGTTCAAAAACCAGCCTGATCAGACAGTCAGAAGAGGGTTAGGGGGGACAAACTGAGTATCGAAACACATCCACTTACAAACTCGATGGTCCTGGGCGCCATCTTAAGTCTCACCACGGTCTTGTTGGAGTGGTGAGCCACGGGGCGCAAGTACTTGTCATATCCACACAGCAAATCCAGCTTCAGCCTCATCATCTTGGTCTTGGCCTGCTCCTTCTGGCCACAACTCAGAGGCTCTCCGCCTCGAGATTCGGGAAAAAATTATTAGGAATTCAATTATTGGGTTTTACGGGAGAGGTGGAAGGTACAAAGTATTTACGCACATTGAGAAGCTTGTTCTAGCAGTAGTGCAAGACTCCTGTAAGCTCCAGGTCCCAAGCACTATCGACTAACCATCCCCTCACCTAGGACACTAGCCTTGCTGTTTCCACATTACTTCGGGGGGCTAAGCCTTCCTTATTGCGCCACAAGAGCAACCTCCGTGAGGAAAAGCTGAGGATTAAGGCCAGTCAAGGTTGACCTTTTTCGACTCAAGAAGAATGGAAAGCCTTTTCCAAAACTCAGTCGAGCTAGAAACACTGCTTAAGAAAGAAAAGCAACGTAACCATAAAATTCAAAATATCTTCGAGGAGCACGATAAAAAACAAGAAAAACTTATCAACACTTATGAGTAATTTTCCATTGAAAACACCAATATTTTAAATAATTAAAAAAAATATTTAAAATATTGGTGTTTTCAATGTAAAATTATATATTATACATCCAATATTATCAATTCATCAAGAAGAACACTTATGAGGAAAAAATAACTGACCTTTGATATAGGACGACTTCCACTACCAGCTACAAGAATTACAAGCACTTCAGCTACAACTATAGACCTTATACAGTGTGTAAATTAAGTATAGAAACAAATCTGTATTTTTTCAACCGAAGAAGATAGAGATATTTGGTTTGTGGCGATGGTTGTTAACCTAGGTTCCAGATTTTTTGACATCGAACATTTTTTTCCATCCCCCTCACAGGGTGGGGAGTAAGGGGTAACTTAATTTTTTCAAATAGCAACCCCTATGGAGTGACCCCTCATTTTAAAGGGTTTGTAAAAATAAATAAAATGGCGCAAACCCGAGGTCGATACCTCAACCCTAACCCAAATGAATTTTAAATTTTGAGATGAACACATGAGATTAACTATTGATACCAAAATTTACCTTTTAAGCGGGTTACATTGGGCAAGTTAAACTCTGGATACAATTTTAGATGGAAGAGTGGACGTTTGTCTCATTTCTGATTTTGCCTCAGCCCCCAATATAGGGTGTTTTGGGGACAACCCCCCCTACTGAGTGACCCCTCATTTTGAAGGGTTTGTAAAAACATAAGCAATGGTGCAAATCTAATGTCAATATGTCACCCCTAGCCAATATGGTAGGTATTAAAAAATGTGATTGGGTAAAAAGCACCTACTTCTCTTATCCAAAATTTGGAATGTTTTTTTAGGATCGACGGATATTAATTTAAATCATGGCTTTTAGTTTGACAAGGGCTATAAAATGAGGGATGACTCAATATGGCTGCTGTGGCAGGCAGTAAATAATTTGAAAGGTGAAATGGGTATTTTTCTCCCAATCAAATCTTTGAAAGCCTGTCACTTTGGCTAGGGGTGATATATCGACTTTAAGTTTGCACCATTGCTTATGTCTTAACAAACCCTTCAAAATGAGGGGTCACTCGATAGTGGTTTGCATTTCAAATTTTGGGGCTACCCCAAAACACCCTATCTTGGGGGCTAAAGCAAAATCATGAATGAGACAAAAACGTTCAATTTTCCATCTAATAATGGTATCCAGAGTTTAACTTGCTCAATGTAACCCGCTTAAAAGGTAAATTTAGGTATCCATAGTTAATCTTGTGTTCATCTCAAAATTTAAAATGGCTGCCATTTGGGTTAGGGTTGAGGTATATCGACCTCGGGTTTGCGCCATTTTATTTATTTTTACAAACCCTTTAAAATGAGGGGTCACTCCATAGGGGTTGCTATTTGAAAAAATTAAGTTACCCCTTACTCCCCACCCTGTGAGGGGGATGAAAAAAAAATTTCGATGTCAAAAAATCCGGAACCTAGGTTAATAACCAACGCCACAAACAAAATATCTCTATCTCCTTCGGTTGAACAAATACAGATTTGTTTCCATATTTAATTTACACACTGTATGTAAAAATATTCCTGATATCCAGTTTAAAGTCTTTGAAACTGATCTCTCAGACCATACTGCTCAAACGTGCTCAATCAATTTAACAGCTCAACATAAACTGTGTCAGGATATTTCAAACAGCAGAAACTTCAGCTATAATAGTATGGACTCTTTTAAGGAGCTTATTAGCCATGAGAACTGGGAGAATATTTACATCAAGGAAGAAGTTGATGCAGCTTATAGTGAATTCCTAGGAACTGTCAGAAGAGCCACGGACTGTGCATGCCCCAAGAAAAAAAGAAAGAGAAAATCCAAATCCAAACCAAAGTCCTTCTGTGATAACTATGCTAAAGAACTGAAAGCAATGTATATACAAGCCTTACATAAATATCAAATGACTGGCCAAGCAGAGGACAAAAACAACATGAATGCTATTAAAAAAAAATATGACATGTGCTTAAGAGCCTTACAATTAACAGCTACCTGTCAGAAGATCTCCAAGGCATACAATAAACCCAAAGCCCTCTGGGGTATAATTAACTCTGAGAGGAAAGGAAATCAGCCTGAATCTAGCACACCAATCATCAGTATTCAGGGAATACCCCAAAATGATCCTCACAAAACTGCAAATCATTTCAATCACACCTTTTCACAAATGGCAGACAAAACCCTGAAGCCCAGTCAACATCACACAACAGACCCTACCTCAATTTCAACAAATCATACTTTCAAGTTTAAAGCAGTAACACCTGAAACAGTAAGGAAACTCCTGAACTCGCTTAAGCCTAAGTTGTCCTATGGTCTAGACAAAGTACCCTCCAAACTAGTAAAACATTCTTCACAATATCTAGCTGCACCACTGGCACATATTTTTAACAGATCCATCCTCCAAGGAAAGTTCCCATCTCCATTAAAAGCAGCAAAAATCTTTCCAAAGTACAAGAAAGGGCTAAAGTCAGACGCTGAGAACTACTGCCCCATTTCAAATGTCAGTACTTTTGCAAAAGTAATAGAAAAAATTGTCTTGCAACAGCTTATGGAGTATCTGAAGAAACATGAACTTTTGGCTGAACATCAGCATGGGTTCTTGGAAGGCAGGTCTACAACCAGTGCTTTGATTGACCTGATAGAACATGTCATAGACCAGCTGGAAGATAGAAAATATGTCTCTGCTACTTTATTGGATTACAGCAAGGCATTTGATTGCATTGGACATGAGCAGGTTTTAAACAAACTAGAGGCTTTGGGAGTGCGAGGCAATGAAAAAGCCTGGTTCTCCAACTACCTAACATGTAGAACTCAGGTAGTTGAAGTCCAACAAGACATAAATATCAAACGAATGTCAGCTCAGTCCAGGCCTCTGCCAGTAACTCTGATCCGCAGGGTTCTGTCCTTGGCCCTGTGCTGTTCATCCTCTTCACTAATGACTTCCCATTTGTGTTCCAACATCAAGAAAACATCAAATGCATAAGGTATGCTGTTGACACGTCAATCTTGATCAGCAACAACTCAGCACAGGGCCTTATGCTCTTAACAAAGCCATAAGGTACAGTTTACAGAATGACTTTGCTATCAATCCAACGAAAACCGTTCATCTGAACTTAAGCCGCAGACAAGAACAACTCCCAGAAATACCATCAGTCAATTTAGCACCAGAAGCTAAACTTCTTGGTATCACTATCGATTCTGACCTTACATGGACAGCTCACATTAGCAACTTGTGTAAAAAACTGAGCACTGGAGCATATGTAGTCCGACGTATGAAATGGACTGGAGAGCTAACCACCGCTAAAACTGCATATTTTGCATTGATGGAATCCCATATCAGGTGGTCCCTCGCTGTATGGGGATGCACGTCTGAAGAATATCTTTCCCAGATTCTAATTCTGCAGAAAAGGGCCATCAGAATCCTCTCTGATCTAAATTTCAGAGACAGTTGTCGCGAAGCCTTCAAAACTCTGGGGATAGTGACTGTTGTTGGGCTCTATATTAGTCGGTAATTCAGTTTGCTGATGGAGAAAAATTCCCAAGAGCTGAAGAAATACATTGTTACAAAACAAGACAGGCTAACACCTACTACCTGCCAACCCATTGAACAACTCGGTCAGAGAAAAAGCCTTCCTACATTGGCTGAGCACTGGAGCATATGTAGTCCGACGTATGAAATGGACTGGAGAGCTAACCACCGCTAAAACTGTGTATTTTGCATTGATGGAATCCCATATCAGGTGGTCCCTCGCTGTATGGGGATGCACGTCTGAAGAAAATCTTTCCCGAATTCTAATTCTGCAGAAAAGGGCCATAAAAATCCTAAATTTCAGAGACAGTTGTCGCGAAGCCTTCAAAACTTTGAGGATAGTGACTGTTGTGGGGCTCTATATTCAGTCGGTAATTCAGTTTGCTGATGGAGAAAAATTCCCAAGAGCTGAAGAAATACATTGTTACAAAACAAGACAGGCTAACACCTACTACCTGCCAACCCTTTGAACAACTCAGTCGGAGAAAAAGCCTTCCTACATTGGCCGAAGACTGCAATGCCCTACCAAAAAATATAAGGACACTAACTGGTGAAGAACTAAAGAGGGCACTTCACAAGTGGTTGCTTGATAAGTCATAATATTACACACTAAAGGAATTTTTTGAAGAAAAAAAATGAGCTATATGAAGAAAAAATGAACAATGAACTTTCAATCAAACAATATTGTAAATACATTGACTTGTTTACTTTTCTTAAAGATCATGTAAATAAAGAAATATGACTATGACTATGACTGAATAAAGGAATGAGGTAAGAGCCTAAAAGAGTTCCAGTTGCCCTCTCCCTGGAGCAACAATGTTTTGTGGGCTGATGGTTATGCAGACTGGGACGTTGGCGTGTCCTGTAATCCAGCTACTTGGAGGTCACGAATTGTGGATAGTTATGAGCAGGGCTTGTAACAGTTCTTGAGGTTGAAAAAAATAAAAAAAATAACTCAAATAAGAAAAAAAATAACCAAAAAATAACCTTTTGTACACAAAAAATGCTGCTAAAAATTAGAAAACTGGCGTTATATTGGGGATAGTACATTCTTAACCTTGGTAAAAAAGAAAATCTCGACAGATTAATCACAAATCTGCCTAGACTAGATGGCGAGACTTGATTTTCACGCAACGAGACTTAGTTTTCACGCATTTTAGGATGATGAGATTCGTCTGCCGCGATGCTGCTACAAGATCGTCTGACAGATGAGTACTGTAAACAGGGCTTGTAGCAGTTCTTGAGGTTGAAAAAAATAAAAAAATAACCAAAATTCCAAAAAAATAACAAAAATAACCGAATTCCAAAAAAATAACAAAAAATAACCAAGAGCAAAAAAAATAACAAAAAAATAAAAAAATAACCTGTTACAAGCCCTGTATGAGCGATGGCTTGTGGACGCGGTGTTCCTTAGTGGGGATTAATGTCTGCACTATTGTTCATGGGACATCCTCATAATTAGACCAGTTCGTAAATTGTTAATCGAGGCAAAATCGTGGTTCGGATCCCACATTAAAATGTAGGTCCCTTAGTTGCCATTGGCTGATGGGCTATTAATTAACAGTCCTGTCTAAGGAATATGTCAGCCTTAGTCAGTAACAAGACTACGAGATCGCGCCACAATCATCCTACACTCATCTGTCATTCATACTTGGCTTAAAATACCTACCTGGGTAGGTTGCCATTTCAACTAATGTATATAATGTATCTAATGCATTCTCAGAAGAAAGAGAAACTAAAAAAGAGAGCACAGTGAGAGAAACTCAGTTGGCAGGCAACTCTCACACTGAAAGATCGTGTGCTCGGATGAGTCTGTAGTGCCAGGGCAATATAAACAGTCCGGCTTCCCACATTGCCCAATAGTACTGATATCATGGCAAATTGGTGACTGTTAATGGATATTCAGTAGAGTGGAAGTGGATAGCATCTATACAAACACGAAAAGTGCATGTAAAATGATTTTGAAGCTCCAAAAGTGGTTCAAAAAACTTTAAACCTTAAAATATTTTTGTTCCTTTTTTAAACCCTGATGGAGCAATTTTTTCTTGTTTCTTCGATTCAAAAAATTTAATAATTTGCTAGGACAAAAAACTGGATAGTACAATATTTTATTTAAAAAAAATATTAAAATGTACAAAATATTAAAACAAACTCAAATACCATACCCGAAAAAATAAATAATAGCAAATTAGATTACAAACAAATCTTTGTCTTCATTAATGCACCACACCTCGGATTTCCAACCTGAATCATCCTAATCCCAGACAAGGTTGAGAAATAGAATCAAGGTTTGAAAACGAGGGGTAGCGTTGAGCTTGAGTGTAGCAATATCAACACCTTGATTTCAACCGAAATGCCACCAGAAATACTGTATTCCTGTCACAATAAAACAATGTGATTTTTCTGCAACATTAAACATTAAGGGAGATGCAATACTAGGACAAGAGTCGTCTGTTATGATCTTACGATGATATTGCATTTTTTGATGGAAATATCAGAGATGATAGCTCTGTGAACATTATTTTATAGCATAATATGCTATGTTTTTATACCATGTTATAAAGAGTCGTCTGTTATGATCTGACGATGATATTGCATTTTTTGATGGAAATATCAGAGATGATAGCTCTGCGAACGTTATTTTATAGCATAATATGCTATGTTTTTATACCATGTTATAAAGAGTCGTTTGTTATGATCTGACGATGATATTGCATTTTTTTATGGAAATATCAGAGATGATAGCTCTGCGAACGTTATTTTATAGCATAATATGCTATGTTTTTATACCATGTTATAAAGAGTCGTTTGTTATGATCTGACGATGATATTGCATTTTTTGATGGAAATATCAGAGATGATAGCTCTGCGAACGTTATTTTATATGTAGCATAATATGCTATGTTTTTATACCATGTTATAAAGAGTCGTCTGTTATGATCTGACATTGCATTTTTTGATGGAAATATCAGAGATGATAGCTCTGCGAACGTTATTTTATAGCATAATATGCTATGTTTTTATACCATGATATAATACTTCAGACTCTCTGCATTTTCAACTGTCCTAAGGGATCCGCCACATTAATCCAAGTGTCCTGTATTGATTCCAGAAAGTTCAATCTGTATGACATAATAAAGTTATGTCAAACACCTAACACTCCAATGAATAAACAGTTGTAAAACTATTTTACTTACATTGGCTTGATATAAGAAGAAGACAAAAAAAAAGGCAGACTTTCCAGATCATCGTAGAGCTTTTGGGATCGGCAAAGTGGGAAGAAACGCCAGACACAGACAACTCCCCTGTGTGTTATCTCTACACCTCCCCTGATAGCAAACCACCTGTGACATTCAATGCAGCTGATATGGCATCCGTGTTGGTAATGCAGCTGATATGACATTCGTGATGGTGAAAGAGTATTAATGGAGTTATCGTTAGATTAATTTATTAATCTACACTTTCTATAATAATTTTGACAAGTTAGTTTTGTTGATAGGGTAGAAGTAGTGTTCACATCCTATCAGTCGCTTGCTTTACTCTATCTTCAGAACTTTCTTTTTTAAAACAAAACTTTTCTAACTTGCTTATCTGGTAATTTAAATAGTTTTGTATTATTTGCTCTGCTTTTTTTCTTAAATCTAAATAATTAATCACAATTTCCATCAACATAATCCATAACTTAACTATACAATGGAATTAAAAAATAATACGTAACTGAGAATCTATAAAAATATTTGCCAAGTAAGAATGTATTTATTAAACGTCATTGTCTGAATATTAATTAATTGGCAGATACTAAAGAAATTACAGAAAACTTAGGTTATCAATCATAAGATAACTGGATTCTCGTTGGTTTATGCTTACGTACATGGCAATCTATACATTACTAATTAGATCTGTATCAGGATAATAAAGTACACTAAATGTCAGCAAAAGATGTTTTATTGCGAATAAGGAACCATAAAAGAAACACTATGAGTGTCCTCGTCATTTCATGAATAAAGTAGACATCGGCTAAAAGTGAGGGTACTCCGACTTTTGCGGATTCCTGCGTCTTGTTGCAAAAAATTGAACCACCGAGACAGGTGGATATATTGCTCCTTCTCTTGGTGGCTACTCTTGGCCTATAACATTGCATAGGACTTCACAAGTGGATAATTACTAAACATACATTGACAATACTAATCAACTCACATTAACAAAAGAGTACACGTACCGCATGAGGGAGTGAATGCCACTTTAAGGGTGCTAAAATGACCCATCTTGTAATGTATTTTCTTATACCTTACTTATGAAATACTGTCACTATTTTATGTTCTACAGTGGTAACACTGCTCAAGATGATTTATACCCATTGTTAGAATATTGTTAGAATTAATAAATTATTCTATTCTTGTAACAGCAATGATGGCGCTTCATTTAAGAGTCGTCTCTTACATTTTAAGTGATTAAATGTCAAGTACACCATATTATATGGCGACGAAGCGGATTAACCACGCTATGCTAGGAAATGACGACCACGGCGGCGACTGCTGATGTAATAGCTACGACTACTGTAAGTACCGGACTTGTCTCTTCGCCTATTACAATGACGAGTACATCCATGTCATGGTTTGGGAGCTTGGAGCCTTTTCAAGAGGGGCAGACTCCTTGGGACAGTTATGTGGAACGGATGGACCAATTCTTTTTAATCAATAATGTTCCTGATGATAAAAAACACAGTTTTTTACTAATGTTCATTGGTCAGAAGTCCTATGATGTCCTTCGGGATATTTGCCAGCCCGATAGGCCTGCACAGAAGTCCTACGATGATTTAGTTAAGTTAATGAAGATTCATTTGGAGCCTAAGCCTTCTGTTCTTTCTGAAAGATATAAGTTTCATAAAATAACTCAAAGTAGTGGACAAAGTATTTCTGATTTTGTTCTCTGCCTGAAAAGAGCCGCTCAGGATTGTGACTTTGAAAATAGAGACATTTCTCTGAGGGATCAATTTGTGTCAGGTTTGTTAAGCGATAGCCTGAAAAAGTGTCTCTTCACTGAGGCCAAGCTTACTTTCAAGTCAGCGGTGGAGATTTCCCTGGCCTGGGAATCTGTGGAGCATGATGTGGCGGTCGTTCACGTTCCAGCTTCAGCTACTTCGATGAACTACCAAAGGAACCAGATGGGAAGGAAATCAGCGCAGCCTAATATGGGTAACCAGAGTGTCAGCGGTAACCAGAGTTTCATTGCAAATCTAAGTGCTAGGTCTAAGCCTAATGTAAAATCTTTTAATAACGGTAATGGTATGCTGTGCAACTGTTGTGGCCGTACTAACCATACAAGGTCTAAATGTAGATTTTTAAATTATTCTTGCAAATTATGTAAGGTTAAAGGTCATCTTATTGCAGTTTGTCCTAAGAAAACTTATCAGAAGCATAATCATAAGGGTAAGCAAAATGCTCGCCATAATAAAATAGGCTTAGATGAAGATGAACCTCAGCCTATTGTTGGAAAATGTTGATTTAGAAACAGATTTTGAAAATGTTTTATCTTTTGAAAACAATGTAAGTCATGATGATGGTATTTTTAATGTTGCCAATGATGTTAATATGAATGAATTTTCAAGTAAGAACAAGCCTACTTCTGTTCTAGTAAGAAATGAAGCACCTTTCATGGTCAAGATCAACATTGAAGGTAAAGTTGTTAATATGGAAATAGACACAGGTTCACCAATTAGTGCTATCTCTGAAAAAGTATACACCAGTCTTTTGCTAATTTTAGGCTATATAACAATGAATTGTCACTTAAGTCATATGATGGTTCTGCTTTAAACCCTATTGGGTATATTAAGGTAAACGCTAGCTACAATAATGATGGTTCAAGTAAATTGCTTGATTTGTCTTTTTCAAATGGTGGTTTGCCACTATTAGGGCGAAACTGGATGAAAGAATTAAATGTAGCATTAAGTTTCAACCAAATGTATGGTTCTGAGGTAGATCAGTTATGTAATGACTTTCCAAATGTTTTCTCTGAAAAGTTAGGTACTTTTATTAAAAGAAAAATATGTCTCAGAGTAAAGCCTGGTACTATTCCTGTTTATTGCAAACCTAGGCCTGTACCATTTGCCTTGCAGGATAAAGTTGATAAGGAGATTGAAAATTTAGTTAGCCAAGGTATCCTTGAACCTATTGATATAAGTGATTGGGGTACACCCATAGTTACTGTACCTAAGAAAGATGGTTCTGTTAGGATATGCGGTGATTTTTCAGTCACATTGAATCCAAATTTGCAAGTTGAACGTTACCCTTTGCCAAAGATTGAATCTTTACTAGCTAAGCTTTCAGGTAGTCAGTATTTTAGTAAACTTGATTTAAAACATGCATATCACCAATTGTTACTGGATGACGAGTCAAAAAAATTGACCACAATTTCGACTACTAAGGGGTTGCTATAGTCGTATCCCTTATGGAATCACAAGTGGGCCATACATTTTCAGAAAATAATTGAACTAACACTTCTAACTTAGGTAATTTACCTGTAGCTGTGTTTCAAGATGATGTCCTTATAGGAGGTAGGAACAAGGAAGATCATTTGAAAAATGTTAGATTAGTCTTAGAGAGGCTGAATGACTCAGGTTTTACAGTTAAGAAGGAAAAATGTGAATTTTTCAAGGAAAATATTAGTTATTTAGGCTACCATATTGACAGAAACGGTTTGCATACCGATCAAAGTAAAGTAGACGCAGTTTTAAAAGCACCTGTACCTACAAATGTAACAGAGTTGAAAGGTTTTTTAGGACTTGTAAATTTCTATGGACGTTTCCTCAAAAACTTATCTGATGTTTTGTTGCCTATGTACCGATTGTTGTCTAAGGAGACTAAATGGGAATGGACAAAAGAGTGCAATGACGCATTTGCCCAAGTAAAGCGTTTGTTGACTGAAGCGCCTTGCTTAGCACTCTATGATCCTAATTTGCCAATAAGATTAGCGTGTGATGCGAGTAGCTATGGGTTAGGTTGTGTCCTTTCATGCGTCTTTCCAGACGGTCTTGAGCGACCTATTGCATATGCTTCTCGAGTTCTCTCTCAAAGTGAATGTAATTATTCTCAAATAGAGAAGGAAGCATTGTCAATAATTTTTGGAGTCAAAAAGTTTTACCAATATTTGTATGCTCGTCGTTTCACTCTTTTAACAGCATCAACCTTTGTTAGCCATATTTGGTAAGAAAAAAGGTATCCCTCAAATGGCTGCCAACCGTTTACAGAGATGGGCCTTATTTTTAAGTGGTTTTGATTTTAATATTGAATATGTGAAATCCTCAAAACATGGAAATGCCGATAGCCTATCTAGATTGCCTCTTAAAGTTTGTTCTAATGATGATGTAGACGACTATGATTATCTCAAGTTTATTCAAACAACTTGTTTCCCTATTTCAGCTAAGACAGTAAGGAATGAAGTTGTTAAAGATGAAGTTTTATCCAAAGTGTTAGATTATACATTACATGGTTGGCCAGGTCAAATTAATGTAACTGATGAGCTAAGGCCTTATTTTTTAAAGCGAAATGAGTTGTCTGTTGAAGATAATTGCATATTATGGGGCTATAGAATAGTTGTACCTCGTAGTTTGCAGCAAAACCTACTTTGTGAGTTACATAGCACACACCTTGGTGTAGTTAAAATGAAGTCAATTGCAAGGACCACTTTTTGGTGGCCAAATGTCGATGCTGATATCGAGGAAGTTGCAAACTCTTGCGAGTTTTGTCAAAATGAGAGAAAAAGTCCTCCTAAACATGTTTTGTGTAGTTGGAATGTGCCACACGGTCCTTGGGAACGTGTACACATGGATTTCTTTGGGCCTATAGGTAATCAGATGTATTTGTTGTTGATTGATGCTTATTCAAAATTCATTGAAATTGTCCCAATGCGCTCGATAACTGCCTCATTAGTCATAGGTCAGTTACGTCAAATTTTTGCTCGGTTTGGTTTACCTTATTCGGTTGTAACTGACAATGGTCCAACTTGGACTTCCTCTGAGTTTGCAACTTTTGTCCAGCAAAATGGTATCAAACATAACTTAACTGCTCCTTACCACCCAGCTTCAAATGGAGCTGCCGAGAGAGCTGTACAAACCGTTAAAAAGAGTATCCACATTGCACTTAAGCAGAGAAAGGATGTAAACCTAGCTATTGTAAGATTCTTATTTGATTACAGAAATGCTTGTCACTGTGTAACTTGTAAATCTCCATCTGAATTGATGTTTGGACGCAAACTAAGATCTAGGTTTGATTTGCTGAGACCTGATCGATTTTCTAAAGTAAATTCTTCTTTGGCCAGGCAATCTGATAATTTCTCAGGTAGTAGAAATATAAGTTTTTCTGAAAACCAGTTAGTTTTGGTTAAGGACTACCACACTTCTCAAGCTTCTAATTGGGCTAAGGCTAACATTGTAAAACAACTCAGTCCTGTATCATATCTTGTCAGACTTTGTAATTCTGATATTTTGTGGAAGAGACATTGTGATCAGATCTTGCCAGTAAAAGAAAATGTAAAGCCAATTGTTTCATCATTGCCTGTTACTAGGTTGACTAGGCCTGATGTAGATACTAGCTCACATGTAAATAGTCCTATTGTTCAAAAATCGCCTAAACAAGATGTTTCTTTGTTTAACCGGCCAAGGCGAAGTTTACCTTTTAGTCCTGATGTACTGAAATCCTCACCTAAAGCAAACATGAGAAAATCAATCAGTCCCTGCATGGACATTAGCTCTGAACCGTGTTTGTCCCCTCAATGTGAGTCGAGTAGGCCTATTCAAAATGATAAGGGTAATATTGAAAGCAATGTAAGTACACCAGTTAGGCCTATCAGTCAAGAAAGGAGATATCCTTTGAGGAACAGAGTACCTCGAAAAGTCTTTGATGTTTAAGTTAGGTTATGTCACATGTTTTGTTCGTTCATTTTTTTAATTTTAAAAAGTTAACTGTTAATTTGCTGTACAAGATTATCATTTCTTTTGTAAAATAATATTTCTTTTAGGGGAGAGTAATGTAATGTATTTTCTTATACCTTACTTATGAAATACTGTCACTATTTTATGTTCTACAGTGGTAACACTGCTCAAGATGATTTATACCCATTGTTAGAATATTGTTAGAATTAATAAATTATTCTATTCTTGTAACAGCAATGATGGCGCTTCATTTAAGAGTCGTCTCTTACATTTTAAGTGATTAAATGTCAAGTACACCATACATCTAACCCAAAAAAAACCCAAATTTTGAGTATTTATTCTTCAAAAGTAGGGTTAGTGGTGTTCTGATTTTTTCCCAGTGAACTTATTATGGTGTAATCCTACATATCATAGAAATTAATATTCATATTTTAAGAAAATCAGACAAAAATTGTGACCGCCAAAGTACCAGAAAATGTAATTATATGTAGGGTATAAAGTTATGAACATAATATGGTGTTTTTGGCAACTTGGAACTCCAAAATGAAAAGTTATCAGATCTCATGCCTCAGTGCCGTAGTAGGTCATACTGACAGCTCACTAATCCTTGGGAAATTCACTAATAAGACGGTACATTAAATTATCCACAGTAACTTTTTACCCATTTGTAGCAGGTGTGTACTGGGAACTTGGCCTAAAGTCTGAGTCACTTTACATAATATAAATTTTATTTTATTTGTTGTGTAGAAATAAAGGTATTCTCCGAGAAGACAAATACTAAGGGTACAGGTTTGTTACACTAAGGAACAAAATATGGTTTTTTATACAGTATACTCCCTATTATTCGAGCCCCGGTTATCCAACACACTGGGTTATCCAAGGCTGTTACAAGCTAAAAACATTTTGAATTATTTTCTGTCGGATTGTAATAATAACTTGAGTATCATGTATTTTATTGAATGTAAATATAAAATTATTAATAATTTGTTAGTTTATGAATTATTTAAGTTTTTATGATATGAATACTCCACAGTAACGTAGATTTGAGTTTCAAATCAAAATCAGAAGTAGACAAAATGATCAAGTCATATACTGGATGTAGGGAGTTCACTATCGTCAAACAATGGCGAATTCGACTTGCACAATCATTCGGCAAACTATTTGCTGCATTAGGCCTTCTGAGAGTAATGTATAAACTAACCATGCTAATCACACCAACTCTCCACCTCATTCGTATTAGCCTAGATTCACCCTCGTTTGATGGTAGTGAATTCCCACCATGAACAAATGTTCGTGCAATGTAAACAGACGTTACATGACAAATTACGACTTTCCTTGACATAATTTATGTTGAAACTAATTTTAATTTTAAAGTAAAAGTACTGTATTAAAATAGTTTTCGACTATAAATTATTTTTTATTGACCTACATACGCTATACAGAGATGAGACAAATATCATAGTATTACACCTACGATTGTGGTCTCTTAACACTCGAACCTCAAAATTTAAGCAACCTCTGTATCATCTGAGATTCTCGGTCCCCGAAGCAGCCTTGGTCTTGACGACCTCGGATAAACGGGAGTGTACTGCATTAACAATGATAAATGAATTGACAAACTAAACAAAAAAGATAATAAATTCATATCTCTAGAACATTTTTTAAGCATTAAAAAACCTATTGCCATAAAAATAAAATTGTCATTACAATAAACTTACCATGATCCCATAAATAAGACCAAAAAACACAGCATCAATGACTGTGGGTGAGGAATTACTGGCCAGAAATGATTTCCATCCCAACACACTATTTAATTCCTGAAACAAGCAAGTATTGTATTTTATCAGGTTACATAAAAATATATTTACTTCAACTAATCTTTCTTCAAATTTTTAATGTTATTTTTAGGAAAATATTATTGATTGAAATTATAAAACTGACCCACTTACTTATGTATTTTCTTATAGGCCTATTCAATTTTATAATTTGATGACTTAATTTTGAACCTGAGTTCATACAGCCTTGTATTGGTTGTTTATTTATTTCTAGAAGTGCCCAAAGGTTTTTAAACTGCCTAATTTTAAACTTAATCGTAAGAAAGATTTACAAAAATGTTTATTTTTTTAATTACATGGCTAAGGAAAATAAATATGTAATAACTTAATACTTGATTAGATTGATATTTAGTGCATTAGAGTCTCACAAACTCGACAAAACGTGAATTTTGACCACGTCAAAAGTGGGGATAGTCAAGTTTTCTAGAATACATTATAGGGGATGAAGAAAATTCAAGGTATAGCTTTACTGGCTTATACTTACACGCATTATAGGTCTAAAGGTAGGCTAAATTTAAACATAAAATAGCTACAAAGTGTGATTAATTACTTTAAAATCGAAATAAATTACAAAATGTATTGTCCTCGAGTTATCCAGGGTGTCAAGTTACTGGGAGTAGAGTTTGAGAGAGAGATTTCATCAAAATTAGTTTGTAAAATAAGGAAGAAATGGATTTTTAAACATTCTCTACAACAAAAATATCAGAAAAACTCAATTTCCTCCTCAACTGTTTGACGAGTACTAGTAACGAAACAAACATCCGAGCCAACAGACTCGTAAAGGAAAACTAACAGGGTGGCCACTCCAAACGAATTTTTCCATTCCCGGTTTTTTCCCGGTTTTCACGGGCATTTTCGGCCGTATTCCCGGTGGCAGGGACAAATCCAGGGGGGGATAAAGGGGATATATCCCACCGAAATTTTGGAGAACAGAAATTTTGGACGAATAGACAACCATTTTCGGCTAACACGACGCGACTACGATTTTTATGTACCGCGACGCGAAGAATTTCGTTTACCGCGGGTGAAGACGATTTTTGTCTACCGCGACTCGAAGACGAATTTCGTCTACTGCGACGTGACAACGATATATGTGTCTACCGCGACGCGATACTCGGCGACCGTGGCGTTTACCACACGACGATATTCGTCTACCGCGACGACGATATTCGTCTACCACGACGACCTTATTTGTCTATCATCACATTAGTACAGGTGTTTGTGAGTACCTAAATCCCCCCTTCCCCCTTCTTACAGGATATCCCCCCCCCCGAAATTGAATCCCATGGGTTCGCCCCTGCCCGGTGGCATATTAACTCCATTATAGTCATCCCAATTAATTGGTGACAACAGAGTAAACAATGTCTTACAGTTATTATATATTATTACTAAAATCCATCAACCATGTGGAAAAAACAGAATAGCCTGTTAATTAATAGAGTTTAAAAAGGTTTAAACGCAAGAGGCAAGATGAGCTTCCACCGGCCGCTTGTACAATCAGGGTGTTAACGAAATCAGGCTATAATTCCCGTACATTACACGCCGAAATCACGTATTTTACGCTGGGTAATAGATAATGCTTGAGTGTACACGAAATAAACCACATTTTCGTAATTTGCATTTTTAAATTTCAGTGACTCGCTGAGGAGTCAAGGTTAACCCAATCACGGAACCAATAAGGCCGTAGCAACAACAACGGCCGGCAATATTTTAAAGCAGGCGGTATTCAATTCAACTAGAAATAGGCCTACATCAAAATGAGTCAGAACACGCAAATACAAGGCAACAAAACGTGCAACAGACGGCAAATCAGCATTGATCCTATACTCACGCGGCAGCAGACTGTTCGCCGTAGAACGGTTAAAAAATACTTGAAAATAAATAGTCCTCAAACGTTTTTGTCAAAACCAACTTTTCATTGTAAAATGTAATCCAAATGCATTTTGTAACGTACCGTACGTTGTATGACACCAAACGGATAATTATTAAATTACTTCCTTGTCGTATTCGATACTTAAGGTAGTAGAACTATGAACCATATAAATTAGATAAGTGGAGGAAGACGCAAAAATATGGATATCGTTCGAAAACTTGACAAAGTAAGGGTACGCACGCGCCGACTATCGGCCTGTCTTGCTTCACATTGCTGTCCGCCCGAATTCACGTTTCACAACGCAGTGGCAGTGGCAGTCGCTAATTGGCCCGACGCAATGACAACACGTGGTTACCATGACAACCTGCTATGCGCACTATATTATGCGCCATCCGTGTGGTGGGGGTGGGGGGAGGAGAAAGGAAGGAAGAAAGGATGAAAGGAAGTAAGACAAAAAACTTCGGTAACCAGAAAGACGACAAAACAAAATTGATATTAGATGTTGACTCTCGCACCCGATTTTGTACTGATTTCCCAATTCTAACCAAAGTTGAACTAAACACCATTTAAAGTCGATATTGAAAAGATAAAACCCAATTCGTGACAGTGACAATGAATAACTTCTAAACATAAAATTTGCTGGTCTATCAATTAATTAATTTTGATACACTAAATGTACTTTTTGCGAAACGTCATGCCGTACACACGGCAGGTGACAAGGTCACGTACAGATTTTTTTGAAATTTATTGTTGGTGACTGTGAGTTTGTTTTGATTTTGATTTTTGCGAACATTTATTTGCCATTACTGTTTTTACTAATAATAAGTGATGGCAAATTACGGCAAAAATCACAATCAAAGCCTAACCAATGCTATGCCGGTTCCAAATTATTTTACGAATCGGACGCCTTTAAATTATACGTTTAATAAATCTTTTAGGGGCGGGCGAATAGTGGGTTTTCATTTCGAGTCGAGTAGTAAGCCAACTACCCGAGTATAAGTTTAATTAACTAATCATGCAGAAAAACAAACAGTAAAGAAAACGTAAAAGGAGGTACTACTGATAAATAATTTCAAACACAATTTAAAATATTCGGTACAAAGATAATGGTTCAGCGTTATCAATAAATCACTTCAAAATTACGTTTTTCAGTTTAGTATAACCCACGCTTTTATCGACATTCGTGGAGCCGCTAGTCAATACGCATGAACACCTGACCACTTTTTGTCGCTTTCTTATCTTCGATTTTCCCTAAGCCGAATCTGGCCGACACAAAAAAAAACAATTTCCTGAAACAGGCTGTAGTTATAATAATTACAAACTGAAAAATACAATACTTGTACATTTCGTACGTCAATGATCTCGCGGTTATTCCTTTCAGAAAGACGGAAATCTTTGCCGGTAAAATTGATCCGCAGTTTACAGAATCGAACTACTGGACCATACCAAACTCAAGTTCATTTGTACGTTTTGACTAGAAAATCGCCACAACTAAATAGAGGCATATTAAAGGCCTACTTCTCGTTGAAATAGTGACTGTTTTTCTTGCTTGCAAAACAGAATAATAAATTATAAGCTTATTTTTATTTTCGTCAGTTTTGCAACCGAGTTTGCGGTTATTCAAAGCACAACTAAACAAGAATCGATACCTAATAAAAACAAATGAAATCGTCTTTTTATGGAGAAGTACGTTATACGAATAAAAATTAACCCTTGGCGGTATAAGAGCGACTTCTTTTAAGAGTATAGGTACTCATCACTAATGATCCTTGAGTACGTTGACTGTACGTAATAAAGTTTCGTAGAAAACGTTTTATTTTAACCCCAATTCTTCTGCGTAGAAATTTGTTGTTCCATTATCTGCCTACCCCTCCCTCCCCTCGACTGCACTATTGCACCATCACTGTTGTCTGTCTGCTCCCCTGCAGGTGGACTGGGCAGAGCCAACGTCATTCACTATCCTGTCGACCAACAATCTTCACCACAGATTGGCGTTTACGCTGAGGGTGGCGCTAGACACTAGACACTCTTTGCCGTCTTTCGCTTTCTACTGACGCGTATGTGATTCTGCTTCAAGCAGTTGCGCATTAGTAGTTGTATTTGGAAGTTGCTTAGCATAAAGATGACGAAATAATCTTGCATTTTTCGTCAACTATTTTAATATTGATTTGTTTACGATGTTTATTATTGTTCTTTTAAAAAATGGCGTTTTCCCGGATTTCGCTCGAGATTCACGGTTATTTCCCGGTTTATTCACGGTTTGAAAAATTCCCGGCTAATTCCCGGTTTTCCCGAATTCCCGATGCAGTGGCCACCCTGACTAATAGTCTTAAATGTCTTTTTTGAATAAACAATTTTTTAATGTTTTCATTGAAAACAGTCCTAAACCTAACTTTTTGATTTACCATTCATTTTTTTGTGATTGCAGTTATTTTCATAATCTTTGATAATTAAATTATTTTAGTTACACTAATGATTTTAACCATAAAAATATCTATTAGGCCTAGTCAAATTTATATTCATCACATCATTACATATTTAGTAGTGCTCGACTTGTGGAATTTGAGGTGTCCTCCTTGTAATTGCAGTTATTTTCCTAATCTTTGATCATGGAATTATTTTAGTTACCTATTCTAAAGATTTTAACCATAAAAATATCTATAAGGCCGAGTCAAATTTATATTCATCACATCATTACATATTTAGTAGTGCTCGACTTGTGGAATTTGAGGTGTCCTCCTTGTAATTGCAGTTAATTTCCTAATCTTTGATCATGGAATTATTTTAGTTACCTATTCTAACGATTTTAACCATAAAAATATCTATTAGGCCTAGTCAAATTTATATTCATCACATCATTACATATTTAGTAGTGCTCGACTTGTGGAATTTGAGGTGTCCTCCTTGTAATTGCAGTTATTTTCCTAATCTTTGATCATGGAATTATTTTAGTTACCTATTCTAACGATTTTAACCATAAAAATATCTATAAGGCCGAGTCAAATTTATATTTATCACATCCGATCATTACATCTTTGGTAGTGCTCGATTTGTAAAATTTGAGGTGTCGGTACTGTAATCTACACAGACGTATGGGTCGTTGTCACAAAATGGGATACTTTATGTCTCAAGAAAATAACAAAAATAAAAATTTCAATAAAAGCAAATAAATGTGTACACTTCTTTCTGTACCTTATTTCTCAATGTATAGGCCTATTCCCTTTATTTTGCTGCCGACATTGATAATTTCATAGTTTTATAGGTTACAGAAGCATTTTTACAGCCCGGTCACTCGTCTCAGCGACGATATCTGACGTTTTCTGCGATGTCAAAGTTGGAATAAATCAAATAAACAGTTTAGAGGTTTGAGTATAGGTTATAAATAATGCCTACTGTGCTATTCCATCATCTGTTTAATCTAACATCTGGATGAAATATCTTTTTTTTACACAAAACGTCTGTCTCAAAAGACCACTGAGTAATAGAATGTCAAACTGAGAAAGCCTTTCAAATCGACAAAAAAGTAGTTCGTGCGGAATCAGCGTACAGTCTCATGAGTAGTAATATGTGCAACATAGGAAAGTTACTTGTTATTCAGCAAAACCAACAATTTTGGATTTCTCATTAAAACAAAGTGTAAGAAACACCCAGTACCTTTATTATGTTACAGTTCGGTCACTCATATTATTCCTAAATATTTCAAAAAAATTGTAAAAACAAAGTTGGACTAGTGGCTTGAAGGGGCTAAAAGCCCCTTATGAGAGAAAATTCAAACGATCCTTTATTATAGTACAAAATACCTTCATAGCAATCTCAATATACCATCTATTGATATCTAGCCTACCACATGGTTATCATCAAGTATCAGCATCACATGTTTTATGTAAACAAAGCAGACGTTTTTAGATCCCAATGCTTTTTAAATGGCAGATATTTTACGTTATTTCTCGTTTTCTGGTAAATGTCAAGTAATGTCATTATTTTTCCCGCCATCATGTAATAGAGACCTTTAATTTAAGCCCTCTCCCATCTTTCTGCGACTTGCCAGACGCCCACAATTTTGACGCAAAGAATCGCCTTACGAAATTAAATATATGATGAGCTGTCAAAATGTGCACCAAACATAACCTCAATATGACGTGTAGTCCCACTGACTACGCCAGGAGCTATTTCAATGAGTGTATCAAAATTACAGTCCATTCACGAACAGTCCGGTAACGTGAGTGGAGCTGTTTTCACACTTTTTTCTTTCCTTTTACCAATATAATAAACATTTAACCTTCAAATAGGATATAATTTGTTTAAATAATGGTGTTCCCAAGTTAACATTAAATTAGGTTTTTTATATAGAACAACATTTACTTGATTTTTACATAAAAATAAAATGTGACCGGACTGTTCACTATTGCTGTATTTAATAACATTTAAAATAGAAAATGAATACTAAATGAAGGTTTTAACATGTTCGCTGCTGGCCGCTAGATGGTGCGACTGCGCCAGGAGCTGAACTAGTGTGTGTGTGTCGCTACGACTTCAATGACCCTGGTAGTAATTTTTGGAAATAATGTTTTTTATTGTGGGAAAAGTATGTCCCCAAGAGCTGCAAGGAAATATAGAACGCTCATGAGGAGCTGGCTAATCCATGACAACGTTAAACAACAATGAACGGTGCCGTTCCGGAACGTTCTCAGCTCCTGGCGCCATGTTCCCGGTGACGTTCCGGAACGTCCTCAGCAGCGAACGTGTTAAGCTCTGCTGCATATAAATTTGATATTCTGATGAGTTTTAGTTTATATATATGCCAAAATTTGCAAAGTTTTGAAATACTGATTTAATAATAAAAAAAATTTTATCCATATTATCCCATTTCGTGACAATGACCCGTATGACCCTCTCCCCTTGTAAAAAGATTCTCAGTGGGAAGAACGAGGTTAAAAACGTTCAAAGAACCAATTTAGTACAAGTATTTGAGCCTTTGAAGAGCTTTTATGTTGAGATTTTAATATTCGGCTTAGCTCTTTAGTCTCTGCTTTAAACTAAAACCTTTGACTTTTAGCTGAAACTTTGCGCAAAACTCCCCTCGAATTGCGGGATCTTCTTTGAGGCAAATTCCTTTACTACTTAAGTACGTTTGTCTCTCATGGCAAAAATACTTCAGCTAATTACCATATATGAGATAATCTTTTGTGGCAAAGTTGCTACTACCAAATTTCACATGATCGTCATTACAGCACAAACAGTATTGTCTTATACATATGGTCGTCTTTTGCTGTGAAGTTGCTGATTACATACAATTTTCTTTTGCGGCGATGTCTTTGTGGATAACCCTAAGATTTTACCTTCAATACTTGATGAGAAGTCGATAGATTCTGAAGAAGGTGACCATAGGTGGATATATATTCAATCCATTGTCTATATTCAGCCTTTTGCCTGTAAGAGAGAGCCTCCTGTCCATTTTTCTCACGGATAGCTTGAAAAAGAACATTGCTTAGAAGCTGTCCTGGATTCCCATTTTCTGTATTGGAGTCCTAAAATTCAAAGCAGTTATAGTGACAAAGCTGTAACATTTTCATGTTGGTAAGTCAGTGTTACCTAACAAGAGGTAGTGAGGTCACATAATGAAGCTCGAGTGTTTACTAACCCAGATGAATTTGTATTTTTCAAGGAGGGGAAATAAATAATAAAAGATGATCAATTGATTCAACTACAAATTTCTTGTGTCAGCCATGTGTTAGATGCTAAACCAAAAACATGTACATGTTTATCGATTGTTATTCAAAGAGCAAAACATTGTTTATAATATCAACCCACATTTTGTTTTGGGTTAGCTACCAGACTAGTAGCGTCATCACAAGGCCTTGTTTACTTCCACGTCATGGTTAGTTTCCTCCCCTCCTCTACCGAAACTTCAAACTCAAGCTTCATCATGTCCCTCTCTACCTCTACTGTATCTTTGATTGAAAAATTACTTCATGATTGCCTAAATGATAAGGTAGCATCTGAGGAGAGACCAGAACTAAAGATAAATTTAAGTGTTACAAATCATTGTCAATCATCAATATTCCGACTAACTTAATTTCTGTATTTGAATCAAGTAACAAGTGTCCAAACCGATGCATTCTTGAAAAATATAACCAATCTCAAAAGCAGGTTACCTTTAAATGAAGTGATCCTTTCCGATGATTTAGGCAAAGCTCAATTTCTGATAGTAAGATTGATGGAAATGAATCTTGAGGGTTATCTCCACCCACAGACATTGCTGAAATTGCTTAAGTTGGTTTTAGCGACAAAACTTTCCTACCTGTCAACGAAACATTAAGTTTGAGGTTAATCGTCGTAAATCCATCGGCCATGCATAGCCGCCTACCATTATTCAACAACCTCATCTTTTTTTCTTAAATTTTTGACAATGCAGGCTAGTTTATAAAAACCATGCAGCTTCGAAGTACAATATCTCGGTTGCTTCCACCCAAGGAGGTTATATTACTATACTGGAGGTAGCACTCCATAGTAAAACAGCGTGCCGGCTGTTTAGAACAAAATATCACAAAAATGGTACATCAGTTAGTACCAACCTTTGCAAAACACCTCAATTTCACCGACTTCCCAAAATGAACGAATCAATCGAGTGATTCAGTCGAGTCACGACTCAATTTTGAGCTTGGTTCATTCCGGAACCGGAAATCAATAATATTTTAAACAACGAATTAAACACTCATAATAAACTGCTAACGAGTACTTATTAGGTGATTTTTGTTTGAAAATAACTTCACCTAATTTATTTTTGGGTATATCTTTAATGGTAAAATAAAGTAAAAATAGCAAAACAGATACCTGGGCTAAAAGTAATTGATATAATCAGTCACTATGCAAATATGAGAATTATGGTATAAACTTGGCAGGTAAGCAACATAAATAGTAGGACAATTTTCTTTTAGTGGTACAATATTGCTGAGCGACAGTAATGTTTGTATAATAACATGGCTGATGGCAAAATTGTACATAAGGAGTGAAGTTGTCATTTACTGGCCGGATACTAACACTTATATATTGAACTTTAAATTAATTATTCTTTATTCATAGGTTTTAAAAAATAACATTTTCTATTCTATTATTTATATAATATCGTATGTGGCCTTACCTGTTCCAAGGCAAAGAAACCGTTCAATCATAATGAGAATCAGATCAACATGATTCAACTCTCCGAAATGATTACATCCGTTTTTGAATCAGTTGAATCGACTCAAAGAACGGTACATCAGTTAGTACCAACTGCGGCACGCTTTCCAATGCTGTTTGTGAAGGCAGTGCTACCTCCAGTATAAAAATATAACCTCCTTGCTTCCACCATAGATAAAAGGATATAAAGCTTAATATCCTTTTATCTATGCTTCCACTGGATTGTCTTAAATGGTTATAACTTGGATTGGTTAGAGTTTCATTTTATCCTTGGTCTTCTAAATATATTCTTAACATGATACTTGAGATATTTTCCGTCCTCTCAACATGTTTAATTGCATCAACATTAAAGAACCACCTGTCATTGCCTACCTGTTATATTGGTTGACAATTTTTTCACAACCCTCAAAACATTAAAACAAATACTCAATTTTAATAGCTTTAAGAATAAGTTAAAAGAATGTTTTATGAATAGATTCTATTATGATCTGCCACAACATCGAGAGTCATTTACGTCCATACTTATTTTAATTCTTTTTCAATTTTCTTTTATCAATACACCATTCACTTACCTTTTTCATCAATACCTTTTTCACTTTCACGTAATTGACAACGTATCTGAACAATAATTCTAGTTTAGCAAGCATGTTGTATTAATAAATCAAGATAGATAAGATAATAGACCTCTTATTGCTATTTTTTGGTCCTCATCTCATGGCGGACACAGGAGGCAACAGCATAGATAAAAAATGGGTATTTTTTTATCTATGGCAACAGGTACTTAACAGATAATATCTAGTTTACCACCATGCCACCAGCTGTACGGGGTCCCCCCATTTTTCTGACGACGTTTCTTCTAGTACTCGTATTAGGGTATGAATACATCCTGAAAAATAACTCGCTCTCGTATGTGATGTTTGACTAAGGGAATGAAGGAGCCATTCCGACGTTGACAAACACACATATTCTCTTCGGCGTTCTTTAGGACTTGTTACGAAGTTTAGAGACATATAATATTATGGAGCATCAGTGTCGAGTGATCACGCGATTATCAATAAATGCTTCCATCGTACCTGCAAGCCTGCAACTCCCCATACACCACTATACATTTCGAGTCCGATTTGGGTACAGGTTTATTTATTTGAATTTTCTTTCTATGACTATAACAAGGGTTCAATTTTCTTTAATATATTCTACGCCTACTACATCGGGTTCCCTGGTGCACCCTAATTTCTCTATAGTGCTTGGATTTACACAAAAATTATCAATCAATATGATATCATACACCCCTAACACCTGGGTAATGGGTAAGACCAGACTAGGGAATATACAAAGTCTATGGTAATGTTTTATAAATCGATGGGTAAGACCGGGGGGCTGATTCTGAACGGGTTTTACAATAACTAGCTACAAAGTACTAAATACTAGTTATAATCGATCTCAGAAGTTGTATCTTTACGGTTTTGAAACGGAATCTTAGTATTACGAAATACAAAGTCAATATTAAAATTTTACGCTATAGGATATTAGGTGACCCTGTTATTAGCAGACAGTTATTGTAGAAGTGGTGTAAAAAATGGTGGCTCAGCCTTGTATGTCAGGAAGGAATTGAATTTTGTAAAAATTGATGTCTCAAGATTCTGTGCGCCAAAAACTTTGGAAGTTGTGGCCATACACCTGGTAAATTGTGATATTGTTGTAGCATCTGTGTATCGGTCTCCTATGGCAGATCTATTAAATGACTTCTGTGAACATTGTGAACGTTTCCTTATTTATTTGTCTTCTTTGTTTGTAGGTGCGTGATCGTATGTGGAGATTTTAATGTCAATGTTATATCCAGCTCCTCTGAGGAAAGGACCTTCAGCCTTCTGGTCAAACAGTGTGGCTCCTTTATCACCAACACTGTACCCACAAGGGGAGAATCTTCCATCGACAACATACTCACGTCACTACCCTGAGAGAGGTACACCACAGCGGTACTTACACCACATGTCTCCGACCATAACGCTGTGGTTTATGTCGGCCCAAACTTGGTGAGTAAAACTTCAGATCCTGTGTGGCATGATGAGTTTGTTTTTGAATGCAGACCAGCACTCTCAAGACCCGAGGCACTGATGGACTTTAAGGAGCGTCTGCGAGCAGTAAGGTGGGACAGTTTATTTGACCAGTGTGATCTCTCTGCATGGTTTGACGAGTTTTTCAGGACACTGCAGGACATTTTCGATGTTGCTTTCCCTGTTAAGAGAACCAAGGGTAAAAACAAGCGTTCTAGGGTAGGTTGTCAGCACCGTACAGGGGAAAGCCGAGCGATTGGTATACACCGGAACTGGCATGCATAAGGGACATGATGCTGGCTTTTAGGGATCAAAATGATCAGGAACTGAAAAAAACTCTACAATAAGAAGGTGGGAGAAGCCAAGAGAGTGGCTAATGTTAGGTTTATTGAGGCCTCATGCAATAATAAACAAATGCAACAACAAATGCAAGGCGGCATGGGCGGTTGTAAATAGCATTAATCCGCAGGAGCCTGGGATGACCTGTAACGCAAGCCCTGAGGAATTTAACAATTTTTCCTCACCTCCGTTGAGGAGATCATTGCAAGCATCCCCAATGGACCTTTCGACCCTGTGGCCCCGTTGAGACAAAAAATGACTCGACTCAACTGCAGCCTCTTTGGATGGAGAGAGGTCTCTCAGACGAAGGTCCTCGGCCTATTCAAGGGCTTCAAGTGCTCAACGAGTCGGGACTGCTATGGTTGGTTGACGCAGTTGCTCAGGGAGGTGGCAGAAATAATCATTTCCCCCCTGACCAAGGCGGTGAACAGTTGTCTGAACAGTTGTTCAGTTTTCCCGGATATGTTGAAGAGAGCCAGAACGGTTCCAATCTTCAAGAAAGGTGATTGGGCAAATGATGCAAGTCATAGGCCCATATCGATCCTTCCGGTCATTGGCAAGGTGTTGGAGACGGTTATGAAGCAGCAGTTGTATGGGTATTTCGAAGCCAATAACCTCTTCTCTGGATCCTAGCATGGCTTCCGAACTGGAAGATCAACCTCTTCAGCCATTGCCTGTATTGTGGAGGAGGTGAGTGAGGTCTTCGAAGCTGGCGAATCACTGTCCCTGACGCTCTGGGACCTCAGTCGCGCTTTTGACTGTGTTTCCCACGTAGTGCTGCTCGACAAGCTCCGGTGCTACGGTGTGGGAGCATAGAAGTATAAACATGGAACAGCGACTAAATGCCGCGAGAACGGTCCGGCGGCCACTCGCTCCCCCCACCACTACCAGGAACGGGTGCCGGTCTTTTAACATTAGGGCGATTGGGAAAAACGCGACGCGCGCTGCTTCGATTTAGAATTGCCGCCAAACTTGGTCACCTAGGTGGTTTTCCGAATGGGTATTTATAGTACATTAAATTTCCTATCGAATGGTGTGATTTGTTTCTACGAATAGACATTTTTAATATTGATTATAGAATATCAAAGTTAGAATGTCTATTATGGTCTATGAACATGTGATTACTATAATTACGTTTGTGAACAAAATATGTTGTACTTATCCAAATAAACAATTTATTAATGTTCCTTATGAGTTTCTCTAACAAAGAATAATGAATTAAGCAATATTTATTCGGAATATTTGTAATAAAAATAATAATAAAAAATAATTTGCTGAAAGTTGTTAAGGAAAGTCTACAAACATTAACTAAAATACATCGATTTGGGATGAAATAAATATTTAATTCGTATTTCTTACTATAATTTGTATTTTTCTAACTTATTTTGTTTTAGAAGAATTATGTGTTTCGTATATAAACAATAAATAATAGGAAAACTAAAGAAATACTATACGTGCCCACATTAATTATCCTTACAGTCTTGTAGTAGAAATATAGCAAACAAAAGTAAAGTAATTTCTTGCCAACAGTATTCTCAAGCTTTTTAAACTATAACCAGCCATAATTGAGTGGTTTATCTATAAAAAATAAACTATATTTTTGTATTTTTCTAACTTATTTTGTTTTAGAAGAATTATGTGTTTCGTATATAAACAATAAATAATAGGAAAACTAAAGAAATACTATAGTCCGTGCTCACATTAATTATCCTTACAGTCTTGTAGTAGAAATATAGCAAACAAAAGTAAAGTAATTTCTTGCCAACAGAATTCTCAAGCTTTTTAAACTATAACCAGCCATAATTGAGTGGTTTATCTATAAAAAAATAACTCAAAATAACTTAGAATAGGTCGTTAGAGGAAGCAAAATTGTATGTTTTTTATTTATCTCTTCGAGTTTTTTATATGTTTTTAAATATGTAGCATTAATATTACTTAATATGATATTAAAAGTTCGAGTATTTAATGGGCAAGAAAATCCTTTACTTTTTATTGCTGTAATAATTTCATCACATCGGCTATAAGTGTAGTTAAAGTGAACGCGACTTGTAATTTTCTCTTGAGTTTTCCTATTTTAAACTGTCAGCCCATCACACAGATCTCTTAAAATATGAAAAATGGTATTAAAATTTCAAAAAAGTTATCAGGAATACAAAATTAATTTTTATTTTACCATTTAAGTTGCACTTTTTATATGAACGTAATTTAGGTAAGCTCGTCTAAAAATCTGTAAAAGTTAAAATAAAGTTTATTATACTTGTATTGCAATTATTCTGAATTAATATGGTTTAATATATTTCTTTTAGTTAGAGAAACTCATAATGAACTTGAATAAATTGTTTATTTAGATAAGAACCTCATATTTTATTTACAAACGTAATTATAGTTATCATATGTTCGAAATATATTATAGGTATCATTGTCCGAAATAATCATTCCCACTTTGATCTTCTTTAATAAATATCAAAATATACTATTCATAGAAACAAATAACACCATTCGATAGGAAATTCAATGTACTTTAAATACCCAACCGGAAAACCACATAGGTGACCAAGTTTGGCGGCAATTTTAATTCGAAGCAGTGCGCGCGGCGCTTTTCCAATCTCTCCCATGTTATAAGAACGGTACCCGGTTCCTGGTAGTGGTGGGGGGAGCGAGCTCGTTGCCGGCTCGTTTCTCGCCGCCCTAAGACAGTGTAGTCGGCCTTCCATAGTTATAGTTCTATGTGTGGGAGGAGTCGCCCATCGTCTGCTCCAGTCTTACCTTGCACGCAGAACACAGGTGGTCTCCATTGCGGGTGCAAGCTCTTCTGAGCGACAGGTGCAGTATGGTGTACCCCAAGGCCCGGTGCTTGGGCCTCTCCTGTTCCTGGTGCTAATAAATGACATCGATGACAGCAGCAGCACAGTTCTTTTTGCTGACGACACCACGCTCCGCACCAGAGGGTCCAACCCGACTGCCGCAAGGGCTCAAGCTGACATTTAGGCACAGGAGGCGCAGGCCTGGTTCCAGTCCAACAAGCTCCAGCTCAACGCTAGCAAGACCCAACATCTGGTTTGCTCTCTTTCCAGAGTGCCAAATGATCATGCTGAGTCTGTGAAGCTTCTGGGTTTCCATCTTGATAGCCGCTTTGACTGGAATGACCATGCAGGCCATGTTTGTGCTCGACTGGCACGAGTCAACTTCTTGCTGCGGCGCCTTAGAAAGTGTATGACGGAGCCGTACCTGGTGATGGTGTACCACGCACTCTTTCATGTACACATCACTTATGGACTGCATTTGTGGGGTCATGCGACGAATGTGGCCGAAGTGCTCATTCTTCAAAAGTCTGCACTCAGGATCATCTCGAGAAGTGCCTTTAAAGAACACTGCAAGCCGATCTTCCTGCGTCTTGGCATTCTGACTGTCTGCAGCCACTACATCTGGGCTTGCCTTACGCAAATCAAGGGCAGTGTGCATCTTCTGAGCACTAGAGGCCAAATCCACTCACCCAACACGAGAGGACGGCGTCAGCTGGATGTCCCACGGACAAGACTCAGTAGGACCCTGAACTCCTTCCCCACCACGGCCATCAAGTACTTCAACAAACTGCCAGAGGAAGTACGCAATCTGAATGATAAGAAGTTCAGGGCTGCCTTGAAGGGGTTCTTGCTTGCCCGGCCCTACTACAGCTCTGATGAATTCCTGGAGGAGAAGCTAGAGCCCGGAATGTTCGTGTGAGTGAGCGTTCTGCTGTTACGCGCCGCCAGCCGAAATTGTTTTTATTGTTTTGTGAAAGTATGTGTTTTCAATACTGACGCAGTCAATTTCCTCCCACCAGAGGGTCAACGACGAAGCCATCAAGTAATCAAGTAATCAAGTAATCAAGTAATTACAATTTACCAACATCGATTAGTAACAGCCTCCGGGACGCAGCAATACATAGCCTATGACATAGCTGAGTATTTTTTGACCGGAATATGAATATGAATAAGTGTGTGAGATTAAATCTGAATATCCTACATCTAATCAAGCAATACATTATTTTCCATGTTGAGATTTGAGAAAATAAAATAAGATAAACCGATATTATTTTTTTACGGAAAAAGTTTACTATATGAATTTTTACATGGCTACTAGCTACACAGCTTCATGTTAAAAAAAGTACGCCCAATAGTATGTCAAAACAAAATTTAAATAAAGGAAAAATGTCGTCTGTCTATTTGCAAAGTCAGTTGTGAGTAAAGTAGGAAAAGAGAGGTTATAAGTAGGTACTACGTTCAATGTATTTCATTACTAGTTCATAACTAGCAATGATATAGTTTGGCGTTATATTGTGAATGGTGTTAAATCTTAAACATGGTAGTTTTATGTGTGCGGTGCCGGGTTTCAACAATATACTCGAGCTGTAAATTAATATGTTCAACATCCAACTTCTCCGCCTCTAGCATTTTTCAAGCATTACCTAGCTCTTATGTTCCCAAGCTATCAAAGTCATTAATCATAAAAAGGACTTTATCGAAAGTGGTTGATCATAAAAATCACGTCAACATAGGAACAATAGGTCATGTTGATCATGGGAAAACAACACTGACTGCGGCCATCACTAGGGTTATGTCAAAGCAGGGCAACACAAAATTCATCTCATATGAACAGATAGACAAAGCTCCTGAAGAAAAAGCAAGAGGAATAACAATAAATACTGCTCATGTAGAGTATTGGAGTCGCAGCCGACACTATGCACATACTGACTGCCCAGGTCATATTGACTACATCAAGAATATGATATCAGGAGCTTGTCAGATGGATGGAGCAATATTAGTTGTTGCAGCTACTGATGGTCAAATGCCACAAACTCGAGAACATTTGCTTCTTGCTAAACAAATAGGAATTGATAAAATAGTCGTGTTTATTAATAAGGCGGACCTAGTTGATGATGAAGTAATTCAGTTGGTTGAAATGGAATTGAGAGAAATGTTGACAGATTTTGGGTTTGAAGGGCACAGTTGCCCAGTAGTTATTGGTTCCGCTTTACTTGCGTTAAAGGGTGATACCTCTGAACTAGGTGAACCCTCCATTATAAAGCTAATTGAAGCTGTGGATAATTATGTGCCAACCCCTACCAGGGATCTAGTGTCCCCTTTCATGGTTCCAATTGACAATGTTTTTTCTGTACCTGGAAGGGGGACTGTCGTTATTGGTACTATCAAAAGAGGTGTTTTGAAGAAAGGCGATGAGGCAGAACTTCTTGGTTTCAATAAAGATTTAAAAACTGTTGTGTCTGAAATTCAGGTTTTTCAAAAAGTAGTTCCTCAGGCAAATGCAGGGGAAAACCTTGGGGCTCTTGTAAGAGGAATTAAGCTAACCGATGTTGATCGTGGCATGTTTTTGTGTGCTAGAGGAAGTGTTTTGTTTTCCAATCATTATGTTGCTAAAATATACTTCTTATCTCGAAATGAAGGAGGCAGACGCCATCCAATCACATCGAAGTATATTCAGCAGTTGTTTAGTCAAACTTGGAATGTATCTTGTCGAATCGATTTCCCTGAAGGTGTGGCAATGGTTATGCCTGGTGAACATTCAACGGTCACATTGACTTTGTTGTTTAAAATGGTTATGACTCAAGGACAAACTTTCACTATTAGAGAAAACAATGTTTTAGTGGCTACAGGTATGGTTACTAAGGTTTTAGAACCATTAACTTTGCCTGAGAGAAAAAGCCTTGTAAAAGCTGAAGTTCCGCCTATTAAGGATGATATTCTGTAAAGTATTTACTATCAGTAAATTTGAATTAGACCTACAAATTTAACTGTCTACTCAATTCCCTTTTCACCAACCTATACTTGGTTTTCAAGCAAAATTTGATCTAATATTAGCTGTGTAATTGTACTGTTTATAATAGGCTACAAATTATGTTAGCTGCCCCTACCATCAGATGGTGTTTACGTTTAACCTAGGCCTATTCTTTTCTTTCAAAGGGTAGCTTTGAAACATAATGAGGTCGTCAGTCAAGCTGTTTAATTAGGGCCCAAGTGATTTTGAAGCAAATTAGTGGTACATAAAATCATTAGGTAGCCTTCATGAGGAAGTATCCTTTCTTGACCTATAAACTATTTCTCCTATAACTATGTGGCAGTCAAATAGTTGTCTAGTGATTTAATTAATTAGTTGTTCAAATAATCATCTAGTGAAACAATAAATTGTTTTGACTCGTCAACTAATCTTGCTTGTCGATATTTGACAGTTTTTAACCAGTTATCAACTGTTTTGAACGACTAGACTGGTTAATGTTCCAAGGGCATTTTGCTTATCGATTGGCTGCTAGTTGATGGTCTAAGTAGGCCTATAGGTCTAGTCGATGTTCCCATCACTACCCTTCTTCATTATTCTTAATACCATAAAGTATTTTACCTACACCAACTCTTTCTTTAAGTCAACTTAACTGGGTAAATTCAACCTTCAATGAGTCACTCTCCTGCAAAGAGGCAATTTTATTTGCACACAGTTGTCTTAAAAGTAGAGTTTTCTCCATTAATTTGATCAGGAATAGGTACTTAAGTGAAATTTTTCATCATTGTATGGTTGTTAAAATTCAGTTTTTGTCTCTTGGTAATATAGGCTATTTGAAGTTTATTTCTGTTATTGAGGTTTGAAAAAAATGCTTCAATAAAAAAAAACTTTCAGTAAAACTTAGTACTATTGTACTTCACACTGAATGAGTAAATTCATCAGAATGAATTGGATACTTTAATATAAGTTCAATTATGATTAAAATAAGTCAAATCAATTAGATGTCAAATATTTCTCTCTGATAGCCAAGATATAAATTCAAGCATTTCAAGACATTTATTTAAACCTGGTGGACCGAGCCTTGCTAGATGTTCTTTCATGTTTACCAGTTCATCCAATTACTAAAATATTTCAATGTCATAAATTGATAAATAGAAACCCTTTTTATTGCTCCATGAACTTTTCATTCCACTCGCTGTATTTTTCCTTGATGGCTTTAGATTCCAAACAGCTGTTATGATTAACTCATTTGTTTACATTTTACTTGTTTTTTTTTTCGTTGCTGTCATGGCAACTCAAAAGGCCAATGTTAAAATTTTACAAATTTAAAATTTGTTTTATTATGTTATTCGATTTTATCTGGCCAATCAATCTGCATACACACGTTTTTAAGTCATAAATTACTTATTTACAGACTTTGAAGGAAATCCTGGGAGCCGTTTTTGAGATAATTGTGCAAACAAGCAAGCAAGCATACAAGCACGCACGATAACATTACTCATATACGAGTATAGGATTTATTTATTTACAATCATCACATTACATCAATAAGGTTTCACATTATGTTGACCAGGTTTGACAGATGATTGATTATACACAAAATTTCCCTCCGGATTACAGGGAAATACTAATGCTTTTCATGTAATCCCAATAATTGCTATTGGCAACTAGATTCGACACCTATATGGTATCATCTTCAAGGCTGTGATTCTCTTCATTTGAAGAACGGCGATGAATTGGAAAAAAACACATACATGCGTACTGACGGACATGAACATTACAGGCAAATAACATCGAAAACTCAAAAAATTTTAGGGTAGACCTATAAAAAAAAACTAGTTTTTGTGTTTTCGATGTTATTTGCTCATGATGTTCGTGTCCGTCAGTAAGTATGTAGGTGTTTTTTAAATTCATCGACAATCTTCAAATGAAGAGAATCACATCCTTGGACGGATTTGAAGATGATACCATATAGGTGTCCAAATTAGTTGCCACCAGTAACAATTGGGATTACATGAAAAGCATTAGTATTTCCCTGTAATCCAAAGGCTGCAAACACAACAAAAAATGAAGAGTAAAGCTAGTAAAGAAACCAATCGAATGAATATAAAACACATATTGCTCTAGAAAAATTTATTTCTTAACAAAAACTTCATAACAAATAAATGAAATGTATTAGATAAATGTTTATAGATACTGACAACAATAGATTTGGTTAATCGAATCTTTTAAAAAATGTGACATTAAACTTTAATTTTGAACTATTATATGTACAACTGTATACATAGTTATTTTGTTAATATTATATACTAAAAGGGTGGGGAGGGGGACTTCAGAAGTTAATTTTTTTATTACTAGAAGTACAATGATCTGAGATAAAAATAAACATATGGCTACTAATCTACCTCATAACATATCAGCTAACTCTTTCAATACTTGATTTGCCACCATTTGACTTAAAAAGTCAATTAGTTTTTTTTTAATAATTTTAAGGGGTCCCAAAAAATAAAATCTGAAGCATAACAGTCCTTAAAAGCAAACTATATGCAAAAGGCGCACTAGCAATGATTAATTATTCAATTAGTCCATTGATCTCAACCAAGTTTCTTTATACAAATTTGACTTATAATCTCAATCGTAAAATAGCTTTAAGAAGTAATAATTTTAGATTCCTTTAAGATTTAGATTCTTGGAGGTCTTGAGAGCAATTGTAAACCCACAAAAAACCAAGGTTGGTAATTGATTGGTTGTAATAAAATTATGCCTGAACAGTAGTAAGTAGCCAACCAATTTTACAAAATAAATATCTTTCCTTATTTTGTAGATATTAATTTTTGTTAACTACCAACTGATTGAAAGTAATTGCAAAAATTAATAACAAGAGGAATGGCATTCAAAGTACATCTGGAAATATTTTGGGACCCCTGTAACAAAAATACACATAACTAGTAATAATACTCTAAAGGTATTTTTACCACCTCTTCTTTTGATATTGTTATCATTTTGAGGTTGGAAATCTGACAAATACCTAACAAGGTCTGTTTTACAGGAACTAATTTTGAATTTTCTATAAGAGATTATTTATTTTCTTCTCTAAAAAGTCATTAAACATACTACATAATAGCTCGTTAATAAACAATTTAAAATTCAATGGATTTTTTTTATAAAATTTCTTTTAAAGCGTAAAACTAGTTTAAAAAAAATAAAAACTAAGCTCAAGAGAATTTTTTTTGATTTAGGAATTGAGTAAAAATATTTTTGAATACGTTTAATCATTTCATAAGAGAACCAAAAGTAAACCAAGGCTAATTCTTTATTTAATTTTAGTTAAACATTTTTAAAATTAAATCATCAACTATAAACAGAGGTCAATTATCAAATAGAACAAAATTTACAATTACAAATTTGTAATGCACTTCTCTGATTTCATTTGGAGAAATGCTAGTAAAAAATGTTTATAACTAAAAGCAACAATCTTAACCAATATCTCAGCCTATTAGCTTGAATATTATTGGTTCCTAAGTTGGCTGGAATGTACAGATAATGTTGTACATTAAAATAACACAAAACGATTAATAATAAGATACGTAGGATGTAAGTTTGTCAAGAAGCAAAAGTTATGGAAAATATCTATGAACACTGAAGGTGTGAGGTAAAAACGAACGACTATACCATGTGAAATGTCCATGTTGAAAATGTTTGAGTAAGGCCCACAAATTTCAAAGAACACTGAAATTTAAGAAATTCTATTATTAAACTTAGCAGAAGAACAGCTAAGAATCAATTTTGACAGCTACAAAATGTATTGACTATTACAGCCTGAACACAACTAGGTCAATGTGTAGGAATGGAATGAGGAAAACTCAGTTAACGAATTGTTATGCGTTTCAGATTTAAGGCTGTGGATAGGCAGGAGAAAAAATATATAAAACCAGATCACCACATTTTTTATCAATTCAGTTTCCATTTGCCACAAAATAAAATGAACCTCTTTATTAAATAAAGAATTTCAAACTTACAAACTTGCTTAAAATATCTTAAATTAAAGAGGGGTGGGTTCTTAATTGAAGTTGGTTTTATCTTCCTGGGAGATGAGATGAATTAAAGAAAAACTGACATGGTGATATTTACTAACCATTGCTTAACCCTCGTATACACGACGACCAGTACAGAGGACAGTAACACCTTTAAAAAAAAAAGAAGAATTTTTTTCTACCGTCCTACTGTCTGGTGGTCGTGGAAACAGGCCTTTAAAGCCCAACATTAAACAGGAATAGACCAATGAGTACTTAATGAGTTTTTAACACAAAAAGAAATTTAAAGTTCTACTCTTTGAACTGGTTCACTATCAATCTAAATATTGAATTTAAATTATGAACCTAGATATAAAGATAATATAATGCTTAGTATATTTTTAAAGGACGAAAAATAAATCCTTTTTAAAAACAGATTGTGATAAAATCAGGAATTAAGGAGTATATTTTCTTAATTTAATTTTTAAATTAAAGCATTTATAAAATGTAGAGGAAGCTTTGGAGTTCAGCTTAGTCTATTAGATAATAAACAAAAGCAAAACAAAATCAGGAACAAAGAATAAAGAAAGGAAATATGTCAGTGACAATATGTAAAGCGTCAAGCAAGTAATTTGCAGGGAAATGTTTCATACATGAAATAAGAAAGAACTCTCTAGATAAATTCTCTGAAAAATAAAGAATGAGCTAAAAACATATTAATAATTGTAATGAATAGGCTACTGCACTCTATCATGAATACCTAGGATGTACCTTTGGATTTGTATTTAGTTACCGTACCAGTTTTGATCTTGTATTAAAAAAGTGATATTCAATCCTATATTTACTTAAATTGACTTGTTGACAGAGATGTCTATGTTTCATATAATTACAAATAAAGAGACTACTAAAATTTGCAACAGTAGGAACGTCAGGTCAGCTTGTCCTAGGCTCATTTGATATATTGCTTTAACTCAGCTGGCCTGTTCACAAGCTTCGCCTTGATCCACGTTTCTACTGACGTTGATTAAAACTCTTGAAAAACCAAATCCAGTTCTAGGCTAAAAAAACCAAACGTCATAAACCATATTACCGTCTTTACAACAGAATTGCGGAAGGTTTTTACTTTTAATTATTTTTTCCTCTTTTAACTTCAGTGATTCTTGAACTGGTAACAAAAATAGATATAATTTAATACAAGACTAATGAATGTTTAACTGACTCAAAGCAATAAATATCACATTATATTTACAAATTTTAATTTTCCACTTTAATTATAACAAATAACCAATAAAATATTTTAAAACCTAAGCTTTTTTGGACAGACTCACTAAATCATATCAAACTAGCAAACAAAAAATAAGGTGGAATGAATAAATACTTAAATAAATTAAAGTTAATGATGTTTAATCACTATGTTTTAAGTGCGATTCACAACTTTACAATAATATACATAGTTAAAGGCTCCCTTTCACACAATTATAGCGTTCAATTATTCTTTTTTACTTTATTTCAATCGATGGAATGATATCTTCAACAGTTTGGTGGTAAAAAGCTTAAAACTTACTTTTTCGTTTTATTTTGAAATTTATTTATTACGTTCAATGAATGTTTGTTAATGTCTTCAAACATGTACATAAAAGTTAAAAGAAAAACAACAAATGTAAAACTTTTAAAGGAAAACTAATTTTTGTACATGCAGATTTGGTTGAGATTCTGATTCCTATATTTCAATACTTTCAATGTATTTACTGGTTTACCGTATTGAACCTTTCCTCTCAAGTTCAAATCAAACAAGATATAATAACCAACATCAATGAAAAGTGTCGACACAACTTTTTTAGGAAAATACTTTTGAAAGACAACATACAATTCAGTCAATTTTTTTAAGGCACACTTCAATGTGTTTTGGTATTACAAATTTATTTCATAGACGACCAATTAAAAGAAAAAATAATAACCTTTTTTTAAACAATTTTTTATAAAAAAACATTGAAACAAAAATATAAATTAAATTTTCCAACATATGAACTCATTAATTCAATGACTCACCGACCGAACACAATCTCATTCTTCTTAAACATCGATCGACCGTCGCTTTACCAAACTGTTGCCGACTCATCCCACCGACCCGTTGCAACAGTCGAGGAAAATTAACAAACGTCACAACGTATACAAAAATATAATACAAGATAGTAACAAAACTCATATGATACAAGCGGGGGCCGCGGCGAGTCTCACAGCTTGTGGTTAGATGTGAGCCAGGTCAAGCCTTCGTAGAGTCCGTCGCCCGTCGTCGCGCACGACGGCTGCACGTACCAGTTGCGATCGCGGATCCGCGTCAGCCCCAGCTTCTCTTGGATTTCGTGCGGCTTCATCGCTGCAAGCGAGAGAAAACGGGTGAGTGTGCGCCTGGTGACGGTTGAGTTGGAGTGATAAGACTACAAGAACGAAAAGGGGAGGAGCTAAGTTTGAAAGCAGCTGAAACATCATTTCAGTGACTTGAATGATTTCAGTGGCATGGATGGTTTAAGCTCTACAGTTGGCCCTCAACAATCTCACATTTACGGGACCTACCAAGGTGTTGGTTTACCAAATATAATACAAAACTACCTTCAAGCTGAAAGAAGTCAACTTATGTTAATGTACTCATCGACAATAGGGAATTCAAATTAATCAATTTTTGCATTATTTAAAAAAAAGAAATATTTATGGTTACTAAACACATGATCTAGATCAATTACTTTCAAGTACTGTTTCTTCAACATAAGCCTGAATGAAATAAAGTTAACCTATATTATAAATTCAATAAAGCCCACCAGTATTAAACAGGCTAAAGTCAGCAATTGTCTTTTCTTTCTTCCTGAATCTCACCATTTCAATCTCAAGTAATAAAGACGTCTGATGTACTTTGAATCAAAATGCTATGTTACAGTCAAAACAACATGTTTTCAGCCGACTTTGCTCATGGTAGAAGTACACTCTCACCGGGACAGGGTGGACCAGGTGAGTACGAGTACGAAAACTTTGTGGCTACTATGCCTGTGCCTAATTCTGTGACTTGCATTTGCCCAGTGCTTACTACTAAACTGAATGGAATATGGGCCATGAAATTCTTGTCACATCTCAGCTAAAATTTCAGCAATGTACAGACAACAGGCTATGACTTATTTAGTGTAGCCTCAGTTACAGTGTGTTGGAGCAGTATCAAGAGTCAGCTTTTTGAGTGTCAACTGTACTTGGAAAAAAAACACTAATACAAAAAAATTTGTACAAATATAAAGGGCAAAAAGTAATCAAAGAGGGTTTTCTCAGGTACTTGCCACTCAACTAAAATTACAAACATTGGCTTTGTGTTCAGAAGTAGACTTTTCATGGCCGTATTAAAAAATGTACCAACTTTTCTGTTAGCAAGGATTTTGAAGAGGACGTAGTTAAAGTATTCTCCAACAGGGTGCTTTTAATAGGAGTTATTTAGACAGTTGGTATTCAGGGAGCAAACACGACTCATAATAAAAAAATGAGCTCGACTCGACTGTGCCGAGCTAATAAACTCTTGTTTACTAGTGCATAAATTTTTAAAAACATAAATAAATATCTCAACCAAACCTACGTCACGGCTAAAAAAGTCATTTATAGCAGCACTACCTGAAGGTGATAGTCAAACTACGTACACTTTACATCCTGGCTGACACAAAAGTAGGTACAGCTGGGCCATGAAGAGTGGAGGTCTCCTTCTGTACACAAAGTCAACGTACAACAAACGTTTACCGTCAGGCAGGTCCTGCTTGTTGGCGAAGATGAGTATGATGGCGTCGCGCATCTCCCGGTCGTTGATGATCCTGTGGAGCTCCTGGCGCGCCTCGTCGATGCGGTCGCGATCCGCGCAGTCCACCACGAAGATCAGCCCCTGCGTGCCCGTGTAGTAGTGGCGCCACAGCGGCCGGATCTTATCCTGCCCCCCGACGTCCTGCCACCAGATAATTCTTATCAAACCAAATTGTTTTCAACAGTAATACTCTTTCTGTGACTAAAATAACTACACACATATCAAATTCACGTTGCGTGCCCGTGTAGTAATGGCGCCACAGCGGCCGGATCTTGTCCTGCTGGCTGATAACTCTCATCAGACATTTCTTTTTCAGCGTGGAATACTCATTCTGCGACTCAAAATAACGAGGCCTACACGGAGATCATATTTAAGTTGCGTGCCCGTGTAGTACTGGTGCTACAGCAACCTGCCGGCTAACAACTCTTATCAGACTTTGTTTTCAGCGAGGCTTACCAAAAATCGTTATGTGACCAAAAATAACTACACATGTATCATATTCAAGTTTCGTGCCTGTAGTAGTGGTGCCACAGCGGCTGGATCTTGTCCTGCCCCCGATGTCCTGCAGACCAATAATTCTTATCAACAAAAAAATTGTTTTTTTTTACTAGCTAGTAGTTCCATCTTTTTCCATTATATTGCAGCACCCAATTGCTTTGCTTGCAGAATATTCTGCATAAATTTACAAACATTTTTGTAGCTCTTATGTTGGCTAAACTGTACACCAGGCAAAAATACCTACGTTGTAGAAAATAAAATATATGTGGTTTTAAGGTTATGTTTGCTTGAACGTGGAACAGAAGTGTTTATATTTGAGTGAAATATATCGCTACACCCAGAATTGTGAACTTTGGAATATGATAATGAAGATGAAATTATGGTGAATCAGGTAATTAAAGTGGGTACTTTGGTATTATACGGAGGCCACCCTCATACAGCGCGCTGCGGCAGTTATGTTAAGTTAGGTTATCATAAATATGTTTGCAGAACTTTCCTATTTTGTTACGAATCGAATGATACCAAATGAGTCATACTTTCGCCCGCCAAAACCCGTTGACAGGTGATACGTGCACTCCGGTCAAAGAGCAGACCTGGGCCTGCTTGGAGGGGATTTGGCGGGCGAAAGTATGACTCAACAGGTATCGTTTGATTCGTAACATAACGAGGAAAGTCCTACTAACATATTTATGATAACCTAACCTGACATAACCGCAGCAGCACGCTGTATAAGGGTGGCGATCGGGTGTGGATGATAGCGGCGATGACGACGTGAACACTCAATCCTTGCTGACATCGTTGCCTTCTGGGAGGCAGAACACAAATACCCTTCATCATAATTAAGTCAAATTTGGACAGTAAGTCGATTACAGTACGTTTTTTCCAATGATGTTATTTTTGGTGTCCAGCATAACACCAAAAAATACTCCAGGCTCCTGTTCCAGGTTGTTGTGTATGATCTGCGACGTTAATCTCTCTAAACAGTGGCCTCCGAATAATACCACAGTACCTCAAAGTGATATGAAATGGAAAGACAACTGGAAGGGATAAGGCCTGAGGCCGTGGAGTGAGTCTGTTCACTGTTACAACAAAATTCTGACTAATTTCACTAATATTAGTACTAATTTTATTATTTTAATAAACATAATAACATAAATAACATTCTCCAAAGTTTTCAATAAAATAATGAGAAATAACAGAGTTGGATATATTATTATAACAGGCAATAAGATTGCTAAAAAATAGGATTTCCTGGGGGTCAACAGGTAGCCTACTGCATATCGCTAGGTCAACAGGTCGATTTGATAGATCATGTGCTACTAGATTTTTATATTCTAGGATGGGAATCAAACTTGAACCTGTTAAATGGCAACCCTGTGCTTTGTTTATGTCCCATAAATCAGGTTTATGTTTAATTATATAAGTGTTTAAAAAGGGTTATGACTGATAATGATCTTGATAAGCACCATAAAAAACTTGCATAGGTAATATTTTTTGTTACAGGTTTGCAGTTTTTGTGGTTTCAAGTGATTTTAAGAGAAAAAACCTCAACTGCTGGTTGCCATGGGGCAATAGACCTGGGCGGTAACCTAAAGAGCGAGGTACCATGGCAGCAACAGTCACACAGGCTAACGGGAGGTGATGATGGAATAGGAGTCCCCTGCGACGTTAATCGAACCAGCAACGCTTGACAGTGATTTACCTCTGAGCTACCATCTCAGTAGTTATTCATTTAATTGATTCCAATACAGATATACAGTTGAAGAAACTTTATTTAAGGCACATAATTCAAAATAGAACAGATAACAATGTTTGCAAACAAGAATCATTGTTTATCCAAGCAGTCGTAAATTGTCTTAAATAAATAACAAAGTATCATTACTTACCCAAACATTAAATTTAACATTTTTATAAGTGACAGTTTCTACATTGAATCCTACTGTGGGTATTGTTGTGACTGACTGACCTAATTTCAATTTGTACAATATTGCTGAAAACATGTTAAGGAAAACATTAATTATTGAAAATTATGGAAAACATATAAATATGACAACGATTCTTGATGGTTTAGGGTGTAATTTTTCAGGAAACAATTACCAACTAATCAGTGCTGATAAAATATTTTTAACGGGAAGGTTAGTTCAAAGCAGTTCTATTAATTTTCTGCGTCAAATGAATTGGAATCTAATATGTACAAAATAATATATAAGAACTTTTGAAAATCTTTAAACAATGAATAAAACAAACTGTATTTTGCAAGTTGGTACTAGGATCTTTTTACTAGGCCTACTTTTATAAGTTAAAAATAAATGCATACATACACTCACACTTAAAATTTCAACACTTTGAATGTAATTATTAAGTTTTAAGTTATCTTGGGTTCCTTACTTTTTGTAGTTTCAAAAATAAAGACATGGTAAGCCTTATTTTACAAATACACACTTTAGCCTGTTGAACTTAAGCATGTTGAAATAAAGATTTTTCATTTAATTTATTTGATACACACAAAGTTTAGGCTAAAAGGTTTTACTGAATAAAATTGTTTAGCTTACAGGTTGGGAATTCTAAAATATATATCACCATATCTTGATTATATATTTAAGAGAAAAATAAAGAATAAAACTGGTTAAGGTTGAAATGAAAAACGGTAAAAATGTATACAAATTTTGGTTTACAAGTTAGGTTTGCAACACCTAGATTCGAAAAATAAATTAAAATTGTATGTTGAATTAAACTTGTATGTTCAAAAGTCATAAAAATATAAGTCAAATTCACCTAATAATTATACATAATAAAATATATCCTAATAAAAGATTCATCCTAAATAACTGATTGTCAGGACAAGCTACTCTGAGCGAGGGAATCTTTTTGAAACACCAAAAGACATACTTACAAAATTTAAAAGATTTATAAAAATTGAAACAAATCCTATATACTTATAATATGAGCATGTTATCGGTTTTGTATGTATGCTTGTATGCTTGCTTGCACATTTATCTCAAAAACGGCTCCAAGGATTTCCTTCAAAGTCTGGAAATAAGTAATTTATGACTCAAAAACGTCTTTTACGCAGATTACTTCGCCAGATAAAATCTAATACCGTAATAAATCAAATTTAAAGTTATAAAATTTTAACATTGGCCTTATGGGTTGCCATGATAGCAACAAAAATGGAATGTGTAAACAAATGAAGTAATCATAACATCTGTTTGGAATCTACAGCCGTCAAGGGAAAATACAGCAAATGGGATGAAGAGTCCATGGAGCAATAAAAAAGTTTTCTATTTATCAATTTTAGGACATTGAAATATTTTATAGTAACTGGATGAACTGGTAAATATGAAATAACACTGAGCAAGGCTCGGTCCTCCAGGTACTTAAAAGTAAATATGGACAAAATCCTTATATGGGACTGAGAATCACTATATCAACGTTGTGAAAGGATACTAGTTTTTCCAGCAGCATCTAAACCTAACATCAAGATTCGCATTTCCTTGTTGCCGAAAATCTTGGAGAGCAGTTTTCCCATCTTGCTCCCAAACCAACAAACTCCCTGGAACAAAAACCAAATCCCAGGTCAAAAAAGTTTATTTTTAAAAAAGAGAAATCAACCATGAAGTAGACAAAATTCAAGGTGGAAATTTTCTGTGTACTAAATTGTATCAGTTCACTGTTTCTCAGTATAGCCGTAGGTACACTGTTACTCCTTCTTTCCAGGTTTGTTACACTTAAGAGCTTATTTACATTCTCAGGCTCGTCAACATTATACAAAGGTTACTTCATATGTTTTAAAACATAACGTTTATCACCAAATACAATAATTTTTATAAAATACAGAGTGGCTCAACTAAAGTGAACCAATAGATAGGTAACTCTTAGTATAAAACTGGCAATTAACTCCTTATTGGGAGCTCCCCATTATTTTTATATAGTCTTTTCTGGGATGGTTTCGAGTATGAAAAAGGCTGCCATTTCCTAACATTTGATTTTATATATATATATATATATATATATATATATATATATATAGGGTGTCCGGAAAGCATGGTAAATATATGATAGCAGAGGTAAAAATAGGAAAAACATTTACACAAATATAGGTCTAAATGTGCCTTTTTCCATCTTCGTGTCTGTTCATGACTGTTTCAGATTTAATTATATCTCAGGAACCTCTTAACGTATAAACTTCAAGTATCAAACTTCTATTTTGTTCCATTTAAAAATGGTAACTGTTTTTCTTCAAAGCTAAATATCATAAAAACCGAAAATTTCATAAAAACTATACACAAGCCAAAAAAGATGCAAAATTTAATCCCATTAACACTGATACTAAGATTATATGATCGAACGACTAATAATGGAGAAATTGTAAAATTTCCCAAATAAAAACATGCAAATTTCAGAGAGTACATACTAAAGAACCATTTTTAATTCAGAAAAATTACTATTTCTCCGTTAGTCTGATCATCATAATATAAATATCAGTGTCAATTGGTTTATTTTTGTAACTTTTCGTCTCTAGAACAATTTTTCTAAAATTTGTGGTTTTAGCGAATTTCCCGTATAGGGAAGAAGCTGTTACCCTCATGGTAAGACCTAAGCCTAAAACCATCATAACTTTTCTTTTTGAGGTCCTCAGATGCCAAAAACACCATTCGTTCACTTTCATAAATATATGTATATATATCTATATATTTCTATCCTAAAAAAAACCATCCAGGTATATTAAAACACCCAGTTTTAATATACCTGTAGCAGCAAACCTCCATACTCATTCCCCATGTTATTCTTATGGAGCTTACAAAAACATGTAAAATCTCGCTATGTTGGATCGAAATATGTTGTTTTGCACTTGAAATTCGCTGAGTATGCAGGTCTGCTGCAACGGGGGTATTTAAGATATTAAGATGTGCTTTGAAAACAAAAAATAATCACCAATTTGAAATGGTACAAAGTAGAAACTTGATACCTATTACAAAAATAGTTCTTAATAGTGGTCATCCATGTATACCAAGTTTGAAGTTTTATACTTAAAGAGGTTCGTGAGATATAATTAAATTTTTTTTAAACCACAGACACACAGACGGAAAACAAAGTACTTTAGGACCTATGTTCATATAAAGTTTTGTCCTTATTTTTACCTCTCCTATCATATAAAAATATTTTACCATAATTTCCGAAAACACTATATAAGAATACAGGCTATTTGTCTTACAGGAATAAAATAATGTTATGTTAATGTTATGACTTTATTTCTAAGACAAGTACATAAATCACTTAAAATGAAGCTATAAAAGCTCATTATTTCATGAAAATATCCTATTTAAAGTAAACTCATCAATGAATTCCTGCATTCAAAATTTAAAAATAATAGCAGTTTTTATGGTCTTATTTAGGCCCAAGGTTGGAATGCTGTGACAGCTATCACAGGAAACAGATGAGATAACACAACACGAGCCATGCAGGATTAAAAGGATTGAATCCTAAAAAATACTTAAACCATAAGACTAGTGCAGGTAAATGTTGAACAGATTGAATTAATTTGGTTTCATTTGTAATATTGAACCAAGACATTGCCAAGGTGTTGGGGTAAATACACAGTACGATAATTTTTTTTACAAACAACTTCTTAGTTTTATGACTTTCTTTATTATATATTAATCACAAATAGAATTATACATAAAACTTTCTAGACAATAGACGATAGAGAAGTCTGCAATTGTTCCATTATTAATGACAAATCGACTACAACTAGAACCTATTACGTTTTGTTACTTAAAATAAGCAATTCTTGTTTGTTTGGAAATATTTACTATCTCAGAAACAGCTCTAATAGTTTTAATCAAATATTACATTGATTTAGAAGTTTTACTTTCTAAGTTTACTTATACAGTTTCCTTAGTTAAATTTGATGTGGAAACTCAATTTTAGAAAAACAAGTTTTAAAAAGTAGACAATTTCAAAAGTAGTAGATTGTAAGTCTACTCAAGGGTTGCAATTTTTATTAGGCTATAAAATAATACCCCCGTTGCAGCAGACCTGCATACTCAGCGAATTTCAGATGCAACACAACAAATGGTATTTCAATCCAACTTAGCGAGATTTTACATGTTTTGTAATCTCCATTAGAATAACATGGGGAATGATTATGCAGATTTGCTGCTACTAAAAATTGAAATTTCGGGGATTTTAGACTAAGATACTTTAGATCTCACCTAGATGAAGTCACAAACCAAGTTTTATCCAGATATGTTGAGAAATAACCGAGATATGGAATTTTACTTATTCCCCATAAGGTTAACATTGGGACAACGTACTGTGTTTACCACTTTCAATATCTCGGTAACCAATGGACATAGAGCAATGATTCAAAACACTAAATTGTTTGTTTTTTTGAGCTGAATTCAATGGTGCCAACAAAGATTCGATAAATTTTATTTTTATATGTAAAAAACCCAAAAAACCCATTTTTGGGGGTGTTTATCCCCCCTTACCCCCCCTTCCGGTGGTCCGATTGGGCTGGTTCACGAACTCGTCCATTCGATTACCACTTTACATGTCTGTTCCAAATTTCATTAAGATCGGATCATATTTACGGCCGCTATCGTGCTGACAGACACATATATATATATATATATATATATATATAGATAGATAGATAGATAGATATATAAAAATTCGAACGAATGGTGTTTTTTGCTTCTGGTGGCCCTAAAACGAAAAGTTATCATGGTCTCGGGCTTAGGTCTTACCATGAGACCTACGGTAATAGCTTCTTCCCTATAGGGGAAATTCGCTAAAAAAAGTACTAGACCTAAACAAATAATTTGAATAGCCTCACACAAACAAGAGGATTATTGCCAATTTATAGTGGAAAGAACATTGAGTTAGGTCAATACCAGTTGTCTTTGAAACGTGGAAATTCCAATCCCATTATGAAATGCATGGCAGGTTCTGTCTGAGTCAGGCAAAAAAGTCTACTCATTAAAAGATCTTCTATTACGATGAGTCACCAACACAGTGCAGTGATTTCAACAGTTAGTTAATTATGGTCTCGGGAAGAGGTAGGATATCAGTTAGCGACACAGAAAGCAACTAATTGGGAATGGTTTAGCACGGTGATGAATACAAAAATTGTATACAAATACGTAAGCGTAAGGAATTGACATACGCAACCTTAATGGTACCTAATTAATCAAATTCAAACCACAGAAGTTGCGCTGGTGGCGTAGCCCTAATATAAAAGGCCTTGCCCAAAATATGCGAAACAGTTGCTGGCTAGTGTTCGAGGAGTTAAGGGGGGGGGGGGGGAGACTCTGAGTTTGTGGGATTCTCTTCCGAGTTCAGTGTGCATAAACGCATAGCACCTCCTCCAATAAAAACTAAATCTCTTTTACATTATTGACCACCTCAGTTCCCCAGCACCACCAAACAGAGCCACTCTCGGTGCAGTGGTCAGTGGTCAGTGGTCAGTGGTCGGAGCGGGTCTGGGTGTGGGCGGAACCACAGACCGATGTTGAGGTGAGGAACAAGTATCGCATTACAGGAGGCTGGGGTGCCCACTGCCGCGTGACACCACCTTGTGTCTTGTAGCCACACAAGACTGAACAAATGTATTCGACAAGCTAACAACAGTAATGTTCTCCATAGATTTCATGGTGTTTCCTAAACTGATTTTTCCGTCATGAGAATTGTTAATAATTTTTTTAACTGATATTTTGTCTTTGAAAAGTCTTTTGGACAAATCAAGGCTTTGTACAGCTCATATAAAACATAAAAAGTACATTTTCAAATCAATAACATTTTTAAAGTACATAACTTGGAAGTTAGAATAATATTTTTATTTTAAAGCTATCAAGAGTCGAGTGATATTCATACTACGAAATTAATTCCTTTGCACCAGTAAAGTTAAACTCTTTGCAAACTTTTGTGATGAAAAAGGAATTAGTGCAATAATTGTGGATAAGGAGACATTCAAAACAGCTTTTGCAGTCCCACATTTCTGCCTGCTTTTCTCAGACCAATACCTAGCCATGTTGCTTTTCAAAATGTAGCCACAGTTATTTATTTATTTACTAGCTCATAACCCCGGCTTTGCCTGGGAGATTATTTTTTCTTATCGTATTCTAGTCGTTTCTTTTTGCTGTATTCTGTTAGTAACCATAAAATCCTAGAAATAGCTACCATTAGAAATAATGGTAACCATAGCAACAATTAAAAGCACTCCCAAAATCCTTGACATAGGTCCCTTTTGGACGATCCTGGGCCTAAGCCCTTAAAGACATCAAAACCAAACCACCATAGTGCACATCATGAGATTCCAAGCTTTAGTTTGACACCAAGATAAGGTATCTACGATATGTAGTTCTGGCTGTAGCCCGAAATATACCAACACACAACTCTCTTTATATATATATATATATATATATATATATATATATATATATATATATATATATATATATATATATAATAATAATAAATATATTGATTTATTTATAATAACACAAAATTGTAGGGTGATGGCTTGTCATTATCAACCAATTTCGTGATGTTAAATATTAGGCCTGCAGCTGAAGATATAGTAATTATAACATTAAATATTTTTAATTTGGAACGCCGTACTCAATTGGACTTGACAACATACAGCATGACAAATTAGCTCAATAAAAATCCTTATAGTATTATTTTCCAGAAAACGTACAAATAATCAAAGGTTTTATCAAACTCATCAATTACACAATAGCAGAAGCAAATAAAAAATCGAAACTTCAAAACTAGAGCGCCCTCATCACGTGACCGAGATCGCGATTGTTTTCCAAATCCGCGTGAAAATCTGTCGCGCGGGCGCCGGACTGCAGGAAGCGGAGGGAGGAAGTAGGGCTCCGGAGGCCCGGGATGGGAACGACGGGCGATCCTGGATGTGGGGCAGTCGGGGAAAGTCGTCTCCACTCGGGCGGCTCCCGATCCGCCGACAGTTTCCTCTCCTCGGTCACGCCGAGCGGCGACGTCCGTCAACCCACCACGACGGCCGCGGCCGCTTCCCTACCGACGGCAGGTTTCGTTTTTCTTCGCGGCGACTATTGAAATGGCGGCTAAATCTAAATGTTAAATTTGTGCACTTTTCGTCGCTCAAAGCATTGCTGGGGTACACACGGAGTTATTTAGAGTCTCCGATTCTTAAAATGATATATTTGTGAATATACCATTGTAAAGAAAAAGAGTTGTAGTGAGTTTGTAGCTTATCCAAAACCGTTTACGCTCACTCATTGAGATACGTGGCGTCAAAGTTGGCCAATGGAATTCATCTTCACTATCTTCAGAATATGTTAACTTCAAAGACTTTCGATTTGCAATAAACATTCTACAGCTTTTAATCTATGAAATGGGATTTTAAATTTAATTTAATTTTGAAAACTGTAGCACGGAGCGTGATTTAGGCATATTTGGCGTAGGCAGTGAACCCTCTTAAGGATGACAAAAATAATATCTATTATATCGGAAGTATCGATATTTTCATTCCGGCGCATATCAAAAAACAAAAACTTTGATGTTTCTGTTTCTATATATCGGTCGTTATGTTCGATATTAAACGTTTCAGTATGTATAGAAAAAACTATTTCCGATACAGTATTTTAAAAAGACTCGCGATACCTTGAAGTATCGATTTTTATATCGAACATAACGTTTAATTATATCGTTATTTTTATTCAGATATAAACCATATACAGAATACGAGATTCGGGTTCGAATACGTCGAAAATACTGTAATTAGTTACCTTTTTTTGTAAAAATCTAATTTCTTAATAACTTAAGAGCCATAACAAAGCTTAACAAATATAATGTATAGCACAAACTTTACACTCGCTCACTCGCATATTTCATTCATAATAATAATGCCTTAAGTTTAAAACTAAAATTAAGAGGAAAGTATGGTTTTGAGAAACTTTTCCAAACAAAAAGTGAAAGTACATTTTCTCGCATTCCTTTCAGCAATAGGCCTATCCCATATTTTCTCATTTCAGTAATAAATAAATAAACAAATTTGCAATGTGAGTGGGCTGATAAAGGACGAAGAAAGGTAAATGTAGGATGAGGATCCGTCATTGCGACCTGTCAACCAGTCGTCCCCGCATGTTTCGTCCTCACTCCTCACCAAACAGGTTTTAAAATTTATATTTATGTATAGACCGTAACAGCATTATTCATAAATTATACACATAAATTATAATGGCCATGAAGCCGTGACTTAATTTTTTACATTAGACACAGTTAATAAATTTCGTATCGACGTTTCAACACCGAAATTTATTGTTCGGATATCACAAATTCTTTAATCATTAAGAACATACAGTAAAATTTTACATTAGAGTCTCCTTGTTTCCCCCCTCCGAGCCTTAAGGCAATTTCAGGTGCCTTTTGAAGCAATACGCATCAGTAAGGGGTGTTGAGAAAACAAAAGATAAAGGTGGAAGGTTGGTGTAATTTCGAATTTCACTGCAATCCAGTAATTAATTCTTGACGCCCTATTTGCGCTAAACCACTTGTTGTGGAATACACTATCTTATCTAAACCTAATCTAAACAAATCATTGCGCCGAACATCTACTTCCTTCCATTTCGATAATCGTGTTGATAGCCTGAGCGATAACTCAGGGTGTCCGCAAAATCAGCTGTAAAAATCCCGTAAATTTTCCGCATTTTTCATGCCGAAATCACATTCTTAACCCTGGTTTTTCTTAACTTGAATATGACCTAAAAATACCAAATCCTTTTCTTTACTTTTGAATGACTGCCTGAAGAGGCATGGATAACCCAATCTCTAAACTAATAAAGACATTCAATCAATTAGTATTCGTAATCAGAACACACGAACACTAGGTGACCGTGCACGGTGGACGCGAATCTGCCGTTGATTCTCTACTCTCATGGCAGCCGGTGCCAACGCCCGCCGTAGAATAGTTGAATATACTTAAAAAGAGATAAAATTGTTCTCTAAAGTTTAAGTTTTAGTGTCAAAACCGACTTTTCATAGTAAAATACAATCCAAAATGCACTATGTAAAGTACCGTACGTTTTATTTTACTTCCTTATCTTACTTATTCGTATTTTCAGTTCAATCTAAACGAACAGCTGGTCTACCGGGAGAGGTAGTTTTTACTGCAGCCGGAGACATGGAGCTTATCAGGAGTTCACCGTCCGTGACCGTGTCGCCGCTTTGTCGATCGCAGAGAGCTATCAACTTTTAAACGCGTTGCAGGGTGTTTAAATGGACATAATAAAAAGCGATTTCATAGGTGACAGGAAGTTTTGCAGCACGAGTTTGGAATTTAGTTGCTTTTCTCTTGGGATAAATCGATTAAGGAAAGCAGCCAATGACAAACAACCATAAGAGCAAACATGCCATGCCGACCATGCCCCCCATGGCCATGTGCCATGCCATTTCGATCTTTGACATTACAGCCAATGATTAAACGCAGCACGGCACTCTATTAATTTTATACCGACACATAAAAAATTATATACTGCGACCATTCCCGGTTCTCCTTTCTCCATTCCATTCCGTAACCATTCCTCTGTCTGTAGTGTATGCAGATCTGGAATTTTAAGCTGCAAGAAACCTGTAGAGGTATTTAAATCACGGAAGCACGGAAGGATTTGCCACGCTTTTATACCTGATCCTTTTCGATCGACAACGCAAAATCTAACGGCGCAAATTTCATCATTACACGAAAAAAAACGCTATAGTCAAACATTTCAATAAAAAAGGAAAAATATTTATCAAGACGATTGCCTAACCATAAACGACTACAGTAAATTCTGGTGAAGCATCCAAAAATAAAACAAAATAACATTTCTGAACTTGATTAAATCATGTTTGTCACGCGCTAATACAATAGAGAGACAGGTGATAAAAGTGCGAAGTGCGAGGGGGGATAGGTGGGCCGGGGAGGGGGGGGGGCTCGAAAACAATCAAGGAAGTAAACACCCGGGGGGCGGCCTAAATAGGTAGGCGGGGCCACGCGGCAGATATTATAGCGTAGGCGCGCGTCCTTTTCATTTGGCCGATTACATTTCCCGTACGCACAACAATTACGGACAACACGCGTAGTTACGTGACCTTTTGTTCGTGACTTACGTGACTCTCCCTAAGTCATGTACGTAATACTTCTAAGCGGTATTACATTTTTCTAATATTTTTAAGCACGTTTCGAGTAGATCAAAACGTCTGCTTTAATAAATCGAATTTATAAGTTGTTCAAAATCTCTACTTAAAAACATGTACAAAACGTTTAAAGTAAAACCCTGAAATGAAAATAGTTGTGCGATGATAAAGAAACCAAAGTGTAAATGAAATTTCCAACCCTTAATTTATACAGTATTGTATTTATTGCTGTCAATGTTTTTTCTCTCTTATTTAAAGTAACATTTCTGTTCTATTATCTGGCCTACAGAACACTCAGATTTCTTTAATATCAGGAATTTAATTATGATTTCATGTTCTAAAATTACATTTCTGTTTTATAAAACAATATAGTAAATTGCTATAGTATTACTTGTTAACGTAATTATTGAGTATTGAACAATTTCAGGGCACGGTAATTGACTTAAAACAAAAACAAAAGTCCAATAATTAACCCCGTTTAAACAACAGCCTGTAATGGATGTATAAGAACGGTAATTTACCTTAATTAGTACTTTAATCAACCAAGAGTCATGTGAACTCCGGTGTGGTGTTATGTGCAAATATTTTAGTTAGTTAATTTTATATCAAGTAAATGTGCAGTGTCCCTTTTAAATTACCACATGGGAAATGTTCATCGATCTTGTTAAAATGAAACAGACATTGATTGATGAATTTTGGATAAGCTGTTTTTCCTTACAGAAAAATATAGACATCATAAAGAATGTTAACTTAATGAAGTTACTTGACAGTTCTTCAAAGATTAAAATTTCTGTTCAGACAGCTGAATGATGGCTGAACAGCGGGTTTAAGGAACAATAAAACTTAGGTAATACTATTCACAGAAATTAGAAACCAAATTAAAGAAGACTATTATTTTTAAATGGAGAAATTTTAATCAGGCTACAAAAACTAGTTATATAACGATCTTAAATTTCTAAACATCCTGTATTTAACCAATTCAACTGATGAAACAACGGAAGTTTTGATACCTATCTTTTAATAGCTGCATCCTCTAAATGATGAATGAACAGACTGATGGCTCAATACACAATACTGTATACGACCATAACAACCTGCAGCCAACTGTGGCTATTCTTCTAGGAAATATATAGTTAGGCCCTACTATAAGTTCCTTGTCCCCTGCAACTTAAGTTCAACAAAACTTAAGGACAAGGTTTCTTGTCCTTTGCATAGTTTCAACGGTTTCAACACTTTAGCAAAGGATTTTTATACAAAAGAGTCAGGTTTTTGAAGAAGCACTAATAAAGAATTCTCAAAACGACCAAACTACTTAAAAGTCAATCTGAGGATAAAAAGTAAGTTTTGTTTACAACCAAGAATCATGGGGTGAAACAAGAATCATGTTTAACATTGTTCTTGCCTCTTGTCATATTGACAAGCCTTGTGAGCCTTGTTTTTGTATCGTATTATTTATCTTAATACTTCATTGTTATTATTTTATTATCTGTATTTTTATATGCAAGCGGTTTTCTTTTCACAGTCAAACCTCAATAACAGTTGGATGGATTTTAACATTTGAGGTGTCAAATTAAAGGGATCTTTTTGTAGATTAGTCAATATGTTTCAGAATTTTAAAAAAAAGGGCTTCACTAAAGTACAGTAAAGGGCTGAAGTTTCGGAACAGAGGCACTACCCATCGACATTTTACCAAGCTCAGTTACCTTGTTTATAACGGAACATATAGTCATGCTTTGAAATAGTTTTACAGATAAACCACTGAATGCAGCACTTATAATTTATTTATTAAAAAAGCGGTTTTCAATAAACCTGACAACAAATTGTTTTCAACAGTTTTAGTTTATAGGGCCTACATATACATATATAAATAAATAAGGTAGAACAGTGGATCGTATTGTCAAAGAAGGAAGCACCAAAGAAGCCAGGAGCAAAATAGACCAAAGAGAGAAAAAGAAGACGTGGAGAAAGGATGAAAGAAGTATGGAAGAAACGATGCCAGAATGCTTTGCGTGATCCGACTAGGTCCATTCGCGATAAGTAAATGTAAGTAAGTATATATATATATATATATATATATATATATATATTAGATTCATTATGTAATTTAAGAATACTGGCCTTGGTTAAAGTGTTTTAAAGTGCTTATTCAGTGCAGTTACCAGTTTACCGTTACAAAGTGTAGTTTACGATTACCTATATCAATACATCTCAGCACGGTGTTTTTTTGTAGTTTTATTATTAACTTCAGCTAACTTATTTTTGGATTTGGTGTTCATCATTCTTATTCTTATTCTTATTCTTATTCTGGTTTTTAAACAGTCAAAACTGATGTTAGGCCTATAATTTTATTTTTAACTTAAGCTTATACTAAGAACTAATATTGCTTCTTGCACCTTTATTTGTATGGTGATGGAATAGAAATAGGCTATAATTATTTGGCTGCACTTTTAAAGAAGGTATAGGACTAAAGCTAAATTATGTGGTATGAAATGGGTCCTTAAAAGTTACAACTTTCCTCTTTATCCGGGACTAAAGAACACACGCTGCTCAGCAGCTGTAAATAAAGCAGGCCTAGACAAATAATTGAAAATAAAAACCAATTAATTAGGTGTTCAGCCCTTTTTTTATTAGTGCCCTTAGAGAAAAGATTTAGGCTAAAAATAATATTTGCCTCAGAGATATCTTACCTCGACCTTTCATTCAAGTAAGGGGTTGGTGGGCGTCGGCGTCAGACTCACACTTTCCTCCGAGTAAAAGTTAAAAGTTCCGAGTAATTTAAGCTTTATATACAGATAATAATGATAATTTCCTAGGGTTATTGAGATCAACTGTGGGGCTTTCCAGAGATAAAAAGTATTTTAAAATTACTTACAGCCCAAACAGCTACTTGAATACGTAATGTCCAAAGATTTTTTTTTATTTTTAAAGAACAATTTAGGAGAAAATATTTAAAATTTGGGATATTGAATATTTTTTATAGATGAACCTCGAAAGAATGGCCTCATTTAGACGCCTCTATAAATCTGAACGACCTCAAAGCATTTTTAATGTCATAATAATGCATTCGGGTCGATGCACTTCCAGTTGATCGGAATCAGTTTAGAGCTTTGTTTGCTAAACCAGAAGAAAGCTGAAAATTCTGTTTTTGACAAATGTTAGGTCTCCGACGAGTTGTTACTATTAAGCATCACTAGTGATTTTTTTTTGTTTTGTTTTAAATGACATTATTTTCCTTTTTAGGTGAGGCAAATAATTCCTAATTCCTACTATTTTTTGGGCTACTCTCACCTTTTTATTTTAAAAAAGTGGGTACAAAATAAAAAGGTGAGAGTAGCCCAAGAAATAGTAGGAATTAGGCACTAGTGTTTTGTACCGAAGTGTGAAACATGGCTGGTTGCAATCCTAACGAAAGCACAATAACGATATTCGAAATTTAAATTTAACTATAAACTCTTTAGTTTGGTTCTCATTTGTTATCATGAGGGTCATATGCCTGTCAAAAGTCAAAATGTATCTAGGTGGTTACCCTCACAGAATTCAAGATTTATTCCAGACTTTTCACATATTTTTAAAGGCTTTCTTCCATTACTAAAAATATTATCCCAACATTTGATTAAAAATTAATTTTATAACCATGGGCCAAGACTTATCTGCAAAAATGTATAGGTACCATAGATTATTCATCGATGTAAAAAATGATCAATGACATTGTTGTTTCCAGCCTCTCATGATGAAAATTCTGCATTCTCAACCCTTGGAGAACAATCATTACCACCCTATCTGATGAACAAAGCTTTTATTTGTCAGGTTGTTAGGCCTAATTTAGATTAGGCAATATTAATTTTTTTTAGATATTTTTATCATGAATCGTCATATAGGCATACTAGTGATTCACTAAGAAGTTACTGTTAGCCATAAGTTACTTGGCATGCCAAACAACTCTTTGTTGTGATTAATTAATTTAACCAGTAGGGTATTTAGTTGTATTTGCTGCTGCAAATGCAGCAACTTGCAAAGGTACACTTTTAGGACCATGAAAAGGGTTCATTTTTTTCTTTATTTGTCACAAAGACAGGCACAGCAAACTGCCAAGTAGCCCGAAACACAACTATTTACAAGTTACAAAAACAGATTAGGACGTCTACTAAATTAGTGTCACAGTAAACAAAAAATGAATTAATGTCATGGGTATATTTTTATTAACTTAGTAGGCCTAATTGGCTCTAAGTAAATTTGTTTATGATGTCAGAACATGAAAGGTGTAGGTTTAAGTTTAGTGTCATGAATCTCAAAACTAGGTCAAAGTTTAATTCCAGAGCATTATTAAGATACCGTACCATTATGAAATTCAAAACTGTTTCTGTTATTTAAGACTTTCAAGATTACAATAGGTACTGTACTTTAGTATTATATGGAGGCCAACCTTATACTTATACACTGCAGTGGTTAAGTTTATGTGAGGTTAAGTTATCATAAATATGTTTGTAATACTTTCCTCGTTTCTTTATGAATCTAATGATACCAGATGATTCATATTTTCGACCGAAGAATCCAGTTGACAGATGATGTGCCCACTTCAGTCAACAACCTGACCTTGGCCTAATTTGAGGGTATTTGGCAGGCGAAAGTATGGCGCATCTGCTATCGTTCGATTTGTAACAAAATGAGTAAAGTCCTACTTACATATTTATGATAACTAACATAACATAACCATCACAGCACGCTGAATAGGGGTAGCAATCGGGTGTGGCAGATATTAAAAAATCACAGATGCGCAGATACGTAGCAGTAGCGGCGATGCATTCTAATAAATCCTCTCCAACATCGCTGCCTTCTGGGAGCAGAACACAAACACCGCTCATCATAAGTATGTCAACTTTGGGCAGTAAGTCAATTAAAATACGTTCTTTCCAATTGTGGAATGATATTTGGTATCCTATTAAAAAATTCTCTAAAAGTAGTGGCCTATGTAGGCCTATAGTACCAAAGCAGGTACCGTACTATGATCACTGTACTAAGCTACACCCTCACAAATGATAACTGTGATTTTCCTCCCTTAACCGCTTGATAGCTTTAAGTTTTATTCATTCCACTACAGAAAATCAATTTAAGGCCATGTTGGCTTGCATATCTTACATATGAAATATATTTTTAGGGCACTTCTTAACTTAGACCTACTAAGATGCAAGTCACAGAAGCCAAGCTCTAAATATGAGTAATACAGTGGAGTCAACACATTAAACACACAGTGGTAATTCTATCAAACACCGGACCTATCACGATTTTAATAATTTTTTTTTTGAAAATATTCAAAATTTTACGCTGATTCCGAAAATGACGATCGTTTTTGTCGGAAACGCCGGGAAGACCGGGAAAACGGGGAAAATCGGGAAAAACGGGAAATTTTTTCCTGTCTCAAATATTGGACTGTGGGTACTCAGATTAAGCGAATTTTCGTCCTGAATACGAATATGTAATTTGTTTTGCTATTAAACCATGTATAAGCGATATATACAGAAAAAACTAAAAACTAAACTAGAGAATTTAACTAAACAACCCAACCAACCTAACACATTTAAACGTATTCAGTTATGAAAAAGGTAAAAGGGACGACAGGTTAGGTCGTGTTAGTTAGGTTAAGATAGGTTGGGTTAAGTTAGGTTTGTTAGGTTAGTTTTGGTTAGGTAAAGTTAGGTTAACTTAGATAAATTTCTTAATTGGTCATGCCGGAGGCTGAGGGCCGGAGGCCTGAAGCCGTAGGCATGACCAATTAAGAAATTTATCTAAGTTAACCTAACTTTACCTAACCCTAAACTAACCTAACAAACCTAACTTAACCCAACCTATCTTAACCTAACTAACACGACCTAACCCGTCGTCCCTTTTACCTTCTTCATAACTGAGTACGTTTAAATGGGTTAGGTCAAGAGAGGATGGTTAAGTTAGGTTAGGTTAGGTTAGGTTAGGTTAGGGTAGGTTAGGTTAGGTTAGGTTAGGTTAGGATAGGTTAGGATATGAAAGGTATTTTTAATAGGGCAATTCTAAAATAGTTCTATAATTCTAATAATAATATTAATTTATTAGTAATAGTTTTAACCTTATTGTCCTCCTTAAAACTAGCCCCATCCCAAAAATTCACTTCACACACAGTACAACAATAATCATCAACCATTTCTCATTCTATAAACAAAGCCAAACACGCACACACACAATATCACTAAACATTTCTATCTACATTTTATATTACAATTTTACACCATTATGTTACACAATTTCACATAATAAAATTACATTATAAAACCTTTCGCCTCTATCAATTTAAAACTTTTACTTTAACGATCTAGGTAGATTGTTTCTAGCCATCGAAAGACGGTCTCTTCGATTTAAACATTTTCGCGGAAGCGGAAGTAGCTTTCGTGGATACGAGATTGAAACAACAGTGCCAACTGCTGTAATGCACAATACAAAGATCGCCAATATCAGACTTTTTCGCAAAAAATAAATATTTAAACTCACAAAATAATATATTAAAACTGTTTCTAGCCGATTTCAACTATTTCTTCACAGAGCCAATTGGTTTTCTACGAGTAACATGTATTAAATTACATTCTGATTAAAGTATCCACATTAAATAAAATGAGTTAATTGTTTTACATCGTTGGCACACCTGTTTTAAAAGTTTATTTTCTTCATTCACATGTCGTCGGCAAGTAAGTTGCTCGTTAATAATTGTTTCATTATGTCAATAAAATTGTTTTTACTATTATAACTTATGTTAAGGTTTTACAAAGAGAGAATCAAAACATTTGAAATAAATTTGCCGATTATCTTAATTTAATATCGTTAGCATAACTGATCTTAAGATATACTACTCTGGACAATAGGTAAAGCATGAATATAATCATTATTCTTAAACGTAAAATTTTAATATGATCACCATTCTTAAATTTAAATTTTACAAAAAGATGCGTTAATAGTAAAAATAACGGCATTTGCTTTAAAAAGACTACATTTATTAGATTTGATGTCATTTGAATCCGCTTGTTTCGTCTGCAACGAACGTAAGTGACCAGTACAGAAGACAGTGATAGAAGATACTGGTCGTTGCGCGATATTCGTTTTGTTCTTATGACGGCATTTGCTTGTCGTCTGCTCGGGACAGATGATTAACTTCGTTCTTACTCCCCCGAAAGCGTTAGTCGCCGTCAGACAATAGGATCGTCCGGTTCTCCTTAAAGAACGTGAAATGACCACTAAATCCTGATTTTCGAAATTTTTAATCCCATCTTTATCAGTGTTCCAGTCGTTTCCGACGAAAACGGTTGTCATTTTCGGAATCAGCGTAAAATTCTACATGTGTTAAGATGGACAAATTTTTAAATCCTAATAGGTCCGGTGTTCGATAGTTTTACCCACACAGTGTTGATGTTTGAATGATCAGCGCACAGATATAACCACAACATATCTAAGATTGATCTAGATGTAGCTTATCAAAAGTTTTAAATCCAATTGTTAAGGCCTAATGATGGTCATGCTTAAGAAAGCCCAAATAAAATACTAGGGCCTATCCGTGCAATATAAGAGTTAGGACCTGTGTAAATGCCAAGTCATACTGAGCGTGAACTAGTTAATAGATCCGCTTATGGGGGACTGATAAAGGGATGATAGGATAAAATTTTACAATAAGTTTATTAGCTTGTGCACCCTGATAATCCAAGGCAAAGCCTGTTTGATATTATTAAATTTATAATATGGTTAAAAATAAAGATATTATTCCAGCTCAAAAATTGAGGGCAGGTTAAAGGTAGCCTATTGCTAGAAAAGGTGGAGTCATTAGCCTAATCATAAAAAGTGACCCATAAAACAAAGATAACCATTAGAAGACAGTTAAACTTTAATTTTGCCTGATTTAGGTTACAATAAAGAATGCGGTAGAATTGGAGTACAATTATTCATGAAGTAAATCGAAAAAGTATGAATTGTACCTCAGGAAGAGGTGGGCCGGAGCTAACGGAACCTAGCCTATAGCGTATCATGCATTCCGTTTCCAAGTGTTGAATCTACAAAACAGTGAGATTCTAAATGTTCATTATACAGCGACTAAAACTAAATAATTAAAATAAATGTACTTACCTCTAATCATTTACAAAATTAATAAAATATTAACACTATTTCACTTAAACACTCCATAATACTCGACACAAACAGTACCAGTCAGCAATCAGTGACACCACTGCCATCTATTGAGGCTAGAGCGTTATTAGCTTTGACATTTATCATTCGGTAGTTACAAAGCCAACAAAAAATACATTTCACAGAAACGACGAAAAATTAAAAATGATGCTGTGTGAAAATAGCAAAAACAACTGTTGAAAACGTCCAGGTACTCAGTTTCCAAGTAAATTTATTGAAATTTATTTTTTTAATAGCGATTATTATAGGTAGTCGCTATTTGATGTATAGAACGAACAAAATGTCTCTACATGTACAGAACGAAAGAGCGTTCAGGTAAAGAACGTCCGGGTGTTTGGACATACTTATTTCAAATCTAACTTCCTTTCACCGTGTAATGCATATACATACAGGTAGTAATAGTTTAATTCGTACGACACAAACGTCTGATGGTCAACTTAAAAGGATCCAATGAGAACTTTTCAAAACGTATCGATTCAACATTCTATCACCTAAAACGTAAAAGTAAGTATCTTATCTGATTTTTATAAATTTCCCGGAGCCAAAAATTATACTCCCTCGCGGGTAAATTTCTCGGGGGTAAATTTTACACCCTCACACAGGCCGCACCGGCCACGCTGACCTCCTGAGAGTATTGTAACCCTCCTTTAGATTGTCATTTTTCAATGAGGGAGTCCTCCTTATCACTTTACAATACATTTACATCACAAGACGCCTTCTATAAAGATTTATCATTTTATACAATTTAAAATGTTGACGTACCGTTTGCACAAATAACGTGAATTTGACCTCTAAGTATGACCTAATTACAACATCATTGATATTAAATATGAAAAATTATCGAGACAATCAAAGAACACTCTTTTGGTAGTCTTCTCCCGATTTTGTCTCTGGTGTTGAAAATGGTTTTTTACTAAGTATTCTTTGCAATTTTTTATATATAATAAAAATAATAAACCATAGATAAACAGTACAAAATATTTATATTTTTATATAGAGACCTTGAACACTTTTATATTTTTATACAGTTTATCTTCTGTATATTATAATGTTTTCGTAATTTGGTATTTTCATACCATCTTCACCCAAGCAAGGGGAGTGACACTAAAGTCAAAGACAAAAGTCATATTCGTGAATTTAGGTTATTCTGTATTTGTTATTGTCGCTAAACAAAACACTGAGAATTATTTAGAATAGAACTTAAAAAATAAGTTTATATATTATCTTTAGTCGTTTATTTAGAACTACCTATAATGTCGATGACCGCTATACCGAGGGAAAGAGAAGCTGTTCAAAAACAGATTCAGCAGGATTGGGCCAACCGTGAATACATTGAAGTCATAACTGGCAGTATTAAAAAGATAACGGATTTTCTGAACTCATTTGGTAAGTAGTCTGGTACTCTTTATAAACAAAAACATTGGTGTGGCATAATCCTTTCAGTCAGAAACCGAACCCTAAATAGGCCTAAAGTTCTACCCATCATCTCATGGTGTCATAATATACCTGACTGACTTGTTTCTGGTGTCGTTAAACACCTTGACCGGGGATGTCTCGCTTGTGAGTCACACAAGCCTGACTTGCGTGCGAGTCACAGTGCACTCGCCTCTGTAATGCTTAATTGTGAGCTCAGCTCTCATCCGGGACAAATTTTACGAATGCCACACCTGATCGTCCCACAAATACCACTTGCTAGTTTGGTAGTGTCAGGTTCCGGTACAGTGCATTTTCATGATTTGCATCAATACCATAGGTTAGCAGTGATTGAAAAAAGACCCGATTACTTAGGCATTAGAATTGTACCAGGCTTTGCCAGCTCCCTTAAGTTGGTTACAGACATAACAAAATTTAAAGCAAAACTTAAAACTCTTTTGATTTTTATTCGTTAGAAGAGTTTTGGGAGGCTTGTACTCAACATAACCTAAAATCACCCTGTGGGCTCTCAGTGTCCCTTATCAAGAGGGCACTATTGATAAGTCCCCCGCCTTCGAATGACGAAATGGGACGCTACGGAAAAGTAAAGTATTCCTTTTGTGTGTTTTATTCATGGGTGTGTTTGTTTTTAGTAACTTACGGTACTGTCTATGTACTAAACTTTTTCACATTTTTTAAGTGCAATGCAATGATTTTTTCCGCAACCAATTTGTTGACACTAACTTGTTGGTCACATGGGCGGATTTCGGGGGGTGCCAGGGGGTGCCCGGCACCCCCTGATTTTAGGTGAATTTTTAACAGGATGGAGAAAAATATTTGCCGGCATAACTTTGATCCTATTTCATTTTTTATTTGGATTTTGCCATGGTCTTTTGTTTCAAGCTTTTAACTTGACAAAGTTATATTCAAATAATTTCAAATGTCATGTCCATTCAAAATTCCTTACTTCGTTTTTAAACAACAAATGAAAATGGCCTATACGTTTAAGTCTTCCAAACAATCTGCTTTGAAAGCAAAAATTACATTTTATAGATTCTCAACATGGTTTTTAACGATTACCAAAAAACAGGTTATATAATAATGTTATACAAATTGATTAGTAGGCCTATACTTACCATAATTCGAATGAGCTTTATAGCATGCAGTATGAAGTTGTTAAATTAAGCAGTGAATCTCTTAAAATAGGTTTTAAAATGAACAATTTTTAATATGTTAGGTGAACTGGCACCCCCAAAACTTGTGACCTAAATCCGCCTATGGTTGGTCAAGGAACATATGCTGGCAGTTTCTTTCCCGTCCCTCACCTAACCTCTCCTCTACTAACTTGGGGGATTGGGGGGAATCGTGTGTTGTCAGGCAGGGAAACTGACTTACTACCTGATTGTCATTTATCAATCATCGATCTATTCATTGATTTTTAAAAGATATTCTCAATTGTTATTATTTTGATTTGACTTCTCAACATCAGTTGGAGTCATTTTGACATTGGATTACTTCGATAGCAATTTGGAGGGCAATAGATCTGATCAGGACGTGGGAATTTGGCCTGTTGACAGCCTTTCCCTAAGAGCTCAGATGTCGCCAAACTGGTCGTTACCAAAGGTGACAACATACATGTAACTTTTGAGTTTGCGGAGAAAAAATATTCCTGGACAACTATATTTGAAAAAGCAGATGATTTCAGGCTTGTTCTTGTCATGGTTGGTTTCTATCGGCGGTTAAGTTTCCCTCAATTTTCTTACACATTCGAATGGCTCACTGAGCTTTCTCTCGTCTTCGTTCAACCCAACACTATCAAAGCCTTTACATGTATGCACCATACATAATCTCTTCAGTCAGCAAGAAAATATCTCAGAGTTTAAGCTGCGGTCGCATTTGTCGCAAAACGCGACATGCACCATGAAAATGCGACAATATTCGAACAGGCTGTCGCTTTTTTGCTACAAAGTAAAGAGTTTAAAAAAAATTATTTAACTTTATTACAGAAAATCCGGTTGTAACCAATTCAAATCACAATAAAAGTCCATTTACTTCCACAAATTATTTTTGTATTAGGCTAAGTTACTTTAAAATAAAATAAGAGTTAATTATGGAATGTAGTCTGCAACGTAACCCTCGATCAGATGCCGCGTCATTAAGATCCACAGTCAAAAAGAAGACTATAGATAGACACAGAGAACGTATATAAACGTTCTATACATTCTATGTGCTAAAGAGCAGTTGGCGAGTCACTCTGTAGTGGCCGAGTCTAGCCGAGCGATGGCGATGTGAGAATGTGGACAGTTAGATCGCCACCGCTTGGAATGATGGAGTCGAATAATCAATAGGTATAGTCATTTGATAATTTTAGTTTCAAGTCATGACTACCCTACTTAAAAGGCAAGAAACGTTGCTGTGGACGATTTGGGGATTTTTAAAGATACTGTCTTGAAAAACCGAGGATTTTCGAAACTCATGGTGGGTAAAATCTCATGGCCAAACAGGCAACACTGGTGAAAACAGACGTCTCAAAAACGGTGATGCGAAATATAGTTTGAGGTTATGTTGTTCGATTATGTTGTTTTGGTTTGAGAGGGAGGGCCAGCTTATACCTCCCCTCCCCAAAGTGGAAATTTTTGACATATACATTTTTTTATTGCTACTGACATGTACTTTCAGGTTTTGCTTGTTTTCCAACACTTTTTACAGCATAACCCAGAAAAACATGAAATATCATCGATAAATCTTTGAAAAAATTAACATGGGCCCATTTTTGAACAAAAGTTGCTTCATGAATTGCATTTTTTACATGTGTTTTTTGAGGTATTGACTCGGGACCAAATCCTATCATTGTTGGGTATTTAAATGTTAAACCTTAAAACTAAATACATGCAAAAAACAACCTCTACCGATATCACAACAAACAAATAATAATAACATGCGATAAAAATGCTAAAAGGAAAATAATTTTGCTACAAGTCTCAAAGAGCTTGAGGGCAAAAGACGGATTGACTATTTGAAATAATAACCTTTTCAGATATTTCTGAAATTGCTGCCGACAGCCTTGCTAATTTCCTTTCTCTCAGCTCGAGTTTCTGCATCGTCAGATCTGAGACACTCCATCAAAACATCAAAACGTTTTTTTGACATTGTGAGGCAAAATATCGGTCTGCTAATCGCACTTTTTTCGAACATGGATGAGATATTCTCTTTGTTTGACCGAAAAATTGAAGAGAGCAACAAAAGTCCAATCAGTGCATTAATTTCCTCAAAATTAGTTAGTATTTCAATAGTTAGTTACTTTTACCTGTATGAGGAGAACTGTTATTACAACATTGAAGACTATTTCACACATCATAGTACATAAAATGGACATTTTATTTAGTTTTTAAGCTTTGTATATTATCACAACAAACCCAACCATGAAAATGGCAATTGGGCTCAATCAATAAATCAATCAATTATCAAAAACTTTGTCATTTTAATTTTCTCTATTTACTAAACGTTTACCTCTTGGTTCTTGAATTACTGAATCACTTGAATCGGGTTCTTCCTCCTAAATTACATAATCCAGATCGGCATCCGAGTCATCTACAGGAATATTCGTCCTCTGTTTCACATTCAGAAACCTCAGACGTCCAGTGCCGGCCTTAGGGGGGGCAACAGGGGCGGCCGCCCAGGACCTTGCGCTTCCGAGGGCCTCGCGCTTAGAGGATTTTTTTTAAAGACGTTAAGTTACGGCAAAGAATTTGTAAACTGGTGCACGCGCTAGTGAATGATGGGCGAGAGGCGGGAGCATTGTCTACGGCCCTGTCAATGGCGAGAGCTGTCATCAACGTAGTCATTGTAAACACATCATTGTTGTGTTTACATAAGTTATCAATTCATTTTCCTTCATAAGATCAGTAATCTCAACCTGTCCGAGCGGACAAGTATGGCGTACCCATGAAACTGATGGTACTGATAGTAGTGATTGCGATTACTGATCGTTTTTAATTAGTGAAAGTGATGAGTTTTATAGTAAAATTTTATCAAACTGTTATTTGTAAGTAAAACATTAACTAAACTTTTAATCTTTGTGGTTTGAGTGGTTTATTTATTTATGCAATCGTTGATGTTAAAATCACATTCTAGATAAGGTTAATCATGTCACGAGAGCGTGAAAAACTTAGAAATTCGAACCTGGTTTTTGAAAAAAGAAAGAAAAAAGAAAAGCGTGTTCGGTGTCTCGTATTTCAGCCTTTGAGAAGTTTTTGAAACAAGTTTTTTTTTTTTAAATAAGAGTCTAGGATATAAAAATCATAATTTAAAATGACATCAACGATATTAGGGTACTTTGGTATTATACGGAGGCCACCCATATACAGCGCGCTGCGGCGGTTATGTTAGGTTAGGTTATCATAAATATGTTAGTAGGACTTTCCTCGTTTCGTTACGAATTGAACGATACCAGATGAGTCACACCTTCGCCCGCCAAATCCCCTCCAAGTAGGCCTAGGTCATGTTTTTGACCGGAGTGTGTGCATCACTTGCCTACAGGATTTGGCGGGCGAAAGTATGACTCTTTCGGTATCGTTTGATTTTTAATGAAACGAGGAAAGTCATACTAACATGTTATTGATAACCTAACCTACCATAACCGCCGCAGCGCGCTGTATAAGGGTGGCTATCAGGTGTTGCTGCTAGCGGCGCTGACGCTTTACCTGCCGGCATTGCTGCCTTCTGAGAGGCAGAACACAAAGACCGTTCATCGTAATTATGTCAAATTTGGACAGTAAGTCAATCAAAGTATGTCTTCTCCAATTACGTAGTTATTTTTTGAATCCAGTTAAAAAACCCTCTCAATAAACAGTGGCCTCCATATAATACCAAAGTACCGATATTAGTTTACGAAAACATTGTCCAACATGTATTGCTTGTGTACCTAATAATAAAAATATGTTTCAATTTAAGTTCACTATTTTCCTGTTACAATGTTTACAGTTCAGAGGGAACACTAGTAGCATGATGGATAGCTTATATTTTGACCCGGCGATGTGGGTAGTATTGCTGGGGGAGGAGGAGGAGGGGTGGGGAAAAAGGGTGTGAAATCGGGGGGCGACACAGTGATTGGGCGGGGGGGTAGTCACTGAAAAGGGAGGGCCTCGCGAGGATATCTCGCCCAGGGCCTCGCGTTGCCTAAGGCCGGCACTGCAGACGTCAATAAACCTTGAATTTGATCCTCTAAAATCAGGATCAGTGATTGTGATACGTTTACTTGAACTAGACTTATCATTACAAATATTAAATTTTAAAAAATTCAGAAAAATTAAAAAAATTGTAGCAACAATTTATTACTTACTCATTCAATTTCATCACTTAAAGAAACACGCGGTATTTTTGACCGGTGCGAAAATAAACGAGCCAACTAGAATTGTTGGTAACAGTATTTCTTGCATAGATCATATTTTTATTAGATGTGCCCATGATTTTTTGGTTAGGTATTTCAGTAGAGTTTTACACTTAGGAATTACTGATCATTCGTTGTTATTTCTTGAGTTAGAAGTTATTTCTAATTCTAATGCTTGTAATAAGGATTCAAGTAAAACATTAATTGATTATAATAGGCTTATTCGAAGTTTATCTTCTACAAACTGGAATCCTGTTTATTTAAAAGAAACCGTTTCGTCTGCTTTCGATATGTTTTTAATAATTTTAAATAAGTGTCTAGATGAGTGCCGTTTTGAATTTGCTCATTCCTGTAAAACCACAAAACGTAATCCTTGGATGAATTCAAATTTGATTAGACGTGTACAAAGGAGGAAAAAACTTTTTGAATTATCAGTTCGCCATCCAGGTAATATTGCTTTAAAAAATTACTATGTACGTTTTAGGAACAAGCTGAAGGTCGATTTATCGTCAGCTAAGGAATTGTTCTACTCTTCAAAATTTAATGAGTGTAATGGAAACTCTAGAGCGCAATGGAATTTAATAAATTCTTTTATTGGTAAAACAAATAAGAAAACTACTATTACAGAGATTGAGGTCGATGGTGTTTTGCTCTATCAATCTAAGGAAATAGCCCCGGCGTTCAACAATTATTTTTTGAATATCCCTAATAGCTTACGAAATAATATCTCAATTCCAGTTTATGACGAAGAAATGCAATCAAACTTCCCTTTTACTATGGAGCAAAAATCTGTTTTCTTTGTACCCACTGATCGAGCTGAAGTTTTAAATATAATATCTAGTCTCAAAGTTGCTTCTGGTTCGGATAGCATTACATCGACTGTTGTTAAAAAAATATCAGTCTTTATTGCTGATATCCTAATATATTTATTCAATTACAGCTTTCAGGAAGGGATTTTTCCCGATTGTTTGAAAATAGCCGTTGTAATTCCTCTTTATAAGAAAGACTGTGCCAGAAGCCTAAACAATTTCCGCCCAATTTCATTGCTTTCTACTTTTTCAAAGATTTTTGAAAAAATAGTTAAGAAACGGTTGATGTGCTTTCTGAATTCAAACAGTTTTTTCAGTCATCACCAGTTTGGGTTTAGAAGTGGTCGTTCCACTGAGGATGCGTTGATAAATTTTCTTCAGGATATCTATGAGAACTTAAATAATGGGAAAAAAGCTGCAGCGCTATACATTGACATAACCAAAGCTTTTGATACGGTTGATCACCGTATCCTTCTAGATAAATTATGGAGAGCTGGAGTTAGGGGTGTACCGTACAATTGGTTTGTCAGTTACCTTTCACAAAGAAAACAGTGTGTAAAAATTGAAAATCATCTCAGTGAAGAAGGGGTTTTAAATTATGGGGTTCCTCAGGGTTCGGTTCTGGGCCCTATTTTATTCTTGATTTACATCAATGATTTGTGTAAAGGAAACTTTTTAGGTAATGTAACAGCATTCGCTGATGACTTGGCTCTTACTTATTTTGATTCTTCTATTGCTTGTCTTCAAAACAAAATTCAACGAGATTTGAAATTAATTCGGTACTGGTTTGATCAAAATTATATGGTTTTAAGCAATAAAACTAAATATCAAATTTTTTCCTTAAAAGACAACTTAATTTTTCAAAGCCCTTTATATTTCCATGAGTTTAACTGCCCAAGAAATAATTGTTGTTGCTTAAAAATAGAAAATGCCCGTAACATTAAATATCTTGGGTTAGTTATTGATTCGAAACTGTCATGGAAGGATCACGTTTTTAAGTTAAAAAAAGAAATGTTTGGAGTTCTTCGTAAGTTTTATTTTCTTAGGGAGATTTGCCCAGTAAAGGCATTAACAAGTATTTATCACGCTCTTGTTGGTTCCAAGTTAAGCTATGGACTAAGTTGCTTTGGAGGAACCTATATCTCCACACTTTATCCTTTAATTATCTTGCAAAAAGCTGTAGTAAGAGTTATATCTAGAAAAAATAAAACCACTCATTCATGGCCAATTTTCAAAAAATTAAAAATCCTACCGTTGCGACATATGTACATTTTTAAGGTTTTGCGTCTTTTTTATAATAGAAGTAATAACAATTTTGGTAACTTTGACAGGCAATATAATCTTAGGCAAAATTTAACAGTTCCTGTGCCGAGATCCAAATTAACAATGCATCAACAATTCTTTTCTAGTAATGCACCACGTTTGTATAATATTTTTTCTTTAAAGATTACACAAAAACATAACCTGAACTCATTTTTGTCTGAGTTGAAAAAAGTATTGATGTCGATTGAAAATATTGAGGGTTTTTTTACTTTTGTAGTTTAACCTGCTAAGGAAATGTTCTAAATCGTGTGATCAGACATTGTTCAGAAATTTTGTGTTGATATTGTTCTCCCGATTGTTTGTTATTGAAAACTTAATTTAATCCCGTGGTTGTATTGTTTTTTGGATTATTTTCAATATTGTTATTTGTGATAAGTTTTGAGAGTGACAGCTATTGTCGTTAGTTGATAACTATTTTACCATGTACTTTTTTAGTTGCTAAGTCTTGTTTATTTTTATTTTTTTTATTCTTGTTTATTAATGTAAATCTGTTGTAAGATTTATTCTTATTATTTTTTAGTAATATTTTTTATTTTTTTTTACATGTTATAGTTAGCTCAATAATTTTCCTTGTTAGATTAGCTTATAAAAATAGTGTTTGTGTTTTTAGTATTCTCATAAGTATATATGTCTGGCTCTGACTCTTTTTCGTCATTTTTAAATATACTAGGTGAGGGAGGTCCCACCACGGAATTTTTCTATGGGACTCCTATTATTTCTCAATAATGTATTTAAAGTTATTGATTTTTGTAATTTCTGTTTTTATGTATAAGGATTATGCTTTGTAATATTGTAAAACTATGTACTGATTTTATTGAGAAATAAACGATTTATTTATTTTATTTATTTATTTAAATTATGCTAACCAAAAGATACACATTTTGACAGTTCCGATTTCATAAAAACGTATTGTTCACTCAGCCGTGTCACTGAACTAAAAAGTATAGGGATGCTTGGGGAGGGTTGGTGGAGAGGGTAAGGTATATGGAGGGAGGAGCGCCAAGGTCAAGCAGGAGGAGGAGTAGGCCTACCAACTCAGTGAATTAAAATTTCCCCATCGGTCAAAGTGACCGATGTGTCGTTATTTGTTTGTTTTAATCGCTAAAACCAACACTAACCATTAATTAGGCAAGCAAGATACCCTATTTGTCTTAAGTACCGGTAGGCCTATGTGTTGTCATTTGTCTTTATTTATTTTAATTTTTCAGATATGTCTTGTCGATCAAGACTAGCAGTTCTTAATGAGAAATTGACCACCTTGGAAAGGAAGATTGAATATTTGGAAGCTAGAGTGAGTGATTTAAGTTTTAAAAATGTATAAGCCCATGTAGGTTTTTAATGCTATAGGCCTGGTAGGCCTATATATACATCGATAAAACTATATTGTTTAAGAGATGGCTTTGATGTAGGCCTATTTGTAGCCTAAATATTGCTATGTGAAATAAATATATTTTGAATCGAAATTGAATTGAACATTTCAATTCAAATGTAGGTAAATTTTGACATGAATTATTTCATCTGTTTTTATGTCATGGCTCGGGTAAATTATTGCAGGGAAAAGGTAAGTCCCAAGATAGGGTGAGAGTGCACATGGTGCGCTCGGAGCCATTTGGCATGCTTTGATCTACCTTCTTCTTCTCTTCTTCCTCATAAGGCAACATGCTTCATGGCACGAGGCACTTCACCCTAACGTTTGGTGAGGATTTTGAAGCGCTTGGCCTTTTGAGGAAGAAGAGAAGAAGAAGGCACAATGAGACATGCCGAGCGGCACTGAGCACACTCCCACTCTCGCTTGGATTTTTCATGCCCCAGTGATTGAGTACTTGAGCCATTAAAATCCTTGCGGAACGTTGCAACGAAGCATAGAGAGTGTACTCATCATGCAATACTTAGCTATTCATCCGAGCGCCATGAAGCCACAGAATACAGAACACAGAAAATTTTATTCATCAACATTAAGTTTAGAACTTGCATCATACAATAAAAAATAAAAGACGATAAATAAGAGGATTGCAGAGTTCATTTGCCCTCTCCAGAAACTCGCCAATGCTGTAGATACTCTCCTCCATAAGCCAGCAACATTCAGTTTAATACTTTGAAATGGCAACCTATAAGGTATTTTAAGCCAAGTTTGAAAGAGAGACGAGTGTAAGATGAGTGGTGTGATCACGTGGCCTTGTTACTGACTTAGACCAACATGTTTCTTAGGTTGTCACTAGTATCGAGATATTGCATGGTCTTACAACAGGGCCAGGAATTTAAAAATCACAAAACAAACAAAAGAATTTTGTCTCTTGTGATATCGATAGGGGTTTGCCAGCCACGACACAATCAAGAGAATTTTGATTTCAGGATTAGTTCACCAATGGGGCATAATCCAGCCGCATCTGGACTGCCTAACAGCCAATGGGAATTAAGTGACCTAGTTTAACGTGGAATCTGAACCACAATTTCTCGCCAACGTCACTTACAAATTAGTCTAATTGAGGATGGTCTTAAATATGAATCTGGTATTCTTATGTATGAATTTTGAGGACGTTAATCCCCACTAATAAACACTGCACCCACAAACAGCTTCGCTTACACGTATCCACAGTTCATGATTCCTAGTAGCTAGATTGCAGGACACACCACCGTCCCAGTCTTTGTAATTAGTTGTTGTCAAAAAATGTTATCCTTCGCTAAAATTTTGTTCTTCACACCGCCAAACTAAACATTTTGCACTCTGAACAGCTCGGCAAAGTATAACAGGCAGCCGCGTATCCAGGGGGGGGCTCAAAGAGCTTAAGCCCCCCCAAACATATAAAAAATACCAAAAATTGTAGTGTTTTTTTAATGGGGTGGAAAATTTCTTGGGCATATAGCGCTGTTGGGATATTGCTCGGTCATTTCGCGCTCGTCAAATATCTCTTATTCACGTCAATAAATCTCGGCATTACCAGGTTTCAAAGGTAAAAAATTATTCCTTAATCTCAGATCATAACCATTACCAGGGGAAAAAACTAGTAGCCTGCTTCCCTGAGATTTTATAACTTAATTTTGTATGACCTGTTGTGGATGTGTGAGCTCTGAATCATGTTTTGCCATGAGTTGAATCAACATCGTCACCAACCATTTATGTCTCATATTACTTAAAGAATCGTAGTTCCTATGTTAAGTACAGAATAAATTTATCATGTCTTCTTTTTCAGGTGACAAAAGGAGAGACGTTAACATGATCTCGCCGTTCTCGCAGCCGAGACCAAGAAACTTCAAATCAGTGATTACAGTTTCTCGGCTACCAATGTGTATATAAGAATATTTACGTTAGGATTTCTTTTCACCCTAAATTGTATAAAGCACTCAAAGGCATGATTTGGAAAGCAACTTTAGATTGCTTACTCGAGTTTTAGAAAATAATGCTCCATAGAAATGTATCTAAGGTTAAGTTGAATAATTATGTTACTGTAGTGACTCTTTAAGCACCCACTCATGGAATTCTTTAAAATTGCTACAGTAAAATACAATAAGAAGAAGTCCCTGCTGCTAGGAACATGCTTGACTTAAATTTTTTCACAGATTTGAATTGCAAAAAGCACTACAACCCAAGTGTTATAGGTTATAGGCAATCTAAGGTTACATTCCAAAGACATGCCATTATACTGAACACCTTCTTTACCATGAATCTTGCCTGTTAACAATTTATTCATATGTCTGTGAGTGGATTTGTGGAATGGTGTGATTTACAAATACATTGTAATTTTTTACAGATATGGACAAACTGCTGTAGCTGTAGCAAATAGTATTAAACTCTGTGATTGGTCATTCCTGAGCTAACTTGAAGTTGGAGAGACAGGCCTGATTTCACCAAACATCAGTTAAGGGTCGGTTAATAAACCGTTCATTAATGATAGGAAATTAGTTTTAAACAGCTGATAAAATTAAACTAACCGAGCCTTAACGGTGGTTTAAAGTTTGGTGAAATAAGGCCTAAGTGCTATGGAGGAACTTGGAAACTAAGGCGTGTATTACACTGAGCCACTTCGCCGACCCATCCAGCTTGTTTTTGTGCATTGAGTTACATGAGAGAAAAGAAGAGCGATGTCACAAAAAAAAACAGCTGCCATGGGCAGCAAATGATTGCTCGTTTTCTTTTTTTAACAAATAAATAAGACTAAAAATTGTCAGCTGACCTACTGACTGATACAGCATTGAAATCATGATAACATCTGTTTTATTACTTCTGAATTCAAACTGCTGAGCAGCTCCTTTCCAAAAAGTCAGCCGACATAATTGCGGCGATTTGCCTCACTGCTGAGCACATACATCTGTGATGTGGCTTGCCCATCTAGTGTAAAACGAGCCTAATGCAGCACCACAAAACTCCAGTTAAAAAATAATAGTTAAAAAACAAGACTTTTTAGTAGAGAAGGAAAAGGGTAAAATATGGAAGTAACTGTCAGCAAGTTACTTTGTGCTGACAGTTCCTGTACACCAAGAGAGAGAAAATTATTTTTCAGTAAGTTATAATGAATAAAAAATTATTTCCTTTGACAATTATTATTTTGTTTGAATATGCTGCCATCTCCAACCCCCTCATTTCAAAGCTGAAAGTCAAAAAATATTAACCAGCCCCAATAAGAAGTTAAATCTTTTTTAATGTAAAATAAAACTGGTTACGACTTAGATGTTTTATATTGTTTTTTTATGTTAAGGGTTTAGTTGAATCTTTATTGTACACACCTAAAATCATTTTTTAGTTACAAAATCATAGTAGGCGTCTCAAAATTGTGGTGTTCAAAACAGCTGATTATTTCCAATAAATGGGTAAATTACAAGCTGTGAGAGGTTTCAGTGTCATAATTCTGTGATGCTTATTGTATGTAGTTTCTATATTCTTACGCATAATTTAAGAAACAAATGTAGTTAGAAGCATATAAATAAATTAATTTAATTTTTATCTGATAGTGAGCTAAAAATTTGAAAATTACTTCCAAAATAAATTGTTTGAATATTGTAAGGTGCACTTTAAAGTAATTTTTCTCACTGCAAATTTTGAAATAAAAATGTTGTATACCTTTTAATATATATATTAAAATAATGAATTTGACATAAATAATGTAAGTTGTGTACTGGTCTGGTTTTGTACATAAAACCTCTATATACTATGTTTTTACTCTTTTTTATATCCTTTCACGTCTACTTCCATAAACCGTTCACAATAACCGTGGGGTCCCATAGAGACTAATCCCACAGCGACTAAAAGTGAAATAAAATTAAATTCGTCTCACAACGACTAAAAACGAACATTCCCATAGCGACTAAAAATAGCGGGAAAATAAAAATTTCAAATCGTCGCACAGCGACTAATAATTTGTCAGTGAGTCCCACAGCGTCTAAAAATAATAATTAGTCGCTATGGGACTCACTGACAAGTCTTTAGTCACTATGCGACAAATATACATTACGATTCCCATAGCGTCTAATCCAAAAATAACAATATTTCGATAAAAAGTACGAAATTTCCAACCGTCCCATAAAGAACGAATCTTTTGGAATGAACAGCTCAATAGAAAGAGTCGTTCGATTGTGGCTTGAATTCTGATTGGCTGACCCGATCGGTGACGACGTGATTTTGGTGATGGTCACTAAGTGGTTGTCGGCGCCATTGTTGTTTACAAACAAACAGTAGATTTGCGTGTTGATTTTGACTGTTTTGTACTAATGATCTATATATTAATACGCAAGCGGTTTTCTTTTCACAGTCAAACCGCAGTAACGGCTGGGCGGATTTTAACGTTTGAGGTGTCAAATTAAAGGGAATTTTATGTATATTTGTCAACAAGTCTCAGAATTTTAAAAAAGGGCATCACTAAAGTACAGTAAAGGGCTGAAGTTTCGAAACAGTGGCGCTATTCATCGAAATTTGAGCAAGCTCAGTTCACTTTGTGTACAAACTGAACATATGGTCAAGCCTGTCAAGCTCTGAAAAAGTTCTATAGATAAACCACAGATTGCAGCACTTTGTTTTTTTGAAAAGAAACGTTTTTTGTTTTTCCAGCTGCTTTGGCTTTCAACAAAAAGATTTATTATGTAATTTAGGTTATGTTATGAAGTGTTTTTAAAGGGCTTAAACATAGCAGTTGCCAGTTTTACAATGTAGTTTACGATATCCCAATACATTTCAGCATAGTGTTTTTTGAAGTTTTATTAACTTGAGCCAATTTATTTTTTGATATGGTGCGGTAATAATGCCAATAAGAAGAAGGCGAATATTGACCGATTGGAAGGAACATGATCGCAACCGCCTACAATCACCCTCCCGATGTAACATTTGATGCTCCTTTCAACCTCAGACCAATGAACTTACCATGTTTTCATCACGGTGTGTTGCATTTCAATAATTAAAATACTGGTAGAGATAGTGCGTTATTTAAGCGTTGATCCCTACAAAGACAGCCGTCCCCTATGATTCCGCTTTGGCGATAACTATCAATAAGGTGCAGGGGCAGTCCCTAAACAAATGAGGTCTTAGCTCACGGCGCCAGTGTTTGCTCTCGGTCAGCTACATGTTGCTGTAAAGCAGAACTATCGGTGTGAATCTGCCAATTTCTCATCAATAACTTCATCCTCCCCCACCACATTCCTGCTCCCCACCCTACTCCCACTTCCCCTTCATCAAATACAACATGGCTGCCACTTACTGTTACTGTTCCTAACCTCAAATTTGTTTCCCGCCAGTTTAAAAAAAATAATGTTCCTAACCTCAATTTTCTTCCCGCCAATCTTCAAAATCATTTACTAATATTTATTACAATATATTCAAAAATATAACTGCGTTATAATAATATATTGACATCAGCAGATAGAATAGGACCAAAACTAAAGCAATTCACCATTCTGGTTCCTATAACTCCTTACTTTTTTTGGAATTACAGCCATTTAAGGTCATGCTGACATGGCGCCGTTAAGGTTATTAACCCAAACTTTGAACTCAATTTTCAAAAAATGAGACTAGGTGCGAAAAATACATTAACATCAGCAAATAGTATAGGACCAGAACTACGTAATATAAAAGTTTGGTTCAAAAAAATGCCTTCAGTTTTGAGTTACAGCCGTTTAAAGTCATGTCGGCAGGTCACGGTACAAAAGGTAAGTCAGCCCAAATTTGAACTCAATTTTCAAAAAAATGAGACTAGGTGCGAAAAATACATTAACATCAGCTTATAGTATAGGACCAGAACTACGTAATATACAAGTTTGGTTAAAAAAATGCCTACAGTTTTGAGTTACAGCCGTTTAAAGTCATATTGACATGGCGCCGTCAAAGGTTATCAACCCCAACTTTTAAGTCAATTTTCAAAAAAATGAGACTAGGTGCGAAAAATACATTAACATCAGCTGATAGTATAGGACCAGAACTACGTAATGTAAAAGTTTGGTTCAAAAAAATGCCTACAGTTTTGAGTTACAGCCGTTTAAAGTCATGCCGGCAGGTCACGGTACAAAAGGTAAGTCAGCCCAAATTTGAACTCAATTCTCAAAAAAATGAGACTAGGTGCGAAAAATACATTAACATCAGCTGATAGTATAGGACCAGAACTACGTAATATAAATAAATGAATAAATAAATATATAAATAAATGATTTATTTCCAATCAAAAAATTACATTGGCAAATTAAGTTGAAGTTCTGGAAATAAACTGGCCACTTTTCCAGTAGCGTGGCCAGTAAACAAACATAATTAGTTCATGATTCACTCTTATCAGTCTAGCTCTCCTCTGATAAGGCTCACTGTGGTGATTATTAGCTTATTTAAAATAATATTATACACGACTTAATGTACCTATATAAACAAAACTAACTAAGACTTTGTAACAAATAATTTAAGCTGATCACGCACCACGGTGTCACAGCGGGCCACAGCCGCCATCTTGCTTGTTTCCCGCCACATTTTGGCGGGAACCAAAAGTGAGGTTATGTCTCCGCCGGCGGGAAAAAGTGAGGTTATGTCCACCCATAAACCATTATAATATACCGTTATACATATATAAATGTATAATTTATGGTAGCATGACATAGTATGTACGTATGTAAATACGTATGTAAATACGTATGTAATAGGGGTAGCGTGACGTAGTATATTTTATGTACTATAGTATAGTGTATACCTGTTATAGTATATGCTTTTTACTCTATGCTGTTGGCAACACTGCTGAATTCGTGACAACTGCAAGACTATCTCAACCATGATAATTACTCGACCGCATCAGCCACTATAACCGCGACAACCACAAACTGTTACGCGAGACACTACCTTCCTTGACACAATTTAATCTTATTTGTAAGCATACCGTGACATAATATTATAACACTCTATATACTATGGGGTTATACTCTATGGGTATAGGTTTTTCCATTTTGGCGCGCAAAACCAACATACATAATATTATAGCATTCTATGTACTGTGAGGTTATACTCTATGGGTATAGGTTATATCCGCCATTTTGGCGGGAAACAAAAGTGAGGTTATGAGTTTTAGCGGGAAAAAGTGAGGTTATGTCCACCCATAAACCATTATAATATACCGTTATACATATATAAATGTATAATATACGGTAGCGTGACGTAGTATGTACGTATGTAAATACATATGTAATAGGGGTAGCATGACATAGTATGTTATAGTATATGCTTTTTACTCTATGCTGTTGGCAACACTGTTTGGCGGGCTTTTTTCCGTTTTGGCGCACTTTTTCAGGTTTTTGGCACCGCCATCTTGCTTGTTTCTCACATTTTAGCGGGAAACAAAAGTGAGGTTATGAGTTTTGGCGGGAAGCAGAAGTGAGGTTATGTGTTTTGGCGGGAACCAAAAGTGAGGTTATGAGTTTTGGCGGGAAAAGACGCCGCCATCTTGTTTCCGGTGACGTCACATTTGGCACCGCCATCTTGCTTGTTTCCCGCCACATTTTGGCGGGAACCAAAAGTGAGGTTATGAGTTTTGGCGGGAAGCAGAAGTGAGGTTATGTGTTTTGGCGGGAACCAAAAGTGAGGTTATGAGTTTTGGCGGGAAAAGACGCCGCCATCTTGTTTCCGGTGACGTCACATTTTGGCGGGAAGGGCCGCCATCTTGTTTTTGTCCCAAATCGGGGGGTACCCTACTCATATCATATCACTCAGCTCAATCACCCGTTAGCATATAGTCGTATACAAGCATTTCAAGCAGTGAATCAGGCCTATCATACGGGCGGGAGCCGCGAGCCAGTCTGGAAACTGTGACGTCACAGCGCTCGCCGGGCTGCATCACAGCGCCTGCCGCTGGGATCACTTTTGGAGCGCGAGCGGCGCAGCCCTTCTGTATTAGTAGCCCTGGTTTCAGGCGCAGAATGGCCGTTCTCATGTTGTTATAAATGGAAACGACCGTTCCACACCTGCGCCGTGCCTCATGTCCATTCAGTGTGAATTGGGCCTCAGAGTTCACAGTGGCGTAACTAGTCTGACTGCGCCATGGTTTAAGCTGCGGTCGCATTTGTCGCAAAATGCGACATGCTCCACGAAAATGCGACAATATTTGGACAGGCTGTCGCCTTTTTGCTACAAAGTAAAGAGTGGAAATTATTTAACTCTATTGCAGAAAATAAAGTTAACCAATAACAAAGTTAACCAATACAAATCTCAATAAAAGTTCATTTACTTCCACAAATTACTTTGTATGACTTTAAAATAAAATAAGACTTAATTATAGAATGTAGTCGTCAACGTAACCCTCGATCAGATGCCGCGTCATTAAGATCCACAGTCAAAAAGAAGACTATAAATAGACACAGAGAACGTGTAGACGTTCTATACGTTCTCTGTGCTAAAGAGCAGTTGGGGCGCACTCTGTAGTGGCTGAGTCGCCGAGTCTAGCCGAGCGGTGGCGAATGCGGAATGCGAGAATGTGGGGGGCTAGTTCGCCACCGCTTGGAATGATATGGAGTCGAATAATCAATATAGTCATTCGATAATTTCAGTTTCAAGCCATGAATACCCTATTTAAGGGGCAAGAAACGGTACCGTGGATTATGCTAGGATTTTTAAACAAACTGCCGTGTAAAAGCGGGGATTTTCGAAACTCACGGTGGGTAAAATCTCATGGCCAGTCTGGCAACACTGGCGAAAACAGACGTCTCGAAAACGGTGATGCGAAATATAGTTAGAGGTTATGTTGTTCGATGAAGTTGTTTTGGTTTGATGACATGTGCTATAACTTAATGACATGCGATAAAAATGCTAAAAGGAAAATAATTTTGCTACAAGTCTCAAAGAGCTTGTAGCATTTTTGCTCAAAGAATTTTTTTCCCAGCTTAAACCCTGGACTGCGCCCCAATGCAAGTATTCCCGGTACGCCCCTATTCGTAGACTCATTCTCCCCCCACGACCTCCAACGAAACTAACGACATTTTTTGTACTTCCTCACTTCCTGGATACTATTTCACTACACACAACATTGTACAAGCTCTATCCAATTAGGGAAAGATTATTCAAAGAAATATAATTTATTATGTACAGTAATTTTTAAGTTAATTAATTATTTAAAAAAATATTATTCAAACAATTAATTGAAAGTAAAATTAAATAATAGTAAACAAAATAGTCACCAACATTCTTTTGTGACAGTAACGGAATAAAATATTAAGAATATTTTTTTACATTTATTTTCGGTAAGCTACAAGGAGTTTTGCTTCAACATATTTTTTTGCTAAAAATTTTCCAGAATATCAGTGTTTGTGCCCCCCTAAAGCCTGTAGTGACCTGAGTGTCTGTATGATATAAATATTATAATCATCTGATTATATGTTTTGTATATTTAACTAGTTGTCATAATAAATAAACAGTCTTGGTTTCTATTAAAATGAAATGGTGTTTAATTAATTTAAATACGTTTCCATCATTGAACGGACTCTTCATTTGGCGCAGATTCACAAGTAGGAATGTTTTTAGTATATTATTAACTCAATTATTTATTTGATTTATTAATTATTTTCTGTTATGGAGGTTTCTAACAAACCAAAGAAGTTTGATCCATTTCTAGATAACAATGCTTCAGCTAGATGGAAGTCTTGGATCAATGAGTTTGAGATTTATTTATTAGCTGAAAATATAACTAATGATGTCCGTAAGAGGGCTTTGCTCCTTAACTGTGCTGGGAGTGAAGTAATAGAAACTTTCCAAAATCTTCCAGATTCAGGGACAACTTATGATGAGGCCAAAACGGCTTTGTTTCAGCATTTTGTGCCAGATGTTAATGTTTTGTTTGAAATTTTTCAATTTCGTAAAGCCAACAGGACCCTGGAGAGAAATTAATGGATTTTTACATGAGATTACGTAAATTAGTCTCCACTTGTAATTTTCATGACAAGGACTTCAGTGGCGACGCGTGGCATTTTTGAGTGGTCATCGCTGATAGTGTAGAGGTACACGGGACTGCGCCGGCGCCGTGCGGCGGAACGGCTATATTGCTATTTATAGAATAGTCGCGACAGACCTGCGCTTGACCGGCCCGGATATCCGTCCCTCAGCGTCATTCATAGACCCCACGACCATAGATAAAAACATCCATAACTCTACTGAAAAGGCGAATGGAATAATACTGATACTTAAAAGCTCTCGGATGAAAGTTGAACATTGAAAAATGCAGCTAGCTATTTTATTAAGCAGTTTATGATTTCACTTTTATAATTTTTTAATCAGTTTAGTTTTATTTTTATAATTGTTTCAGTTGAACAATTATAACACCTTCTCCTTCAGTTATTGTTGTGTTCATCGATTAATAATAAAACATGTTAAAAATTTAATTAAACCACTGCAACTTCACTCATTTAAACTACACAAACACAAGCACAGCGCGCAGCGCGAGAACTATGCGCATGCGCGAGTAGCGGAGCAAGTGTCTCTGCACTGTGAAGTGAACTATTTTAGGTCTCTTTGCGCATGCGCGGGTAGCGGAGCAGGTCTCTCTGCACCGTGAAGTAGCACTGACAGCGACAATGAAGTCGAGAGTTGCCCGTTACGTGGCGAAGGCTGCCGAGTACAGCCGAAGGGAGCCGGACGCCAACCGATTCTCCAGCGACAGAGAATCGCTTGGCCGCCTGTACAACAGCGGTGTGAGTGGTGGGGATGGACGCGGGGAGGTGGGCGCTCCACTAGATTGGATTCTCCAAACTCGGAGAATCGGTTTGGATTTAGTCAATAGAGATCTACGGTCGCGGCGCATCTGGCGCGCAAAGCAAAACGCCGTGCATAAAAATAGCCTGATACTCCGAGAATTTATGATTTTCTTTTGAAAATAATAGACATTTAGGCTTCTAACATTATGTTATTTGTAGTTTTATCTAAAATATTTACTTTTAAAATTGAGTTAGTCATCGGCGAATCTGTAGATGACCGCACGCCTCGCCACTGAAGGACTTGGAAATTAAAATTCAGACTCTTCTGGGTACAAACTCTGATCACTTAAGGAAAGAAATGTTGAAAAATCCTAGTAAGTCCTTAAAAGAGGTTTTGCAAATGGGTCAGGCGGAAGAGGTAGTGAAGTCCCAAATATCTTCTTTTAAAGATACCGCTTTATACAATGTTAATAAACTTTTGGCCACTGACAGAAAGTGTTATGCATGTGGAGGTGATTGGCCACATGGTAAGTCTGTATAAATGTGAGTGATGACATCCTTATTTTTGGAAAATCATTAAAGGAGCATGACAAGGCTTTGCATTCAGTTTTAGATAAACCCCAACAATCTGGTTTGACTCCTGAACATTGACAAGTGTATTTGTCGGAAAACAAGTGTGCCTTATCTTGGGTTTATCTATCTAAAGATGGTGTTTCTCCGATCAAAGAGAAGATAGAAGCAATTGAAAAATTGGAATCTCCTCGTGATATTCATGAGATGAGAATTTTTTTGGGAATGGCGAATTTTCTGCAGAGATTTATTCCAAATCTGGCTAATGATACATATGTCCTCAGACGTCTCATTAGGAAGGAAACTGTTGGCGTTGGACAAAGAAAGAAGAAGACTATTTTCAAAGAATAAAAGAGAAATTTAGGAATACCATCAGCAACAATTTTATGACATGAACAGGACAGCTCACATATATGTTGACGCAGGACCCGAAGGTTTGGGAGCTAACCTTGCTCAACCTGGAATAGAAAGTTCAGCAGTTGTGGCGTGTGCTAGTATAAGCTTGTCTGATGTCCAAAAACCTTATTCACAAATTGAAAAGGAAATGTTGGCCATTGCATGGAGTGTCCAGCACTGGAGCGATCTTCTGATGGGGTCAAAATTTGTTATTCATACAGATCACAAACCTCTTGTGGCTTTATTATCAAGGTCCAATGGTGAATCTTCTCCTCGTCTTGATCGGCTCATGTTCAAATTACTGGGTTATGATTTCACAGTTGAACATATTTCTGGGAAAGAAAATCCGTCAGATTACATGTCACGGCATCCCTTAAGGAGAAGTTGAATACAGATGATTCTTACATTAATTTTGTTGCTGAAATAAATTTACCATCAACTATTTCTCGTGATGTACTTTCAAAATTTTCTCAAGACGACGAAACTTTAGGAAAATTGATTCAAGCAATAAAGACAAACCGATGGGAAGATCCAGATGTACAAAGATATAAAATAATGAGGGATGAATTATCGGTTACCATGGATAACATTATACCCCGTGGTAACAGAATCGTGGTTCCTGATGCGCTTCAAGAGAGAGTGCTTACTCTTGCTCATCGTGGACACCAAGGTATGACTAAAAGTAAGGAGTTGTTGAGGTCAAAAGTTTGGTTTCCTAACATGAACAAACGATTGCATGATATAATTTCAAAATGCATACCTTGTCTTGCCAATAACTCTAAAATGAGTAGGGATCCGATAAAACATACACCAACTCCTTCAGGCCCATGGGAAGCGCTCTCTCTAGACTTTGCTGGACCGTTTCCTAATGGTAAATATATGGCTGTCATAATTGATGATTTTTCAAGATATCCGATAGCGGAAACTATTTCATCATTGACAAGTAACAATGTAACTCGTTGGCTTTTCAGAGTTTTTGCACTTTTTGGTATTCCGTCTTCATTAAGACCTGATGGAGGGCCTCCTTTTAATGGTCATCAGTTTACCTTGTTCTGTGAAAAACCTGGAGTTCAACACAAGAAAGTAACAAGCTTATGGCCCGAAGCAAATGGTCGAGTCGAGCACTTTATGTTCAGTTTAAATAAAACTATTCGATCGGCAGTAATTGAAAATAAGGATTGGGAAGATGCTATTCTTGAGTTTTTGATTCAATATAGGGCTACACCTCATTGTGCTACCCACATTCCTCCAGCCAAAGCATTACTCAGGAGTAATTTTCGTTCAATTTTGCCACAAATGAGCACCAACTTGTTTTGTGATGATATTGACGAGCAGTTAATAGAAAATGATGAAAGGTCCAAACAAAAGATGAAAGAATATGTTGATGCGAGAAGAAACACAAAGGACCATGAAATTCAATTTGGAGATCAAGTGTTAGTAAAGCAACAGCAGAAAAATAAGTACTCTACTCCTTTCGATCCATATCCAATGGAGGTGGTCGATGTTAAAGGTACCAGGATAACGGCTAAATCTGGTGAAAAGCAAGTGACAAGAAATGCTTCACATTTCAAAAAGATACCAGAGGATTGTCTTGAAGAGGTTGATAAAGTAAATAATGAACAAGAAGGCAGTAAAGAACAAATTAAGGAAGAATCTAGAAGCAGAAGAGTAATAAAAATGCCTTCGAAGTTTGAAGATTTCGTAATGTATTAAATTGGCTTTAGGAGGAATGTAGTGACCTGAGTGTCTGTATGATATAAATATTATAATCATCTGATTATATGTTTTGTATATTTAACTAGTTGTCATAATAAATAAACAGTCTTGGTTTCTATTAAAATGAAATGGTGTTTAATTAATTCAAATACGTTTCCATCATTGAACGGACTCTTCAAAGCCTGCGCCCCCAGAAGGCCTGCACCCCAATGCACCGCATTGGTTGCATTGGCGTTAGTTACGCCACTGAGAGTTCACTGTCATCTGTAAGGAAGGAATCACACCTGTTACCATGTTCAACAGGTGTACAGTAGTATAGACCAGTGGACCAGTGGTTCCTGAACTTTTTGAGAAGGGACCTTAGAAGATATGTCAGACCCCACTATTGGTATAAATTTAGTTGTAGACCTAAGTTACATCAAATCCATGAAAAAAAGACCATGGTGAAAATTAAAATGCATAGCCTTAACTTTGTCTATAACACCAGGCACTGTGGGCAAATTCGAGAATTTTATATTAGTATCCCAAATTTGAACACCATACACTTATTTTTGTATAATAATGTCCTTTGTAGTAGTGGATGAAATAAAAATTTCCTTTAGCCTAATTGTTATTCAATAAAAATTTGAAAAAAATTTGTAATTAATCTCAAATCAAAATTGGTACCGAAAAAATATCTTTATCTCACTAACTTGGACCGAGTTGTTTACATGAGAGGTAAGAGGCAATTTATTTTTTAACTAATGCCTAATGCCTGTTTGGATACATTGTTACATGGTCTGAGTTGTGTCCGATTGATCTTAACTTCTCATTGTTACCTTTGAAAAGGGGATGTACAAGAAAAATATGTGATCCTAAATATTAGTTGTGTTGGTTATGCCTTTAGAGGTGGATCAAATATGAATTTTAACTTTTCTTGACGATGAAACATTGTAATGTTCAAGTTTTTTATCTAACTTCATAAGCAGCAACCTACAAATAATATTTTTATTGTTTCAGATACTTCTTTCGTGGTGCTGAGAAAGTGGACGACTTCAGCGAAAAATTAATATCAAAAGTGTTTGGGCTAGGGGCCTACCTCAGTTAACTGTATTGTTGATGTTATTGAAATACATTGCTTAAAACAAATAAGCAATTTTGAAATATATTTTGTCCTTTTTTTCTCCGAATGTAATACAGATTTACTTTACTATTTTAAGTTTACGAATTTAAGGTAGTTTAGCCTACTTCAAAAATAAGGATTTTGCCAGGCTGAATCCAAGAGCAATTGGGGTGTCTACCGGTCCATAAAGTCCTCCTTTTGATCATTAGGTCCTACAAATTTTTCTATTTAATAAATTAATAACATTTTTTATAGATTTTTAATAGTTTTTAGTGTGCTAAAAATGTACTGCTGTATTTTTTCCTTCCTACATGTTGGTGCATAACAATTTTGGCACTGTTGTGTTGCCACTAAATGACTAATGTTTAGAAGTGTTCAGAGCTATTTTTTGTCAATTTTCCCTAGACGAGGCCTACTTGCTTCTCTTTTTTATTAACAATTGTATTTTTCATAATTAACACCACACCAATAAATATTGCTGGGTCCTTACAAAGTCTTCCATTTTGCTGCCTTTGACTTTCATAATTTATTTTACATTATGCTACATAATGCCTGGGTGGTAATTATGAAGTAGGTGAAAAGAAAGGATAAATCTGGGTAACAAAATGATTGTGTATTATTTATATTATTTTAGAGATTTTAAAAGAACAATTACTATTCTTATTTAGCCTCAAACGTTAAAACAACTATATAAAAACTATTTTTGGGTCGTGGCTTTGCTTGCTTTAAAAATTATATTTTAAGATTAATATATATCCTTTTGGGTAGTTTTAGACTGCTTATGTGAGTGTGACTGTGTGTTGCAGCCAATGGAATCGATTTTATGACTGTGTATATGTAAAAACAATTCATTTACAAAGATAAAAGAACAAAAGTTCATTAATACACAAATTCAGTTTCTATTTATGAAAAGTCCTCTAATCTTTAAAACCCTCATAAAGTGTGTAATTTATAGAGGAAGTGCTCGTAATGAGAAGAGAAAGATGTAAGTTTAATTTGAAACTTTGCATCCCGACTACTGGCCAACTGCTAGTTTATCCTATCTTTATATTAATAGACAAGCATTTTTCCATAAGGTTTTTTTCCTCCTTTTTTCTCAACCGGTGTGCAACGTAGCAAAAATCTAAGAACACCGATAAAATTGTATTTTTCTGTAGATTTGCACAAGCCCATTAAAATTTAAAATAGTTCTTTAGATAACCAGAAAATTGAATTCTAAATTTCAAAAAAATTAACATTGGCCTTATGAGTTGTCATGGAGGAGATAGAATAACAAAACAGAACTGTACATTTGTCATCATATGTACGATGTACAGTTGTGAGAGTGAAAACTGGGCAAAAAATGTACGCTGTTTTTATGTCATACAGTAGAGTCCCACAAACCCGGAATTCTGGATAACTCGGAAAGCCTGCCAGAGCAATAAAGTGCACTGAGATTCAAGGCCAGATCATGGTGTGACATATAGAACAGTTTTGGTTTTTCTTTAAGTTTTTTTGTAACTGATAATGTAGTTTTTTATTTTTTACCATGGTATAAATAAATTATTTCTTAAAGAAATAACAGAAACTATTCTTATTTTTTCTTATTTTTCATAATTGACGGAATTCATAAATGACACGAGTTAGTATTCGTCCAGTAAAAAGTCTATCAAGAGTTAAGAACAAATAATTATCTTCAAACAATTTCAAGCTACATTTTTTTATTGGTGTATGAAATATGATAATATATATAGTATTTAGTGAAATCAGGACTATTTAGAGAAGATATCATATTCAAATGTGTTTCATTTTAGATTTAGAGAGGAAATCAAGTTTGTTCGCTTAAATAAGATTAAGAGATAAACATTTGCTGATATAAAGGAAAGAAAAAGTACATGAAGTTGAGTCCCTACCATACAGTGAACTAACTGACGTACAACTGGCGTACAAATGGACATTACATTAAAATTGTGTTTTTCGTTGGTGGAGAATGGTTGAATATTATACATATTTCAATGAAAATAATAACTTTTTTAAAATGCACCTTATTTTCTTATTCGAGTAAAATACAAACCAAAATACCCCCGCTGTTTCCGCAATTGGACACTTTCAAGGAGGTGAAATAAATGAACTCCGAAAATTCTTGAGGAATTTCTTATCCATATTGAATGAAGTTTCAAATCTTAAGCAATAGGTTAATTTAATTAAAAGTTTACTTTGGTGAAAAGTTCAGCCACGGGCAATTTTATTAAAGCAACGCAATGAATTTCTCTAGAAAAAACACGACAATCTACACACTTCCTCATTGCACGGGTTTTTACGCTACGGAACCCCATAAATAACCAACATGAAACCAAAACTTATTTCAGTGTGTTATTTTAAAGTCACGCAGTGACGCAGGCTGCTAGTACCTATTATAGGTAAACGGCTTGAGTTACGAATGGCAAGAAGTCAAGTTGAGTGGTGTAAAAATACTCGACTCAAAAATACTCAATGAGTAATTGCACCCCCCCCCCCCACCCAATAAATAATTAGAAAAACGAACTTTTGGTTTTAGGAGGGTTATATAAAATCCCGATCTCACCCAAAATTTCAAGTGGAGAAATACAATTACCCCTCTTTATTTCAATCACCACAAATTCTCTGTATGATTACTGATTGGAGCTATTGGGAATATGTAGGCCTACCGGGTTAGGTTCAGTTTATAGCCGATAACGAAGAGGGGGGCTACTCGAAAAATTTGAGAAAAGGTATGTCAAATTTGGGGGGGAGTGGTTTGCCAAATTTGGGGGGGAGGGCGCCATGAGGGTTGGGGGGACGGGCACCCCGGTGTCAGAGATCCAATATACTAAAAGAATAAAATGTACAAATACAAGTTCATAACATTTGCTAATCACCATGGGCGGATTTCTAATATTCGGTGGATTTCTTGGTAGGCCTAGTGACGGGGAAAATGTTTTCAACATAACTTTGATTGATAATAAAAAATGGTTTAGGCTACCTTATCGTCAACTGATCCTATTTCAGTAGTCGAAACTACAGCTGTTTCGTACTGCTTATGGAGTACATCTTCATCAGGTAATTAAAAACGTCAAATTAAAACTTAATATTACTCATAGTTGAGTTTGTCAGTTGATGATAAAAACACATTACACGAACACAAACGCACAAGGAGACGAAAAAACAAACATTTAAAAAACTTGGCCAAGTACTGTTAATTGAGAACGCGTGATGCGGCGTTCTCAATTAACAGTACTTGGCCAAGTTTTTTGGCGACTTTTGTTGGCGCCCGTGTTACAATTTTGTTTATCGTGCAAATTAATTCGTCTTGGAGGCGTTTTACGGCGCCCGTGGAGCATTTTCAATTTGTTAAAGAGCTAAATTAATTAATGTTTTGTGGTGTTTGCTGACTTTAGGGAGTCTATCAACATTGCTCAGCTTGCCAAACTTTATGTGGCGTTCTCCAACAAACGGGGCTCGTAGAGCATTTTTAAATGGTACAAAGTGTAAATCTTGTAATTTGGCGAGTTTAGTGGGCTCCCGGGGGAGCATTTACAAATCGTTCAACGCGCTAAACATGATCGAGTTTTCGCCATTTTGAAGGTGTTAGCCGGCCCCGGCGCCCGGAGCACTTTTTAAATTAGTCAAGGTTCGTAATGTGAGTTAAGGAGACGTTTGCCGGTGCCGGTAGAGACGTTTCAAACTATTCAAAGAGCAAAATTCTTTTTTGTTGGAGCATACTGGCACCAGTGGCACCCGTGGAGTCTTTTAAAAGTGTTAAAAACTCGCAAACATTTTAATTTGGTGGCCGTTTACCCGCATCCGTGGAGTAATTGTAGTTGCAATAATGAATAAAATGAATGTCAATTTGAAATGAATGGATGAGGTAAATGAGTTCTGTTTTCTCCACAGTTTCGTTTTAGCAATACCTATAAAATTAAATTCAATTTGCAATTTGGTTTGAGACTCAATAAATTGAGGTGCAATAATTTCAAAACTCAAAACCAAGACCTGGGGAACTGGAAACTTCTAGAAACTCAAACACAACCCTCGTCCTCGGCGACCTTTAGCAACTGGTTTAAATGTACCGAGCAACGAACAACTGTGGCATTTTTTAGCCGTTTAGTATAGCGAATTTCCTTAAAAAGGAATAAGTTATTACCGTAGATCTCATGGTAAGACTTGAGCCCGAGACCATGTTAACTTTTCATTTTGGGGCCCCCAGAAGCAAAAACAATATTTGTTCGAATTTATATCTATATGTTACCGGCAAAGTATGAAATTCAGGCATTTTATAGAATGACTAGGCAATCTATACATTGCCTAATGTTTTTAGGCAAAGTGGTTAGAATTTTTTTATTGTACAATATAGAAGTGCTGAAAGTTGAAAATGTCCTTTTATAAGAACTTAATTAATTAGTGTATAAAGTTCTGAAAGTGGAAAATACGTTAACCTTACCTAACCTAAAGTTTGTTACGGCGGCGTATGCGCGAGAAGGGATGAACAAGAGGGGTGGGGGGAGGCATATTGACCTTGAGACTTCGCCCGAACCGCAAACTGTGGAAACACTGTTTTTCATACTTTGCCTAAAGAGCCAGCGGGCATTCTTTAGAATTACTAGGCAAAGTATAAAATACGCTTTATCTCATACTTTACCTGGCCTGTTTTTGGCATTGTATAGAATGCCTGATTACATATGTTGCCGGTAACATATATATTGATAAGATTAGTTTTCATAACAAGTACCGTTTTTATTTTTTCAAAAATTATTTTATTTATTGAAAAAATAAATAAAAAGGGTACTTATTATGAAAACTAATCTTATCATTATATTAGTATTCCTAATCATCCACTATTACTCTAATATATATATATATATATATATATATATATATATATATATATATATATGCCTGTTAACACGATAGCGGCCGTAAATATGGTCCAATCTTAATGAAATTTACAGACGTATAAAGTGGTAATAACTCGGACGAGTTCGTAAACCAGGACGATCGGACCACCGGAAGGGGGGAGAGTTATGGGGGATAAACCCTCCCAAAATTGGTTTTTTGAGTTTTTTTACATAGGAAAAATCCAGTTTTTGTTAACACCATTAAATTCAGCTCGAAAAAAACAAACAATTTAGTATCCTGAATCATTTCTCTATGTCCATTGGTTACCGAGATACTAAGAGGGGTAAGCGCAGTACGTTGTCCCTAAGTTAACCTTATGGGAAATTAGTAAAATTATATATCTTGCTTATTTCTCGACATACCTTGATAAAACTTAGTAAATGGCTTCTTCTAGTTCAGAACTACTAAATATTGAATTAAAACCACTCAGTTTTAAAATACCTATAGCAGCAAACCTGCATACTCATTCCCCAAGTTATTCTTATGGAGCTTACAAAAACATGTCAGATCTCGCTATGTAGGATTGAAATAAGTTATTTTGCATTTGAAATTCGCTGGTATGCATGTCTGCTGCAACGGGGATATTCCTTCTTAGATTAGTCTGATTTGAGTGGGCTCTAATGTTAATTTTTTTGGAAAGTTGAAGCATGAATCGCCCGATTAGCGGTGTGCCTGTTTTTACTTGGATAATTTTATTTGACTTAATGTATTCAGCAATACAAAACCGTATCCATCAATACAAAACCTTTAAATATGTGATGAATAAAATTCAACATGTAAGTTCAAAATATTCTTTATCTACGACCATTGCAATAAGCACCAATTATGGTATTACAATAAACATTATAATGATATACATTAAAACACCAAAAACCAAGCAGTATTCTAATGACGACTTTAGAGTACTGGAGTCACTTTAGAGTACTGGTTCTAGACCAATGAGAGCTCGGCATTTGAATAGAATAGAATAGAATATATTTATTTTCTCAGAAAGAATATAATATTTCAAACACAGTTAACAAAAATATGCAAATCAATAAATACTTTTCCTTTCAATACATATAGTCCATAACTTAAAAATTAACACTTGGTTCTGCCAGGACTGACCTTTTAAAATTATAATAATTTTTTGAAAAAAATAGATAAAAATTACAACTAAATAAAATAATATTATTTCTTCCTGAGAAAAATAGGGCCTCTAAAGGCTAAGCCTGTATTAGAGGTTCCATCAAATTATTTAAAAAAATAAAATACAAACACTCAGAGAAACTAAATAAATACTTAACGCTATGGAATTAATTTTAAAACTTACAGCTTTGAAGCGCATGCTTACATGTAAAAAAATTTGTTATTTGTGGATAAAAAAAAGAAACAGACACTTACATTTTATCTTACAACATTTTACACTACTATATTCAATAAAGCCTCAATATTATTTAACTCAAACAACCATTTCTTAAGTTTTATCATAAGAATATTTTTACTTTCAGCTTTCTTTATACTGTCTGGAATCTGACGGAAGTAGTGTCATAATAACAATTACGCAATTCGCACATCAGCTGATTGTTGCATTACGATTCATGTTTGAGTTTACTTATCCCATCAGCTGATTGTTCCACAACGATTCATGGTTCAGTCTGCTTATTTGCCTAACCTCAAATTTTAGTTGACCTATTCCATCATTAGTAAAAGTCATGAGTTTTGTTTAACTTCGGGGGAAATTTTGTCGGATATTGTTGGTCGTAGATAAAATAGTGTATGTAACGATTGTATTATGCCTTTAAGCCACTCGTGAGATATTTAGAACACTCGCTTCGCTCGTGTTCTAACTTACATCTCACTCGTGGCTTAAAGGCATTCATTATACAATCGTTGCATAAACTAGTATATTAATTTCGCAAAGGATAGCTTTAACCACCCTAGGGGTGGTGGATAACTGATACATAATTATAGTGAAAGGGGCGCCAATGTAGGCTCTCGCATGTCCCAGAAAAATCTCTTGTCGCAGCCCTGCCCCCAAGATCCCCGAATTTAACCCAGTTAGATTATTTTCTTTGGGACAAATAAAAAGTAAGGCCTACGAAAACAACCCATAGGATACTCAGCAGCTAAACATAAACATAACAAATCGATTACAAGAAATTAAAAGAGGTACTTTGCAAAAAGTGGTCAGATATTTGATGAATAGAGCACAACTTTTAATAAATATCCATGGCGGATTGTTAAGACACTTAATGTAAAGTAAATGTGGTCAAACTGAAATAATATGTTTTATAAAATCTAAAAATTAACAAAACTATATTTGTTTTATCTGTATATGTGCATTATTCAATCTTAAACAAGGGTTGCGTAAAAAACCCTTATATAACAACATTGAATGATTATCAATTTTCTATTTGATATATAGCATACATGCAACATAATTGTACATTGCTACTTTTACAACTCGAGGTAGGCCTAACTATAATTAACTTAAAATACTCAAACATACCCCTTGTTCCTAATACGTAATTCAATGTCAACCTGTTATACCTGGCTTTCAGGTTTTTGAAAAGCAAAACGCGACATCTTCCAAGAATAGTGTATTTTATTTTTACTTCATATTTATACTTTTTGATACACCTCAGATTAGTGAACCAGAAGTATTACCGCCTAATTGCAACAACAATTAATTCGACCCCTTTGGACGTACAACTTCAATTCAGCAAGAAATTGCGCAGGGCTTTTAAGAAGTTTATTTGTTAAAATCTTCTTGAAAGAAGTCAAACCTTAATAAAAAATACATCCTTCTTCAGTTTAGATAGTATACAGGCTTACACCACATTTACCTAAACATATTTCTTTTTGGTTTAAAAATTTTAAGAAACGTCAGGATGTTAGACCAATTAATTAGGCCTACAATTTTTGGTTCTTTAACGAACACATAACAAACGATTATATAACTTAAACGTAAAAAAATAATTGTAAGGTAAAACAAAGTAATAAATTCAGGTTTTATTTTAATTCCCAGAGGAATGTCAATTTTACAATAATTTGTCAAACAGCGCGAAGAACAGGTATAGGCCTACACAGAAGGTAATTAGTTAATAAATAGTTGACAAAACCATTGGAATCATTTGTATTTGCAAACGCACATATAATTAATTTAAATATAAATACTTAGAATGATTATTAGTCCTTTGTGTGCCTTCAGAATTAAGAATTATTCAGTGGTACTGTTAGCATTCCACTCACACATTAGGAATGAGTTTGCATTACGAATACGACGGCACTTTGCTCCCGCGGAGTGTAGCGGCGCTGCGATGCGAGTCTTGCGAACGGGAGCTAGTAGGAGAACTGTTCTTCTTTGATACCGTTCTGACTGATCGACTCTTTAGTCGTTGTGGGACGACTTGTACTTTAGTTGCTATGCAACAACTATATTTTTAGACGTTGTGGGAATCAATGTAAGTTTATTAGTCGCTATGGGACTCACTGTTTTTAGTCCTTATGCGACGATAATGTTTTCTTTTCTAAAGACAAATTTATGTTTGCAAGTAGATCGTCCCATAGCGACTAATTAAGTTGCAGCGAGTCCCACAACGACTAATTTTTTAGTCGCTATGAGACGAAATACTTTTAGTCGTTGTGAGACGGATTTTCTATTAGTCGCTATGGGATTAGTCGCTATGGGACCCACCCACAATAACGCCTTCCCTAAGAGGCCTAATAGTAGTGAGTTTTTGGCATCCATCGCGGTAATACAATACGATAAACGTTAAACATTATTTTTTTACATGGTACTAAATGTATAAAATCGGCTTATTTAACCGTTAAATGTTTATCATGTTCCTTTACCGTAGATTGCAAAAACTCCCTATTGTATCCAAAGTTGTAGTTGATAAAATGTGTGTCATTTAAGTTTTATTCATATGGTTTTGATGTTTGGTGTGTGTACTTTTCAGTTTAAACTTCATGGCAATTTTAAATTTTCAAACAGCTGAACCGCTGTAACTTTTTTTGGACCATGATAATGATCTCTGGCTCACGGCATTTTGTCTCTATCATCGAGCCCTTCAAAACATTGATCGCCCGATAGGAATTTGTTGTTAAAAATTCGGGGCAACCCCCCAATATCCATTTTGGGGGTATGGAATATGAAATGTACAGTTAAAGGCTAGATGGTTTATAACATCAGTATAAGAGGAATTTTAAAGCGAATATGAGTGAAGGATGATTGTGACGCGATCTTGTAGTCTTGTTACTGACCAATACCGACATGGTCTCTAAGCAGGATTGTTGATTTATAGCCCTACCGCCAATGGCAACCAAGGAACCTACTACATTTTAATGTGGGATCCGAACCGCAATTTCCATTGGTTTACAATTTACGAACTGGTTGAGTTTAGTTAAAAAAATTAAAAAAGCTTGTAATTAGCGCAGGCTAGATAGTTTTAATGACGTGTATCTGGACGTTTTGAAATGTACCCTTTGATTAATCACATCAAAAAATTACCTCTCTATTTAGTAGCCTATTGCTACTTTTATTTTGAGCCGAGCCCAAAACAAATTAATTTCAAATAGCCATATCCAGCATTTTTTATGGGCGTATGTAACGAAAATAGCAATAATCCTATTATTTAATACTTTAACCTATTTGAGTAGGGTGCTTTAAAGATTTAAACAACTTTTTGTCATATTCTCTTTCTGATGCCTATAACTATCTTCACTTGATTAATCACTTACGTGACGTCAAGAAAAAGATGTATGTTTGATGGTTTATGTTTTGAGTAAGCAAGAATTTTGAGGTTATGAATCGCCATCGTAACCATTTTAATCGTCATCCCTTTTATATAAACATTTTAATAATAATAAGAGTAGCTTGAGTTTGAAAGGTAATTTGTCTTTTAACGTTTAGTTATAGTTTGATTTGCTTTAATCACATATTCCTGAAAAAACAGGCTGCGGCAACCTGTAGGTAAATCATGTTTTTCTTAGACTAGGTCTTGATACTTAATTTAAATTCAATGACAAAACAGTTCATTGTCAAATGAACAATACCTATTTACCCTATTTTAATGGGCCTAGAACTAATCGTAGAGTCGAAAATGCTGCAACAAAATTTGGGCAACATCGCCTAGCTAGTGCAGGGCAGAAATTTGATTGTGGACTAGCCTACATTGTATTTACTAATGTTTAAAATCATTAAGTTACATTGAACCCTATGCATTGCTGTACCTTTGTTGGTTGGTTAGCTACAAAAAAATGAGTTGACACCAGTACTGGTAAATGCATATTTACCCTTATACACATACCCTGTAACAAATAATGATTATTCTACAGTTGACAACTTACAAAAGAGCCTTCTACCAATCAATCTCTAGGTCTTACTTCCAAACCGCAAGACCTAGAATCCTGAAATTTGGCATGTAGGTTCCTCTTAGGCCCTTAGAGCCATGTCACACTGGTCGAGTAGGCGGGCAAGTTAGACGGACGAGTTAGATTCAGGGCCGGACTGGGAAGAAATTTTACCCCGGGCATTTACATCACGTACCAGCCCACTGCATTCCTGCACCGGGCCAGCAACATAATTTCAGGCTTGGCAAAAGTGGTGACCTTATGGTGGCGCCCTCTTTATTGTCATTTCAGTCCCTTTTTGTCTGTTCCCGGACCCCGGTGCATTTCCTTGGGGGCTTTTATTTTCGAGTTGGCTCTGCAGCCAACCCCGAGCAGCCCAGCGGCCCCTGGAGGTGGCGGCCCACCGGGAATTTCCCCTTATGCCCTTATGGCCAGTCCGGCCCTGGTTAGATTCGACCGTCAACTCGGCCAGTGTAAACCAACCTTTTTTAGATGGGCAAGTCGAGTTGTCAATTATAAACAATAGGAATCAGCTGATACTACAGCAACTAGGCCGAGTTGACTTGGCCGAGTTATTTGACCAGTGTGACGTGGCCCTTAATGATCATTCTTTTATGGTTTTACAAAATTCCCTTGGGTTTTAGAATGCTAGTCAAGAATGTAACTGTGGGCAGGTTCTTTTCAAAGTTGTTGGCCTTTAACATAATTAGTCAAACTATCTCATTTTTGCTGGCCTTGACATCACCAAGGACCATAGAGCTGTTAGCGTGAAGTTCCTGCTATAAGATAAATAATTGTGTTTGTAAGCTTTCATGATTTTGTTCAACAAGTCTCTCTTGAATGGTGCAAATATGTCACAGTATTGGTAGTGTAAGGTTAAACAAATATTATTATGATTCAGCCTCTGAATCACTGATTTAAACGTGTTCTGGTTTAAATACCTGTTGTCAAGTGATCCTTTGAGTCCTTGAAAAAGGTGACCGGTTTCGACCTTTAAAAGATCATCTTTAGGCGAACGTCATCTTCATCTCGTTCTTACAAACATGTCGATATTTTAAAAACAATGAGACATTGAAAAGATTTAACACACACGACGATTAAAATAGCCAAACAATTTACACCGATCGTTGACGCGGTAGGCGGCGCGCAGGTAGAGACTAGTCTCAGTCTCTACCTCCGCGCCGCCCGCCATGTCAACAATCGATATAAATTTTTTTGGCCATTTTAATTGTCGTGTGTGTTAAATGTTTTTAATGTCTCAATGTTTTTTTAAAATATCGAGGTGTTCGCAAGAATGAGATGAAGACGACGTTCGCCTGAATATGACTTGTATACTTACTATGGATAGGCCTACTTACTTTGGATACTTACTTGGATACTTGGAGTGGTCCCACTAGAATCGCCTCAGCAACGTGGTCGTCCATTTCCTACAGGAAAATTTAGGCCTTATCTAAAAGTTATACACTATGTTGTAGAAGGCCGCTTCACATAGAAATTCCTTCAGACCACTCCTAAGATTATTAGCAATGACCTTTTAAAAGTTGAAACAGGTCGGCTTTTTTAAGGACTTAAAGGATCACTTGACAATAGTTATTTAAACCAGAACACGTTAAAAGAAATAGACTGACAGAAGATGTAAAAACAGAGGTAATGTGCTTAATTTGTAAAACGAAGGGCAACGTAGAGGTCCTAGGCCTATGCTCAATCCTGAAAAGCTTTATCGAGGTTTTGATATTTGTCTTAGCTGCTATTAATTACTGAGCTTTTAATTTATGATCCTAACAAAATGAATCGCCTGGTCTTTGACATCACCAGTTACAAAATCATCATCTCATCCATCTTACAGGCCTACTCATAATCTATGTTTGCCTTAAAATATGCCGAGATAGTAATCAACTTAACATAGAAGGTAATGTTATAATCTAAATTCCAATGGGGGCTTCAAAACGTTGAAGAGCTCGTATTGTTTCCCCAAATATGCTAGTGTTGGCTCTATATAAAGAAATAGTCCGATCAATATGACTGTAAGTTAAACTGCATTAAACGTGATGGTCAGTATTACAAGCTAAACACCCCACAGATGTGCCAGACCATCAGACCACTCCTAAGATTATTAGCAATGACCTTTCTCAGATTTTAAATGACATATATGACCAAAACAATTCTGTTAAAAATAGGATGCAGAGTAACAAATTTGTTTATTGCTACCTAAGATTATTAGTGATGACCTTTTTTCAGATTTTAAAATGACATAAATGACCAAACCAATTTTGTTAAAGTTATCAAACGGTAGAATAAAAAATATTTTCATTGCAACAGCCCACACACGGTGCTTATTTGGGACACTTGTTTATAGCAAAATACTGAGCTTTCAAACAATGTATAACTTAAGATGGTTGTCTATAAGGGTTTGTTATTTGTTATATTTTGTTGTCAGATTTACATATTCCGGTATTATATGTTATGGATGACTTATCGAAAAGTAATGGAGAAGATATTCAGATAAAGAATGAAGAAATAGAAACTAATGAGCAAGAAAGTATTGACAATGAAAAACTATCAAAGGAAACACAAGAAAAATACTTCTCAGTTTTACAAGAAAACATTGAAAGCAGTGAAAGAGAAAATGTTTCCAGTGTTTCCATTGATGAAGCAATCAAGGATCTTCCAGAAGTGATGAGATTCATACAAAAACTCCAACAATGTATTTTACATCAGCGTGCTCTCATCCATAAACTGTACAATAAATTAAAAGAGGTAGTGTGTTGTGTTTTGTTGGGTTTTGTTTATCTTATGTTCTTTTAGACCTAAGGTCTCAGTAGATTAGATCAAGTTATAGCAGATGCATGACAACAAGGTTCATGCAGGATTAACAAAAGTGCCGGATTACATTGCGAGCATAGCAGAAATACCATTGAAAACAGAGTTTAAATAAAAAGGTTGCGGGCCATTATTTCGGTTTTTGCCCTTTCTGGAAGTGATGGGAAGTTAAAGCAATCAAATTTGCCCGTCACACTTAAACTCTGCTGTGTAGCAGATTGCCCTCAAGCATTTTCCAGAAATCCTGCTAAAACCTGCTGATACAGGATTATCGATTCTGCCAGATTAGTGAGCTTTTACTATAGTTTAATTGTTTCAATTCTCTTTCCTATTGATTAGAATGAGATTGTTAAATAATTATCGAGGTTGTATAAAACTTCAAAGGTTGTTACAGACCTTCGGCTAATGGCTTAATTCTTTCTAACTTTTACATAAACTTAATTAATCTGAGAAAATTATTTTAACACGTTAGCTGCCACGCATATTTTTGTGCTGATTACCGTAGTGCCACGCATAGTTTTTGTTGAAATTCTAGTTAGTTAGTAAGTTATGATGACTTTTAACGAAATAAATAAAAATACACGTAAAAAAAGTTTGTGACCGATCGGGTAGGCAATAATTTTTTTAAAGAAATATTCGATGCTATTTCGACGTGCCGACCCGATCGGACCGACACAGCAAAATTAGACACTATGAAAACAATGCTATATACCAGTAAAATGCTTTGTAAACGATTTTTGGACACACAAAAGATAAGATCAACTCAAGAACAATGATATATTAGGTGTAGTCAACGATATTAAATAGTTTTTAATCATGAGAAATGTTGCTAGGAAACGCTGCCGACCCGATCGGATCGGCGAAATTGACGCGAATGCTTGAGTCACTTCCAGTAGGTTTAGAAAACTGCTGCAACGCTATCTTTAAGGAAGTAATAATAGGCTTGGGAAGTACTACGTCGGATTGGTTCCCCAGAGTGCCGCTAGGTGCCCACCAGAGACATCTATCGGCGATTCGGTCAAATGCTGCACTACTCCGGTTGCCGACCCGATTGGGTTGGCAGGTTGCTCCGCCGGACCTACCTATGCCGACCCAATCGGGTCGGCGTGGCAGTTAACGTGTTAATTTGATATTTAAGTACCAAATTAAATGTTTTTACACAGACTTTGTGAACTGAAATAAAGTCACACACACACACACACACAAGAAATTTTACAATATCAATAATCCTTTTAAGGGCATTAACCCAAGTGGACATCTGTGGCTTATCCAACTGAAACAGGGATCTTGGATGAAAGGCACTGTCTATTGACAGTGATAGACTCCCAAGACTTGTTGGTCTTGAGGGTGAGAAGTGTCCTGGGCTTTACTTACTCTTGTCAACAGATGGCTCCTTGTCTGGGAGAGCCTCACTGGTCATCAGTTTTCTTATTCAGGGGAGGGGTTAGGAAGCCTTGTTTGCCCCACCCCACAGAAAAATCCTTTGATAGTACTTCAGCCAATTTTTTGTTGTCTGAACGACTACCAGAAAGGAAAGGAAGCTTCCCCTTTAATATCTTTTAGGATCTAGGATAAACTTTGTAAGATTAATATGATGAAGCAAAATCAAAATAGTTGGTGGAAATAGGTTTGTCCAAGCTTAAGACTAGAAGGGCCAAGATATACCTTTATCCAATGGATGTGGGTCCCGGAGGGGTACATAACCCTCATCTTTGTTGCCAGTACACTCCTGCCCATCAGGCAATCAAACCCAGCCTCCCCTATGGTGGGAAACTGGTAAGTTCACTTAAAGTACTACAGTACTTACAGGTAGTACTTACAGTACTACCTCCAATCGTGACAACTTCCATTGCTGTGCACAGTATCGGTACCTAAACTAACAAAAGCCAGTTAGGATTCGGGGCGGTCATCAGGTTAGTAAAGACGCAAATCATTTGAGGGGTCCAGATCTCGAAGCTCCTCATGGGCCATGGGGGGGCTGGCTGACCATTTATTCTTTCTCATCCTAGCAATCCTCTCCTGTAGGCAGCACAATATTCCTTAAAAGTGAGCTGTACGGTAGCTTTTAAGTCTTTAAATGTGGCTTCTGAAATCTTTCCAATTCCAAATTTTTTTTCAAGGGAGGCAATCATAGGAAGATTACTAAAGATGCAAGTACACAAACTATTGAGTCCGATGCTGTAGCCTGGCCAGAACCAGCAGAAACAGGAAATCTCGTTGAAGATATAAAGAAAGCTGCGGAGACTGCAGTGCAACAGACTGGTTTTGTCTATGAAGCCACCTCGGGGATGTATTACGACTATAACACAGGATACTATTACAATGCTGTAAGTTGTTATAACTATTTTTAATATAATTTGGTTAGGTCTATACAGTATTTTTGTTTGGCATTCATACTTTTACTTACAAATTAGGAAGTTTATTTGGGTTTCACAAGGTTTTTGATATCATAATTTGCCTTTTAATCTTGTTTATTTTCAAACTACATGATTCTTTGATGGGAAAAGAGAAGAAAGTCAGCATTCAAATACCCTCATAAATTCTCATTGGCCATTTAAAACATACAATAACATAAAAAATATGGTAAGGTGATTTTACTTACACTCTTTTTTAAGTAGTTGAGGTTGCATACTCTTGAGATACCATAATTTATATTACACTGCTCAATATTAGATGCCAAGACGTCATGCTAGTTTGTATAGTTTTTTTCTGAATTATGCAGACCGATTTTACTTCAAAACTTTTTAAAAAAACAGTAAAAAAAATCTTCTTTATGATTTATACCTACTTTTAAAAAATTAAGTTTGTAAATGTGGCTATTAAATTTTTCACTTTTGTTTGCGATTTCAGGAACTAGGTCTGTATTACGAGGGGAACAGTGGCACATATTATTATTTTGATGAATCCTCAAAATCATTCCAGTTTCATTCACAAGTAGGTAACCTCTCAGTGCCTTCCATGCAATGTAATGTTCCTGAAGATAATGTAAAGAAAAAAAGACAAAATATGAGTGTCCCTGAACTGAGTGAAAAGGTAAGCATGAACTTAATTCCTAACGGGCTTAGGCCTATACTACTTGTAAATTTGGCTATATAGTTATTTAGATCCCAAACAGATTGCAAAATTAACCTTGTTTATGTTAAGGTATAAACAAAAGGTGTCAAAAATCATACTTGCTATGTTATCTATAAACATAGTGAGACGAGATGAGTGATATATTTTGTAACATAACAAATGTTTAACTCTTTAAACAAATATATAATTGCAAACAACAAACATATACTTTCCCTAATCTTGGTTTATATATATTGACAGCCATTGGGAAACTACGAGTAAACCAGTCTCACAGATTAAAGATATTAACATTTTTGACTCATAATTAAATAAATGACAAACCTTGAAAATGATGTTACACTTGGTGCATTAATCTTGAATTGTGGCCTACTTCACTGTCAGAGTTTTCACTTATTGTTTATTGGCAATGATCAAAATCTATAAGTACCTATAAAAAACAATATATTTAAACAAACATCAACTAAATTTTTGTACAAATGACAATGATGTTATTTGAAATTGACAGTTAATAGAAAATATTGACATGTCAGTCGCCTATTCCATGGTGTAAGGAAAAAAGAAAGGTGTGTGTAGGGTTAGCTGTAGTGATTAGTTGGGCTCACGCACCTAGCGCTTACGACGACTACAATACAAACTAGTTTATACAACTCAATCAAAATATTTTGTCGCTAGGTCTGCTAATTTCTCGAGCCCAACTACGTCATACCAGCTGACTGCGAACACACCTTTCATTTTTCTTTACACCATGGCCTATCCCACTCCAAGTGCTCCAGGTGAAAATGGTTCCTAAGGCTCAAGTTATAATGCGGCAAGTATAGTTCAGCAGCAAAATAAACAAAAGGCACAGGTATTTTTCTCAAGATGAAATATAAGTAATTACAGCCAAGTCATCTTGTTTCAAGGCTGGTTATTCTGGGATGATTTATGGGTGATTTTCAAATTGCAATATTGCATTTATAAAAACTAGAGGTTGCCAACTATTCGAAATTAAACTGGAAAATATTTGGGTTTTGTTTTTACTCATTGTTCCAGTAATACATGTGACTGCATTTGTTTACATTTCGCTTTGATTCTGTTACGAACAGGCAACTCTTAGAGCCCATGTCAATCATTAAAAATTCATTTTTCTATAATTCTCAAAAACAAAAACTCTTTTAAATTATAATGGGAAAGTACTTTTCTAACGCTGAGATTAGATTTTTCCTTTGTTGCACGAAGGCTGAAAAAATATTTAAGGCTAAAAAATCATGCTTGTCATCAATATGTAAGTAGATATAGAATAAATTGTAAAGGAAACAGTCAACTAACTGCCAAATGCTGAGCCAACAAACTAAAATGAATCAACTGTATATTATCTTTTAATTCACTTGTTCATAGAATGTGTTTTTGAATAGATTCAGGAAATATACTAGACATCACGAAATTGCAACCTTCAAACACTTCCACAGCTGGCCATTTACCCATATGATTATTCGGAAAAAGCCAGCTGTTTTGAAATTGTAAACGTCACAATTTCGTATTATTATATAAATTTCGCATTATAGATGTAAATATTCAATTAACACAATGTTATATGTACATCATCTTCCTTGCTATTTTTTCAAATTATTTAATAAGTTACCAGTGACAATGAAGAAGGAAGAAAATATAATGAAATTAAAAAATCAGTGAAAAAACTCTTATTAGAAAAAGCCTTTTATAGTATAAAAGAATATATGGACTACCAATTTGAAAAAAAATTAAAATTAAACACTGTGGTTTGTTTATAAAAAATTAGATAGAATCAGTTTTGTATACATAAAATTAAGAAATATTGTAATTGCCAATGTTAATCTAAATTTGTTAAGGCGAATAAAGTTATTATTATTATTATTAATCAAAACGTTGACGAATTTGCGTATTTCTCACATTTGAAAGGTTACCCAGTATTTCACAAACTCCCCTTCTTGGCACTCTGCTGGTTCAAATTATGCAGAGTTTGCAGAACTTTACACTGTAAAATTTTGTATCAACTCTTACTACAAGAAAATTGTAAACTGCGTATTGCGTTTTGTGTTGCAGACAGGTGTTGACCAGCTTGCAAGCAGGATGTCAGGCCTGTCGCTAACATCGCAATACCTGTCTGCAATCGGTATGCTTTAGTTATTAAAATGTTTACTTGAATCTAAGAAATCAAAATTTTAAAGAAACGAGACATATTTAATACACGAGCTTGTTAAGTTTTCGATGCTTGAATGCCAACACAAAAATTATGGGAGCCCAATGATTCTTAAATAATTAAATTTTGTAACATTTTGTTCTGTTAAGAGAGAATACCGGGAACTATTTGATGGCAAAAGCAAAGATTTTTTAATTTTAGCTCGCAAAATATTTTTGGTATTTGGTTTATTATGTGCCAAAAATATAAAATGACAACATTAAGTTAGATAACCTTTTGATTCAGATACCAAAGAAGATAAAAAAAGAAGTTAGAGAAGAGGGCGAATGTTCAGAAAGTGATAATGAGAGTGAAAACGAATTCGCTCAAGTTTCTCAAGAAAGTGAATCAGTTCCTACAAATGACGCTTATATAAACCACACAGAAACAAATATCGACAAACCAAAGCCAGATATTAGCCAAAGTATTCCATCAGACACCGGTACGGATTATATATTTTAAAATGTTACTTTCAGATATTAAAGTAGTTATTTAAATGGTTTCACTAAAGTAGAATGAGTTTTAAGTTATCCAAACAAGTACATAAATTATTTGGTCCCAAAGATCCAAAGGACTTGAACTTTTTGTGTAGCTAGCCTTATAAATCTTTTTATGAATATGAATTGTTTCTAGTCAGTTTTAATCAATCAATAAGCTAGAAATATATTCTTGATCTAAAGCTTGGCATTAACAAGCTGATTTATTGCTGAATAAAATATGTCTATAAAATGTTAAACGATATAAATAAATTTAGAGGTTGAAGAATTTATATTTAGTTGTATTATTTGGTAAATTAGTTGTTTCCTTTTTTTTATAAGTATTGTAGTTTTACATTGCCATTCAGGGTGTCAACTAGAGGTGGTAATCACTAATTTGGTTTCCAGACATTCACAGACAACAATACACATTATAGTAGGACCAGTGGACAAGAGCTGCTCAGCAGCTTCAAAGTTTTTGTATACAAATTTGTTGTAGATCGGCTGCTGAAAAAACAATGTTTCTTATAATCAGGTGCTCCTTGAAATTTTTATTCCCATATAAAACCTCATGGACAAATTCAAAATCTTAAGGGTGTCTAGGGCTCTTCCTTTTAGTTTAATCTTCAAAAATTTTTTATCCGGTGAAACTTTATTCTGCACTCTTTCCAATGTCAGTTACTAAAATTGGTTCAGAACTATACGGCGAGTCTTGTTCTCAAAAAACCCCTAGTGTATTAAATAAGCTTAGATTCATTTACTCTGACAACTAGCTTTCTCATAAGATTGAGTATATTTCCATGTATCAGCACCTTCTGATGGATTTGGCCAAACTTGAGGGTTGTTAATATTTTAAACCACACCTTCATTTGCAGTTTTCATGAAAGAAATTATAAACTAAAAAAATATTGAAACTTAGCAAACTCAAAGCTAAGTGAATACAGTGAGTTTGAACTGTTGTGACAGAGATAGCGAGTGCATGGCCGCCGTGCCTGAGAGTCGTGGTGAAGGAGACGACGCTGGAAGGTCTGGTGGTCGGGTCGCTGTTCATCGTGACGTGTACGGGCGGCACGCTCGGCAGGGAGGGCGACCACGCGATCGTCATCCCCGACATCAACATCAGCAAGGTGAGACTGAGTCGGCTGCTGTAACGGCTACATTTGCTAACAGTGTCCAGTATATACAATATTATCATTTATTAAAGGGACTTCGACAATATAAATATGTATCAAGTCTTATTTTGTTAAGATTTATTGTATTAGCAGGATCTAATTGTACTACACAACGAATTCCTATATTTTTGTTGGTTTAGTGAGTGCCCGGTGAACATTAGTTTAACAACTGAAACAAAATCCTCTTAGCTTCCTACTCCTAAAGATTACTCAAGTTAAATCAATTCACATTTCAGTATTGAAACATTATTTCATCCAGACTGGGTTTTTTAATTTTCTGGTTTTAGGCCCTAAGCAAAAAAGGTTATATGACAGTAAGAGGCCATCCCTTAATTACGTAATGCCAAAATCATCCTTTTCAAACCCCCCTTCCGCTTATAGTGGACTTGAAATTATGACACTAAACCCCTTAAAATTTATGCTTAGTATCTACCAACTCCTCTCTCAAATGAGAAAACCCTGTTATGTTTAAGGAAATTTTAAGTTTTTGAACAAATAAATTATTTAGATTTGTTGGTTATGTAACGCTTCCTTCAACCCCCCCCCCCCTTTTCATAAGAGTGAATAATACTGGTAAAAACCACCCTCCCTCAATAGGGGAATTGCATAATTTTGGGACAGCCCTGAAAGCTCTTGTGAGTTGACCAAACCAAAACATATCTAGAACAAATTTTGCTATTTATTTTCAATTTGGCTCAATCAAATTCTATCTCTCGTGATTTACTCTGGTCAGTGGTAAAAACAAAGCAATTTAACATTGTATATCGGTATGTATATTGTTGGCAGCACCACGCGAAGGTGAGTTTCAGCGAGCAGCAGCAGTGCTACCAACTGGTGGACCTGGGCAGTCGCAACGGAACATTCGTGGACGGACGGAGGGTGTCAGTTGCACTGAGGGAGAGCGACCCGGTCGATCTTCAGCATGGGACTCAGGTAAGCTAACAGTCAGCTGTTAATTTTCATTATAGTTCTCTAATGTAATTTTTTTTAATTATTCAGTTTTATTTTTAATTTTACCTACTTTAACTTTTAATTCCTATTTATGGCCAATTGGCCAATATATAGTTAATCCAGCATACTTATTCTTCTAATATTGAACACAAGTCAAATAAAGTAAAACCTTGTGCTTTTCTTTTCTACTGAAATAAAAATAATTGAAATACGTGAATTGTTCACAGCATACAACATGAACAATTACAAAGAATTGAAATTTAGTAGGGGTGGGCGAGTAGTGGATTTTGAAGTCGAGTCGAGTCGAGTCGAGTCGAGTATTAAGCCAAAAACTCGAGTATCGAGTCGAGTAGTTGTTTGTGAAAAGTAATGAAATTTTCATTTTTTCAACTAAAATCTTTCTTCAATTTTACTTATAAAATTTATCTACTTTATTTAAGCATATGTTTTTATATTTTTCTTCGAAAAATTAAACTCTGATATTCTAATACCCCTACTTTTAAATGAATATTGCATAAACCCTACTTTTAAATGAATAAGTTGACTATGCTAAATCACTCAAAATAACATATAACTTAATGTAACAAGATCAAAAAATAAATTTATGTAGGATATGCATAGTCATAAAATGTAAGCAGTAATAACATTTAATTATTAGCCTATTATTTTAACAAACAAAAACAGGTTTATATTTTCCCTAAAAATAGTTGTTGGCCCTAATTAAAACCTTAGCCAAGAAATTGTGGAAGAAAGAATTAAAAACATCAGGGTGGAGAGCTGAGTATCATTCAAAAGATAAAATAAAATAAAAATTTGAAGTTTTTAAGTGTAGGTCAGAGCTAAATATAGCTGTAAGTTTTCGATTTCCGAATTCTGAGACATCTCAGAATCTGGTATTTCTAGATAACTGTCAAAATCCAGTCTTCTATGAGTTAATGAAATATTTTCGAGGTTAATGTTATGAAAAACTCGTGGAGGGCTGCGAAAAACGATAGCGCATATCTTTTGGTCGCGGATAAACAGCAGATGTAGCTTTTCAAAACTTGCGATCTGCCGCAAAATACGATCGCGCGTATTTGCCGATCGCGCGTATTTGCCGATCGCGCGTATTTGCCGATCGCCGAAAATCGGCAAATGTAGCCTTGCAAAAGTCGCGGTCAGCCGCGAAAAACGATCGCGTGTATTTGCCGATCGTAAATAAACGAAATGCAACTTTGCGAAGCTAGCGATCGGCAAAAATACAGTCGCGCGTATTTGCCGGCCACAAATGAACAGAAAATGCTGCTTATTGTGATACTAGCGAGGGGCCGCGATAAACAATCTGCCGATTGCGGATAAACGGCAGATGTAGCTTTGCGAAATTCGCGATCGGCTTTAAAATTTGATCGCAAAAACGTAATTTCCGCCGCCGCGTAAACGGCGGGAGTAACTGACTACTCGACTCGACCTTGAGTAATTACTCGACCACAATTGTACTTGATTACTTGATTCTTTGTTCATGTTGTATGCTGCAACTACTCGAGTAATTACTCGACTGTCGAGTACTCGCCCACCCTGAAATTTATAAATCAATTGTCCTGGCTGGCCCTGACTGAACAAAAGTGAATTCTAAGTATTCACTTAGAACAAGATCTTGAGTCAACAATCTTTATTTGAAGGGGTCCCCCGTAAAACGTTCTAAACGACAAAAACCTAGTTTTGAGTAATCAAGGGTTGAAAGTTGAATTCTAAAATTTACGGTTTTTTTAAGGTTAGAACTTATAATCATATATAATCTTTCAACACCCTATTTATAACGTCATAATGTAGCATTATATTGAATTTTTACCTGCCATCAAGCATTTTAACACATTTTACGTGTTTTTTTTAGGGGTTATAACGTTCTAAATGACTGGCGCTTGGAACGTTTTCTGACGGACTGCTCTTCTACTTTGGAAGAAAACATGAGGGAGAGTAGGAATACCAACAGAAACAAAAATAAAACTGAATATAAAACAATTTTATTGATGTAAAAGTACAAAAACGTAATGTTGTTAATAAAACGTGATACGTCATTTTGCTAAAAGTTATCCACATGTGGTGCTTAAAACGTTATTCTACCCACCTCTTTTGGGGGCAATTTCCAGGCCTTGGTTTCTTATTTTTTTAAATATAGGGTAATCCAACTTTTCTATATTCAATCCTGGTCTTATCTTTCCACTTTCCAATATTTACTTCACGTCTTTTATTTTTATTTACGCGATTTTGGTCCTTGGGTGTCAGCGCAACGACCGGCGGGGATCCCATCTTTCGGGGAATAGAACGTTATTACCCAGAAAGTCCGCGCAGACTCGCGAAGCAAGCTTGCTTCAAAACAAAATATACCATGGTGTAGCTCATGTCCTGGAGAACCTTTTTCACTGAATAGCTCCGATTTTGAAATTTTGTTGCTTAGAACGTTTTACGGGGGACCCCTTCATTTATTAAATCTGTAATTAATTGTCCCTGCTGTATGTAGTGTGAAAGTGGTTTTTAAAAGTGTGATGACCCTCCAAAATAAGTAAAGTTAATAATAATATCGTGGTTTGAAAACAGCTACTAGCAGCCAAAACTTGCTGTAACCAATAGAGGCTTTACTGAAGAATCGCAAACAAACTAAGATTATACTATTTAAACAACTAATATATTATTCAAATGATTCAGGAGTCTGTCGTCGTGAATGGTAGTTAATAGCCCAACAGCCAATGGCATCTGAGGGACCTTCAGTTTAACATGGGATCCGAACCACAATTTCAACAGTTAATTACAAACCAGCCGCCTAGTTAAGAGGACAACTTAATGGACAAACGTGGTACTCACAACAGTCTGTGTGAATCGCAGGTGAGGGTGGGAGCCACCACGCTGGAGTGTCACCTCCACCCCGGCCGAGAGACATGCACAGACTGCGAGCCCGGCTGCGCCATCAAGACTGACAGCGGTGAGTCCCAAGAGCGTAAACTTGGCGGGATACAAATACAATTGTGCAAAAACATTCTATGAACAAATTTCCCAAAATTGCACCTAAATTATCATTTTTTCCCCACAAGTTTTAGTGCAAACATTCAACAAAACTTTTTTATTACAAAAAGTTATTTTTTTTCTACAAAGACAGAACAACTCTCTATTGTCATGTGTTGAATGGTCAGGGGAGGCATCCCACACAACACAACAACACATGACAAGGGTTTGATTTAATTTTACTGTTTAACTAGTCGAATAGCACAAAACAACTAGATTTTTAATATCTAGAATGTTCCATTTAGTAAATGTGCTGATTTTTGAAATGTGGGTACTAAATTTTTTGTTGTCAAATATGATGAACAGGTTTAACTTCTGTTGTAATAAATTATACCATTATCCTTTAGTTAGTGAAACAAATAATGTTTCCCAATTTGTTGATTTAAGTGTTAAATTTGTGTAAGAATGTTTTTCCTCCAAATTGCATGTCTTAATAACTTTCTCCCCAGTGATAACCATAAACATGAGAACTTATTTGGGTGTTACTTCAGTTGGGATGTTAAGGTGCATGATATTTTATCATATTCTTATTTTACTAGACAGCTTTACATACTGCGTTCACATCTGAAGGTACAAATTTTTAAATTTGAATAGATATCATTCAAATGTGAGTCATTGGGAGGAAGTAATTTTCACAACAAATCCGGTGGTTTTGGCCTTGTCTGTGTCTGTGCTGATCGATTTAACCGATTCTCTCCCTGATCGCAGGAAAGGCGGAGTTGGACGCAGAGACGAGGGAGGCGCGGCACCGCTCGGAGCTGCGGCGACTGAGGAAACGCTTCGGCCTCGACAAACTGTCGGCCAAGGAGAAGGAGGGAGCGCTGGCCCCCGGTTACCAGGACAGGTACGTAACCGCCTAACCCGCGATGACTGACATACCTGTCTAAAAGACCGGGTTATAGGTTTTTCGATAAAATTATATTTTTTGTGTGTCGGCGGGGCTGGCCGTCATACGTCTTTCTAGGAACGTCATGACTCACTTCCTGTCATTCTCTAATCCTCACATTCAGTTCAATGAAAGTTTTTTTAGAGATCTGGTGTTTTCGGCCGTGAGGCACATAAGGCTTCATGTTACATATATATATTTTGTGTGCACATATTTCTCATATAAAATATTCAAAACACTAATGTACAATACCGTACTTTGGTGGAGTTTTTGTCAGTATAAACACATTGTTGTACAACATACGGACGTTTTTAAAGCAATAACAATTATTGCTGCCTACCTACTGCAATTCAAAATATATATGTTTTATATCATATAAATATTTTCTATGCACATAGATCTTATATAAAGTAGTCACAAAACTAATGTAAAAAACTTAAGTGGAGTTTTTGTGCAAATAAACTCATCATTTTTCAATATACTAACTTTAATGTAAGACCTGGTCCAAAAGACCGTGAGTCAGTCATCGCGTTTTCAAATCAAAGTCAGTTCTGCCGGGTAGAGCCTGGTTCCCACAATGACCATACAACAGGATTGTGGAAAAAATCCTTTTGTTCAAAGTTGTTACTGTCCGCTGTACTGGTCGTCATTGAAACTAAGCTGTAGTCGTAGCTTTATTTATTGTTAGGCGATGCACTTTGCTTTTTTTGTGTGTAAAAAATGTGCTTCTAATTAAATGTTAGAGATATCTCAGTGCTTAAAAACTGTACCATAAATAATTTGGAAATTGTGGAGGTGTAAAAATGTTTTAATATGAGTCGAGCACCACTTTGGCATACACAAATGTGTTTTTGTAATACATCCATACTGAAGTGTAAAACAATACGGTTTAACAAGTTGAGAGAAACATGAAAACGATTGCCATAGTTCAATAACCCGTCGTAATATTTGGCTAATTTTTCTTATCTTATCCCTGGGGCATTTCAATAGCGCAGTCTAGGCTCTGGTTTAGTCAATAGTTAAGCTTTTTATTGTGATTCAGATTTTTTGTTTAAGATCCCACCATTCTTTGCTAAATAAAATCATGTTAGCTCTTTCCTCCCATTCACTCCTCCACCGTCCCTTACATCCATCCCTCCCTCACTTCCTTCTCTCCCCCTCTACCTTCTTCTAGCTTTTCCTTCTCTTCATAGCCCTTTTCCTCTTTGTCATTTTCTCTGCTTCCTCCCTCTTTCCCTCTCTTCTTGCTCCAATCCTTTTTGAAAGATTAAATCTATACCAAGTACCCATTTAGCTTGAAAAAAAACAGTCAGTGGTTCTAAGCATACTGTATAAGTATGTAATAAAACAGTAGAATATTGGGAATTGCAATTGCTTAAAAAATTACTTTGCTAGCTGTAGAAGAACGCCATACGGTGCTGCGACCGTGTAAGTTTCATTCATTTACTGTGAGGCACCACATCTGAGTATTTGGGAAATGTTTTGTCCCTGTTCTGTATACATGTTGTTACTCTGATTCGGCTTAGAGTAGTGACGTACGGTCTGTTAGACCAATCACGTAGTATATTACAGTTCTTACTCTCGCCGCTAGGATGAAAGTCCTGTACCTCATGCTACCTGTCATCTTGAGTTAGTCTTCCACCAGATACGCTGACTCAAGTTTTAGGTTGGGGGTTTGTTTGCAATTATTCTCTTCGGTCCACTACACCAAAGTCACCACCAATCAAGTCACCACTCTAGGGTTAAGTTGGTGCTAAAATTTCCCACAGTTCACCCACCAAAAGAGACTTCCTAAATGCCTATCTTTCATTAGTTTTCCCCTCAATTGGCAAGACTAATGGCCTGAATTGTCTGACTGGTGCTACCGATGCTACTTACCAGGTATTAGTGGTGCTGCCATTAATCATGCAACCATTATACACTGTGTATTTTGTTAAATTACCATTTTAACTGCAAACATTAAAACGATATGGGCCTGATATAATCGCAAAGTAAATTATTAGGATTTTACAAAAAAAAAAAAAACTGAAATACTTTTGGCAACAATTTGTGTTTTGAATAGGCAGACTCCCAGAGTAACAGGATTTACTGTGCAGGATTAAGTTTGTTTTAACAAAATCATGCTATTTTTTAATCAATAATATATTGTCTTTGATAAAATATCTTTTTATTGACAAAAAAGTATGTATGTAAACTTATTTTAATTCATACTCAACCAAAGGGCCATTTTAATAAGTACGAGTTTGGTAATTTCCCTTCTTAACGTCCTTGGTATTTTAATGTTTAAGAGTTTAAGTCTTTTTATCTGAAGAGTTGTAGGTGTAGTATTCAGTGTGATATTTTGTACAGGGCAGAGGAGAGAAGAAAGACAGTTGGGTCCTCAGACCACCACGCCAAGACTGAAACTGCGTCTGTGCATGAGTAAGTGTTTACAGGTTATGTTTCATCTTTGTTAAAAAGACTTTGGTATAAAAATAATACAGAGCTAAACTTGACAGTCCTCTGAGACTAGATAATTACCACAATTTTCAGATATAAACCATGGTAGTTAGTTCTCTGCATCTGTTAGATATATGATGTCTGTATTCGTGGGTACATGCCTATCGTACACAATGGCATGTTTTTCTTTGTGTCTCTGGCCTAGTTTCCACAGCTTCACAACTCACTCGAAAAACTTAACTTTAACACACAATTAATAATATCCTCAATCATGCATTTTCCCCCAATTTAGTTGTTTTTTGCTGGTTATTAAAAATTTCCTTTTGTATTTTGCAAATTTATATCTTAGATACAGATCAAAATTTTAGTTTTGGTTTGAATGAGTAACGCTTTAAAAATATATTCAACTTTGATATGTATCTACTTTTTATACATCAAGGATTATTTTTTAAGCTCATTCTGTTTTCTTACTTCCTTTAAGAACTGCAAAAATAACTACAAAAAAATCATCCTGTAATACCTGGCCATCATAAGGTCTTTGGTTGCACAACATATCATGTACCTACAAAAAATAATTTTAAATATTGAAATTAAATTTTAAATTAAATTTTAGATATTTTACCACATAGGATAATCTAACTAAATTAATTAAAGAAGTAAAAGAGTAAAGTTAAGATTAATAACCTTAAAATACTCTTTCAGGTCCATTCAAAGCAACAACAAAGGATTTAAGATGCTGTCCAAAATGGGATGGAGCAAGGGGCAGGCCCTGGGAAAAGACTCAACGAAAGGAATCACTGAACCGGTAAGTCATTTCGGAATTTTACTTTTAAAAGTTGTTGGTAATGTGCTTTATTTTCACTATTTTTGTTTAGAATCGGCTGGTGTTAAAAACTCCTTCTGTAGTTAAAACTCCTACAACCTCTAACTAAAAAAATTTATTTATGCTCATTTGAAATTACGGAACTATGTTTTTATGTTGTTGAACTATGTTCATTTATGTTGTTGAAGATAATAAAAATGCAGTGACAGAAAAATTAATGAATTCAAAAGTGAGGTTAAAACGGAAATATTGAGAAAAAAATGTTCTGTTGTACTTCACTTCTTCTCTGCAAGTATGTAAGTTCATTGCTTTTCAAAATGTTTAATGCTGAAACCGCTTTTAATTGTAATTCAAATCTACTGAAAATAGTCTATTATAGAGTTAATCACATTTTTATGAGCGAAGGATCACACCTATTGGAATATCATTAGCACTGATGTCATTGTATTAAGGCCGTATGTGCATGCGAATGTGCAAGCGATGTAAATGATCTTTATAACTGCTGAGCTTAAACTCAAGGCGATGTCTACATCAGGCCGAGGAAGGGTGGTAACTGCAGTCGTGGACTCCCATCCTCAACAGTGAATTTGTTAAATTACATAGAAATAACCTTTATCCTTACTTAAATGTGTAGTTTCTAGCGGATTGGTTTCCCAGCAATGTAACTTTCATTTCATCATTCACATCTCCCCTTTGTCGATTTTACTGCATTGAACGGATTCGTTACCTGGCAGTGTACCTTTCATTTCATCTTCCAGATCTTCCTTTCCTAGAATTTAATGGTTTTGAGCGGATTTTTTACCCAGCAGTGCATAATTTCTGCCACCATAAAGATGTCTGCTTTGTAGATTTTATTGATTTTATAAAAAACTGGCTTATTTAGTTTAATTGATTTTTTTTACCAAATGTCCATTTTGTTTTTCAGTTCTATCCCTGCATTGATTGAAAAATGTTAATGGGTCCCGTTAATATTTTCCTTCAGTGTCAGAGCCTTAATGATGATTTCTTTCGCTAATCACTCAAATCAGGCCTTATTTAAAAAAATAAAATGGTCTCCATCTTCGAAATTAGAACATTTTGAAACATTGGAGAAGATACAATTCTAATATTTCAAGTGATGACAATATGCGTCATATTTTTGCAAATATATAAAGATATTCAATAAACAAATTAAATGAAAGAGAAAGTTAGGAATATGTTTTAGCTTATTTCCCATGTAAGGAAGAAGCTGTTACTGTAGGTCTCATGGAAAGACCTAAGCCCGACACCATGATAACTTTTCGTTTTGGGGCCCCCATAAGCAAATAATACCATTCGTTCAAATTTATATATATGTGTCTGTTAACTCGATAGTGGCCGTAAATGTGGTCAGATCTCAATGAAATTAGCTACAGTCGCGTAAAGTGGCAATCACTCAAACAAGTTTGTAAACCAGCCTGATCAGACTACCGGATAAACCCCCCCAAAAATGGTTTTTTTAAGGATTTTACATAAAAAAATTAAAATAATTAAATTTTTATTTGCGCTATTGAATTCAGCTTGAAAAAACAAACAATTTGTTATTTTGAATTATTGCTCTATGTCCATTGGTTACTGAGATATTGAAAGCGGTAAACACAGTACATTGTCCCAATGTTATCCTTATGGGAAATAAGAACAATACTTTATCTCGCTTATTCATCAATATATCTTAATAAAACTTGGTATATAGAGTAGCTTCTTACAGTTCAGATCCATTGGATATTGACATGAAACCGCCAAATTTTTGCTTATGTTGCAGCAAAGCTGCATACTCATTCCCCATATTATTCTAATGGAGGAAATAAACTGTTTTCATGTATTGCTTATTTTCTGTTGAAATGTGATTCCATGCATCAGAAATTCGCTGCGTAAGCAGGTCTGCTGCAATGGGGGTATTTTTTTATTCTTACCTACATTCCTGTAGTTTCGTAGAGTTATAACTGATATAGTAGAATCCTTCTTATAACAATTGTTACATCACCTTGGAATAGATTTCTCTTTGAATTTTTTCCTGTACATAATATAATCGATAGTTCTAAATAAAAGAACTGTGCAAGGTCATTGGTGGAAGCTTTGTTGTGATTGCTTCAGTCCCATCACAGTTGTTTAGAAAGCATGCACATTCAATTCTATACGTCCACGGTCCACGTGCTCTGATCTGTTATCCCACATCATGAGTCGGAAGTTGTTATTCAAGAGAAAACTTTCATGTTTTGTCAGGATCACTGTTCAGATTTTATTAAATCCAAAAAGTGAAAACAATCTTGACTGTTAAAACATTGGAAATACTTAAATTTTTGGGGATTTATGAAATTTTGCTAAAGTCTTTCAAATGTGCCATAGTCCATTATTTTTGGATGAACGGTTGAGGGTGTATGGAATTTGAAAGTTATCTTTAGATTTTAGGTAAACTCAGTTAATAATGTAACATTAATTTTCTTCTAGACCGGAGCCGTCTCTAAAAAAGATAACTTAATAACAATCAGGAACTTAGAGAGATGTTATTTCTCTCATTCATCTATCAGATTAATCAAAATCTTTTTGCTAAAACCATTGATTTTAAAGAAAAATAGAATAGATAGTCCAAGCAATGTTAAATTTTGAAGCCAAAACATTTGATCATATGTTTTAAAACTTAGCACATTCTGTTAGAGAATTTTGGTATGAAAGATTTTAGAAATACCTTTTTTATTCTCTATATTTCACTCCTAGTTTTGACATTTTAAAAATAAAATCCCTTTTTTAACCCTGTACCATATTTGAACCGGGTAGAAGCAAAATTTCCATTTCAGGAATAAAAATATTTAGTGTGAAATCACACTCCTGGCATAGTCTCTAGTGACGAGTGTCAAAATAATTTTGACAGTGCTCAATTTCTGGCTTCAAAATATCTGTAAGCATGAGAAGTCTCCTTCTAGTTGTAAAGTCAATGCTAAAACCCTTTAGTTTCTTATTTGTTAATTTTTTCTGTAATTAGTATAGAGTCTAACCACATATTATTCTTTTTGTGAAATAACCTTTATTCTAACTGAAATGTGTAGCTTTTCAAGGAAAGTAAAATGATTTATCATAGACATGATACAGTATTATGACATTCAAATAAAATATTTTGCTCATGGATAGTAATGTACAGTTGTGCACATTTAAACGGTTTAAAGCTTGCAGAAATTTTTTATTTTACAAAACTCCAAAATCAGGGTGCCTCAAAACAATCTGCTTTAAGGTTTTAAATCTTCTGAAGATAATATATCAAATTTAATAATACTTTTAAGAATAATAAAAAGTTATTTTTAATTGTTAAAATATAATAAAGCTTTATTATTAAAGTCTTACTAGATGATATCTGTGGCTTCCCATATGTTCATAAATATAGTAAGACATTAACCTTAAATTTAATCAAAATCAAATGAAAACCAGTAAGGGAAGGAACTTGTACATCAGACATCCTCTGAATTACTGTGGTTCAAATAATGATGTTATAACTTAAATGGTTCTGATGGCTCATATTATATGAGTTACTGCGATTCAACTTCTACAGTTAACTGTTTATCACTGGTCATTTCAAGCAGTCAAGTGAATATTGATTTTTTTATTCCCGTAAACCAACTGTGCTGCTAACTTTAGGCTGTTTTGAAATCACTAATTAATTATATCCCAGCTCTGAGACCGTTTGATTAAAACCCAGTTGCATCTGTAGATTGACAAGTTAAACTAAAATTCAAAATATAGACTGATAATAAATTACAACCTAAAACTTAAACAGGAGCAATGGCCCTTAAATGAGCTGTCGATCTGTAGTTATAACACAGTAAGGCTCATTATGAGCCAGTGCAAAGGTGGGTCAAGAGAGGTAAATATTTTTTATTCAATGAAAAAACCTTGCGAAACTATAGCAATAGATGAAGTAATACAATTTATTGGAAACTTTAGATTTCTCAATCAGTAATCATATTATACAAAAGGTTGTTTCAAATTTGCGTTACCATTGACTATTGATAGAAATGAAGAAACCTTCAAAGCAGAAGGATTATATATAATAAATGGAGTTGAGTCTTACTCAACTGAATGAGACTTAATCATTTAAAATAAGAGAATGTAAACTAATATTTTGAGACCACTTCCCCTAGTGACTTGTATAAAAAAAATTGATCAGTTAATTTAGATTTATTTTAGAAATTTCCTATTTGGTATGTTCTATGTGCTGTTATTAAAATGCAAACAAAGATTCTGGTGGTTCAATCAAAGTGAAAGTAATTAACTAAAAGTCGGATGATTAAAAAAATCTTAATTATTTGTTTGAAAACTCTACCATAACATTACAATTCATTACCATATATCAGTGGTCACCAATTAATGGACCGTGGTATGGTTCCGGACTGCCATCTTATTTCCTCTGGACCTTAAAACATTACAAAATCAAAATTAGACAAATTGGTAGCAGCACCACAGAACATACCCGTGAGTGATGACCAACAGACACATGCTGCACAAATAAGATCTTTCATCTGACCAACAGCAAGTGCTTATTTAATGTGTATTTGAGGTGCCTAGAATCAAACCCCGCCACATCCACTTGGATACTTTTTTGGCTAAGTGGCAAAAACTGTAACAAACAGACCCACCACAATACAAACATACTTTTATTACCAAAAAATTCCTAAATTTTATAATATCTTAGTGAAAAATTATGAAATCATATCAACAAAACATAAATTTATTGTGAGGAAAAATAGCTTTTGGAAATTTGGATCTGGCGGGTTTTGAAACTAAGTCACATTTTCAACATTGTTTTACAGTTGAATGTGGCGGGTTTAGCTAAAAAATAATGGTTTATTCGAATTTGGCGTGTTTGAAACTATGGGGTAGGATGTATAACTAACTCATGGATAACTAGGATGTATAACGATGTTTATATCCAACCACCTTGTCACTCAAGCAGAATAAACTTTGATAAACGAGGTAAACACTCGCTGAGCATGCTGGGAAGTCAGATGACTGAACCGGACGCTCTCATTGGCTGTGATGGATGTGGCAGATTTTCGAAACTAAAGATGGCGAAAATGACATTGGATCTGGCAGGTTTTGAAACTAAGCCACATTTTCAACATTGCTTTACAGTTGGATGTGGCGGGTTTAGCTACAAAATAATGGTTTATTCAAATTCAGCGTGTTTGAAACTATGGGGTAGGATGTATAACTCAATTTGGACAAAAAATGGATGTGGCGGGGTTTGATTCTAGGCACCTCATTTAATGTATTTTCTTAATCAGCTTATTCATAATAAATGTATACTTCAATATTCTAAACATAACACACCGTGGCTTTGCCCACGTTCAAAATAATAGTAACATATTTTCATAACATGAAGGGGTCCCCCATAAAACGTTCTGAACGACAAAATTTCAAAATCTGAGATATTCAGTGAAAAAGGTTCTCTAGGACATGAGCTACACCGTGGTATATTTTGTTTTGAAGATATTTGAGTTGGTAGCCCTGATTTCGTCTGTCAAAGTTTGCGTGCTTCGCGGGACTGCACGGACTTTCTGGGGAATAACGTTCTATTCGCCGAAAGATGGAATCCCCACCGATCGTTGCGCTGTCACCCAAGGACCAAAATCGCGTAAATAAAAATAAAAGACGTGAAGTAAATATTGGAAAGTGGAAGGATTAGACCAGAAATTAAAATAGACAAGTTGGATTACCCTTTATTTCTAAAACTAAGAAGCCAAGGCCTGGAAACTGCCCCCAAAAGAAGTAGGTAGAATAATGTTTTAAGCACCACATGTTGATAACTTTTAGCAAAATGACTTATCACGTTTCAGTGTTAACATTACGTTTTTGTACTTTTACATCAATAAAATTGTTTTATATTCAGTTTCAATTTTGTTTCTGTTGGTATTACTACACTCCCTGATGTTTTCTTCCAAAGTAGAAGAGCAGTCCGTCAGAAAACGTTTCAAGCGCCAGTCATTTAGAACGTTATAACCCCTAAAAAACCACGTAAAATGTTTTAAAATGCTCAATGGAAAGTAAAAATTCAATATACAGCTACATTATGATGTTATAAATAGGGTGTTAAAAGATCATACACAATTTTAAGTTCCAACCTTAAAAAAACCGTAAATTTTAGAATTCAACTTTCAACACTTGATTACTCGAAACTAGGTTTTTGTCGTTTAGAATGTTTTACGGGGGACCCCTTCAATAATATTCTATATACATTGGTTATATGTACATGTAAGGTATTCTTCTTGATAAAGAAGTAATTTATTAATTAAGTAGCTGTAAGCTGTAGCTTAATTTATTAATTAAGTTAATTAATTACAGCTGACTTTCATAACATACAGTAACACACAAACAAACACACAAACTGTCATACCTATAATATTAGTAGGTTTAACGTAATTTGATTGGTTTCAATAACAAATTATAGGAGTTCTTTTTTTTAATCAGAATTTTATTTGGCAGCTCTAAACGTAGTTTCACATGCATGTACAACAAAGTAAAATAATAGTAGTAATAATAAAGCACAGATAAAAGAAACAAAAATCATCATCATTATAATACAAAACCAAAGGATATTACAATATTATTACAAAAATTCAATACAGTATTGTGATTTAAGTAATTTAGAAAACAATGTTCATTTCAAATTAAACTGTGTAAAGAGTAGGCTGCTTTAATAAATAACACATTCTGAAAATAACAATTTTTCTAAATCCGAACAGGGGCAGCATAAATTAGTTCGGATATCTGAGGTTTCACTGTAAGTTCTTAAGCCTCTAAATTGCCTAAATTTAAAGTTTACTGTTCTAAATTTAACAAATATCCCCGGGGAGGCCCCCGGACACCCATTTCTGCAAGGGGGTACGCGATACCCCCAAGGCCCCCCAGTTCGGCCACTGACAGGCTCAGATTAAAAATTGACCTCTATTATAAAGTAACTGGGACCCCTGCCATATGATACTGACTACCAGTGTATCTCTCCAAACTAAACGGAATTTAAGCTGAATATTTTTGTTAGGTACTTAAACAAAACAATTCTTTTGTAATAGTAGTTTATTTGGAAGGTACAATTATATACTACAAATTTTGGAAAATGATTCCTAATCTCTCATTTATGAAGTTAAAAACCTCATCCAAATGCTCTATAAAATTGTTTTATATATTCACTTAAATGCCTCTACTCTGGACGAGTTTGGCATTTAAACCAGCATCCTCATCTCTTTGAAAATTTGAATTTGAATTTGGTTTATTTATTTCCATTCTTTTGCTGGAACTTTAGAACCACACAAAACGTATTTTAAATGGATTTAAAAAAATACCATGAGTTAGTTACTTGAGTTTATTAGCTATCTACCTAAAAATAATATAAGTTAGTTTGTTGATTTAGGTGTGATGGAGCACCAAATGAACAAACTTTTAGACTCTGTGCGATATGTCTTTAGTGTCCTCACAAAATCTCTTGATTAATTAGTTCACAAGGAAAATTTTCAGCAGTCGTTACTATTTTCCTTTAAGTTTTTTTGTCATATTGTTTAGGCAATTTATTAGTTGCTTCTTGCCCTTCCTTCATTAATTAAAATTAAATACCTGTTACTCATCTTGTATTAAAAAAAAGTTTAATTTCATCCAATTTAATTTACATCCTTTATTAAAAGCATATTTTATGCATCTTATTTAAATTGCAATTTCCAAAGTAAGGGGTGAAGCAATAACTGAATCCTGAATTTTTTCCATAAGTTAAATGTATTTTCATGCATGAAAAATTCTATTAAAGCCTGGATCAGAAATATGATTCTTTAAAATACTGTGTAGCTAAATAAATGTTGTCCAAATATTGAAATAATAACTGAGCTCTCAAAAATAGTGTTTTATGCAATCAAGCATAATGTGTGATTCTTTGTTTGTAAATGAAAACTGTCTATTGTACATTGACTTGTAAAATGTTAGGCTACCTGAAGATACTTCAATAACCCTTGATTTAAATTTGTTTCAGTTAATCAGTAATCAGTAGTTAAGATACCGATCTGAAGTGAAAATAAAGTTGTATGATGAGCTCTGTAGTAAATACCTCTTGCTGGTTTCTGCTCTATCCTGTGCTGGTTAAGTGTAGGGACATTGAGATTTCTTGCAGGTTATCCTGTATAAGCTGTACCATATTGATATTTCTCTTAAAAATAACAATTTATTCTAATGTCTTCAAGAGATAGTGTTATTAAAATGTTTGATAAATTGATAAATCATATTTTCAATTCACAACTACGTTACAAACAATTATTTTTTCAAAAATATAAAACATTAAACATGTTAAAGTACATTGATTTTATCCTCCTTACTGAACCTTAATGAATGTTTAAATAATGCTTAAAATGTGTAGTAATCAACTGTAAATTAATTAAGAACTGTAAGAACTATAATTGTAAGAACTATAATTCTGATTGTAAGAACTATAAGTAATTAGGAAATACTTACCCACTTAATTAACTGCTATATATATATTTCTCTACCTTTAGAAAACTTTTTCAAGTTTTTGCCAGAAATTTCACCTTATCTCTAGATTGGAATTGTACCTCAATTTTATTTCCAGTCAACGGTTTTCTAATCTAATTTGGTAGTACAGGATAAGAAAGCTGATTCTTTGTAGCAGTGCTTTCCTCACCACTCATCTAATTTAAATATAGTAGTTTTATTTCCATTAGGTACCAATGAATCTAATTGTAGAAATATATTAAATTTACAGTTAGACTATCCAGAGGGCTTGTACAGGTTGTATTCCCAAGCGCAAATACATAATACATAAATCATCTAAATCAAAATATATTTTAATTCATCATAAATTATTTAGGCTAATGTTTAAAATGATTAAACTATTTTTATCAAATTTACTTAAAGGAAAAGTTATTACTGTAGGTCTCGTGGTAAGACCAAAGGCCAAGACCATGTTAACTTTTCATTTTCGGGCCCCAGAAGCAAAAAACACAATTCGTTCGAATTTAAGCAAACCAAGGGGATAAGGGGAAGAAGGGGAAGGGGATATAATTACCTGCAGCAATGCCGGAGACAATAAAACTTGATTGGGAAGTGTATTTACTCATCGTTATTTGTATAATTTTAGGGTACATATATTGTCTTATTATAATATAATTGGTTATAATTTGTAGACTGTTTGGTTTTTACTCACTTACAAATTGTAATTAGTCTTAGTTTTGGTCGTTTTATCAAGATTTTCCCCATTTTTGGTCAGCAAAAAATATTGCTGCAGTTTGGAAAAGTAAGGGAAAAGCCAGGGAATTTCAGGGACTTGTCACCCTGTAAATTTACTAAACAAACCCAAATAACGTTTACTTTAGACAGTACTGAAGGTCAGTATCTACCTAGGGTCACATTAGCAGTAGAGGAGAGGTGGAGGTGGAGGTGTGGAGGTGTGGAGGTAGACGGTTGATGACCTGCAGCAAGACACGTCTGCAGACGGAGCAATGATGCATCGTCCCGCCGGCCGTAATGACTCCGCAGCAGCAGTTATTGATAGTGCAACTCCCCGCAACAATTAGTTGCCGCAAAACTTTATCTATTAACATCTGTTCGCGCACCGCGTTGATGGACCCGCTTAATCGTTCTTTGACCGTTATGTTCCTTCGGGAAACTTTCATTTCAGGATTCCTTTTAAGTAATTGAAAACTTAGGCCTAATTCTGTCCACCCTCCAATTTAAAAAATTTCAAAAACTACAAAAGTGAATTTTATAGGATATTTTCATAAATTTAGATTATATAAATGTCTTTTATAAATATATTTATTTGTATTCTGCAATAAATTTTAATAAAATTATAAAAATGTAAATCGAGGTCATGAGTGACATAATATTTTAATTGTATTATATGAAGAATAAATCTGATTAAATTTTAATGTCGGCTTTCTACAGGATTCAATCAAATAGTTTGAATTTTAAATAAATTAGTAAGTTTTAATTATGTTTCTTGTAACCTTTTAATTCAAAACATATTAAAAAGTAATATAATTAATTTGCAATCAAAATTATTTAATAAAAAAACTGGATGCAGTGATTATCATCATTGGATGCAGTAAAGCTTGCAATAAAATTAAACAAAATCACTTTAAACATATTTAAGAAATATTGTAGATGGAGGGAGTTAAATTCTGCTTCACGATTTTGCCTGATTATGAACCATACACTGAAACCTTTATTAAGTCAAGTACGATAGCCTAATTGTATTTACAACAAATCAAACTATTCCAATGTTGAAGAATTCAGCAACTATTTCTATCCAAATCAATTTACATAAGTAAAATATCGAACAGCCAATTAACATTCAAGGTCATTTATTGCAAATACTTAAAGTAAGGATCGAGGAACAGTATTAAAATAAATTGTTGTCTAGTAGTTTGAGCCACTTCGAAGTCAACGAGACAGCAGTTGATGGAATAGGGAAGTTGCCAGACAGTGCAGTGTTTCATTAGTTTGTTATTAGACAGGTTGATGCACCTAGACTCCTAGACGAATGGTGCACTCATGGTTATTATATATAATGGTCCCTGTCTACATGATAAATTCTGTAGAATATACTACTGCACATACTTTGGAAACATAAGTTGGAGCTCTTATATAAGTTCATGACTTGAGCTAGACACAAAGTGATCATGGGAAATTTAGGTACACATTACTCAAACTTGCTATCACTATGTGAACATGGGTTGAAACGTTTGGGAGGAAATTGAATGATGAAAAGGAGGGTAAATATGAGTGTTGTATTCCATCAATATACGTGTAAGTTTTAATAAAATACTTAATTTTTGTTCACACTTTAAGATCCAGATCAAAATCTTGTTTATAATTTTGAATGGTTGCTCATTGTCTTTACTGAGATATTGCGAGCTGCAACCATAGTACATTTTACAATGCCATGGGGAATAAGAAAAATTTTATGTCTCATAATATATTGATTGACACTTTTGTGATCCCTCAACTACTTGTCACAGTGGTGATAAAACAGAAAAAAAATATTTTACTCACGCTATTCTTATAGAGAATCAATAGGGGAAGGTTTCAGTGGATAAGTGCTTCAATTATTATTAATAGTACATGGTTTAATGATATTGTTTTAATTAATATTGTATATTAGTTTTTATTAACATTAAAGTGTTTCTTTTAACTAGAAATTTTACCTTACTTTATTGACTACAAACTGTGTGAGAATTTAATTTGATTCCACAAAAATAATATAATAGTTATTTTCTAATATTTAGTTAACATTTTCAAATCCTCTTTATTCTTGGACACAGCTCTATATTTTCTCTTAAATAAATATTAAAACTCCGATGGTATAGTTTTTGAAGCGAACAAAAATGACATAAAACGATGTAAAATGTAAATGATTCACAGAGCAGCCGACATGTCACCGCTATTAGCATGCAAGCAAGCTAAGCTCAGGTCTGCTATAAACAATGTAAATGCTGTACAATACCAGCTGTCTACAGACCAGACTGTCTGGGAATTCAATAGTTTTGAATCGAGGTCACTGTCTTTTAGTTTTATTCTTGCCTTTCAGCTAGTTCGTAGTTTTCTTGTTTATAACCCCTCTTGTCTGGAATTTCATTATTCTAGATATTTACTGTAATTTCTCAGCTTCAACTCTGCAGAGACTTCAACAATGCTGTTTTTTCATCTCCGTAATTTTGTGGCTGAAAAGTTCTGCTAGTGCTTTCTTTGCGCAGCTGAAAAGATATAAATAGTTATGTGATTTTTGTGTAGTTATTGGGATTTGAACTTTAATAAACAATTTATCTGCCAAATATTTGATTTACAATAAGTTATTCACAAATTAATTACTAATTGCAAAACTACTAAAACCAATATAGTTATTATGTGCTTTATACCGAAAGATATTTATTCTTTTATAAATTGTTAGTTAATTTGTTAAATCATTTTTATGTTTATTTTTAAAATATGATCATAGTTATCACCTTTGTTAAATATGTTTCTTAAAATATATTTTATTCTAACATTATATATAATAATGGACAGTTAAAACTCAGTAAGCTTCAGTGACTGTCTAAAGGTAATATAATAATTTGGAAAACTGTTACAGAAAAACTGTACCCCTACTGTTAAACGGTGTAAATTACTTGACAGATTTTTACTGATATACAGGGTGGTCTTGACATAGGGTTAACATTTTTTTTCAATGATAGAACAACATAAATGTGACTCAAATATACAATTTAAAAAATTCTATTCCACAAAAACATTTGGCAAAAATTATTTTGTCTTGAAAAAACGTACATTTACTCGTGAAAATTGAATTTTTTTACCTAATTTGATACATTTCTCAAACTTTGACACTACCTTTGTATTTTACATTAATTTTCAATGAAGGGAAAGTCTGTTTCCATGAACCTGGAGCTTCAAAGTAACTTTTTAAATTGATTATAACTTAAATGTTATCTTTCTCTTACAATAGATAGAAAAACAAGCTTTAAAAGACTTTTCATTATGAAAAATGCTAGGGGGTAGCAAATGCTTTAAAAACTGCTCCAAAACAAAATGTTTAATATTTCTGTTTATTTGTTAATCTTTAACAATAGTGCCAGTTTAAAGTGCACAAAATAAGGTTTGGCCAAAATTACTCTAAACAGAAAAACAGCTTTTTTTGACACATAAAATAACACCGTTAACATTGGGATGAATAATTCAATGAGATGTTACATAGCAAGTCCATTGGGAACAAAATTGGGGCACCCCTAACTCCATTTCAGAGGGGGGGGGATATGCCCCAAATTTGAGGGTTTTAGACCAAAAAAGTGTCAGGTGAGCCCAATATGTAATTTAAATATTTCATATTCAATAAAAAAAAACACACAAACATTTTCAGCCCTTTCCCAGAATTATAGCATAAAACATTATCGATTTATAAAGAAAAGGGATTTACTGAACACATTGCGTTGCCTTAAGGAGTATATTTTGCATTCTAGTGGCCACAATTATCATTAAATTTCCTTTTGATTTGGTAGTAATATTATTTGATATATTCTGAATGGTAAGTTAGTTGGGGAGATGGATCGGAATCATAATTTTCTGGGGCATCAAGACCAAAATTAGGTGTTTTTGGGCATAAAGTGAGCAATTTTAGCCCCATGAAGTTGAAACTCCCTCCCACACGTCAAAATGCTATGTGTGTACTCGTTTATTAAAATCTTATTGAACAAAGATAAACAGTCATATTCCAGGTGTCAAAAGTTGTTTTTTCTATTTTTTTGGTTCTCATTAAACAGTTTTTTATGTACTTTAAATTGGCAAAACTTTTATTAAAAGGTAACCAGTAAAATTATTATCTCTTGAGAAAGCTTAAGTTTTGGAGCAGTTTTGACAGAATTTGCCAGACCATAGCACATATCTAAATAGAAAGCCTTTTAAAGCTTGTTTTTCAATAATTTTTAAGAAAATTATTCTTTGAAAGTTCTCATCAATTTAAATAGCAATTGTGAAGCTCCAAATTCATGGAAATCTACTTTTTCTCAATTGTAATTTAATTTAGAATACGGTGGTAGTGTCAAAGTTTAAGGAATGTATTAAGTTAGGCCATTAAATTAAATTTTTGAGTAAATGTAAGTTTTTTTAAAGAGACAAAATATTTTTTTCAAGATTGGTGTGTGGAATAGAATTTTTTAAATTGTGGATGTCTCAATTGTGTTGTTCTATCACCAAAGAAAATTGTTAACGCTTGGTCAAGACCACCCTTTACAATACCTACTTTAGTAACAACAGTACACCATTTATATTTTAATTATCCAGCTGGGTATTGTATGATTTAATCACTGCACTCTAGTGCATGGTGTTCCATTTAATTGCAAGCTTGTAAGTGGAATGCAATTGCATACTCTTCAGGTGGAATGCCAGGTACTATGTGATAACAAATCAAGGGGCCTTGCGTACTATATTGACAATTGAGAAGTCGTTTTGGCATTTACTCATAAGTTTTAAATTCAAAATACAAATGAAAAAACTTTTGATTTACTTTTTTTATTTTCACCTTAGTTGTTCACCTTAGTTGCACTGCCACTGCCAATTAACTAAAATAGTCATATGAATTATTTTGCTAAATATTGTACTGATTTAATGTATTAAATGTAATTTTGAATTATTTTAAAACTGAATAAACTTAAAACCAGGTTAAAGAAAAATCAAACAAATAATTATGTGTATAAAATATTATATTCATTTACAATACTGTTACTTTTCAACACTGACCTGTTGGCACTCCTGTGCATTCTTGTGATTTGGAGGCATTATTAATTAGGAGCTAGGATAAAGTTCACTCTTGCACTATTCCCCAAAATTAGCACTGCTCGTTGAAAAAACCAGCCCCCAGTGCACGGCGATATTGGGGATAGAGTGAGTTTGTACGATTACTGATATAATAATACAAATTAAGGAATTTAATGGCATGTAAATGTACGGACAATTTATACCAATTAAATGAAAATACAAGAACTCCATGAATTCAAGAATGATTTATTGAATATGCCCAGTTTATTATTACCAGTTATTAAAAGATATAAGTTGTTTTAACCTCACATCCAAAGGTTGATTCTTATTAATTGCAGTCTTGTCGACCAAAATTTCAAATAAAGGTACTGGTCCCTAATTAGCATCTGCGGGGCGTAGTACAATATTTAACAAAAATATTGACGAGAACAATTTAAGATTATTGAAGAAAACCATTATTTGGTTTAATACTGTTGACTGTTACTGTTAACTGTCATGTCAGGTAACTGTAGCAACTTTGCCATTTAATTTTTTTTTTCTGAAAAACTGTGTTTAATGTAAACAGCTTCTAACTAGGAATTTCTACTTCGTTATTAAATCTTATGGAGAAATACTAATTTTTTATGGCATTTAGGGCTCTTCCAGTAAGTCAGTTCATCATAAAGGGGCTTTTTGATTCCCTGCAATTGTTCATATAGAGCTCTTTCTAACAACAACAGAATTATTATTAACAACAAAATTATTAAAAATTGATCCAGAACTGTTGGAGAAGTTTTGATCTCATAAAACCGTTGCTTTTTTAATTAGTATTGACATAGATATTCAGATTTATTTCTTGGTTCATTTTATATTTTGATTCAATCACACACTTATGAACATATTTGGTTTGAATCTAAAAAAATAGCGAGCAGCGTTTACCTTGTGTTAAGTACAAAAGCCCCCCATCGACCTTACAACCAACATCAACGCGACAAATGTTAGCAAAAAGCATTCCTCGACCGCAACAAACAGAACAAAGAATACCATTCATTACTTGGCTTACGTAAGTTAAAATTAATTACGAGCAGTTTACGGAGCGGGAACGTTAAAGTTAACGTTTAGTTTGAAACATGAGTCGGAGTCTGGGGTATGAATAATGGTGGAAATCTGAATAATAGATGTTAGCACTAGCAGTCTGCAGTCTGCACTGTTTTACTAGTCTCCCCGCCTCTGATTAATACTGAACAATAAACACTAGTCTAGACTGACACCTGCATTATACAGACGGTTTTCATCCGGGTTCCAATTAATTCCTCCGGAACCGTTGACCTATAAACTCGGGAAATAACCGTATTAATATTATATACAGCTGTATGTTGTAATGTGTTTGTGTGATGCTATTGCACTGCATTGGTCTCTGAGGTGTGGTTGGGAGGTAGCTAATGTTTTATTATTAAATGTATTGAATAGACCTCTTCGGTTGTAAGAAATACGAACAGTTCCATCCCACTGCCCCCTAATATTCCCCCATGTTAATCTAATGTGATCATTACAGCTAGTTTCTTCTACCACTTTAATAGAGGCATCTTTTGGTCCCATAATCTCTTAGTGTCACTGTTATGTTTTATGTTTATTGTATTCTGAATTCCCGATTTCTTTTTGCACATTAGTAAAGCTATTTTGTGTGTGATCACAAATTCGGATTTAAATGTTTAGAACAAGATTTTTTTCACTCGTTCTATTTTAAGGATTTTTTACTTTAAATTATTTAGTTTTTGAAGAGAAGTTACTTTAAGAAACATCTTATAAGCAATCGAGGATGAAACTTGTTAGAATTAGTTGTTAACGGTTGAGAATCTGATGACTTGATTTGTTGATTTTTGTGTGTTGGTGTCTAAAGCCATACTCGACATTTTTAGAACTCAACCTATTAATTTTACCACTCTAAGTAATACTGTAAATTTCTTCTATTTTATAGCCTGGCGTGCTCACTTTAAAAGTGTCAAGTCCACCAGACCAAGCGAATCCCTAAAATACACTATCTTGCCCCTATGTGGAAATCTTCCACAAGTTCAAAACTGGCTACAATTGCAATCGATCTGCGACCAGTCAATCGCATAGATAATATATTTTCCAGGACATTTAAGCGATTCTAGCACTCATTCAAGATTAAAATTTGCGCTGAGAGGTGGACCTGCCCAGCCGGCGCGGCGGCGGCGGAGACGAGGGGGTAGACTTGCGCACGCTGCGGGGGGTGCGTCGTCGTGCGTGGCTCAGTCGCGGCCGGTGCGTCTGCGGGGTAGGCAGGGCTGCGGTTGTCCTCGTCATTGCGATCGCAGCCAAGCGCTTTTGCTCTCCAGTCTTATGTAATTGTTGATCAAAAATTTTCCTCTTTGAAAGACATTGTTTTCGTGTCTTTTATCGAACGTCAGTCGTATCAATTTATTTGTCCATTTGGTTTTTGGCGGGGTGAATGAAAGATGTATAGCAACCACCGCCAGGTTCATAGCAATTTATTGAATAGATCGTTTTGTCGATCAAATCCTGTTCCTAGAGCGTTAAAGTCCAAAAGTAGACAAGCACACAACTTGAAACTAAAAGAACACCACCCGTTTACACAAGAGTTTTTGAGTTTCAAGATGTCTTGTCTATTAAATTTTTTATACAAGGTATCGAATCAGGACCGAGCGGAAAGAGGTTGTGGATAGTTACCGGATACGGTATACCTTGAACCAAGCTGAAAAAGCTGAGAAAACACCACAAAAACGTTCCTAGATATAATTTTAACATATTCATATTAGTGGTGTGGTAGATAAGAGTAGGCCTAATTTTAATTATTGCATTCTTTCGAACGGCGCGGCGAAGGCCACGTCATTTGACTCGACATGAAATATATTTTTTACGTCTGCACGAATCAAACTGTGATTCCCGCAACTATTATTAAAGCACTCAAGAAGAGTGTGCTTATGGATTCCGAACAGATCTTTCTGCAACTACTTTTTTTGACTGATAATAATATCTGACAAAACAGTCAAAGCCGTAGCCAGGAAATCTTTTAGGGGGGGGGGGGGGGTTTGGGCAGGGCCGGGGACAGGATTTCCGGGTCGTCAAAAGTGGTGACCTTTTTTTACTCACGCGTGTGCTTTTCGGCCTCTTTATTGTCATTTCGGACCCTTTTTGCCTGTTCCCGGACCCCTGTGCATTTGCCCGGGGGGGGGGTTGGCTATTTAGGGGGGGGTTCACCCCTTACCACCCCCACTGAATACTATTTCAAGGCTATAACAACTATTTCGGGGGGGGGGGGGGTTGTGACCCCCTAACCCCCCCCCCCCATTGGCTACGGCCTTAAAAAAACAGTCGATGGCGAAAGACTTAGAATAAACCTATAAAGGAAAGGGTTTGGTCTGTCATGCCATGTCTCTTGTAATGAAGATTGGTGGCCAAGTTTCAGTTAAAAATGCCACTTGCTTAGGTATACAAATTAAATACTTCCGTTTTTGAACCTTTTGCCTTATATAAACAGAACTACTATTATCTTTAGTGTGAAGTAGGAAGATTATTAGAAAAGTTATAGAGGCAATATACTGGGATCCCTCACTCGGCTGGCACGCCGTGGCGTGCTAATTTGCTTTTTTATTTTGTAAAAGGTGCGGACATTAATAAACATTTTGGTTTATGTGGCGGTTGTAAAACATACAAAAATCATTCCTTTTCTTAATTGACGCGAGGATTTCTATAGCATAATAGGGCTACCTCTCAACATAAACCCATTAATATAAATAATCTATTGAATTTTGTCGCACAACCGAAATATCCATTAACGCCGATTAAATAATTCAACGGATGTTTTCCCTTAAACCAACCCTTAAGCTTTATCGACCTAGATATTTCAATTAACCCAGTTCTGTTCCGCTTCAACAGATCGGGGTAAAACTTGATTGAATTATTCCGAGATCTTCGATAATACTGTTTTTCTCGATAATATTGTTTTCGAGAGACGAAATAAATAAAATATTGTGGCGTTGCGATGTCGAATTTGGTGCATAAAAAGGAACTGCGACATGACGGCGGAGGGACTAGATTCAATTCTTATGAAATGCAGATTCAGCGTTTTTGTGTCTCGTTATCCAATTGAATTTTATTTGTCCGAACTAAACTCACCTTAACGAGTCTGGTCGGAATCTATGATTCAATTTAGCTCCACTATATCATTATATTTTTCATTTCCCGATAGTAGTATTATTGTTATTGCCCTGTAATGCCTATTGTGATCGAGATTTAGATTCGATGTTTATTGTAAAATATTAAATAATAACAGAGAACCCCAGGGGGGGGGATATCGGGATACATCCCCCCCCGAAATTTTTGGGGATGTTGGTAAATTTATAATGAAGGTGGTGGTATTACTAAACTTGCCGTAAAACGTAAAACAGAGAACGCTTCACATTAATTACTCACTAAACTTCTATATAAGGTTTTTAAATAGTTAAATTCTATTATTTAAAGATAATTGATTCGGGGATTACATATTGGATTAGGGTATATTTACCTATTGCGGTTATCGTGAGTAAATTGCGGGAGTAGGCAGAACACAAGGCAAGCAAAAACTCTTAATGACAACAGTGGCCATTGGCCATTAATGGTGTCCGCGATATTGCCGCCATTGCCACCGTCGGTCGTCAGATGTGGCAACAGACTCATCGTATTACATTAAATATTCATGGTAAAAAAATCACGATGTTTAAATGCGGCATTCGAATATTGTCGTCTTCTCACGGCCGTGTATTTTACTTTTTTTTACTCGCCGTCAAATTTTGTGCAGGCAGATTTGTGATAAGTCTGTCAAATTTCGGACATCAAACCTTTTCCGGTGGTTTCCACCATTCGACATACCACTATTATGTGATTATTAATAGCATTCGATGTTTGCGTGTACATCATAGCTTTGCGGTTAGGTTCTGGGATTTGAGAAACACTACAGAAATGAGACAACCTGTATTTTCTAATTCTATTTATCAACCTCGCTCGGATAATTTTAGGATCCAGATATTTCAGGTCCAGAAGGTCCGAGGTGTGAAATAAATGAGAATGTGAGATATAGTTTTTACTTTGAGATTAAACAGGAAAATCTTTTTTCCAAGTTTAAGAACGTATGATTCTTGAATTACTTTCTCATCATTTAATGTTTGGCCTACTATATAAATTTGCTATTTCTTTGACATTGATCGTGTGAAAAAAATTTTGGCAAAATTCCGATGTGATCTAAAATTCTCAGAATTTAATCTGTGAACAGCCTCAAATTGGTTCAAATTTCGGGAGTTATTCTGTTTGTTGTTATGCCCCTAGATTGCCTAAATACCCCCGTTGCAGCAGACCTGCATACTCAGCGAATTTCAAATGCAAAACAACATATTTTAATCCAACATAGCGAGATTTAACACGTTTTTTGTAAGCTCCATAAGAATAACATGGGGAATGAGTATGCAGGTTTGCTGCTACAGGTATGTTTAAATTGGTTGGTTTTAATTCAATATTTAGTAGATCTGAACTAGAAGAAGCCATTTACCAAGTTTTATCAAGATATGTTGAGAAATAAGTGATATATAGAATTTTACTTATTTCCCATAAGGTTAACATTGAGACAACGTACTGTGTTTACCATTTTTAACATATCGGTAACCAATGGACATAGAGCAGTGATTCAAAATACTAAATTGTTTGTTTTTTTGAGCTGAATTCAATGGTGCCAACAAAAATTTGATAAATCTTATTTTTCTATGTGAAAAACTCAAAAACCCCATTTTTGGGGGGGTTTACCCCCCTTTACCCCCCCTTCCGGTGGTCCGATCGGGCTGGTTCACGAACTCGTCCGAGTGATTACCACTTTACACGTCTGTACCAAATTTCATTAAGATCGGACCATATTTACGGCTGCTATCGTGTTAACTGACATATATATATATATATATATATATAAATTCAAACGAATGGTGTTTTTTGCTTCTGGGGGGCCCAAAATGAAAAGTTAACATGGTCTCGGACTTAGGTCTTACCATGAGTACTACCGTAATAGCTTATTCCTTTAAGGAAATTCGCTAAAACGCGAATTTACAGTTGTAATTTATGAAAATTTCCTGGGGGAGGGCCCCTGGACCCCCCTTGGTTGATATTCCATATCCCCCCCCCCCCCCCGAAAATAAATCCTGCGTACGCCACTGGAGAACGCAATAGTTACGTATGGGGGAATAAACATCAGAAAAATCTGAAATGCCATTTGTCTGTCGAACACCAAATCTTGAAGACTAAAGACGAGAACTTTGAAGTTAGAAATTCTGACGTTTCCTTAAATTGTGACAAATGGCATGAAGAGATTTTAAATACAGTACGAACTGGTTTGTTTGATGTACCATAGGAAGTGTAGGTGCATCGTAAAACTGAAATATAAAAATGCCTCGCGATATATATGAAATATAAATATTCCTTATCTTGCGCAATATTTTCAAAACAGTTATTTAAATTCGCAAACTGTAAAAACCAGCTTTTAAATTCATATACAGCTTAGAACGTAGCCTTGGGAAGAGCTCTATCCACTTAAATTAAATTAAATGTAACCCTGTGCAACTGTCTATTTTGAAAATATCTTATTACAGCAGCATAGGACGTCGAAAATAAAATAAAATTTGTTATTTGTTTATTTTATTTATTATTAATTTAACTATTAAAGAAATATGGTGTTGATAATGATTCATATAGACCTTTCATACGATTTATGATTTCTTAAATTTAATGGACTACCATGAAATATGTTGTCAACATCTTTATCACAATTATGTTTATTTATTCTGAAAATTTAATTCTTAAATGAAATACTCGTTTGTTCTTAACAGATTAAGTTTGAATGTGTAGGCCTACTCATAAAACTATCAAACGTTTTTGATTCATAATAAAATTACGGCTACATTTTCCCAAACTCTTGTGTGAAACGTATTTGTGTCTTTGTTCGTCATTTCTCCACTAGCAATAAGAGTTTGATGACTCATAATTCTGTAATGTGTTTAAGTATTTTATGTATGTTAAAAGATTTTTCCCCTTGCACCTAAAAATATTAAACTCTTTTCAAAGGAGATTACCTTAATTTTGATCAAACCATCGCTGGATCAAACAGACTTTTCAAACATTAATGTAATGAATTTTGAAGTGAATTTTCATTCCGCGTCAAATTATTGAGGTTGTAAACAAAGGGTATAATATAATTGTCATTTGTCTGTCGAACATCTGATCTTGAAGACTAATGACAAGAACTTTGAAGTTTAGAAATTCTGACACTTCCTTAAATTATGACAAATTGCATGAACGGCATGAAGAGATTTTATACACAGTACGAACTGGTTTGTTTGATTTACCATAGGGTCTAATATGACTCACATGGATAATGAGAAAAAACATTCCCTTGGCTATTTATAAAGGTCTTGGTCAACAGATTGGTTTTATCTGCATGATTTTTACATCGGTCTACTTCCTAAACATCTTAAAATATAAATTTTAAAATTGATTCGTCGATCAAAGGTGTCTATTGTATTACTCAAGGTTTTATGTTTATTTACGTAACCTTTTGAAGACTAATACCTAAAAAATTCTTATTTTATGCATAATTTTCGAGAAAATAAGATTTAAAGTTGTATGTTTTATGTTTTGTTTAGTCTACAATTTGCAAGCAGTTGACAAATTACAGCTTTGCAAAGTAACCTCGTGCATTCATACCAACATTTCCTCAAAGCTGCAACTGCAATTTTACCGCTATATTTTAGCCTTGGGAATATACAATTAGAATATTTCATCCGTCATATATTCCTGCACGCATTATCTCCTTCTCTCCCAGACGAGGCGGACAGAGGTGCGGGACGCAGGTGTCTGGCTAGAGCTAGAATATTGCCCCCGTCTAGTGTCTTGTGTCTAGACGCCGGCATTAATTGTATAGGACGCGTCGAACGGCTTGGCCCAGCCCCTGAGACCAATGTTAGTTGTAGGCCAGGTTATTTGACTCGTACTGTAGCGATAGTCTGCCGCTAATGTCTCCACTTTTCATCCGCGTCGTTTTAATCTTTATTGTCCCGCTGTTCTCGTCTTGTTTCTATTTCTTCATTTGCTCCCGACTTTTTTTTTGTTCACGGTCTTCAGATGAGTTTAACCTTGTGAAATATTTCCATACGGTAGGAGAATATTGGTTTTAATGGATTTATATTTTAGTTAAAGATTCATGGTTGACAGATTTAATGTACCTATTTAAGACTGGTGTTTGTAACAATTGGATAATTAAAATTTATCAAAATTGGCCTTTCTTGCCTTCTTACCGTAAACAAGTCCTCGTTAGGTACCAAAAACAATGTAATTTACACCATAATAAACTATAATAATTTTAAAAAAATATTAGTTGAGTTGGTAGCTAACTTGTTGGATGTACTACGTACAAACTTTATGAAGTCTTAAACATCAGACAAACTGTTAATTTGGGTATTGTTTGCCCTAAATAATCTGAATCATCTGATTTTAGACCGAGACTGTAGCACTCACAGGGTATTTTAACGGATGAAAGATGAGTGTAGATTGAAAATGATAGCTTTTTCTATGGGAAAAGACCATACAAAGAAGACGAGGAATTAGCTATGTATATTTTGGTTTTGTAGACATGAGGCGGATTAAAATTTATTAGTGTGAAACTAAAATCTAAAACCGCCTATCTGAGTTATCGTCAGCTTACGATCGTCAGAAAGAGCGGCGGTTAAAAATATCTTTCATTCAATCAGATCGCGATTTAAACAAATCGGAATGTTAATTAAAGTTGGAAATCATTTCGACCCTTTTTTTGTTACATCAGTGAAAACCAAAATACGCCTTATGTAACAAAAATGTTTTTATATTAAGAGTTGTAATTCGATTCAGCCCTTTCAATTACTCATGAAAGTCCACGTGGCTCGCGTTGACCACACTAATGGACCACGTGGCGCGAATATGCAGTAATGGTTCCGGCGGCAATAATGGACTTGGCCAAAGCCTAACAGAGTTCACATGTGGAGCACATTTACGGACCGACCACTCTAATCACCATCCAATCTGCCGGCCAACACTGTGAATGTATTTTGTATTTCACACTGTGAAACAGTCACGGTATGCATCGCGGACGGCAATGAGATTTGGCGGGTGTTATTTTTTTCGTCAGGATTGGTTAAACAATTAAACAGAAGAAATTTCTTTCCTGTTTTACAGTGCTGTTTATTTTAGTAAAATATGTATGTTGATGATTCATATTTCTCGCAAACCCAGTGAAAATGTATTGTTTATTGTATTAGAATTACTTCCACGTTCAACGTGACGAAGGCGAAGTTGGTGCAATTGAAGGTAGTTAAATCCCTGACACCCAAACAACTATTAAATACTAATGCTAACAATTAAATTTTAAATGCTAATCAAGAAGTTATTTAATTAAATACTTTAGATCCACAAATAAACAATAAATCCCTTGGAGAATCAGTATAAAGGTATAATAAGTTTCGTTAAAGGAAACTAGGACACACGACGAAACATGATAACACTAAAAAATAATACACTATAAGAAAATTGTTTTACCGTACCTCCGAAAACTTTATAGCATAAATAGTTTCCATACCTCAATGAACCATGAACCTAGTAGCTGAAGGATTTTCCATACCTCGCAAGAATGATTATCATTCTTGCAGATAATGCCTCGCTAAACATCCCTAACGTTTTAGCAGACAGATTTTCCTTACCTGCAGTAATCATATTTCGAAAAGAGTTTCCACACCTCCCTCAACTTAATAGCAGTTTTCATACTTCCCTTAACTTAATAGCAAAAGGAGTCTCCATATTTTATCCATACCCCCGTAAACAATAGCAGAAGGAGTATTTTTCTGGAGTTTCTCCTCTCTAAAATTTATAGCTGAAGGTGTTTCCATGCCTCCTGAAATTAATTGATAATGGGTGTAAACTCCATACCTCCTGAAATTAATTCATTACGGGAGGAAATTCCTTGCCTCCTGAAATGAATTGATGACGGGAGTAAATTCCATACCTCCTGCAATTGATAACTGGAAGAGTTTTCATACCTCATGAATCTAATTGTTTAAGGGAGATGAATTCCTTACCTCCTGAAATTAATTGATAGAGAGACAAATTCCGTACCTCCTGAAATTAATTGATAACGGGAGGGGTTCTATACCTCCTGAAATTAATTAACTGATATGGCAGGAGTTTCCATACCCTCCTAACCATTTGTGACGCGAGGTGTTCCCATGTCTTCTGAAATTTTGAGTAGTTTGAAGATTAGAACAAAAACAGTTTAAATAACCCAAACAATTAACTGATTCTTCGCTATTACAAAAACAAAAATCAAGCCCCATGAACGCGCGTGTTTAAACTCTTGTTTTTACGCGTTCCAAGTAAAAAAAACCGAATGGGGAAAAACAAACACATCGTACGGTCGTTACGCCGGACGAGAGTGGAATGTCGGAGTGTCGGAGTCGGAGTGCGGCGGTGAACTTGACCTTGATAGTTGTGTCTGTGCGCCGTCTAGACCGCCGCATCGATCCGTCAGCTGTTTACACCGGGGGGAGAGGGGGGTGAGTATGCTCTGGAGGGGGGACTTTCTATTTCCACCGCGCCTACCCCCTTTGTTATTGTTTTTGTTTTGGTAATTTATTTTTAAGGGATTTTTTTGTCGCTGAAACGTTATAAGAATGTTTTATAGTTTTACGAAATGTTCATGTAAGACGTTTATAACGTTGAACTTATTGTAGTTAAATTGAACTTTTGCTTCAGGGCCACCAAGAGGGGGGGGGCAAAGGGGGCAGGTTGTCCTGGGCCAAAAAAGGAAGGGCACCACAAAATGTTTGTGGATTATTAATTATTATAATTCTTAATTAATAAGACCAAAACGAAATGTAATATTAGAAGATACATAAGAAACTTAGTATTAAAAAAGTGTATCATTTAAAGTAACCTAGCTATTCATTTTCCTTATTTTGATAATATTTCATTTGCTTTTATGACTTTTCGTCTGGAGCCCCCGAGGTTATTTCTGCTCCAGCCCCCTTTAATTTAATCCGCACCAAGCTCAATCAGCTCCCGTACCAATCGTCTGCCCCCTAAAATTCATCCCTAACCTTTTTTGTGCAGGCATACAATGGACCAAGGAAAAGGATTCCTCGCTCTAATGAAATGGTGTATGTTTTACAAAAAAATAATAGTAATAACATTTACGATTCTAGACGGGACTTGATTTTTAGTTGCGAACGAACCAAGGTCTAAAGAAATACAGGTTTCCTCATACAAAAATTTAAGCAGATCGTGTCATCATCAGCAGACCGAAAGAATGCGCACGTCTGTAGCCTCAAGCTGGCACCATAAAGTATCTTGGCCAATTACTACTCCTCCGATTTAGGCTATACTTTTACCCAATAGTAACAGGCCCAATAGTAACAGGCCCAATAGTAGTAGGTCTAGTATTCGACCGGAAAAATTGTCTCCTGGTGACGTCACACGCTCTGGCTACACAGGTGTTATGAGAGTTTGATAAAAGAAGGAAAAAAGTAAAGTGGTTTAGGTAGGTAGTCCGTGAATAATTTGTACAATAACTTAAAACTTTTCTTTAATCCTATTTATCCCCACGTACAGGCTTACTAGGAACATACATTGTTTAGCCTAGTGCTTTTAGTCTAAAGTTACATGTTATTTTTAGACATATACAAAAGGATTATACCTACTTTAACTTGTAGTTTTCTGAATTTTTTAAATTCATAAAAAAGTGTATTAGAGACTTGAGATGTAATTGTTTTTATTTAAAAAAAGATATTCAACATTTTTAGAACAAACATTTTGTAATCAGCAGATTCTATAAATTTAGCTAGTTAAGAGACAAAGATATTTTTCACTTACAGTGTTTTCTGTTGAGGGGCCCCACACCCGCAAACTTTGCCCCGGGCCACAAAACGTCTGTCAGCGGCCCTGATTTGCTTTACATACCTGGCTTCTGGAGTTTGTCAAGACGTGAAAAATGAACTACATTGCAAAGCCGAAGATGCTCTGACTTTTGTGACCCAATATTTAAAGCTAAATTTTGATTCTGATTTAAGTTAACTCGTATAATGTGTTTTTAAATATATTTGTTTGTTCTCAATCTATTAAGAACTTTCATTAGTGTTGTGATGAACTTTCATAGAAATCAACGTTCGATTTCCCATAAATTGTGCGCAGGCGGAACCCGGCGCAGAGTAGCGAATCTGCGTTATTATTCATATTTTTTTAACCCTTACAAATGGTGTATCTCAAGGTAGAGGTTCCTATTTAAAAACTTTGACTTGCCCCTCAGCTAATCCTTTTTTAAGTGTGGGGGGGGGGGGGAGAAAATTGTTCACGACAAAAACATCGTTATTTGAATTATATGTTATATGTTAAAATTCCTTGAAGCTAATCTTCTCATCTGCATCAATAAAAAATAATAGGGGGTGGAAATTTTCAAGACTCTCGATAAATTAAATTTGTTTCGTAATAATAATACATGAATTAGCAGATTCGTATTCATTATTTTAACTCGCATTCATTATTTTAATTCGCATTCATAATATTTACGGACCTACTACTGTTTAGGGGACTTTGATCATAATGACATTTGCAGTTTTTCCTTCATATATCATGTCGGGACTTGGAGATCAACACGAAAGTCCTTGTTCATTAGCATCCTTTTACCAATTAATTACGCTGAACAAAAAATTTCACTATCTTCATGGCTGCGAGAATACTAGTCATTCCGTATACTCGTTCCGTGATGGCAAATAAACTCACTGTATCCTGCTCCAATGAAATGACAGATATAAATTTAATTTACTAGTACCGTAATGTTTAGCGCAGTAATGTTTCTGTGAATGATTGGCAGCGCAGTCCATTGTTCACATTATTTGACAGGTCGGAGTTGGAAAGTGACCGAGCTTTAGACACGAAGGTCGTGTACAGAGGTCGAGGCCTCGGGGAAACAGGACACTCGGACTTGTCACAAGCTTGTACGCGAAAGTATTCGATAAATTATTCTTACTGCCCTGCCGACCTCTGAGAAAATATCCGCGCGCTGAGTCGGTCTTGGAGATTTGCATGCAAGACTACTGGTCACTGGTTACTCAAGACTGCGATGGGCTGTAAAATTAATTATAAGCACAGGATTTCCTTGCAATTCGTTTATTTTTCAGTTGGGAAATATCACTTTTTCACATTGAATTAAACTAATGTTTTTCTCATGTAGGGCGAAAGACAAATTATAGGAACGCTATGGTTACAAAAGATTGTCAGTGGTACGCGCACCACGTGTATATTGTTTAGTAAGAGTCGGATTTTGTATATCACATACTGGATTGTTAAAATTGCTACTAAAATGAAGCAGCTGTAAGATGGAACTTAGGTGGCCCATCTCAAATTTTGAAACGGTTCCCATCTTGGTGACGGGATCGATCCCGGGTTTAGCGATGATATCTCTATGGAAACCCCCTTCAAGATGAAGGATCAATCGATGGATACAAGAGGCTTACATTTGAACATCTGAGGGTGCCGCTGATACAAGTGCAGCTTATATTTTGTAAAGGTGAGCCGAGTTTGATTTTCCTGCTGTAGCGCGTTTAGATGTGAAGGGGAGAATCTTGAAGTAATATGTTCTCGAGATTGCCGTAAGAACAACAGCAAAAAAATTGTCTGATGCAATAGATTTTTTTCTATATAAAACTTTAATTTTATTGAACAAAATGTTCAATAAAACAAGCAAGTATTGTATAGTCTAGACTCTAGACATCTGGTACAGTGGTTAGAACTCGCCGCGGAGCCCTGGCTCAAATCCCACCGATCACCTTTGGCTTTTCCCTTAACTAACAACGCCGTGACCCACTATGCCTAGTTCGAAGGAATGTGCAAAACTGTTCCAGGCTGGGTCTAGCGTTGTGGGAAGTGAAGGGACAGTAAACGTTGCTGAAGGATATAAGAAAGACATAAATGCATCTCGAAAGCTCTCTAATGCCTCCTTATTACTGTTATCGCCTATATACGAAGCATTGATAATTCAGCTGGATTGAAAGTATTTTAAAATTAAACTTGGATGTGGGTACTATCAATGTGTCGTATAATTAAAGCATTAAAATCTTCATAACTATGTTTTTATATTTCCGGTCATTATATTCACATCATTCAACGGATGTTTTTGTTTTTAAATTGTCATAACACTAGGGTAAATTTAACAGCGTAAAGTACACCTGACAATGAACACTTCTACAGTCTGGATCGATCTCGTATTCTAGACGCGACTCTAAATTAAATCGCGGTGACAAACCGTAATGCCAATCACTTCTATTCCATACTAGGGTTGATTTTGATGAATAGCTAGTCTGCTTACCACCTGTCATCGAACACTGTCTGTATAATAATTTTTTCGAGTGTGGAAATAGTGTAAGTAAACTAATCAAAACCTAACTAAAAATTCCAAATTGTAGAAGCCACATTTATGTAAATACTTATTCTTTTTTTTTAATTCAAATATACAAGTCGGTGTTTCAGGTAAACACTGTAAATGCTGAGTATAACATTTTGTTTATTACTATGTACTCCAGTTTACTACAGGACGCGTTTGTGGCTACGTTTCTTAAATGAAACATGAATATACTGCAAGTTTGGAGAGACTTAAACTTCTGAAAGTCGTAGCTTAGCTTTGTGTCGATGAAGAAGAAGGAAAACTTATTTTATTACTAATTATTTTACCAGGACCATGAGTTAAACAGCCCAACGAAAAAAGAACACTGAAAAATTAAAATTTGATCAAAATGCCTCAGGTTTTGTTTGGTTTGACCAGGGATATTCAGTTTGCAAAGGCAGTCCGATAACACCACTTTCCTTGAGTAGCAGCCATTCCTATCTTTTTACAACTTCGAAAAAACTTTTGGTATAAAGTTGTTGGCGAAAGTATGTCGCCATAAGACGCTTCCCCCTTCATTCCTAGTAAAAGCTTGTTCTAATTTACAAAGGCAAATGAAAGGAATTTAATTATTCATCTTACCGCATTTATTTGTCAATTGTTGATGCAATATGTAAATACATGTGATCATAGCAAGAGTCATGTATAAATATCGTCATCGTTCGTAACAACTTAAAAGTAGACCGTACACAAATAAATTTCTTTTTCCTCATCTTCCGTTCTATCGTGGAAAAAATTTTATCCATTACCGATGTTTTCAACGAATTTGCCCAATAGGAAAAAAACTGCACTATTAAATTCAGCACAAAAACTCATCATTTACTATTTCGAATTATTACTGTAAGTCAATTGATTACTGAAATATCAAATACAGTACGCTAGTGATCCTAACGTGAACGTAATAGAGAAATATGAATTGTTATATATCGCTTATTTCTCAACATATCTGAGGAACATTTAGGGATAGAATATACTAGATGTTACCCGTGGCCTCGCTCACTTTCAAAGTATGCCCAAAGCCTGTTTGAGTGTATATCTAAATGCCTACCCAATATCAGGTAGATTGGTTCAGTATAGTTTAGGCGGGGTAGAACTGCAAACAAACAAATTGACAGATTTATAATATTAGTATATATATATATATATTAGATGCTGCCCTAAAATCACCCACTATAAAATTTCTCATTCTTATATTCGTGTTGCAGCGAACCTGCATACTCCCTTCCCATGTGAACTTAATATGGAAAATAAATAAAATTCTACGTCCTCCTCATTTCTTCATACATAGTGTGATTAAACTTAGGAAACGGCTTCTTCTAGTTTATGTCTTCTGGATATTGGCTCAAAACAGTGCAATTCCCATATTCCTGAAGCAGGAAACATGCATACTCATTCCCCATGTTAATCTTATGGAGAATTCCAAGATATTTCTCAAGTCGTTAAGATGAGATTGTAAATATGTTTTCAAGGATTTCATATTCACTGTGAGTTCTCGTCTGCTGCCATGGTTATCCAGTCATAAAAAGTGGCCACCTGCCTCTCAGTGTTCCATTCCTAGCTGAGAGTATTTTGACTTTTATTCTCAACTGCTGAATTTCTACATGGAGTCCCGGAACAGGTTTTTGATTTACAACCCTACAGAACTGTCTAGTGGATGAAATAAACCTTCCAAGGAAGCAGTACACCTCAATCAGTTCAGCAAGGGGAGAAGGATTCAATTGCTATAGATTAAAGTTGACATAATCGTTCTTAAGGCTGGAGGAGTGCCCCAGTCATTGGATCAAGCAATCCCTGAAGAGCCGTTACATCTACCCACTAGCAGCGCGAGGGAAACTCTGAAGAATCATTGGGTGTCTGAACATAGCAACTTGAATTCAACTAGCAACCCGCCTACACTTTCTCATGAAGAGTCATCATCTCTTTTTCGGGGCGTTGCCTTAAAAGATCGTTGCAATATAGACCATCAAATGAAATGGAAAAGCTTATCTGGGAGTTTCAGACCCTCGATGTTCTTTTGAATAACTCGCGCAAAAGATTTAATAAAATTTGCAATCCATTATTGAGTTGCAACACATATTACTATTCAGACATTTTTTAAGTTCTACTCCTCAGATTTATGGAATAGTAACTGGTAGACCGAGATTTGTTCGGTGTTATGTCATGTTTACCAGTTCATCCAATTATTATAAAAAAATTCAATACCGTAAAATTGATGAATAGGAACTTTTTTATTGTTCCATGAACTCTTCATCTCACTCACTGTATTTTTCCTTGATGGCTGTAGATCGCAAACAACTGTTATGATTACTTCATTTGTTTACACTTTCCTTGTTTATTTCGTTACTATCAGGGCAACTCATAAGACCAATGTTTAAGTTTTACAACTTTAAATTCATTTTATTACGTTATTAGATTTTTTCTTTGGCCAAGTAATCTGCATAGAAGACGTTTTTTAGTCATAAATTACTTATTTCCAGACTTTAAAGGAAATCCTCGTAGCCGTTATTGAGATAATTGTGTAAACAAACAAGCAGGCAAGCACGCACGCACGCACGCAAAATAACATTGCTCATATAAGAGTATAGGATTAATCACTTATTACACTTTCTTATGAAGAGTTGTCATCTTTTCTTTTGGTTGTTACCTTAAAAAGACACTGAAATGTAGGCCTTCCAAAGAAATGTAAGAGTTTCTGGGAGTGTCAGGCTTTTGATTTTTATATAGAACCAGCTAACCCGTCGCGCGTTGCTGCAACTTTTGGTTGTTTTAAAATTACATTCAAACTATTTCACATAATTTCTGTTGCACCGAACGATGCCATTTGGGAACTTGACTTGTTCTTGCATATGTTTGTCAAGAAATGCTTTGACTGAACAGCATCTCCTGATACCAGCGTCAACAGCAATCCTGATGGTAAGGATCAATTCTGAAAATTTTACTTTTCTACTTGCGCAGCACATTCCTGGTGTTTCAGTTTTGAACTTCAAGGCTCGGCAGTAGGTGCATAACTTTTCCATTTTTCCAATGAAGACACTTTGATGGGCACTTAGTATATTCAGCATGTTAATGGAACGCTGCAAGACACAAATCAGCGTCTAGAGACCGGCTGGATCGAGCGTTCCGCTCTCGATTCTTCCCAGTCTTAATCTTCGTTGGCCAATCGTTTCATTTTCTCGAGCTTGAGCTATTCGTAATTTGTCTGCTTCCATTATTGCTTCTTGTTCCAAATTTGTTTAATTTGTTCGAGCTTGAGCTATTCGCAATCTGTCTGCTTCCATTTTTTATTCATGTCCCTCGTTTGATTTGCGCTAGCTTAAGCTATTCCGATTCGTATTTTGTCTGCTTCCATTCTTGCTTCTCGATCTTCATTTTTTTGATTTGCTCGAGCCTGAGTCGCGTAATCTGCTACCGTTCTTGCCTCTCGATCCCCAAATTTGTTTCATTTGTTCGGGCAAGAGCAGTTTCTGTTCGAATAGCTTTTAGCGTTGTATCCCGTTGCTCGTCTTTTTGAGATCGCAAAGCCCTTTTTCTTGTTGCTTTAGATGTGCATCGACCGATAGATTTCCTATTGGAAGGTATAACTGTCAACAAAGACACAAAAACTGTAGTATTATTGTTTACACAGAATTTGTGTGTATGAAATAAATAAATGTCCCTAATAGAATATAAGCTGAAACCCTAGTAGCCTAGTCAAAAAACTTTAATAAATGACCCAACCTGGAAAAAATTCCGTTAATTTTTTAAACTTTACAAACTTATTTAGAGGCATCTAATGATGAAAATAACAAACGAGATAGCCCACCAAAATAAGATATTTTTTATTTTTATAAGTTAAACACTAAAAAAGATTTTTTGCTTATTTTTAAGGGAAAATCGCGAAAACCCCCTTATATGTAGCACCCAATAACTCGGTAACCGGAGTAGAAAGCGTCTTGTGTTGATCATCTTTCTTGTGGTTTTGCCTGAAAAAGACATTGAAAAGAAACGGTACAGGTATTTGGGAGTTTCAGGTCTTTGATGTTCCATTTGATATACTCTCGCTCAAGCTTTAATAGCATTTCCTACCCATTATTGAGCTTGCAAATATATTAATCTCATTCAGACGCTTGAAGTTAGATTTCTCTCAGATTTCTGACTATTGCTTTCTTATTTTATTTTCTCTTGAAGAGTTATCATATTTTCTTTTGGTTATTGCCTTAAAAAGTCATTGAAATATAGGCCGTCCAAAGAAATGGAATAGTGTATTTGGGAGTATTAGACCTTTGATTTTCTATTTGAAAAACTCACGCTTAAGCTTTGCACTCCATTTCAACAGCCACGTGACGGTCATGGCACCTCGGTCTCGCAAGTGCGGCTTTCTTAATCCCTTAGGTCCCATGGTCGTTGAAGTAAACTTTAATAACATATTCAATCCATTATTGAGTTTTCAATTCATATTATCATACGGACATTTGAAGTTCGATTTCTCGGATTTCTGGAACATTACCCTCAGTGGGGACTGCCCGGCTGGGATTCCTCGCGCGTCGTCGCGTCGGCATCCCAAGACCACATCGTATACCAGACCTATCTTCAATCTCGTCATTCCTCCCGTCATAACCTCATTTCCCAACTCGGCCTCGGAGTGCCAGGCTCGCCCCCGGTTTTACTACCTTAACTCGCGGCGGATTTCTTATGACCTCTTTTTTATTGCGTTAGTATATTTTTGGTAATTTTCTTTTCGTGGGAAAGTAGAATGGTGAGGGCAGTTTGTAGTTGTAGTTGTAGAGATTTATGTTCGCTTGTTTCCTTTTGGGTTCCAACCATCGGTTGTTAGGGAAAGTTTTAGTTTTAAGCCCGAATCATTGCCTTTAAAGGTATTTTTGAGTAATTTGAACTCGGTTGGTTACGTAAATGTGACATAGCCCGCTTGGACCAAATGAGACCTTAAATCATTTCCTTTTAAAATTAATGGGAGAAATAAAGAATAATAATAAGGGAAGAACTAAGAAAAAGCAAAAAACCTCTTTATAGCCATAAACATGAATGGAAAGAAATTGGACCGTGATCGCAGCATGTCTGAGATGAACTAACTGGCTTCAAAGAAGTGGGAACGTGGTTGTATCATAGCTTTGATGTAGTGGGAACGTGCTCGCATCATGGCTTCAAAGAAGTGGGAACTGGCTCTCATCGTCGCTTTGAAGCAAGAGAACGTGCCCGCATAATGGCTTTGAAACAATGGTAACGTGCTAGCATCATGGCTTTGAAGCAATGGTAACATGCTAGCATCATGGCTTTGAAGAAGTGGGAACATTCTCGCACTATGGCTTCGCAGAAGTGGGGACGCCTCTCATCATAGCTTTGAAGCAATTGGAATGTGCTGGCATTATGGCTTTAAAGAAGTGGAAACCTACTCTCGTCATAGCTTTGAAGCAATGGGAACGTGCTCGTACCATGGCTTTGAAGAAGTGGGAACATTCTCGCATCATGGCTTCAAAGAAGTGGGAACGTGCTCGCATCATGGCTTTGAAGATCCCATTATGTTCTTGACATGTCATTGAGGGATTGATTTTTTTCCGAACGCGAAAGAAAGTTCAGGATTTATTTTGGCCTGACGAAGTAAGTGCCAAAATTACTCAATTAATTGTCTTCCTCAGACGTATACGGATAGAAAAATATGCTTTAGGCCTACTATTACACTCACATTTTTGCCTAGATCAATAAATATTATTAAAATGCATTGCTCTGCAACTGTACATTAGCAGCGCATGTCTCACTGACGGGGCAAGGCCGTCGCTTGACCTTGGCGCCGCGCCTGCGTCTGACACTGCCCGTCACTGCTACGTCACAGCCGCAGCTGCATACCTAGCCGCGACTCCCACACCGCAGCCGCGCCTGAAACTGCCCGTCTCTGCTACGTCACAGCCGCAGCTGCATACCTAGCCGCGACTCCCACACCGCAGCCGCGCCTGAAACTGCCCGTCTCTGCTACGTCACAGCCGCAGCTGCATAACTAGCCGCGACTCCTACACCGCAGCCGCGCCTGACACTGCCCGTCACTGCTACGTCACAGCCGCAGCTGCACACCTAGCCGCGACTCCCACACCGCAGCCGCGCCTGACACTGCCCGTCTCTGCTACGTCACAGCCGCAGCTGCATACCTAGCCGCGACTCCTACACCGCAGCCGCGCCTGACACTGCCCGTCACTGCTACGTCTCAGCCGCAGCTACACACCTAGCCGCGACTCCCACACCGCAGCCGCGCCTGAAACTGCCCGTCTCTGCTACGTCACAGCCGCAGCTGCATACCTAGCCGCGACTCCTACACCGCAGCACGTCTGACACTGCCCGTCACTGCTACGTCACAGCCACAGCTGCATACCTAGCCGCGACTCCTACACCGCAGCCGCGCCTGACACTGCCCGTCACTGCTACGTCACAGCCGCAGCTGCATACCTAGCCGCGACTCCTACACCGCAGCCGCGCCTGACACTCCCCGTCTCTGCTACGTCACAGCCACAGCTGCATACCTAGCCGCGACTCCTACACCGCAGCACGTCTGACACTGCCCGTCTCTGCTACGTCACAGCCACAGCTGCATACCTAGCCGCGACTCCTACACCGCAGCCGCGCCTGACACTGCCCGTCACTGCTACGTCACAGCCGCAGCTGCATACCTAGCCGCGACTCCTACACCGCAGCCGCGCCTGACACTGCCCGTCTCTGCTACGTCACAGCCACAGCTGCATATCTAGCCGCGACTCCTACACCGCAGCCGCGCCTGACACTCCCCGTCTCTGCTACGTCACAGCCACAGCTGCATATCTAGCCGTGACTCCTACACCGCAGCCGCGCCTGACACTGCCCGTCTCTGCTACGTCACAGCCACAGCTGCATATCTAGCCGCGACTCCTACACCGCAGCCGCGCCTGACACTCCCCGTCTCTGCTACGTCACAGCCGCAGCTACATACCTAGCCGCGACTCCTACACCGCAGCCGCGCCTGACACTGCCCGTCTCTGCTACGTCACAGCCACAGCTGCATATCTAGCCGCGACTCCTACACCGCAGCCGCGCCTGACACCACCCGATACAACCTCAGGCGCAGCTGCAGCTCCTTCTTTTTATGGAGATTTGTCATTTAACGTTAGATTTTTTAATAATTGAAGGTTAAACTTCCGAAAAGAAATCCAAAATTGATCATTTGACGCATCTCTTGATGAACCGAAGGTTAATTTCGTTAAATATGTTGAGGCACAGAGGAAATATGGATTTAGATTGTTGGAGACCTTTTTGGTACTTTTGTGTTATACGGAGGCCACCCTCATTCAGCGCGCTGCGGCGGTTATGTTAGGTTAGGTTATCATAAATACGTTAGTAGAACTTTCCTACGAATCGAACGATACCAGATGAGTCATACCTTCGCCCGCCAAGTCCTCTCCAAGCAGGCCTATGTCGGGTTGTTGACCGGAGTGTGTGCATCACTTGCCTACAGGATTTGGCGGGTGAAGTATGACTCATCCAGTATCGTTTGTATCGAAATGAGGAAAGTCCTAATAACATGTTTATGATAACCTATCCTAACATAACCGCCGCAGCGCGCTGTATAAGGGTGGCGAACGGGTGTTGCCGCTAGCGGCGGTGATGTTTTACCTCGCCGACATCGCTGCCTTCTGGGAGGCATAACACAAAGACCGCTCATCATAATGATGTCAAATGTCATGATGTGTTTTGACAGTAAGTAATTAAAGTATGTTCTCTCCAATTTTGTAGTTATTTTTGGTATCCAGTAAAAAAACCTCTCTAAAAATAGTGGCCTCCGTATAATACCAATGTACCTTATTTTTTAAGCTTTCACTACCTTTCTTTGGCTGGTATAGTCGGTATCAAAACATAAATCCCACTTCGTCCTTAAGCCAATGCTAAAATTAACATTAGTCTTACGTTCAAACTTGACCTATGATTTTTTAGAGTTATGCTATGTTCAAATATTCGTACAGGAAATATGAGTTTTCTTTTCAGGCCAAAGTCGCGTTAGTTCTATTGGTCTAAGTTGCATGTTTGGCCATCAAGAATTATCAGGTGGTTATTGACTTTGGTTCCTCCTTGTTTCCTTTCAAACTTCAATTCCTGGCTAAGCTTGGATATTCAGAGACGATCGAGCCCTTGAGACCGGCTGAGAGTGTAATTGATCATCCTCGGTTTGCGTTCATGTGGCAGGGGACAAATCCCTTCACTTACCTCACAAACTCCGCAGATCTGATGTTCTGGAGGGACAACCGTCCTTTGTCAGACTCTTCACAACACTGAGAGCAGTTGACGGTCCTTAACCGGGAGATCCTTGAGAGGAGGTGATCGGTTTAGAGGGCGAGTTGTTACGGAGAATCCCAGATGGTTGGTGGGAATGCTTCTTTCAAAGGCTAGTCTAACACCATTCATACCTTTCCAGACCCTTCAAATCCTTCCTTCCGTTGGCTTCATATTTTCCAAAAGTTGCTCCACATTCCTGAGGGAGGTGACACGAAGAAATCAACTTCCGTAGAGACGGAAGTTTACATTTACAAGTCGATGAAAAAAAGATCCAACACTTCATCGATTCCGTTAGGTTATTGTAGTAGCAACCCGTAGGTTATTGTCTGAGCATATATCCATCGGCGGTCCGACGGGCACAGTAATCGTGCAACAATGTAAATGCAATATGGTAATGCGGGAATAAATGACTACATCGCCGGGCGCGGGGCGGACGCCGCGGAAATTGCGCTAGATTAACGCTCGCCTAAATTGGCCGGCGGTGTGTTTGCGTCTGTTGCGGTGATGGACGGCGTCTCGCCGCGTCTGTTGTGGGTGGCTGTTCATGACGCGCTGAGTGTTTGTTGTTGTTTTATTTTAGAGTTGACAAATTTATATAAATTTTTAACGCAATCTCCATTCCAAAACGTTGAGTGGTATCCTTTTTATTGGACGTATCCTTGCATTTAATTCAGGTGAATTTAACTCTTAAACTAAAGCTCCATTATTTTCCAACGTTGTAAAACGTAGATTCCGCCCGTAGAATGGTCAATACACTATATAGAAGACCATCAGACCTACGTAGGAGACCATCGTTAAAAACACTATAGCTTGACGATCCTGTTAAAAGCACGGGCTTGATGTAAAACATCGATATTTTACACGTAAGAATATAACTTTGCAAAAATAAATATCTATCTGCGTGCTTTTAAAAAAACAAATCGCCACTTATAACTTTATAACTTTAAGATCGAACAGTACTGAGCAGCTAATCGTTTTAGGATAGATGAACTTTCAAGACAACTACACTCGGGCGGTAGAGCCTGAATTGTAATGTCTGTAAGGAATACCATGGTTCTCAAAGTACTGTACAACCTTGATAGCACAACAAGGGTACGGTACTCGAATAACTTTTCAAGGGGATTCGGAAAACAGTATTCTTATCGAGGGGCTCTATGTCTGCATGTTTATGAATAAAAAACACTCAAGGCAACTGTCTGAACGTACAACACTCCACCTGCCAATCTTGTTAGGGCAGAGGAACAAAATCGGACTCCTACGGCAAGCGGAGAGGGTGCCCAGCTCCCCCTGTAAAAGCAAGGGGTGCAGGTTTGTTTGACAGAAAAGTGGAATCAATTTTCAACATAACTTTGAATATTATTACATAAATTACAACAGGTTTGTCGTCAAGCAAAATAAACATATTTTTTTAGTAAGCATGCAAACGAACTATTTGAATAGAAGTTTGATGTTTGAATTTGAGCATTACTTCATAAGTGAGGTGACCTGGTACCCCTAAAAATTAATGCCTAAATCCGCCCATGACCGTTTGATATATTGCAGGTGACACATCCCCGCCTCCCTATGGGTAAAATTACCCTTATGTCAAATCTCCATGGTTTTTTAATCTCTGTATTTTTTTGTAAATTCGTCGTGGATATTAATATTCAGATTATGATTCCATTTCAGGTGCTGGTGGAGCAGCGGCCGGACAAGGCGGGGCTGGGCGCGGACGCGGTGCGGCTGCCGGCGGCGGATCCGCGGGCCAAGCGGCGGACGGAGCTGTGGAAGAAGGCGCAGCAGCGGTTCCAGCAGCTGGGCGACGTTGACGACGACGACAGCTGAAGCGGCTGCACGAAAACCAGCTGATTCATTTGTAACGTTAACCAGAGTATGTCGAGAGGGATATCTTCAGCGTTGTAGTCCGTCGTCGGCGGAAGTGTACGCTTAGTAGGCGTTTTACCATGGTTCACGTGGTTTTTGTATTGTTTTAGTACTTTAGGCTTACCTTTCGATCTTATTGTAGTCTTGGAGACCTAGGTTGCAGCACCGAACTATCATCATCGCTAGGCTAAGCTACATATTTTATTTCCTAGCTTAGCCTGGTACTAAGTAAAACTGATGATAGCGCTTTGGAGCTGGAATCTAGGTTTCCGAGACTACAATAATAGGATCGTAAGGTAAGTCTAAAGTACCAATATAATGTTGAATAACGGTCCAGATGCTAAAAAACTGAAGATGGTTGTTGTACCTGAAGATGGCAACCCACCCCATGGACCAAAGCTAGGCGAGCACCGCCGACGAGTTACATCAGTTTCGCAGACTATTACCCTGATACTGTTGAAAATTGTGGTTGTTTGTTTTGTAACGTAAACAATTTTGAATTTTGTACGCAATAACTTATAAATTATTAAAAATATTAATAAATATTGCATGTTTTTATTACAAAATTAAAAAATAACTTCTTATACTTATTGGTTTTGCGCAGGGTGGTGTATAATCTATATAATCTTTTTATGTTATGTAAATACATGTTGTTATATTTATTATGTGGCTGTTTTTTTTGTTTTTTTTTACCTTCTCAATGCAATGTTCTTTGATACTCAAAGTTTTCTTCTTACTCATAACTGAATAATTCTAAGAAGGGATGATTTTGCGTTCCTTTAATAGTCAAGAGTAAAGATCTTTGATAAATTAACCATACTTTCATTTTGGCTGAGCTTTCAAGATAATTACCGTTATGAGGCATCATGGATTTATTTCTGTAGCTTGTGCCCCTGTGTTCATTTTTGTCAAGTGATCTATATTTTGGCGCCTATACCATGGAAGGTTGACAAGAAAATTTTGTCTGAAGATTTTACACTCCTGCAAAGTGCCTATGTACATGGTGCATTTCCAAGATGACACCTCTGATTGACATAGGCCTATCTCCGCAAAATTACCTATTTAACCTATTTATAGGGTGACATTCATCTGCACTTAAGATGACTTACCTGTAACAGTATATATCCGAACAATGACTCTTTACATCCCACTTGTAGGTTGCACGAAAGATGACATACCTCAAGAGGCATATCTCCAATGTATACAGAACCCTCTAAGAAGGGACACCTTATGGAAAAATGTAGTTCCCGCCGCCGAAAAAGAGATGGCGCTTCTTAGCCGATTGGAATTGTAGGAGTTTATGGATCAAGCTGACTTTCCAACGTCAAGCGACTGGTTGTAATATTTTGACAGTTGTATGTTATTGTTTTGTATTGTTATGTCTTTTACCACAATGTTTACCTGTTTTTGTTTACAAACATTCTCATTTTGACGTTTTGGATAGTGAATAGAAGCGCCGACTATACGGGGCCAGCTTGAACTATTCCATGCGTCAGCGCTAATTTCTGCTCTGCTTTTCGGCGGCGGAACTAAACAAATTAACATTGGATGTCCCTTCTTAGAGGGTTCTGTATACATTGATATCTCCGAAAAAAGACACAACATACTACATACCCTATTTATAGGATGACGTACATCTGCACAAATTATGACATACTTCTAACTGATATATCTTATATAGTAGCCTAGGGTCTAGATTATGATGACATGCATCAATCACGCATCTTCACGCTAGATGACGTAGGTACCTGTAATAGACATATCATGTCGAGATGATAAATATGTATGTTGTAACATAGCCTAGTTGTAGCATGATATACATATTATGCACCACAAGATGACATAGGCCTACCTCTAACAACCACATCTCCTCAATACACTTATACCCTACCTACTTGTAGGATGAAATTCATATGCTCAAAAGATGACATAACTACAACAGATATACCTCCACAAGAAAAAAACTACAAAATTAAATGCCCCTTCAAAAACTAAATTTGTATTTTCACATTTACAAAATTATAAAACTTTGCTAGATGTTACGTCATTCACTGCAGCTGAAGATTCGTTCAAGAAGAAACGCGTCTATAATAATTTATTTCGTGCTCAAAGAGAAAGGAGACAAAATTATACAAATATTAAAAGTGCTAATCGCAAAAACTAATTGTAAAAGCTAATTGCTCTGTTGCACAGTATCCGTGCAAAAAGAGAAAACACAAAGCTTCATCAAATATTTACAGCCCGACCGATAACGCGACATCTCGAGACGTAAAGTTGAGAGAGTTTTCACATCGTACTCGTAAATCGAACAGTTAAAAGCCACTCCCGCGAGTCAAATAAATCCGCTCTCGGTAATCACCGGCGTACAGTGTACAGTGTACAGTCATCTACTGCACCTCGATGAGTGAATTAATCCGGAATGTAGTTCGATCCAGATACAGATCTGAGTCTAATCACAATCGCCACAACCACCACTCAGCGCGATGGCCTCAGCCTCAACCCTCCCTACGGTGCGCATTATCATAAATTACCGCCATAACATACCCGCGCCGGCGAAATTGCGCCGGTCGGGTAAAAAGTAATAAAATTGTGGTGATTTGAACCATTAACATGACGTACGAGGTGGCGGGCCCGTAATAACACGCGCTCCTTAACGCGACAATTTACTGCGGATACGATAATTATTTACCGCGGATACGATAATTACTGAGATCGCGGTGAGACGGACGTTTGAATGCCGACAATAATAATATTCCGTGTGCAACATTTAATTGTGTGGCGAATCAAGCGCTCCAGTCGCCGCCGGCTGAGACGGAAACTGCAATCGCAGACGTCGGGCCGGGCGGTGGGTGCGGTGCAGCTTCGAGCTGAGCTGAGGCTTACAGGAAATGTAATCTTGTAGAATATAACTACATTCGGTAAAACTACAATACAACAACAATAACTTACGTTTCTATAACTTACACCTTCATGACCAAAGACTATGCATGGACTACACAAGTAAGGAAGACCTCCATCTGCGGAGCTTCTGCTGATAGGGATAAGTGAGCAGGGCGATATAGGTCAGGAGATTAGTAGGAGGACGAGGGAGAGAGAGGGTAAGATTAAGAAGGTAGTAAAAATAAAAATAAATTAAAAGTAGAAAAAAAATTCAAGTAAGGAATGCCGCTCAAGATTCAAGTAAAGAAAAAAGAAAGGAAATGAAAAGGGAAGCCAAGTGGTGTCGAAAGACAGGGCAGGAACTTGAGAGTGGAATAGGAAGAAACAGAAAAGAGAGGCATACAATGTAATGAGAAACGACTTTTCATGAATTGAAGATTTCATGACGAGAACTGGCGAGACCTTTGTCCTATTTAACCTCTGCACTAACTTTAAGAATAACGTGATTAGTGAACTAGCAGAGAGCAAACGTAAGTATTGGCCGATTCAAATGACAAGTTCCAGTCTTTCCGTAAGACCAATGTTAAGGCTGGTTTCCTTAAATTTGGCTAATAAAGATTACTGACTTTAAATAAGATTTTAAATTGGAAAAAGCGCAGTAATTAATTTTTTAATTCTGACAACTAGAGGTTCAACATATGTACAGAGGGGACTACAGGTCTGAGACGAATTTATTGATCAATTCATCACAATGATCATAAGAATGAAGTCCAAAAAGTTAAATGGCTATGCAAGACTGGCACTAATCTTTGGCCGTTGTGTCCATAGCACGACTGCCACAATCATTAGAGCTCATTAATTACGGCCAACTCGCTTGGTTTGAATTTACATGACTGCCACAACCTCTCAGTCAAATCGGGGGTGCCGATCCCCCCCAATTCAACCACCTTCGTGAAATCAATTAGCCCCCGTCCCCTACATAGCCACCCGCACACCAAAATCCGTGTCTAACATATTATCATAGACACAATTGGTAGTAGTCAACGCTACGTAGACATAGATATCGGGGAGACGGGAATCAGCCTATATTGTCCCCGCGGACACGCTGCTGTGGTACTTATTGAATTTTATTCTGGGAGGACCAACAAAATCAGGGAAGATAACACTTTGCCACACCAGCTGACTATTACAATACAATTTTTTAATGATTACATAATATTATTCAACATATAAAAATCAGCAATTTAATGTTGGAACTCAAAGTAGACACTTTCAAGACTGGTTTGTCAGAATGTGGATATTTGGTGGCAAAGCAATTGGCCGAACATCATCAACATTCATGATTATCCTAAGGGCAATGTTTATAAAGGCCTTCAAAACTGCAACCAGAACCACTATAATGTAAAACTACAATTAAATCATTGAATAAAAAGTTATCAAAATACAAGAAAACACAGAGTAACACGAGAATTTTGAAACTAATTATTTTCGAACTGCTACAAAAATTAAGTTTAATAATGTTAGAAAAAAACTTTAATTAATATTATTGATTTTTCAAGTGAAGCCGCCAAAATAAAATCGTAATAATCATTTCATTCCTTGAAAATATGTGAAAAAGGACTGAAATAATTAATTACACGTTCGGATTACAATTACAAACTCATATAACAAACAGATAATTAGTATTTAGCAAAATTTAGTTTTTACAATATTAGAAATATAAATAAATTCAATTATACAATGCATCTCGGACCATTAAACAAATATATCTGATGTAAATAATCATCAAGTAAAATAGTTTAAAAATAAAGCAGATAAAACTGATAGAAAATATATAGAACTAGAAAAAAGTAAACGTAAACACATACATTACATATTATATACATACTTGTATTACAATTTAAAAACATAATGGTTTGAATAACATGTTTTAATTTGGGTACGTAATTATTATAAAATTGAATGTCTATAATTACACGAAAGACTAAGCAACACGTATAAAAATTACGTTCTATTGTACGCTTCACTATAATCCAATGTTTGCATGATTTTGATATAGCGCTTCAAATATCAGTCAAATACAGTCAAGTATTTCTGTTCTCCCTCGAACTATTGCGACTACCTGGTTCGGCGATTGTGGCAGTCATGCCGATTCTAACCAAGATAGTTGGCCATTATTAATTCGCCTTATGATTGTGGCAGTCGTGCCATGGACAGAGAGGCCAATAATGTGTGACAATCATCCCGTTCCCAGTTAAATAGTTTTTTCGTTATACTGCTTCAAAAACAGATGTTTTAAATGCATGTTTTCCGGACCTAAATACACTTTTTTTATTCCTAGGAATTAAAAGCTGATATACTCGATACCAGCTTACTATAGTCCTAGGACTATAAAAGTCAAAAAGTGCCGAGTACGTCGTAATAATCGAACAATATTCATTCGATTACAAATTATCGAAACATTCATCATTATTATCGAAACATTCATTGTTGTCAGTTTTATCAATTTGTGAAACTCGCCCATTTCACCAATCGATTATTACATGCGTTCGATACGTCGATAGTTGTTCATATTTGTCAGTCTACCCTAACAGAAATGAAACAGACAATCAGCTGATTGCTTCAAATAGCAAGAACAAGACGGTGGCATCTTTTGAAGGCATCTTTAAAGGTAAACAAGCTGTAACATTTTGGTTTTCTTAAGTAGTTGTTTACGTATTGTATTGAGCAATATAACGAAAAATATAGTTCATCACACGGACCTAAAGCTGCTTTTCGTTACTCGGTCATTTTTCAACCTCGGCTTACAGCCTCGGTTGTAAAACTTGACCTTTTACGAAAAGCGTCAATTTAGGTCCTTGTAATGAAATATACTATTAGATTATTTATTTGTTTAGAAGGTGAAGTAGATAAGTGTAAAAAACTGTTATTAGTCGGCAAGGTAGCTCTGTGATGGATTATTTATTAGGGTAGCGAATAATAAAAACACTGGCCCTACTGATGTTGAAGCATTTTCTTGAGAAACGCGAAAAATTCGTTGGTTTTAAAAGATTTATTGAGTTCCCTCACTTTATTGGTTGAGTTAACCATACAAAATATGGTATTTTCGTAAAGGTATTAAAAAGCTCTAAAATTTGTGTATTAGATATTTTTTGATAATTTTTCCATGAAAAAAGTCATGTGCAAAAATAATGCCAAAAAGAGTTAAAACACGTTTTTTGAAAATTACTAAACAGTTATTAGGAATAGAATAAATGTTTAAATACAAAAATTGTAGGCTTGAATATCATCTCTTAAACAAAAAAAAGGTTATTCAAATCGGACGAATAGTATGTGAAATAGACCCGTTTTTATTAATGGAAATTCCGCCATATTGATGTCGTCATCGCCGGAAAACGATTCAGGTGCATTCTTGACACCCGAGTGGAAAACGCTCCTTTATACACCTACTACAAAATAAATCAGTAAAATTCTCTTTACCTGTCTTGTACAAAGAACACTGGACCGGCTAAGATTGGTCTGCCGCACGGAAAATTCCGCGTTTTTACAACATTAATCCAGTTTATTCACTTTATTATTCCAGCAAAGTATATAATGTATGATATTTTTGAAAAGGTCTTAAAATTCTCTAAAAGATTTACTATTGGCATGTTTTGATCATGTTTTTAGTAAAAAAGTTGTATATTACATTTTCTTAACAGGTTTATTAAAAAAGAGGTTTTTTTAAACAATTACTAAAAAAGTATTATTAATACAACAAATGTGTAAACACAAAATGTTTAGCATAAAAAATTATCTTTCAAACAAAAAAAGTTTATTCCGATCCGACTAATATTATTCAAAATACACACATTTCAAAATTGCTTGTCCGCCATATTGATGACGTCATAGCCGGAGAAAGTACCTCTTGCGTGCTTGACACCCGAGTGGAAAACACTTCTTTAGACCCCTACTACAAAATAAAAACGGAAAATTCTCTGGACAAAATTTGCACACAGATAACATTGTCAGATGCAGGACTAGGTGGCATCTTTTGAAGGCATCTTTAAAGGCAAACAAGCTATAACATTTTGGTTTTCTTAAGTAGTTTACGTATTGTATTGAGCAATATAACGAAAAATATAGTTCATCACACGGACCTAAAGCTGCTTTTCGTTACTCGGTCATTTTTCAACCTCGGCTTACAGCCTCGGTTGTAAAACTTGACCTTGTACGAAAAGCATCACTTTAGGTCCTTGTAATGAAATATACTATTATATCCGTTTGAAAATTCTTAGTCTACCTAAAACAGCTGATGAAAACACAGTCTACTTTGATTTATTTACCACTTAGTTTGACCGTGTAGAACAAGTATGTGTGTTTGGTCAAAAGAGTATTAATTTTATCATTATTTTTTATTTGTAAAGACAATACCAGGGAATAAAAGTAAATGTAGGCCTATGTTAACTATGAGAGCTACAGAGCCAGAAATAGGCTGAAAATGCAAATATTGGTGCAACTCAACAGAAAAAAACACAGTTCTATCCACAGGACCTTTACTTTTATCAAGAACCCGACACATTTTTTCCTAATAACGCTCTAAAAAAAACACATCCAGGAATGTGTACAGAACAGCGCGGTACAGGTTGGCAACTACTGTAACTATGGCACGACGACTGCCATCCCAGATGGGTGTCTTCATATACTACGGTGTAGGCATCCGTTACAAAAATTGTGAAACCAAATTTGAACCAAAATTAAGACGCTATTTAGTATATCGAACGTGTTCTACTCGTGGACGAGTTCATGGACTACACCTCGGAGGAAGCATCGCCTTGAAATTAAATTATTTTTCTCCTCAGCTTAAATCAATTTGGCTGGTTATTACTTATTGTATTTTTAATTATTTACTTTAAAATTTGTTCGTTTAGAAACTTATCTCTGTATAAGTATATCTGTATTAAATTGAAATTTGATAGTTTTAATTTAAAGAAATTGACACTTGTTGTGCAATACGTATATAATCCTACAGCAATAAATAAATTTACGAATAATATTAATTTATTCGTATTAATTATTTTTGTTCCATTGAAAATCTTTCAGCTTTGGAAATAATGTCCTATGTTTGGAAATAATGAAGTCTTGTGTTTATCTAAGTGCAACGTACCAAAAAATACAACTCAATTTTCAAACGTTCCTCTGAAGGTCCTTCAAGAAATTTTTCTTGGCATCTGCATAATTCGATTAGACAGACTGATTGCACAGAATGATCAATGCCATGCCATCGATCTCTATAATTAAAACTAGTAGTTACAGACATCGTTGTGCTGTGCGCGTTACCACCGCACTCGTTATATACACGTCCTAATAAATCAAACCAAAATACACTCGGTGCAGCACACCTGCTTACTCAGCGAATTTCATATGTATCAATCCAATATAGCGAGATGTGATTTTTTAATCTCCTTAAGATTAACACAGGGAATGAGTATGCCAAAACCATGTCATGAAGTATACAATTTTAAAAGAGCATGATAAAATAAGAAGAATTGTAAAAAGTAGAGGTTTCTACTTTTTACAAAAGTCAAATCAAATAAAATTAAAAAAAAATTTTATTCATTCTCATAAATTTACAGCTTTTTTACTTTCTCCCCCCTATACATAGTATATGGAGAAAGTATTGTTTTCGTCAAAATTTTCGAATTTGAGTTGTTAGTGGATATATTCGTTTTAGTGCTCCCTAAATCCAAAAAAGTGGTTTTCGGCCTGGTGTCTATCAGTCTGTGTGTGTGTGTGTGTGTGTGTGTGTGTGTGTGTGTGTGTGTGTGCGTGCGCGTGCGTGTGCGTGTGCGTGCGCGTGCGCGTGCGCGTGTGCGTGTGCGTGTGCGTGTGTGTGTGTGGATGTATGTGTGGATGTAAACAAAGCTAGAGACGGCACTAGAGGTCCGATTTTCATGAAATTTGGCATGTAGGTATAAAGCCGTGGTATCTCCAGGCGTATTTTTCATTTTTTTGAATTTTTGATTTTTAAGGGTATTTACCCCATAAAAACCCATAAAAAATGACAAAAATCCAAATTTCTCAAAAACGGCTCTAACGATTTTGATAAAAATTTCATGGTTTTTAGTGCTTAAGATGACAAACAAAATGACACCACCCGCATGTCTGTAAAAATTCAGGTTCAGAAGTTATGTGGGTTTAAGTGTTAAAAAATTGATATTTTTCAAATTTCACAAAATATGTGACCTCTAAAGAAAATATACTTGCAACCATTAAATTCGACTTGAAAAACTAAATAATCCAGTATTTTGAATCATTAGTTTACGTCATCCAACTGGTTGCGGAGATAATTGATAATTTAGTTTGGCGGTAAACGCAGTACGTTGTCCAATGTTATTCTTATAGCAAATATTTAAAAACCGATATCTCTGTTATTTATTAACCGATTTTGATAAAATTTGGTAAGTATTCGTGTGATAATTAATTGTTAATTTGTTTTAATTCACTATATAAATTTTCTGGTTTTAAATGACATTAAGGAAGAAAGTATGTGTCAGTTTCCTGATACCGTTTATTACAATTGTTAAGAAAAAAAAATCACATGGGTCGAATGACCTGTGCGTGATTGAGAAGTAGATCGAGGTTTCTACGCAGATCGTACGCGGTTTCTACGTCGTAGTTTTACCGTGAAGGAATAAAGCTAAACATCAATACGGTATTTTACAACCAGAGTTACCGTAAATAACCTTACGCCAAAGTATGTGACCAGGCAGCTATGTGATACAATGTTGCGCCGCTACGTCAACATTGTATCTCTCTCTTTCCGAGATATCACCGTTTAAATTAATTACCAGGACAGCGCCGGCGCCGCGCCGCGGCTGCAGCCGGATTGGAGGCGGGCCTCGCCGGGGAAATTATAGCTCTCTGCATTCCGACGTGACGTCCAAATTAAAATATTGTTCATTTCACTCGGTTTCTAGGAAGAATTCGCACAATTTTTTGCCATTCTTGACCTTCATAGTCGGTAACGTTTGCGAGATATGTTGCTTCTTTAGCGGCGTCAGGATGGGCAATAACAATCGGGGGGATTGTTTGTTGTGAGGAAGTCTTTGAGAGTGGGGATTAATAGATTTCTGCGAATGCTACATTCATTGTTTTCAGGGTTAAGGAATTAGTATGTTTTGGAGTTGATGTATTACTTTTATACAACTGTTCAATAGAGTTTTGCTAAACATGTTTGTATTAGGTTAGAGTTTTGCTAAACATGTTTGTATTAGGTTGCTAAAATGTTTGTAAATGTTTGCTGTTGTTATTGTAATAGGTTTTTCGCTCTATTCAACTTTGCTGGAAGGTTCATCTTGGATTGTCTAAAGGTAAAAGATAGTACTCAAACAATAGCTAAATAGAATGTAATTTTTAAAAATGTTTACCAAACGTATTCTAATAGTTTTCCCCTTTTTAACCTTGCTAGAAGGTCCATTTTGGAGTAAGAAAAGTTAAAGGATTAAAATCCTGCGGACTTACATAAAATTTAGTTTCAAATCTATAATTTAATAAATCATAAAATTTCAGCACCTAAGACTACAAAAGAAACGTGGGCCTCCGTGTTAAAATTTAACCTCCGTATATACTTTTTTAGTTTGGACAAAAACCATAACCATAGCGAAAATCGTTTTGAGTTTTCTGCTTCGACGCAAGTATATCTAATAAAACTAGATTCGTCACATAAATGTATTTTACGATCCAAATGTATTTTACGACCACCACAGGGGAAAGTTATCGACCATACTGTCGCTTTTAGTGTGTACCCTGATCACAAATTAAGAGCCATTTAACGTCACATGTTCAGTACCATCGTGATGTTAACTCCCACGCATTGGGTCGTCAAAAGAACATCTAGGGGCGACGCCCACGCTACCACCCTCACAACGCCATACGGCTGCAACCACAGTGTGGGCACTTTACAACGATGGATTGTTGTAGTAATGGATGTAATACGGTCCTGGGTGAATAGAACGACTTCATTAACGCTAATCACTCATAAATATTGACTATGCGATGTTCTGGATTGTTTCAATAGTCTAGGTAGGTAGATTTAATGATTTCCATAACTGATAAGCCTTACATGATGGAGATTAGATTGCTTTCGATATGCAGTTTTTTGTGATTTCTGTGCAATTGAGTCCGGGGGAAACCTTTAAAAACCAATAAATATAGGATAATGCTGTTGTGGAAGACATGAGATAAGTATAAAGATCACCAGATTCCACAAAACCTGACAAATCTTGATGGTCTCCACAATAACAATTTATACTGAAAATAACTATGTATATTTCTTAATCTTGACTGGCTTACATAGTACATAAATACTTAAATTTTTTATGGCTAGTTCAATGCAAAACTAACACCTGAGGAAACTAATGTAAAATTGAAACTTCATTGTCAAACCTGTACTTCAGTCCTTTATACGACTACCAGGTTCTCGCATAAGACAAATATTTACATTTTGATTCCGTTCAGCCTGAAAATTCCCTTAAAAATCATTGATTTGTGGCCAATTTGAAAAGTGATATACATTTATATAGTAATATCAATTGTCCAAATGATTGTTTATTTGTTAAGAAATCGCCAACACTAAAGATTTTGTATTTTATTTCAGGATTATCTTTGACTCTTACGGTTTTCTTAAGAAATGTATTAACAGATATGTAAAAGTATAAATTCTTTGAAGTGTATGAAGAGATAATTGTATTGCTGATAACAAAACTACAAGAAGAATTGACATGATTGCAATCGACTGGAAAAAATCAATAGGATATATAATAGATCCAACGGTTAGGTTTGAGTACAGTCAAGAACAACCGAATAATTTAAACGAATAGAAAAAGATATATACTCACCAACCAAACAATATCTTCAAGAAAAATACTAAATTAAAAACATAGAAATATTTGGAATGCTTGATGGATCAAGAGGAACGATCCCCAAGTTTTTTGAAGAATTTTGGAACTTTTTCAAATAATTTATTAAGAAGGATCTTTATCAAATATCAGTTTTAGCCATGAAAGGTTCAATTCAAATTTTAAAACATCACCTTTACAGTAAACAAAATCAAAATTAATTGTCAATTATTCATTGTTCTCAACAGCTTGTAATTTACGAGAAAATGAATTTTATCTATATATTTTATGTAAATAAAGTTTCTTTATTCCGGGTGTCTCACCTAAAGTGAACCAAACTTTTTTATTATAAATCTGACAAAGAACTTCTTATGGGGGACTTCCCTTTATTTTTTAAGTTGGTTTTCGGAGTGGCTTTGAAATTTAAAAATATGGCCTCCATTATCCAATATGGCGGAAAACTTTGATTTTTCTTATGGAACACCCTGTATTTTATGGCGTTTTTTTAATTTGACGTTTGATTTTAGGAACATTTTAATCCTTCTCATTTTTTCTAAAACTCAATGGTTCAGGATATATGAGCAGTTGAACTTTGATTTTTTCCTATTTAAAAAGCATGGTGTCCATTTAACTGTACCATCCCATGGAGTAAAAGTATATCCAAAATAATACATTTCCATCAGTGAATCTCAACTAAAAATTATTTTATAATAAAATTACAACTAAACTCACATTTTAAGGAACTTTTATTCTTTGGTATGTTTTTTATACCAACAGTTTTTATATACAGACTACCAAGAATTTCCTAATGCATTTTAAAAGGGGGGAAATCAAACTTTTAACTGCTCGTACCTCCTTAAACATTGGGTTTAGGAAAGAATGAGAAAGATTAAAAAGTTACCAAAATTAAGTATGGCATCCGCAAAAACGCCATGAAGTACAGTGTGTTTAGTAAGAAAAGTCAAAGTTGTCCGCCATATTGCAAAATGGCGGCCATATTTTTAATTTTCGAAGCTACTCCAAAAAGCAGCTTCAAAAATAAAGTGAAGTCCCCCATAAGAAGTTGGTTGTCAGATTTATTATAAAAAAGTTAGCTAAAGGTTCACTTTAGGAGAGACACCCGGTATATTGTTTAGCTTTTGCAATTGAGCAGATTGAGCTAACCTCATATAAACTGATTTTATCTCTCGTCCAATATGGTTGTTTCAATTGACTATTACGAAATTGGCCTTAAGGAAAAAGTCGGGAGAAACAGAACATTTTTCGTAGCTGAAGTGCAATCAAAACTCAATCACACTCTTGAGATGTCACTTGTTATTGTAGTGGGTCGTGTGGTGTATCATCAAGTGATGTTAAGAGAGTGGTTCTTAAGTCACAGAAACTGGCTCTAAGAAACTGAGGAGCTACATGTGACATATTGTGCATCCACCAATTTATTTTTCTGCGGGACATTACGAAAATGTCCCGACATCACGACTCAAAAAACTCGAGATACCTAGTAACACCACAGGGGGTTGAATAGTTGATGCGATGGACCACGTGACGATGGTCTGCGTCGAGGTTCCAAGGCACTGCGTTACAACTCGCCGCCAAAGCACTGCTACATGACGTCCCCGGTCACCGTCAGTATTTTCCTGCACGGCGTCCACGTCACGCGTTTCTGAACGCGAGACTTGGTGCGTCTCGCGTCGAACACGCGATTTCACGACTTAGGCTGTCGCAGAACCGCTTGACATTTCTGTCAAAATTCGGTCACAAGTTTTTAATTACGGCTTAGTTTACATTTTTTGCCGTAGGCTATGTAAACCGTCACATAAGACGTCACATATTTTTGAATCCGTCACAAGTGCCCGGATTCAAATGAGAACTGGTCTGTCGCGGAACGCCGAACGCTGGACGCGAAACGCCGAACGCGGGACGCGGGACGCCGAACACGAGACGCGGGACGCCGGACGCGAGACGCGGGAAGCCGGACGCGAGACGCGGGACGCCGAACACGAGACGCGGGACGCCGGACGCGAGACGCGGGACGCGCTGCATAAATGCCTCCACTTGACTCAATGTATATAGAGAAACCAGCGACAGTTTCGAATGACGCGTTTCAAATACCTGCCGCGGAAACTACTGACGGTGACCGGGGACGTCATGTAGCAGTTGTTGACACAAGTGCTTTGGCGGCGAGTTGTAACGCAGTGCCTTGGAACCTCGACGCAGACTCTCCTCTCTTGTGTCCATCGTCACGTGTTTCCATCGCATCAACTGTTCAACCCCGTGTGGTGTTACTAGGTATCTCGAGTATTTAGGAACGTCGCGTTCGTCCGGCGACATACGCCGACACGCGTTCGCGCATAAAAGCTCCCATTTAACTCGATAGAACTTGAAACGCCGCGACAGAGGCGCAACGCAAAACGTTACCTGTCTGGCAGCAGACTCAAAACAGAGTCCGTAGACCCAGCTCCAGCTCAGTCTCGTTACCTGTCTGGCAGCAGACTCAACACAGAGTCCGTAGACCCAGCTCCAGCTCAGCTCCACTCAGTCTCGTTACCTGTCTGGCAGCAGACTCAACACAGAGTCCGTAGACCCAGCTCCAGCTCAGCTCCAGCTCAGTCTCGTTACCTGTCTGGCAGCAGACTCAACACAGAGTCCGTAGACCCAGCTCCAGCTCAGCTCCAGCTCAGTCTCGTTACCTGTCTGGCAGCAGACTCAACACAGAGTCCGTAGACCCAGCTCCAGCTCAGCTCCAGCTCAGTCTCGTTACCTGTCTGGCAGCAGACTCATCACAGAGTCCGTAGACCCAGCTCCAGCTCAGCCTCAGACTCCAGTTCCCTGTCTGGCAGCAGACTCAACACAGTGTCCGTAGACCCAGCTCCAGCTCAGCTCCAGCTCAGTCTCGTTACCTGTCTGGCAGAAGGCTCAACACAGAGTCCATAGACCCAGCTCCAACTCAGTCTCGTTACCTGTCTGGCAGAAGGCTCAACACAGAGTCCGCAGACCCAGCTCAGTCTTAGTCTCGTTACCTGTCTGGCAGCAGACTCAACACAGCGTCCGTAGACCCAGCTCCAGCTCAGCTCCAGCTCAGTCTCGTTACCTGTCTGGCAGCAGACTCAACATAGTGTCCGTAGACCCAGCTCCAGCTCACTCTCGTTACCTGTCTGGCAGCAGACTCAACACAGAGTCCGTAGACCCAGCTCCAGCTCAGCTCCAGCTCAGTTTCGTTACCTCTGTCTGGCAGCAGACTCAACACAGCGTCCGTAGACCCAGCTCCAGCTCAGCTCCAGCTCAGTTTCGTTACCTGTCTGGCAGCAGACTCAACACAGTGTCCGTAGACCCAGCTCCAGCTCAGCTCCAGCTCGGTCTCGTTACCTGTCTGGTAGCAGACTCAACACAGTGTCCGTAGACCCAGCTCCAGCTCAGCTCCAGCTCAGTCTCGTTACCTGTCTGGTAGCAGACTCAACATAGTGTCCGTAGACCCAGCTCCAGCTCAGCTCCAGCTCAGTCTCGTTACCTGTCTGGCAGCAGACTCAACACAGCGTCCGTAGACCCAGCTCCAGCTCAGCTCCAGCTCAGTTTCGTTACCTGTCTGGCAGCAGACTCAACACAGTGTCCGTAGACCCAGCTCCAGCTCAGCTCCAGCTCAGTCTCGTTACCTGTCTGGCAGCAGACTCAACACAGCGTCCGTAGACCCGGCTCCAGCTCAGCTCCAATTCAGTCTCGTTACCTGTCTGGCAGCATACTCAACACAGAGTCCGTAGACCCAGCTTCAGCTCAGTCTCTGACTCCAGTTACCTGTCTGGCAGCAGACTCAACACAGAGTCCGTAGACCCAGCTCCAGCTCAGTCTCTGACTCCAGTTACCTGTCTGGCATCAGACTCAACACAGAGTCCGTAGACCCAGCTCCAGCTCAGCTCCAGCTCAGCTCCAGCTCAGTCTCTATACCTGTCTGGCAGCAGACTCAACACAGAGTCCGTAGACCCAGCTCCAGCTCAGTCTCGTTACCTGTCTGGCAGCAGACTCAACACAGAGTCCGTAGACCCAGCTCCAGCTCAGTTTCGTTACCTGTCTGGCAGCAGACTCAACACAGAGTCCGTAGACCCAGCTCCAGCTCAGTCTCTGACTCCAGTTACCTGTCTGGCAGCAGACTCAACACAGAGTCCGTAGACCCAACTCCAGCTCAGCTCCAGCTCAGTCTCAGACTCCAGTTACCTGTCTGGCAGCAGACTCAACACAGAGTCCGTAGACCCGCTCCAGCTCAGGCTCAGACTCCAGCGGTTATTCAATTAGGCGCTCGGGGCCGCTTATTGAAATGAGGATTGCAATAAATTACTTGTCGGCCGCGCCGGCCTCGGCTCCGGCCACATCTAAATGACGTGCTAATCAACTGTTTAGCGGTTTATATAAGTTTAATGCCCATTATTACGACGGGGAAGAAGACATGTCGGCCCCGGGTGTAATGGCGTGTTAGGGTTTCACCGTCCATTATAACGGCCCCCGAGGGCGCCGGGTTTCGTATTTGATTTCGCTCGTTGCACCCGGATTATCCGGTCTGTCTCGGATCCGTCAAAACATCGAGTCCGTTTATTTTTACAGTTTTCCTCGTTAAGACGCGAGAGTAATTGCACGTTTTGTAAGGTGGATGTTCTCCTGCGCGCCATTAACATTCCAGTGGAGCGGTTCGTGCGGGAAATTGTGCATGTGGAGTTTAAGGAAGTCTGGGACTATTTGCTTTCCGTTTGGGGTTGAGGAATTGATGATTGGTGTGTGATTGCGGAGTTTGCGATTTGCATTGTTATTTGTAGTATGCAGATTGTCACGATGTTAATTTAGGTGCACAACTGTAGGATGCACACCAGTTTACGTTGAATCATATGAAGAATTTGTTTCAATTACTATTTATTACTTCCCGGAATATTCTCACTCTTACTTTGCTATCTGAACAGTTTGAATACAGACCAACATCTTCCTTTTCAAACAGATTTTAAGACTGCAAAGTTTCGACAGCAAGTTCGTTCTTAGACGAACGAGAGGCTAGGTAGAAAAGCGATTAACGCGCTTACTTGAATATATGAAGACTCAGATCAATCCAGCTGAATCCTGAGAAAATGTTGTACACATTCGAACCGATCCAAACCAACATTTACCATCGGCAAAACTAACTAATTAACGGCCCTGAGCAATAAATACGCCTATCTTGGTCAAGGAAAAGTAGTGATCAACGTGCTTACTTGATTTATCTAAAGACCCTAATCAATCCAGTTGAATTGTGAGAAAATATTTTAAAAATTCGAACTGGTTCTATCCAATCGCCTTGAGCAATACATGAGTAGATCGTGTTCAACATCAAGCCGCAAAAGTCATCCTACAGTTTCACATTTAGATTTCGCCTACGACTCTTAATTGTTGTTTAGGGTTAATGCATGGCAATCAGATGTTTCTTCAGTATAGGTATCCCAAATTCCCGATTCTAACTTTAACCTGCAAAGCAGTAAAATCCTTTTTTTTAGAGAGCTTGAAATGTAAGGTTGCAACTCAATTGATGAGGTGCAACCTTCCACATTTGATGAACTGTGATGAACCTCAATTTTGACGAATCGACGCTTTAAAAATTATTGTATAGTCCGATTTAAATGACTTTCCCCAGGCCACCTGTAAGAATAATGTTAATTTTAACATTTAGCTTATGGACGGCCTAGGCCGTGTTTTCGTTTGACGTCACTTGTAGTTTGACGTCACCTGTAGTTTGACGTCACCTGTAGTTTGACGTCACCTGTAGTTTCAAGCCCCAGGAGAAGGTAGGTACCAAGAGAATCGAACCCAACAGATCTGAACCACGATCCAAGACCTTGCCGCCACACTACAACACCACCAACACCCAGCCGGCGCGGCGTGGCGAGTCGGGCTGTCCCGGCGAACGTAATAAGTGATCCAAGTTCTTTTCCAGAGAGTAATGAAGGTAAAACTAGACCAATGGCTGCAGCAGCGCAGTTGAAACGTTCAAGTTAATTATCCGATCTGAGGGAAAGTGTCTGCATTCTACAGGCTCAGCGGCCGTCTACGCAGGACTGGGTGGATTGCCGCTCCAGTGACAATGGGTGGTCTAAACATTGTAGGAGAAGACGCAACAGGCCTACTCGCGTCACGAAATTGTGACCCTCATAACTTAAACAGGCGGTCCATTTTTCATATGGTTATTGTATTTTCGCACGCTTAGATTTCATGCGTTAAAGGACCTTTTACTGTATGAAGCCTCATTTACCCAAGGGACGTTTAATAACACCGTAATGTTGACACCCAGCAACCCCATACTTTAATGGAAGGTCTCGGTGAGCATCCATATAAGTTTTTTTAATATTTTCTTTTTATCATGGCACAGACAGAAATATAAAATAGCCGAGTTTATAAGATTTAATTAACTATCAAATTTACAGGAACAACTGATTGTAATAAATATTGTAAAGCTGCTGAGCAGCGCGTGTTTACTAATAGTTCATTATCATGCTGATATATTGCTTAAAATATTAGCCGTATTGAAAAGACTTGTTGTGAATACGGGGATCTGGTGTACTTATTTCTGTTTTTTTTTCGTAAGGTGGGCTGTTTTACATCAATAAAGACCTGATTAACTGCGGTAATCTTCCAACAAGAACCATTATATCACTTCTCTCATACAGGCTACTGTTCTGATATTTTTGTTTAACATACGAAGGGAAATTGAATTAAAGAGTTCATCACCGAACTATTACGGTTAACCGTAATGAACTTAAATTGTTCATTTTTAGGTTGTCGTTTCTAATCAAGAAGTACATAATCCTTACTAATTAGTGGATTAAGGAGAGACAAATCCAAAACAAACGGATCATTGAATTAATCGATTAATCAAGCATTCATTTATTCAATAGTTAATGGATGCAAATTTCATGTACTGTAAATTAAAACATAAAATGTGATCCACTTGCAGGTGGTGTCTACGGCACTTTCCCCGCGGCATGAAAATAATTATTTATATTGATTAGTAATCTATATTTAATCAGTTACTATTTCTGCCCACTCTCGCAAGTACTATTTACGTTATCTCGCAATACTATTGAAAAAATTCAGAAACACAAATCCAATCTCCTAGCAAAAGCCAAAAATAATCTCACACCGACTCAGAATGGAGCCGAAAGCCGAAAGTTCCCACAAATAGATATTCACCCCAAGGAAATCAGTGACGGAAATTGGTCGGTTTTTGCGGCGGGGGAGCGCTGGGGCCGGGCAGTCTGCATTGTGGGTATTGTCCAGTAATTGTCCTTCCGACCCTTCCAGGAATGTGACCATTCGTCTCGCTTCCTTGCGCAGCAGGACTTCCAGATCGGCGGCGACGGAGCGGCGAACTACAAAGTCGCCGGAGCCGGAGGTCCGAGCCAACACTGCGGAGTCGTGCACCTCTAGCGGGGTGGAGGTGTCAGGGATGTTTTGATATGTCGGGGTGGAGTTGTAAAATGTAAGGGATGTTTTTTGATATGTCACAAATGCCTTTCATGGATATCATGTTTAAAATATCATCACAACAAGATATTTCGCGAATTATTGTGTGCTGGAAATAAGTCACCTTATGTAGGTATCGCGATTGTTTTCATACGCGAACCACCATCGACAACAAAACAGCCTCCAGACAGGTGAGAAGTTCGGACACCACAATCCCGAAACCTTCAGTAAAGTCGATCCGTTTTTGTTTAAAAAATTGATTCAGATATTATGATTAATAGTTTAGTCTAAAATTTTGGTCTGATCCTGAATTAACAGATTACGAAAGACCTCATGTTCGACATTTCATATTCAACAATGCCGCTCTAGCCGCATTGCAATTCGGCCTTTTTGGACAATTAATACAATAATTAACTCTTCCATTCTTTTCACAATTTAGGAATAGCGGTCTATAATGTTTTTCTAGAGTTACAATTTAAAAATATGTTTGTGTAAGTAAATTGGTTCTTTCAATTAGAAGCCAAAAACAATTAAGTTTTTTAATCACAAAAAACTATCCAAAAGTACTCTTTGAACACATTACAAGTTTTTATCATTTTTTTGGTAAAGCTATTAAATAACATTTCTTTCTTATACTTTCAAAATATATACTATGAACTTTTTTTCAAAAAATTTTGACCTTGAAAAAAGTATAGAAACAGGACGGTAATTTCCAACATCTGTATCATCCCCTTTTTCTAAACCTCCGCAACCGTCATAACAACGCGAGACTCGCAGACGGCGTGTCCCTTGATTTACAGCGTTATCCACACGCCATTTTAATTGGCAAGAAAATTGTAAACATTAGTGTTGGCGGCGGCGCGCGGTATATCAGCCGGTTTTTACAAGTGAACCTATTTAGCCGCGTGGCCACGGAGCGGCGATAAATATTACAAACGCTCGTCACTCTAATGACGGTGGTAACGTCTGTAGATTATACGATGCACGCGCGGTGCAACGGACGCGGCAACGGACGCAGAAAATAACGTGGCAAATGGACGTGGCAACAAACGGAGCAACAGACGTGGCAACGGGCGCAGCAACGGACGCGGCGATGGACGCGGAAAATAACGTGGCAAATGGACGTAGCAACAGACGGAGCAACAGACGTGGCAACGGGCGCAGCAACGGACGCGGCGATGGACGCGGAAAATAACGTGGCAAATGGACGTGGCAACAGACGGAGCAACAGACGTGGCAATGAATGCAACAGACGCGACAATGGACGCGGCAATGGATGCCGCAACGAACGCGGCAACGGGAACGGATGTGGCAACGCACGGGTGTCCAAAATGGGCGGTTTTGACTGTATAATACCACTTGAGTTGGGAGGTGAATCTTGGTCACTGAGGAAAAGTGAGGGGGAAAGAGATCAATAATTAGAATGAGTGAGGATAAGGGAAAACTTGATTGAAATATGGCTAAGTATGTGTAATGTAATTACACATACTAATTAGCTTCCGGTATGTAGGTGGAAGTAATTTGTGTAATATGTAGTAAAAGACTTGGTAGGAATCATTGATCCCTTGACGAAGGAATCAAATAGGTTTAATCTAAAGAAAAAGACTATCACAATCAGAACATTCTTCCCAAACCTAATTTTTTCCGAGGAAGGGGGAACTAAAAAGAGAGAGCATTCTCAATTTTTTTAACGTATTTCAAATAAAGTTCCTCACACTCCTCATCATAGTGGATAGGGCAAAATATAATCCGCATTATGCTGCAATTGTTATGTCCTGTTATTGCGCACAGTTAATAAACATTATGGTTTTGATCATTAGCTACCGAGTGATGAAAATAATATATGCTTTAAAGCTATAGTTGGAATGCAAATGCGCATCCTACATTATAACCCATTTAATCAACAGACGAATCTGTTGTTTTGAAAAGTTCCATTCTACTGCCCGAAGTCATAAATCGACCACCAGCTCCCTATCCAGACCAGGACCGCCGCGCCGCTTCCAAATCCGAACCGAACCGTTCCGCCCCGCCTATCTACGCACTCATCCATCTAGCATTGTCATCTAGAAAATATAGTTAAAACCTTTTAAATTACGAGAGACAATAAGTACAACTTCCATATTTCAAGTCGTCCACGACGATTGGCTGTTTATTACCTCGACAAAGAGATGAAATACAGCCGCCACTTCGGCATTTTTACGTTAACAAGACACAGCACCACCGGTCCTACGGATAATATTTCATTTATAACGACAACACTACGAAAGCTGAAATTCATTTTGATACTCCACAACACGCATTAGTAGCTTGCATAGCTTCGACTCCCGGTGAGTTATAGGGGCTGGTGCGCTCCATAGCTCATCTGCATCGAGATAAATCAAGAACACTTAACGAGTTGCAGTGAGGGGTAGAGGTTACGTCACGCTGTTGGGGAGGTAAGGCAGGACGGCGTGACGTAAGTTGGCGTGTTGAGGGGTCGCAAAAGTTCGTGGTACAGGTATGAAACCACCAACCCCGTCATACCGTCACCGTCACACCGTTTCCGTCATACGTTTGAAATATATTACGGTTTTGTTGCGAAGAGTTAAATTTGTTTGTCTAAACTCTTTATAAATTAAACTCTTTTGAAATGGGCTAGTTAAAGGTTGATTTGGGATTCATTTCTTGAAAAGCGCACGGTTAGTAACGGTTCAATAAACAATCACACGACTCATATACAGCTTGAATTGCAATAACGTCAGTTAATCTAGGAGTCCCTCAAGGATCTGTTTTAGTACCAGTGTTGAGATTGACTTACTTTAATTGGTCTGTAAAAAATATCAAAGTAGGGGAATCCAAAGTGATGCGTTTCCTGACGATCAATTTCCATTCTTCAAATTCCTATCACTCTAGATGGAAATTGTCTTCAAATATAATCAACCCACTCAAAACAATTTTTTTTAACAAGAAAACGTGGAATATTCAATAAGTAGGTAGTACCGCGCAGAAAATTTTCTGTAAGCTGAAATATAAAGAATAACTAAGATCATAGAGCAATTTGCATAACCGATTTTTTAGGGAAAACCCCTTCGACCTTATTAAAAAAGGTCCCCCTTTAAATAAGGGGAGAGGCATTTGGCTAATAAGATCATAGAGTAATTTGCATAACCGATTTTGTTTTTAGGAAACAACCCCTTCGACCTTATTAAAATGGTCCTCCTTTAAATAAAGGGTAGAGGCATTTGGCTAATGCCTCTGATTTCTAGGCATTAGCCAGTGAATAGGATTTTCTGGCAGATATATAAATAGTCCTAAAGAGCAATATGAGCTATAGAGAGTAGTCTTTGGGTATTGTTGGTGTTTACGATGGCATTCCATTCACACAAGAAAAACTGCATAGGCATAAATGAATTTCTGCGGAATGATTTGAATATTATGATCACCAACCTCTTTGGAAATTCACATAAAAACCCATAAGAACCACTGACCTGGGAATGCTTCAAAGTCCGACGGCGTCAAAGTAAGACGGCGACAAACGCGGTCACTTTTCCGTCTGGGTTTGTCATCATCCGACTTTGACGTTTCTGTGTAGAAATGAAACCGTCCGTGAATGTCAACTGGAGCCCCAAAAGAGTCAGGACACTTTCAAAATTGTCCGGATATGTCACCGTCTAACTTTGACGTTTCTGTTCTGGAATGAATCCGTCCGGGTTTGTCGCCTGAGGCTCCCAACGAATCGGGACACTTTCAAAACCGTCCGATTCGAACGGACCGGAACCGTTCGAATTGAACATTGTCGGAACCGACAACGGACCGGAACCGTTGTCTGAATTGAACGTTACTCTGTAGAAATGAAACCGCCCAGGTTTGTCGCCTGACGCTTCCGACGAATCGAGGAACCATCAGTGTCGTCCCACGGTCCCAGCTTGTTGGGAACGGCCCTGGTGACGGGTGTGACGGGGTGCTCGGTGTACCCAGTGCACGGCGCGCGTGAGTCGACCATAACACGCTGTCCCGCCACTAACGACGCGGGCCTCCATTACCCCGCATACCACGCCCGGCCGCACGAGCTTAATTGATTCCCAAGAACTGCAGACCAGACTGAGGTTAGATCACACAACGACCTTACGATTGTGAGCGAAAGGTGGAGTTAATTCGTGGAAACGGTCGTTTGTTTGGTTTTTTCTCAATATTTACAATTCAATACTATATGCATTTTTTATTTCAGTGCCAAAAAGAGACAGATGCGACAAGCACTTTAGCGATTGAACGTTTTATAGGTCTTATAATAGTTATTGTTAATAGTTTATCGGCCATACATTTATCAATGACTAGACTACTCGGTTGTAGCTTCGCTTCCAATCTATAAGTACCCATTAAATTCATCGTTTGGAAGGTTTAAGTTTATAGGCCTTCGTACATCAACGACTGGTTTAGTCGGTTCCAGATTCGCTTGCAAATATTGCCATCTCTGGAATGGATTATTTATACATATTTCAAAGCATGACTATACGATCAATTGTAAGCAGAGTGAACTGAGCGTGGTCAAATGTCGATGGTTAGTGCCACTGTGCCGTAACTTCAGCCCTTTACTGTACTTTAGTACAGAATCCCTTTTTACGAGATTCTGAGGCATAATCTAAATAAAAATCCCTTTCATTTGACACCTTAAATGTTAAAATCCGTCCAGCCATTATTGAAGTTTGACTGGGAAAAGAAACCCGCTTATACGTATTAATATAAAGATAAAGGATAGGTCGGATTGTGTGGTATAGGGTTGATTAAAGTGCTTGATGTTCTTCGCTTCAAGCTGGCTAATCGAAGATGTCGTCTGTACTGCTGAGAAACCAGTGCATGCAATTTGATTATTTGTAAAATATCAATGTATGAAAATTAGTTTTATTCATCATTTTTTATACCAAAAATTTATATAGCTTTTCATTTAAATTTCTGGTGGTGAACAATTTTGGGATGAATACAATTCAAAAATTTGGCTAATGATCTTGGTTCTCATAGAATAAAAGCACAAACAGGGTCTCGACAAGTTCGTAGGGCAAAAAATCGGAGCACCCCTAAATCCACTTTATGACGAGTAAATACCCCAAATTCCAGAGTGTGTGACCCTAAAAGGGTCATTTAAGACTAAAATAAAACTTTGATACATTTGTTATTAAATTATTTAAGACCCCTCCCAACATTATCATTTGAATAACCGATTTATCAATGAAAATTTGAATTTGCTAAACGCAGTTTACGTGGTCTTAAAAGGGATTCTGTATTCTAGCGGCCGCAATTGTATCTTAGTAGATATATTATTGTCTGTGATCTATCGTGAAGTTGGTCTCTTTTATGTCTTTCATCTTTGTTTTTTCTATCTTATCTTAGCGGAAAAGATCCAAACTTCAACATGTTCAAGTTGATTTCCGTAGGCCTACTTCCAGAATTCTTCCAACAATTTTCCTCCAACAATCATTTTGCACGTGAAAATAGTTGAAATCAAAGTTTTCTGGAATAATGTAGCCTAATTTATTTAATCGCGCTGTATTTCCTCAAATAATGTCCCCAACGGTTCATTAACCTACATTGAAGCCTCTTGACACCGACTGGGTCTTATCCAACGACGCGACGCCGACGTCCAGCCTGACTTACTCACACGGGGTCTAGACTTGTAGACTAATAACTTAAACATTTTTATCTAACAGTTAAGACACTGTGATGGGGCGGCGTGCCATTTGGACGCCTTAATCCCGTGGCCGCCGAATATAAAATTAGTCATGGAAATATGAGCTGGGACTTAATGACAGTCTCGGTTACGGCTCAAATGGGACCTAGGATATAAAACTAGACAATAATCGTGGCGGCGAGACGCGCAGCTATGCAGGTGTCCGGCCGTGCTGGCGGTCGGTCGCTCCAGACGGGGTGATCGAAATCGAGCGAATGTTATATTTATATGTTTATGCAACGACTGTGTTGTGAACGAGTGGGATGAAAGTTAGAACCGGAACTTTGCCTTCAGTCGCTCCAGAAGAGGTGATCGAAATCGAGCAAAGGTGACAGTTGTTTATGCAACGATTGTATTGTGAACATGTTTAAGCCACGAGAAAGATGTAAGTTGGAACAAGCGAAGCGAGTGCTACAACCGATAATACACAACGTTTCCTCCGGAGTTAATTAGAAAATCTTTACAATTTTAAAGTAAGGCACATAAAATAACTAAAACACGTATCGTAGTAGAACAATCATCTGGTGAGTGAATCGCGTAGTTTCTATCATGACACTATGGACCGGGAGGTGGGAGGTAAAAAAATACGTCATTAGGCACACATGAAAAAGTGTGCCATTTTGAAGAGGCATCTTGGGGGGTTTCAAAAATGGGTTTGTGAGCCTTCAATCTGGGAGATTTCTCCAAACTGGACAAACTTGAATGTGTGTTTTTTTTGTATTCTCAATAGGAACAGCGTGGGAATGGAGTATGGAGGTTTTTTGCAACAGGTATGTTACAAATTGAGTGGTTTTAAGTGTCAATATCCAACAGACCTCGACTAGAAGAAGCCATGTGCAAGTTTTGACATTATATTTTTTTAAATAAGGATGATATGATCTGACCTCAACTAGAAGAAGCCATGTGGCAAGTTTTATCATTATATTTTTAAAAATTAGGATGATGTGATCTTTTATTTTCTCCCCATAAGAATAACATGGGAAGAATGTATTCAGGTTTGCTGCAAAAAATGGTGGATCTCAGGTTATTATACAATAGCGTTAAACTAAATGAAGCCACATATCAAGTTTCATAATGGTATGTTGAGGAACAACCGAGTCAAACAATTTTACTTATTTCCTACAAGTAACATGGGGCAAAGTTTTGAGTTTATTATTACCCTCAGTATCTTTGTAACCAATGGACACAGAGCAGTGATTAAACAAACATAATTGTTAGTTTTTTTAAGCTGTATTTAATGGTGTAAACTAAAATTTGATAATTTTAATTTTCGTACATAGAAACTGCAAAAACTCCTTTTTTTGGGTTAATTTCAAGTTTCTCCACTTTAGAGAAAGTCCTCAGATTGTGGGCTCACAAACCCATTTTCGACACCCTCCAGGATGCCTCTTCAAAACGGCATACATTTACATGTGTACCTTATGACGACATTTTTGACATCCCAGCTCCCGGTTCACTACTTTTGTGGTTTGTATTTGGTTTAATAATGTATCTCTTTAGGACGCTACATGTTGATCTCATCATTGGAGATATTGTAATTGCCGTAGGTAAACACTCTCATGAGAAGAAAAGTTGAAAGTGTCTTAATTATCAAACGGTCAGAAATAGTAAAGGAGGGACGATAAATATCAGGCTTCGATACGTCAGCAAGGAAGTAATCAAAATTGAACAAACTTTTTACTCGCACTCAGTGTCAACAAGACAAAGTAGACTTAGGGGATGTGTAACAAAATTAATCATAACTTATTTTTTTAAGTAAACTCATTCGGATGAACGTCATAGCGCCTTCAAAAATGAGTACGCAAAATTAATGGTGTATCTAATTTGCATCTTTAAAATCTCAGGGGCTCTTTAATACGTCCTGGAGCTTTTTTTTAAGTTTCGATGGAAAAAATACTTTTGGAATAAATTCGAAAGGTTATTTCTTTATAAATATGAAGGAAGTTAAGAGGTATAGCTAATAGAAACATTGTTAGAGCAAAAGTAATAGTAAAAGTTTGTTGTGTATCGCTTCTAAGACAGGGCTGCCTTTCATGGCAACGAAGAGGTAGGTGGTTAAGAATTTTGTTTACACGCTGACATGAGCTTTAAGTCGGAGTTAAACGTTTTATTTGGGCATTTAGGAGCATTTAGTTCAGCCGTAGGACCTTCTAAAATCAGATCCGAAGCGTTCTCGCAGAGGTAAATTAAACCAAGCTGGCTGATTGACAACCCGCTTTTGATAGTGAGAGGTAAGTTCATACTAGATCCATAGTAGTTCATACTAGTTCATAGTAGATGCTAGTGCATCTAGCATCAACGACGAGGTGATCGAAATTGAGCAGAGATTTGCGCATGAGTCTTACCTTTATTATAACTGCCCATTCTCTGTTTTCTCATAATCTGTTTGGGCTCTTTTAGTATTCATAAAACACATTCAAATTCGAGAACAATAGGATATGAACTAATGGACAAATTTCTGAAAATCAATAGCAAAGTCATGAGAAAATCCATGAAGTAGTTGTTTGCATGTGTCCTCACAATCTTTTAATCATTCAGACGTACCTTTTCAAAATGTTGTTACTTTCCGAATTTCCGGGTAGAAAGTTGACGAAAAGTTTGGGTCTTTTCTAATACGTCTCCGCATTTTATTTATTTTTCTATAGGCACCAAGTGCAATTACAAAGGTACTTTCTAGAAGTTAGGTTAAGCTGGGTTTTCGGTACCAATAACTTCGAACAAAATGTTTGTTAAGTTTTAAAATAACACCCGCATTTTAAATTTTTATCTGATGGTAAAAGTATTTTTGGTCAGTTTTACAATTCTCGAACTAACTTAACGTAGTTTAACAATAGCACCATTTTTCTAATGCTGGTTAGGTTAGCTTAGGAACTGTAAGGGCCGCTTTTTTCAAACTTGGTTAACCTACTAAAGAGGTTTAATCCAACCACACGTCGGGTTAACCCACAGGTTAAACCTCTTTAGCAGGTCAACCAAGTTTGGAGAAATTGGCCCTAAATTTTACCACAGGGGATTTACTGCCTCAATTAATACCGATTAGGCTCAAGTTCAGTAGTAATGAATAAAAATCAACACTTAGTGCCCATAAAAAAAAAGAAAAAGCGGGACGTAGAAAATAGCCGAAAGTTTTTCGCCGATAGGATGTTGACCGGCGCGGCGCGGCGCAGTGGGCGAATGTTTGACCTCCGAGATAAACGCCAAACGCCGACCAGTGATGCACATTTCCCTCGGATGTTTGCTAAACACGCTGCAGTTCTGCTGCTTTCATGTTCGGCTGTAACAACATCTACACTCCGGCGTAAATAAACCGGGCGTGTAAACATCGTGAATAAATCGCGTAACAGATTCTGCAGTAATATTGCTTAAAAAATCCTTATGAGAATTATTAAACTTTTTGGGTGGGCTTCAGTCGCCGCAGCCCGTGAACAAATATATTTCATTAAAGACCTTCTCCGACCGGTCGTTTTCGTTTACTTGTTGTAATGTCCGTGTCGGTGTTAAATAAGTGTATGAGTAAAAACAAGTTTTCCCTAAAATAACGATTGATTTTCCACGACAAGTTCCCGACAGCCTGAAGATGACGCAATTTATGCGTTGAAACCTAGGTCGCTAAACACGACACACAGTTGAACTGGGTGACTTAGCTACAGTAAAACCATTATTTGTCTTAACCAACTCAGGAACATTAACACAACTTTAAGATGGCTAAGACGTTATTAATCTTAGAATGCGCAACATCGAGAATGCGCGTTTTCAATTTTCTTGCATTAAAACATTTTTTAATCTTCTTTAGTTGCATCTGCTCAATAGGTCACATTTGAAATCGTTAATTGAAATAAGGAATAGGAAGGGCCTTGGAGGGGTGTGAAAGTTCATCATAAGAAACACTTGGTGATAGTAGTATTCCTCGTCAGCACACAAAAATATCTTTTATTTTTTTAATAAACATGGATTAAATAACGACTATAATGAAATACTCTTTCAATTACTTAAAAAACCATGCAATACCTTAAAAACGCGAAATTAAATTTAAAAATCTATTTCCAAAATTAGTTTTTTGTGCCTTTGGATTTGATATATTTAAAACTAACTACTCAAAATTTAAGTTATTGTTGGGGATTGGGAAGGGGGTCGATGTGGCTGTGACATTTTAATTTGTGAAGTCTCACCTCATCGGTGTAAACGTTAAAATTTATTTTAACTTTCAATAAATTAAAGAGCGTATAAAACGCCCTGTTGTCAGAGGATGTTAACATTTCAAAGTGAACTAAAACGCACTTTTTGAGAAGTAATGCAAATATAGTTTTACTATTTATTTGTTAGTTTTTGATAAACGACTATTCTGTGTACAATTTGTTTTGAAATTATCTGATTCAAAGAATGTGACCGTATACGAGCGCATTTAAAATGAAAATATATAATTAAGACGATGATGAATAATTGAGTATAAGATGACCCTGAGTGGTGTTTTGCCGAAAATTACCATGCCACATTCACATAAATCGCTTTCATTAGAATTCGTTTTGGAATACGTAATAACTCATTCCAGTCATTAAGATTAAAAATGCCAAAATGGATTCATAACTCGATAACGGCTGGACGGATTTCAATATTTGAAGCGTACATTGAAGGCATTGTGAAGATAATAATTGCAAATAGGCTACGTCTCAGAATTTTAAGAAATAGCATCGCTTAAAATTGCGTATATTACAATCTGAGTCAAATAACTAGGCTTAGGCCGTCCGTAATCCAATGGTATAAAATTAATATTAGCTTTATGGGCATAACCTATTTGATCCATAAATAGGTGAGTGTTCTATTTTTCTCTATTGTGGGTGTTCCGCCTATAGAGACTAGTTATTCTTTTATTCCTTATTTAGACTAAACCTTGACCTGTCCAACTCCTCCCTCAGGACTACGGATGGAACACTCAGCAAGTAGCAGCTCAGCATTCAAGTAAATATTCTAGACTCGGACTATTTATATCATATCCGAACAATGCTTATCCACTGCTGAATTTTCGGATTATTGACGCTATACGACAACATCAGATCAAGCGCATTCATTTTGATTCAAACTGAAAACGTAGATGTGGTTTGAATAGGTTGCAAATGTTAAACGCAGATTTTGACACTTATGTTATACAGCTAGTTTTTCAAATTGGGAAATAAAAATCCTGCTAACTGAAATCTCAGAGCTGTATTTTGAAGAAAAACTTCAAAATACAGCTCTGGCAAGTTAGCATAATGAAATCGTCTCAGCCACGTATCCTGTCGAAGTCCAATGCGTAAAAAAACCAATCAAATAAGCCAAAAACTGTTGATCATGATATGTAGGTTGAGACTATGGACTTTGGAAGGTAACGTTTAATACTTCGGTGGAAACCAGTAGACTCGCGGGCCTTGAATTTGCTTTACCAAGACGAAAGCTACTTCTTGAAGAGGAGATTCACTCTCAAAAATTCGACTCAGAGGACTTCGAGGGGGTCGAAGTATCGAAGTGTGGAGCTAGGGAGTATTTGAAATTTTACATGAATTGTTTTTAACATACAGGCTATATGCATCTCATAAATTCAACTAACTCATTGAACCTCTATACAGCTACCGTACCGTTGTACAGCTCATTCATTAACTTTTATCTTATACTAGCAGTTGTCCGTGGCTTCGCTCACGATTGATAGCTTGAAACAGCCGATCTTGCCACTGCTCTTAAAACTGTCAAATTATAGTACCCACAGCCGTTTACATTACTGTGTTTGAATGTTTACATCCTTATAAAATGTAAACATTGAAACTGCGGATATACACGGGACGTTGCCCGAGGGGTTTTTAAGGAAATGGATAGGCCTATGTATTTCTTAGGTTCAAGATCTACCTCTGTGTGAAATTTGAACCCAGTCGGTGCAATATTTTTCGCGTTCACTTGCCATATCTGTAAACATACATACAGAAACCACCTCTTCTTAAAAATAGTATATATTATAATATAGGTCCCAATAAATATCAACGGACAAATTAACGGTCTTTGAATGTTCACTGAAAGTCAGCCCGTGTCGGACTACAGAGTGTCCAACTATCGAGGTTTTGCTTTAATTTTTTCAATGTTCTCGTCGAATTCAAATCAAAACCTTTCACCAAACCCTTACCTCCGTACGACTCCCCATTTTTTCAACTTCACACCCATTAGCAGTTTTTGCAGACGGAACCACCCCCCCCCCCCCCGTGCGAGGCACGCGCGGCGGTGGCGGTCAGTGCGCGCCGTGCCATGTAGCGTCGCGGCCCCGCGCCAGTCTCGCCGCGTCCGTCATGCCGAGTGTTCCGCCGGCCGCGCTGCTCGCCCTCGCGCTCGCCGCCGCCGCGCTGCCCCCCGCCCGAGGTAGGCCCACCGCCCCCCGCACATTTATTGAAAAATTAATTAATTTAAGGATTTTTTAGAATAAAAATTGTAATTTGGTTTCAAAAATATTTTGCTTAAAATTTTTCTGAATTGTAACATTTTGTAAAATTTTTAATTATAATTTGATATTTTAATTAATTATGCAAGGGATATCTGATGGGTTTCAGGCCCAACTGTATCTGATACGTTAAAAAAAGATAGGTAAAATATTCTGCTTAAAATTGTTCTAAATTCCAAAATTTTCTAAATTGTTTTATTACTCTTTAATATGTTAAATAATTATTCAAGGAATATCTGATAGGTTACAGGCCCAACTGTGGCCTATCTGATAAGTTCAAACTGTAAGCACAATTTTTTTTTTCAATTTAAAAAATCGGTTAGTGATGTTTAACTCTTTTATTAATTATAATAAGTCTTTTGACGTCTTAATATTTAGGAGGCAGGCTTAATGATATCGTTGTTGATGATGATTAATTATTTAAGGGATGTTTTACAGTTTGTCATAACTGTCTGCAGAGTTGAAATATTTTTAGGTTGAAATATTTTTAGGAATATATTTTTTCTTGTTGAAATATTTTTAGGTTCACTATTAAAAAAGATGACTTAATTGTATCTGATGATTTAGGTCTTCTAGTTTTAAGATGACATACTATTTACTATTTACTTTTGATTGCTTCTTCTATATAAGAGATGTTCGCTTCGCTCCATCAATTAATCGTCAGACATGGTCGTTGATGATTATTAAGTATAAAGGGGTATCTGACAGTTAGCTATAACTGTTTGCAGCGTTTATACAGTATGTTTATTTAGGTATTACAAAAATATCAGTTAATAATATTGAGTATTTTGCTTAAATTTAAGATGTCTTCCTATTTACTCTTTACTTTTGATTTATTGTTCCCTATGTTAATAGGCAGAAGTGATTTTATAGTCTTGAATGATTTTTTTATTATTTAAGAGATATCAGACACTTTGTTATAACTGTTTGGGCAGTTTATATATTATTTTTATTTATAAAAAAATATCAACAAATAATATCTCATTTTTTACTAATTTTAAAATGTATCTCTTTATTACTAACTATTAACTTTTGATGCCTTCTTCTGAATATCAATATCCAGGCATGATATTATACCGTCGTTGATGATCAATAATTGATGATCATTAATTACTTGACAGTTTGTTATAACTGTTTGCTAAGTTTTCTTTATGTATTAAAAAAATATCAGTTAATAATATCTAATTTTTCACTATTTTTAAGATGTATCTTTTTACTACTTACTACTTAATTTTAATGTCTTCTTCTATTTTTTAATAGACAGGCATGCATTTTGATATATATATATATATATATATTTTTTTAGATCGTGTGCATTGATGGAAAAATTTTAACACACCGTTAAAAAAGTATTTATTGTAGATGTGCACAATCCTAACATAATTTACTTACGTTTTAGAGAAATGTAGAAATATTGAATTGAAGGGTTTTTATTAACATGGGCCTTTGATGGGTGATCATGCTGGTTATGGATTAACATCAAAGTGTAAACAAATCCTCCTACATGCTTTATCGCAGCAAGGAGTGAAAACGAGCCTAATTATTTTCTGTTTGATTTTTGATCAGTGTTCGATCTCTATTTTTAATGCATAAAGATGTTCTTGGCGTTTTTCTATTTGTACAGTTTCTACGATTTTCATTTTAATGGTTCGGCATTAATTCATTGACCTTAAATTGAATACATTTTGAGACTTTTTTTATTAATAATAAATTTAATATTTTAGTCAATTAGCGAATGTTTAAACTTGTTCGATTTTTTCAGTTAGGCCTACCAAACTGTATTGAGTTTTAAATTTTTACAATTTAAAAAGTATATGATATGAAGTTTCAAATTTTGTGTTTTACTTAGATAATAGGTGTTCGAAAAATCCAATTGTTTGTTCAGTTTATCAAATTTGTTTTAGTTTAACCGACAACCAAAATAAGGTTTTATTAATTTGTTATAATAGCTCCAATTTAGTTATAGATGTCCACCTTTTCCACTGTTGAAATTTAATGTTAATAGACTACACCAATCAGTTTTCTCGATGATTGTTTATTTCTTATAAATAAAGTGAATAGGAAGAATGTGCCTGTCGTAAATTTCGGGAATTCTAATGTACTGTTTTAACTGTCTTTGATTTATAGATACGCTTGTTGAAGTAAGCAAAGAGAAAGTGAACAGTCAAGACAATTGTAATTGAGAATTCGTGTTGTATTTTGGCTACGTTTAGATTAAGATTTCTTATTCGATAAAGTTTATTCTGCATTAAACTTGTTTTCAGTAAACTTGTAGTAATACTATTCCCGCGAAAATTGTTAATTTGACAGTATCATTACTGCAATATTTCATTCGCACTTTTCTTAAAGATTGGTCATGCACAAACTTTGTGAATTGATTCCTCTAATAAAATAAAAACAATTTTCTATAAACATAGACTCTGAAATGCCAGGTGTGTTTGTCTAGCGGTGTGCTACGTGTTAAGATTTCATAAATATTATCTTAAAACTTTTAAAATAGTTGAGATCTTATCTATCCATTAAAAAAGTAAATAAAGGTTGACGGATAAAATATGGTTTTAAGAACGTAAGGACAGTAATACTAATGACGTAGACCCTTGTTGAGGGGGAATATCTGTAACATTAGCGGGGGCCTTGATGCATGGATTATCATCTGCAGGCAGAGGGAACCTGGGGGTTAACCCCTAGGAATCTTTTGAAAATAATAACTATAAACTCGCATTTTTATGCATCGTAGGGGCGAAAAGGTGGAACTAAATACATGATCCCGAACTCACTGCTACTGATATAAACGTGGACGAATTCTAAAACTTCTGGTTAGTAAAATTTCATTTAAAAGAAAAATATTAATATTTTGCGAATTTACTACAGTTCCTCTATCGTAGAATTTGCACGATTGTTTCTTGATCTGGCATCCTCGTCTTTCGCGTTATACTCCTATCGTTTACCCTAAATTGTTAAATATGCTTAATTGTCTATGAAGTCGTTCGTGGCAGTAGAGAACATTAATATTACCATTTTCCTATGATTGGTAAACGCGTGATTTTTTACTGTTTGCGTCATTCGTCACGTAAACGTCCCTCACGATCGGTAAATAAACACGGGCGGCTCTCCTTTTACGGCCGTTTACAAAAAAACTAATCAACTTATTTTTATTAATCAACTTTACTTAATAGCCAAAAGACTTGAGCTTGATTGGCTTTATTTCAAGAGGATGTATTTTTTAAGAAATTACTGCATTATTTACTTAAATATTTGATACAATAACCACAGGTGTATTATAACGCTATACAATTCAAAAACTTTGCAAATTTTTAATGTAAATATTATTAGCTTCTGTAAAATGATTTCTAAAGAGCAATTTATGACGCCTTCCCGCTTACGAAATTGCGAATTAAGAATAACGTAATAAAGTTTTACAATAATATAATACATAATATGAGATTTTATGTTTAAGAAGAGTAAATATATTCCGCCTGATAACTTATAAAATACTACTTCCGTTCAGACTCAACTTAACAGTCAAGCAGTTAAGTATTGAGATCAGCAAATCATGGCTAACCTACCTGATACCTGTAGCTTCGCCCGTTATTAAAAAGCCAATAACTACTTCGAGCTGTTATAGCGAAATCATTTTAACGATTACACCGATGTGAAAATTCCCTTGTTTAATTATACTGAACGTAAAAATGCAAGTTTAATTACTTGTTAGCCGAAAAATACCAATTATCTAAAATGCACATGATAATAAAAGTGCGTACTCGCAGTTAAACTTATCCTTCAAACAAAACCTAATTTGATTGAATAATTATTGGAATTTATGAAATTAAAAGAGTACTCATGTGTTGTAATGCTTGTAATGAAATAAGAGGGACTTGTAAACTTACATGTAAATTCTTCAGGTATCATATAAACTACCAAATGGAATCAGAAATTAACTACAGTACAATATTTGTGCTATCAACCCCAATGAATTATTGAAGCGTTTCTGATCATAAATATATTTTAGTGTGGTAAGTCATTTTTATTTATAAAAAAATCAAATAAATATAAGTGGGACCAATAAACAAGTATTACGATAAGTTAATGAATTTATGGTAAATTAGTTTTACAACTTATCTTGCTAGAAATACTGCTAACTAAATATATATTATATACATAAATATTCTACTGTTTGTTTGGTGAAAAATATTTTAACGACGAAATTAGTAAGTGAGTGTACTTCAAGACGTTGTCGTTGACCCTAATTTACAGTACCTATGTTACTTTGTTATCCTATACTCTTATATGAGCAAAGTTATCTTTGTGTCCTTGCTTGCTTGCAAAATTATCTCAAAAACGGCTTCGTGGATTTCCTTCAAAGTCTAGAAATAACTAAATTCTGATAAAAAAGTTCTATGCAGTCTAATTGGCTAGAGAAAATCTAATAAAGTAATAAAATGAATTTTAAGGATGTAAAATTTTAACATATACGAGTTACCTTATGAGTTGCCATGATAGCATCGAAATAACATGGAAAGTGTAAACAAATCATAACAGCTGTTTGGAACCTACAGCCATCTAGGAAAAATACTGCGTATGGGTTAAAAATTGCATGGAGTAATAAAAAGGATTTATTTATCAATTTTATGACAATGAAATATTTGATAGTAATTAGATGAACTGGTAAACATTTCAAAATACCGAGAAAGACTGCGTCTACCAAGTACTTACTTTGGTATACGTGCAATGTGCATTATTATTACCGTTTATTATTATTGTTGTGCGTGTATTTATTACCAAGAAGCAGTAATTCATCTTTAATGAAAAATTTATTTATAAAACATATTAAAATCAAATTCAGATAAGTTTAAAATTGATTGATGTATCGTCGACAGTAATTAAATTGTATTTACCAATTTCTATATTTTTTGCTTTATAGTTTCAATTTTTAACAGGCGAGCAGTAAACCAAATGTTGACGTTAATGGGAGTAAGTAAATTAAACTTTTTTGATTGAAATTCTTTGTTGGGGATAGGGAGTTTATGTTTTGATTTGGATTTTTTCGAACATTTGCCACGACTGAAACAAGTTTCACAACGTTTCGTGACTCGGAATCTGCCCCCGTCTTCAGGTAGAAGGAACATAGACCTGGACAAACAGTAGCTAAAAATAATTGCTAAATAAGGTACTGTAAGAAGAGGGGTTCGGGTTACAGTTTCCGGGACGTCGTGAAACTCGTTTTACTGTAATCAGTTACGGCAAATGTCCGCAAAAATCAAAATAAAAACATAGATTAAACTTGAAATTAAAAGGAAAGCTTTGCTTTGACTACTGTTTTTTCTCGATTCTTAATTTTCGTGTTGTATAGATTTCTTCTTAGCGGCTAAAATTTGAATAATTTGCATTGTATGAAATAAGAAACTAACTCTTATCTCTTATGTCTCAACAAAATGTTAGGATACAGAATAATTATGTGCTCTGGTGACTTATAATAAATAACGTTGGTTGCCTATGTATAGATAGATACCTCTTCAGCGACGATTTGTAGGTTATTAGACCACTTAGGTGAAAGAACGGATAAATACTAATTATAAAACTAAACTGTAAAGTTGGCTTTTTTTGAAAAAAAAATCGCAATGTCTGCATATCAGCAAGTTGTTTATGTAAACAAAGTATACAAATAATCAACAATTCAATTAGTTGTTTGCTGCAAAAGCGTTTTTTGCTGACAGTAAGCGAAATACTCGCGCGACTGTGTGTAACACTATTACTGAGTACGATATTCAGCAAATAAAAATTGCTTCTGCAAAATAAAAATCTACCTTAGCAATATTGAGTTGTGTTTACGCGCAAGTAAACTATTTACTTCTAAAATTATTCGAGACCAAAGACTTGCTTCGATCGGAATTTTTTAAAGATTTTTGTGCACCACAAGGTCTAACTAACTAACTACACGTGTGGTGTGGCCACGCGCATGCAAAATAATTGTTTTCTTACAATACTGGAGATTCTCGGAATACCACCATACTTGAAAACTAGTAAATTATTTTCTCTCAGTATTTTACACTAAGTGCAAGTTATTACTGCATCTTAATTCAGGAATTGTCATATATTGGGCGAATTATTTTTTTAAAGGGGAAATCAGAGAATGTTTTTTTTCATTTGATTGTTACATCAGATTAGAGCAATATTTAATCTATTTGATTTTTTCTGAATATTATTTGAAAAAGGTTTTCTTACATTATTACGTTGCATAGAGTCTTGATAGGGTGCATTATCACGACCTTATTCTTGATAGGGTTTCCTAGTGGAATAAATATATTTTTTCACCCTTAGTAAATTAATTTTTATTTTGAAATAATCTCGTTACCTTTGTAAAATATTTATCTTAGCTTTAATTTATTCATCGTACAGGTTTTATAAATTACATACTAACTACGTAAAATTTACTGGCGGTTTGCTCTCCCCAGCTACTTTACCAAGCACTTGCGAATAAATATTGTATCTTCTAAGCTAAAAACCTCAAATTATAACTAAAATGTTCTGATGTTAAATGTTTCATAATTTTATTGTAAATCTCTTCTTTACTTTACTTTATTTATTTATTATTTTCTTTCTCATAAATTTTATTTCATCAGAATTTATTTCTTCCGAATTCCTTTGGTAACACTCTTGGAATAAGTTCATTAAAAATATCAGTTAAATTCAAAATTAGCTAATATAAATCGGAAAACATATTAAGCCTAAGTGTTCATACAACACACGGAGTTTATGAAATGAAAATATAAAACTAGGTTATACTATTGTACGTTATTTTTATTGAAATATAAATATAAAAAATATCTGCTGCTTCAAATGCATAGTTGAATAAAGTTTTACATGTAACGAACAAAGCTAATAAATTACACAAGTAGAAAAGAAATCCTATTTAAACGGGAATGTTCAGTGGTAAACGTTTGCAGTGGCTTTTGTTTAGATTCCTGTCAAGAGGAAACAAATTGGATGCAATTTTAAGACCATTAAACGAACTCACCCACGAGTATGCTTACATCAACAGAACAATTGTAACAAAACAACACACGCTGTTCCGTAACTGCAAGGATACATGCTACATCAACAGGGTAATGGTAACAAAACAACACACGCTGTCCCCTTACTGCAAGGATACATGCTACATCAACAGGGTAATGGTAACAACAACACACGCTGTCCCCTTACTGCAAGGATACATGCTACATCAACAGGGTAATGGTAACAACAACACACGCTGTCCCCTTACTGCAAGGATACATGCTACATCAACAGGGTAATGGTAACAACAACACACGCTGTCCCCTTACTGCAAGGATACATGCTACATCAACAGGGTAATGGTAACAACAACACATGCTGTCCCCTTACTGCAAGGATACATGCTACATCAACAGGGTAATGGTAACAACAACACACGCTGTCCCCTTACTGCAAGGATACATGCTACATCATCAGGGTAATCGTAACAAAACAACAGACGCTGTTCCCTTACTGCAAGGATACATGCTACATCAACAGGGTAATGGTAACAACAACACACACTGTTCCCTTACTGCAAGGATACATGTTACTTCAACAGAGTAGTTGTAACAAAACAACACTCGCTTTTCCCTTACTGCAAGGATACATGCTACATCATCAGGGTAATCGTAACAAAACAACACACGCTGTCCCCTTACTGCAAGGATACATGCTACATCATCAGGGTAATCGTAACAAAACAACAGACGCTGTTCCCTTACTGCAAGGATACATGCTACATCAACAGGGTAATGGTAACTACAACACACACTGTTCTCTTACTGCAAGGATACATGTTACTTCAACAGAGTAGTTGTAACAAAACAACACTCGGTTTTCCCTTACTGCTAGGATACATGCTACGTCAACGGGGTAATTGTAACAAAACAACACTCGCTTTTCTCTTACTGCAGGGGTCACACAGAAATGGCTCTTGGGCAAACTGCCTCCAACAAATGGAATGTTGATAGCTAATCGCGGTAAAAAACAGGCTCTAGTTAGTTAATTATATAGTTATTTTTAAAATGATAAACTAAATATAAACATACGCTATCGTAATTTGCAGTTGACTTATCGTGACCTGACCTTTAATCTCTTTAATTATTTGTGATAACAGATTTAAATGCACGGGATGTTATTTAGTTTCAAATTAACGTTATTCAGTAACTAATTTAAATTAATTTTTATCCAAAACTTTAAAATTACTTTAGCGATTCAAACATATTGACGAAGGTTTTCTTTCTATATTTAATATAAATTAAATGATTTCGTATTTGATTATCTTTATAGTCCAGGCAACGAAAGGTTATAGAGAGAATTGCATGGATCACAATTTTTGACTTTTTAACTTTGTTTGGACTAGTTAGGAGTCAAACATATCAAAAGTCCCCGCCCTTAGCCCTTGTGCCGGCTGGGCTGGAAGGGCCTAAAGGTAAATTTTTTTTGTTTTTCCTAAATATCTTAAAAACTATCAACTTTTAGTATCCTCTATTAAAATTGAAAATTAAAGAAAATTAAATTTCCTGTAAGAAAAATATATAATATGTCTACTTTGGTCCAACCGTTTACAAGGTAAGCACTAATTTTGTTAATATTAAAAAAAAATATCCCTTCCATAAGAAATACATGTAAATTTGTGGATAACATAGATGCCCTATTGGGCAACGTTTTTTCACCTAAAAGAAAATGAACAGCATTCAGGAAATATTGACAAAATTTCCAGTAATTTGACACCTCAATCATAAAAATTGGTCTAAAATTAAGGTGTTGGCGAGCTCACAAAAAACATTATTTTTCAAGGAATTATTACAATGTGTTATAATTCCTTGAAAAATAACGTATTTTGTGAGCTCGCCAACGCCAACACATACCAATATAATATTTAATATTTTAGACCAATTTGTATGATTGATGTGTCAAATTACTGGAAATTTCGTCAATATTTCCTGAATGCTGTTCATTGAAAAAAACGTTGCCCAATTGGGCATCTATGTTATCCACAAATTTACATGTATTTCTTATGGAAGGGATATTTTTTAAATATTAACAAAATTAGTGCTTACCTTGTAAACGGTTGGACCAAAGTAGACATATTATATATTTTTCTTACAGGAAATTTAATTTTCTTTAATTTTCAAATTTAATAGGAAATACTTAAAGTTGATAGCTTTCAAGATATTAAGGAAAAACCAAAAAATTGTACCTTTAGGCCCTTCCAGCTCAGCCGGCTCAAGGGCTAAGGGCGGGGACTTTTGATTTGTTTTACTCCTAACTAGTCCAAACAAAGTTACAAAGTCAAAAATTGTGATCCATGCAATTCCCTCTATACCTCTTTTTGAGCATTCATTGCCTGGACTATTACACAAGTTTTATTATGACGGATCTATTAATGTTTTGTGAAGTCTAAATTATCTCTAAGTTTTAAAAAATTGTCTAATATAAATAGGCGGTAATATTAATTCTGGTCACGTCCTGTTTACCTTGAAAAAATAAACAATTATAACGATAGCAACACCAGCCGCGGCTCCGCTCCTGAACAAGGATACATTGTGTTCATTAATTTTACTCTTATATTTGAATTCTGTGATTCTCATATAAAGAAGCTATGCATCCCTCATGTGTATTAACATAAACTGATCGACTAGTCTATTAAATATAACTCAAATACAACTTCAATAAGAAAGTTAAGATGAGTGATAAGTTTGTACTAACAAATCTGGAGGAAAACCGGTCAGTTTTGATGCAGGTTGAAATTAAACAGTTTGTTCCATTTAGCCGCGAGAATTCGCCAACGAACCAATATTGAGTAACAAAGTAACTTTCGCAGTCCACAAACCTATGTTACCCATGCTTCTAAAATTAAAAAGTATAAAAAATAAAATATCTTTCTCTAAAATTTTGGTTGATCGAGAAAGTTTACCGCCTCATACCTCATCATCCAATTAGTCTGTAATTTTGTAAAACTCGAATAAACAATTGCACAATTCATACATGTTTAAACTGCACCCACTCTAAAGAAGAAGGTAGTAAACAAGCAGTAAAGCCCAGACAGAAATGACAGTGGCTGATGATTCGCCTGTGATCGAGGGGGCTATTCTTGTATCTGCCTACGGAATTCCGTAGTCTCGCCCATACACCTCGACATGATTGTGCGACCCATTCATTCACATTACACTTTGAATAGGTTAACTCCCAACCAAGTCAATGAAAGGGGCTCTAGTTACTAAACATTTCGCTTTTTACCATTCGGACAATATTTTTAAGATTCAAACTTCGACAGCTTCTTGGAGATTGGTTATTTGAAAAGTTGATGGAATTTATGTTGATTTTGTAAGTGTGTAAGTAACTAATAACTAGTGGCTTGAAGGGGCTAAAAGCCCCTGATAAAGGAAAATTGTAATGATCCTATTTATTTTAGTGCAAAATACCCTCATAGCAAACTGGCTTTGGATCTACCATGTGTTAATTTCTAGCTCATAGTTTTTAATTTAAGTATCGGCATCATATTATGTTTTATGTAAACAAAGCAGACGCTTATTTTAGATCCCAATGCTATTTAAATGACAGTTATTTTGCATTATTTATCGTTTTCTGGTGAATTTTAAGCAATTTCGTTGTTTTTCCCGCCATCACGGAATAGAGACCTTTAATTTGAGCCCTCTCCCATCTTTCTACAACTTACCAGTCGCTCACAATTTTGACGCAAAGAATCGCCTTACGAAATTAAATATTATGACGATGATTGTTCGTGAATAGAATTGCATGAAATAAAATGTAACCAAAGGTAAAATTTTGGTGTTTTAATTCTTTTGTGATTATAAAAATTAATAAATTTTAATTCGATGCCAAAATTAAGCCCAATGCTAAAATTATCATCAGCCTTGTGGGTGGCCTGGGCCAAGTTATTTGACTCGACGAGTAGTCTGGGCAGTGCGAGGCGTGGGCGGGTTGTGAGAGATCATGTATAACACGGAGACCCTTTAAACACCAGGGAATGAATCGTGGCAGACCTGCATGTAGGCAAATGCATCCATCGGACTCCTACAATTACATGTATGTGTGAATACATCTTTCAGTCTCGAAAATATATTTATAACCGGTATAACACTGAGTTAATTATGCATAATGAAATGTCAAAAGCCACTCAAAGGGTTTCAATACAATTTTTAACGCTCCATTCTTTTGGGTTGTAGTGACGTGTACAATAAAAGGCTTTCTAAAGACTGCACGTTAAAAAGACAAAATTCTAAACGTAATGAAATTTCGCACAGACGTCTTAAGTATATAGTAATCACTCGGATAAGTTCGAAAACCATTGGTGACGGTAGGGAAGAAAGGTTAAGCGGAATAAATTTGATTTTTTAAACATTTCAAAACTATCTAATATTGATTACACTACTAAATTCTGCTAAAAACATAGAATAATTTAGTATTTTGAATTATTGCTCTATGTCCTCCATTGACAATGTATACCGGTTACCGAGATACTGAGTGTGGAAAGTACAGCTCGTTGTCCCAAAATTAACCTTATAGGAAATAAAACGTTTTATGATTCACTTATTCCTGGCATATTAATAAATCTTGGAGTCTGGCTTCATCTAGTTAATTAAACTGTGTGATTTCATCCTTAGCGCTGGTTATTGTCGTTTATATTAATTGTATACCCGGGTTGTAAATCATATTCTCATAGGCCAAACTGGCCAGCAAGATTTAGGCGAGTGCGAGCGGTGAGTTTGGAGGCAATGATATTTTTATTCAAATATGAATGGAAACCCAATTTGTAGAATTTATTGTTAATTTACAATGATATAGTTAGTTTTATATTATTACTTGATATGAGAAAAATATTTCTAATTATTTATTCAAGCATTAATTCTAAATTCGCTGAGAAAGCAGATTTCCTGCAATGGCTCAGAAGTTGACTGTTAATTGATCTTATGAAAAATAAGCTTCACGCATCTTAAATAAGTCAAAAAAATTTCACATTCAAAGAATTTTGGTAGCGAAATACTATACAGTTTCACCGTTGGCTCAACAAGTAGCCTGGGCAATTTTCACGGCCAGTCTGTAAATATTTCCAAAAATAAAAGTACGTATTAACGTGTTTTTTTTAGTTAGAAAACATTTTATCACCTCTAGAAATCGTAAGCATACTGCGATAAAGAAAGAAGTAATGTAATGTAATCTTAACGCCATATTTGAGGATGTTTAAAAAAAGCTCCATTGCTTTAATTGTTTAGTTACTATAAAAAATATATCCGTAGTAAGTTAAACCTGCTGCTGTTTCTAAATGGCAAGCGTTATTGACTTTTTTAATCATATTTCGTTCGTTCTGATAATTCATGTTTTGGTTCTGTAATAAATGTCTGAATTTTTATCTATCATCCTAAAAATGTAAAATATTGCAATAAGGAAATAAATGCTACATACTCAGCATAAAAACAACTAACTAAATTCCTGTTTACATTAATTATAATTTTATTTGTTGAAGATTGTGATTAGTTTTATCAATGATTTAAATGATAAACAATTAGTTTTAAATTAAAAATGTCTTCATTATCTGCTTTGACCTAGTTGATAACATGCGTTGCAAACTGCTTGCTACCGACTTTTATCAAAGGGCTGTAAGGATTTTGCTCATCTAGGCCCTAACATTTTACCAGGATAGGGAAAATGATAAGGAAAAATCGCCTTATGGATAAGACTCTGCGAGCGGTTTTGTCGGCGTAGAGTGCATTGATATTGCTTTGTTGTGTTGCTTTTTTATTGTTGCTTTAACAGTGCTACCTGTTTAAATTGAAGGCCTTGGTCCAAGGGACCCGGGAAAAATCCTGGTAGTTCCCGATGGATTTGGGAACCATAGGCTATCATAAATACGAGCTACTTTCTGAAAAAATCCCACAGTCAAGAAGAAGAGGAAGCTCTTCCAAAGTAGGCTGCATTTACCAACAGCCTAGGCCTGATCGGGAGATTAATCTAGGGATGATCGGAAGATTGAACGATGATTCCTAATTAAAAGAGGGATAATCTTAGCTATAACTAATCCATATACATACTCCATCTTGCCATTGATACTTATTTCTTATCAATGTATTTCCTAAAATGTTGGAAAGTATCTTGAAAACAAACATCCGACTTTCCAACAATCCGTGGTGCACCATGTAGGGTCATCACCAGTCAAAACACTGAGAGACAAGACACAGTAAATCAGCGATAAGCATGAGTAAGCGGCGACCGTGGATGTTGTGCGGCATTCCACACCGCCGTGACGTCACGTGTTTACTACGGGCCAGACGATGACGTCACGCCGAAATACCGCCGCAAGCGTAATTTACGATTCCTCAGCGGACTCAGCGGGTCGGTGCCCGCGCGTGGCGTAGTTTTTCTTAAATTTTACCCAATTTTGAAAAACCTTAATTGATTGTAAACATAATTTAACCTAACGTAACTTAACCTAGATAGACCTATCATATACTCGGTTTCACGGTCACCTACAAGTACAAGCATGGCCATCTCTTAGAGATGGCTATGGTACAAGCCTTTCGAGAGATCGTCGTTACTTTGCTTTTGTATATTTTGTTTTTCAATATTATTAAAAGTTTAATTAATGAATCCATTTTTTTTATAACAATACATCACAATGAATAACTTATGATTTTAGACAATAAACTTAGAAGATTCACAAATGTTACTTAGAAATTTTGATCGTTACAATAAAGATTTTGAATGCCTGCTCCATCCTCAAATTCTCGAGCCGATCTCCATTTCCTCCTTAATCTTCTCAGGCACAAATTTATTTACTTTGTATATTTATTTGTTTTCTACTAACAATATCATGTTGAAGCTTGGGTATGTTAACAAACAAAAGCTGTATTGACTTAAATCTTTTGGTTTGGGGAAAAATAGAAATGATTGATTCGTTTAATTAATGAAAAGACATTGAATAATATTATTTATTGTCCTTCTATAGCATTCACGCACGTGCCCCGCAAGCCGTGCATTGCACGTCATGCAATATCTTAACGTTAGTTTTGTGAGACGTGCCGCGCAAGCCAAAGCCCACAAACGTACGGCACGACGCATAAGACCAATGTTGTAGAATTGCATTGCGTGCAATGCACGGCGTGCAAGGCACGTACGTGAATGGTCACCTTAAAACATCCACGTACGTGCTGCCCCGCACGCCGTGCATTGCACGTCATGCAACGTCTTAACGTTGGTCTTATGAGACGTGCCGCGCACGGCGCCGAAGCCCACAAACGTTCGGCACGGCATGTTTTTACTCATAGGACCAATGTTGTGGAAAGCACGTAAATAAATGGTCACCGGAAAAAATCCAGTTCAACTCGGTTTGGTTTGTAAACAACCAAGCTTCATCAAGTTTGTCACGAAATATACCTATTTTAAAACAATCGACTGATTATAACATAATTTTGCTAGTGCAACTCCAGTTCCAATTTGAAATACATAGCTTATGGAAATTTCCTACTGAAGGGAGAGCGTGAAACCGAGAATAGCAGTGGTTCCACACTGTTCACCACGAACGGGTACTTCGGCTCAACGCGCTGAATGTGTAGAGCTTGTAACTAAACGCGTAAAGGTGTCCATTCACGATCGTGCCCTGCATGCACGCCGAGCATTCCACGTCATTCAATGAATCTAGTAATGTCAGGAAATCAAGACAAAAACATTTGACTTTTGGGTTTTACTTCTTTTGCTCAATTTTGACTTGATGATTTTTGAGTTTCTAAGCCAGTAGCCAGTCGATCAACAACGTTTCGGATATTTCACTCATTGGAAATCGTGGTAGTTGGAACCTAGAATAGAAAAAGGTTTAAGTTCAAGTAGTGTTCTACTCATATTGGCCGTCCGAACAAAAAAAAACATCTTAAAATATCGATATCGGCTGTACTAAAGTGGTACTTTTCAACATGATTAATTTTATTTCTTTAGGTTTGCTCTATAGAACATTATGAGGATTTAAAAAATAAGGCCTTCTCCCGTTGAATAACATCATGGAATGTGTTTTGTTCGCTGGACCGACTTATACAGCAATATTCAATTCTACAAACCACCTCAGAAATATATTTATCATCAATAACGTGTGCAAAATCAAACAATAATGAGAAAATTTTATTGCTTAAATAACCGTAATAAAAGCCATACAATAAGAGCGCAGCGCTTGAAATAACTAGGATGTTATAAAGGGAAACACGCCACAAAAACTTGGCAATACGATCAAACGGCTGGTCAAATTTTAGGAGGATCACAAATATACGTTTTGACAGAAATACCTCTTCTTGGGTCGGCCAGAGTCGGTCCAGGCGTTACAACACTGGATGTCACAATGCGGCATTTCGGTCACACCTGTCAGTCGTCAGTGCACTTTTTCGAGAGAACCAAAAATGTTGTATGACTCGAGTACACAACACTCGAGTCTTCACGACGTCTTCTGTTAGGAAAGTTAATCCATCGATTGTTAGTTGAATGGAAATGGCTGTAAAATTTACCGTAAAATCACTGTAAAAGCTTAAAATTTGCATGAAATAAGCTGAATTTAAATGTACCTCTAATATTCTCTTTTGCATATAGTAGGGTAGGGGGCGTAAAATGATAAACAAATAGACCATTGTTCCAGTAATTTTAACTCAATTCCCATACAGACGTTATCTCTTTTTAGTAGCATCTCACAAATGAACGTAGAAATTTTGGCCCATCTACCTAATTTTGAAACCACGATTCCGTTACATGATACGTCACGCTTTTTTCCTATTAGATCCCTCTCTTTCACGCCGTTATACCCCCCTCGCCTTATGGCACTTCACACTGTAAAACAAGGTAAAAGTTATAAATGAACGTACCATATTTTTAGTCAATCGTGACGATCGAAGTCCAACAAAGAGTGTCACTGTATGAAGGGCACCAATTTCAGGCTTTTATTATTCTTGCAATGTTTGTCAACTTTGAGTTAACGGACATACTCACTGCCTTTCTCGGCCTGAATGTTTCATACACCTTACGTAGGCGCAAAAGAGTGTAATGTAGGTAATGTAATGTATGTAATGTAATGTAGGTAGTGTAAAGATGTAGCGGAGCAAGTCATGTAAAGTAGCTTTGGATCCAGCTGTCGTTTACATACAAAATTTCCAAACATGCCCTGAAATGCAATGAAGTTTCCATTCAGTTTTAATCTGTCAGTTTTATCAGCACCAATGTGAGGGCCAAGGGACGAAAGGTTCGCGGATAGTCAGGCAGACTACAAGGTTGAAGTATAGATACTGTATTCTTTTCTAGAAATTCGTTATTAGTTGAAGGTGAGTTTAAATTTTGATTTTGGTTTTTGCGAACATTTTCCAACATTGATTAGTTAAAAACAAGTTACACAAAGTTTCGGGATCTGGAATCTGATCCCCGTCTTCAGGTGGAAAAGGACCTAGAACATTATGAGATTAGTAACACACATAGGCAAGAGAACCTGGACAGAAAATCATGGCTAAAACAACAGACTGTTAAATCAGCAAAAACACTAAATGCCAAAGACAAAACACGAGCTCAATGTAACACAAAAACACAAATATGACTAATTAGAACAGAATACGTCCACACCCAATCAGGGCAGAGCACACATACTGAACATAGATTATACTTCATGTTACGTTCTAGGTTCTTTTTACCTGGACTAGATTCCAGACCCCAAGGTATCGAGAGACTGGTTCTTATATACAGTACTAATCAGTGATGGCCAATTATTCCCAAAAGTCAAAGTCAAATCATGTTCTAGTTTTTCCAACTGAAGACGGTATCAAATTTCAAATCCCGAAACGACGTGAAACGGGTTCTTATAGTGATGGCAAATGACCATAAAAATCAAAATGAACACAGAGACTCCACGTTTCCAAATATGCGGCGAGGTGCAGAGCGCGGGCGGTTTGCAGTTCGCTCCAGAAATGCAGCCGGACTGGGCTGGATGCTGGGTGAACGGCCGCACTTGGGCCCATCTCCCTTCGCTCCATATCGCAGCGATGGTGATTACCGTACGGGAGTCGCATTTCACCCGGGGCAAGTGAGCAGCTGCAACGTGTAAAGGTCTGGAAGTATGTGAAGGCTCTAGGTTTTTAATGGGTAGGCTGGAACCAGTTTACTGAAAATTGGATTTTAACTATTCCTTGTTGAAAAAAATTAGGTCGAAAAAGGTGTCTGTTTACTACCCCCTTCTAGTAAATATCTCAGCGACATTAGCTGTATCATTTAACTTCTGTTTAAGATGTCATTTTTTTAACATTAGGTTTTGTTTATTTTAATTTTTATTGGCTTTAACCTGCAGGCTGCAGACGAGAATGTCACGAGAGTGACATCCATGTCAATCAAACAGCCTATTTTTTTAACAAAGAATAATTAATTAATGCTCCTGGATAAAGAATTAGCTGGGTCTTAATCTTTGATATTTCAGTCGCGGTATCCTTAAAATGCTCCTTTCAAGGACGGATTTGAAAATAACTGCACGATTTTTTCGCGTCACTAAACCAGGAAGATGTTTAGAATTGCATTAGAGAAATTTCCCACCTTATACTTAGCTTTGGTGTATTGAATGTTCCATAAAAGAAGTAAAGGATAAAATGCGGTTTACCGTACATTTTGGGTTTAAAAAGCAAGCGATTTGAATGTAGTAACATCAATTATTTATATTCTTTTGTGCGTTTCTACGCCATTGTCATTTTTAACGTTTTTATCGGGAACGGTCATAATCCGGGCCTTGTTACTATCTATCGGGGACCTTTTGTTAGATAGCATCATCACTTCATAGCCCAATGGCAACTGGACCCAGCTTCGTTCCTGGACAGAATTCGAACAGATGACCCTCTCAGGGTATGATGAGCACAAACCACTCGGCTATCCAGTCAGTAGAAAGTGTATTATTTCATCCAAATTCATAGGCCGAACCTGAATTAAAACGCTTCTTTCTCTTAGTTGCAGATCCCCAAGACCTGTTGAATATTAAGATCGCCACTGCACGTCGCGTCGCAGACGCACGCCACGCCGCGTTTGTTGTCGTTCGCAGCCAGTCACTGACCCGGCCGCAGTCCCATGCAGGTGCAACGATTTTCAAGAACGGCCTGAGGACTTTTCCGCGAACGCCTGATAACCGCAGATAGCATTGCAGTCCAGACAGTTTGCCGTGAGGACAGGACAGGGATTGGCGTGGGCGGAAGAAAACTGTCGACACTGCGGAAGTGCTGTGGGTCAGAAAATAGAAAGGGCTGGCCAGAAAACGGGGGTGAGAATCGGAATGTAAACTGGGAAGTCCTGGCGAGACACTGCGCACGTGACTGAAAAACTCATGTGTTTTTCAGCCAGTTTGTTTTTTTCAGCCTAAAAGTATGCATAACGTATATCCTATGCATCAGATTAAAGTTCGTTGAGTTGTTATTCAACCAATATTTTCGGGCTCTGCGTGAAGAAAATTGATATTTTTTATCGCGACATTTTTAGACAGTAACATTACTTTTCTACATCTATAAATATGTTTGTGTGTTGCTATCATAAAGGCCTGCGACGTTGACTTCGTTTCAAGAGGTCGTGGGTTCGATTCCCTGCATGTCCACACAAAGTTGAAGGATTTGACCTCTTTTCCCTAAAAGCGTTCAACTAACTCTTGTAAAATGCATCCTTTTTGCTATTTAATGTTGCGTAGACACTAAAAAAATAACAAATTTTCATTGTCTAAAATTTGCAAAGCAACTCGGGTTCGAATCCTGACCAGATTCGAAACCAAGCCCAAATAGCGTTTGTGTTTGGGATATAAATCGATGATAGTGTAAGATTGTACGCCAGTTGTTATGGAAGTATAGCAATATCTGGGTTTGTTTATTTCCTGATACAAACTTTTAAAATGCATACATGACAAAATAAAAGTTGGTACTGGATCGGACACTCACGGCATTTTTGTTTGCCGAGCCCTACACGAGTCTAGATTCCAAACCGAATTCCAAAGAAATCGCGGGTCTCGAGTCTGGCGTTCCGCAGGGAGCAATATTTGGATCTTTTCTTTTCTGTCTACGTAATCGTTTGGTCAACTGCCTTAAAACCTATAGTTAGCTTGTGAGCTGTGAAGAGACACTTTCTGTTGCATCGGTGATGTTTTGGATATCATTAGAACACTGATGAAGTATGTATTAATTATTTTGAATTAATTAACTTTCAATAAACCGAACATTGTCGTCGTCTGGCCAAAAACTAAAGCTTTTTATGAATATGAATAGAAACAAAAAATGTATTCCACCTAATCAAGGGGACACCTTAGAGAGATAAACATTCCATGAAAGTTTCACGATCCATGAAACTCCATGTCTGAGCACACGGAGCATGAAGAAATAATTGAATCCAACAAGAGCTGTTCAGCGAGGTATAAAACTGGAGTATCGTGTCGACACTGTGTTTACGTGACCTATATAACTGTGACAGTGATTTAAAATAAATGTGCGAGGTCGTGGGCGTGGCGGCAGACCCGCCGCGGAAACCACAGACTGCAGGTTACTTGACTGCTGGGAACTATGCGTAACTGTCGCAGGTAAATTGAAAGCAGGTTACTTGTCTGCAGGTTACTTGACTGCAGGTTACTTGACTGCTGGGAACTATGCGTAACTGTCGCAGGTTACCAGCGTACTGTGGGGACTGTAGAAACTGCAGGTTAATGGCTACAGACGATTGGAGTTTCTGAGACAATACAGCCTGGTGAATTGTGCGTCCCGGTAGAAAATGAGATTGTCACTTGGCTTTCAAGATATGGTCAATTTGATTCAAAGAAAGGATTAATATTACCTGCTAAATTTCTACCTGCTAAAACTTGTGCCAAGTGATCCAATTACTGGTTTACATGGTCCTTGGTTTCCGACTCTATTTTCAAGTTTGAATAAACTTAAATTTGACATTCTTTTATATGGATTTTTTTACCACAATAGGTACACACACGAAAACAATTATCTTACCAGCGTTTTTATGAATATTTTCGTGCTTTTGTTGTCGTATATACGCTATGATGTATATTCAAGAAAATGAATGTTACCTATTAAATTTTACCTACCTATTAAAATAAATTAATTACTAGGAACAGAGTAGGCTTATAGAACATCTTTCTTTTTGCCAGTAGATAAAAAAAAACAATTCAACAACGTGAATACTTACGTTGACTTTTCGTATCTAGAGGCACGGTCGTGTCTCGTCGCCAAGTCCACCAGCAGACGACGAATGAACGACGTGAGTGACTATATTAACAGCGCAGATTAGGAGCCGATTTTTCACTTTTCAAAAAAGAAAATTAGAGCCTTAATTTAAAACAAATTTGCTTCAACATAATAAACCGGCCAAAAAAACGTCAAAAACACGACAGTTTCTTTTAAAGACTTCTAATAAGTTAGCAATATGTGTTTAAAGTGACCAAAAAAGTTACCGGTTTTGCACTTTTGAGCGAATCTTCCACCTCGTTTTGTTCAGACAGCTTAGCGACTTTATTTCTCATCAGAATTGAATGAAACTTCACACTCACTCCTATTTTTTCTCGTAGTAGTGCCTTTTGATAGTGTGAACAAAGTTTGAAAGCACTATATATCAAAACTAGTAACTTTTAAAATTTTCATTTCAAATCTTCGATGACATTTTAAACGTAAACAAGCTTAGTCCACGAAGAAACGATTTCGTCAGTAAAACTTTGATCAGCTGGAAAGTTTAAAAGTTATGGAGAGGACGGTAGGACAGGAGATACGCTAGACTTGTTTAATTTATTATGTTTTTAATTATATGGTTTTAAAGATGCCATTTTGAAAATGGCATCTTGTATGCCGAAACTTGAGTAAATCATAAATATTGATTACTGAGAATTGACGACAGTTTAAAGGTACGTAACCTTATTTTGATATAAAGTTTGGTTGCAGCCGCAAGTAGGCCTAATCTTACAAAGGTAGAAAACGGCAATACAACTCGTAAAAATTTTACATTTAAAGATGCGTTTACTCACAAACTGGGAAAAGTCAAAGATTATAGGCATAGCGCCGAATGTTTGATAAGGTCTATCATAAAAAATTCTAATTCAAGAATTATTCAAAGTTTGAGGGTTCACGATTTTGTCACAAAGTATGTCTTTTGGTGGTAGAGCGAGGAACATCGATCCCCAGGATCCCGGGTTTAAATCTCGCCAATAAATAATAGCAATTTGCTTTGTGATAATACCGAAACCTTTTGGGTGCATGCATATTAAACTGAATATCTGCAGTACATGTCCATTGAAACTGCTAATCCTGGTCCTAAGAATATCCGAACTGCCAAGGGGGGTACCGTTTGCATCTAACAGAGTTTAATTGAATATTGTACTTATAGGTTCAACACATGAACAGCTGTTTCAAGTTAATTATTTTCAATTACACTGGCTAAATACTACAGTGCCTTATCAAGGCCACACTGGTGCAGCCTTGTTTTATATCCTATGCGATCAAGCATCTGGTAAATAATATTTATTTGGTTTTAAAAATTCTGATTAAGTTTCGAGCTATTATTTAAGCAAATGCAAAAATACAGTGAATTTAAACAGCCAATTTACACAACCTTCATAACAAACTACGCCATTGATTCCCCTATGATTAAATTGGCCATATCCCAACTAAAAAGACCAACTTTTAATTTCAGTAAATATCAGAAATCAGTTAGATCCTCCTTTTAACGCAATCGAACAACAAGATTGTGCTGAATTTGTCAATCAACTAATAACATTGTATCAATCCCTTGAATTACATTTCAAATATATGATAAAAGTTACGACAAAATGTTATGCAACCACAATGTGAATGTAAATGTAAGTAACTTTGTTTTTCCAATTTCAATTCCTCACAACACTAAAAAAACTAAATTTTAAGAATTATTCAACCGTCTGTGTGAAAAATGGCAACCTATTGTGGACTCAAATTGTACCTAATGCTGCCACTGCAACGACTTACAAAAAACAATAATTTCAAGCATAAGTAACTATTTGCTTTTTCAATTAAAACTTTGGAATCCATTCAAAGTGAAAATTACAAATCTTCTCATACCAGAGCTTCAAAATACAGAAATTCAAATAACTAGGTGAACCCGTGCAAATTCGCACGATTTAATAAAATTATAGATGATCGGCTGCCTTCTATGCGCACATATGTCGTCAATCTACTGGAAAAATAGGTTTTCGGAACGATGTAGCGTGCTGAAAGTGTCTCTAAATGCCACTCATTACGATGCATATTGCAGCATTGTAAGCGATGTTCGTTGTGCACTTCCTTCAAATGGAAAATATGAAAAAAGCAACAGGTCAGCCATTGGGTCGGGGCAAAATTGAAGAATATACTCTTTTAAGTGGCTTATCTTTCGGGTAAATAATCAAGTCACGCTTACACTTGGTGGTTTGCTATAGTTTGCTCTAAAAATAATAGCAACATCCATTAGAAGTTATGTCCTTGTATCGGCGCTAATATTCTTTTCGATCTCAGACAATGTGCATTCCGAGTTATGTATGCTGCTCTTCAGGAGTATTTTTCAGAACGTAACTCTTCACGTTGAAAATTTGCGCTTAGGGATTAACTTTAATCAAGTGTTTAGTCAAGCTGTGCATGAGTTCATTGCTACAAGAGCCGTTGGCTTTGTTTAGCATTCTTTCTTGATCACCAATTTTGACGTCCGTCATAGATACAGAGCATATAACAAATGTTCTCCACACGGTTGTAAGGTGCTATAATTGAGTGATAAATTGTTGCGTACACTTTATACATGAAAAACCCTCCGCCATTGTTTTCTTCAATTTAATAGCTCTTTTGCCTATCGTTGCGAGCACAGCGTTCTTGGAATTAATGTTTCTTTGTAGTTTCTGCTCAGTCTATCGGTACCAGTAATAAGACTTTGAATGTAATCGCTTTGTTAAGAAATAAGTAGATTTACTTTTGTCTTATGGCAGCTTGTATGAAAATCCTTTGTCTCTTCCTCTTTTTTCTCGTTGAAAATGTAGCGCGCCACATTTATGACATGGTAATGGCGTCCCGCCAAGTGAATTCTGCTGAATCCTTGAATTTGTTAGTGCAATTTTGTCAGTATAATTTTCTTCTAATGTTCCAGCTCCGCGTATGAAGCTTCTGTTTGCACACTTTCCCGTATGTTGTCCCGCCGTGTGCGAACATCTCGCCGTACATTGCCCCGCCGTGTCCGACCGCTATAAAACTTCTTCGTCGACTCGTTCTTAGCATGTTTGAAAGAATATAAAGTGTCCGATCACAACACATTTTCGTCGCCTTATTCCTTTTCAAATAAATAAAACAGCTGGGCAGAGTTTTAAACTACTATGATATCTAAATTTGTTTTCTTGGTCTGTGATCTATATAGGCTATTTTAAATACCACACAGCTGATCAGATGTTTATTTATTTACATTTTCGTTTCTGTCAAAACCATTGTCAAAAAAAATTATTTTCTAATCAGTTTTTCACACTTTTTCAAGTTTAATTGCCTAAATTAATAATGTAAAGGTGCTTACGGGAATCTGCACATCTGAGACGCATGTTTTGATGCATAATATTCGGGGGTAAGTCTTAAAATAAAAAAAGCCTTATCGTGAATAAAGTTTCTATGTAGCGTATTAATAATATAGATTGGAAACACATTTATAATATGAAAAATGCTATATTCAATTTAGGAGACACCACAAAATGTGGTTATTATATTTCACTAGTGGCTTGAAGGGGCTAAAAGCCCGTAATAAGGAGAAATTCAAACGATCCTCAGTTAATATATATATACGCCAAGGACGAAATACCCTCATGGCAAACTTGCTTTTAAATCTACCATTTGTAAGATATAGCTCCTGGTTTTCAATCAAATATCAGCATCACATGTTTTATGTAAACAAAGCTGACGTTTTTAGATCCCAGTGCAGGTATTTTACGTTATTTTACTATATTTATCTATTAAAAAACAGTGATATCATACCCAAAAACACAAAGTGTTGAAGGGTCGCCAAGCCCTAAAAATATGTGATATCAAAGTGCATACCAAGTCAATTTAATTTCCTGTAGTTCAACAATGTTCATTTGAATACATAATTAAATTTGTTTGAATACTATTGTTCTGAATACATATTATAATTCTTCTACATGTACTTGGCCAGCAGCTTAACAGACGCTAAATTAGTTGAAATGTTTGTATTTTCCAAAGTGAACTACATAGAAGTCTTTTAACATTAATAAATAAATTCATAGGCTGCTGGCCAAGTACATGTAGAAGAATTATAATCTGTATTCAGAACAATAGTACTCAAATAAATTTAATTATGTATTCAAATGAACATTGTTGAACTGCAGGAAATTAAATTGACTTGGTATGCACTTTGATATCACATATTTTTAGGGCTTGGCGACCCTTCAACACTTTGTGTTTTTGGGTATGATTTTATATACTGTACTCCATTAAAAAAATTAAATGACTATAATCCTATCCCTATACTCTTATCTGAACAATGTTATCTTGCATGCTTACTTTTTTGCACAATTATCTCAAAAACGGCTCCGAGGATTTCCTTCAAAGTCTGGAAATAAGTACAATAATTTTTGACTAAAAACATGCTCTATGCAGATTAATTGGCCAGAGAAAATCTAATAACGTAACTAAATTAATTTTAAAGTTTAAAATTTTAAAATTGGCCTTATGATAGCAACGAAATAAACATGGAATGTGTAAAAAAATTAAGTAATCATGTTTGCAAACTACAGCTATGTAGGAGCAAGGCCACACAGTGTGGCCTTGGTAGGAGGAATGCAGCGTGTGGGATAAAGATTGCATGGAGTGATAAAAAGTGTATTTATAAATATTATAAAATTGTTTTGTAGTATTTGGATAAACTGGTAAATACTGTATAAAATAATACCGAGCAAGGCTCGGTCCAACAGGTACTTGATGATATATGAGTCAAAGATACTTGGCTTAAAATATCTACCTGGGTGTAGGTCGCCATTTCAAGTAAAGCATTAAGTATAATGTTATATTACCGTTATCAATAGTTAACATCAGCACACTCTGTTGGTAACTAGTGAAGCAAGGGTCTCTTTTAATCCTGAATGAGAAAATATTTACATTTTAATGGGAACACAATCCATTTTCCTTCATGAAGTCCTAATTATTATTTTATTTAGTATGCAAGTGTATTTTGGTTATTGAATATTTAATTATTATTTTAGAAGTGTGTTTGCCGAAATATTTTCTCTCAGAATTTCTCGTCAAGACATTTCACTGAAGTCAATACCGTTTGGACAGGTTTCTCAAATATATCTGGAATAACTGACCTTTCTTACTTTACGTAACTTATGTTTGCGGTAAGTAAATTTTATGTTTAGGAATCTACAAAATTATTTTTTTGTGTTTTTATTGAGATGAGAAGGTAGCATACAGTTTTGGAGCAATCGCTTGAACCAATAACAACTTCTTTGAGTCATAGTACTTTTTATCGTCCCATGTCCAAATTTCACAAATCTGGCTCAAAACCAAAATCCAAAGTTATTGAAGTGCTTGCCGTTCAAAAATGTTAGAATGTTAACTTTTTTAGTGAAGGAGGTCGCGAAATGACTCCCCAAGTTGATGAAACTATTTTCGATATTTCGCTGGTCTGACGGCGGTCGGGTATCCAACCGATTGCCAGATGCACCGAGCTCGTTGCCAATTCACAACCAAGGTCCCCGACTCCACGCCAGCGACTCATTACACTATCGGTAGTTGGGATATCGATTTGATTCGGTATTAATAAAAATATCGATAGCCGTATCAATTAATTGTTTTGGTTTTCGGGTTTTGGTGGTTTTAGTAAATTTTGCCATGATACGTCACTTTAATTTTACGGTGTTATATTGTACTCGTGAAAACAATAAAAGATAACTTGGGTAACCTTTTATCACTTTTTTAAAGAACACAACAAGTTTTCGATATTTTTCATATTCACAGTTTAAATCCTTAAGTTTGTATAGGGTGAGTGCTCCCAGTAAATAACCGCTTCAGGATGTAGTTTAATGTCAATTTTATATCCCCTTATTTCTTATTTTCAGTTATCCGTTACACTTTACCCTACTCGTTTGTCATTAAAGGATTAAGATTCATCAGTAAATACATCTTTCAATCAGAATACTGATGGCAATTTGAATTTTTAAACAACTATGTCAAAGCTCCAGTGAATGATCGATCTCAATAATAATTAACGATAGCAAATATTTGAATGTAATATATGAAATTAAATGTATTTAAAATCGCAGAGTAAAATGTAAACTATTGTTTGATTAGAGAACATTTTGAAACCTTTATAAATTAAAATAAACGTAAATTTAGCTTACTGGCGAGACATAACTTGTAAGTGGTTGGTCATTCTACACGAAATATGTTAAAATACATATTATTTTCGCCACCGTAAATTTGTACTAATTGCAGAGAAGCTTTAAGAAAGATTCCAATGCTGCATTTAATCTTTTAAGCCTATTTATGAATTGCTAGCTAAAATAAAATACTCAATACAGTATTTTTTTAGTTAAAACGGTCGTTCACTGGTGCACACACCCACAATGAAGAAATTATATAGAATATAGGCAACTCCTACCTTAGTCATTTCAAGTTGTTTTTTACTATTATCAGAGATATTTGTCGTAGGTCTATGTTGTGAATTTAAATCCTACACATAAACAGAATTAAGGCAGTATCTGTCTAGGAGATTAAGGCCTAATTATTTAGTCAATGTGATTGATGTCATTTGAAAGCCCATAAAATCTCTTCTCTTGATGTCTTTACTCGTGGACCCAGAAATCTCTGGGAAGCTATCAGAATATGGATTTAACCCGTTTAAATAGCATTCGATAGCAAATCAAAACTAAAACAAGCATCACAATTGGAAATAAAACTACCAGCCAATAGTACCGATGTAAAAACATATATATATAGTTTATCGTATAATCAAAACTAGTAATTTACATCAATAACTGAATAATGGTACTAAAATCATTAACTTAAATAATTTAGGTTAGTTATTATAACGACTAAAAAGTAAATGAAACACTTTAAACTGTTTTCAGGGCTTATCATTGATCATTGTATTCGTTTTAAAACCTGTGTTATGATTCATATAACGCGGAGATTTAAATAATTCATGTTTTCATCTTAGTCGAAATTTGAAAGACTCTATCATTTATTTGTAACAAATCGTTTTAGTGTAATTTAAAACCGTGTTTTTTTAACAATTGATATGTTTTCCGTTTAGTCTAACTATTGGACTTCTATCGGTTGTATAAAACCATCGATACAATCGATAGTCAAACGTTAATAATTTATATTCAGTGCTGCCAGCCCGGGTTGGCACAATGTCTCACAATGTACGCCACTAAATAACCACTAATTCCCTCCATTAGTGGAGACACTTTTAATCGCTCTCAGTCAACCTTTAACTATCGAATCATCTCCTCAGACCTCTCCGACTATTTGTGGAGATGGAAATGCAGATGCATGAGTATGTAGGCTGGTGCTGCTCCAACGGCCACTCGTATTTTCTTTATGGGTTCTTTTGAGAGTTTGGTTTACAACTTGGAGTCTGTTCCTTTCGGAAATAGCAATGACTGTAAATAGGATTACTGAAGTATAGTTTCCATTACCAATTGCAAAAATGTTACTGTTTTTTTTTTCTATACATATCTATGATTATATCAATGGTTCAACAAATACAACGCTCCAAATAAATTAACATAGGCCTACATTACAGCGTTCCCGAAATGTATTACTTCGTAATATGTATTTACTCAGCTAATTTTCATCGGGAGCAGAAGCAAATGAATTCAGATATGCTCCGTTGATTTGGTATCAAGGAGTCAAGTCCTTTTACTGGTCACTCGATAGGGTGGTCACACCCGCGCCAAATTTGTAAGTGTAGGGAGCAGTGGCGATATTAGAATTCACCCTTAGGGGTTCTTTCTAGAAACCTTGTGAGAACTGCTTTCATAAATTTCATTTTAGTGTAAAAGCTATTTACATGATTCTCAATACATGAATCAATATTTGAATATTTTTTAATACAAATCCTATAGTGAATTTTCAAATGTCTGTTACTTTGGTTAGGTATAATGTTGACCTCGGGTTGCGGCATTTTCCACGGTTGCGGATGTCCACTTTATTAAGCCCTAAAGTGAATGGTGTAGTATAGTGATACGGGAGTTTGCGAATCGGAAAATTAGGGGCGCCCAAAGTCGTCTCAGGGACAGACATGACACGGGAAAAAGTTGTGTTTCTGCTTAATATTTTGTGCAAAATTACTTCAACCACTGACTTTGGATATTAAGTCAATAAAACTTAATATCCAAAGTCAAGGCTTCAACCTTCATGTCTTATTTTATTAAAAAGCTATTATATAAACCAGTACGGGATTGATGGGGCACATAGCTGATTTTAATTTAAAACTGTTATAATTGGTTTTATATCCAAACGATAATTTCATGTCAGGTAAAAATGTATGATAATTTTATGGCCAGTAAAAAAATACAATAAAACTGTGCTATATCGATAGGTTCCTTACTCCCCTATAACTGGCTTTTCTGTTTGGATAGTAGCTGCATGACTGTATTTTTCTTTAAGAATAAACTTATAAAATTAAATTTTGAGCATGTCAATTCGCTCATTTTGTTTACAGCGTAATTCTTTATACGATTATTTATCTTTTATTCAAGCATTAAATCATCAATTCATTTAAAAGCTTATTTTTTATTTTTTCCATAAATATATAATGAATATGACAACCCCTGGTTTATGCATACAGTGGTACCGTGGTATGCATTGGTTTGTGCCGTACAAGGAAGGCTGTATTTACGGTCTGTGTCCGTGTTCGCTGACATTGCGATATTGACTTTATAACCGTCATCACTCGGGCTTGTCCTGTCAAAGCTCAAGGCGTTCTGGTTTTTTTGGATTTACATCGTCGACTTAGCGAAGTACCGAGGTGATACAAGTCGACATGTCAGACAGTCTTATCTTGTAAAGAAATAAAGTCGGGGAAACTGACACTAACTACTTATTTCCGCTTACTTTGATGAATAAAGAAATAGTGTCTACCAAGCGATACAGATTGACTTTTAGTTTAAAATAATCCGCTTTGAAGTGTAATTCTTAACAGGGACTAATTTAGTGTCCACTTTATGAAGAAACCGTGTAATGACGGGATATTTATTCGTTCTGTGAAGAAGTTTTTCAAATGAGAATATTTTATAGTGATCAGCCTACCCCAGACCTTCGAGTTGAAGTGGGAACTTTCTCATCGGTTTGAGATATTCTTTTCATAAATTCCACGATATTATTGTTTAATAAATTCACAATACGTTTTCCTCTGAAATAATGTAAAGATTTTTATTTGTTAATTCATACATTCCACTATTACTTAGCTCTCACCCTTACCTTTTAACTTTGCTATGTTACAATAAATGAATCCTTTAAACAATTTACTCAAGTGTTTAAAACGTCTGGCTTTCTCAATTGTTACAAGTAAATATCTCTACACACAACATGACGTCTTAATGGCTATAAGAATCGACTGCTCAAACATACTCAGACGCCAAAGAAACCTGCAACAAGTTTCTCCCCTAAAAAATATATTAAAGTCCTTTACAGATAAGCAGTTTTCTATGAAATGTCAAGAAATATCTCTAACAAAAATATCTGAAGATTGCAAGTATTAGCGACAACAGCATTTGCTAAGTGCCTTCTTATCTTGTTCAACTCAGTTTTCAAACTGCCATTGAGAAAGCAGTGGATATGTCTGTAGTTTATTTCTCAGTATATGTTCTTTTATATTTTTAAGTTGGCCACTTGCATTGCTCATAATCATAGTAATACATGTGACGGAATTTTGCATATTTATTTTCTCAATTTTATGATTCAAATGTAAAGTAAATTCGATAGATACTTCACATCCAAACAATTGACTACTGACAAACGCCTCTTGCCCAAGTAGCCTCAACAGAAAAAAACAAAATATTTCGAAAAAGACCATATTAAATTGCTAGCCTTAATTTTATTGTGCCTTATTACTTACTAGAGGATTTTTTGTTTCACTTTCATTCTAACATTTAACTTTGTAGCACGGAGTCGTTAATAAAAACATAATTTAATCGTCACATACATATCTAAAACATACATCAGTGGCCTCGTCGGTGGCAGTAATACTGTTTCGAACAAATATTTACACTTTCCGTACTGTAATTGGCGTTTATTCGAATATTGAAGCTTAAATTAGTATTAGGATAGTTTAAATAAAGTGCATCATTCATTTAAATTTAATTGCTATTTAATTTGTTTTTTATTGTTTCTTAATAATAATATCAGGCTAACTTTTAATTTATCATGTAATTACAGTATGTCCCTGACAAAATAGTAGTTTTCATTACTAGGAGCGAAAGTGGCTCTTTTTGGTACGAGATCGTAATTTACAGGCGAGGCGCAGCCGAGCTTGGAAATGCGATCGAGTACCAAGGAGACATTTTTGCTCCGTGTGATGAACAACTATTTTCATCATTATGTATAAATAACCATTTAATCCTTAAAAAATTAGACTGCATAATTTTGAGGTTATCCAAAATAGTCATCGTCATTTACACAACTGTTAGTTGTTTACAAACACAACTTAAGAAATCGTTCAACCTTTCAAACGTAACATAAACAAATTTTGACATTAGAGTACGGCAAAATTTACCATATGTTTTTTCAGTACTCCTATTCGAAATGATCCAAAAACGATCATTTTGCGTACGATTTAGAGAACTAAAAACGGCTGTTTTCGAGACAGTATGATGAAAAGTGTATTTGAATGCAATTACCAAATACATAATACAACATTGGTACACAACAATAAATTATCATAATTGCCCGACATTCAACCAGTTTAGTTTGTTCTTTTCTCTACCGAGTTCCCATATATATTTGTGTAAAATTATAATCTGTTTCATTATTTTTAAGTTTTCCATTTTTTTTGTTATCATTATTATGTTGAATGATGGATTATCAAACGTTATTTCAACCAATCACGAAATCAAATTAAAAATCTTCAGCGCGTCATAGGTGAAGTGGCTTTTAACATCATCTAACATAATGTAACTGCTTCATTAGCTTGTATTAATGAATAGCCAAATGCACGTAGGAGCTGAGTATTTACTCAAACCTAAAAAATACTCTAGTTTTCCTAGAGTGTCAGTGGTAGGCCTATCTCTAGATTACTTTCAATTACCCAGGTTCAAGAACTTTGTAATAACATACTTATTACACATTTTGTTGCCTTATAGTCCTTGATAATGTTGTTCATTTCCCTAATATGTACATTTCACCCCGGTGTGTGGCATCGTCAGGGGACACTATTTCACATGAACATTTTAATGAAACGCATGAATTCACATGAAACACATTTTTATTTAGTGTTTAGTGAAATGTTCATGTGAAATAGTGTCCCCTGACGATGCCACACACCGTGGAAAAATTTACATAGGGAAATGAACAACATCATCAAGGACTATAAAGCAACAAAAGGTAATAAAAATAGTACCGTATCTCTAGGTTTCTCTAATTTGCTCAGTATCAAATTATCAAACAAAAATCACATTAATTCACCAGCTACATTTAATTAAACTGCTGGCGAAAGGAGAAAAGTACTGCTCATTTTCTAAATTTTATGATCATATATACATTTTAGGAAATCATAACAAGGGATTCTGTAAAAACAAGTCAAATCTACGTTTGTCAAGATTTCATCTTAAGAATGTATTGCGGATTTCCATAAGATTAAATCAATTCCGAAAGAGCCGTGTTAAACACGGGCACGGACGGCTCATGTTGTATGCACCACGCACATTCATAGCGAAGATGCGGCCCCAGCCGGTCTATGAATAATCTATGAATAGTCTGCGTCTCGTGATGAATTGTTCAACTTTATCAGTCCCAGACGGACGATAAGCAAGCAGTTTAGCTTAGCATATCAATTACAACATCATAACTGCATCATTCATCAAATTATTACAAATTATACTGTTCAAAGATAGGTACTTAAATCATTTTCTAATCGCATACACTGTCCATTTCTCAGACTTAAAGTTTGTATTTGGTGGTTTTCTGGAAACATTTTTTTTAATAGTGATGGTAGTTCTGATGAATAATTTAATTATTACTCGTATGCTGTTCAACTTTATCAGTCCCTGACGGACGATAAGCAAGCAGTTTAGCTTAGCATATCAATTACAACATCATAACTGCATCATTCATCAAATTATTACAAATTATACTGTTCAAAGATAGGTACTTAAATCATTTTCTAATCGCATACACTGTCCATTTCTCAGACTTAAAGTTTGTATTTGGTGGTTTTCTGGAAACATTTTTTTTAATAGTGATGGTAGTTCTGATGAATAATTTAATTATTACTCGTATGCTGTTCAACTTTATCAGTCCCAGACGGACGATAAGCAAGCAGTTTAGCTTAGCATATCAATTACAACATCATAACTGCATCATTCATCAAATTATTACAAATTATACTGTTCAAAGATAGGTACTTAAATCATTTTCTAATCGCATACACTGTCCATTTCTCAGACTTAAAGTTTGTATTTGGTGGTTTTCTGGAAACATTTTTTTTAATAGTGATGGTAGTTCTGATGAATAATTTAATTATTACTCGTATGCCTCGTCAGTATTATCTAATGAGGTCTCAATTATTTAACTGAATAAACAGTTGGCTCATCGGTGAGTCATTTTAATTGTGTGGCATATTTCTTACGAATAAAAATATATTTACTCTTTTGAACTATACAATACGTTTTGTTTCCACTTTTGATCATTTACTTTTTTAACCGACTTCCCCCACCAACAAAAGGAGGAGGTTCTCAATTCGTCTTGGGAGATGTTTTTTTTTTCTAGGGATGTTCACCGATTTCTCTGCGATACTTTTACCAATCAACGTGATTCTACTACCAAAATAACCGGAATGGTTTCCCGTAGGTCCCATATATAACATTTTGTTTCATTGAAATATTTATTTATCCATAGATCTTTTTCATCAAAAAGATAAATTAAAAATAATTAAATCAAATATAAGATCCAGTAATCAAACCAAATCAATTATGAACTTATATTGATTATATAAATAATCTTCATTTGGATAAAAAAAGGTTTGTCCGTTTACTTGAACGGTAAACTGGCGTTGCCCCCACCAAGTCATATCCTCTGTGGGAAACTGACCGCCCGGCGCCCCGCTGGAGAGAAAAGAAAGGAAGTTGTTAGAATGGCAAACAAAATCCGAGTTTAAATAATGCCTCAAGTAACATTCATCAAAGTTATAGCACTTTATTATTTATAGTTTCAAAACTTGATCCTTATTTACAATATGTAGTAAAATTTGCTGTATAGTATTTTTTTATATTCATTGTTAGAGAATTTTGCTATCTTTACTTGGCTTAACCAGCGAACACTCAGTGTACAGATTGTCAACTATCAATTAGGCTAACACGAGGGAGTAAAATATTAGAGCAGCAACTATAAACGGAATATTATTTATTTTCAGAGTTAAAGTTAGAGGTTGAGTTAAATCTAAAAAATATAATCTTAAACAAATTGAAATTGTATCCACTCAAAACGTTTCGAAACGAAACTAGGCACTGCTATGACACATTGATACGTCCCATCCGTCGTCCTCATTAACAATTCGTGTACGCTTGAACTTTTAACTACGTATACATTTGATATAGTAAAATTAAACGACCATAGTGCACATCATGAGATTCCAAGCTTTAATTTGACACCAAGATCAAGGGTCTATGATGTGTAGTTTTGTCTGTAGCACAAAATTACCAGCACACAACTCTTTTTATATATATACTATACTAATTTTACAACTTGCTAGAACTCAGTAAAATTCATATCTTGACCTAGATAGATTCAACAGTCTCACCCAGTTTGTTTACATAGCTGAAGCTGGCCGTGCGATGTGTGATGCAACGCGAGCCGAGCTCCCCTATTGAAGAAGTGGCCAAGCTATTGTTCCCACCTGTTTAATTGTAATTGACGTCTGTTAAGATGGCTATTCAAAGAACAGGTGTGCGGCTGAGGCGATCTTTATTGGATGCGGATAAATCTAGTTTCTCCTACGTCTTGCTGGTCTGCAAAATACACTGTACCAGCAAATTTTTAAAGAATCGTCACATCAAGGCACGTTTAATGCAACGATATTTTGCAACAATCTGATCGCTCTAACCAGATTGTTGCAAAACATTGTTGGTGTAAACCATCGATGTAAATATAAATACAACTGTAAACGGGAGTCATTTTACGATTTTCCGAGGTTGAAAGGTTGTGGAAAAATTCCATCAACGTTAAAAAAATAGTCCCTGGAAGTTGAAGCGACAGCTGGGAAAGTTCGGAGCTTCAACCAAATCGCTAACATATAAAACGGTATGCAGGTTCCACTGAAAAAATTGGGATGTAATATCTTGCGAGTATAATTAAGTCGTTGCAAAAGACATTGTTGTGGATGAATGGGTCTGGTAGGGGTTTGGATTAGATAATCTTCTTACTACGTCCAAGGAATTTTTCAAAGATCAAAGACGCTTATGAAAAATGCTGATTTTTAGATCTTAAATTAACGGGATTATTCTTAATTTACTACTGCATAATTTGAACTTTCATCTGTTTCTTAGGCCTCCTTGGACAAGAAAGCTACGATGTTTTCCTTATTTTAAAGGAATATTTAAACGAGTTTACCTAATTTATAAGTTACCTTCGAAAAATCTACATGCTCTGATTGGGGAAAATCATATTAAGTCTCTAGAGAATCATAACATCTTTATTTTACCCGGAAATAAATTATTTGTGCCAAAACGTAAGTAATGAAAGCATAAAGTTAACATTGGAATGGAAACTTTCCACGCTTCATCACCTGCTGTGACTACCTCGTGTCAAACTCGGAATTTTCTCCTTGTTACAGGAAGACTCAAATGTCGTGGTGTAGGCCTCCTATAAAACTAATGTTAATTTTAGCTTGGGCTTGTACTTTATTCCAACGGCCATGGCACCCGGGAGGTTAGGAGGCCACACGTGTAAGAGCGAGGGCCCCACCAACCAGTCAGGTGCCACAGCTGTTGAAATGGAGTATTCGGACGGCCAGGGCCAAGTAACTCGACGCACCCTGTACTCCTGCGGCGACGCAGACCATCGCAATGCCGGCTGGAGAGGCCAGTTCCATTATCAAGCAATTTAATTGACATCTCGACTTAATTGCCGCCTCAGACGGTTATACTGAAAGAACAAAGCTATAATTAAACTATACAGGATACATAGTAATGGCTTATAGCAGACTTGCAGACCGTGGAGGCTATACTGCCCGCTCTTCATTCGGGTGGCACACATGACTTTGAGAAGGACTTTTACTGTCAGTTTCTATTTCACGTTGCATTCTTTAGAAAAGTACCTGTGCAAGTTTTAATTGCTTATCCGCATGTATGTTCACGTTCGAGCTAATTTTTTGCTTTCTAAAAATAATTTCTACTGTCTCCACTTCATGCATGGCAAGATTACCTCACAGAATATGAAGTACCTCTACTGCATGCTTTTCTTACATTGAACATGGTTAGTACATAGTAAATTGACTACTCCAAGGCTAGGCTTTTGTTTTTGTTGCGGTATAAAAAAACGAATTGAGTGCTTGGAGGCGATGAAAAAACTCATAATTTCCCGTGGCTTTGCTTCCTTTTTGATGCCCTGAGTGTTTTTTTTTTCTACCTTCCAGTTGACAGATGAGGCAAAAACTCGAATTTTGGGTGATTAATGTATAATTATTTATATATCGACCATCGTTTATCTCCTCAGTCCCGATCGCTTTAGAAGCAAATGTAATAATGATATCCTAATCGTATTATCAATTTTTGAAGGGTTGTTCTGGAGCCAGCTGCCATTGGTTGTTGGGCTATTAATTAACAATCCTGTCTAAGGAACATGCCAACCTTAGTCAGTAACAAGGCTACAAGATCGCGCCACTATCATCACGATCATCACACTCATCTTCACTCATATTCAGGGTAACGTCCTCCATGAGGTACCTGTCTTATTAAAGTGATCAAGTGATCAAGCCTTAAGCATGGTGGAACGACAATAAATAAAGGAAGGTATAATAACCTCAAACGAAACAGCGATGACTAACAGCGATGAATATATTAAAATTTCGCGATCTTTAAAGTGAAACCTGTAATAAATTCCTCTAAGTTCTTTTTTTATTTTTTGCCTTTACACATCTGGCATCCATAGTTTTTTTTAGCAAATATGAAATCATTCTCGCCCAACTCGACTGTTTCAAGCACCAGTTCCATTTCACTTCATGAGTCTCTTATTTCTCCAGCACCCTCCGAATAAATTACTAAGCCTAAAAAGCTCACGTCTTTGGTCGTTAGAAAATTGATTTCCAAGCGGCTAATTTGATTGGATACTTTATACCTGTTGACCACAATGTTCTGCTGCCGGGCTGCCGAGCGCGGCCGCCGTGCGCCGCCGAGCGCTGCATCGCTCCGGGGAACAAGTCGTTAGGCACATGTTTAATCACCCGGGAGCACCTTCCGCGGGTTACTGAGATTTACTGATTTATAATGGCCAAATTGTCTAAAATGCTATAGGACGATGTTTTAGCCTGGTTGGCAACGGGAAGAAGCGGTTTCTGATCACCCAAGGCGAAACTCAATGCCTGCCAATTTTTTAAGAAGCCACTCGATAGACTAAGCGAACGCTATGGTAAGAACTGTGGTAAACTATAATACCATTGATTACAAAGAAAAACTTATAGTAAAGTTAATGATAATACTCTAACTGCTCTCCCTGGTCCTGGTACGACGTACTCATTGTGTGGTGTAGAACAGCCTTAAGCCGCGCCTACGCCAAAGATTTCACCGTATTTTTGCACAAGTTGGGATAATTTGTTATTTTTTCCGAATTAAAGTAACTTTTTATTCCCTCCACTAGTGGAGAAACAAATCTTCCCTTATATTTGGGTTGCCCGCGGTGTGTCGGTAAAGATAAAAGAAAGTTGACATCTATAAGTGGAGCGCTTTGCACAAGCAGCTTGTAGGAAACTGGTGGAGAACTTTTCCATGCTGTTATACTATTGCCTAAACCATTCGCGAAAGTTATGTGAAAAGAAGTTTTCCACTTGTACTAAATTTGAGAGAAACTTTTACATTCTTACCAAAATATTTCACTTGTTGCTCTAATCTCAGGGGACTTTTTTTACCTATAATCGATCAATTTTTGTGCAAATGCGCCTTTAAGGTTCAACTCTAAGAAGGGCACCGTCAATAAAATAGGGCTGTATCGGAACTGTGGCATGTATCATAGCATGATGCTGCTTCGTTATGTAGCAGAATTTCGGTCAAAATATATAACAAATCTTGACCACCTAAATCCCTCGCTGAGGGGCAAATCCAAAAAATCCAACCGCAACAATCAACTATAATAAACTTCTCTAACTAATATGCTAGTACCTGGTGGACCGAGCCTTGCTCGGTGCTATTTCATGTTTACCAGTTCATCCAGTTACTATAAAATATTTCAATGTCATAAAATTGATAAATAGAAATCTTTTTTATTGCTCCATGGACTCTTCATCCCACTTGCTGTATTTTCCCTTAATGGCTTAATGATTCCAAACAGCTGTTATGATTACTTCATTTGTTTACACTTTCCTTGTTTATTTTCGTTGCTATCACGGCAACCCATAAGGCTAATGCTAAAATTTTACAACTTTGAAATTTGATTTATTACGTTGTTAGATTTTCTCTGGCCAAGTAATCTGCATAAAAGACGTTTTTGAGCCATAAATTACTTATTTCTAGACTTTGAAGGAAATCCTCGGAGCCGTTTTTGAGATAAATGTGCAAGCAAGCATACATACAAGATAACATTGCTCATGTAAGAGTATAGGATATTACCGCATACCACCTCCTGAAATGTTCAGAGTACGGTAACTATTCCGAGTTCCGACCAATAGCCGTCAAAGCTGTAAAGGGTACAAACAGTTATCTGGTAGTTCGGCGAACGGAAGCGGCAGCGGGAGCATTGCCTCCCTGCCGTCCAGTATAGGATTGTTTGCATACAAGGAGACTTTGGCGGCCGGCTTCTCGGAAATCGGGTTGTCGGCTGGAAAATATCCTTAATGATTTCTATATTTGACTCGCGGCCGCGGCCGGGAAGGATATAAATGTGTTGAACGACATCTGCGAAACGGCGACCTACGCAGTAGGCTGTGAGATGTCAATACCCCCTGTACGCAGGAGCTATTGACTTCTACAAGGCTTCGTAGAACGGATGTTTTCAGGTACATGGGACGGTAAACACAAGTAATACATGTTTCTCTCAAGAATTCCAGACAATGAGACCCTTAGACAAGTCCTACTTTAGCCTGTTGCATGTTGGATTTTATCACGGAATATTGAACAAATTACAAAACGTGATATGTTTACTTGAAAATGAGTAATTTATACTGATACTAGCGGTTGCCCGTGGCTTCGCTCACGATAAAAATTACAGCTGATTTTACCTCTGCTCTTTGAATTGTCAAATTTTAGTATCCAAAGCTGTTTACATTTCAGTATTTGAATGTTTATATTCCTTTAAAATGTAAACATTAAAACTGAGGACGTTCACTGGGCGTAGCCCGAGGCAGTTTAAGGAATTGAATAGACCTATGTGTTTCCCAGCTTCAAGATCTACCTCTGTGTGAAATTTCAACCCAGTCGGTTCAAAATTTGTCGAGTTCACTTGCCACAAACATATACACAGAAACCACTTCTTCTTTATTATAGTATAGGTTGAACGCACATTATGCATTAATTTGTTTTATTTTTATTTTATTTATTTTCAATCATCACATTACATCAAATAAAATTGACAGGTGATTTGTCAAGTTCTAGTTACTACATAAAATAAAATCTTATACGCTAAAATAGGCCTATATACAAAACAACATATACACTTTTATGTTTGATCGGAAAAATACTCTTCTATTGAATAAAATGCCTTCTCCAGCAACCAATTTTTTAACATTTTTTTAAACTTTGGTAGAGAATTTGTGTTTTTGATAGCAGGAGGTAATTTGTTATATATCTTTGGCCCCATATATTGTGGGGATAAATGAAATATCTGCAGACGGTGTTTGACTGGTTTGATTAGATTTTTGTGTCTAGTATCATGACAATGGTTATGCTGGTGCTCCATGAATGTGTCCAAGTTACTTTCTACCATAATTGTAAGTTGATAGATATAGGAGCTATATAAAGTTAGGATTTTTAATTTAATAAAAAACTCTTTACAATGTGAAAATTTAGAAGTTTTAGCTAAAAGTCTGATGGCCCTTTTTTGGAGAAGAAATATTTTTTTTTGCATGGCAGGATGATCCCCAGACAATCAAACCATAGTTCATAATTGAAGAGAAGTAAGCGTGGTAAACCATGATTTGTGTTTCAAAATTTGTGGTATCTCTGATTACTTGCAGCACAAAAGTGGCTGAAGATAGTCTTTTGGAAACATTTTCAATTTGTAATTGCCAATTTAGGTTTGAATCAATTTTAATACCAAGATAATCAACTGAATCCTTAGCAAAAATAAGATTTGAGTTAAAATTTACTGAAATTTCTGAACCTAAAATTGAGGGTGAAAATTGTATCAATTGTGTCTTTGACACATTCATGGAAAGCAAACCAGTCCTCAAGTGATTTCAGCTCTTTCGTGATGGTTAATTGCAAAGGTGTATTTTTTGGTGTTTTACAAATGACAGCAGTGTCATCTGCATATTGAAATGTTGTCATGTTGGTGAGGCTGCAAATGTCATTCACATAAATGATAAATAGACAAGGGCCTAAAATGGATCCTTGAGGGACCCCAAATTGAGCCTTATTCCAATTTGATTTAAAATTTTCTTGAAATTTGTTAATGATGATTCTTTGTTGCTGATTTTCCAGATATGAAATAAACCAATCAAGCTCATTATTTTTAATTCCATGTCTGTTTAGTTTTTCAACAAGTCGTTTTGTGTAATGTAGTCGTGTTATTACTCCACGAATGAAATTTTAATCTCTGTCTGATGTGGTACTCTTAAAGCGTATCACGCAAGTTAATTACGACAAATAGACCCACGGTCAAAAAATGAACAGCTTCTACGAAATTTGAATAAGAAATAATAAATGAGAGGAATTTTTTTCTACAGGGGCGAAAGTGTACCTAAACAAAAGAACATCTAATCAGCTGTGCGGTATAATCACCTTAACGCGTTGGATAAAGCATAAACAATTTTGGGACCCTTGGAGTAAATCATTTGATAAAGTTTCTCGAAGTTCTTCCTTTTATTCCTATTAATCCTATTCTATTATATACCGTACTATATAAATTATTAATGTAAAAGTAAGGTTTTTGACCTTTGTTTCTTTGTCATATTGTGTAAATCAGCTGTTACAACGTATCCAGACTAATTGTAAGCAGATAAACCGAATTCCAATTGATTGTTACAAATAACAGTGCAGGAGCAAGTGGGGCCTTGGCAGGAGCAAGGCCACGGCCTTGGCAGGAGCAATACCAGCTGTTTCAAATTTTGAACGTGGGCAAAACCATGGGTAACATTTAGTAAAATAATATGTTAAAAATAATAGTGACAGAAATGGAATAAATATTTGATGTTACAGTGAAAAGAAAATGTAAAAAATTGATTGTCAATTTCCTAAGACTTCTTTTTCTTAGGTTTCTTCGCTCCAGATGATTTTTTGCGACTCTTTTTCGGCGACGGCAAGTCTTCTGCAGTTTGGGGCGTAGGTTCTTCGACAGTTCCGCTCGGCGAAGGGGGAACGGATTTGGCTCCACTCGTTCTTTCTCCTTTGGCATCCTCCTCCAATCTCTCTTTCTCCTTAAGCTCGGCAATCTTCTTTTTCGCCTTTTTACTCGCACATAGAAGCAGTATCTCGTAAAATTCCAAGAAGACAAGTTGATAATCCATATTGACCAGTAATTCTCCAGAAGAGATATTCGGGCAGACCTGAAGAATACATTCTAGTATAGTCTGTAACCCGAGGTCACTAAGGCAGGAAAGGTTCTTCGGGTGGTCCGGGTCTTCTTGATACTTCTCGCTCTTCAATAGAGGTTCTTCATGGGGAAAATAGGTCAGTTTCCCTCCCACCCCAATCACGTTCCTACCCCGCACCTGATAATCGAAGTACTCGGGTGGTTTGTTCTCATCAGCAGGCTCTTCTACAGGCACAGACGCTTGTTTCAGGAAGTGCCTGGCCGAATGGGGTTCGCCGATCCCTCGGTAGTACCAGTAGAGAGCGTCGAAGCTCAGGAGTTCTCTGCAGCCGAACAACGCGTTCCCCTTGTGATGTCCGGCGTGAGGAATGATATCTTCGGTTATCAGCTTGTGCAGGCCAGCCGCTATGATCCCCTTGACTGTAGGCGTCCCTTCACACTTCTTCGCATACAACTGCCACGACACTTCGACCAAGCAGTGTAGAAACTGCCAGAACAGGAGCCTTTCAAACGGGTAGTGCACCCCTTGTACAAGACTGGCTCTGTTGTTAGCGATACAAATGTCGAAATCGGCTAAAGAGAATCCTCTAGTGTGTAATTCACAGTCTCTCAACAACTGCCACCACATGAGTCTCATCAGGATCGTGGGGAACGTCGGCTTTTGATCGCAGCACAACTGCGAGTACTCGGCATAAATCATTCTCAACGAAGTTTGAAACTGCATGAGAACGTTCCTAGCACACGCCTCCTCCTGGTTAAAGTCGATCTTGTTTCCTTCCGGTTCGAAGCTTCGGTTAAAGGAAAACGTCCTCTTCGGATCGAACTTTACCGGACCGTCTATGACCGCGGGACAGAACGGCTTCCCGAAAGCACTACACTCGTTGATGAACTCGACCAGCCTCCCCACGTAGTACCCCAGGTTGATCTCGTGGCTGGCGGCGCTCACCGGCAGCCTGTAGTTCGACTGGACACTGACGTTCATCAGAGAGTCGTTCTCGACGTTGCTGTCGGGCAGGCAGATGTTGTCCTCCTCGAAGAGGTTGTCGTCGTAGAGGAAGTTGCCGTTGCTGCAGATGACCTCGGCGGCGCCGTGCTTCCTGCCGTGTCTCCAGCTGCCCTTGACGACGACTCCCGTGGTGGTCTCCAGGGTGCCGTTCCCGTGCCGCACGTTGCGCTCCCAGTCTCCGTAGTAGCAGTTCTCCTCCGGCACCACCAGCTGCCGGTTGTAGAACGTGTCCCACGTGTATTCTCCGTACCTGGAAGTGGAGGTTTTCAATTAGCATCAAAGATTTGTTTTCGCTTTGCGCATGAAGTAAAATTTTTATTCATATATTAAATATATATATTTAACTGCATGTAGATATAGCCCCTGGAGTTCAATTTTAACCCTGGCTTAAAAAAAGAACTTGTGTTTATTCACACAAAAACAATCAAGTGTGTATTCACAATCAAGCAAGTGTGTATTCATGTTTACACCTTTTCTTTTCTGAAACCTTGGAATAGTTCCTGACTAAATTATTAATATGACCCTTCAAGCAATGGCGTTAATAAATTATTTTATTTAGTTTTGTCTTTTTTATCTGCTGCTGTTAATGTTACCTCGAAATTTTTATGCCACCTGGGCCAAAGTGGATTCAGCCCAGGTAATCAATTAAAATGGAGATATGTCTCTAGGTGGATGATTCTCTAATTGTCTGTCTGTCTTTGTATAAATTACATCCCCAGAGAATTTTTCATTTTAGAATCAGCCACTTAATAAATTTCTAAGTACAGTACTCCAATAATATCCTTTCTACTTGTTGTAGCAGCCTTTTATTTTCTATATTCATTGTTTTATTGAGCCAGAATTTTACCAAATTTCACTCCTTTGAGCCTAATTCAACCAAAACCTTACACAGAAACAAACCTTAACAAACTAACAATTCTATTAGACAATTCTATTACTGTGTGAGTCAAATGACATAGCCAAAGCCTTCCGCAAGCCCAATGCCAAACGCATCAGTCCTATGGATGGATTAGACCACGTCAGTTGACTCCAACCAACCCGTGCATCTTCCCCCGGTGGAAGTTGCCGCTATAGACATCACTGTTGGTCCAGACCATGGTGCCCAGTCCGCACTGCCTGCCGTACTTCCACTGGCCGCTGTACTTGGCGCCCGAGGGGTAGCAGCGCAGCCCCGTGCCGTGCTTCAGGTCGGCCGCCCACTCGCCGTTGTAGAAGTTGCGGTCCGTGTCGAAGTGGTTGTAGAACATGGCGCCGGGCCCGTGCCGCCGGCCGCACCGCCAGTAGCCGGCGTAGAAGGTGGGCGCCACCACGTAGAGGCCGCGCCCGTGCCGGTACCCCCGGCAGAACTCCCCCTCGTACCTGCGGGCGGTAAAGTGATATGTAGGAGATTTTATCTTTTGGTACCGATATATTGGTACCTAAACATTTTTGTTTGGAACTATTGGTGGTATAGATATTTTGATCCGATCTTTACCGCCAAAGAAAGCAACAGCTGTATCCATTGTTATCTACCGGTTAGCAGGTAAATTTTGGAACCGTCCGAAACATCCCTTTTAAACCACGAGCGAGGAGCTCTCTGACTCGCTTGAACTCTCTCACCCCAAAATTATCTTTTTCGCTTATCTCCGAGTTCTTACTTAAATATTATCATTTATACTTGGCTTAAAATACCTACATGGGTAGGTTGCCGTTTCAAGCAATGTGTAATGCACTGGCATATAAACACTATATCTAACTTCACCGGTTTGTTCTAAACAAAAGTATTTTATGTTGACGGAATGTTATATAGTAACCTAAACTAAAGTAGTTTAAAATTCTTTCAATAATTCGTCTAGGCAATAAAACGGCAATAGTTTTGTTTCGGCAATAATCGTAAAGCTGTGCATTGCGTTAAAATGATACTTATTCAAGTAACCGTCCATATTCAGGACCTGTAGAGGTGAATGAAGGAGAGAATTTGGAGTAGAGAGAGTGCAGGCCCCTCTCTCGTTGGTAAAAAGATACGTTTCGGGCGGTTCTATAATCTACCTCCTAACCCGTGGAACAAAAGATATGTCTCGAAGAGTAGACCAAGATGATCCACGTTTAATTCACCGTAACCGTAAATCAAAAGGGACACAAGCTAAGCAGCAATGCCGGATTTACCTCTAGGCTTTGCATAAGGCCCACAAGTACAAAATGAACATATTTTGGAACATTTAGTGGCAAAATCGTTCTGTCTGTTCCTCCGAGATATCGTTTATTTGTACATCGATATTTTTCTTCCGATACATTTCGCGTATCGATGTGTCGATGGCCTCACCAGCTGCCGTCCGGGAAGCGCAGCTTGCCCGGCCCCGTCATCCTGCCGTGCACGAACCGCCCCTCGTACACGCCGCCGTCCGCCCAGTAGAACTTGCCCTCGCCGTGCATCCGGCAGTTGAGCAGCTTCCCCTCGTACCGGTTCCCTCGCTTGAACGTGATGCTGAACTCCCGATCTGGCTCCAGAAAGTCCCAGCCGTATATGTACTCTCGGTCGCTGGCGAGGAGCTCTTTCAACTTCTGCAGCTGGATCGACGAGGACGTCTTTACCGACGGGACCTCGCTGCTTTTCATCGTCGTCACGCGGCTGATGGAGGGGGTCTGGCCCGGGGTGGCCAGGTGGCTGTCGAGCCGGTGGGTCTTCGTTGTCGACAACTCCTCAGAGACGCTGTTGAGCCCTTCGAGGGTGATGAGAGTCGGCTGCCGGCGACTGGGCGTGCTTATAACGGTCTTCTTCTGCGACCCGACCGTCCCTTCACTCTGGACGTCCTCCATCTGACTCCCTCCAGGACTCTGCTCCTCGGCACTGTTCACTTCGGATACGTCTCCACTGGACTTCTTCGGCAGTACGGAGACCGCAGGAAGGGAGGTCCTGGTTTTCCAGTCCTTCACGATGCTCCCCATCATCGCGGAGAGGAGTATCGCCACCACCTCGTCCTCGGCGTTCGGCTGCTTTACCTTCATAGGCTCCGCTTCCGCCTCCTCTGATTCCCATCTCTCCTTCACACCGTTGATGAATTCTTCGTAGTTCACGTTAGAAATTCGATATTCCGCGTCCTTCGAGTTTAAAGTCGCTTTTTCGTGTGACATCTTTCGTGATAATGATTAAAACAAATGTTTTGTGATACTGATTAATCAACATCGATGAAAACAAAACTCATACGTGGAAAAACATATGTTCAACTAGAGATAACGTAAAAAAGCGATTTACTTTTAATGCTAGCTAAATTGCATAAAAGCACAGCCAGACAAACGGGAAAATAAATATCTAGGTTTATAACCTCTGGTTTATTTAGTTAGTACTTAGGCTTAACTTACGGTCTTATTATTATAGTCTTGGTTGGTATAGCCTAGGTTTCAGCTCCGAAGAGCTGTCATCAGTCCTAGGCTGAGCTATTTTGTTATTTCTTGATTGGCATGTTGTCATTTCTGCCAGGTTAATAAAAACGCCATTTGATTTACACTATCACAAATACTGGTACTACCAAAAAAGACTGTACACGGCCGTAGTCGCGAGCTACTGACCTAATCCCAACGTTGGGAGGAGTGACGGGATGTCTGTAATCATGCATGGTTCTTATCACTCCTTAAAGTATCAAATTTAAGTAATCCGTGCGGGGAAAGGGTAAGCCAACCAGTGTTCTTAGAGTCCTTATTTTATCTAAAAGTGCGCCAATCAGGTGTTTCTGGCGGTGCACTTGGGCCCATCTGCATTCCAGTTGTGGCTCAGCGCGGCACAAGCCTATTGTTTTGTAGACTGGGGGCTAATTGAATAAATGGATAAGTTAATTTACATCCCATAGTAAATAAACATATACATACAGTCATTATATTTTTTTGAGAAATTAAACTGGCCACTTTAACAAGTTGTGTGACCAGTTGAAAAACAGAAAAAATTACAACTAAAAAACTACAGAGCATCATTCTAATAACATTAAATCTGCCTGCTGTAATATCTGACGTTTCAATTTTTGATGTAATGAAAACAATGAATCCTTAACTATGTTAAAATTTTAAAAAGTATTTATAAAAACAGCATCGTTTCAAAAATCTAATAAAATATTGTTATACCAAAATGTTATTTAAATATCCTACATCCTGTTGAGAAAAAAAGCCAAGTGATTGTTCTTTTACAAAAAATATTAAGATTATTTGTATTCTTGATTTGAAGCGGAAGCTGATTGAAGTACTTGGGACCCAGATATTGAAAAGACTGTCGGAAAATGGTTTTATTTACTTTGGGTAATTTGAGAGATTTATTTGCAAATTCAGGACAGCAATGATTGTAGTATGAACGCCTTTATGCCATGAGTGCTCGTATTCTAAACTTTTTACGAGTGACTTAAAAGCTGAATACAATTGTTGCATATACTATTTTATCTAAGACCAACAATTTCACAATTTCCTCCTAAGATAAACAAAACTCAAAAGGCCCATTAGTTGGAAGAATAGTGTCCTAAACCGTGAATAAAAGTTCTTTATTGATAACTGGAAGGCTCGCTCCTGTTGTATGTACGTGCGAAGTTTTGGAATGATTCATTCTCGTACGTGCGTTACGTCTCGTCGCATTCAGTGATCTGAATACTTCACAAGAACCGCGCTACCGACCTCAGCAAACCTAAACCTACATCACCTGACCACGCCACCGTACGCTGCATACACACCCCACTCCATCACACCACCACACCACCACACCATCACACCACCACACCACCACACCATCACACCACCACACCACCACACCATCACGGCACATCTGTGACGACTTCGCATGGTTGCACAGAACATGGACTTATAATGTGACACGGCAAGACAAATGCCTACCGGATCTCTGGATGTGCTGCCTTATTTTAGTGATTGGAATTTAAAAATTATTATTAGGACTCTAATAGTGAGGGGATTAAGACGGGAAAATCATCAAAATCCGTGATGACAGACCCTGGCTGCAAATTATTTGAAGACTAGACATACTTACATCACAAACAGCTCAAATACTTTCTTGTTATATCCGGACATATGTTTCGGGGTTTATACCCCATCGTCGGGGTCAAATGAAGATTTCCCCATAATCATTACGGGGAATAGTCATTATCACGGTAAATAGGAAAATCCAACAACTGTCTGATTAGGTTTAGTATACATTTCTCTTCCGTCTAGCGTTTCTAAACCATACAAATGCAAATTATATAATGCTAACCGCTTTGGACATCTTCATTCCAAGAGGAAATAAAAACTGACAAACTTAATTCGGACGTTTGCAACCAAGATAAAAAAACTTGTTCTCCTAGAAACGTAATAACCGCCTGAAAATTAAAATAGAATATGCTTTTCCTTGAACTCAGCCTCAGTGACCGTCGGCCTTCGTCTATAATTTTTATCTTCGCATTAGTAAGCAAACGCGGTAGTAGCCCACGTTCTGATTGGACCTCTTTATGACTATACTTATTCCTAGACCGAATGTAGTTGTGTCTGTCATTTTGATTTTACAGACCTCTCGTCCGAACCTCCAACATTAGAGGCCATCAAAGAGAAATAGACCTCCATTTATTGCTATGATCTATTCCCTAGTGAGATTGTGGTCGTGGGTGTCTCTATTTCCATTAAATCTGCTTCAAACAGATGCTACTACTAGTAGTACTAGAATAACCAAGTGTGTTACAATGTCTAGAGCTGTCTGGTGGTTCAACAAGGTCTACATGGTGGCTCAGCTAAAAGGTGATATATTGTGATACTTTATTAGTTAAAGAACGGGTAAAAAAAATGCCACTGGCTTCATAGCTAACATATTCTTATGTGAAGCTTAAATATTTTCTTATGTGGTCATAGGCGCTCACTTACAGACAGATTTCGAATTTGAAAGAACTCCAAATTTTCAATGATAATGAAGTCGACGTTGATAAAAATCGGTAATATATTATCAATAACAATTGTTTTAGTGTGTATATATATCTGTACTATATGGAAAAGAAATTGGTTTGTCTATTGGACAACGAATCTCCAAAACCATAAGACCCATAGAGCTGAAATTTGGCATATATGAACTCCCGTTGTGCCTTGTGATGAGTATTAAGAAACGGTTTTCCAAAATTCCCTTAGGGTTACGCCCAAGAGAACTCCAAGGTTTCAATGTTAAACTCCAGGGAAGTTTATGAGGTTACAATAGTAAAATTTAAATAGAATTAATTGCATAAAATAAAAAATATTTTCTACGGGTAAAGCCCAGCGAGATAGTCGTAATGTTGTGGACTTACATAATGAAATAATAACTATTGATCAGGGGTGCGCGAGTACTCGAGAATCGAGTTTTTTTTTCGAACCAAATACACACTACTCGACTCGATTTGACTTATTGCAAAATACTCGAAAGTTCGAGTCGACTTACTCCTGCCGTTTACCCAAATTCGGTACGTGCGAAAGAATATTACAGTCATTTTTTACTCCGTCGATCCATCTTTAATAACATAACTTTTGTTATATACTGAAGTAGAGAGTCCTTTTTCCTAAAGATACATTAATTATTATGTAACTCTATCTTTTCTATAGTTTGAGGTTCCTTATTATTCCTTCTCTTAATAAAAGATTTTTGTTATATTTTAAAAACCATACCAAATAAATAACAAACTCAGTTTTTTGTTGACAATTACATGAAAAGAAGTGTACCTTTGTGAGTAACACAAAGGAAATATTTTAATCATGAATAGAGTCAGATATAGAAGGGCTTTGTTTTAATTTCATTTCAAGACCCAGGTAAGCCTAAAGACAAATTAAAGACAAGTCTTCAAATCAAGAATTATTGTGAGAGTTTAAGTAAAAGGGTTTCTTTCTTTTGTTTGGTATTATTTATTTGTATTCTTGCTCTTTGTTCAGTAACTCTTTTAAGTTTATTTACCTTAAAATTGTAATTTGTATTTGATTAATGATAATTTTTGACATGACGATTATGTAGAAATATGATGACTATTATATTATAATCTTTAAAAAAAAACTCGACTCGAAAAAACTCGAAACTTGCAGGTATTTTTCAAAACTCGTCTTGCCTTCAAAAATCACTACTCGCATGATATATTTCTTTGTTATAATTTAGAGTTGAAATTTAAATATAATTTTTAATAGTTGACCGATTACGATTGATCTTTATTCATATCAAACCTTACTGTCGGATCCATAATGAAGCAACTTCTCTTTTGATCTTTTGGTGTCAATAGCAATTTTCAATCTTTGCTGCAAATGTTTTATAGTACTTCAATTCTCAACCATAGAATTTCATTTAGTTCACGTTCATTTAGTTATGCAAGAAATGTGAAATCGCAACAGAAAATGTTTATCAAAATTACAAAACGTAAAGCTACAAGATTCGTTTTTAGTTTTGTCTATTCTAATTCTAAAAAAATTAACATAATTTTCCGGATTTGAGTCCAGTGAGTTTAAAAAAAATATATAGTTAGGCCTAAATGAAAATTAACTGTTTAGATTTTCACCGCCTCAAGTGAGTCTATACCCGTTTTATAAGTGGCTAACCTTTCTCGACGAGTGGTGTGGGGCACTTGAAAAGTTTTTAAATCTCTCATATTCATACGACTTAATCAAGTCGGACATCGTTTTGAAATATGTTGATAATCTCATTCGTCGCTTCCAAGAAAACTTAGAACCTTGACACCTCTGGGGGCGGCGCCCCAAGGGACCGAGGAAGTTGATTAAAATTCTTTCTTACGTCATCTGCGACCCAAATCGGACATTAGGTCAACGGATGTTGATCATCCACGACTCTACAGGAATGTACATTCCTAAATTCGTCGCCGTCCACTCGATGGCTTCTGAGATGTAGTGATGAATCAGCCCATGAATTTTTAGCGTCAATGAGTAAATAAATGGTTTTTACCAAGTTACTTGTTTTATTTATGAATAATGATTCCCAAGCGTTCAATTTATTGAATTCTCTCACGTTCTTTAATAATTTTGTACTTTGCAAAGAAATAAAGTGGTCCATATCCAAGTAACAGGATGAAAAATATCCTCGGGCATCCAAAAGTAAATTAAAAGGAAATTCTAAATCTGGCATATATTATGAGGTAAAGCGTGAAGATTGTGAAATGAAGTACATTGGGCAAACAAAAAGAAACATGAAGACTAAATTAAAAGAACACATATCGCACATAATACATAATCACCCAGATAAATTCGCCATAGCTAACCACTGCTTGGATATGGACCACTTTATGTCTTTGCAAAGTACAAAATTACTAAAGAGCGTGACAGAATCCAATAAACTGAACGCTTGAGAATCATTATCCATAAATAAAACGCAACTTGGTGAATAATGATAAAGTTCCAATTCAAAATTTATCATTATTAAATGGTTTTTAGTTTTGTACAGTATGATTATAATTCACAAGTTCTCAAGTTTTTCGCCAAACAACTACTAGATTTTACTTTGATTTCTTTTATGAATTTCTTATAGCACACACTTTAAGAAACTATAGTTTTTTCTTATTTTTACAAACTAAAATATATAGCTTAATGAGTTTAATTGATAATATATACATTTATTTACAAAAAGTGATTGCATGTTTTAGCTAATACCCATGAGGCCTTAATTCTGATAACAATAATCTTTATTACGAACTAGATGACCCGACAGACGTTGTCCTGTCTTCTTTATGAATAATTTGTTTTAGTTTGAATAAATATTATCAAAATAGTCACACCAACAACATAGCTTTTATTCTAAAGCTTTTGTCATATGCAACATTGTTAGTTTTGTTTTCTGGCGCAAAAATTATTTTTTCAGTGTTCCGACACGGGAACAGTCGACATACAATTGGCCATGTGAAAATCATGGATTTTCAAGGTTGTTTCCACAAATATTCAACGACTGTCCATTTCATTCGGACATTGTAAATGCAAGCTGCTGGAAATTGTTGCCGCTTAAAACCAAAGGGCGTATCGTTTTGAATTATTTGGATACTTGGAAAAAACATCTTCACCTTTGTAGTTTTTATTTTTGCGAAATCGTTGCCTCAATTATGTTGTTAATTAATTTTTCACCACACTACGACGAAATCACCTGTTTTACAAACGTCAAACGCGGACCGAAACACACCGTTTGCCGCCACAGGACCGAAAACGTTTGGGGCCCTAGGGCCGAAAGTCAGCTGATCGTTTATTTGCTTGAAACAACGTCAGAACATCACATAATTATAAGGCATTCAAGACAGGATAGTTGCGATCATATGATTTCGCGATGAAATATGACTTCGTCTCGAATTTGAAAAACGATCTTGAGCCTGCAAAACCTCATTTTCGGCCCTTGTTGCGAAATATACTATTTCACCTTCAGCTGAGTGCCATTTCAAAACCGTAGTAAGTTAATGCTTCGCAACACAATAATTACTGAACCGACTTTTAGCTGAATGGATATTCTTCATTATATAAGCTTATATCACATAATCAATTTCATTCGGTTTTATCCTCTCAACCAACCAAATAAGGATGTGTGCGTGTTGCAACCCGCGTTTTTGCCATTCTACTGAATACATCTCACAATGCGTCTCACCGAACATGCAATGCGTAGCAATAAAATCCATGAGTAACTTCATTTTATTTTAAAACCTCTTGTGGTAATATGGTGATCAATTGGAGATTGGCCAGGAAATAATTCTTGTAGAATTTCTGACCAATTTGAATTGTACGTGAATGTAATAAACAAATCTGGTGTATAACTGGCGCCAATTCTTGGGGCCCACGCCGTCCATAAGACTAATGTTAATTTAAGCATTGGGCTTATGGACGGCGTGGGCCCCAAGAATTGGCGCCAGGTATACCATAATGACGTACATCTAGCCTAGCATCATGAGCGCACTCATGCTCATATGTCGCGGACTTATGACGTATGTTGCTGGGAGAATAGTCACTCTACCGTCTTTAAATGCATTTCAATCAGTATTGGTAGAATCCCCAAGATGCAAAACTCACGGAACGGAGTTTTGCCTGGTTCAACCTGATATGCCAATCGTGTCAATTGTAGTTGGCCACTGGTGCAGCATATTACAGGGGCTTCATTTTTAAACCTATAATCATTGCAACTGTTGACACACAATGTTCATTGAGCCAATAGCAACTATTGGCAATAAACTGTAATCGATCGTCGCGTTATAATTGAACGCAGCTCAATGGGGATTGAATGCAAGATCTCCTCGTTGATGGTTTAGATTAAATAAAGCACATTCGTCTTTATTTCGAGACTCGTTTTGCTTGTCATTTTGACTTGCCCGAAAGTGTCCTACACTCATAGCACTGCGTTCTCTACGGCCCAGGTTGTTGCGTCGAGGGTAACGTGGAATTTTCAAGAATCAGAACAATACTGAATCAATGTTATATTAAACTTAAAATATAGTCATGATTTTGGTGAACTATGAACTCAAACACTTCTCAATCTCTCTGGTCAAATAAAAAACTGCAGTTTTTCACAAACTCATAAGGCTTGCAATATTTTATGAATTTTTCTAAAACCAAACAAAACTATGAGGTTAAAAGTCTCTTTTGACTATTTTAGATATAGTAGGATCTTCATTTCTGTACATCCTAAAAGGTTAGTTAGATAAAAAGGTAGATTCACGTTTCATGTAATCAGAATTCTTCAGATACATAAATTAACTTAAGATTAGACTTTTTAGTTTCACAAAATCCTTTAACTACAAAAGTAAATAATCCAAGTGTAAATAAACAAACAAATATTTCAGATTCACATTTGTTTACATGTCAACATATGGTTATGATTTAAAATAGTTCTCAAGTTACTTCACCAGAATGCATAAATGGTCAAGTAACCTTATAGGCCTGTAGGACAGAGCCCTAAGGTCGTATTAAAAATTTTATTTCACACACAACTTGCCCTAAAAACACGAAGAAAACAAAAAAAGAATTATCCAGTTTGGTGCACAAATAAAAAAGTTGTAGATTTACAAAGAAATAGGATTGTTTTTATTTATTTAGGTAAGATTAACATTGGAACAGCGTACTGTGTTTACCACTCATTGAATCGATTTTTATTTATATAGATAACAAATACACATATGCATGGAGTGCGTTAAGAGCTAAATTTAAAGTACATCCATTTAAAAACAAAAATGTATAAAAACATGACCCTTATTTCTAACGAATAAATTGTGTCGGTAAACTACATACGAGTTAAGTTCTAACCGCGATTGATTCAGTTAAAATCGAGTGTATCATTTACAGTAAAATAACGCCCAAAACTTATCGGAGGTTTCAAACGAATGATGTGTTTGGCATCTAGGGGGCCCCAAAACGAGTTGTCATCGTCTCCGGCCTACTTGAGACCTACGGTAATATACAGGGTGTTTTTAACGCAACCAAAAACTTTATTTTATTTTATTAGTAAACGATTAATCCCTCACAATATCCCCGGATTTGACCCCACTATATTATTTTATTTGGGGATACAAAAAAGGTAAGGCATGCGAAAACAATCACAGGATATTTAGCACCTCAAAACAAACATAACAAATGTAATACAAGATATTCAAAGAGGTACTTTGCAAAACGTGTTGAGGAATTTCATGGAGAGAACACAACTTTATATAAATTTTAATGGCGAACTGTTTGAACACGTAATGGAAGCTAAATGTGGTAAAAATTAAATAATAGGTTGTATAAAATGTAAAGATAACAAAACAATACTCATATCATCTTTATATGTGCGTTATTCAATCGTCAACATGGGTTGCGTTTTAAAAAAGAACACCCTGTATTTTCCCTACAGGGAAAATACAAGCCCACAAAACCATTGATTTACTCTCAAGCTCTTCTTTTTTAAAAAGCACGAGCACAGAAGAATCATATCATATTATATACAGATGAAGTATACTTCATCTGTGGCACGAGCAACCAAAGTATGCGTGCATTAGGCAGCGTCAAGTAAATGGACCAGGCCGTCCGGAAGCTCAGTCCTAAAATTAACTGATGTAAAGTAATTAACTAAAGTTTCGGCCACAGAATTAGGCAGGCGGCAAAAAATGGAAACTCCAGTTGAGTATATAACTTGATGTTAGAGAAACCTCCGCTCCTCTACACATTTAAGTGTTTTCAAATATTTCCATCAGATGGAAGCACATTCACTTGGGCATGAATTATCCGAGTTCAATCAAGGGGATCAACGAGAATGAGCTACTTAACAAGAAAGAAATGTAAATCTAAACTAAGACGAAAATAACGACTAAATATGACTCTTTATACGTTTAAAACTTCTAAGATTAAGTTTTATAGATAAAGTTTTAACAGAAAAAAATATTAATATATTAATTATGTCAACAGATTTTGGAGAACACAAACAAAAAGCATATCTGTAACGTCAGATGGGCGAATGATAAACAAATAACATAATTTAAACGCCAGCAACGCACTCACTCACCCGGCTAATGCTGTGGCCGGAACTTTAATCCTAAAATTAAACCCTGATCCTAAATTATCCTGGAGGCGGGCTGGGCCGTGACAGTCGCCTCGACCTCTACACGCGCGGGCGACACGGCCGGCGGCGCGGCGCGGCGGCGGCGTCCGTCACAGAGCTGTGTTTCTGTGTTACAATGTAGCGCTATAACCATGATGCAGTTTATAATTGGCCTGCTCTCTCCTGCCAAGTCTGCTAACTATTTATGTGACACTTCCTTATATCTTCTGTTATGCGATCCTCTTAATATGAGAAGATATGGTTTTAATTGTAGTTTTAATTGTTTTTGTTTGGTTTTTCAATAGTAAGTTTTTATTTTATGTTTTATTTCCTCCGGAGATCGCTGAAATTATATTTTTTTTTTGTTTTGATTGAACCTTTATCTTGAATTTTGTTTCAGTTGATTATATCAAAATATCAAAATATCAAAATATCAAAATATCAAAATATCAAAATATCAAAATGTCAAAATATCAAAATATCAGTCGATTAGTTGGACTATCGAATTTAAGCGTACACAAAATGTGTTATTACGTATTAAATTATTAGCCCATGGCGACAGGCAGTTAAGAGTTTTTAACAAAAAAATGCGTTAATCGCCTAGATATTGTCTTATTGTCTTAATATGAATTATATACATACGTTTTTAGCTGCCAAATCACATTTCGCTGTTTATGTTTGATTTTCACCTTGTAAAAACAAGTAAATAACATATTCATTCTTATATTAATATTTGAAATAATTTAAATTCAACGAAATTCGTTTGTCAAAAAAGTTTACCCCTTTTTTCTGTAAGGAACTATTTTATAAAACAGAACTATTTGTAAGAATATATTTTGTTTTGAACGCGAACGAACTAGTAATCCGTAATTTTTCTACATTTTAAATTGTATAGAAATAAAACTAAAATTATTGATCATTCACTTTCGATCAATGAAAAAACCTCCTCCTATTACCGTTTTGTTGGCATTTCTTGGGATAAGAATTTGCCTATTGACTGACAAAAGTGAAATCGTAAAATGAACAGAGTGAGAAAGATCGATATGGGTGATATTTGATTTACACTCCATTACATTACGATAAAAATCCTAAGAGTGGACTTCCCACATATAGTACAATGTATAGAGGCTAAATTTTTCAATGTCCTCCCTGACGTAATAAAACATCAAACCATAGAGATCAACTAAAAACTTAAAAACTTTGATGAAAGACCTTTTTACGTGAGTGAATTTTTAGAGTGAAATTGACTAAGGAATTATGCTTAGACCTACCTGTATCATATTTTCGTATAGCCTACATTGTATACATTGTAACAATCTTGATGATTTTAACATGAAAGGTAATTACTGACTGACTGAAGGTTATTACTCGGCAATTGACTGGATAGCCGAGTGGATACAGCGCCCACCTCATAACCCGAGGGTCGCCGGTTCGATCCAGACCAAGATCGAAACTGGGTCCAGTTGCCATTTGTCATTGGGCTATGAATAAATAATGCTATCTATCAAAAGGTCGCCGTTAGATAGTAACAAGATCCGGGTTTGGACCGTTCCCGATCAAAACGTTAGAAAATGCCACTGGCGTAGAAAGACACAATATAAAATTACTAATATTGAATCATATCATAATAGTTATAGTAATCAATTAAAGAGATTACTTTTAAAAATTTAACTACTCTCGAATTTAAAAAATAAAAAAGCTGATTTGTAACTGCATTTGTCCGGATAAAAGTGAAGTGACTGCACAGCGAGGGAGGTGGTGCCCAAGGTAGAGTATAAATACGTCCATGTTTGCGCTGTAGCGCTAAAAGTATCCGCGTAATTTGTTTGCGTCTGAAGTTCGGTGCAGTAAAGGTCATCAACACTGACTTAGCGGCGCGTCTGTCTGCACGATGAATGACGGCGTTTCCCGTCTGTCAGCGCTCGGGAAACAGTTGAGTTGGCGTCCCACAGTAGGTGTAGGCGTTCAACAAACAAAAATGACAAGTTTAGAAAGAAAAATTTTTCCCCTAATCGTAAGCTGCAAAAGAGTTCTAACGAAGTTTAAAATAAGACATTTTAGCGAATTTCCCCCTATAGGGAAGTATGTAGGTATTACCGTAGGCGGCACGGAAAGACTTAGGAGCAGACATCGTACCTTTTCATTTTGATTACCCCAAAAATACACCATTCGTTTATTTTATCAGGTGCAAATGTATACATGCCCAAATACACGATAACTCACGTTGAAATGGTCCGATCTGAATTAAATTTGGTACAGCGTATAGAATAGCTAAGCGGACGAGTTAAAAAACAGCTCAAGTTGGGGTGGAAGGGAGGTAAGATGTGTTTTGTATTTTTTTCGCATGTAAAAATAAAAATAATCAAATCATAGTTTGATCCATCCACTGAATACAGCTTGAAAACAAAAATTTAGTATCTAGAATCAGTGCTCATGTACATTGGTTTCTAAATATCGCTATTGGAAAAAACAGTAGGTTGTCCCGAAGTAACATTATGAGAAATAAATTTAATTTTACATCTCGCTTATTTCTCAACATCGAATAAAACTCGGTTTTAGGCTGCATATGGTTGAGGTCTACTGGATAATGGCCTAAAATTCGCATTTCATCCGCAGCAAACCTTCGTACTCCCACCCCAATGTCAACTTTAAGGAAAACAAATAAAATTATGTACATATCTCGCTAATTTATCGACACAACTCAATAAAACTTGTTTCGTGACTTCATCTAGATGTGACCGTCTGGATTAATGCCAAAAATCTCTCATTGCAAACATAAATGCTCACTTCCCATGTTGTTGTTATAACATACATGCTCATTTTGGCATGTCAGTTTTTTAAGTGATTTTACTTGATGACAACAAGTAACTAAAAACTCCCCTAAAATCAGCCTAAATGATTTTGGAATTCACTGAGTATGCAGGTCTTCTGCCTCGGGGATAGTTTATAAAACAAGATGTATATGATTTAACTGTTTAATTTAGCTAGTTTCCAAAACATGTTGTGTGAATTTTAATTTTTCATTTTTTATCACTACAGCCACGCTCTTGCTCGCGGTGCGACGTTAACGATAGTGTAGTCGACAGGTGGTTTTTCGACCATTCGATTGTTTTTACCAGTCTATAACGTAAGTTGTAATCGAGTGTTCGGACTAGTCAAAATTTTATCGTTAATCGACTAGTTGACAACATACCCGTTAGGACGGGGGTTTCTACTTGTTTTTGCTCGTTCGACTAGTTTGAATGACTATAGACTAGTCGATGTTTGATGCGTTGATTAATCGACTGTTTAGACAAGTCCACTCGACGACAGGAACTAAATCGACTGGTCACAATTCGATAGCAAAAAGTAGTCGGTTCCGGTCAGCGGACTGCTGAGGCGCATGTCTTTATCAAATCCAGATCTCGCGTCGCTGATTGCCGGCCATTACTGTGGCGAAAATTACATCTATCAGCAGCCCCAAGGCCCGAGCCTAATGGCTAAAAAATATACATTCTATCGAAGGTTGGCGGCTGATTTATCGCTTCGGTCGAAATCCTCTTATTTTCTCCCGCGACCGCAGCCTACAATGTCTCGGCGAGATGGCGAGGCAGATTCCGTAAAGGTTGTTCTAAATTCGTAAATATTAACATTTCTATGTATCAATTAATGAGGGTCATAAGCCCATAAACATATTTTATAATATTCTGGCCGCGTGGTGGTGTTTTCAGGAGAATTTGGGTAAAACATGAGTTTTACCGCATTCATCTCAAGAGAAGGCTGGGTTGATGCCATGAGTACATTGGTACACAAGGCCAACTGATTCTCTAGCCAAGGGCAGCGAAGGGCAGCGAAACTGCTTACGGTTTTTCGAAGCATGAGGATGTATATAGCTTACATTCCCTTCGATCTATAGTGCGATTTTCGTTAACACATTTTATTCGAAACCCAAACCAGATTACCCGAATAAGAATTTAAGACTGATGCAATCTATGATGAAAGTCCTGGACATAGATGAATTACCATAAATATAGTTTGTGTGGAGGGGACAAAATTGCTTCTGATTCAGGTCATGTAAAAAGTATAATAATGCTAATTATTATAATGCTAACATAATAATAGCATTGTGCTATTGTTATATGCTATTACAAATATGATGTAAAATCATGATAATGATAATGTTAATTACAATAATGCTAAAACTAATATTAAACACAAGCTTTGCAACAAGGACCACAAAATAATAAATGGGAGATCCTATATAAATAAATATATACAAATATATTTATATATTAAGCTATAACTTTATTATTAAGTTCTAAAACCCAAAAAGTGACTAACATTTTTGGTGAAGTTACACGTGTAAAGTTTTCAAACTAAGTTAAAACTGTTCACTTTAATTACTTATGAAGATTTCGCAGCATCATCTGTCACGAGCAGTCACACTGTACAGTTCGCAACGTAGCTGTTTACTATATTAACACATGTAGAGTTTACTTAAATTACTCATGAAGAGTTCGCAGTGTCATCTGTCACGAGAAATTACACGTGTAAAGTTTCCAAACGTTAGCTTTTTACTATACAATACCTACACATGTAGAGTTTACTTAAATTACACATGTAGAGTTCACAGCGTTACCTGTCACGATGAATTAATTACACGTGTAAAGTTTGCAAACGTTAGCTTTTTAGTATAACTACACATTCAGAGTTCTCGACGTTATCTGTCACAAGCAATTACACATGCAGTGCACGCCGCCTTCACTTACACCCACTGCCAGATTTTAGTGTATTTCTATTCTCGTTTCAACGTGGAACAATGGTCTTACAGCCCACTCAAGTGATGTATTTTCAGTCGTCGTATGTGCTTCCAAAACTTGTAAACGTACATTTTGGAACTAAATATTTAGTAGGTGATAACGCGAATTTTAAGAGTACTCTAGCATAACTTCTAAGTGGATTTAGATAAAAGAACTGTTAAATAAAGCCATGCCATTGTTTAACAGTTAAGTTAGTCATTCTAATGATGAGATATTCTTAGGTGAGACACTGATACCAGTTAATTGACTTTTTTCTTAATAACTCACGGAGGAATCCTGCAATACTGGATTATGTCGATTGTGAATTATTAAGTTCTACTTGTTGGAACATTTATTTACAACGTCTTCTTAGTTATGTGTATATAAGTGTTGCTGAAACTTCGTGCTATTGTATTACAATCGGGCAATTGCTATTATATTACAATTTTATTATCAATTGGGCTACACTTCTTAAAACTGAATTAAACTAACTACAGCCAAAAAACATTTAAAAACTATACTTAAAATATTTATTAATTCTATTACATTTATTTTTAAATTAGAAGTCATCATTATTTTCTTTTAATGTTTTGGTTATTGGCTACGGTAATATACAAGGAATAAAAGGGTTGATTTTTAATAATCAACATTAGGACATTAGCATATCCAAAGTCAATTATATTACAATAGATGCACTAAGAAATTATTCACTTGGAAAAATCCTCCACATCAACTAGCTTCGGTGATAAACCCCCCTCCCCCTTCCCGAAAAAGACTTGAAAAATCATTACGAGACCATCCCTAGTGATTGATTAAGTTTGCCTGGCTACAGTGGGCTCTCCGTACACGTCTTGCAGTTGCAAGGTGGGAGGAAATGATACAGCGTCTAGACAGGCATGACTTGCGTGGGCAAACCTGGCCAAATTGGGGGACAATTAGGGCTAGATAGTTGGCAACACCGATTATGACGTGGCAACTCTGGCTGATGCACTTTTCATTGGTACTCGCCTATTTTGGCAATGCTAAGACGTAGACGTCCGAGGCCGACCAACAATACCCTGGAGTAGATCCTCCTTGAATTAATTTGACCTAATACTGGACAGTTAAGCTATGAGTTGCCATGTTTAGTTATCATTACGTAACATAAAATTTTATTTTACAATCAGAAAGAAGAAGCGATACCAAACTTGACATAAATAATACGAACAAATCCAATTACTTCGGTCCAGACTCATCCGATGTAGATGACTATTAGAACATATTTCTTATTCGAAAAACATATTTCCTCCAAAACTTGATTTGATTACAAAATATTTTTTATGGATTAAATAAAAAATGTAAAGTCAATGGTTAAGAAATTATCATTTAAAATAAATATTACCTTTTATCTTTAAAGAGATGAAATTTAATTTTCTAAATTTCTTAAGAATATTATTTTTTAAGAAATTCAATACAATTAGATTCTACCTGCAGTACTTATATGCACTAAACGTAGAGACCTACCTATGTGTGCAGAATTTGAACACACTTGAAAATTCTAACCAAAATCAATCTGTTGCAAGACATAAAATTCCACGTTTTTACAGATTAAAAGAAAATCGCCAAGTTTTATCTGGGTCTATTCGAAAGTCATTACGTTGGACAGGCCGGGGCCCTTACGAAAGTTAACTCATTTGGGAGGCTATGGCACAGAGAAGAAGCTTATGCTTCTTCTCTGTGGCTATGGCCATAAACACACCCAGTGTCTACCTAATAGGGTTTATGTACAGTTAATAAAGATAAATAAAACTAAAAATTCCTTCCGTCGTGCGAGTGTCTGGGAGTTCTCGACTTGGCTCGGGGGAACGCTGCACTTCCACCGCAGTAAACATTGGGAAAGGAATGAAGTGTTATGTAATAAACACAAACCGCCGAGTGTATTTTAAGATTACCAACTCCTGGCTACAATACGAACTCCACTAAGTACACTTCACTAATATGTACACTTTCTAGAGCTCTATATCAAGCAAATACCTATTCAAGAAAATCATCCCTGACTACGCTACTACGTAGGCTTACTCCACCAAGTATGCCACCGAGAGATACCAGTATGCCTGTACACTGTCTATGGCTCTATACCAAGTACACTTTCGACTGACGCTAACAAGGGGCTACCAAGTAATCCCTAAACTAAAACTTAACCAAGTATACTTATCTTCAATTAACCAAGAACATTTACCAAGTACTTTTTCAAAATCACACAGGGTATGTGATTCGACCAATAGTCCAGGCAATGAATGCTCAAAAAGAGGTATAGAGGGAATTGCATGGATCAAAATTTTTGACTTTGTAACTTTGTTTGGACTAGTTAGGAGTAAAACATATCAAAAGTCCCCGCCCTTAGCCTTTGAGCCGGCTGGGCTGGAAGGGCCTAAAGTTACAATTTTTTGGTTTTTCCTAAATATCTTGAAAACTATCAACTTTTAATATTCCCTATGAAATTTGAAAATTAAAAAAAATTAAATTTCCTGTAAAAAATATATAATATGTCTACTTTGGTCCAACCGTTTACAAGGTAAGCACTAATTTTCTTAATATTTAAAAAAATATCCCTTCCATAAGAAATAGATGTAAATTTGTGGGTAACTTAGATGCCCAATTGGGCAACGCTTTTTTCACCTAAATGAAAATGAACAGCATTCAGGAAATATTGACAAAATTTCTAGTAATTTGACACCTCAATCATAAAAATTGGTCTAAAATTAAGGCGTTGGCGAGCTCACAAAAATACGTTATTTTTCAAGGAATTATAAAAAAAATTGTAATAATTACTTGAAAAATAACGTTTTTTGTGAGCTCGCCAACGCCTTAATTTTAGACCAACCTTTATGATTGAGGTGTCAAATTACTGGAAATTTTTTCAATATCTTCTTAATGCTGTTCATTTTCCTTGAGGTGAAAAAAGCGTTGCCCGATTGGGCATCTAAGTTACCCACAAATTTACATGTATTTCTTATGGAAGGGATATTAAAAAAAAATTAATAAACTTATTGCTTACCTTGTAAACGTTTGTACCAAAGTAGACATATTATATATTTTTCTTACAGGAAATTTAATTTTATTTAATTTTCAAATTTAATAGGGAATACTAAAAGTTGATGGTTTTCAAGATATTTAGGAAAAACCAAAAAAATTGTACCTTTAGGCCCTTCCAGCCCAGCCGGCTCAAGGGCTAAGGGCGGGGACTTTTGATATGTTTTACTCCTAAGTAGTCCAAACAAAGTTAAAAAGTCAAAAATTGTGATCCATGCAATTCCCTCTATAACATTTTGCCTGGACTACAAGGTAAACCAAGAACATTTACCAAGAACTTGGTAAATGTTCTTCACCGAATTTTTTACGTGAGGAGCATGTTATAGCTTGAGTGTTTACAATCAAAAGCTGTTTTTAACATTTTCGGGCTCTGGTAATATTAAAATAACCATCATTTTAGTGAGGAAAATGAACTTTGTAAAACAGACTTATAACGTTATTTTCATTCCTAACGAAAAAAATCCAGTTCAATGCACCGCTTTTGTTTTTTAAACATCAGATTTTAAATATGTGTCTCACGAGGTACATTTAGAGGTACGAGGTACATTTAGAAAAACAGCTGTTTAAGCAATCAAATTCGCAATTAATGTTTGACGCCGAGTATGGTACTTTTTCGATTTAATGATACACATTTTTCAGTCATTTTTAGAATATTTTATAATATCACTTTCAAACAATAAACGCAAACGATTTTTACTGGCATTAATTGGCTTTCTCGATAGGTCCTGAAGATCCAATAGGTACATGATCCTAAACCATTCCAGAAACAGGGTTCACCGAACCATGACTTTCACTTTTATACTTTCATTTGAAATGTCAAGAATGAATGAGAGATGAGTGAAGGATGATTGAGGCGCGATATTGTAGACTTGTTACTGTCTCGGTTGGTTAGCCTAAGGTGCGTTGTACCCTCACGCATTATGTTATGTTTTGTCTTTAGCCTCGAAGGTGTTGAAATGCACGTCGTCGTGATTCCAGAAAGCGTCGTTCTCGAAACTCGACGAGACGCGCCGTATGGTGCGAGCGCACAACGCACACCTGCAGCGTGCGTAATCTGCGATAGCATTGACAACCAGTTTATATGAAGTATAGGGAGTAAGTTTTTTTTAGTAGAGCTAGGCTTTTTCAGATATGTCTTTTATGAATGATCAATTTAAAATTATTACTAAAACAATGGTAAAACACAAACCGTACTCAATATATTAGTAAAAAAATCTATATGGAATTGACATAAGCTGTGTATTTTATGTAGCAATTTAAGTTGCCCCACATTCACCTTTCAGTACAGACCATACGGAAGTGCTTGGTATATTTGTTTACACATATTCATAACAACGCTTGCGCACAACGACTTTTTACTAGCCATAACAGATTATTAAGGAAAAATGTTTTCAAATATTTTTAACGTTCATTGTACTGAAATCCGGCCAAACAGTGGGAGTAGTGGTCAATGTCAATGTTTCGAACACATTAAAACTAAATTTGCACTTAATTCCAAACTTTAATCGCAGATACCTGTTATAAACAGTGTACTGTATTTAACAAAAGTTTTGGACAATTATAAGTCAAAACCGATTCAAATGCGCGTACGTAATTTTTGACTCGAACCCACAGGTGAATATTACTTCAACATCGTCCATGACTCAGGCACACGTGTCGCGTTGTTATTGTACAATAAGCACAAGCACATCCGCGTGGCTCTGTAATCCACGTGGATCACCGGCGGAAAATCCCATCGTAAATCTATGATTCCTTGCCGATGAGGACAGGGACTTTATACCTTAAGATTTATGGTTTTATTTCTAGTATTTGCATGTCTTTCAAAATGTAAAGTATTTCTTTGCTGATGATTACAGTTGTTTGTATGAAATAATGTTACATTACGTTAGCGTACATTTGCCATAATTTAATTATCTAACAACATAATCGTTTTAAGGAAAAACAACCTTTATTTACACCCCAAAATTTTTTGGTCCATGACAGCAGAATTTATGGCAAAAAAACCATCATAATGTAAAAATATCAGTCGGTAGTTGTTTCTATTGGTGTCTGTATAGGGTCTAGACCCCACACTGTTGTATAATATGAAAATCAGCCATTATGAAAAGGGGTGTAACCTGCCACCACTAGAATTAAAGTACAATGACGTGTAGTATAAGTCTATGTAATATGTTGTATGTAATTAGTGTCACAACAAATCTCGACCTGCGCGTACCGCTCTCTTAACATTAATTTTCCATTTGTCTCAAACATTTTTGAAAAGATTGGGAAGATTGCGCTCGAAGTTATAGGATTACGTTTTTATTCTCGTCAAAAAGTTGTGCCACACGCAATAGGGGTTGCTCTTTAAGAAACCAAAACCTCTCCCTGCAATCAATATTAAGGATGAAGGGAAGGGATCGCTGAAGTCAACTAAAAAAACGTGGCTGGGCACCATTTTTAATATGAACATCAGTCAATAAAAAAAGTGGTGTAACCTCCTACCACTAGAAATAAAGTACAATGACGTGTAGGCTTTTAAGTTTAAGTTTCTCACCTCATGTGAATTCATCTGAGTTTATTTCTTTACGTTGGTTTGCTCAAAATATTCCGAGTCAAATAACAATGTAAACCTTACGGAAAAAAGAAAATTTTTATATCTCGCTCATTTCTCAACGTATCTTAGGAAAACTTAGTTTGTAGCTTCATCAAGATGGGATCTGATGTATATTAGTCTAAAATCCCCGATAGTCATATTTTGTGGCAGCAAACCTGCAGTGTCATTCCCCATGGTATCCTTATGGGAAACAAAAAAAAACTATATCGTCCTTATTTTCTAAAATATCTTGATAAAACTTGGTATATTGCTTGTTGTAGTTCAGTTCTACTAAATACAGTAGAACCTCGATAAGAAGACATTTGATAACACAAAAACATTGATAACAAGTGCGCATTTCAAGTCTCCTTCAAACTGTAATGACACTTAATGTCTTTTTAACACGAACCTCAATAAGAAGACTCCCTTGATAAAGAGATTCTTTCCAGAATTTCCTCGAGAGTCTTATTATCAAGGTTCTACTGTATTGAATTAAAACCATCCAGTTTTAACATGCCTGTTACAGCAAACCTGCAAACTCATTCCCCATGAAGTTCTTATATAGATTATAAAAACATGTCACATCTCCCTATGGTGGATTGAAATGGGTGCAACTTTCGCAAAAGGGTTACACCAATTGCTAGCATGTCACTTTTAGCGAATTTCCTTAAAGGAATAAGCTATTACGGTAGTACTCATAGTAAGACCTAAGCCCGAGACCATGTTAACTTTTCATTTTGGGGTCCCCAGAAGCAAACAACACCATTCGTTCGAATTTATATATATATACGTCTGTTAACACGATAGCGGCCATAAATATGGTCCGATCTTAATGAAATTTGGTACAGACGTGTAAAGTGGCGATCACTCGGACGAGTTCGTGAACCAGCCCGATCGGACCACCGGAAGGGGGGGTAAAGGGGGATAAACCCCCCAAAAATTGGTTTTTTTTTAGTTTTTCACATAGAAAAATAAAATTTTTCAAATTTTTGTTGGCACCATTGAATTCAGCTAAAAAAAAACAAACAATTTAGTAATTTGAATTACTGCTCTATGTCCATTGGTTACCGAGATATTGAAAGTGGTAAACACAGTACGTTGTCTCAATGTTAACCTTATGGGAAATAAGTAAAATTCTATATTTCGCTTATTTCTCAACATATCTTGATAAAACTTGGTAAATGGCTTCTTCTAGTTCAGATCTACTAAATATTGAATTAAAACCAACCAGTTTAAACATACCTGTAGCAGCAAACCTGCATACTCATTCTCCATGTTATTCTTATGGAGCTTACAAAAACATGTCAAATCTCGCTATGTTGGATTGAAATATGTTGTTTTGCACTTGAAATTCGCTGAGTGTGCATGTCTGCTGCAACGGGGGTATTTAAAATATATTTTTATACTTTGCTCTTGCAGCTTTAAAGACAACCATAGTGCTAAAATTATTTGTAAGAAATTTCATCTATTAACTTCAATACTGCTTCAAGGTGTAGACAAAATGCCTGTTACCAATATCATCTTAATACATAGAAACTTCATTTATGAAAATACACTGCTACTAACCTATAAAACATTTTTATAAAATAAGTTTAAGGTTACTGAAATTTGATTTATTCTTGTATGAACATAACTATTGATTAATGAAGATCTGTAACGACAAACTGTAACAAACTAAACTATAACTTAAATAACAAGCACATAGTTTTATCTCAACATAACTTATTAGCTGCTGTCTATGTGGTTTGTGGTCAAGTTAGTTGTGTCAGAATTAATATATTTTGTGTCATAGACAAATTTAAATTATTAGTATTTCTATTCTTTTTTTTTAAACTTGGTGACACATTTGATAATTAAGTATGTTGTTGTTTGTTTTTTGTGTGGGGAAAAACATTGGCTATTAATTATTAGTACTTTCTGAGATGTGAGTTTTTGTTATAGGAGTGAATAATTTTTTTATATGTCTTTTTCAGTTGATTGATACTGAGTAGATTGGAGTTTGGGTTCGATTTGAGGAATTCAATTGTGGGTCATTTGGTTTAATGTATTTATTTAGATGTGAATGAGACTTCTTGTAACAATTAATAAATCGTGTTGTTGTTATCATGGCTAAATCATTTAACTTTTGATAAGTTGTTGTTTATTTTAAAACCCTTTAAAATAGTTAATTAAGGTTCCAGGAAAATTTATTTTGTGATTTAGTTAATTAATGTTATGGTTCATTCCCCTCCTGACAATACAGGTTCCCACTGACTTCCTCAACTAGGTGTAACCCTTCTGCGGAGTGTTTTTTTTTTACTTAAAATTCGCCGATTATGCAGGTCTGCTAAAGGTATTGCTCTTTCAACTAGTTAAACGACTATAATATAGTCGAAGTTTGATGCTGTGAGTAATCGACTTCAGTGATCGACTAGATTAGTCAACTAGTCGATGTTCGAAACCAGTCGATAGTGTAAAGTAGTCTATGTTCGAAACCAATCGATAGTGTAAAGTATAGATGTTCGAAACCAATCGATAGTGTAAAGTAGTCGATGTTCGAAACCAGTCGATAGTGTAAAGTAGTCGATGTTCGAAACCAATCGATAGTGTAAAGTAGTCGATGTTCGAGACCAATCGATAGTGTAAAGTAGTCGATGTTCGAAACCAATCGGTAGTGTAATGTAGTAAATGTTCGAAAACAATCAATAGTGTAAAGTAGTCGATGTTCGAGACCAATCGATAGTGTAAAGTAGTCGATGTTCGAGACCAATCGATAGTGTAAAGTAGTCGATGTTCGAGACCAATCGATAGTGTAAAGTAGTCGATGTTCGAAACCAATCGATAGTGTAAAGTAGTAAATGTTCGAAACCAATCGCTAGTGTAAAGTAGTCGATGTTCGAGACCAATCGATAGTGTAAAGTAGTCGATGTTCGAGACCAATCGATAGTGTAAAGTAGTCGATGTTCGAGACCAATCGGTAGTGTAAAGTAGTCGATGTTCGAAACCAATCGATAGTGTAATGTAGTAAATGTTCGAAAACAATCGATAGTGTAAATTAGTCGATGTTCGAGACCAATCGATAGTGTAAAGTAGTCGATGTTCGAAACCAATCGATAGTGTAAAGTAGTCGATGTTCGAAACCAATCGATAGTGTAAAGTAGTCGATGTTCGAGACCAATCGATAGTGTAAAGTAGTCGATGTTCGAAACCAATCGATAGTGTAAAGTAGTCTATGTTCCCATCACCGCCCGCACCCGCTCTGTGTGAAGTGCCGGGGAGGGCGGCGATAATGTCGGTGACCTTGCAGGGTCAGAATCAATTTACTACTACGCACTTCCGTGCGTGCGTCACACCCGCGGCATCCCATTCATGCCCTCCCGCTCCAATCGCCGCGCCGCCGCCGCCGCCGCCAGTGGTTATCTCTTCTCGCTTAACAATAAGTTTTATTTATTTGTTAATCCTATACCCTGTACTCTTATATGAGCAATGTTATCGTCCCTGCGTGCGTGTTTGTTTGCTTGCTTGTTTGCACAATGATCTCAAAAACGGCTCCGAGGTTTTCCTTCAAAGTCTGGAACTAAGTAATTTATGACTCAAAAACGTCTCTTATGCAGATTACTTGGCCAGAGAAAATCTAATGGCGTGATAAAACGAATTTTAAAGATGTAAAATTTTAACATTGGCCATGTGAGTTGCCATGATAGCAACGAAATAATCAAGAAAAGAGTAAACAAATGAAGTAATCATAAAAGCTGTTTAGAATCTACGGCCATCAAGGAAAAATACAGCGAGTGGGATGAAGAAATCATGTAGCAATAAAAAGGGGTTCTATTTATTAATTTTATGATACTGAAATATTTTATAGCAATTGGATGAACTGGTAAATATGAAATAATTCCGAGCAAGGCTTGGTCGACCAGGTATTAAATATGTAAAGCGGGTTTTTCAATGGGTATAACTTGAGGCGAGTGAGTTAGCGAATGGGTATATATTCTTAGTTTCATTCGCCTTTTGAGCATTGCTCTATTGACTAATATCTAAACAATATTATTTAGATTGTATTTTAAGCTCCAGTTCACACGATATTAATTTTTATTTACCTTAATTTTTAGAACACCTTCATTTTTACTTGAACTGTACTCACGTACAATTCTGTCGCCAGTAGTGCTGCAGAAAACTCTCTTGACGCTCTCTCAAGGCGGCAGTAATCAGTTTATGCCGCATCTCCGTAGGCGCTCATGTGGAAATGAATGCAGTGATAAAATTCTGCAAGAAGGCATATAAAAAACCGGCGGCGGCGCACCGAAAGTGCACCTCATACCAATTTGACGAAAAGGGTTCACTAATCCCATAACCGAAATTGCGTCTAGAGGGTAACAAAAACACCTGAGGACTGTAACACCTCGTAATGACTTAAATATAGGAGTGTCACCCCCCCCCCCTCCGCCCAAACCATTGCAGGGCTTGTTAAATATTTAATAATTGGTTTGGCATTATTTACTTTCTATTATTTTTTTTAATACTTTTTAATGTTAAAATTGTCTTGAAACTTATTTTATTGTGCTGATTAAATGTTATAGACATTCAAACAAGCCATTTCAACATTTTGTTTATTCAAAAACTTGTTTATTTGAAATTTGTGGTGTTAAGCTGATCTTATGGTATAGAGTGCGACGGTGATACCCTCTGTCCAGAATATTTTGTCCGTTTCAGCGGCCACACTACGCTAACCCGGCTCTAAAATTCGTTACCTAAAACCAGTCTTCTCCATCCACCGTCCACTATTAATTTTAGTCAAAAAATCCTCACAGGAAGTAAAAAAATACAAATACAGTAGAACCTCGATAAGAAGACACTCGATAACACAAAAATCTTAACATAAGAAGTCCACTTTTCAAGTCTCCTTAAAATTGTAATTGCACTTAATGTCTTTATAAAACAAACCTCAATAAGAAGACTCCTTTGATAACGAGACTGTTTTCATCATCTCCTTGAAAGTCTTCTTACCAAGGTTCTACTGTACATAAATGAATCAATAAAAAAGCATAAGTTTAAATTAATGAGTAGGCTGCATTTTTGTCACCTCGTATAAGTTAGGTAACTTTTATATTATAATATACTTTTCAGAGTTTTAAATGTTGTTAATATTAGATATCCGATTGTTTATAGTTTGGTAGTTTCGTAGTAATCTATCAGGGGTTATCTGCTGATCCAGGGATTTTCGGGACTTCAGTTCCTTTCCTCTGTGGCCATGATCTCTGAATCCCATTTTTAACTTTCGCCAACACTAATTTACCGACTCCAAGTTTAAAAACCTCTGACCTGACTTCTCTCTCGTATTTCCCATGGGGCTGGTCCACGACGGTGGAAGACATGTAAGATCTATAGCCACAAATCTCTGAGTCCCCTTGCTTAGCTCTCGTGAACAGTACATTACAAACTCCAAGTTGAGGAACCTGTTACATAACCTCTCCCTCTTGCCCTCCTCAGGGGGTATCGTCTGATGCATTTTTGTGAGTATCTACGACTGTTAGGGATTTAAATATCTTAGCTCAATAATCACAGGTCTCTGGATCCACTTGTTTATATCTCGCCAACATTACCTTACCAACTCCAAGTTGAAGAACCCCTGACCTAACCTCCATTGTCTTTCCCAGGGGGTATTTGATAATCCAAGATGGTGCGGTACCTGAGCTCTTGAGCTCTATAACAAAAAAATCTCTGGATCTCTTAGCTTAGCACTCGCCAACACCACTTTACTGTCTCCAAGTTGAACCCTCTGACCTACCTCTCTCTTGGCTTCCCCAGGGTGCTCTTTGGTTTCTTTGGAGCTTCCGCTGGTCCACTAAGGTGAGGGACTTAACCACCTTAGCGCATAGCCACAGGTCTCTGGGCTCTTGCTTAGCTCTCACGAATACTACCAACTCTACTTTCTAGAGCCTCTCGTCTTTCCCAGGGGGTATCTGCTGATGCACGAAGGTGAGGTACCACATCAAGGGAAGAGACCACACATCTCAGGATCCCGTTGCTTAGCTCTCGCCAACACTACAACACTATTTAACCCCAAGTTGCCAAGCTGTAGAACCTCTGACCTAATCTCTCTCTCGTGTCGCCAGGGGGGATCTGCTGGTCCTCGATGGTGCAGGACGGCCAAGCTGTAGAACCTCTGACCTAACCTCTCTCTCGTGTCGCCAGGGGGTATCTGCTGGTCCTCGATGGTGCGGGACGGCCAAGCTGTAGAACCTCTGACCTAACCTCTCTCTCGTGCCGCCAGGGGGAATCTGCTGGTCCTCGATGGTGCGGGACGGCCAAGCTGTAGAACCTCTGACCTAACCTCTCTCTCGTGTCGCCAGGGGGGATCTGCTGGTCCTCGATGGTGCGGGACATCCAAGCTGTAGAACCTCTGACCTAACCTCTCTCTCGTGTCGCCAGGGGGTATCTGCTGGTCCTCGATGGTGCGGGACAGCCGAGCTGTAGAACCTCTGACCTAACCTCTCTCTCGTGTCGCCAGGGGGGATCTGCTGGTCCTCGATGGTGCGGGACAGCCGAGCTGTAGAACCTCTGACCTAACCTCTCTCTCGTGTCGCCAGGGGGGATCTGCTGGTCCTCGATGGTGCGGGACATCCAAGCTGTAGAACCTCTGACCTAATCTCTCTCTCGTGTCGCCAGGGGGGATCTGCTGGTCCTCGATGGTGCAGGACGGCCAAGCTGTAGAACCTCTGACCTAACCTCTCTCTCGTGTCGCCAGGGGGTATCTGCTGGTCCTCGATGGTGCGGGACGGCCAAGCTGTAGAACCTCTGACCTAACCTCTCTCTCGTGCCGCCAGGGGGAATCTGCTGGTCCTCGATGGTGCGGGACGGCCAAGCTGTAGAACCTCTGACCTAACCTCTCTCTCGTGTCGCCAGGGGGGATCTGCTGGTCCTCGATGGTGCGGGACATCCAAGCTGTAGAACCTCTGACCTAACCTCTCTCTCGTGTCGCCAGGGGGTATCTGCTGGTCCTCGATGGTGCGGGACAGCCGAGCTGTAGAACCTCTGACCTAACCTCTCTCTCGTGTCGCCAGGGGGGATCTGCTGGTCCTCGATGGTGCGGGACAGCCGAGCTGTAGAACCTCTGACCTAACCTCTCTCTCGTGTCGCCAGGGGGGATCTGCTGGTCCTCGATGGTGCGGGACATCCAAGCTGTAGAACCTCTGACCTAATCTCTCTCTCGTGTCGCCAGGGGGTATCTGCTGGTCCTCGATGGTGCGGGACAGCCGAGCTGTAGAACCTCTGACCTAACCTCTCTCTCGTGTCGCCAGGGGGGATCTGCTGGTCCTCGATGGTGCGGGACGGCCAAGCTGTAGAACCTCTGACCTAACCTCTCTCGTGTCGCCAGGGGGGATCTGCTGGTCCTCGATGGTGCGGGACGGCCGCTGCACGGAGCTGCAGGACGAGAGGTCGACGAGGGAGGAGTGCTGCGCCTCCAAGGGGGTCGCCACCGCCTGGAGTCCTGACGACCTGGACGCCGGCACCCTCTTCTTCTGGAGGGTGCTGGGAGGCGGCGTGCCTTGCCATCCTTGCAAAGGTGAGTCGTTTCTTTCACCAGACTTTTAACATAAGTAAGAAATAGTTCACCACCAGTTTTCTATTTTAAAAGAGAGTAGTAGCCTCGTTTTACACCTCGCATTTGCCCCCACGTAGGTCTCAGGCCTGTGCGTGAAAGTTATCAAGCAAAGTAAGCAGTGAGCCGGTACAAGGTGAACGGTACCCTTCACGAAAAGTATGCGACAACGTGGAGACTCGAACCTACGAGATTGTTACCGTAGTTCCGAAGACCAGTGCGCTACAAATTGCGCCGCCGACTCGCACAACCAAGTATAGATTGCACAGACCAATTCAAATGACATGGTTCTGTCCAGTCCGCCCATAAGAATAATGTTTTTTTAGCATTGGTCTTACGGACGGCCTGGGCCATGTCACTTGACTTGACCTGTATACCCTGTATTGAAAGAAGTGACAGGCGGAGCAGCGACCGTGCGGCAGAAAAACAGTACTGTTTAATCTATGCTATTTCAATTTGCTGTGAAACCCCCCAAAAAAAACACTGTAAAATGGTCACTAAACTTAAAAAAACAAGGTCGGTGGCGCAGTTGGTAGCGCACTCGGCCCCGGTTCTGTGGCGGCAGCGTCGCAGGATCGAGTCCCGATGATGTCGCATACTTTTAGCAGTGCTGTTCATCCTTGTACTGTACCGGCTCACTCCTTGGTTTGCTTGATAACGTCCACGCACAAGCCTGAGGCCCATGTGGGGGGGGGGGGGCAAATGCAAGGTAAAAAGAGGTCGCCACCCTCTTTAAAAAAAGATCAGTCAATTAGGTTGTTCGTGAAGGTTTCAAATAATTAATTTCAACCTACACCGTATAGTCTACGTAAAGAGTTAACACGATTTTCGAAGTAAAAAGTTCCATTCTCTGTGTTTTATTTTAGCTCTCCTTAGAAGCATTGGAGAAAAAGTTTTTATGGAAAAGATTTCAACGAGTTTTTTAACAATACGTCATCAAATTTTGAGATGCAGTACCTGTTATTAGAATAACTTAATTTACTTAATCAATTATTTTCCAAGGTACTGTTACCTCCGCTATCATAAAAGACGTACATTGGTGAACTTGGCTTATCGTCTGGTTTGAGTAACGTATGAAAGAATTCCAGGGCCACAGGCATCCGCAGACACCATTGTTGTCGAGCTGTTACTGTACTTCGTCTGGCTCGCGTACCGCTGAACGTGGTTAAATATTATGCTTTTTCATTCACGGCAGTTTTTATCACACGTGCTGCGGGGCTAAAGAAGCTCTTTCTCTCCCTAGGGAGAAAAAGAAACAACTGAAGACGAGGGAGGACGTCAGCTGTACGCTTTTAACTGTAGTATAAAACCAAAGTCAGTAGAAAAAAAAGAAAATTAATATAAGGTACCTAAGTTACATAAGGATTGTTGAGCCAAAGCTTGTGACGTCAATGCTTATTGGGTGTAATATAGCTTCAATCTATGTTTCAGTAGTATGTTCCCTCTGATCGAACAAGATAATTTTTTTGTCCCAGTTGGAAGTCAATAGTTTGTTACTGTCAGTCTAACCTAAAACACAAATGAAACAGACAATCAGTTGATTTTTTTTAGAAAGCAATCTAATCTAATCTAAATTTTGTTGGGAGAAATCTTTTAAAGGTAAACAAGATGTAAAATTTTGGTTTTTAAGTAGTTAGCGTAATATATTGAGCGGTATATCGAAAAATGTAGTTCACCGCTCATGGGACTAAAGTTGCTTTTCATTACTTGGTCATTTTTCGACCTCGGCTCAAGAGTCACGGTCGAAAAACTTGACCTCGTACAAAAAACGTGACTTTAGCCGCTAGTAATGAAATATACCATTTCATAACTGTTTATCATTGGGGTTTGTAACATTTTATGGATGGTACAATTCGAAGTCTCTATTGACGATCGGAATAAGTCCAAGCATAAGGTGGAAAAAGTAATGAAATAACCTATTAATAACAGAATTAACAGTACTTGTGGAAATTAATTGATGACATAACCAATATTACTCAAGTTTTGTCCAATGACTCTAAGCCAGCGAGGACATAAGCAGAGTTATTCTAAATCAACAATAAGAAACTGCATTTTTTAATCTAAAATCGTGTTAAAAAACTATATAACTTACAATATAAAAACTGTACGAATAAAAAATGTAGTTAAGTGATTATTTGAATAATGTTTAACTCACTGTTTTATCAGTGTTTTTACGTTAGTAAACCTTTGGGCAAAAAAGCCGTTATTTCAAGTTACCGTTACACTTGAGGCGGATCGACGGCACCGTGTTACGCAACTACTAAACCTTAACAATTAATTTACTAAATTTCTTCACTTCATCTCATCTGTTGCCCAACGCTATCTTGAAATTTTGTGCTGTAAAACAGTGATCACTTCCCATATTGACTACGAGCAAAGCAATATTTTTTTACATTCAGGAGTATACATTCCAATGGAGTTGAATTATGAGGGTGAAATACGCCCTTCATTAAACGACGGGTGTTCATCGATCATGGATTCAGTCAGGGGCGGAGCGGCCGATCGTCCCGCAGTCGCCGTGGAGCAGCACTGAGGGTATCTCGGGTCCTCGAGAACATTTGTCTTAAATTCCAACAAGTCCAAGGTCTCTATAATCCACTCTCTCTATAAAGAAAGTATCAAGATAAAATATTTCTGTCACATATTCAGAATCTCTTCAGGCGTACCTCAGGGTTCGAGTCTGGGGCCATTCATCTTTTGATTATAGTTTGTTGGGTGTTACTGTACACGACTATCATCGGGTGGATACCTTTTCGGACCTTCCCCAAAACTCTTCGGTGTCTAATAATATAATTAATATAAAGCAAACAAACATAAAATAATAATTAAATAAGCTTTCCCGACAGAACTGACGCTCATCTTCAATCCCCTAATAACTTTTACCTCCACACAAAAAAAACTGTCTATATTCTTCCCGTCTAGCTCCTGTCTGCCGTCGTGGCAATGGCCATTACCGAATCAGTTCCGATGCACCTTTCGGGGGGAGGGGGAGGGGGGGCGTGACAAGGTAAGTGAGAGAGTCCGCTAGTGCCAACACCGGTGCAAAACCCAGGAGAGCCAGTCTGCGGCTGCCGTCGGGAGGGCACTGCCCCGCGTGTCTACTGCAATTTTTCAAATTGAAATCTGGAAATTTTCTCCCGGACATGCATTGCGGTAAGATTTTTTCTAGCGCTTTTTTGTATCGCTTTGGAGTTTCCATGGATATAATTCCGATGACCAAGATGATTTACTCTTGTTCCAACGCTTTTAGTATCGCTTTAGGAGTTTCCAGGGATATAGTTCCGATGACCAAGACAATAATCTCTTGTTCTAACGCTTTTGGTATCGCTTTAGGAGTTCCGGTGCATATTTCCGATGGCTAAGATTTACTCTTGTTCCAACGCTTTTTGTGTCGCTTTAGGAGTTTCCATGGATATAATTCCGATGACCATGGACCAAATCTCCGAATTGGATAATCTCGAATTGGGCTGACGGTTAGTTTAAATTAGGTCAGGATTTGTTAATTTTAAGAAAGACCCTCTTATTTAACAATTAGTCTCTAGGCCCCGATTCGCGTAATTCTATCAGACTTATTCCTAAATTTATATAGTATAGCCATGCTCAAATTCAGTCGAATTAATAATTTCCACAAAAGTAAGCTTAGACAGAAACAGAGTTTTCATTGTGCTTTGATTTTACTGGGAAATAACTGATCAGCTTTTAAAACAATTTTTAACCCGTACTGAGGTGATTTTCCGTAGGTTTCGGTTTATTTGAAGTCCAGTTACAATGAAGCCAGTAAGTAGAAACACTAAGTGATCGTAAAAGTTATAAATAAACACTAAGGGTTGCCAAATAGCAAAAACAATTAAAATTGTGCCATTAGGCCATTCATAGTGTTTTCTTTTTCTTTTAAAATTTAACAATTTTTTTTATTTATGGAACATGTTATATTTAGTCTGCAATATAGAAACCATAAGAATTGCATGTAACTTAATGAAATTAATGCAATGTATGTTTGGGATTTTCTCCACTAAATGTACCCAAGTGTACCTCACTTACATTCCACATTACCAAATTTTATTATGCTAAAGTATGCTAAATTGGAACGCCTCATGTACATTACCTTTTCTTAGAGCGATAAAACTTCTTCCTTTATATCGGACGATTTCCAAAAACAACATTTTTGTGTAAATATTAAAGCTGAAATTTGATTAGAGGTTTGAAATTGTAAAGAGTGGATCATAAAAATAATTAAACATAAAATTAATCGAAATATATTCAGAAAAACATTTCAAATAAGCTTTTATTTCACATTAGTTCAGCGTGTAACACTCGTTATTAAAAAAAACTGAACGTAGGTTTACATGCTACACTGAACTATAATTACCTTAATTGGTCTATTTGAAATGAATACAAAGGGTCTCCTGTGATTTTTATGTAAACAGTTTAACAAGACATTTTTTCTTATTTCTTATTTTTTACTTTCTGTAAAGTAAACATTCTCACAAGTTTTGTAATATTCGGGTTAGAAAATCTCACAATAACCTAAACTAGATTATTAAATATACAGATAAACAGGAATTAAGAATGAAGTTAGAGTAGGATGAATGTATACCAATTGAAACATTCTTTATAACGGCTTTATTATCTCATTACAACTTTTCGTGTTTGGTATTGTAACCAAACAAACGTTAATTGTTATTAAAGTTAGAAATACTTAAAAATAAAAATAAATAAATATATATATATATAAAGTGGGAGCATTGTTATTGCTCTCTTTTTTTCCAGCACTCATTGTTATGCAAGATTCTTGTCATTTTGGGATCTATTTTGTTCTCTTTATGTATATCTTTATTTCTCGGTCACTTCAACCTGAAGACGGGATCAGATTCCAGACCCCGATATGTTATAAATAGTATATTACGTTACTAGGCCGGAAAGTACTGTTTTACCGTACGAGTAAGTTCGTATCGTATTCCTTTATGGTCATCTTTGGTATTACCAATACGTTTCTCAATCATTCAAACATTTGCTACTGCTACCAGTGCTGCCACTACACTCCTCTAAAAAGTAACCGATAAACACGCATTAAACGTCGGTTTTCTGCAACTCAGCTGATTTTTTACTACCGCAGTCCAAAAAAAACTTTCCGGCCTAGGCTGGGAAGTGTTTTTCTATGGACTGATTCAGCGATAGGAACCTTTCCAGCCAACTAGGGGACAGAAAACAGATGGCTGTCAGTCAGTATGATGAAAACTAGTTTTTATTATACCCTGAGTCATAACGTTATAAAACTAGTTTTTACTATACTGGGCTCCATAAAACTGCGAACACTTAGCTCTTAACTAGAGTTTCCAGACGTCGTGGTTTTCCCCGGACAGTCCGGGGTTTCAGGCTTTAGTCCGGAGTCCGGTTCGGGGCTGCTACTTGTTCGGGGTTTTCATGATTTTTGCAGGAATGTAATTTTTTCCTCCAAATTAACGATAAATTATTCAACATTTCAGCTGGAACCGTGAGTGTAAATACCAGTTTTTAGAGGTTTTTGCGAACGGCATGATAAATGTAGCATTAAAAACTCAAGTGGGCGATCCTACCGTTAGCAGACAGCTTTTTAATTGTAATCTGCGTAAATAGAGGTGTGCCTACTTAGCAGTTCCGGAACGAGAACAGTTCCAATAGTTCCTTGTCATCCGCGGAACATGTTCTTTTGAAGTTCGCGTCCAGACATTTCAAGCGCGGAAACATGGAACAAGTCCCCCGGCTGTTGTACCAGAACAATTCAAGCGCGGTTTGATGAGTCAAAAGACACATACAAAAGATGAAATCAGTTTATAGGCCTATTAATTAAAGACTAACTTTTTAGTGATGTTTGCTAATCTTTCCAGTGTGTTAAACAAATTAATTTTATGTATTAACCTTATTCTGGTCATTCCGTTTAAACACTCCCTGTAAGCTTCTCTAATAACCCAATTAGAAATAAAAAATAAGTAAAACCTTAGTAAAACAAACTTTATCTGTTCTTTATTTTGCGTGTTGTCAAGCGACTGGCGATGACATATATTTGACCGCACCTCAAACTGTCCCTGTCCCGGGTTGGCCTCCGGAAATCCTAGAACCCTACACAACAGATGTAAAAAAACAGCTGTTTCAGTGATTCTGAAGCTCGCAATTGTGACGCCGAGCGCAAGGCCTAATTTTATGAACCATCGCAAACAAAAAAAAGAAAGAACAATTTTTGACACAATAAATAAAACCATGTCATCATTTGAATGGTATTATAGCTCAGTCATTGCATTCAAGGTTGACTTTTGTCCGAAGTACTTCAGTACACGACAAGCCGTGAGTAAGTGACTGTGACTGGGGGCTTTACGTGCCCAAAAAGTGAGCCAAGAACCGACGTTACTCAGCACGATACCTGCCAGTCATCGGCGCAGCGTTGCACCTCCGCACCGACTGGCGCGCGGCCCACGACATGCAAAAATAAACCGTAACGCTGCGTGCTTTTGAATCATTTCGAAATGGCCTTGCGAAATCATTCCTTGGCGGTCACTGCCTTTTTTGTATGGTAAAGATTTTCGACTGATCCTCTTCAATCTTTGGTTTTGTCGATTTTTCACCGACAAAGTAAACCAAAGATAGTGAGTGGGGAAGGAAATTACCATCAGCCTATGATAATCTTATCGTTTGAATATTCAGGTTCGGGAGCGTTAGAGAGGGGTCTCCATTAAAACAGTTAAAACTGTAGATCACACCCGTCCCCAGTTATACTGTGGTGAATCTATGTTTGAGACTTGAGGCTATTTACTGTGAGGCTTGATGGAAAAAACCTGTTATGTAATTCTTTGCTGTTAGTTAAAGGACATAGGATTACTGGAAGGTTTTTCGATATGTTTTTGTCATATCCTAAACGATGCGTGGTTGTGAGACAGGAAAGGCGACTTATGTAAATCAAACTATCATCAGGGTATTTTCTTTCAGCTTTTAGCAGTGCATCTTTTTCTACTAAGCCTCTATAAAAGAGCTAGTAAATGAAGAGAAATATATCATGACAGGAGGAGAAGATTACCAGTACCTATTTATTATAATATATTGTTGGAATAACCAGTACAACTCCTGGCAATTAAAATATTTGTTTTTATAACTTCATATAAAACAATATATTTGAAATCGATTGTTGATTGGTTGTTAACCTGAAACTAAAAATATTATGGTAACAAACATCTTTTGTCATGGGGAGGGCGGGGGATGTAAAATATAGATACATAAATTTATTAGTGTACGAGGGGGGTGACTTTCGGTTTTGCAGCATTTCAAGAAAATTCTTGAAGTTTCTGTCGCAGGGTTTTGTAAAAGTTAATGGTACAGCGACTTGAAGACAGTTTGGCTGTTTTGAAGCAAACAGGGTCGAGTTTAACATGCAGCAGCACCAGAAGTAGTAACTAAACGCCGGTTTTGGTCCACTGTTCCAGAGTCGTGCAAGGACGTGCAGTGCGGCGCCGGCAAGTTTAATACTGCAGCAGCACCAGTAGCAGTAACTAAACGCCGGTTCCGTCCCTCTGTTCCAGAGTCGTGCAAGGACGTGCAGTGCGCCGCCGGCAAGTTTAACACTGCAGCAGCACCAGTAGTAGTAACTAAACGCCGGTTCTGGTCCACTGTTCCAGAGTCGTGAAAGGACGTGCAGTGCGCCGCCGGCAAGTTTAACACTGCAGCAGCACCAGTAGTAGTAACTAAACGCCGGTTCTGGTCCACTGTTCCAGAGTCGTGCAAGGACGTGCAGTGCGCCGCCGGCAAGTTTAACACTGCAGCAGCACCAGTAGTAGTAACTAAACGCCGATTCTGGTCCACTGTTCCAGAGTCGTGCAAGGACGTGCAGTGCGCCGCCGGCAAGTTTAACACTGCAGCAGCACCAGTAGTAGTAACTAAACGCTGGTTCTGGTCCACTGTTCCAGAGTCGTGCAAGGACGTGCAGTGCGCCGCCGGCAAGTTTAACACTGCAGCAGCACCAGTAGTAGTAACTAAACGCCGGTTCCGTCCCTCTGTTCCAGAGTCGTGCAAGGACGTGCAGTGCGCCGCCGGCAAGAAGTGCGTGGTCCGCAAGGGGCTGCCCAAGTGCGTGTGTTTCCCGCACTGCCGCGGCGACAAGAGCGCCTACCGCGGGCCTGTGTGCGGCACCGACGGCAGGACCTACCGCTCCGTCTGCAAGCTGAGGAAGCGGGCGTGCCGCAAGAACAACGCCTCGCTGAGTGTCGCCTACCACGGCATCTGCCAGAGTGAGTCGCTGTTCCATGTCGTTTACATCCATTAAATCAAAATAAGTTACAAAGTTGGCCATGTAAGTCAATATTGACTCATCAACCACTTTATTAGCTAAGTGAAAATTATACAGATTCCATATTTTCCATATTTTATGGCGCTATCAGGGCAATAAACTATCAAAGAAGCATGCAGTGTTGCGTAGAAGAATTTATGATAATAATGATAAATAGAGAGAGTTGCCCCTGATGGTGGAAGAAATTGGCTTTCAGTTAGGCTACGGTTATGGTAACCCTGCGAATGCAAAGTTGTCGAAGGTACACTGACAATATGGCGAAAAAGAGAAAGGTTATGAAAATCTAAAATAAAGGACTCTAGACTTCATTTTTGCGATATCACAAAGGAAATAAACTTATGAAAGAGATTAATTGATCCTACCTAGCCCTGTGTCAACAACGACAAGTGGTAAATTGCACGTTTTGAATACCTCCCTTTTTACTTTTTTATATCCATAAAGTCATGGTTCACTCATGGAAATCTGTAACCTTGAAAACTATCTGTTTTTTTTTTTTGCTGGAACACTTTTTTTAAAAGCTATTTATTTGCAAACCAGGCTTTGGGAGGATCTTATTAATGACTTACTCATATATAGAGAGAGTACTCAAAAAGCTCATATTGATTGTAATAAATATAGAGCATATTGAGAAATATTCCTCTCTGAATATATTGCTTGGTAAATCCATTCAAACAGAGCATGACAGGACCAGAAAATTAATAAGTATTTTTTTCTTTAAAAGCCCTTTAAGAAACACTTTGATCCAAAATCTTTAAGGAAAAGAGAACAGCATAATTTTATAAGACTGAACATATTATAATGATGGGGGTTAAATTAATTTAATTATCTTATGAATTTTTCACTTATTAAGTAGACCTCACACCATAAAAACGTCATATTTGCATTAGGCCTATACTGTGTATTTGGAAGATGTACACTTCTGCTCTTCATCCAGTGCTAACGTACTGAATCTTTATTTTTAATATCATATTAAATTATTTTAAACCTTTTCTAATGAAACTTTGAGCGTTTTCAGTGAATTATTTTGATATTATTCCCTACCATAAATAAATAAAAAAAAAATAAATAAAAATGTCTTTATTAGCCAGCGTTTCTATGATACATCAGTTTTTCAGACCAACGTTTGTCCCTTACAACTAATTAGCTAAACAAGTCAGTATTTTCGTGACACATGGCTTTCAGTTGAAGCTTACAATTATCAAGACAAATATTTTAGGCTTTCTGGGAGCCCGTTGTACTATACAGGGCCGAAGTAGGAAAAACTCCTCCCCAATTACAAGTTGACTTTTGGAAAGTGAAGCCTCCCTTAGTGACGGGTCCTCCGCTGAGACACCTCACCACGGAAGGAGAGTCGCTCACAAAGATAGACGGGTTCACGAGACTTCAATACCCTATGTGACCTACTCTATCCATCCATTTCCATTTTACCACTTGTAATTGTTTATATCTAGTTATTGCTATTATATTTTAAACCTCATAACTAACTCCCTTCCTAATTGTACATGTAATTTTAAGGTCAGGCTACTCAGGGTCAGTTTTCCTTAGGCACGGTGTTTTCTCACATAACTCCATAGCAGCGAAGAAGTTAGAATCAAGTAAAAGTAATTTCCTTAACTTCTCCAACACAATTACACTCTGACGTGTCGGATGGCCGCTAGGAGACTAGTCAGCCCTCCGCCTATACAATGGAAATCCATTGTGTAGTGGCGAGAATGCCTGATCCCCTAGCAGCCATCCGACCTCTGCTAGAGTGCAGTTTTTTCCTCAACATCAATACTCTTTCGCCGCAGAAATAAAGTCAAGATTGCTTTTCTTGAGAATTGTTCTATAGGCCTCAACTGTTACATTTTTGGGGAATAGGCCCCTTGAGTCTCCCTCATGACGCCCATGATATCCCGATATTACAAACAGAGTGGTACAACAACATCCCAATCCAACTAATTTACAATAACTCTAAACACCCAAAGACCTCCAGCTGTTGCCCCAGTTTTACCTCGCGTCAGTCAAAACATCGCAACCTCGCGATGCAGGCCTCGGCGGCCGTGTCAGCCATCAGCATCGGCACGGTCGATTTAGCCGCGCACGTTCGCATTAAACACACACATCAGAGGCGCATCTGCGGGTCGTTTATCTGGATGCTGCTGATGCGTTTGTCGTGGCGAGAGCAGCAGCCTCAGGAGATTGCGGGTTCCGGTCCCGCAGATCTCAGACGAGCGCCTCGGGCGATCTGCTGCAGGTTCGTGTGCATCGGGCACCCGCCCCCTTCGACGGGACGTAAATCATGCTAAACAGTTTACAGTTGCTTGTTTAGGATTTATTAGATTGCTGCTTCTGGAGATATACAGGGTGTTTACGAAAAACTCTTACAGACATCGGGATATGGTTACTTACATCAAAAATAAGAAAAAAAGTTCCTATAAACATGGGTCCTAAAATGCTCGGTTATCCGTCTGTCGGTCTGTATGTGTTTTTAACATGATTTTGCATAACTTTGGAACTACTAAAGATATCAACTTCAAACTTGGTACGTACATGCTGACTAATAGGACAAATTTTGATGCGGAGTATCAAGTTTCTACTTTGTACCATTTCAAATTGGCAGTCATTTTTATATTTTAAAACTTAATATCTTAAAAACCGTAAATTTTACAGAAATTGTACAAGAGGAAAAAAAGTTGCGTAATTTTATTTCCTACAAAACCATATACAAATCATAAAGATTAAACCGCAAATAACGGAATTATTGCAATGTTTTTAAAAGAATGCATGCTTATTTATGACAGTTACAGAAAATATTCGCATTGTTTTGTTAGAAAAATTGCAATAACTCCGTTATTTGCGGTCTGATTTTTATGGTTTTATATGGTTTTGTAGGAAATAAAATTACGCAACTTTTTTGTCTCTTGTACAATCTTTGTAAAATCTACGGTTTTTAAGATATTAAGTTTTAAAATATAAAAATGGCTGCCATTTTGAAATGGTACAAAGTAGAAACTTGATACTCCGCACCAAAATTTGTCCCAATAGTCAGCATGTACGTATTAAGTTTGAAGTTGATATCTTTAGTACTTCCAACGTTATGCAAAATCATGTTAAAAACACATACAGACCGACAGACGGATAACCGAGCATTTTAGGACCCGTGTTTACTGGAACTTTTTTCTTATTTTTTATGTAAGTAACCATATCCCGAAGTCTGTAAGGGTTTTTCATAAACACCCTGTATAAAGACGTTTCAGGCTTGTTACACAATGATCGAGTTTTAACCTAAAATCTCGCCTTATTATTTTAGACTTAATAAACTTGTCGAAAGGTTAGTTAAAGAAAGTTATCAGTCTATTATGTTTTTTTACATTATCAGTCAGTATGTTATAGCCTGACTGATAAATGACAGCCTAATTGTCATTTTACCAATGACAGTTACTATATATTTATCTTCCTCTATATGTATTTTTATCTCTTTATTTTACACACTCTAAAACCTCCAACTACGTGTTCCTTGTTTTCAGCAAACTTGAAATATGATTTACCCACTTGACTTTTATTTTATTCCCCAAAAATGATCCGTAATATTTACCCTCCTTGTCTTCAATCCCTCAATCCTCCACCTTCAACTCACACAACCTCAGGCTTTAACCCCTATTATTAGTTTTCTATATTCTTATTCTTTTATGCAGCCCAACATTCTTCAATCTCTGTCTCCCACTACCTCTGCTTCACCCGCCCTCTGCACCTTGCAACCTTCGTTGCATACCTTCTGTTGCCTTTGTCCTTTTTAGCCTCCATTTTTGATCCGATGTCCTCTTCCCCCCCTTCATCCCCTCCGCTCTCTGATTCATGCCCTCCCCCGGCCGCAGTCTCACCTTCTGTATCCTCATACATCCAGCTTCCCTCCGCAAGTTTTCCTCTTCACCCTCGTCATCCCCTCTGATATTCGCCCTAGTTAGACTTTGAGGCCCACATCCTTTTAACCTTTGTTTTCTCCTACATCCACCTTACCTTTTATCCTCCTTACCCCTCACCCTCTATATTTTCCCTTATCTCTGTCGCCTTCTATCCTCTTCCCCTTCGTCATCCTCCGTAAGCTCTGCACCTTCCATCCTCCTTACCCCTCATTCTTTGTATCTTCATATACATTCTACGTTGCCTCCCTCCTTTCCGCTGCCCCCGCCCCCGCCCCAGACCGCAGCCGGTGGTGTACGCCCCTGACCGGCGGTACTGACCACAGGCTCGTGCGACAGGATTCACTGCCCCGCCGGCAAGTTCTGCCTCCTCGACCAGAACCTCGCGCCGCACTGTGTCCGCTGCGCCCGCCGCTGCGCCGCCCACGGGCCGCACTCCCGCCCGGTCTGTGGCGCCGACCGCCGCACCTACCCCTCCGCCTGCCACCTGCGCCAGGCCGCCTGCCGCCGCGGCAAGGCCATCCCGATCGCCTACAAGGGCAAGTGCATCCGTGAGTATTGCCTCTTTTATTTGTTCATTGCCTCTTTTATTATTGTTTTTAATTTGTGATGTTTGCCTGTTATCATAGACTATAGATACTTTATCACTTTGTAGACTTTGCCATTGCCACTGCAGTGAGCTCACGTTTTGGTGACCGAGATTTGTAGGCGCTAGGCAGCAGCCAATGTTATCGTTTCGGGATTGCTCTGCGGGTCGCATCGTTTTGGTCCCACAAACGTGAGCTACCAAGAGTAGGACTTTCCAGCTCTGGTTTTAACCTAGAGGACTAGGGACGGATATTGATATAAAATTCTCAATTGGAACTGCAGGACTTTCCATTTACCCAAGCCAAGGAGTACCTGGTTACAGAATAATGATGTCATTAAGTACGCCCTCGGGAGGAGGTGATATAAAATGTTATGACTGGAAGCCATCGTTAGTTGATAAAAAACTCCATGAAACTTGCTTTAAAGGGTGTACTCTTTTTTTAATGGCGTGCTAAACTATTACCCATTTAGGTAAATCTTGGTCTAACACAACAAATTGAAATTTTGGCTTACACAGAAAGAGGTTGGTCGAAGGCCTACAGAATAGTACGAATACAGATCCCTCTCAGGTACAAGTAGATGGAATGGCATCTTAAGTATATTTGACTGAAACAAAATTCGTTAAACCTAGACCTAGGCTAAGCCTGGTTTCCACGACGACCAGACAGCAGCACAAAAAAAAAACTCGTTTGTTCTCTTTTGATTAAAGGTATCACTGTCCACTGTAATAGTCGACGTGGAAATTGGGCTTAAGTTTTGTAGAAGTAAATTAAGCTGTTTATGTATCTTAACTTAACTTTATTTTTGGACGTTTCTTTCTGCATGATAGATAAAACTGTTGATAATAATTACAGTCAAGCTCACTTACCCACACCCACGACTGCAGTCGGTGTCAGTGCCCTCGGCTGCAGGTCTGTTGTAGATTAGCGCAGCGGAAAGCGATTATGCTCTTGTAACGATCGCTATTTCAGTTTGAGAAAAACAGCCGAAATGAAAGCACCGTTTGTGCTGCATCTGGTTTTGATCCCGCTGTTTGTCGCCAAGCCGCGTGTTTGCCTTGGAGGCGTCCGCCGTCCGCCGCAAGTCTGCGGCCGCTGTCGTTTCGTTTCATCCCGGTTTTATATAGGGCGCGATAATATACCAGATTACTCTTTTCCAGCTTCGCTTGCAAACAGATGTATGATTTTATTTATATAAAATGGCTGCAATATTTCTATTTGGTCAAACATTAGAACAAAGCATGACCATATATGTGTAATCAAAGTGTACTGAGTTTGATGTAGTGTTGACGGACAGCAACACTGTCTCGAAAATTTAGCCCTTCGCTGTACTTAAGTGTAGCTCTTTCCTAAAATTCTGAGACATTTGCGATTCTAAAATATCTTTAATTTGACATTTCGAACTTGAGCAAAAGATACCGGGGTATCACAGGTAAAAAAGATCCATGGATCAATATGAGACAATGCGAAGCGGATTTTGAGCAGTGGCAATTTACCCTGCAGAAGTCTGCAGAATAGTTCGGATTGGTGCAGCTGCAGTTTTGGTTTCCGTGTAACTACTAACTACTGCACTCGTTCCGTCCATTGACGCCCCCTCCAGTGATAAATCAATTGGCCTCTCGTGCGGGTTTCAATTGAAACTGCAGATAATTGTCAGGTGATTATTTCAAGTGAAAATAATTTACACCAATTACAAACTGTCATGCGTTTTCAACGAATAGGGAGGCTGCAGTGGCCCTCGAGGCGCGTTTAGATTAGACGATTTCTACAGAGTTTTTTTTCTTGCAACTTGCGGAGTGTCGGCCTGTCGCAATAGACCTTCAGTATACTTGATATTTCACAGGGTACTGAACAAAAATAAATGCTCCGAAAATCAAGAGTTTATAAAGGTGTCTTTTCTGTTCTTATATAAAATGGCCACTTATTGAAGTCTTATAAACCTAAACGTTCTCGTAATACCTGGAAGACATATATTGAGTAAAATCCTTTCTAGTTACATAATATGTGCTTAAATTTAATTTCAAATACATCATCAATCGGACTTTTCTTTAAACTATGCGTATTCAAAATCTTTTGTAAAACCAAAAAATCGAGCCGCTCTACTTGTTCATATCTCAATCATGGGCGGGTTTCACGGGGGGCCAGTGGGTAACCAACACCTCCTGATTTTGGGGGGATATTTTCCAGGGAAGGGGCAAATGTTTTTTCTAACGCAACTTAAAACGAGCTAAAACCTGAATTAAAAGGGCGTTTGTTGTAAACTAAAATACATAGCTAGGATACTTGGAATAGGACTAACTTGGATAGGAGATGGATATATGAACTTGACGATACAATACTTCATTAACTGGGGCGTCCTGGCCCCCCAAAGCAAGGGCGGAATTAGGTCATAATTTTTGGGGGTGCCAGCTCACCTAACATTTGAAGTATTGTTTGCTCAAATTCATACATCAAACTCCTACTTAAATGGTCTGTTTTAAGACCTATTTCATTAGTTTATTATTTTATTTAACAACAACCATTTGTAATTTATGCAAATACCTCAATCAAAGTTATGAAGAAAAAGTTTTTCGTCTTTCACTGCAAAGAAATCCACCAAATATGAGGGGTGCCAGGCACCCCCTGGCTCCCCCAGAAATCCGCCCATGCCAAAGAATATGACCTAAATACGTTCTAGCTCGCAATAGAATTTCGTGTTACTCTCTATGAATCTCATTGACATTTCTCCCTTAAGATTCACTTGAGAACGCAGATCATTCAGAGGGTCGATCTAAAAATACGTTCAAGACCTCTGGAAATTTGGTCACTTGTTCTCCAACGATTGTCAGTTCAACCTTCAGCGAAATCCTAAGAGGGACATGCGAACATTTTACAAAAAATCTTCAAATCATTACATTATAGAAAACAAAATCAAATAAATACATAAAATATAAAATAAATTTGTTTGATTAAATCCTGCAAGACAATAAGTTGTTTGGTAACTTGCCTGGCTGTTTGACACTGATCTATGAACATGCTAAAGACAACTAAAGTTAACGTTAGATAGCTGCATTTTTAAGAAGACTAAGTTTGAACCATTTGTCCCAAAAGCTTAAAAATCCAGTTAAAGAAGAAATCCAACTTGAAATATTTTTGAATAAAAAATAAATAAAGCTTTCAAAAGTCAATCAACACAAAATGGGAGCACTTAAAACTTGCTATAGGTCGCGTCATATTACGTGGCCCAGGCCGTCCAAAAGCCCAATGCTAAAATTAACGTTATACTTATTGGCGGAATGTGCCAATTTACTCGACCTGTTCACAACAACAGAGGCAGCTCCCGTCTGCAGAAGTCCCGTGTTGCCCCATATCTGCGGGTCACCCTCACCCTCACACCCATACACCCACACACCCGCACACAACCACAACCCGCACATATGCACACCCACACCCCCACTCACCCATACACCGACATGTTCTCAACGGAGGCGGCTCCCGTCTGCAGAAGTCCCGTGTTGCCCCATATCTGCGGGTCACCCTCACCCTCACACCCATACACCCACACACCCGCACACAACCACAACCCGCACATACGCACACCCACACCCCCACTCACCCATACACCGACATGTTCTCAACGGAGGCGGCTCCCGTCTGCACAAGTCCCGTGTTGCCCCATATCTGCGGGTCACCCTCACCCTCACACCCATACACCCACACACCCGCACACAACCACAACCCGCACATACGCACACCCACACCCCCACTCACCCATACACCGACATGTTCTCGACGGAGGCGGCTCCCGTCTGCACAAGTCCCGTGCTGCCCCATATCTGCGGGTCACCCTCACCCTCACACCCATACACCCACACACCCGCACACAACCACAACCCGCACATACGCACACCCACACCCCCACTCACCCATACACCGACATGTTCTCAACGGAGGCGGCTCCCGTCTGCACAAATCCCGTGCTGCCCCATATCTGCGGGTCACCCTCACTCATACACCCACACACCCGCACACAACCACAACCCGCACATACGCACACCCACACCCCCACTCACCCATACACCGACATGTTCTCAACGGAGGCGGCTCCCGTCTGCACAAGTCCCGTGCTGCCCAATATCTGCGGGTCACCCTCACCCATACACCCACACACCCGCACACAACCACAACCCGCACATACGCACACCCGCACACAACCACAACCCCCACTCACCCATACACCGACATGTTCTCAACGGAGGCGGCTCCCGTCTGCACAAGTCCCGTGCTGCCCCATATCTGCGGGTCACCCTCACCCATACACCCACACACCCGCACACAACCACAACCCGCACACCCACACAACCACAACCCGCACATACGCACACACCCACACACCCGCACATACGCACACCCACACCCCCACTCACCCATACACCGACATGTTCTCAACGGAGGCGGCTCCCGTCTGCACAAGTCCCATGCTGCCCCATATCTGCGGGTCACCCACACCCTCACACCCATACACCCACACACCCGTTCACTGGCTGCAAACACTCGCACACCCACTCTCCCGCACACCCACTCTCCCGCACACCCGCAAGCCCACACACCCGCAAGCCCACACACCCGCAAGCCCACACACCCGCAAGCCCACACACCCGCAAGCCCACACACCCGCAAGCCCACACACCCGCAAGCCCACACACCCGCATGCCCACACACCCGCAAGCCCACACACCCGCAAGCCCACACACCCGCAAGCCCACACACCCGCAAGCCCACACACCCGCATGCCCACACACCCGCAAGCCCACACACCCGCAAGCCCACACACCCGCAAGCCCACACACCCGCACACCCACTCTCCCGCACACCCACTCTCCCGCACACCCACTCTCCCGCACACCCGCAAGCCCACACACCCGCATGCCCAGACCGGGCTGCGCACCAGACAGACACCGCAATCAACATTACATGAATAAAGTTTTCATTATTTTTAATCGAATAAAGATGCACAAAATCTGATATAAAATTAGAATTATGACTATGTATAATTAATCGGTTAATGGCTAATCAACAGTCATAAACGGTATGTAAACACCCAAAGTATAATCCCACTAATATTATAAATGTGAAAATATGGATGTTTGTGTGAATATCTGCCTGTCTTTTCTAACATAACATTAGAATTATGACAATGTAATTAATCAATTGACGGCTAATCAACAGCCGTTAACAGTATGTATATATGTATAATCCTAATAATAATATAAACGTGAAAGTATGGATGTTTGTGTGGATCTGTCTGTCTGTCTGCTGTTTGTCTTAATAATTAAGACCCTAGCAAGTTCAAAGTAAATATTCAAACTCTTAAAAATATTACAATATTATACTTATATACATACTGTTAACGGTTTGAGACAGGCCTCGCGTTCATGGGCGTCCTATCCTGGGGGTTCATGGGCGTCCTGGGCTCCTTCTGGGGGGGGGGGGGCATTTTGGAAGATCTCATGGGGGAGGGTTGCAACTCAGGGGTCAACAAAATGAATAACGGTGGCCCTCAAGATTTTTTTAAATTAAACTGTAAACTTGCTTTTGGGTGCATTTTAAAAATTGTGTCTTAATTTAATGTATTTTTTCAGTCCGTTGATTAGTTTGTAAAGAAATCAACTCATCAATCCCCTTTTATCCTTAGAAAAACTCTCCCGGACTTAGGATTTAATTTGTCACTTCTTTTTCTTCTCAGGTTGCCATGACAGGTAGTTTGCCATGACTTCATAAACTTACCTACAGTTCAACATTGAAACTTAAAAATACCGTAGGATGTGGCTCTGATAAGGATTTTGTATAACAATTTCTTATAATACTCCATTTCATCAGCCGTGTTACCTGACGGACCAGTAGCAGACCTTGGTCTTGCAAGCGCGATTTCCTAATTCCTTTAGGTGCCATGGCCGTTGAAAAAGTAAAGTATCTAGGATCCAAAGCATATGCTGAGAGGGGGGATCCAGTCCCGCGCGACTACCTGTTCCTCCCATAAGACCAATGTTAAATTTCAAATTCGTTACAGCGTCAACCGCTCAACCAAATTCGTTGGTTTGTAGCTCATTTGAAAGAACAAAATATTTTCTAGCGATTTCAGTGATCAGAATTTTAATATAGTTCAGTTGTTAAAAAATCGCAAAAATGGGATTTCCGGAATTTTTAGTAAATCACTCTAAATGTGATATAAAAATTCTGCTCACTGAAATCGCTAGATTATTTTTTGTTCTTTCAAATGAGCTAAAATTAACGATTTTGGTTGAGCGGTTGAGGCTGTACCGAATTTGAAAGTTAACATTGGCCTTATGGGAGGAGCAGGTAGATACGCGATATTTTTCGAGACTGGAACCCCCTCTTAAGTCTTTAGGGTTACATGGAGATACGTTGTCCGGTTTAAAACCGTTTCTCATTTTATATGCTGCCATAGATAGAATACTTCTTAGGAGATACAAATAAAAAAAACTGTCGAATAGCAAAAATAAAATCACCACGATTCAGGAACCAACGGAACCGACCGGCTACCACCACAGACGCACGCACCACGCGCGGCGGCGGCGGAGCGCGACAGTGGCGCACCAGCGACACTGCGGTGCAGCGTTGCACCGCGGCGGCTGTGTCAGTATGACTCAGGCGACCTTGACCAAGGCCACTCAAGGTCACCGACCCCTCCCCTCTCCCCTCCCCTCCCGACACCCACTAGACATAACTCACCCGCCCCCCTCCCCCCGCGCAGACCGGCTCTTCCGATAGCGCATGTCGCCGGGGACCCGTTACCGCTGGCCCAAATGTTTGTCTTCTGTTGTGCAACGAGTGCATCGACTCGCGATTTGTTAATTGGTCTAAAGGTCTAAATTAGTCGACCAGAGTGTTATTTTTTTACCAAACAATCCGACTGCTTTGGCAGCCATTGGGCGTCCACTATTTATGATTTATGATGTGCAAAATTTTGAGCAGACAATGGAAAAGTGGTTGATTTTTCTACCAATTGTAACGGGCTTCAAAAATATGGTCGACCACATTTGAGCACAATTTATTCATGATATTCTAAAATTTATGATCAATCAAACAATAGTAAAAGTAATAATTTTTTCTACTTATCTAACTGAATTGCTTGATTTACTTAACCATATCTTTCGATATACAATATTTTAAAATTTACGATTGTTACAGAGTAACGCCAGGTATATGTCCTGAGCAATGTGCAGTGGGTTTTGATTAATTTGGTTAGGGATTTTCGTATTTCTACAAAACAATAGTGCACATTGATGTGATTTTCATTCCAGTATCTGATGATTACACGGTTCCTTAAATCTCACAAAAAACTCATACGGCAGTTTCGCCGCCGCGATAAAAAATCGCCCTGTGTGTCTCCGCCCTAAGAGATTGCTGTGGTTTTTGTAAATTTCCTTGTAGTCCAGGCAACGAAAGGTTATAGAGGGAATTGCATGGATCACAATTTTTGACTTTTTAACTTTGTTTGGACTAGTTAGGAGTAAAACATATCTAAAGTCCCCGCCCTTAGCCCTTGAGCCGGCTGGGCCGGAAGGGCCTAAAGGTACAATTTTTTGGTTTTTCCTAAATATCTTTAAAACTATCAACTTTTAGTATTCCCTATTAAAATTGAAAATTAAAGAAACTTAAATTTTCTGTAAGAAAAATATATAATATGTCTACTTTGGTCCAACCGTTTACAAGGTAAGCACTAATTTTGTTAATATTTAAAAAATATCCCTTTCATTAGAAATACATGTAAATTTGTGGGCAACGTTTTTTTCACCTAAAGGAAAATGAAACTGAATGCTGTTCATTTTCCTTTAGGTGAAAAAAACGTTGCCCAATCGGGCATCTAAGTTACCCACAAATTTACATGTATTTCTTATGGAAGGGATATTTTTAAAAATATTAATAAAATTAGTGCTTACCTTTTAAACGGTTGGACCAAAGTAGACATATTATATATTTTTCTTACAGGAAATTTAATTTTCTTTAATTTTCAAATTTAATAGGGAATACTTAAGTTGATAGTTTTCAAGATATTTAGGAAAAACCAAAAAATTGTACCTTTAAGCCCTTCCAGCCCAGCCGGCTCAAGGGCTAAGGGCGGGGACTTTTGATATGTTTTACTCCTAACTAGTCCAAACAAAGTTAAAAAGTCAAAAATTGTGATCCATGCAATTTTCCTCTATACCTCTTTTTGAGGGTTCATTGCCTGGACTATTGTTTCTGTTCACTTTTTCATTTTTTTTAAATTTTAATTCATCCTGATAATGTAAAACAGCTGATCTCTGTCAGTAGCATCAGCCAGAGACCACTTTGTCTGGTTTGAACCTACAAAAAAAGCTGGGGATTCTCCAACTTGTTGGACAGGAGGAAGCGTTGTAGACTGTCCTCAGTTAGACAAGACTTTGTACCAAAGGATGGAGGGTTTTCTGTTCACTAACTCTGCGTTTGATGAACCAATGAAGACCACTCTCTCTATAGGGTTCAGACGTGACTGGGTATCCAAGCTCAAGGAATCAAAGTTCTAGAGAGAGGCAAGAACCTGGGTCTTCTTCTTCAGGAAGTTTTCTGGATAATTCCTGACCTTTTGCAACCCTAATCTTTTCGGTGTTCAAACAACAATTCAAAGGAAGTTATACATAGCCAATGTTGGACGTATAGTCATTATAACCTCCGCAACCAATCTTCTCATTCCATCCCACATCACAATACGATCCCCAATGAAAAACAAACCTTTTATTCATCAATAAAACTGTAAATTCCCTTCCAAACAATCTGAAATCAGTGACCGATGTTGGCAAGTTTAAAGAAAGTTTGAAACTGCTCTTGTCAAAAATTAATATTATAGTGTTCAATCCTGTTATAATGACATATTTTCTCCATAATTTTATATTTAGTTAGTTGTTGTTTTTATTTTGTGTATTTTGATATTGCAGTCACATGCAATTACCACAGTCTAGGAGTTTCTCCTAGACTGTGCAATTACTATGACATATTGTCAATGCTATAGTTGTAGTCTTATGACAATAAATAATTTGACTTTGACTATTTCACAGTTTGGTTGTCTGGTTGCAGCCGCCGCCTCGTGTGAGCTGATCCATTGCAGCCTGGGGCAGCGCTGCCTGCGTCAGCCGCGGACCGGCCAGCCGCGCTGCGTCACCTGCTCCTCGCTGCCCTGTCCCGACAGTGACGGTATGTCCCACCCAGTGTCGCACACCTTGCACAGGGGAAAATCTGAAAAATGTTGACCAGACAAAAAGTTGCTGGCCAAGGAACTTAAAAAAGTCGGATTTCCATCCAGGGGTGCCCATCCCCCCCAAGGCTTATGGCGCATTCCCCCCAAAAATCAGCCAGCAACCCCCCCCCCACCTCTAAACTAAAATCTACTAAATAAATTCGAAACTAGTCCTACAGTGTTAGGAGTACTTACAAGAATTGCTGCGCTGCAATATACAGTGTTGAACACTGCCCTAGTTTTGTCAACCACAAGACTTTTTTACTAGAACACTCAATTTATACTAACGAATTTCATATCGCAAGATAATCTGCAATTGATGTAAAAGGTAATTTCTTCTACATATTATGTAGTCCTCAAAATATTCAGAGGGGGAGGGGTTTCTTCAGACTGACACAATCTAAAAATAAAACTACCTATCGCGGAAATTAATGAACCCTTACCTTTCTATCATTCTATACTCTCAGTTGCAGAGAATATATTGTACCAGAATACTAATTTTTCATACATATTTTATTTTATATCCTCTGTAATTTTTAGTTCCCCCAAAATTTTTGTCAATGGCGCAACTAGCGCCATCAATCCCCCCCGTGGGCAGCCTATGCTCCTATTTAAGATTTCCTTCTGACTCCTTGCGGAACGTCCCCATGATAAGACAGAAAATTGACAGTTCCTTAAAAAAGTAGATTTTTAGGTGTGGTGTTGATGTACAAAATCTTATTGATTGATCTGTTGTCGTTTAGAAAATATTAAGCCCGTGCGGGACTTTATATACACCCTGTATATTTCCTGATTTGTTGCACTGCAGGCAGGCACGCAGTAGAGCTGTGCGGCTCCAACAACCGGACCTACCCCTCGTGGTGCCACATGGTGAGGGATGCTTGTGCCTCGGGCTACGTCATCGACACTCAGGCGCCGGGCCACTGCCCCTCAGGTTAGCCCGGCTTCATAAGTACATTAATAATAATAATCATTTATTGTCTTAGGTATTATAAAAATACATGACAATACTAAATCAATCTTATTTATAATGATAATTTTAATTATGTCCAATAATTTTCTTATTCAACTTCTTGTATTTTATAAAGGCATTTTTCAGAAAGAACACTTTAAATTTTTTTTTATGTTCTGTTCAATAATAAATCAGGTATGCTGTTGTTTAATTTGATGCATGTATGTAAATTGATTTGACTTCTTGAATATTTGCAAAAAGGTATTGTTAATTATTTGAAGTTATACAAGGTGTTTCAAAAATGCATACCACACGAGGTGGAAATGGATTCAGTAAAAGAAAGTAAAAAAATTATCGATCTGAAGTTGATTATGTGGTGTTTTGTGTGCGTTTGTTGTACAATCTTCATGACTGGAGTGGTCCGTCATACGCACTGTTCGATGAAGCATTGGACCTAGCTAACTGCCATCTTCAGCCACCAGGATCAGAGTAGCTGAAGATGGCAACTAGCCAAAACCTAGGTACTGTTTTAACAGGCTGCATGTGATGGACTACAGCAGTCATGACGATAAAAAATGTAAAGATTTTATTTTGTTTTGCTCTGTTTAGCCGCTATCTCTATATGTGTATTTTTCTAAATATTTAATACAACTTTCAAAATAATTGAAGAATCAACTCAAAAACGGGTACATAGGAAATGTTTGATGGGACTATTTTGTCATGGAGTACCAATTTTGTCCTTTGTACAATTTCAAAATGGTGGCAATTTTAATTTTTCAAAGGTTGATAAAAAACTAAAAATTTTATAAAGTATCGTATGGAGACGCTAAAGATGCAAAATTTACCTTCCTTTGGTTTCTTAATAGGGTTGTAACAAAAATAATCCAGTTCAAGTTCATTGTAGTTAATACATACAACTCTAAAAATGTTTGGATTCGTAGTATTAACATCAGACGATTAAAAATGTCTCAATTACCTGTACTACAACTCTAGCGTAGTTTTAAAACTATACATTTTTGTGAAGTAAATGATATCTTGCAGTGTTTTGGTGCTCTTTACAATCCAAGAGAAGTCGGCATAGCCAAAACATTTTTGTCTTTAATATTTGAACTTATTATAGAAAATTTATGAAATGTCAAACAAAAACATTAAAAAGACACTTTAAACCATCTTCAAATATCCCAAAACAAGCTATTGTAGCTTTTATGAGCAGTTCATTACAATTTGGGTACAAATTGCCATCTACTAATGTGTGAATTTAATGGCTTCTATACTTTTGTCATGTTTAATGTGCTTTTTGTTCTGATGTGTAAGCTCTGTGTAGGTTGTTTGCCATGTTTATTACAGTAGACTCTCGATTGTTGAGCTCTCTAGTATTGAAATGTCAAACTGTGAGGATTGCAGTATATGGGATTTTACATTAAAAGAAGAATAAAAAATAAGTTTGTACTCGTACATCTCCTATGTATTAAATACCACCATTCTAAACCATTGCAAAGCTAATTTATTTCGCTTTTATCGTAATATAGATCCCAATAAAAATCACTGGATATAATATTCCGTAGTCTTTGAATGTTTGTTTAGTGCCAGACAGGGTCGTTAATACTCTATGTCTGTACAATTACAGTGTCAAAGAATAGAGAGTAGTTGAACTGTCGAGGGTCTACTATACACAGTGGTCTGATATGTAAACTCTATATTTAGTACTCTGTGTTCTGATAAATATACTCTATGTACAGGGGACCAGAGAGCACTGCTCGCCAACACGGTGCTGGAAGGTTCACACACGTAGCCTTTCCTCGACTGAACTCATCTGACAGACTGAACCTCCCATCTACCAAACTTGTGATAGACAAGCCGGCACTCCGTGTCTAACCTAACTGTAGTAGTCTAAAGTCTTGTAGCCGAGTAGGAGTTGTCATGTGATTCCATTCTATTTAAGAGTTTGTATTTTTTATGTGATACCAAGAAATATTAATTAACTGGATCGGTCATTTCATTTTTGAAGGCAGCAGTGCAAAATTACATCCAAAGATTATAACTGGATTTGTTTATAAAGTATAAATTCACCAACAAATAATTAACGAAAGCAAAATAATCTTGTTTGTTGTTTTAAGAGAATATTTGGTTTTTTATATCTTGAAAAATCATTAATATTCATGTCATTTCGAAGTTGTGATCAGGGCCGAGTTATCAAAAAAGTTTTAATCGGTGATTGTGAAGCCTAAGTGTTTGTTTAAGCAGTGTAAACCACTAACTCCTCTTCCAATAGTGAATGTTATATATTATTAGTAATGAATTACTTTAATCAATGTTGTGTCCTTCATGGTGTTATCATTACGCAAAAGTTTCTTTTGAATATCAAAATCCTTCCAGAGCGTATTAATTAAAGTAAATCATTCAATGGACAGCTGTCGTAGTAAACCTACTGGTGTTAATCATTTGTATTTAAAAATCCATTCACGTTAAATGCTAGATCCTAACAAACCAATCCCTTTCTTTTGCAAATCATTTTCACTATGTCTTAATTCGCCAAAACTGCCATGACTGGTATTTAGTATTTTCTTAGAGTAAAGAGTTAAGTTTTTATCAATATTATTTTATCATAAATCAAGATGAATGAACTGACTCCTACTAGGTGTGCTACATAGATTCGTTTCCTTACTTGATAATATTGGGCCTGATGGTTCGTAGTTCAATTTTAGTCTGTTATCTCGTGAACTTCGTATCGTGGTTGTAACCAACTAGGGACTGATCTACCAAAGAAATTAAAATTCAAACAATCAGTATTTAATTCATTATAACGGTCGGTAATTTTATCCTACAATAAGTTGCATTTTGTTATGTTTTTTTTTTTGTTTTGAATCCTTCATAGATATATATAAATATGAGACGTTAATTTATATGTACAGATTATTTTGTATAAATAATTAGTTTTTAAGAAATGTTTCTGAAACAGCTGGATGATTAAGGTTTTGTTTTAATCTGATTTGTTAACACTTTAATGGTATTGAAATTAGCATTCCTGTGAATAGTGAATCCCATTGAATGAATCCACAGCTAATCCAGAGTAATCAAAACTAAAATTTAGTGCCATAACAAAGTTGGAATTAATTTCAAAAAATAATTTCAAAATAAACGAAATGGAAATGGATTGTAAGAGAATTAAAAATAAATTTAGAACTGAGTATGAGGAATGAAGATATGGGTTATAAACATTAAAAATATATTTATTATATAGAGAAATCAATTTATTGGCAGGATATAAATGTTGATATAGGGATTAAGGGAGAAGAAGATAGAACAGGAGGCAGGGGGACCCCTTAAAGTTGTAGTACCAATTTGTAACTTCTTAGTTATAAAAAATCAAAAATTGGTTCTTGTATTGGGCTTTTTCGGGCTACAAGGTATAAATAGTTTGTTTACATTGAAAAATAAGTCTATGGATATGACAAATTTAATGGCAATATAAATCAAAACTCTATATCAATTCAATAATTCATTAATTGATATAGTTCCTATATCCAGCTTTTTTAGGAAAAATTGTAAATCATTTGTAATATATTAATTTGTATATATGTTTCCCCATATGTATAAACATTAGTTTAAGGAATTATATTTTATTTTACTATGTATGTATATTAAAACCCTATTTATAAATTTTATAATTAAGGAAATTATTTAAATATCAAGCAATATTGTTTTGATGATTGAAATACTATAATAGAGTTTACTTATGAAAATTTTGAATTGTTAACCTCTGCATGCTTTCCAATTCAAATTAATCCGTATTAAATGTTATAATAAACACAATGAGCGATATGAAATGTAACAGACCTACGTAACTACTTGTTGTTTGATGTATTTTTAAATAAAAGTTTCCAAATAAATGAAGCTGCAAAACTCATAATTTGTCTTCTGTCTGGTTTATCCTCCATTGCAATAATAACATTAATGTTAACACCCTTTGCAGCAGCCAAACCGTAAAGAAAACTTTATAAGGAAATATCAATGAATGCTTAATGAACTTTTAAAAATTTTATTTACCATCCCAAAAAATAAGAGTGCCTCATACTATCAAGGAAACAGTCGAGATTTCCAGAAACATTCAAAATTATCAGCAAAGCCTTCATTACGGCAGCCATCGTTTGTGCTTGGAGGCAGATGAATATACTGTGTGTCCCAAAAGTCCCGGAACGGTTTAATATCTTTTAAAGTAAGCCAGATATCAAAACAATATTTTGCATACCTTTTAGTACTAAACAAATTACTTTTTGATGTATAAGTCATTTCTGCCCCTGCTCTCAAAATTAGATTTTGGGGGGGTAGCCCCAAAATTAGATTTTGGGGGGTATCCCCAAAATTTTAAATGTAAACCCCCATCGTGCGACTGCTTATTTTAAAGGGCTTGTTAAAAGTAATACAATGCCGCAAACCGGGGGTCGATATCATGCTCCAGTCCAAAATGGCAGCCATTCGAAAATTAAAAAATGCTGTCCGTCAATTAAAATTGAGTATTTTCTGTGTTCGGAAATTCACATTTAAATTGAATAAGAACCACCAGAACACATTTTAACTACTTAAAAGATACAAAAATAATAATTTCTTGTTGTCATCATCAAGGCTCAACCCTCAAAAATGGTTTTGGGGGGGGTGGCTCATTTTATGACCACTCATTTTAATTTGCTGAGTAAAAAAAAAGCCAAAGCTTGTTATAATTAAATTTCAAAAAAGTTACCTTACTTGTAATAAATAAATGAATTTTGTTAGTGTCAAAAATATTTAACTATCATACTAATAGATATCTGCCTTAATGCGACCTTTGGCTCAGCGGCAAAGGTCTTTACCTGAAAAAGCCCCCATACATGAAGTACCAAATATTTGCCACAAAAATAACTAATTTAAAAAAAATTTCATTAAAACAAGCTTTGGCTTATTTTTTACTCATTCAGCATATTAAAACGAGTGGTCATACGATGTGAGCTGATATTGGAATTGGTTGAAAAACCCCCACCCCCCAAAACCAATTTTGGAGGGTTGTGCCTTGATGATGACAACAAGAAATTATTATTTTTGTATCTTTTAAGTAGTTAATATATGTTATGGTGGTTCTTATTCGATTAAAATATGAATTGCCTAACACAAAAAATACTCAATTTTAATTGACGGACAGCATTTTTTAATTTTTGAATGGCTGCCATTTTGGACTGTATCATGATATCGACCTCCGGTTTGCGGCATTGTGTTTCTTTTAACAAGCCCTTTAAAATAAGCAGTCGTACGATGGGGGTTTACATTTAAAATTTTGGGGCTACCCCCCCAATATCCAATTTTGGGGGCAGGGGCAGAAATGACACATACATCAAAAAGTAGTTTTTTTTAGTACTAAAAGATAAGCAAAATATTGCTTTGATATCTGGCTTACTTTAAAAGATATTAAACCGTTCCAGGACTTTTGAGACACACAGTATGTCTTTATCAACCAATCACTTTTTTGGTATAGAGGATCTTCAAAAACAAAAGTTTCAAAGGCCTTGGGATTATAAACAAATGTACTGATAAGCTACGGCAAGACCTAATTAAGCCTGTTAAAAAATTATCATTTTTTCCAAAATATACTTAAAGAGAAGTAATGGATTTTTTTATTAGTTTTTTTCAGGAAGGTTAAAGCATTATCTTCTTAATAGATGTAAAACCTAATGGTGATTCCTGTGAGCAAAGATGCTAGCGCTACCTGACAAGTGCTGCTGGGAAAGAGGTCGGTAAACAGTATTGAGCAGCTGGATGCCAGTGAACGGATGGTTGAATCATACGAATAATTCTTTGTTTGAAATTCATTGTTGGTGATGGTGATTTTATATTTTGATTAGGATTTTTGCGGACATTTGCCATCACTGATTAGTAAAAAACAAGTTTCACGACGTTTCGAGATCTGGAATCTGATCCCGTCTTCAGGTGGAAGAAAACCTAAAACATAACAAGATTAGTAACACATAGCCAGGAAAACCTGGAGAAAAACACAGCTAAAACAGAGAACTGTAAAAGCAGTCACGAAAACAATAAGCTGAAAAGAAAAACAATACACAAAATAACACAGGAATCACAAGTATCAAGAATCACCAGGCAGGAGAGAGCACGTCCACACCCAATCAGAGCTGAGCTGAGACTGGTGGGAGGAAAGCAAATGGCGGCGGCAACGGAAATGGCGGCGCCCACAGCCAACCAAATCATGGCGCGCTACCGGTGGCGAAAACCTGAAACAGAGACATGTGATATGCAAATTCCGTGTGTCTGTTTGTGTTTTGTTAGTTAATTTTTAACCTGATTTTGCCCCTTGGCCTTGCTACGGGTTAACATGTTATGAGAATTTTGAGCAGAATTGTTAGTAATTACCCTATTTTCTGACACTTTATTTTCCCTGTCTTTCAATTCTTTGTTTAATATTGGTAGCCATACTGGCCTTATTTCAAGTGAAGATTGACTGATTGGTTGGTCTGCTAGTTTTATGTATGAAGCTTCAATTAGTTTTCTTTTGAAAAAATGAGGTTCGCGGTGTACTATTTTTGCTTCGTCAAAATTCATCTGGTGATTTTCAGACCAGCAGTGTTGAGCAATTTTTGATTTATCCACTAAGCCCTTCCTCGTGTTATCTTTGTGTTCTTTGATTCTAACATTTAAAGGTCTTTTTGTCTCGCCATAATACGGCCTAGAGCAACTATTGCAGTTTATTCTGTAAACACAGTTTTTTTATCCCTGAGTGCCATTTTTTGGTTTGGTTTTTACGAGACATTGCCTAAGAGTGTTTTGTGTCCTAAACGCGGTTCTAACTTTGAACTTCCTAGCAACTCTTCTAATTTTTTCCGATAATCCCGGCACATAAGGGATTGACATAGGAACGAACTCAGGTCCATTAGCCACCTGAAGACGGGATCAGATTCCAGATCTCGAAACGTCGTGAAACTTGTTTTTTACTAATCAGTGATGGCAAATGTCCGCAAAAATCCTAATCAAAATATAAAATCACCATCACCAACAATGAATTTCAAACAAAGAACTGATTCTCGGTACGGACCCGGAGTAAGTAATCAATTAAGTGAACTTGAACAAATGCACCTAAAGTTGGCTAGGCACACCAACCATTTAACTTTTCTCACTAAGTGCAAACTCGAAAATCTAATACCGCAGAGTTTCAGAATTAAACCTCCTTTTAGTAGTTTTAAAGCCAGCAAAATAATGTCTGCAGCTTCAAAATCTCTCCTAATTGAAAGAATAAACTTTCATCGTACGGAAAAGAGAACCCTCAAAATCAGTATTGAAAATAAGAAATCTGAATTGGCAACTTTAATTGGTTCTGAGTTTCAGAACATTTTTCAAAGCATCCAAAATAGGTTTGACAAAGAATCGGTTGATATTAAATCCAGACAACAATCAAAGCTAGAAAAATTAAGACCTGTCGAAATTAGTAATAACTCTAAAAATAATGAACAGATTAATGATGCAAATAATCAGGTTGTGAATCTTTCTTCACGAAATTTAAATTCAAATGAAATTTCCGTTTTGTCTAAAGGGCTGAACTTTTCTGTTGTGCCTAAATCAGTGAGGGCGCTTGACTTTGTTACGGGGATTGAGTCCGCTGTGTCTCAGCTCCCTGAGACTCAGGGGGATCAGTTTCGGTGCGAGGCCAGCATCTTACTGAATAAAATTCCTGTCCCAAAGCCCAACCTAAAGAAAGAGGAAATCAAAGCAGTATCTATCCTTGGGAAAGATGATACTATCAAAATATTGCCCGCGGATAAAGGAAACGCTACTGTTGTCTTGGACACAGTAACATATAAAGAGAAAATATTGGAAACTCTCCAAGCTGGTAAATATACTGAATTAAATAAAGATCCTACAGAAAGTTTCGAGCGTAAAGTTGCAAGCACTCTTAGGAAGCATAAACAGTTTTTTTCTGATAAGCAAAGAACTCGTTTAACACCGCATCACTCGAAAATCCCACACATGTATGGGTTACCTAAAATTCATAAAACTGATGTACCTCTTAGGCCTATAATTAGCTCTCGCGACTCACCGTGTAGGGAACTGTCTAAAGTCCTCCTGGACATCCTAAAACCATTGGTAGGAAAAACTGACTCGTACATAAAATATTCTAAAGACTTCGTTGAAAAGTCAAAGGACATAGTGCTGGCTGAGGCGGATAAGCTGGTTAGTTTTGATGTTGAAAGTCTGTTCACGAATGTCCCAGTTCCTGAAACCTTAAAAATAATCGAGTCTCGGCTCGAAACAGATGAAAGTCTAACTGAACGTACTAAACTTCCTGTTAACGTCATTATGGAACTGCTTGAATTATGCACTCAATGTAACTATTTTGAACTAGAGGGTAAATTATACCGTCAAGATGAGGGGATGGCCATGGGGTCGCCATTGTCGCCTATCTTTGCTAATATCTTTATGGAGGAGTTTGAGCAAAAGGCTTTGCCTTTGGCTCAACTCAAACCGAAGATTTGGTGGAGGTACGTCGATGACACCTTCGTGGTATTTCCGCATGGAGACGATGAACTAAAAGACTTTTTAGGGCATCTTAACAGTATTTCTCCTTCCATCCGCCTAACAATGGAAGAGGAAGTCCAAAACAAACTAGCATTTTTGGATGTGTGCGTAGAAAAGGATAGGGACACGCTTAGGACAACTGTTTTCAGAAAAAAGACACACACAGGGCAGTACTTAAATTTTCAATCAAACCATCAAAAATCTGTCAAAGAAGGGGTAGCTTACTCACTATTTGACAGAGCAAAGAGCATTTGCTCAAATCAAGATGGATTAAATCAGGAAATCAAAAAAGTAGAGCAAGATTTGGCTAAGAATGGATACCCTCAAGCCGTAATAAGAAAGTGCAAAACCCGTAGGGCTAAACAGAATGAGTCAGAAAACACTGAAAAATTCGTTCCTATGTCAATCCCTTATGTGCCGGGATTATCGGAAAAAATTAGAAGAGTTGCTAGGAAGTTCAAAGTTAGAACCGCGTTTAGGACACAAAACACTCTTAGGCAATGTCTCGTAAAAACCAAACCAAACCAAAAAATGGCACTCAGGGATAAAAAAACTGTGTTTACAGAATAAACTGCAATAGTTGCTCTAGGCCGTATTATGGCGAGACAAAAAGACCTTTAAATGTTAGAATCAAAGAACACAAAGATAACACGAGGAAGGGCTTAGTGGATAAATCAAAAATTGCTCAACACTGCTGGTCTGAAAATCACCAGATGAATTTTGACGAAGCAAAAATAGTACACCGCGAACCTCATTTTTTCAAAAGAAAACTAATTGAAGCTTCATACATAAAACTAGCAGACCAACCAATCAGTCAATCTTCACTTGAAATAAGGCCAGTATGGCTACCAATATTAAACAAAGAATTGAAAGACAGGGAAAATAAAGTGTCAGAAAATAGGGTAATTACTAACAATTCTGCTCAAAATTCTCATAACATGTTAACCGCAAGGCCAAGGGGCAAAATCAGGTTAAAAATTAACTAACAAAACACAAACAGACACACGGAATTTGCATATCACATGTCTCTGTTTCAGGTTTTCGCCACCGGTAGCGCGCCGTGATTTGGTTGGCTGTGGGCGCCGCCATTTCCGTTGCCGCCGCCATTTGCTTTCCTCCCACCAGTCTCAGCTCAGCTCTGATTGGGTGTGGACGTGCTCTCTCCTGCCTGGTGATTCTTGATACTTGTGATTCCTGTGTTATTTTGTGTATTGTTTTTCTTTTCAGCTTATTGTTTTCGTGACTGCTTTTACAGTTCTCTGTTTTAGCTGTGTTTTTCTCCAGGTTTTCCTGGCTATGTGTTACTAATCTTGTTATGTTCTAGGTTTTCTTCCACCTGAAGACGGGATCAGATTCCAGATCTCGAAACGTCGTGAAACTTGTTTTTTACTAATCAGTGATGGCAAATGTCCGCAAAAATCCTAATCAAAACATTCGAATAAATTATACCGTTATCACAAAAAAATAATGTGCTCGACTCATCCAAATTACTTCTACCTATAAACAGAAGATGGATAAGCGGTTTATTTATGTAAACTACAATAGAAACTTAAATATTGTACAGTTAAATTTTAGGTTCTCATTAACTATATGATGTTATTTTTTTACTCTGGCTGAACACGTCTTCACTTGTGGAGCTATCATATTTAGGACTATCCTGCCAAGGAAAGAGTTCTACTGTGTACACAAACAAAAAGGAAATTAAAGTACAAGTTTGAACCTTTGCAAATATATTTATCATCTGGTAATATTTAAAATTATACAATAAAACTTTTATTGACAAATCAATTGATATCACAATGCTTTCAGCATAGTTCCGTTTTTGTACAATAATCTATAAGGTGTAAAAACATATTCGTGCTCCAACAGTATAATTACAATAAGATTAACTGTAGGAATCAGAGGAATGTTATTATGTATACAAGGTACAAACGATACGAGGTACGATAAAGCCTAAGTAAAAAATAAATACCCTAAAAATATACAATTAATATTTACATAGCAAAATGGCAACTTCAACAATAAAAATTAACACCACAAGACACCTCGGGATTATTGTAATATTTCCAGCCTTATTGCGTTAACGAGGTACACTCAAATAATACAAATGGTATTTTATGATACAAACTGCACAACAAAAGGGCAAAACTGCACAGGTGGAAACAAAACAGCTGCGGTCATTAAGAAATAATCTAATACGCAGGTAGTGTGTCTTGAATTGAGCAACAACTAAGCTAACGACACGACCGATCTAAGTAAAAGGTGAGTAAACGGAAATTAACTATTGACTGAGTGCTACGATACTATCAGGACTGAGTCCATTCGCCAGCTTTGAGAGATGAACTCTGCATCGAACGTCCTTCGAGCCCGAACCGTGAGGTGAGAACTGAGGTCGAACGTGCCAGGACCTGCGCGGACAAACACGACATCACTGTAGACACTCAGACATGACTTAGCAGCTGGCTTCTATATGCAATCATCATCATCATCATCATCATCATCTATTAAGCAAAGATTTAGACCCTTGCAAATTTCTAATCCATAGAAAAATTAACATTACAGGACAACAGGTAACAATGAAATTAACCAGATCTGTCACAAAAAAATTAGGTTATGACCTGGTTAAATAATTCAATAGAATTTATAAGTGGATACAGTTCTTTAGTTGCTAAAGTTCAACCAAGAGAAATAGTCAAATTCTTGGTGTAATAATTACTTTCAAACCATACTATTTAGGATTTAAAAATGGTCATTTCCAAGCACAATTAAACAAACCAAATTGAAGGGCATATCTCATAGATCAATGACTCCAATTTGTTGCTCATGATTTGTCAATTATGAACTATAGTTCTGGACAGCCTTACTGGCGGGTGGCGAAAACTGTAATCTCCCAAAAAGTCTGCTACAGTGGCGTAGATAGACTTTGGTCAAGGGGGGGGATATAACCGGGGGGTCTGGGGGCACCCCCCCAGAAACATTTTGAAAATTATAACTCTAAAACTAGCTTTTTATGCAATCTAGAGGCATAGTGGAACTCATATGGAATACTGATGCAGACACGAGGTCGCCGCGCGCATACCGGAAGAGTGGTTTAATATCATAATGATCTTACATCTGCTTTATTCTTTTTTGTATGTATACGTGTTTACTTCATTTTTATAATTTTATTTTGTTAAGTTGCTTTCACGTAGTTTTGGTGCTTTTATTAAAAATACCATCTGTCATTTATTTTACTTAGGCTTGAAGAAATTACTTTTTATTTCATTTTATAATAAAATCACTAGATAACGCGCGAATGAATACAAGAATCTGCATCAGTCCAATTCACTTCATTCTCTGCTAGCACTGATCACTGAAATATTGTTTCAGCATAGTTACAACAAGTAAATCTCATATTTTTTTGTCACGCCACTACTATCACCTTCACTCTCACTTTTTAGTTGTGGAGCGAAAAACCCCGTCAGTTTACACTGTTTCGACATCACAACATATAGTGACGTCGCGTCGCATCGCTGCGAACTACGCAAGGTCACAGAACCAACTGACCGAGTTATAAACGCATCCTATACGTCAAAGTGAGATCAGATGCGTTAGTTCTGGTGTTGGCCGTTAAGAGGGCATATAGGTAGTGAGTGAATCTAGCATTTTTATTGGCTACTTCAGTTCCAACGAGAAATAATGTAGGCCTGTATAGCCTACAGGTTCACTCATTTTGATCAATACAAATAATTGTTTAAAATAACGTTTTTCTGGTATATAGGACTAAAAACATTCAGGACAGAATGAACAACATTATAATTTTTCTGTAAAATGGAATATTATAGGCGGCGAATTTTAATCTAATACCAATTCGGCTGTGAATGGCACGTTTTCAGTTGCGTTCTCAGACTGATTTATCATCTGTCTTTCATAACAGGGCATTTGCAAATCGAGAACATCAGTGACTAAGGAACAGAAAATGCGAAATTTTGCTTTGATTCTGGTACAGTAACAGTTCACTTTCAGTTACGCATTCGCCGCTACCACTAATACTGTATTCCAAAATACTGTAGGTCTATTGTATTTTTAAGCCTCTTGTCTTAAGATCCTGCCGCGTTCGTTTGGCGCGCAATACCTCAAAGATAACATTTTTTGTCAGGTTTTCAACTACTAAATAAATAATAACAATAATAAGATTATTTATAAACTTTTACAAATATTTCTTATTTCCTATTGCAGTGAAAGAATTAATTCCTAGTTAAAAGTTGTAGCCTAACTTTATTTTTTTTAGTATAATTATAATTTTTTTACATACTGTAGGGCCAAGGGGGGGATACATCCCCCTTATCCCCCCCCCGTACCTACGCCACTGGTCTGCTAAATAAACACATGTTTTGGTAAAACTGTCAAAACTTTGTTTACGTTTCACCTCATTTACACTACAAAAGAAAGCCCTGAAATATTTCACCGAGAGATTTCTTGCGCAATTAAAATTTCTGGAAATATTTACACAATGCATTAGCTGGTCTTTTTGTTTCGGCAACCTTTCATCTTAAATGATTTGTTTACATTTAAGAATGTGTTTCCACACTTTGGTCGTCGTACTTCATGAATTGTGTTGAGCTTGCAAGCATTTAACATTAGTTGCACTTGCGGTTGCAGCAAAATATTTTCTTGTGTAAAGTACCTTTACATAAACAAATGACCATGTGATTTATTACCAAAACATTGCAGATATTAAACACTAATTACGACAACAGCGCACTCACTCACCCGCCAGTAAGGCTGTCCAGAGCTATAAGTAAAATCAAGTAGTTATTAAGTAAATGCTGTTTAGATAATTTAGAAAGCCAAAAACGTTATTGAAAACATTATAAGTCACATATTTATTCCAACTGATAAATATATCTAATTTTATTTAATACGATAACATGCTTATCTTTTAAAAATGACATTTTATATTTATGTAAATTTTACACAATATAGTTCATTTTTTGCTCTGCAAGTGAATACGTTCCTCACAACTGTAAGGTATTAAATAAGGTGTTTCCCAACATTATTCCCTCATTTCCTGTCAGTCTATTGTTTAGTTACACAAACAATAGAGCAAAGTCAAGGTCTAATTCCTTTCACCATATTAGCCGAGCCATATTTATTACATACCAATGACATCACCACCTCTGTTGAACAGTAGTGATGACATCATACTGTCGTGCTACAACGTTCAAATGCTTACACTTAATATATATTTTCAGGTTGGAGCAAGTCCCTCCCCACTATCTCAACAAGTTCCATCGACCCTATTATCATAAAAAAGGAAATTAAAAAAAACAGAGGTGACAGGAATTTATGTCAAGCTTGGGTGTTAGTGAACAAAATAGGTTTGGAGGGACAATAACTGACAACATTTACCAAATTTTAACGAGTTTGAAAAGAGTATAAAATAGTTTTACTTGTTCTCCCCGACATGAAACCACCCATTTCCATCTGCTTTTGTTTGTAAACAACCAAACTTCAAAATTGATTTTGTGGGCTCTATTGCCTTTGGAAATTTTATTTTTGTTCGTAAATATTGTAAAAACTGTCATACCTCCGACAGCAGCTACCATGTTGACACTATGACACTGATGGGGAGGCAGATTCACCACCCTCCTCGTACCCCCGACCCAGTGGAACGAATGAGGCGACAACATTTGCCCTTTGTTGCTGGAACACAACCATACGGTCAATCAGTTATTCATGTTTTGCTATTTGCTTTCAGTCTAGTCCCACATTATTTTATATCAAGGACAGAGGAAAGTACATTGGCAGATGTTTAAAACTGCATTTCATTTTTACACAGGAAACGATGCAGTTTGAAAGAAAACTTTGAGAATTGATTTGATCTGCAAAGCCTTAGGCCCTTTTCACACTGGACCACCATGGTGGCTGCGTTACATTAGCATTGATTCAAATAGGACATCTTCACACTGAGCGTTGGTGGCGTGGCCAGTCGCGCCACGAGAAATGTAGTGGCTAGGGGTTGCGATTTTCAGAGCCACCAGACTGGTGGCGCGACCACGTTGTGCCATGCTTTCTTATTGGACTATTCACACTGGAGTGACTGGCAGCGCCACCAGTCGCTAGTCAGTCCTCTCCAGGCGAGTGTTCGTGCAGTGCCATGAGTACCGATAAGTAGACGGAGCGGTTATGCTAGAAATTGAAAATGGACCTGCAATATGGGACATGACATCTAACGTGTCATAACCACACGTATGTGTGTAGCTTTTCTGCAAATATGAATACCAGAGCGAAGAAGAAGGCGTGGACGAAAATTGTAGACATCTTTATCGGAAAAGAAGATAAAAACTACGTTTTTCCAAAGTTTTCGCAATTCAAAAATATATAAGCAAAAGCACCTGCTTCTTAAGACGTCCATGATTGAACTGTGAGGTTGGTGGCTGCACTGGTGGCTGAGCTGGTGGCGCATGCATATTTGACTGGCCACCACGGTGGCGCCACCGGTGTCACCACCATGGTGGCCCAGTGTGAAAAGGGCCTTAGATATTGCTGTGTTTTGCAAAAAAAATTCATTAAAACACAATCATATTTTTTACCTTACTTTCACAACTTTTTTTAGTGAATGAAAAATCATGAAACACAACATATACCACAAACCAAAATGGGGGGAGAATCACTTTCATTGACCCACTGAAAGACTATTTTTAACTTTTTCATACCTCAGAACATAATGTTGTGATCTGTGCAATATTGCCCAATGGAAGATCAAGGCTGATTAGGTTTCTTCTCAGCGATATTAACAATAAAAATAATAGAAAATCTTACTGATAAAAAAAAAATAAGTAGCAACACAAACTTTCTTTGCCCTACAGGGAAGGAATTAAGCCAACCACTGGTGGGTTAGGATAACAATGAGAATCATGATAAACATCCAATAATGTATAAAAATAAAATACAATAAACATCAGATGAATCCAACAAACATTAAACAAACTTTTGACAATTTTTTAAAATCATACATTTTGCCCTGGGCATTAGACTTGTAAAAAAAACACAATGTCAAAAAACTTCTTACTTAGAGCTAAAAGATATAGAATGGAATACACAACTCAATACTGCAATATCAATGACTACTAGAGGTGTGCGGATATCCGAAAATTCGGATCGGATTCGGATCAGATTCGGATATCCGAATCCGATACGAGGGTTTTATATCTATCCGGTAAGACCGACTAGATATCCGACTCTATCGGATAGACTGCATATTTTGGGGTAAATTTTTAAGAAGGATCAAATTTTAGAGTTTGGAAAGTCTTCCAAACAAAACTAGTCACTGCCAACGAGAGTACAGTGGTGAGAGAAAACATCGCAGAGCAAAAATGACACTTTGAAATGCGACGATTCGCGATTGCGGCTTGAACAACGCCTCAACACGATGCGATTATATAGTGGTATGCATCAAGCGATGTATTTCGGTTGCTGATATTGTGACTCGTGATAAGATCGAGATCGTTGTATACGATCAGAGTATTGCGCAATACCCGACGCGATAACGAACATCCTAAGATAAATTCTTGTATCGTAGCATTAAATCAGTTCACAAATAATAGTACATCCTTTATTAGTTCTGTCACTGTCGTGATCTCGATCAGTATCCGTTACCGACAAAACATCGATTGGTACGAGAGAGAATCGCAATCAAGACCAATCAGAGTTCGTCAATGACCGACAGTGTCCCCACAGTCGTCTTCAATTGCCAAAACGAAATCCCGTAAATAGCCCATAAATAAATAGTTGTGTTGATGTTTCATACGACTATTCAAGGACGTAAATATCTTAAGTGGCCTGTTGATACGATAAAATAAAAAGCCTACAATAATTTTGGGCTGCCAAAGATTTTGCGAACCTGTTCATTTCATTGTTTGTCTTTCCACCTCACATCGTGTTTAAATGTCGTCATCTGCTTACAAGCCGAATTAACTCAAGAATGTCTTTCTTTCAATTGTATTAATTTATTTATCAACTAAGCAATTACCTACCTAGAAATACAAAGTTCAATGATCAAAATTAAGTTTTTATTTTGTTGAAATATTAAGCTTTGACAAATTAAGCCGAGCCGTATTTCCAATACGTGATTAAGATAATGGACATTCTTAGATAACAGTAAAATGCTGAATTGACAACCTACGCCAGTGATAATAATTAGTGAGCTTGTTTGTTGTTTATTTTCTAAAACAAATAGACTTTTATTTGTTCTAATTAAATGACCAAGCTTTAATACTGAAACCTACAACATTTAATTATTTAATTTGAAACTCATCTTGAAATTTAGGTTAAGTTTACTGCTCAGACTTATTATTTTATAGTATTATTTTGTAGTGAATCAAAATCTTGGTTGTCAGGCATTAATGCATGAATAAAAATGTAGAGCTTTCTTCAAATGTGAAGAGATTGGTGAATAAAGTTTCATGTTTAATTCTTTTGTCTTATCACTTAGCCTAGCCACTGATCAAATAATTTATTGATTTATGAAAAGGAAAAGAACAAAAAAATACAGAGGCATAAAAATGAACAAATTTAGATTGCATTGAAAAATGAATTTTTATGTAACCTAATTCTGAAATTTATTTAGGCCTAATAACCTTGTTGTACCTTTGCATACTTAATTGACATTTGGCCTGCATTGAAAACAATATATATCTGAACAATCAATAACTCAGGGCTATCAAGGCAAACCTTACCTTACACATTAGGATAATATGGTAGTTCCTTGCAATTACCTTAGGCTTATGAGAAAACTTAAATCTGCTCATTACGCCGTGCCGTAAATATCCGAATCCGGTACTATCCGATCCGAACCTGTTGTTATCCGATCCGAACATAAGCTATCCGATCCGAATCCGATCCGATCCAAAAATTCACTATCCGCACACCTCTAATGACTACTATAATATAATATAAACAAAACATACTGCCACACATGAGAGTAAAAAACAACCATGAAAACCCTTATCATCAGAAAGTCAATCAGTATGTATCAATATATTCAGAGGCTGTAGCAGCAACCACTTCAGAAGAAGGAACTCAGTAGCAAACATTTTGAACTTTTAAAAACGAGGCTCATTACAAATGATTCTAAATGATTCTCATGATCCAAAAAATCAAATTATACATACCTGATAGAAGATTTTGTGGCTTCGATTTCAACGATCAGATCACAGTCAGAGCAGTTCCTAACAAGCAGATCTACTGGTACTAGACATAGCCTGCAACAACAAATATCTGTGAGAAAACAAAACAATACTGAATGAGTAAACATTGCTGTCAAAGCATGTATAGTACAATAGAGGTTTTAATTGCTAAATTTTCTTGGAGCTCACAAGATTCACTACTGATACTTATGTTATTACGCTTTGTGTTCGGTTTTAATAAAAACAATAAAAATAAACCTTAACTAAAATGATGACCGCAACACATTCTCAAACTAATACTTAATCACTTAATCACTTCAGTTCACTTTAATAAGACAGGTACCTCATTGAGGACGTTACCCTGAATATGAGTGAAGGATGAGTGTGATGATCGTGATGATAATGGCGCGATCTTGTAGCCTTGTTACTGACTAAGGTTGGCATGTTCCTTAGACAGGATTGTTAATTAATAGCAATTAATAATGTTTAATTGTTAATTAAAGAAATATCAACCCCCCTCCCTTAAAAAGCACTTCAACTGGAAAGCAACCCAAACTTTGTCATTAGTAGAAGTTTTATTTAAAAATAACTTATTCCAAATATTGCAAAGTGGCCTACTAAGCATCTCCTAGTAAGAATAACAGACGACAATTTAATGCTGTCTGATTTTTAAACAAGTATCAAACAAGTGACAGTTAAGTAAAGTAACTGCCAACAGTAAATTAACAGTAAAGTTAGCAGTTGAGTATCAAACAAGTAATGTTGAATAAATAAATAACTTTTATAAAATCTCTATGATAAAAACTTCCGTGTATTGGTGATGCGCTTATCAATTATTTTACTGAGTTGACAAAGATGTAATTCCCCAGGCTGCCAAATTGAGTATAAATAGCCACTTGAATATTGAATAAATGATCTGATTAATATAACGGACCCACTTAAACAAAATTTAAAGAATCTTAAAAAAAAACTTATGAATTTATCTTAATTTTTTTTTTTTTTTGGGTAGGAGGTGGAATGCATTTACGCACACTGAGGGGCTCATTGTCCCCTCAGTAGTGTCGGACTCCCACGAGCACGATGTCCCGTGAACTACCGACTAAACCACCTCCCTCGGCACCGAGGACACTAGCCTGGAACTGTTTCACACATTACTTCGGGCTAGGCCTTTGATATTACGCCACTAGGGCAACCTCCTTGGGGAAAAGCTGAGGATTAAGGCCGATCGAGGTCGACCTTTTTCGCCCGAAGAATGGCCTGGACGTAGTGCTGGACACAGTTCCAGTTGCCCTCTCCCTGGAGCATAGCTCCGACGATGTTGTTTGGGCTGACGACCACGCCGATCTCAGATGAAAGCGAGGCTCGGCGGACGTGCCAACGGTCGCACTGAAAGAAAGTGTGCTCGGACGTGTCTGGGATGCCGGGGCAATACAGACAGTCCGGGCTGGCGACTTTGCCCATCCGGTGCAGATAGGCTCGGAAGTACCCGTGCCCAGAAAGAAACTGGGTCACGTAGTAATCGACCTCGCCGTGCTGCCGTTCCACCCATGGTCGGACGGAAGGTATAAGCTGGAAGGTCCAACGTCCCCTCGGCTCGGCTTCCCAGTCGCGCTGCCAGGAGTCGAAGCTGCGATCGCGCTCTTCCCTGGCAGCTGTTTCCCGGCCCACTTCAGGCCTCCTCCGGTAAATCGCCTGCCTCTCCCTCGCGAGGAAGAGGACGGGGATGACTCCGGCGATCACCATCACAGCAGGCTCGGAGACTGTGCGGTAGGCTGAAGCGACCCGCAGAGCTCCTCGGCGCTGGACTCGGGCAAGCCGGTCTCGGAAGACTCGCTTCTCGAGTGCGTGAGCCCATACCTCCGCCCCGTACAGCAAGACTGACTGGACGGCAGTCATGAGCAGACGGCGCTTGCAGGAACGAGGACCGCCGACATTGGGCATAAGCCTACCAAGGGCAGCGACACCCTTAGCGGCTTTGTCGGCGGCGCGCTGGATCTGCTCGCCGAAAGACAGTCTGCTGTCGACCATGACTCCCAGGTACTTTGCAGCAGGCTTAGTCTCGAGTGTGACGTCACCTATCTGCACCGGGAACACGGTGTTTATCCTCTTTTTGGTGAGGACGACGATCTCCGTCTTACTGATAGCCAGGGACAAGCCGTGATCTCGCATCCACCCGTTGACCTTGGCCATTACAACGCTGAGCCTCAGTTTTGCCTGCTCGACGTTCCTCGCAGCGATCAAGGCAGCGACGTCGTCAGCATAGCCAACGAGGCGGGTCTCATCGGGCATGTCTAGCCTCAGCAAGCTGTCGTAGGACACGTTCCAGAGATCTGGTCCGAGAATGGACCCCTGCGCAGCCCCGGAAGTGATGGGAATGCGCCGCTGACCTTCGGTCGTGTCGTACAACAGAACGCGGTCTGACAAATACGCTTCTATCATACGCAGGAGGTAGGAGGGAACTTGGAACGTATGCTCAAGCGCCCACAGCATATCGCTCCACCTGGCGGAGTTAAAAGCGTTCTTCACGTCGAGCGTGACGAGAAGGACCACGCGGCGCGACCAATGGTTGTGGTCCTCCGCCCTCCGCACTGCCTCAACTACCTCCTGAATAGCGTCGATGGTAGAGCGACCGGATCTGAAGCCGTACTGCTGCGGGGACAAGCCCCCCGCAGAGACGATGGCCTTGGTCAGCCTGACGCGCAGGAGCTTCTCAAGCACTTTCCCGGCCGTGTCGAGCATACACAGGGGTCGGAAAGAAGAAGGGGTCCCCGGTGTGCTCTTCGCCTTCGGGATAAGAACAAAGCGGGCAACCTTCCACGAAGAAAAGAAAACGCCTTCCGCCAGACACGCGTTGAACATATCGAGCAGAAGCCTTGGATTCACCTCCGCAGCGAGCTTGAGCACCTCCGCCGGAATGCCATCGGGACCGGGCGCTCTTCTGGGTCGTAGGGATCGGACGGCAGCGGTGAGTTCCTCTTCCCGGAAAACTGGGAAGGCGCCTACCTCTCCGAATTCCCTGACTGGCCGAACTGGGTGGCTGGGAAACAGTGTATCGACGACGGCGGCCATGGCTTGTGGTTCCATGACCGCAGGTGGTGAGCGAACCCCTAGCTTCTGGGTTACAAGTTTGTAGCCCATCCCCCAGGGGTCGTTGTCGATATCCTGACACAGCTGCTTCCAGCACCTGACTTTACTCTGGTTGATGGCACCGCGGAGCTCTCGGCGGGCCGCTCTATGCTCAGCCGATCTGGCATTTGCATCAGGGCGGTTCCTGGCTCGCTGCGCAGCTCGTCGAAGACCAAGGCATCTCCTCCGGAGTTCCGCGATTTCAGGCGTCCACCAGTAAACCGGCTTCTTCCTGTGGCGGCGGGAAACTCCGGGCATCGACTGCTCACACGCGGTCGCGATGAGACGCATCGTCGATGCTGCCAGATCTTCGGCGCTTATGAAATTCTCAATGCTCTGGTCTTTAATTACGTTTGTAAAAGTTTCTTTGCTCAGACGACTGGTGTTCCAGCGTCGAGCCAGAGGAGCAGGTTCAGCGCGCAAGCGCGCACCCTCGGGAAGGACCTTGAAAAGGATCGCCTGGTGGTCGCTGGAGGAGTAGTCCTCGCAGACACGCCAGTCGGAGATCCGCTGGGCAATCCCTTCGGAGGCAAGGGATATGTCTGGGATCGTCTCTCTGCACCCCGGACGGCGAAAGGTGGAAATGCCGCCCGTATTGAGGATACAGAGGCCCGACTCGAGGATGTAACGACCTCGAGTGTCGGTCCGCGGGGAACCCCATTCCACGGCTTTGGCGTTAAAGTCGCCACCGACTATGACCCCGCCAGAGGTGTTCATGATCTTTTCCTCGATGGAATCGACCATGTGGCGGTAGTCTACGATCGGTTGGTTAGGCGTGAGGTAACAGGAGAAGACAGTGAAACCCCTGCTCCTCACCCAAACGAAGCCGTTGCCCGATCCGGAATCGAGAACAGGCACCTTCCCGAGGTCCAAGATCCATATCGCCGCAGTGCCGGAGGGATCCGAGAACCACTGCGCGGAGCGTCGGTTCTGGTACTGCTCACTGAGAAGCAGTAGGTCAGCACCCTGCTCCGTGGCGAACTGGAACAGCAAGTCGTTTGCTGTCCTGCTCCTCTGCATATTAAGTTGCAGAACACTGATCATTTCTTTTGTGTTTGGCGAAGCTCCTGGATGGCCTGCCTGTACTGCCCGCGACGACCTGACCCAGCGGAATGCTTGACCTGGTCGCCCTTCAAGCCGGCTTCAGTACACAGGACACAGGACAACGCTGCATTGCATGCGCTGGCCTTGTGGTCCTGGCCGCCGCACTTGAAGCAGAGCTTGCTTCTATCCAGGGCAACGATTAGCGACGTGACCGAACCCCAGACATTTAAAACATCTGGAGGCCACGAGCTTTTCGCGCACCCGACAGCTCACATACCAGACTTTTAGGTGGCCCTTCTCCAGGAGCTTCGCAGCTGCTCTGGCTCCCAGCGTGAGGATCGCCACCTTCTGACCCCGAGCGTTCGCCTTTGAGAGGAAGGTTTTCACCTCGACGTTGTCGCCGATGGCGGATTTGACGGCAGCGGTCACCTCTGCCTCGGTCGTCAGCTCGTCAAGGTCCCTCACCTCCAGCGTCGACTTGGATTCGAGAACGCGGACGGTCGCGTTCGCCCCCAAGATGGTCTGCAGGTCCTCGCTGAAGGCGGCTTTGCTTTTGGAGGCGTCACCGAGCTCGACCAAAAGATCGCCGGCTCGGGTCTTCCTCATGCCCTTGATGACGGCGCCCTTCTCATCGGGCTTCGCTTTGCTGCGAATTTCGCCCAGCACGTCGGCGTAGGATTTCCCCTCCGACGGCTTGATGAGAAGAGCGTCCGGCCGCTGCTTGCGGGACTTCCTCGGCGCCTTCTTCTTGTCCTGAGCGCCAGGCTGGCATCCAGGCAGCTGGGGAGGGTCTCTCTTCTTCCCCCTCTTCCTGACGACGTCGGTCCATTTTTCGGGGTCCGATGTCTCCCCTGGACCGTTTCCTCGAGGTTTTTTCTCAGCCTCCGGTTGGGCGGGGCTGGAAGCGGCCCGCTTCCCACCGGCTGGCTGAGCCTTTACCCGCAATGACGGGGTCGTCTGCGTCGAAGCAGTCACCGACTCACATGACTGCCACGACCTCCTCAGCTGGATGATGTGGTGAAGGCTGGCCTCCAATTGGACGATGCCATCCTTCACATCCTGACTGATGTTCTTCTGCCGGGTGGTCGCGGCCTTCATCACAGCGAGGGTGTCGAAGCACTTTTTGATGTGCTCCTCCTCCTGCTGCCTGGCGAGCGTGACGACCGCCTCGAAGGGAGACGGGTTGGCGTCCATCGGTACGTTGTCTCCATCGGGTTGCTTCTCAGTGGCCACAGATGTTCTGGCCACCGATGAGGCAGGTGTCACGTTGCGGCCTGGCGGCGATCTCGTGAGGCGGGACCTTCGCTCGAAGGGGCTAGCCACCTCACCAGTGAGCCCGCTCGGAGAAGCGGTTGATTTCGTTGTTGGGGTTAGGGTACCCCGGAAAGAGTCTGGCACCTTTTCAGACGTATTTTTATTGTTTGTTGCCATCATGTCTGGTTTGGCCCCCAAGACTAGGCATTTGACCCCCCAAAATGTGCCCCAATGAGAAAGTCAGACCGACCCATCACCAGAGCAACTATATCCATGTTCGACCGCCTCCAAAACACCGGCGGTCCTAGACGAGCAGTGGCCTCGGCAGAGCCCCCCCGTGACCGCAGCGGGGCCCTATCCGGTCGCCAACCGGCACCGCCACGGCCAAGGGGATTTTCGCCGGCTGATAGGGCAGCCAGGTCAGCTGGCTGGGCTGACCCGGGCCCCTGTACTATCCGGCAGCCTGGGAGGTGCAGAACCCAGTTTTTAAGCTGTACCCTCTGCTCGTCCTAGACCCCCAGCGCAGTGGAGGTTGAAGAACACAGAGTCAACCTGGCGAGTAGGACGGAATGATTTAGAAAAACAACCGGGCTATTGAAATGATTCGGAGAATGGAGTTGTGAAAAGGAGACGCGAAAAAGGACCAGTGCGCCCCCCTCCCCTTTTAGTCGGCTCTTACGACAAGCAGGGGATACTGTTGGACATTCTGTCCCGGCCCAACACGGGAATGAATTTATCTTAATGGAAACAAACCAAATGAAAATAATTTCATAAACCAGTTGGTGAGGATCATTTTCAGTATTTCCTTTTTTGTTTAATATATTTTGGAAGTAGAATACGATTTTATTTCTTGTCTTTAAAGGCTTCATATAGTATCATCAGAAAGCCAGTCAGTTTGTATCAAGATATTCAGAGGCTATAGCAGCAACCACTTCAGAAGAAGGAACTCAGTAGCTAACTTTTTTTAACTTTTAAAACGAGGTTCATTAAAAATGGTTCTAAAATAAGAACCTCTTTATGAATCCTCTCATCCAAACTGCCTCCTTTCGAAAACTTGTGTAAAATACTACCTCATCCAAATGAAGCCAAGGTTTACACGATATGCTGTAAAGTGTCTTTTCTCCCATTTGCTATCTTGAGATAATTTTTACTCCTTGAAATGAATGAGTAAAATAATATTTTGTCTCTCAGTAGGAGTAAATTGGTTAGGGGAAAACAAAGTAAAACCATAACAATAACATTGTAATCAATCATTATAAAGTCAAGCGCCTTAAAATGTTTAGGCAGACATGCAAATATGTTAAAGCTCAACAGACTGCAGGGGCTAACAGCTGATTTATCGGCAGGAATAATCATATAAGAATAACATTAATGACAATGAGCTGTAAGAGCATCTAAGAATTAATTCACCATTCATTTATTCTCCCTTGAGCATGTCAGAATATTGCAACAATCAACAGATCACTGGTGCAAGAATAGTTGCAGCTACTTGGATGCAGGCACTAATTGCAGAACAAAACAAAACGTATATTTTTTGTTAATAAGTTAATAAAATAGATGTTTGTAGAGAGGATTTTTCATTATTGCAGGTGGGGGATTTTTCATCATCGCAGGATTTTTCATAAAATGCTGTGTGCATTTCGAAAGAATAATCAATGTTTCCCTCTTAAAAATTGCCAACAGTTTCACTTGTGAGACAATTTTGTACTTTACTCCCTCAATACACACTATTAACAATTACTAATCACTTTCCCTTAACTATTACTTAATTAAATCTTAAATGTTTTTTCAACTGGAAAAAGGGTACTTTGTTAATAAATTATGTATCATAAATATATATATATATATATATATATATATATATATGTATATATATTGAATATAATATATATTATATATATATAAATTAGAACGAATGGTGTTTTTTGCTTCAGGTGGCCCCAAAATGAAAAGTTATCATGGTCTCGGGCTTAGGTCTTACTATGAGACCTACAGTAATAGCTTCTCCCTATAGGGGAAATTCACTAAGAAAAAGGTATTGAATCTAAAAAAACATTAAAATGAATGTAATTTCAACCGACCTGTCCACAGAGAAGTCGTGCGGAGTGGACGGTGCTCGACACACGGCTGTGTACGTGACCAGCCTCTGTCGCGCGGTCGCGTCGTCCGCAGGGGGAAGGGTAGGGGGGGCGACCCCCGGGGGAGGGGGGGGCCACCGGCTGCTCTCCCCCACCCGGCCTAGTCTGACGTGGTGTTGGCCGACAGCACTGCGCGCGTCCCCTCCTCTCAGCTCCACCGTCGCCTGACGGACATGTAGGTAGTGAGGAACATGGAGGAAACTTTCAAATCAAAGTTTGCTGTCTCACATAGACTGTCGTTTTTGAGGGAAAACCCAGCATAAGCTGGACTGAAATTTTAAGAACTAATTCCCAGTTTCATCTCTTAAATCGCGGATTAAAAAAATTTAACACTAAAAAACTACTTACACGAACGTTTGAAATGCCCAATGCTTTATCTTAAACCTCTAAGCTAAACTAACCTGGAATCAGCCTAAACCTTTAATGGCTAACTCTAAGTTGTCCCCCAGAGGGATCCTATCTAGATTTTGCTAGTTGAAGTACCAGTAGTGGATACGGTAACGGAAGATGTCATGATTTGGAAGCAATGTTGTCTTTTAGTGAACAACTTCAGTTCCCCACCACGGAAGGCTGGGCAGGGCGGGTGGGAGTGTACTGGTGACCAAGATGAGGGCCACCTTGAGGCCCACATCCAGTGGATAAAATTATACATCTGCCACACAGTCTAGTTTGGCCAAACCTACTCCAAATACCTTATTCCTTTACCCTTTTACTTCCCATGCAACAAAAGGCGTACAAGTCTACAAAGGCGTAGTGCCTAAGGGATATTGCAAGGGAAGCTTCCTTTCATTCCCTGGTAGCCATACAAAGAGACAAAAAATTGGTGAAGTACCCTCACAGGATTTTTTTGCAGGGTCAACCCAGACTACGTAATCCCCCTTCAACAAGTTGTAGTATCTACTCAACAATCGATCACCCGTACCTTCCACAGTACGATGAACGTAGCGTCCAGCGCCGTAGCCGCGGTGGCGCCGCCCGGTGGCTGTGGCGGGGGCAGGAACTCATGGGCGGGGGCCAGCGCCGTGTCGGGGGCCAGGGGCAGGCGCGACACCTGTGGGGCGGCGGGGGCGGGGCGGCGCCGCGCCTGCAGCAGGAAATGGGCCACCTCTTGCGGCCCCAGCGACCCTGCTGTCAAGACGATGAAGATTAAGTAAATTTAAATGTATTCAAATGTAATGTGCAAAAGAACAACTGTATTTGTTGGATGAAAGGCAAACCATTGATTATATTGTAAGCTTTTGGACTTCGGGGTCAAAGTAACGTAAAGTCAAAGTGTAAGGAGTATATAAGATTTTACAATAATAGAAGCATTAAAAATACAAATTTCACAAGAACATCTCCTAAATTTATTAATACCATAAATCTAACCCATTGCACAGCAGTATTATTAACTTTTATTGTAACATAGGTTCAAATATTTATAACTGGACAAGACAGTCAAAGAATTTTTGTTGAGTGTCAGCCCTTATCAAACTATCCAGGGTGTTGAAGTATCGAGTGTTGAACTATTGAGAGTCTGCTGTACCGGTTTAAAACTGGGAAGCAGCACTGGCTACATATTTTAACCGAAATATGAGTGAAGAATGAATGTGGCACGATCTTATAGTCTTGTTACTAAGGCTGACATGTTTCTTGGACAGGACTGTTAATTAATAGCCCAAGAGCCAATGTAACTTAGGGACTTGTAGTTTAAAATGGGATCCGAACTACAATTTCGCCAATCACTTAAGAACTGGAGTAATGATGTTAATCCCCACCAGGAATTACCGCATCCAAAAGCCATCGCTTATAATTATTCTTAATTCGTGACCTCAATATAGCTGCATTACAGGGCACTCCAACTTCCAATCTTGTTACCCAGTTCTTCAATGTTCTCATATACTTGTATAAGAATATCCATGAGATTTAAGAGAAGAGCACAGTTGTGGTTGAGCATTTTTAACCTGAAACTATCTGAGTTGTTGATACTACTGGGAAGGTGAGGCAAAGCAACAGAGAGCGACAACAATTTCTTCTAAGATAATGAAAAATTTTGGAGAGTCCTCCAAAAATAAAGTCTTCTAAATAATTTTTTTGAAAAATTCAACTGCTAAAACAGTAGCAAAAAATTGTACCTTGAATAAAATTCTCATATTTAAAACAACATTGTTATGGATTAAGATAATTTTCTGATTACAATATTAAAAATTTACATGACTTATAAACTATGTCAATTTTGTATTATAATTTAAGAAGTTATACATAAAGGCTAATGCAGACGATGACAAAAAACTCACCACCTGGAGGGTGGAAAACTCTCTCATTCATCTGCCACTGGGAGCTGTAGAGCGCAGCACACTCCACACACATCACACACTGGACACTGTCATGGACCTGAGACACATCACAGAGTCAATAAATTATTTAAAAATTGACTTCTTTCTTTGTATTGGTTTCACTAACTCTAAGTATTAAGAAAATACCACAGTTGTACTGGCACTCATCTCAAAACTACAATCACAGTTGTGACTGTTTGAGGTATAACGAAAATACCAAAGTTCAACACTTTCAATGATTAACATTCTTCTTGCTAGTCTGGAGTTTATCAAATGACTTAGGCCTCAAGTTTATGGGTTAAATATGTCACTAAACTTTAAAAATTGGGAAAGGTGTATGTATCAATAGTTGAACAAACTATTCAAGATAATTTTTTTTGTGTCCAAATGCAGTCGAGAGCAGGAAGAAGGTATGACTCTTAATTGCAGAAACACTCTCGATACACAGACAACGACTCTTATGTCCTTTACCCACATTCATAACAGAATCATAAAAAAAAAAACTGAAAACGACTTGCTTCAAAACCTGATAGAGTCAGGTTTGACTCGCCAGGCTATGACTCTTAATTGCAGAAACACTCTCGATACACAGACTACGACTCTTATGTCCTTTACCCACATTCATAACAAATTCATAAAAAAAAAAACTGAAAACGACTTGCTTCAAAACCTGATAGAGTCAGGTTTATTAACAATTAAATATTAAAGAGCAACGTAACCGATACTCGAAAGAACACCACAAAGAGCCTTACTTGGCTGGTGTTCTGCACTTGCAGCCGGAGGTTGAGGGACTCGTCGCTACTGTCAGCCACGGCGCTCCGCGACGTCGTCACACTGACCTGCAGCGAGTCGTGGACCAGGATGGGCCAACTGTGCCTCACCAGCCTGTACCTGCACACACCATGTACCTGAGTAACCTCTAAACTGCCTGTTTCTATTTAAACAACATGATTAATTATATCCAGCTACCACTGATTATTGGAGTTTAATGAACTATTGTAGACAGTTAGAAAGCTGATCTCTGTGAGTAATAAAGCTTTACATATGAGTCAACTGCCTCATTTTAAGTTCACAGTCTAGTTGGTTCCATCTCCCAATTTAATCCGCTTAAAATTCCTTTCCACAGTATCAAAGTTTCCAGCAAGAAATTATTTTTTAAGGCCCATTATCAAATCCACAAGAAGTTCAAATTTAGTTTTTTTCATAGTAACAGTCTTGAAGAGCTCATATTCATAAGTAATTTGACTGATCTACTTATACTTTTACAAATTTAATTTGAAAATGAATGAAAGAGAACTTTTAAAAAAACTCCTGTTCGTTGGAAAATGACAGGTTATCACTGATTTGAAACCCAGTAGGTCAGTTTTGAAACCCGCCACTACTGTCATAAGAAACTGGAAACCCTTAATTCAGAAACCAACTTAAAATAAGCATTTACAAATTTTTCAAGTTTTTATGTCTAATAAATTTCTTTTTAGAATCATCTCAGAAATTAACATAAAATCAACACTACTGATACTTACAGCGGCTTAGCCGGGTTCTCCGAAACGCTCTCGTAATAAAACATCAAATCCACCGTGAACGATCCTTTCACGTCGTGAGCCCTCACCCTCATCGGCACCTGGAGCGTGGCGCCGGGCGCTAGTGCCGAGTCCAGCGGCACCTCCATGACATCGGCGCCGGCGCGACGGCCCAGCGCCACCACGCCCGGCACGGCGCACGCGACCAGCACGCGCGACACCGCCACCGCACCGCAGTTGTCCACCGCCACCGTCGTCTGCGACAACTCCCCGGCCAGCATGTCCTTCTGCAGCCCCCTGAAGCTCACCTAGGGAGAGAGTAGAAAATATTTATTTTGTGTATTAAGAGCGCAATGTGTGTCATTGCCGCTCGAGAATTTCAGATGACAAACGTTTCAAGAGCGGCAATGACTATTTGTGCTCGTAATACACAGTATTGTTCCTACCACCATTATTTAAAAAGTTTAACTTATTAACTAACCTGTACACAAAAGTTCATTGAGGCTATGTTTACTTATCCAATTGGAACAAATCGGAAGTTGAGATAGAAACGGTGACAATAAAATCAGCAAATTTAGAACAAGGCAACTAGAATTTAGAATACGGTGAGTGTCATGGGATTTATGTACAATAGAAACTGGTCTGTGGTGTTTGACGTCATAGTTATCTCTCTTGTTTGCCACCTTAACTGATTCTACATTTCAAGTAACCCTGATTTAGCGAGCGGAAATGAACCGTTTTGCGTATTGTTTACAGGTGTGGCAATGTGATTACTTCCATGCAGTGGTAGGAAAAGATTTGTAACAATAAATACTAATCTATACACTAGTAAGCCAGGGCTTTTCTTTTCACAGTCATACCTCGATCACAGCGGTGCGGATTATAACATCAGAGGTGTTAATGTAAATTAAAGGTATGGATTTGCCAATACATCTCAGAATTTTTCAAAAGTGCATCAGTTCAGTAAAGGGCTAGAGTTTTCGAACAGTTGCGCTATCCATCATCATTTGATCAAGCTCAGTTTACTTAGTTTGTAACTGAACATAAGGTCAAGCTTTCGAATAATTTTATAGATGAACTACAGATCGCAGTATTTGCAAGCGAAGCTGCAACTGGATAATCTAGTTTTGTTATATTTTTCAGAAAAATGATTCAATTTCTACTTTGAATATAAGATGAAAGTGCATGGAGGAGCACTCTTTATGGATAAAGGGAATTTGAAGTTACTTAGCATTAAAAAAAGATATGTTTATCAGTTCATTGGGTTGTGGAAATTTATGCAAACTTTTGAATAGAAACATAGCGAATCATTGTTTATATTATTTTGCAAAGGTGATAACCCACAATAACTACATATTATGATATTTCCTAGTTAGTATAACATATACTAATACAGTAGAACCTCACTTATTCTAAACTCAAGAAACAGCCAAATTATTTCCAACTATAGGAAGTTTTAAATATCGAGGGTTTGAATTATAGAGGTTATTACAAATGAAATTTGAATTATGGAGGGCTGTCTGTTTACAAGCACATTCAACATTGCAAAGAAAACTTGCCAATGGATTAAGGGAACAGGATCGCACTAGTTCACGATTCGAATGGTAAAGTTTTTTTAGCTTAATTTGCATTTCAGAGGGATAAAAGTGGTCTCAGTTCAAACTGTAGAGGTTCCCTTTTAATTGAAGAGGCAGCATTTTGAATTACAGCAACAAAATTAAAATTCTAGAGGCTCGAGTAGGCAAATATTCAGATTTAAAAGGTAACATTAAGCACAAAAACATTTTTAACTATCAGGGTATTATTTTTCGAGTAATAAAAAGGTTTTTGTTAGGGCTCAGAGATCATTTAAAAATTAGAAGGGTTCTTGTGAAGGAGCAGACAAAATTTACAAATTATAGTGGTTTTGGAACCATCCAGGTTTGAATTAGCGAGGTTGTACTTTATACATTATCATTATCATCCTCGCTCACCCTGACGGCGGGCGTGTGCCTCAGCACGTTGAGTCGGAGGCGGTTGTCGGTGGCGAAGGCGGCAGGGGCGGCGGCGGTGGGGCGCAGGCGGCGGCCCCGGGGCAGCAGCACCTGCCGCCCCCCCACCACTGGCCCCTCACCCTCCCCACCCCCGCCCCCCAGCCGGTATGCCACCCCCGTCACCCGCAGCTCTCCCACCTCCCGCGGCGTCACCTGCAGTATGATCTGCAAACAGGGAAACGTAAAAGTATTACCAAGCAAAGAAGGTTACATTTGGTAAGGCAGTATGAGCTTAAATAGGCAAGATCTAAGGTTCATAATTAGCGTAAATTTTTTTAGTACATTAAAAACTGTAACCTTAAAATCACTACGACAATCTAACATTTAAGTAACAGGACAACAAAACCCACTACTTTATACTGGTAGCAAAGCGTAGCGATTTGGTAGAAGGTGTTCATTTTCAAACACACACAATCAAGACGTAGCATATAATGAACGGGTGATCAACCAAAGAAACGTTTGTTATGGTGAGAAATATCCAAGAATTAAGGTTCTCAAAACCATTTAGCCATGGGTAGATAAACTTTGACCTACAGATTCCCAAAAATAGATTTTCCTGAACTGAACTTCAATGAGGTAATTGAACAACGGATTCCATTATTGGAATGGTACATCTTAACTTTAAAAGACTAATTTTGAAGAATTACGTAGAATTACTTAATGGTTCTTCATCACATTCCCCCTACAAAGAACTGGATTGGAGATGAACGATAACATTGCCCTTAGCTTTTAGCTTTTACAGTGTTATTGCATTTTCAAGAATTTTAAATGATCTACATGATATACATCTAGTACTGCTATGCATGTCAAATGTAAAATATATAATGATTAAATAAATGAACTGCAGCTCTATGTAAACTATTTATAAGCAGTTAGAGCTTGAGTGGTAAGACCTATCAAGCTAAGGTTCATAATTTGCGCCTAAATTTAGTTTGCACATTTAAAACTACAACTTGAAAGTCAGTACAAAAATTCTCATCATTATTTAACATACAACATTACCCACCACACTTTATCACGTGGTAGCAGAGCGTTCTTTTCAAAGAATGGTCCTCTATTTTGCCAGTGACGTCTACTTAAAACTCGACACAAAACTCTGCATGACTCAGTACCTTGCAGGAGGTGTCTGGCTGCATGGTCAGCCGCTCGATGACGTGTGTGGTCGCGGCGGCACAGTCGGTGTCCGAGCTGTTGTCGACACACAGCCCTCCGCTGGCGGGGATGAAGGACCACAGCAGCCGAACGCTGTGCAACGCCACCGGGATGTGCAGCGGGTTGTTGAGACTCACGCTCACACTCACCACCTCTGCGAGAAAACGGTATTGTTTGAGAGTGAAGGATAAAAGCCTCCAATGTTGGTATATTTCTGTTTGGGATATTGTTCAGCTTACGAAAGGAAGGGATATATCATTGGTCTAACTCTAATTAAAAGTTAAAAAATAATTAATACCTCGTAGCTTCCAAAAATTTTGACTTTTAGTAGGATTATGTAGGCATTTTTTATACCATGAATAGGCATTTGATTCTAATATCTCGTAACTGATACTTTGATGAGAAATTTGTTACCTCTTTTCCTTCAGTTGTCAAAATATTCCTTACAACACCTTTAATCTTGAAATTGAAAAATTCTGGGCCTTGTGTAAGCCCTATGGACTCTTGAAGCCCTATTTACAGTATAAAATTTTGTTCACAAAAATATCCACTTAAAATTGAAGTTTAAGTTACAAGGTTTTAGAAAGCATTAGTTCTAAGTTAGAGTAGCCAAAATATTATTATAAGAACAAGTTTTTTCGATCTCATGTAAAATTTGATTATTGTAAATTATGAGGTGCTTGAGTTAGAACATCGATATGGGAACAGCAAATAATGGTGTGATCAGTCTCTCTTGCTCCTGAAGGAAGAAAGAAGCTTTCCCATCCTATCCTCTGGTCTGTCAACAGGGACAACTCGTCCTAACATGAGTCCCTATGGCTCCCAAACAATGACCGCCTCCCACGCACGAGCCCTCCATATTGCAGTGGTGAGCCTCATGCTGGACAGTTCACCCTCAGAACCGACAGCATAAGCATCCCTCAGCCCGTCCCCTACGGACAGACCACGATGATCCACTACTTCTTCCAGAGCTTGGACATGACTGGGTAGCTCTACCAAGAATCAAAGTTCTCAGGGAGAAAAGGAGGAACCAAGGTTTCAGAAAGCCTTCAGACTTACTTATTAAAATAAAGAGTAAAGATATTTTGACTATTGACTTTTGACTATTATTCTGGATAACCACTCCGACTTACAAATGTAATGATAGTTTCTATTTATTAAATTCCACTCTTGACCTCTGTATAAACCAGTCAGAAAGCCATCCAGGGTCAACCAAACAGTAAACATCCACTGTTCGTGAAAGCGCATCAATAGATCGATATTTCCTTTCTCAAAACAAATTACAATGCTCAAATTCATATTTTCCTCTCACTAAAACAAGGGGAATCTGATATAAATTTATATTTATTTGGTGAATTCAACAACATTTTAATCAAAAGTTCTGCAGTGTAGTACGATAGGTAAAATGTACTAAAAATGTGACATTTTGAAACCATTTTTAGAAGATCTCCATCATCTTTTCAAAATCGTAGTAACAAAAGCAGTTTGTACCTCCAACGTAAGTTGTAGGGGGTTTCTCATTGTTCGTGCTGTTGTTCAACAACTCTACCGTGGGGTTGAAGATCATAGGCTGACTTCCAGCTGCCGCTGTGACTAGTTGCTCTTCCAACTTGTTCCACCTAAGATGACAAATATTGGTAAGTGACAAATATTTAAGCCTAAATTGAATGGTTTAGAAATGTGGCGTGACAAGATAAATTTAGTTTTAATGGACACTCAGATTAACCCTTGAGCGGGCGCTTCACCGGTAAAACGGCAGAGGGCGTATGCGGAGTTTTACTCCGTAACACTAAATCGCAAAAATTTAACCCATTTCACTTGTTTCATAATAAAATATTGTATTTAAACATCGACAAACTTCATTAGGAATCACATTTCATCGTTGATACCATCAACTGTTCAACTTAAAAGGTGTAATATTTTAGTTGAACATAGTAAGTTTCAAGTATAAAATAAGTACCACTGTCTGTGTTATGTTAGAGGGCACTCCACAAACTGACAAGGCATCACTGAATTGTAAGTAACACGGTACCAAGGGGATAGTGGGAGGTATAAATAGTTTTAGGGGATTCCTGAGATGAGGCGTGAGAGGTACGGAGCCGGAAACAACTGCTGACACTCATTATGCCTGTTTATTTTAATAAACAAAAAAACGTGGAAGGACAACTCGACATGCGCTCGCTCGAGGGTTAAGGGTTTCAATTTGAATCAGTCTTGGCAAGTTAATACTTAAGTAAAGCCTAGAAAAGCAAATAGGTAACTGAATATTTCATTCAATTATAGTATCAATACATTAAACTGACCTAAAGCTTTTACAAAACTGATCTGAATTTAAATCCAGTCAATTTCGGAAGGCGGAAGTCCATCTATCTCGATTCCATCAATCTTTAGCGAGAAGATGTAACAAATTATAGTTTAAGCTTTGAAAACTATATTTTTTCCTGATATGAATAAAGTATGGTTTGTCTTCAACTATACCTCTGAGTGTCGGTGGGTTCGAGGTCGAACGATACTCCGGACGCATAACAATACGAGTTGTCCGGCAACGGTGGTTGTGACGGTTTACCCAACAGCACTTGTATGGAATCATTGTCCACGACTGGCAGTGGCAGAATCGGCAGCTCTCCTGTTTCAGAGTTTAATTGCTGCAACAAACAAACAGCGACTTAGGTTATTGCATGAGTGCAAATTACAAATCTTGCATTTTAATATTCATGAGGCAAATTGTACTTTCGTTAAAACAAATGTCATGTATTATTTGATATTACAATACCTTCTGAAATTTGGTATACATATCCTTAACTTACTTTTACACTTACATTTTTATAATGGTATAGACTGCTAGACTCAGAGGGATTGAAAGCCCCAGCATTGCCAGCTTGCCCCTAGGGATATTGTGCAGCTTACGGAAGGAAAAAATCGTCAGAAAGGGATAGTTATTACATGATCATTCAAACTCACCCCTGAATGAAGAGTGCAACAAGTACACACACAATTTTGGGGAAAAGTAGTCCAAACATCTTCAAACTTGACTGAACTTGTATCCTCTTTATCTAAAGATCAGATAGCAAATCAATCGCTAGTTACACAACACCGTGTGCTTTGTAAGGCTTATTTTCTGATTAAGTCAAATAAAAACCATCATCATGAAGAAGATACACCTGTGCCTTACGGTGATCGCTGCTTGTTCAGTAAAGTTAAAATATTTAACCAAAGTTAAAATATGTAAACATGAAGAAAAATATATAACCTGCTGCTTCTACAATAATCTAGCTGACCAACCAGCCAGGTTTCACCCGTACAAAACCAGAAAAACATCCTCAGATTTCAGATTTAATTTTTTATGCTTCATAAGGTTGCCACGACAAATTCATAAGCTTCCCTTAACATTGGAAGAACCATAAGGCGCAACCTTACAAGGATTTGGTAAAACCATCTCTTAGTACGAATCTAAATCCCAAGGGCACATGTGCCTAATTTCATCTCTGAAGGTCTTATGGTTTTGAAGAAACACTGTCCATTGGAAAAACCCTGATCCTTTACAATATAGATTACCCACTGAAATTTTAACGTACGTTACCTGCAAATAGTCAGGTATGTTACTTGGAATACAGAAGTTTAAGTTACCTGCAAATAGTCAGGTATGTTACTTGGAATACAGAAGTTTATGGCACCTGCAGTGTGGTGAGTTAAGTTACCTGCTGTGTGGTAAGGTATTCCCGAAGGAAGGTGGCTTGCTGGGCCGCCGACTGCCGACTGGTCCGAGGCAACAATCGCGCAAATGCCTCCGCCGCCTCTGTCGTCTGCTTCAGTGTCGTCGCCTGCCGTCCGATCGTGTGGTGGATGTGATCCTCTGCGAGGCTCCAGTTTTTGTTTTCGTACACCTGTTATGATCAGAGTTTTCATTTAAGTCTTCTTGATTTTCTCAATGTTGTTAACTTGTTCTAATTGATCAGATATTTGCATTTTGAGGCTATACTGATTTTCATAAACATATTGAAAGTTAATATGTTTGTTTGAAAAGCAAGTCATTAAAATATGAATTTAGGAATAGAGCTTAAATTCTCTAAAATGCAATTCTTGTGAGAATTTATTAATATTAACTAGATAAAATAGTCATCATAAACCACGAAAGAAATAATCTCTTCATGAAGAATAATATCAAACAAAATAGGCCACTGATGCACCCTTCATAGTGAGGAGGGTATGTTTTAGTTCAATTTAAATTTTACTTAGAAGTTGAATTTTTTCTCTAGAGCTTTAACCAGTCTTAAACTTAACTATCAATGAACTGCTCTCCTCAGATTTATAAGCTTACTAGCAGTTGCCCATGGATTCGCTAAAAACCAATAAAAATTACATAACTATTAAACCACAGAAAGAAAACTCTTTGATCAATTTTGAAGAGTCAGTTCTTCTCAAATAACCAAATTCATATTACTCTCTATTGAATTTTCACAAGATGACATATTGTCACTCAACAATAAAAATAAATAACCATCTGTTGTTCATTGGATAATTAGATAAATAACTCGAAAATTAACAATAATGGTTCCCATTGAAAACAAATCTAGACAACTAAAATACAAAAAATACATGAAAAGCCTATGGGCTAAAGCCCCAGGGGATTTTGAGAATTTGAAAGGCTTATGCATTTGTCAGGTTTATGAACTCTATTCATGCAAAATTTCAGCTCAATTGGTTCAGTTGTTTTTGTGTTTACCCGCAACAAAGAAACCCACACTCACAGACATACACCACCTTGATTTGACAATTTAAATATAATGAATACAGATATATTAATTGATCACTACCCACAACAGTGGGAGTTAACAGACGAGCAACTTGCCTGGTAAGCCTGTCGGTAGCACCTCAGCGAGTGGCGCTTCTGCCCCGCCTTGCTGAAGCGGTGGCCGGCCAGCACCAGGTGGAAGGCGTACTTGCGCGGCATGGGCGGCCGGGGGCAGGCGAGGAAGCAGTAGGCCGCCTGCTCCAGCAGCAATGCACTGCGCAGGTCCGAGTCCTCGCTGGTCATCCGGATCAGCTGCTTGGCCGCCTCGCCCCACAGCCCGCGGCCGCGGAGACACTCCGACGCAAACAGCGTGGCGCGCACCGCGAACTGCGGCATCCTGCAACACAACAGTTGGTGGACCTGACTGTCACTGGATCAGCTGCTTGGCCGCCTCGCCCCACAGCCCGCGGCCGCGGAGACACTCCGACGCAAACAGCGTGGCGCGCACCGCGAACTGCGGCATCCTGCAACACAACAGTTGGTGGACCTGACTGTCACTGGATCAGCTGCTTGGCCGCCTCGGCCCACAGCCCGTGGCCGCGGACACACTCCGACTCGAACAGCGTGGCGCGCACCGCGAACTGCGGCATCCTGCAACACAGCGGTTGGTGGACCTGACTGTCACTGGATCAGCTGCTTGGCCGCCTCGGCCCACAGCCCGTGGCCGCGGACACACTCCGACTCGAACAGCGTGGCGCGCACCGCGAACTGCGGCATCCTGCAACACAGCGGTTGGTGGACCTGACTGTTACTGGATCAGCTGCTTGGTTGCCTCGGCCCACAGCCCATGGCCGCGGAGACACTCCGACGCGAACAGCGTGGCGCACACTGTGAACTGCGGCATCCTGCAACACGGCGGTTGGTAGACCTGACTGTCACTGGATCAGCTGCTCGGCCGCCTCGCCCCACAGCCAGCGGCTGCGGAGACACTATAAACCCCACCTATAACAGCTAGCTTAGTTAAATAGGCCTAAGTTTTAAATTCATTTTTCAAGTTTTCTGGTGTTTGTATATATTTTGTGTATATATGTGTGTATATATTGTAAATAGACAAGTAGTGAATTGTGGCAAGTGGCAACCCTACATAATTACAGTTAGAACTTGCCATTTTGAACTTTCTCTCCTTCACCTGAAGAAGTCCCCCTAAGAGGGACGAAATATTGAGATGTTTTTATTTGTGACTTTTATGTGTTCTATGGCCTGCCTGAACTCTTTTAAAGGTAAGCTAGCTGTCTATCCTTCTTTTCCCAAAATAAAAATCCTGGCCTTGAGCCTTTCCAAAAAAAAAACGTGTTGATCAGTTATACACCTAAACCAGGATAAATTACCATAATAATTCAAAAACGTTTTGTGTATGTTTTTAAGATGCAACATAATCAGTTACCTGCAGGAGTTTAGGTAGGTCATGATACTCTCCTCCGCGTAATCAAAGGCCTTCCGCGTAGGGTCGGCCGGCTGCATGAACAACGAAAGCGCCGCCATCTCCAGCGCGCCGGCGTAATGCAGCCATGCCGCGTCTCCGTTGAAGTCCCGCTTGGCCGCGTGGTACGCGCTGAACGCCAGGGAGTACGCGCCGAACATGAAACACAAGTCGCCTAGTCGTCGAAGCTGCAGCTCTGTTGAGTCGTTGGTGTAACTGAAACACCGAACACAACGTGAAACACGAGTCCCGAAAATTTATTAATCAGCAGCATTCCTCCCCCTATCACGTTTTTATTTTAGGATGATTTAAGTTAGACAACAAGGTTACCTGAATAAAGTTTATTCATGGCGATAGGACACCAAAGGATATGACAAGACTGGAATATTTGCGTACGGTACAACTGGCACCATTCTCAACCAGGAAGTAACTGAGGAGTGTGCTGGAAGTGTAGTGAACCCTATAAGATTAAAATATTTGAATACGTTAGTAAAATGGCAAGGATGATGCAATTTTGTTAGATGACAATCAAAGACAACAACAAGTACAACCCCAATCCTCCGTCTGATTTTAACCAGATATTTGAGATTTCAATAATATAATTATTCGTTCCATTATAACTTAGAGAGAACTGATAACTCACGTGACATTAGTAGTAGGTGTATTCGGCATGCCAGGTTTACTGCCGAACCATCTCTTGGTTGCACTCAGGAATGATCTGCTAACTCCTTTTTTGGATATCTAAAAAGAAATTGTATTTTAGAATATTCTTATCATGATTAGTTTATTATAACTTATTGCTAATAACTTCATTGACTCATTTGTTATCAGAAGGGATGGCATGGGTGATTATCAATAAACTTTTTTTGTTAAATGGTTTAAAAAGAGACCACAATAGTAATGTAAAAGCTTTTGTGTTGAGTTAGCCTAACGATTAACGTCCTGGACACATGTTCAAAAAGTCACAAGTTCCACTCCCGGTTGCCCAAAAGAATTTGTGTGGTTTTGGACCACAAGTTACAATCCTGGCTTGCCTACAATAATTTGAAGAGATAAGACCACTTTCCTACGAAAGCATTTGAATACTCTCCAGAAAAATGTAATTGGCATTGACATAAGAAATCAAAAAGAACCAGGAAGGTGGGCTGCATATGAAATTCCATCACATTGCAATCAGAGGTTTCTGAATTAAGTGAGCAATTCAGAGGTGTTTTTATTTCCATATCAAGCTTTCAATGTATTGTTTCTTATCAATGCCTCCATAACACATTCACTAAATGCTCCATAACAAAACCCAACCTTTGGTTACCATGCCAATTCAAAATTCCCAAGTGCTAATAGATGCATCGCACACCCTCTACATGTCGAACATATCTCTATATTTGTAGACAAGCATGATTTTTGTGATCCTTTTTTCTCTGCCTGCGTGCTACGTAGCAAAAATCTAAGCACACCTTCAATAAAGTACTTTCCTGTAAATGTGTAGATCCCATTATAATTTAATTTAGTTTTTGAGAATAGTAAAAAAATAATTTAACAAAATTAATCGTGGCTTTCATGAGTTGCCATGTTAGTTACAGAACAACAACAACATGTAATACTCTAGCAGCTGTGAAACCTTTTAATATGTAAACAAATGCAGTCACATGTTTTATTGGATCAATGAGTAAAAACTACACCTAAATATTTTTTGGTTGAACTTTGTGTCAAAGAACTCTGAGTAAAAATTTATTTGGGAGGAGAAGATAGGAAGTACAGCTAACTCACCTTGCAAATAAGCTGCAGAGACACACATAGATATTACACATTATATTTATGTGTGTCTCTGCAGCTTATTTGCAAGGTGAGTTAGCTGTACTTCCTATCTTCTCCTCCCAAATAATATCCAAGCCTTGTGCTTCACTCCTTAAATTCATGAGTAAAAATTTAAAAACCCTTACCAAGTCGGTCAGCTGGGATATCTGGTTTTCCACGTGGGGCACGAGACAGCTGACACAGAAGCTGGTGATGAACTCTCTCAGTCGCTCCAAGTCGTCGGCCGTCAGACACTGACCGTGCGCCGTGCCGCCCGGCACCGGCCAACTGTTGGTCATCACGCCGTCCACCGCGCTCTACACATGTGCATCATCGGCTAAGTATGTCATCGGACATGAACATCATCAGTCATGTCATCGGCTGGGTTCGATACACACAGCAGCCTTTAACTAAGTGAAATAGATTAAGATCCAGAACTCCTCAGTTGTGATCCAGTTTTTAAAATTGGTCTAATTTAAATTCTTTTCTGCATGTTATACCTCTGGACAGCCATATTGGCAGGAGAGTGAGAGCGATGTATTTTGGATTAGTGTTTAACATCTGTGTTGTACAGACAATCAATCATATGATTACAGTAGAAAACTTTGAGCCATTAACTTTAAAGCCATTTTAACCCAGCACAACTTATTACAACTTTTACAACTTTTATCCTTTAAGTTTGTCTGTTACCCCTTTCTTTTCGGTGATTATCCGAATGTTAGTCTGATTTCTAAGGAGCAGTGAAAATTACTTTAACATTCACTTCGAAAACATAGACATAGCTTAATGAAAAATTTTCCACTCATATACCATAACTAAAGGAACAATCAAGTCTTTTTAATTTTGGTTTGAGTTTTAATTAATTAGAAAACAAAATATTTCATTGGCCTTAATAATACTCTTTAGTTACATTTTTCTAATTAAGTTATGAATTTTTATAATTATATGATTGGTTATGAATGTAAACATAATTTTCCAAAAACTTCATGGATGTGTATGTTAGAAAATAGTTCTTATAAAAAGGAAAAATCATAACTTATTTACAACATAATACATACAGCTCTGCACAAAGCAAAAGCTCAACAAACATGATAACATTCATACATAAAAGCACATACATTAAAGCAATATTAAGTTTACGTCTTAAATCAAGGCAAGGAGCTTAACAATTACATGATTTAAAATTACGAATAAAAATGAACAGGATAACCTAATACAGTATAAGATGCAAGTAAGATAAGATTGCAAATAATTTTAATTTATGATGTGCGAGAAAATTATTCAAAATGATGATGCATGATGACTGATAAATTTATATGCTTACAAATAAGTTAACTATGCCAGTTAAATATAAAGTTTGTCTGTTACCCCTTTCTTGCTTGCTTTGATAAATGCCTGTTTACCTTGACTAAATATTTAATTTTAATCCATCAAAAAGTCCTTTAAGTTATACTTTTATTGGATTTCTTTTTTTTTATATTTGTTTTCTTATTTAGTTTTGCTTTTTGTAACCTTATTTTTTACTCAGAGACTAGGCTTTCTACTATGATTTTTCAATGGCACCTTTCCTTCCGAACAAAACCCATTTGCCGATTTAATTCTGTTTAAACACCTACGTTTTACCAATAAATTGTATCAGTCAGAGAAGGGCCTTACAAATAGTTTCTAACAAATACGCTCCTTAGGGAAGAAATAGCTGATTTTTTAACTCTTTCTTATAATCCACAGTGGGCAATCCAATTCTAACCAATAACAAAGCCATTTTAACCCAGCACAACTTATTACAACTTTTTTATTCAAAATTTATTACAGAACACTATTTTACTTCCAATCATCTGTTCCAGGCTGTTTGATAAACATGATACGAAGAAGGATAATTATCACTGACCTTGTCGTAAATGCTGTTTTGTAGATGATCGGTGACAGGACTTAGGGGGTGCAAGATTACTGGGGTGGAGGGGGAAGTTTCCCCCGCCTCTTGGGCCGTCTCCACAATGTTTAGCCCTTCTAAGTGATTGCGAGACACTTCCAAGTCTGCTTCATTTATGTCCTTTAACACCATAGACTCGATTCACTCTTCGACATAGATGTTTACGATATTACGTATACTCATATTACTAACCTATTAGATCCCATTCACCGATTTTTTTAATTTGATTATTTACAGGCAATAATCCAGTTGCCAAGAGAAGTGGTAGTGCATAATAATTTTTACTTTATCTGCAATACTTTTACCATGTTGGGAGCTAACATGAACTTCTTTATTCTGCAAACCCTACCAAAAGTGAAAGCCAACTTTTATTTAGTAACAGTAAATGTTTACTATAAAAGTGAAAAATAAAAGTGTGCACCAGAGGATAAAAAATGTGGGTTTTATTAGTAGAGCTTATGAAATGAGCTTGCTTTTATTTCAGAGATTTTCAGCTGTCCTATTTGTATGATTTTAAAACTGGAAATGAGTTAAACAAGCAAGGTGCACAAGTTTCAATGACTACCGAGCATAAAATAATTTGGTAAAAGAATGGGTTGCAGATATTTAGGCAAGTCTCACTATAAGCCAAATGCAGCAATAACATCATTTGAGTAGAAAAAAAGGCTTAATTTATTTTCATTCTATGCCACTTTTTACATACCCCTACTAGTATGATATGAATTAATGATAATGAATGATTTCCTTAAAATATTTTTAGATAGCATATCCAAGCACATTCAGATATAAATGTTATTTTAACCTCTTAATAATTAAATTGTCTGAACTTTCTAAGAACATTTGTTAAGTTTTCAGGTTTCTGAAAAGGGAGATACCTCTACTTTATTCCTTAATAACAAACAAATGAAACTGATGCAGTTTTCTTACTTTTTACAGGAATGAAAAAGTTTATTCACTTACATAAGACAATTGAGAAACTAAATCTTCCCGTCTGTATCAGAACTAATTTCACTCATTCTAATCAAATTCTGTCCTATGGATTTTTTTATAAAAACACCTTCACAATGGGGTACCCATTTTGTTTACAAACTTCAAACTGAGCACTACCAATAAAAGTAAAAATGGTAAAGATGGCTCGTGCTTCCAACAAAGTAAGGATTTTAACATGATACAATGAAGGCTATGCGCATGAGTAAAGCGAAAGCCAGGCTGCTACAGTGACAGTAGGAGTTACCTGAGAATGTACTTGTCTAGTGAGGAACTGACTCCAGGGGTCTGGGAGGTGGGCGTCGGTGGAGGGGCCGATTTGAGAGTTGATGTTCAAGAAGAAAACGTTGTTAGCACCGTATGTAGTCTTCATTGTCTCGTACAGGCTTTCAGCTCTGAAATCAAATAAAGCATGGTACACTATGCATTTAAGTTTGCTGCGCTTGATGATAACTCTTATCAATATGGACAGCAAAGCGTCTGGATTATCTGAATTTACCGCAGTAAATACAGTGCACATTGTATGAGGAAAGATCAGAAAAGTAGTCCAATGAGCGGTAGTAAAACACTCAAATCAGTTGTAATAACAACCCACTCTCCATTGTTTTAACGTTTCTGAGATTGTAGAAATTTTGCCAGAATTTATCAGCTTTAATCCTACTATTTCTTGAATACAACACTTTTATTTTGTAATTTTGAAAGCTTAAGCCACTACAAGCTTCGAATAGTGCCACTGTTCCAGGGATTCAGCCCTTTACTGAAGTTTTGTAGTCATTGTCTGATTATTTCGTTTTCTTATTTTTATTTTTTCCCAATAGTTAATTTACCATTAATTTATAGTATTATAAAAATGTAGGCTAAATGTATTTCTCTATTTTTTACGTCAAATAAAAACAATTCATGTTTCAACTGTTATTTAGTTAATTTTTAAGATTTTTTTGTTATTGTTCTACTAGAGGTAAAAATGGACTTTGGACCTATTCTCACTCACAGACCTGTAGTCTAAGTAAGAATAATTCCAATAACTTATTTTGCATGCTTTGACCTATTCTCTCACACAGACCATTAGTCTAAGTGAGAATAATTCCAAATACCCCCGTTGCAGCAGACCTGCATACTCAGCGAATTTCAAATGCAAAACAATATATTTTAATCTAACATAGCGAGATTTGACATGTTTTTGTAAGCTCCATAAGATTAACATGGGAAATGATTATGTAGGTTTGCTGCTACAGGTATGTTTAAACTGGTTGGTTTTAATTCAATATTTAGTAGATCTGAACTAGAAGTTGGTACACGTCTGTACCAAATTTCATCAAGATCGGACCATATTTACGGCCGCTATCGTGCTAACAGACACACATATATATACAGGGTGTTTCAGAACTCCCTACCAATATTTTAGGGCATTGTTCCTGGGTAAGAAACATATCTAAATATCATATTTAAATTGTCCAGAAGTCCTTAATTACTCACACAGCCGCCATTTTGTTTTTTTCACTTATTAATTAATTTCTAAAAAACGGTTAAACATACGAAATTGAAACTTTGCACAAACAATTATGTCAATTAGGCAAAGCTACAAAAAATTATGAAAATTTTTCAAATTCATAAAACAAAATGGCGGCCACATTAAATTTTGTTTCCTGAATAACTAAAAAACTGTTAATTTTAAAAAAATTTTACAAGAATACCTTTTTTTATCTAATTCAATTACAAATCGATTGACACCTTATTTTTTAAGATTGGACGAATATTAACTGAGATATGGCAGCTTTAGTGATACGTGACCGCTGGAGGTCAGTTGCAGTGCATGCCGAGGCATGCGGCTAAAATCTGCCACAACAATGCAACAGTCTCCTTCCACTTTGCATGTTATTTGTAAGCGATTTTAGATTATTTCAAACAATAATATGACGTAGCCCCAAAAGTATCCTTTTTATCAATTATCTATCATTAGGATGGCTTAAAAATGTCACTCCTTGTTACTGTCTTTAAAATTCACACAAAACACCTAAACTTTTGATATCAGCTGTGGTGAAAGTCAACGTACTTTTTAACAAACTAATCAGTTGATTTTATTGTTGCTTTTCAAATAAACAGTACATTTAAACAGCAATTAATACCCCCGTTGCAGCAGACCTGCATACTCAGCGAATTTCAAGTGCAAAACAACATATTTCAATCCAACATAGCGAGATTTGACATGTTTTTGTAAGCTCCATAAGAATAACATGGGGAATGAGTATGTAGGTTTGCTGCTACAGGTATATTAAAACTGGGTGTTTTTAATTCAATATTTAGTAGATCTGAACTAGAAGAAGCCATTTACAAAGTTTTATCAAGATATGTTGAGAAATAAGCAAGATATAGAATTTTACTTATTTCCCATAAGGTTAACATTGGGACAACGTACTGTGTTTACCACTTTCAATATCTCGGCAACCAATAGACATAGAGCTATGATTCAAAATACTAAATTGTTTGTTTTTTTTAGCTAAATTCAATGGTGCCAATAAAAATTTGAAAAATTTGATTTTTCTATGTAAAAATCTCAAAAAACCCATTTTTGGGGGGGTTTACCCCCCTTTACCCCCCCTTCCGGTGGTCTGATCGGGCTGGTTTACGAACTCGTCTGAATAATTACTACTTTACACGTCTATGCCAAATTTCATTCCGATTGGACCATTTTTGCGCAAGTTATCGTGCTTAAAGACACATATATATATATATAGATATATATATATATATATATATATAGATATATATATATATAGATATATATATATATATATTTATGAAAGTGAACGAATGGTGTTTTTGGCATCTGAGGTCCTCAAAAAGAAAAGTTATGATGGTTTTAGGCTTAGGTCTTACCATGAGACCTACGGTAACAGCTTCTTCCCTATAGGGGAAATTCGCTAAAACTTATTTTGCATGCTTACCTGTAAATATTGTAGCCTAATTTTGGAAATAAATAATTTGAATTTGAATTCACTTATCAGTATTTTTAAAATTTCTCAAAAAGTAATAAGTTAACATTATATTAATGGCACAAAAATTCATGTTTGACCTCTGTTTGTGAAAGCCAAAAAGTCTAATAAAAATATTTCTTCAAATCACAATTTTCATAGTACAGAACACTCCCGATTATTCGAGGTTTTCGGGTCCAAGGCTATCTCAGATAACATGAAGCTTGGATAATACGGAGTTTACGTGTGTTTTGAGGTTGGGCTGTAATAAGACCACTTCAAAATGCTTTATTAGATGTAGTATTTAACAATCGATTCGACAATGAAAGTCCTTTTGAGTTGCAAATAATAGAACTTGAAATAAAGACACTTGTCTCACGCATTATTATAACGCGTAGTAAGAAAATCAAAACGTATATTTAAGCTTAGAGCTGCCTCGGATAACCCGGAGTCTCGGATAACCGGGGCTCGAATAATCGAGAGTGTACTATATAGGAAAAACATGGCAGAGCTCTGGGTGAAAAGGTGAGATTTTGGAGGACTTGAGGGACCTCTTTTTAAAAGAAGGACTTTTTGTGGATTTGGAGGTCCAGACAAAAACCCTCGGTTTTGAGAATCACAAAAAAAATCAATTTCAACAACTTTCATCGCACTCACAGCGGGGTGTCGCCGTCGGTGTTGTCGTGCAGCAGGACATGGTAGCGCAGGGTGGCCCCGCTCGGCGAGAACCACTTGGGCAGCTTGGCGGGGCTCGTCGTCTGCAGCTGCTGCAGCTGTGCGGCCATGTGGGCGAGGGTGTCCAGCGGGGCCGCCTCCGCCGACGACACCACCAGCATACCTGCGCTGCGCTCAGGAAAACACACACTGGATACTTGTACAAGTCACACTAGTAATGGGCGATTTGCGAACGAATCGTTCAATTTACAAGACTCATTGAGTGAATCAAATGAATCATGATTCTTTTTGGAAAAAAAACGATTCTTCGCGCAAATCAAACACATAAAATCTGGAATTTTATTCCTTTAATTTGCAAAGCAAACCTAGAATTTTTTGGTTCATCAAGGCAAATGACATATTAACTAAAAAGACTATCTTGATAATGAAACAGTCCATACAACTTAACTCTTTTAAACTACCAGTATTGGTTTATCTATTTGAATTCGGTGGTTTGAGACTTCTAGTTTACGATCAAGTCGCTTTAATTTCTTGGATCAAATATAAATCATATATTTTGGGTTTGGAAATAGCATACACAATTTGATTCAGAATTAAAAATTTCACTCTGGGGTCCAAATACAAAAATACCTCCGTTGCAGCAGACCAGCATACTCAGCGAATTTCAAATACAAAACATCGTATTTCAATCCAACATAGCGAGATTTGACATGTTTTGGTAAGCTCCATAAGAATAACATGGGGAATGAGTATGCAGGTTTGCTGCTACAGGTACATTACAACTGGGTGGTTTAAATTCAGTATTTAGTAGATGATGCACTAGAAGAAGCTATTTACCAAGTTTTATCAAAATATGTTGAGAAATAACCGAGATATAGAATTTTACTTATCTCCCATAAAGTTAACATTGGGACAACGTACTGTGTTTACCACTTTCAATATCTCGTTAACCAATGGACGAGCAGTGATTCAAGATTCCAAATTGTTTGTTTTTTGAGCTGAATTCAATGGTGCCAACAAAAATTGGAAACATTTTATTTTTTCTATGTAAAAAACTCAAAAAACCCATTTTTGGGGGGTTTATCCCCCTTTACCCCCCCTTCTGGTGGTCCGATCGGGCTGGTTCACGAACTCGTCCGAATAATTACTACTTTACACCCCTGTGCTAAATTTCATTCCAATCGGACCATTTTTGCGAGCGCTATCATGCTTACAGGCACATAGATATATATAGGTAATTAAAGTTAACACGAGTACCCTGTTTTAAAAATTATTTTATTCGCACTAACGTGTTTCAACTATAATAGTCATGATCACAGTGCTACATTTTTTACATAACCTTATTCTATCAATTAAATAAATATTATCCTTAAAATTTCATACAACAGTCAGCTGTTCACTATTCCATTCTTTCATGGTGCAATCGGTCTTTTTATATTTATAACTTTATCGAATATGGAGTTTTCTCTTTTATCAGTGTTGTGTTTAAAATATTTTCTTTATCCTTTTTATAGCTTTCGTATACATAATATTCCTCTTTAATATTCATTTTGTGTATTATGTATATAATACATATGTATTACCGTAATTACTTATTTAATAGTAGCCCTCATCAGTGATCTTCATTTATCAATATATATATATATATATATATATCTAGAAATTTGAACGAATGGTGTTTTTGCTTCTGGGGGCCCCAAAACAAAAAGTTATCATGGTCTCGGGCTTAGGTCTTACCATGAGACCTAAGGTAATAGCTTTTTCCCTATAGGGGAAATTCGCTAAAAAACTTTATTCAAGGAAAACGGATTAATTGTATTAATTTTACATTTACCTGCAGAGTATTAGGGGAATGAAAGGATTGATTAAAATTTTGATTCTTTGAAATTGAGTGATTCAAATGAATCGATTCACTGAGAAGAATCGAACTGCCCATCACTCACACATGACATATGTACTAGGGGTGTGTGGGTAATCAAGTATCGAGCTTTTTTTGAACCATGTTTATACTCAAGCCGAGTTTTAGTCTAGTCTATTCGATTCGACTAAATGTTTTGCAAAGTGCTTGAAAGTTCAAGTAACTGAATTCCTTTTCCCGTTCACCCAAAAACAGTTTGTGCGATAGAACTTTACAGCCATTTTTCACACTGTCAATAACATTTTAAACCGCCATCATAAGACTTTTGCTATTTTACTGGAATTGAAATGGTATTGTTGAATTATTAATATCTCAAAATTTATTTCCCTTTAATCCTAGATAGAATTTGAGATTTTTACTTACTCGTTCTAATTAATTGACATAAATTTTACTTTTTATTTTTCAATCTCTGAAAAACTTAATTTGTTATAATTATAGAGGTTCATGTGTACCTGGTGTGTGCATCATCAGGCTGAGCTTTTTTTCATTAAAGGCTTTGAAGCCACATTAAAGATGACTGAATTATTCTCAATTCATTTAAAAACAGGTCTACTTTTAAATCAAGAAAACTTCCAAGTTGAATAATGTTAAAATATTGCTTTGTATTTGTTTAGTTATTATTTTTGATATGATGACTAAGTAAAAGTTAACTATTAACTTCTACTCTTAA